>OX493326.1:21267601-22538257 GCA_950371115.1 Anania fuscalis | reverse complement strand
GTGCCATATTCTACATCATTGTTTGTCGAAGAATTTCTTTGTACTGAGATTGAGATGAGAGAGATTTCGTTTTCTGTGTATTGAGAGGAAACAACCAAGATGTAGAAACTCACCTGTCATATTTAAATGGTATCCATCCAAAAATAAGTTTTACCTGCGAGATAGAAGAAAACAGAAGCCTAGCATTTTTGGATGTGAAGATTGAAGTGCGGAGTGACGGTTCACTGAGTCACTCTGTCTATAGAAAATCCACTCACACTGACCGCTATCTCAACGCAACCTCGCATCACCACCCTCAACATCTTAATTCTGTAGTAACTGCACTGACAAACCGAGCCTATGACTTGTGTGACCTTGAACACCTAAACCAAGAGTTGGAACATGTTCAGAAAGTCTTACAGAATAATGGATATAGAGGGCAGCTACCATCTAGACACAAATCAAGATACTTTAAAGACACAGTAGACAGGCAACCTGTGTTCTTGCCATACATAAGAGGAGTGACAGACAAGATCTCAAACGTACTTCATAAATACTCACTTAATACTGTCTTCACTCCATTAAGAAAAGTAACACAATGTCTACGATCTCCAAAAGACAGTTTCCCAATGGAGAAACCGGGTGTCTATAAGATTGACTGCAGCTGTGGCAGTTCATATATCGGCCAAACAAAACGTACCATAGCGTGCCGAATGAAGGAACACATAAAAGCGGTCAAAAACAACGACAAACAGAAATCGGCAATCGCGGAACATTTGTTGGAATCAGGTCTAAATCACTGGATTGAGTTTCACAACCCTCAGATCATTGCGACAGAACGCCACTACATACCAAGAATGGTCAGGGAATCGATTGAAATTACAAAGTACAAAAATTTCAATCGCGAGGATGGGTTTAAATTGTTAAGTGTCTGGAATCCAGTGATTCGTATGTGCAAAAACCGGAAAAAACAACAAACTTCTTTTTCGCGGTCAGATACTGTAAGTGTTGTGTGTCGAGAACAGGTGCGAGAAAATAGTGAGTTTGTAGACAATGGTACCGACGCGTGCAATAAAAGACAGCGAAAGAGGGTAGATCGATATGTTTGCCTTTAACAACTTACCCGCAAGATCTTCAGTTACTCCGTGATCATGGCGCTTGCAACAGTGCCGAAATATCGGGAACTCAAAAATAAGGTACATGGTAGCTATCCCGTAACAAACTATTCTAATGTTAGTGACCATGAAAGTTTAAAACAATATATTATTCTTATTAAATTTAAACAATAGTACATTATGATACGAGTGTGCAAAGTTGATTATCAATGCACACGAATTGCATACGACGTTTTTCAACACAATTGCGAGGAAAAAAAAAACAAATCAAAAACTAAAAATACCTTCTCCGAATATGACGGCTTTTTTGCTGTTTTTCCACTAATTGAGTATTTTGTAAGCAGCTAGGTATTATTCTCTGGATTTTGGCGGCAACAGCAGGCTATCACTCGCGTTTCGTTCGTTAAATTAATAATTTTACTCGTCTTCACTATTTGAGGTAGACATTTTGATAGTAATTATCCACACAGCAACAACTTTACCAAATATTTATGGAAAATGACACCTATGTTTTGTTTTTTTCGCGCGCTGCACTTTCAATTCGCGCGCAGGTATAATAAAGGCACAGGAAGAACCGGCTGTTCAGCCAAAGCAGCAGCAATATAAAAAATAAAATAAACTATAAATTATTGTTTCTAAGTATGATAGTTAAGTTAATTTGTGTTTATTAATATACAATTTGATAAAATGAAATATTTATTTGTCATCTTAACCCTAAAATAATTTAATATTCGTAAAATATTTAATGTTTTTAGACATAAACTATTGCTGAAATTTAAAAAAAGTTTACATTACCGCACTAGTGCGATAATATTATTACAGCACAAGCGCGTAATATGATGAATTATGAAACTAAAAACGTTGTTATAAGAGTCAATTTACGAGCTACTGTGTTGAAAAATATATTATGATATTACATTGTGGTGTATTTTATATTAAGTAGGTTTTTTTTGGTGTTTTTTATTTAGGTTATTTCTTTATTACAAAATTATACTGTAAGGGGGCACTGCAAGGGATTTTTAGGTGACGAATAGTAATGTACCTTAATATTATGTCCCTAAGGTTGAAATTAATAATTCGGTATTCCTAAGCATAACCGCGGCTTGCTAAGACCACTGTCATAGCAAGTTAGTAGTAATATAAAGTTAGGTCAGATTTTTTTATATTTAATATGTTAATAATATAAATAAATAAATACAACTAGAAATAAAAAAACTGCAAAATAAACAAAACAAAATATGAATTGAAAAAATAAAAACTGAATCAGGTGGGGTTCGAACCCACAACCATTGCATACATAGCGAGTGCTCTGCCACCTAAGCTACCAAGTCGCTAAGTGTTTAGACGAAATCTTTCAAGTGTCTCTCGCTACGCTATTGATAAATAAAATATCTGATGAAACAATTTATGTATATAAACATAAATTGTTTAGATTTTTTTTTCAGATTTAAAAACTGTTAATTATTCTTATTAAATTTAAAAATAAAACAAAATATATTATTACATTATTAATATATTTATGTATACAAGGTGTTTCAAAAAAACGAATAATGCCTGAAATGAGATAGATGGTGAATGAAACCGAGATTACTGGCGCTGTCCTTTTTGTTCTAGCTGTTATGCTTTCGGAAAAAACTTATATCGAAGTTTTTTAAAAATATCGATATGAATTTATCGTAATTTCCACGCTGTTCTATCAGCTGTGAGAGTCATTGACCTCATAAATCATAGACTATTTTAGATTCAAAATACAACTTTCTCCACATTAAGTGCCTATTTTGCACATGACTCGTAATATTACATGCCAAATTCATTAAAATTATGTTAATGTAATAAAAAATAGTAACCTTTGATCGTGAATTATTATCCAAAAACATAAAACTTGCTAGAAGCTAGGAGTTCAATCTTCGCACTGGTCGTGGTTTCACAGAAGACCAGAAACAAGAAGCTGAGACTGATATTCTAATGCTTGTTATAATTAACTGGTTTACTGCTGTCAGTTTAATAACACTAAAACATCGTATGAAAGTAATGATAATTTTCATGTCTTGTTCCTATTATTTGAAAGTAACTTATGATTAATCACCACACCTAAACCAGAACCACCAGAACTAAACCTAAACTTATGTGCCTGATGCATTATCGGAAGTTGCCAAAGACTTTTCTGTTGTTGATTACTCTTTGCAACGTTTCATTTCACTCCTTTTTGCTACTCCTGGTAGCGATTCTTTAGTGTGTTCCGTATAAATAAAAAACTTTTTGATTTCCGACCATAGGGTGCCAATAGTCAATAATTATTAATTTGTTTGTTAAAAAAAACAAGACAGAAGCTGAGGAAAAATCTACGTTGTCGCTTTTGCAAATCTGGTAAAATACATTGTTCATTGACCTTGAATTCTACCATACACAATTAATATCGTTAAAATAACCGGCAGAATGGAGTAAGAAAATACCATTGTTCTTGGCATGTATGTTTGTACGCCCTGGTGTAAGACTTTATGAGCCGCTATTTTAACAAATAATATCTTATTTTTGACCTAGAAATCAAACCTAGAACCTTCGGTCACCGAGATCCATACACAATCCACTAGATTAAGGGGTTTGACGGGAATGGAGTACTAGGACAACATCACTGTTCGCGCCCACGTATTTTGGTTTTTACAGTTTCTTGCGGAACCAAACAGACGGAGAGTTAAACAACATTTTGACATTTTGTTGATTTTAAATTAAATAAAACTTTGCAGATGACAATTTGATCAACTACACCTAGGAGACAAGTGATAAAAGCAGGTCATCATAAGACAGCAATGTGGCTCATTTATCATAAAAGTTTTAGTTAGATTAGCTTACTTGCAAACTTGGTTATTCGCTTGATCGAATCAAATCATTTGTTGTATGAAAATCTTAAATCACCTTATGTTACTTATAAAAAAAATATGACTGGCTATCGAGACTTATAAAATAGCAACAGCTTTTACATTTTGTAGGTTATCTACTTAACTAACTAGCCAAGTACCAGGGCGCACAAAGCGATAGTTTCATAGTTTGCCGGCGAGCGGCGAGGCGGTTAGTCGTTCATTCCCTTTGTGCGTGTTCGCTGCTTTCGTTACGTTTTCGTTGCGAAACCTGTGTTTACGTTACGCACCCACTGAGCGGACTGCCACTCCAGAGCCTTCTGGCGGCGAGAATATGGTAGTCGAAGATGAGCCGGTGGAGGCTGATGGCGCGTCGGATATAGTCGCCCAGGACATAGAGCGAATGATGGGGATTCTAGAGGAGTCGATTTTGGAGTACAGAAATACTCCCCTGGAAGAGAGACCTAGGCTTCCGAGGCTACCCCCCAGCGTTCGGATCCGGAATGTCGTTGAGGCCGTTAACAAGATGCTGCCCCAGCATTTGGAAAGCAGCTCTGGCCTGGCTGATACCAGTACGATTCTCTTCAGTGCAGCAATGACGGTGTGCCGATTCACAGGCATCCGAGTTGCACCAAGTCCAAGTGCTGCACGTACTACTCACAGGAGTAATACTGTGCCAGCATGGAAGAGGAGAATTAAACAACGTATCGAGCAAGCCAGAGTCCTCATCGGCAAACTGACGTGCTTCGGCTCGGGCAATTCCAGGCCAAGAATTGTGCGCTTTGTCAAGAGGGAGTTTTCTGGGATGACCATTAATTTGGCTAACCCAGAATTTACCCGAAAACTGACGGAGCGCATCGATGAGCTGAAGCAGAAGATCGCTGCGTGGGCGAAGCGAATCAGAAGGTACTCCGAAAGGGTTGAGAGATACGAGCAGAATCGTCTCTTCGGAAGTGACCAGAGAAAGTTCTACAAACGCTTGGAGAGCTCTGAACCTCGCAACACTGGTGCAAGACCGAACAAGGCCGACGTCGTAAGCTTTTGGCGTGGCCTTTGGTCAACACCGGTAGAGCACAGCGAAGGACCCTGGATCGACTACAAAAAAGCATACATGGCTAAAGAGGGTCCTTGAACTGTATAAAATTGATTATACGGATCGACACTTCCTCGGGAAATGTATGGAGCACTTTGCTTAATAGTTGTAATGGTTACGATAAGAAAAAGACAAATTTTCTCGCAAAGTCGTGTCGTTAAGGAGACGCAAAGTACGTGCGCGCGCGATCAATCGAAAAGATGACTAACTTGAGTTGCTATGCATCGCAAAACGAGCGGGCGGGCGAAACCTCTCCCCGCGACCCCGCAGACCCCACGTGCGTCCCCCGCGCGACACTAGAGATTTATTTAATAATTTTTGAGGCAAATCTTAACAAGTCTTTTGCTTATATTATAGGAACAATGTATAGCACACTAATTATGGTCACGCGTCGCCTACACTCCCCTCCCCAGTGCTGCTGCAGCACTCATCACCCACAGGTATACGTGCAACGCGTGTGACATTTCGTCGCAAGAGTCCAGTTTTGGTCATTACGTCAACGACCCGGATTCTTCCATCCTTGCCAACCAATACAGCCTGGATCAAACCTTTCGGCCAAATGTTTCTAGGAGAGCTAGGGTCCACGATCAGAACAAGATCTCCTATTTGTAAAGGTTTCTGTTCATCGTGCCATTTCTGTCTTGGACGCATTTCAGGCAGGACTTCTCGCACCCAGCGCTTCCAAAACATATCAGCTAATCTTTGTGATATGCGCCATTGTTTTTGAAGGCAAATGTCAGATTCATCAAAGGTGCCTAGAGTTGGTGTGTTTGAGGATGTTCCCAGTAAAAAATGGTTAGGTGTAAGAGTCTCTTTGCTGTTCGGTTCTACTCCAACGTGCGTGAGGGGACGGCTATTTACTATCTGGTCTATTTCAGCCATCAGCGTTTGGAGGGTTTCATCGCGTGGCGCTCGTTCTTTTAAAATCACCTTGAGTGCATCCTTTATAATTCTAATCAGCCGTTCCCACGCCCCCCCCCCCCAGTGAGGACTGGCTGGCGGGTTAAAGATCTAGGTAGTTGTAATGCTGTAGGTAGTAACTCCTTCTTTGAGCACTTGTTCATCTAAATCTAGTATACATTTCTTCAACTCTGTATCTGCTCCTCTTAAATTCGTGCCATTGTCTGAGTACAGGTACCTGGGCCAGCCTCTCCTGGCCGCCATTCGTCGAAGTGCCATTATCAGTGCGTCAGTAGTCAGCAGGTTCACAGTTTCAATATGAATGGCCCTAACTGTAAGGCAGGTAAAGATAACACCGTACCTTTTTTCTCGACGGCGGCCAACTGTCACTTCTAGAGGTCCAAACAAGTCAACTCCGGTAAAGGTGAAGGGGCGTTGATGATGAGCAAGCCTCGCTTCAGGTAAGTCACCCATTCTAGGTGCATGAGGTCGAGCCCTCTTGATTCGACATAACATGCATTTTGAAGTAATATACTTCACTGTCGGTCTTAGTCGTATAATCCAATACCGCTGATTTAGTTCATTTACAACCATTTTCTGATTACCGTGGCATGCCTTAACGTGGTAATATTTCACGATGAGGTGAGTGATATGACAGCGGCCGTCAAGTATCACAGGCTGTTTTACGTAGCTAGGTATCTCAGCCGCGGCATCAATGCGGCCCTCCAGCCTCAACAGGCCATCATTTCCAAGTATTGGCGATAAGGTAAGTAATTTACTCGTTCTCTCTAACCTTTTGTTATGTTTCAGGGTGTGCAGGTCATCTGGGAAAGCTTTCATCTGGGAGTATTTCAATAACAAGTTCTCAGCGCGTTCCATCAACGCGCCATCTGCACTACCGATATATATTTTTTTACACTTATCCACAAAAGACAGTACAACACACATAGATCTTATCAATCGGAGCCATGAAGAAAACCTCAATGGATCTGGAACGGCAGTTAAACTCATAGGTGTAACGTTAATATTATTTATGTATTCCAGGTCGACGTCACAAACTTCAGATTGCTGTATTTGCGGTTCTGTGGGCTATGATTGCTCTTTGTTGTATAAAAATAATGGCCCGTATATCCATTCATTTTTCAAGGTTTTAATGTCGCAGGATTCGCGTGTAGCAACGTCAGCAATGTTCAGTTTTGTAGAAATATATTTTCATTCATTCATTTTAGTAAGTTCGTCTAACTCGCCGAGCCTATGAGCGACATAGGCTTTGTAGTTTCGTGCATCATTACGTATCCAGTACAAAACCGTAGAAGAGTCACACCAGAATATTTTTCTTTCAGGTTTCATTCTATGCTCGCTGATTAAACTGTTAGCTAGCCTTCCTGCCATAACGGCTGCCTGTAACTCTAAGCGCGGCATTGAGACATATTTCACAGGTGCGACTCGGCATTTACTGGACACAAAGCAACATGAATATTTTGTTTACAATCGATCCAGCGCCAGTAGGCAACGGCGCACATCGCTTGCGTGGACGCATCACAGAATATATGTAGCTGTAAGTTCGTAAAACGTCCGGCAACGGGTTGCGACCTATTCAATGCGTAAGTACCTCCATTGTTTGTCTCGCTCACTGGCGCGGTCACCGGTTTATTTTGGCGGTTATTATTCCTAGTTGCCGCTTCGTAGTATCTTGGGAGGCGAATTTGATTTATTTCTTTCATTATGTTTAGCTACTCAGTCCACTATGTAAATATTTAGTCTGTAATTTCGTCATCCCAACCGATTCCGGATCTCCACGTATCTTGTAACATGATTTTGCCTTTGATAGTAACAGGCGACAGAAAACCATAAACGTCAAAAATTGACATAATAACGCGAAGCATTTCACGTTTGGTTGGCTTCTTTTGTCCAGCCAATATAGGCGCAGGAATTCGCTTTAATGAAACATCGAAATCAAGGTCATCATCAAGGGGAAAACAAATCAAGCCTAATGTACGTTCGCCTTCATAGTTTTGGCCGCTTCCAAATGTTACAGACGTCGACTTTAAGCTTTCACCTGGTAAATCGTGTAGTACGGGCTGAATATTCGAACTCCAGTTTCTTATTTCGAAGCCACCTTGTTTGTGGATGTAGGTGACGTCATTAACGAGCTGAGTTGCTGTTTTTTCGTCTTCCAATGAGTCTATATAATCGTCCATGTAGTGTTGTTTAAATATTGCTTGGACCGCGGCAGGCATAGATGACTCGAATCTCTCAGCGTTTTTATTATTCACAAACTGTGAAATAAATGGTGAGCAGTTTGCGCCAAATATAAGACTCGTCATGATGGAGATCTTAACGGGTTCCACAGGTGATTCTCGCCATAAAAAATAAGGAATCACGGTCTTCAGTGCGTATTTTTATTCTCAGGAACATGTCTTTAATATCAGCTGTTACTGCTGTCGTGATTCGGTGTATTTTAATCAAATGTTGGCAACACTAACTGGTCGACCGGGAAAAAGACATGACGTAATTGAGTTGTGGTGGGGAAACACCGCAGTAGTATCGGTAGAGATCGCTACTCGGCCAGTTGCTCGTGAGCATTTGAAGTAGGCAGTTGCTAAGCAGTTACTATGTCAGTCGAAGTAATCATTAATGTAGGGACATAATTTCTAATTTAGGAGGTGGAGAGTTTGTAATAAGTTAATATGGCAAGTCATGTTAAATAAATCCAAGTAAGAACTTCGGCAGTAGTATCATTTACCACATCTCAGAAGTGGCACCGTGATCTTCAGCCCACATAAGTCAAAGGTATGTTAAATTATTTTTAATTGAATTGTATGTAGGTACCTAAAGAAATTATAAGTTTTAAACACAATTAAGAGAGGGAGTGATAAAAAAAAAATGCCAGCTAAGTCTGAAGGGTAATTTTTAAATTCATGTGTACGGGTATTGTGATCCGATCATGGTCGGGGCTACTCTCTGATAGAACGGGCACAATGCACAGCACATGTGTTTGAATTTGAAATTGTGTTCGTATATGGTCGGGGCTACCCTCCGATAATACTAACATAATTTGATACTCATTTATTTTAATCTACCTATCTAATTATTATTTTATTATAAACCACATTTGTATCTGGAATGTGTTTGGACATGGTTGGGGCTACTTTTTGACGGGACAGGCACGGTACTGAGTACGGTTGTGTTTTAATAATTGTTTGTATGTGATCGGGGTTACTCTCCGATAGTATTAACATAATTGAAAACGTATGTTTTTTAGTATATTGTGTTGAGCTTGTATATGGTCGGGGCTACTCTCTGATGATACTTACCCAATTTAAAGCACTCGTATTACGGTAATGTAGATAATTATTCTTTCATAATAACTTATAATATATTCGTTTATTCGAGGCTACCCTCTGATCATTTCAACGAAATCGGAAGCGCGATATTTGAAAGTTTTTGTAACGGGACGCGCTTGCATGTGGTCGGGACTATCACCGCTCATACTGGCACATTCTAGACGCGCTTTAATTTGAAACTACCGAAAGTGTTTGAGTACTAAAATGGGGTACCTAGTCTCCGACACAATACAAGCATATCTGTGTATAAGTTAATTCTTCTTTTGAGGCAGATTAGTGTGTCGATCTTTGTTTTTGGGACTAGTTAAGTGTGCTGTCCAAACGAAAATAAGAATTTATAAGCTAACTAAGTAGTCATAATCATAATCTTATATTTATTGCTTTCATTTGGTACATAAGGTCAAAAAAAAAAAAAAATTAACATGTCCTCAAAATGATCCCTGTTAGGGCATTACAATTTAAGGTAATAGAGACAAAAATTAAAATTTATACAATGCCCAAAAGAAACTTTTTTGCGTCAAGTACTCTTTCAATGTTCTGTGAAATTTAGTATCCTTCTTTATGTTTTTTTTATATATGGTGGTAATTTATAATAAACTTGTACTGACATAATGTGGAGCACCAGAACTTACTATGTGTAATTTAGTAAAAGGTCTGAATAAACGATTTCGTTGACGAAATTCGCTTAAGTATGTTAGTTCCTCTGCTTTAGTTTTAAAGAGTTATAGCTAAGTGGGCTATATGATGTATATGGAATTTGGAATCAAACTGATTAAGATCGTCGGTGTTTGACCAAAGAAAAAAATTATGAAAAGAGATTGGCAAAGTATACTAATAATTATAGGAGCATCTATAACTTGTAGCAGTTATGTAGATAGAGTAGGCCAGCTTTTGAGTATTCGATGAAAGCTACAGAGCAGTGAGACATGTAGTTATTTAACGTGTAGTTGTGGAGTGTAGCAATGGTATAAGGCTATGTGTGCCATTATTCATTTTATTGCTTTAATAGAATATACACAATTTTCCAACATTTTTGAGCTAAACTAAAGCGCAAAACATGTCACATCCCTGACAAGGTTTAAAAACTCGAAAAGTCTCAAATAAAACAATAATGATAGTTGTTTCACAAAATAAAAGACGGCCTCCGTAGCCAAGAGGCGAGCTCATCGGACTGTCTATGGCGCCGCTGCCATATCTGAGGTTCTGGGTTCGATTCCCGGTCGGGTCAATGTGGAAAACGAACTTTATTATATTGTCTTGGGTATGGGTGTTGTGGTACCGTCGTTGTTTTCTGATTTTCATAACAAAAGTACTTTGGCTACTTACCTTACGATCAGATCAATGAATGTGTTGTGTGTGTTATGGTCCAATATTTAATATTTGCTTTTAAAATATATTTGGATTGGGGTTAAGTATACCCTAAATTTTATTGTTAGGCAGAGCGGCTAATTGTGTCGTGCGCCAAGGGTAAGTGTGCCCTAGGTTCTAGTAGTTAAGCGTAGCGGCTAATTGTGTCGTGCGCCAAGGGTTAAGTGTATCCTAGATTGTAAATTTTTGTTTTTAGCAATTCCATGCAAGGTTTAATTGAAGATAAATAACACTTGAAAAAAAATCATCGACCTCAGGTGGGACATTCATCTTGTCACGTGACGTCCTCGGTAGCTTAGTGGTCAAAGCACTCGCCCGGTATGCGATGGGACGTGGGTTCAAGTCCCACCTGAGGTCGATGATTTTTTTCAAGTGTTATTTATCTTCAATTAAACCTTGCATGGAATTGCTAAAAACAAAAATTTACAATGTTTAAGCATTTCTGATCTTAACCAATAGTCAAATATTTGTAAAAATATTTCTATAGGGTGTTGACGGTAGTATACTACTCAGCTATACATATAGCTACAACATTGATCAGAATACGCTGGCTTTGACAGCGAGAAAAAAACACTTGAGGAATTTCATCTTGTCACGTGACGTCCTCGGTAGCTTAGTGGTCAAAGCACTCGCCCGGTATGCGATGGGACGTGGGTTCATGTCCCACCTGAGGTCGATGATTTTTTTCAAGTGTTATTTATCTTCAATGTATCCTAGATTCTTGTAGTTAAGCGTAGCGGCTAGTTGTGTCGTGCGCTAAGGGTAAAGTGTGCCCCAGATTCTAGTAGTTACGAATAGCGGCTAAGTGTGTCGTGCGCAAAGGGTCAAGTGTGCCCTAGATTTTAGTATTAAAGCGTAGCGGCTAAGTGCGTAGTGAGCTAAGGGTTAAGTGAACCCTAGAACATATTACGATTTAATCTGCAATAAGGAATGTTGGTGACAGTGCCTATGACGCTGTATAAACTTTTTGTTATGCTACAATTTTAATGCATACATGTAAATCATGATCATCATGAACCTTCAGTTCATTGGCTAGGTCTATCGCACATTTTAAGCAGAAGCTCTCAATAAAAACGTATTATATGGTTACCGATGTAAATCTCATTATAATGCTTACAATAAGCTTATTAGAAAAGAGCAATTATAAAGCCCTCTACTAAATGTATTCCACTCTACCTGATTAGGTACTACTATTTTTATTTTTGTCCAGCAGGGACATTAGTTTATAAATCATAAAATTAAGATATGCGTACTTACATGTTATATGGACCAAAGGTTTAATAATTAGGTTGACTACTTGACTTACCCTTTAAGAATAATGATAAGAATGAGTATATATCTAATGCTTTTGTTTTAATTATTTTTGGGACCATGGATGAGATCTGCTGTTGGCAGAGGCGACTGCAGACACGAGTGAGGTCGCTCGTAGCTCCCTTCAGATCGAGACAAGAAATGTTTATATTGGGATGGGTTTCGAAGGGGTCAGCCCAGCGAGATCAATTCTACCAACATCAGGATGATCCACCCCTACTCATCAATCCTTGAGGTTTACTACAGATCATTTAATTTAGTTAATTACCCCGGTCCTTTATAACAGTATTGTTGATACGTGTTTCTAACGAATAATATTATTATTTGCAGTAGTACTTAGTATAATAGTAATATAACAGTAAGTTGTCTATATGATTGTGTGTGTATATTGGCAATTGTCTTGTTTTAAAAATATATTATTATTAATTTTACTATATTTATTTAGTTTGCTCAATAAGGCCATACGTAATAGCATAAATTAATGAAACAGAAGCAGGCCATAAATTTTGCCCTGCACAAATTAAATTTAAAAAAAAAGTTTAGACTTAGAAGCCTTTCCAATTGTTGGATATTCTCTAATTAATAAGAAAAGAGGTCCAGTGTCTCAGACTCAAACATTTCATGCAATTGATGGGGTAGGTAAAATGGGTTAAAGTAGGCTAAATTAATTGCTACATTAGCTAGCCTTTAATCGTGAATTATTTCTTTATAATCACTTAGCAACTTCTATACACAATAGTATTTTGATAAAAAAAACATTATTTGATGCTAAATGCTAAGAATCACATTAGGATTTCTGTTGATATGTGATGGGGTTCAGAATCTAAAGAAGACGAAGACGAGGACTGGAAATTTTAGTCTATTCTATTTTTGAATATAGAAATAGTCTTCCAACTAACTAAACCGAATCAATTATGTTTAGTTGAAATTCTTAAATCAGGTAATGACGAAAGATCAAGGACAGCAAAAATAACTTTGTTAAAGAAACATTAGAGTTTATTAAAGTAATGTTTACAGTTTAGTGTAAAAATACAATGATATCGACACATACTAATAAATCGTTGTATAAAAAAGAAAGAAATCGTGCTAATAGTATAAGATTATCAATATATTCATGCTACTAATCTAGGTTTCTAAATACTTCACTGCGCAAGTTGTATACCTACTTGCACATATTACAGGAAATTATTTATGACACAGGCATAACGGTACCACGTTGGCTATAATTAAATTAAATTTATTTGTACTTATTACATTTAAGGTGCAAAAATATTAGAATGTTTTAAATAACAAAAAGTGTGCAAGTTACTAAAAATGGTACCGAACTTCACATCTGACTAAGTAGTTAAAACTTTATAATGTTATTAATAGCTTTATAGCTACTATTTTTACTAATTTTTGTGTGCCCTCTTTTGACCAATTTCATTTCAGCCGGGTTTTTTATGTTCAACAGGTCTTTGATAAAAAAAGTTTCGTTTATAGTTTTATTTTGAAGTATGAAGAACATTAACGTTTATCTTAAACAGTGGAGAAGGTTCAGTCAATAATTGTAGTTACGCTTCGTCAGTTAGTACGAAAATGCGTGGTCCTGTTGGATCTGTGGGTGCTTGTTGCGGGGGTGATGCAAACAAAGATAAAAATGAGCGTATTGCACTTAATACTTATTACTATATTTCACCACGCTAAAATATTATAAAATTGTTCTAAATAGTTGTCAAAATTTGTAAGGCCGTTTAAGATTGTAATGTTGGAAAATTAATTGGACGACCGTCTGGTGTAGTGCTCCGGACTACAAAGCCTGGCTGCGGGTTCGTATCCCGCGCGGAGCAAATGTTTGTGTGATGAGCACAGGTAGGCAATTGTGCCTAAGTCGTGTACCTAATGAAATAAGTTTATTCATTATCTAGTAACCAAAGTTCAAGCTTTGCTTAGTTTAGGGCTAGCTAGTTGGTGTGATTGCCGAAACAATTAATTATTATTCATATTCATTTTCACCCTAGTAATTATCGGAACACGCTGTTCAAGATTTTAAAGATGACCTCACGGGCTATTTCTAAATATAATTATTAGCATTGTTGCTGCAGATAGGATAAGGCCATGGGTTAACATTAAATTTTAGAGTATAATGAATATTCTCATATTTCTAGAATAGTATAGGCCTACATGTGATCTAGATAGTTTTTTTTTAAAGTGAGCGAAGTACCTACCCTGTGTGAACTGTTGGTTGCATTGCATCTTTACGTAATCCGTCCGATTTATTTTTGTGAGAATCGAGAAAATTAACAGGGCATGTTTAATATACATTTTATTTACCTTGGTAATTATTTATTTTACACATTACTAAACAATAATATGATTAATTAATAGCAGAAAACACAAACTAGACATTCGCATTCTTATTGACCCCGACGCCATTGTTAGGTTTTTGCGGTATTACCGCATTGATTCTGCCGATTCATAGACTGAGTGTCGATTAGGCAGTAGCAGAACCAATCTCGTTACGTTTTGTGTATAAAATACCTACCATAGAAGATTTAATTTTAATAATTCTTAAGCATTTAAAATGTTTAATTTAATAATAAATTGATCACGAAAGCTAGTGATAGGAACACTAGACCAAAACGGGATCCAAATAGACTAGTGTTCTGCCTTACAGTGTGTTTAAAGACATACCTACAACAGGATTCCAGATGACATAAAACAACTAGATCCCAATCAATTAAAATCTATATAATATAAGTGGCTTATTGATAAATTAATACATGGCATAAAAGATTTTGACTATTTAGGAATAGAGGTTGAATTTGAATTTGAATTAGGAATAGTAAATAATAATACAATTGACTTTACCTGACATATTTTATCTTTATTTTAATTTAATTGTAATGAGACACAAAGTCTGTCATGTCACTAATTAATAATAAGTAATTAATTAGAAGATTTACTGTATTTTTTTTTTAATCTTCCATATTACTTGTAATAGCGAAACATGTGCACTCCCTAATCATGCAAGAACCTCAATAACTTACCATGTTTTTCGGAAATAATATTCTGATTCTGAACAAATTTTTCCTGACAATATTTTTAAGATTATTGCAATGATCTATTTGTAAAGAAAACGTTTTTTTTTTAATTGGAAAATATTAAATGATCTAGTTCGTAAGTAGTATATTTAACCAGCAATGTTAAGTGTCATCAAACTCGTAAATTTTCGACTTATAAAGTCAACTAATAAACGCAGATCTAGTTTAGTTATGTTTACGAATGTCGTGATTATGACTTGTTATGAGTATTATTGATGTCTGAAATTTTTTGTGTTATTTAAGTTATTCATATGTTTCCAATGTTGAATTTACATATTGTATCCAGAATTTAATATATAAATTAGGAAACTATAGTTAAGTCAACTAATTCAGTAGTAGACGTGCTTAATTATTTTCATTGACCTGTTCACAATGTTAATTAAACATATCCCAGCCTTGTAAATTTATATAATGTACCCAAAATATAATATTTAAGGTTAAGGAACTATAGTTAAAGCAACTGATTTAGTAGCGGACGTGCACCGGGAGGTTGCACTGTGCCGGATGGCCGAATGTCGTGATTCGGTGTATTTTAATCAAATGTTGGCAACACTAACTGGTCGACCGGGAAAAAGACATGACGTAATTGAGTTGTGGTGGGGAAACACCGCAGTAGTATCGGTAGAGATCGCTACTCGGCCAGTTGCTCGTGAGCATTTGAAGTAGGCAGTTGCTAAGCAGTTACTATGTCAGTCGAAGTAATCATTAATGTAGGGACATAATTTCTAATTTAGGAGGTGGAGAGTTTGTAATAAGTTAATATGGCAAGTCATGTTAAATAAATCCAAGTAAGAACTTCGGCAGTAG
The DNA here is from genome assembly GCA_950371115.1 of Anania fuscalis. NCBI lineage: Eukaryota > Metazoa > Arthropoda > Insecta > Lepidoptera > Crambidae > Anania > Anania fuscalis. Next base: position 22,522,399 of record OX493326.1, on the reverse strand, counting down.
TATCATTTACCACACTGCTACTTTATTTTCTCGAAATCTCAGCATTATTCCATAGAGTGAAATCAGTAGGTCGGGTCCTTTCAATAAAAAGTCATTTAAACACAGGCCTTTGTTTTTTGCAGCGGCGTCAAAAACCAGTCTTAACTTCTGCATGTTAGGGTTGTCAGCCCCGAAGTGTGGAAGGTACCATATTTTGTTCGGACTTACAGTTTCAGTGAGCTTAGATGCGTAGTCGTTTTTAAACAGATGGTCAATTCTCTCTTTATATCGAACTGCGAAGCTTTGATTCGATTTCATCTTTTTTTCGACTCCTTTAAATCTCGCCAACGCGTTATCATATGAGTTAGGCATTTCACCGAACGTACCCTTCCATGGTAGTCCTACATACCACCAACCGTTATTCAATGTGGCAGTTTGTTGCAGGTGTTCTTCGGCTTGTACATCTAGTACGTTTCGTCTAGGCTTGCTTGAAACACCCATAGACTCGATAGCAAACGACTGGCGCATCTCATCTTGCATTTCTCGTAAAATAATTTCAGATTGATCGTTTTCTCTTTCTGACAGAAACAGAGCAGACTGTAGCTCCACTTCATTGTGAATCCCCCTTCTAGGGTACACGCACCCGTGCATGCACCACCCCAACGGGGTACGGGTTAAATAGGGGTCGGTAGGTTTACCCTTAATTATTTCCAGTGGTAAAAGTAAGTCGTAATTGTCCTGCCCTATTAAAAGTTCCGGTTTACTTTGTCCATCACAAATTACACTTTTTATTTTAGGCTTTATAAGTTCGTAATTACTTAAATCCACATTCTGAACAGGTAAGTTCATGTTTTCGACACTACGCGCACGAATACTAAAGTTTGTACCTTCACAGTTAGATAGATTAAGGTCAATGACCTCACTATGGCACACAATTTCACTATTGTCCCATGCACTCGACACACGCATAGTTTGTTTATCCACAGCCCTACCTTTGACGCGAGCGCAGCGCTTATCAGTGTTACAGTTGAGCCGTCATCCAGTAACGCCGCACATTTAAATGTTCCGTTGGGTCCGTGTATATAAATAGGCATTGATAAAACCAATAAAACCAATAAAACCAATTTATTTCTGTAAATAGGCTTAAACTAAGCGCTTTTACACGTCCCAATATTTTTTTCCCTACCACTACTTCGGGACAATTTTGGGCTAGCGCCGAGTTGTTTTTAACAAAACCTTACAGCTGTTTACTTTAATATGGTTGACGGTTTCCACTCGCGTTTCAGTCTCGATCTCCGACGTATCGGTAAAGTTAACACTGTTACTCGGCGGCACTGAGTCTTTGTTAATAACATAATGCAACAAAGAATGATGAGATAGTCCGCAATCGTCTATGTCACACACTGGTGCAGGGCAGTTGTCTTGTTTATGTTGTGGCGTGAGGCATTTAAAACAATAACCGTACTTTTTTACAGTCTTCCAACAAATGTTTAGAAACGTGACAATACCTACACGTATCACTATCACTTTGTTCATTGTTTACAATTAGAGTACGGTGTTTATATTCTTCACTGTAACTTTGTTTACCGCAGATTTGCATGTTTGATAAATTGACTGAAGTTTTTGTTATTTTTACAGCTTCTTCATTTAGAAACCCTGACAATATAATAAGTTTAGGTTTTTGTTTATCACTGATGAGAGGATAACTATAATTCGTCTACTTTGATATCAGTACTATCGGCAGCTTAGAAAGAATCACTGAGACTATATTCATTCCTTTCAGGTAATCTTCACATCCAATAGCAGCCACAGCTGCCACGCAGTTTCTTACTTTCACAGAGAAGGGAATGATATCCCTGTGATATTCTTGTGCCATCGGGCGTAATTTGTTTAAGTCTTGTAAGATCCTGGAAATAAATACATCAGGGTTTCCAAATTGAAGTTCGAGTGTGGTAATCACGTCGTCTGCTGACGTAAAACCAATGAGCAAAGCTGTCACCGCTTCCTTGGCTGGCCCCTGAAGGCTCTTACGAAGACGCCATAAGTTTTCTTTGTCACTAAAATTGCAGACTTGCGAGGATTCTTCAAAGGCCTGCTTGAACTCAAGCCACTCCAGCGGATCACCAGAGTAATTTGGCAAGTCTCGGGGTGTACACAAGCGATTAAGCATTCTATCATGAGACCTGCTAGCCCCAGCAGCAGATGCAGCAGCCAGGTCTTTCAGTGCACTCGCCAGAACATGCACGGTTCCGTCACTATCGCCAGCAGCAGCTGCTGGCAATGAGCATGGTTTAATTGCGGTTTCAGCAGCAGGGGGCGGTGGGCCGGCGGGCCCCACTTGGTACAGGTTCGATTCCTGAGGCTACTCACCGTGGTAAATCTGATGACAAATTGTTTCAATTTGTCATCAGATTTACCACGGTGAGTGACACATTGAGTTTTCTCCTCCTGCAAGCTTCTTTCTAGCCACTTTTCGACTACATGGTCACTGTAGTCACTTCGGCCTGTTTCAGATGGTAAGCTTGAATTGCTACCCTGGTCCTCCAACTCCGCAAGATCGGCTTCTAGCTGTTTATCGATCAACTCCATTCTGATTTTAGCTTTTGCTTGCGCTGCTTCCAATTCTAGTTTTTTCTTTCTTGCGATAATAGATGAAGTTGATGACTTTTTGCGGGAAGAATGCTGAACACTTTGTCCTGTAGAAGGTCCAAGTTGATTTTCTTCCATCTTGTTCCTGGGTTCATTTGTATCTACCGGTTCTTTAAAATCATCAGGGCGTTCTAGTTTAAGCTTCTCTTCCCTTAGTTGCTAAGCATCTTTTTGTAACGCTTCTTTTTTATACGCACTCCTCGTACTCACCATACTTCGCGGTGGTGTGTGGTACATTTAGATATCGGCTCGAAGTAAAATTGATAGAATCAGGCGTTACTTTGCGGAAATCCATAACTAAATAATTATGAAAATGTAATTATTTTGCTTACAACTTACGCTTAGTTACGCCCGCATAGGAACCCCAATTACACCACCTGTAACCCACAATCTGAGGAAAATCACAGGCACATGCAAAGAGCACCGCCCTCCCTCCCTCAAATTGCATGCGAAACAGACGAATGCAAAAGTTAGTACCCAACACCGACATAAAAACCTCGACGCGCGTTTCGCCACTTCACGTGGCATCATCAGGAGAGATGTTGTCGCCTCGGCTGCGCTTCGACGACTAAACTGTGAGACTGGCGAACAGGCCTTTTATACCCCCTCTCCACCACAAGTTTTAAACGTCACTCGTAACGTTACGAGTAACGTTCATCGTTATTTGACGGTTGTTTCTATTTTGTTGGTTAGAGAAGATATTTAATAGTGGAGAGTTGGCAAAACCGACCTGTTCATTCAACAATGTAAGCGTATTATCTTTATTGTGTTTTATTATTTCTAATTGTTCTAGGATGGAAAGTTTTAAACTTTTTTCGCATGTGTGTAAAATTGAAAAAGAATGGTTTTCGGAAATACTATGTCCTGAATCTAAAAGGTGTTTTGCAAAATGTGATTTTTCTGGGTGATTATTGCGATAAGCGGATATGTGTTCTTTATAACGTGTGTTGAAACTACGACCGGTCTGTCCTATATAAGAAGAGTTACAGTCACTACAATCTATTTTATAAACACCAGATTTCTGATGTTTATCTATCTTATCTTTACCATTACATAGCATTCTTAATGAGTTATTTGTGTTAAAAGCAGCATGCATGTCATAGTGTTTTAGCGTTTTAGAGATACGCTCCGACACCTTACCTAAATAAATCAAACTAGAATTATACCTGTTAACCTTTTTATCAGGAACAGCGTATAATAAACTAGATGTGATTTTATTGATTTTGTTTTTTATTATACTGTCAATAATGCATCTCCTGTAACCGTTTGATATGGCAATATTGTAAAGAATGTTTAATTCTTTATCGTAATATGATTCGCTGAGTGGTATTGTTAGAAGTCGATGAACATACGAGTTGAACGCGGCCATTTTATGTTGCCACGGATGACATGAAGATGCATGAATGACAGTGTCGGTGTGTGTTGGCTTACGGTATATTTGGAATTCATGCTTATCCTCCACCCTTTTTATTGTTAAATCTAAATAATTAATATTATAATTTTGTTCTAATTCTAATTTGAATTTAATTTTGGGATGAATGTTGTTTATTTTGTGGAGGAAAATATCTAACTGACGTTTTGTTCCGGTCCAACAAATCAATATGTCATCTACGTACCTATAATAATAAAGAATATTTCTATCATGCACTAAGTGTTTATTTTCAAAATTATCCATAAAAATATCTGCCATTAAAGGACTTAAAGGAGAACCCATTGCTAAGCCCTCCTTTTGTTTATAGTATTGATCACAGATTAGTCAGAGTATGTCTAAAGACAGATTGGAAACGGCCCTATGATTGGTTCGACGATAGTGAAAACTGAAATGTCAAAATTAGTTCAAAGTATGGGAGGCTTTGAAAGGTGGCGCTGTTAAAAAAAAATTGTACGCCATTTTGTATGACGTAATATTGATGCTGGTTTCCATGGCGACGCCGTAACTTTTTTTGTGGTCACAGACTATGTAGGATTTATTATTGAGCTGGTTACCGTTACTTTATTAACTGTTATCGCTACTTAATAACCGTTATCGTTACTGACAACGGTATTTATTGCGGTATATAAAAGTATTAAAAATGTGTTTAAATAAAACGCTCTTAATTGGTTACAGGTTTTATTAATAAAAAATTACAACAATGAAATATTAATTTCTCCCGCCGCTGTCTGCCTGATATCACGCACTAGAACCTGAAACAATATGTACAATATTAAAAGATTATTCCGATAGGCCACTTAAGCCCGTTTTCCACTAAAGCGGAGAGGAGCTGTATTTTCATACAATTAACTACCTAAAGCAGACACTACTTCGCCGCTTAGCTCCACTCGAGTAGCCATTTCTATGAAAACACATCTCGCCTCTGCTCTCCGCTTTGGTGGAAAACGGGTAGGCCCTCCGCTTAATACGGGAGTATGCAGATGCAGGCGGCTCGGCTGGCGATAAATAAATTTGGCGCTGCTCAAATGTTAAAAATGTTTAAACGTATGCATAAACAGCACGCTTCCTGCATTTGTTCACCCGTGTTTACGCGGAGGCCCTAAATTAATAAAGGATTTTCAATTCGAATTTGAAAATTGTCTGCCCTTGTAGCTTCACTCCTCCAGAACCTGAAACAATAGAACAATATTAACATCATTCTGCAAGGAAAGATCAATTGTACGAGCGAAACAGAGACTATGAAGCCCGCTCTCTTGCCTACTGCCATTGCGAGTCACTTCCACCAGAACCTGAAACAATACACACAATATTAACAAAATCATTCCATCAGATTAATAAACTGTAGGAGAGGAACCGAAAGCGGAAAGGTAGCTACGAAGCTACCTTCGCTCTCTCTGCCGACTGCTTTTGAACCTGAAAAATAAAAGATTATTATTAACCATAACTATTTCCTTTTTTACGTAGCCTAGAAGACTTATACTTGTTAAGTGCCATGGTTTGCATAGGTGACTTTAAACGCGATGAAAGTTTTTTGTTAAATGAACCGCGAAGTATTTTATTAATACTATTACACCAATTATTGATCTGAACCCTACAAACGATTGTAACAAAGTAATCAAATAATTGAGACTGGTGCTGTGAGCACCCTATGGAAATAGTATCCAAAGAAATCATAAACTCAGAACGAATATTCTTAACAACTTCTGGTTTATGAGCAAAATTATCTAAATAAATGATAATCAATTTAATTAAATCGCGAAATAATTGAACAAATTTGGGAGTAGGATACTGAAGGTTCCTTCCTTTTAATTGGCTACGCTCTCTGTGCTCAATCCATGAATGGATCGAGGAAACATCCTTTGTTATTATTGTTTTATTGCAGGCCTGGCACTTAAAAGTTTTTTTAAGCCTTCCGGCTACATAGCCTGCAGTAAAAGCTGACGAATGTACGTTCAGCTTTTCCATGCGGACTTGCTGAAGCAGCGGAATTGTTTCCGCTGCTTCAGCCAGTCCGCTCGTTGCTGGACCTGGAACATTTGCAGAGGCACCACCTGTAACAGAAGAGCCAACAGGAGCATCTGTACATTTTTCATTGGTAAATAATTCATAATTTATGAGTGCGTCGCCTACATCTGATTCGCAATTAGTATTGCGGGACTGAGGGCCCAGAAGGTTTGTAATCAATAAAGACTTAAATGAAGTTTGGAATGTATAGGGACTGGGGTTGTTATTTCTATGGTTCAGAGCTCTTATACGACCAAAAAAGTTTTCCAGAGGATCTTGATTTAAATTACGAGTGTAAAATAGATGGACTCCCTCAAGTTTCAATTCCGACCAAATCGAAATAAAACTTTTGAGGGTTATGATCCAGTTTTGAACACTTGGAACATACTTTTTTTGCGTCGTATTAGGCTCAAGAAAGTAAATATTTTGTAATGTACGAATGGCTTCCTGCCAAAATTCGACATGACGTGATACACCATCAACCTCTTTTACCGGTCCCCGCATTTTACCAGGGGCAGAGCCCCCGCGTGACCCGTTGACGCTGTCGAACAGCCTGTCGAAGAACAGCACTGCCTCCGATGTGGTCCGCATTGTGCTGCTTACTGGTGTCCCGTCTGCGAGGCTCCCTGAAAAATGAGTAATTAATAAAGATAAGGGACCTCTATAAACTCTTTTACATAAAATTTACAGTACTGTTACGTGAATATCTTAAACTGCTTATTTACAGGCTACGGTTTTTTTAATTAATATTTTTTTGTTAATGTATTCATATCATCAAACTCCAATTTCCATAAACACTTTAACTTTCGTATTTTAATGTTTTAAATAACTTAGTCCAAGGATTTGTAACTGTTTTGTATCCGAAAAACTTATTTACACCTGCTAAATAAATTTTATAAAAAAAATACTCGTTTCTTCTGTGCCTGACAGGGTCCTTACCACTGGTCTGAAATTGTTTTATTAAATAACATCTAATATTCTGTTTGGTTCAGAAATAAATTATTGAGTATTGATACAAGATTATATTCACTTAAAAATACTTGCTCTATCTAACGCCACATTTTTTGTTTTCATTAGCAGCGCCGCTGGTAGTAGAATATAGAACTGGTTTCTTGAATTTGTCGCGTCATTTTGTAGACAACGTTCGAATTAATATATAGTTTTTATGGATTTCCAATTTGCCTTATATATTTTACAAAACAGGGAGCACTTCCGAACGGAAGACGCTATTAACATATTTACAAATTATACAATATGACTGCAATATTTACATTATATTTATTTTGATTGTGTAATAATAGCAAAGCAATAACAGGAACAATAACAACCAGTGCTATGTTTGCTTATGTTTGCTTTTTTAAAAATAATTATTTAAAAAATTTCACGCCTGTCGGTTTTTGTTTAAAAATCAATTTGATTGTAAAGAAATTAATCAAAATAAATTACCAAATTTGGAACTGTAGCTTAGCATTGCAGCAGTCCTTTCACTCAGTGTTTGAGTGCAGTTCTTCACCTTCATCTTCTTAATCTTCTCTGGTATTACGTGCTCATCAGTCAGTTTATGGAGCATACGGATATCTCCAACCTATAAAAAATGAGGGGCTTGTATTTATTAAACAGTATGGATGAAAATGATTACTGACTTTAAAAAGTACGCATACAGAGTGAAAAAAATATTACTACACAGAAAAGAACCTTAAACAAAGTAATTTATTTTGTCAATTATACTTCTGCACTCGGAGACGTTACTTAACTTTAATTGTTACTTAAGGCAAACCTGTATTACTTAAGACAATACGAATAAAGACCATTATTGAACAAACAAAAATGTTAATCTACAATTTATTAGATTTTAGACGACCTCCGTAGCCGAGAGGCGAGCACGCCGGACTGTAAATGGCGCCGCCATCTCTGAGGTTCCGGGTTCGATCCCCGGTCGGGTCAATGTAGAAAACGAACTTTTCTATATTGGCTCGGGTCTGGGTGTTGTGGTACCGTCGTTGTTTCTGATTTCTATAACACAAGTGCTTTAGCTACTTACCTTAGGATCAGAGCAATGTATGTGATGTTGTCCAATATTTATTTATTATTTATTGCTAAGTCTCTGAGTGCGGCAGTTAGTCTACTAACTAAAGTAGTTCTCTTTAATTACATAGACGCAACTACTTTTATGGTTTCACCCAGAAAACCCACATGCTAAAATTTTGATCTTTATTGACTATTTTTGCTTCTACAGAAAGATAATTAGGGTGCGTTTTCACTAACTTTGTGTGAAGAAGTAATTACAGAAGTGCACCAGCATAAATTAACCAATTTAAGACCCTATTATAATTTAGATACATAAATAAGTTTATACATATAGTTTACCTCACAGTCGGCTTTGTAAACCTCAATGATATCACTCCACTTGGCCAGTTTTCCACGAAACATTAGATCTTTAGTCAAGAAATTGTTTCGGATCCCTTTAATAAGGTGAGGAGGATCGAAGATGATATTCAACGTATGTCCGTTGATATGGACTTGGTGATCTGTTAAAAAGTAGATAATTCATTTGATTCATAAAATGTGAATGTCTCGAAGCTCACAATCATAAAAACGAAAATGAATTAACTGTACCTGACAGCCTTAGCTGTTCTTGACTTCTCCTCACATCAGCCTTAAAAAGGTTAAGGCAGGCTCGAAATGTGGAGCCCTGGTCACAAACCAGGGCTTTAAGCTTCAAGCCAATACCTGTGACAGCATCTACCACCTCCTAAAAACAGGGAATATTTATAAATACGGATCCAATTTATTTCGTAACTTTTCTCTGAAGATTTAATTCTCGAGCCCAAATCTATATACATATATATAACTATTTCTATCTAAGAGAAGAGAAAATATATTGACCGCATCAGGCACTCTACATCACTCCGCATAAGACAGTTTTAGTGCCTGATGCGGTAATTTTTTTTCTAGTTTAGAAACAACGACAGTACCACAACATCCAGACCCAAGGCAATATAGTAAAGTTCGTTTTCTACATTGACCCGACCGGGGATCGAACCCGGAACCTCAAAGATGGCGGCGCCATTTAAAGTCCAACATGCTCGCCTTTCGGCCTTGGAGGTTGTCTATAAAGGTGGGTACTGACCAACGTTACGAGGCGTAATGTAACATGTTACGCAGCGAGCATTCATGCTGTCAGTACGTAGTGTTAACTTAACTCTCTAACTATCACGGTTCACGAGATACAGCCTGGTAACAGACGGACATGCGGAGTCTTAGTAATAGGATCCCGCTTTAACCTTTAGGTCGGAATCCTAAAAAAAGATCTTCTTTAGACTTGCTGAAGTTATTAGTCAGGCGTTTAGTACCTAAATATTATGCAACATGGTACATCATACACAAATAAAACTACTTTATCAATAAGATCAACATCAAAACAAATAGGCATTTTAAAAAAATCTTGGACAATAATTGTATCTCACCCTTAGTATCTGCTTCAATTTTAGGGCCGGTGTAGTGCCTTCACAAAAGTAGTATGCAAAAGATTGTCTCCATGATCCGATTATTCCACGAACCATGAAGACCAGTGCGTGATCACACAATCTTTTATCAGTTTGGCCAAAATCGACAAAACCGTCAATTCTATCCTCTGACTCAGAAAATGTGAGCTGTGAAAAGAAGATTGCAGATAAGGCATAACATTCAAATCTTTCTCAGTCATAACGCAATTAATAATTTATTTAGTATAACTTTATATAAATAAAAAGTTTTTACTTGTGGAGTCAGAGCGACTTCATCGAAGACAAGAGCACAAAGTCGCTTCTTGTCGTCCCAAGGAGTGATAAGTGTCTTTAGCTGCTGCAGCAACTTTTCATTCAGGCCAGGCCTAAACTTAACGTGCCGAGTAAATGAATTCAATGTCCTCCGACTAGGCAATATGAATATTTTTCGGAGAATGTTATATTCCTTTGGGCTTCCCTTCAGTAAAACCAAGGATTCTACTTTTTCGGAAGACATGTAACGCCTCTGTTTGATGGGTTTGTTCGCGAGCCGCGTCTGCAACAGACATTAACATCTATATAAATTTACAGTCCTGCCATGCTTGTTTTTAGATTTATATTTCATTGCTTGAATATTATATCCGGAATTTGCAGTAAGTTCCTAAAATTACTTACTTGCATCATCAAAAATGCCCTTGCCCGAGGCGTCAAGTTCTTTATCATCTCTTTGAAGGAAACATCTTGGCTCAATAGTGTCGCCCTTTTAAGTCTTTCTTCGTAAGAAAGTATAAGCCGCCGTTTTGATGTTATTATTTCTCGACACTTATGGTACATCTTTTTGCATCTAGGGCTTAAGTTTTCAATACTTTTCACGATCCTATCCCGGGACAAATCAAGTTTTGTACCTGCAAAACATTAATGTAAGGGTAAACTTATCAGGTAACTATTTTCTAGGAGATGATTTTACTGCTTCTACAACAACTTTTTTTATGGGACTAACTTTGAATTCGCAAAAGGAAGCCACTTCCCATACAAAATCGCAGAACAGATGACATCAGTTTTAATGGAGAAATGTTTTTTTTACGATGTCAGAGTTAGTCCTGTAGAAAAAATTGTTGTATTTGAGCAGTAGAATCAGTCCACATAAAAAAGAAAGAGTTTTTTACACCTAGTCATCATCATCATCTTTTCAGCCACAGGACGTCCACTGCTGAACATAAGCCTCCCCTAGTGACTTCCAGATCGGCCGGTTGGAAGCGGCACCTAGTATAATTTATTATAATATTTTAAATGCGAAATTTTGAATTTTGTTACCAAATCACTTTTAGCTTTATCTTAATTCGGAAATCTCGCAGGCAAGAGCCGATTATAAATATGACGATATAATGAGACTAGATTATTGAGTAGGTGATTATAAATGCATACCCTGGATGGAACTCTGGCAACTGGGTTTGTTTTTTAAAGTACATGTACTCGCAATTTCTTGTCCCGATGTGCTTGGAGTGGCTTGACTCAAGGTGGTTTGAGTAACTTGACAGGGTGAACATGCTAAAACATACAGTACAAGTATTAACGAACAGACATAATACCGGGTGACTAATATCGAACTCTTCATTTCTGTTAAACCTGTCAGGCCAAGGTCAAGAGACACAACAAAAAAAATATTGTTACGGACCGGCCGGACGGTCTTTGCCGCTTGATAGGTTATCTATTCGAACACTAAACATGATAAACACACAGCAATCTATTTCTTAATGCTTTACGCCATTCAGTCCGGGTATGCTCTACTACTAATCCTAGTTATTTTATTGAACAACATCGCATACGTTCTATCAACATAGAATCCTAATACGGTAGAGCCTTATATTACCCAACCTACCTAAAAGATTATCACATCTCGGCTGTAATCTGTCTGTGTAGCTCGCCTCTCGGCTACGGAGGCCGTCAAATCATCATTCAGCGGAAAGTCTATTTCTTATGTTTCAAGTAATTGCCTTGAAACCCTTTTAACCCTTAGACAGGGAAACCAGATTTAGGTTATAGATACTGTATACCACCACCACCAGTGTAAACCACCAAGCAAGATACATACACACGACAATACTATAGCTAGATAGACTATTATTTAGAGTTTTTGAAAATTTCACATTATAGTACCTTCAGTAGCAGTTACAGCAACGGTGTCAACATTGCGTGAGACATGATCTGAAAAATATAATTAACGTTAGTACATCAATGACATTAAATAATTTTCTACGGGCCTACAATTTTAATTCAGTTTGTGTACCTATTCTGATGGTTTTTAATTTAATTAAGTCTTATTTTATTTAATTAAACTATCTTTTAGGAAGTAATTCTTCTTAACATTTATTTGGTTTAGTTTTGATGTAGGTCGAAAGGTAAAAGTTGTTGTTTTTTAGCAGTAAAATCACCCCTTAGAAGAAATGAACTGAACTGTTATATAGAATCCTAAAATGGAAAGCAAGTATAATTTATTTATAAGTATAGGTAATGTGGTAAATGATACTACTGCCGAAGTTCTTACTTAGATTTATTTAACATGACTTGCCATATTAACTTATTACAAACTCTTCACTTCCTAAATTAGAAATTATGTCCCTACATTAATGATTACTTCGACTGACATAGTAACTGCTTAGCAACTGCCTACTTCAAATGCTCACGAACAACTGACCGAGTAGCGATCTCTACCGATACTACTGCGGTGTTTCCCCACCACAACTCAATTACGTCATGTCTTTTTCCCGGTCGACCAGTTAGTGTTGCCAACATTTGATTAAAATATACCGAATCACGACATTCGGCCATCCGGCACAGTGCAACCTCCCGGTGCACGTCCGCTACTAAATCAGTTGCTTTAACTATAGTTCCTTAACCTTAAATATTATATTCTGGGTACATTATATAAATTTACAAGGCTGGGATTTACTTAACATTGTGAACAGGTCAATGAAAATAATTAAGCACGTCTACTACTGAATTAGTTGACTTAACTATAGTTTCCTAATTTATGTATTAAATTCTGGATACATTATGTAAATTCAACATTGGAAACATATGAATAACTTAAATAACACATACAATTTCAGACATCAATAATACTCATAACAAATCATAATCACGACATTCGTTAACATAACTAAACTAGATCAGAGTTTATTAGTTACTTTATTAAGTCGAAAAACGAGTTTGGTGACACTTAACATTGCTGGTTAAATATACTACTTACGAACTAGATCATTTAATATTTTAAATTAAAAAAAAACGTTTTCTTTACAAATAATTATTTACGAATATTATTTCCGAAAGACATGGTAAGTTATTGAGGTTCTTGCATGATTAGGGAGTGCACATGTTTCGCTATTACAAGTAATATGGAAGATTTAAAAAAATACAGTAAATCTTTTAATTAATTACTTATTATCAATTAGTGATATGACAGACTTTGTGTCTCATTACAATTAAATTAAAATAAAGATAAAATATGTCAGGTAAAATCAATTGTATTATTATTTACTATTCCTAATTTAAATTCAAATTCAAATTCTATTCCTAAATAGTCAAAATCTTTCATGCCATGTATTAATTTATCAATAAGCCACTTATATATAGATTTTAATTGATTGGGATCTAGTTGTTTTATGTCATCTGGAATCCTATTGTAGGTATGTCTTTAAACACACTGTAATGCAGAACACTAGTCTATTTGCATCCCGTTTTGGTCTAGTGTTCCTATCACTTGCTTTCGTGATCAATTTATTATTAAATTATTTATTATTAAATTAAACATTTTAAATGCTTAAGAATTATTAAAATAAAATCTTCTATGGTAGGTACTTTATACACGAAACGTAACGAGATTGGTACTGCGACTGCCTAATCGACACTCAGTCTATGAATCGGCAGAATCAATGCGGTAATTCCGCAAAAACCTAACAATGGCGTCGGGGTCAATAAGAATGCGTATGTCTAGTATGTGTTTTCTGCTATTAATTAATCATATTATTGTTTTGTTATGTGTAAAATAAATAATTACTAAGGTAAATAAAATGTATATTTAACATGCCCTGTTAATTTTCTCGATTCTCACAAAAATAAATCGGACGGATTTCGTAAAGATGCAATGCAACCAACAGTTCAGACAGGGTTGGAACTTCGCTCACTTTAAAAAAAACTATCTAGAATCACATGTAGGTATACTATTCTAGAAATATGAGAATATTCATTATACTCTAAAATTTAATGTTAACCCATGGCCTTATCCTATCTGCAGCAACAATGCTAATATATATTTAAAATAATAGCCCGTGAGGTCATCTTTAAAAACTTGAACAGCGTGTTCCGATAATTACTAGGGTGAAAATGAAAATGAATAATAATTAATCGTTTCGGCAATCACACCAACTAGCTAGGCCTAAACTAAGCAAATCTTGAACTATGGTTACTAGATAATGAATAAACTTATTTCATTAGGTACTTGACTTAGGCACAATTACCTGTGCTCATCACACAAACATTTGCCCCGCGATACGAACCCGCAGCCAGGCTTTGTAGTCCGCAGCAGGAACCACTACGCCAGACGGTCGTCCAATTAATTTTCCAACATTACAATCTTAAACGGGCTTACAAATTTTCACAACTATTTAGAACAATTTTATAATATTTTAGCGTGGTTATTTTAACAAGGTCCCCTTTATAAAATATTGGCTCTAAAACTTTATAGTGTGAAATATATTAATAAGTGCAATACGCTCATTTTTATCTTTGTTTGCATCACCCCTGCAACAAGCACCCACAGATCAAACAGGACCACGCATTGTCGTACTAACTGACGAAGCGTAACTACAATTATTGTCTGAACCTTCTCCACTGTTTAAGATAAACGTTAATGTTCTTCATACTTCAAAATAAAACTATAAACGAAACCTTTTTATCAAAGACCTGTTGAACATAAAAAACCCGGCTGAAATGAAATTGGTCAAAAGAGGGCACACCAAAAGTTAATAAAAATAGTAGCTAAAAAGATATTAATAACTTTATACAATTTTAACTACTTAGTCAGTTGTGAAGTTCGGTACCATTTTTAGTAACTTGCACACTTTTTGTTATTTAAAATATTCTAATAATTATGCACCTTATAATGTAATAAGTACAAATAAATTAAATTTAATTATAGCCAACGTGGTACCATTATGCCTGTGTCATAAATAATAATTTCCTATCATAATGTGCAAGTAGGTATACAACTTGCGTAGTGTACGTATTTAGAAACCTAGATTAGTAGCATGAATATATTGATAATCTTATACTATGAGCACGATTACTTTCTTTTTTATACAACGATTTATTAGTATGGGTCGATATCATTGTATGTTTACACCGAACTGTAAACATTACTTTAATAAACTTTGATGTTTGTTTTACAAAGTTATTTTTGCTGTCCTTAATCTTTCGTCATTACCTGATTTAAGAATTTCTACTAAACATAATTGATTCGGTTTAGTTAGTTGGAAGACTATTTCTATATTCAAAAATAGAATAGACTAAAATTTCCAGTCCTCCCCTCCAAAATATTATTATCCCATCGCAAGCAAGCAACAACAGCGTCTCCTTTAGATTCTGAACCCCATCACATATCAACACAAATCCTAATGTGATTCTTAGCATTAAGCATCAATAAATGTTTTTTTTTAAATCAAAATACTATTGTGTATAGAAGTTGCTATACATAATAGTATTTTGAAGGCTAGCTAATGTAGCAATTAATGTTAGCCTACTTTAACCCATTCTACCTACCCCATCAATTGCATGAAATGTTTGAGTCTGAGACACTGGACCTCTTTTCTTATTAATTAGAGAATATCCAACAATTGGAAAGGCTTCTAAGTCTAAACTTTTTTAAAATGTAATTTGTACAGGGCAAAATTTATGGCCTGCTTCTGTTTCATTGATTAATGCTATTGCACTCGTTAGCCTTTACAATCTATCTATTCATATTCTATGAGGATCAATGTGTAAGCTGGCGTACGGCTTCATTGAGCAAACTATTTAAATATAGTAAAATTAATGATGAAATATTTTTAAAACAAGACAATTACCAATATACACAATCATATAGACAACTTACTGTTATATTACTATTATACTAAGTACTACTGCAAATAATAAGATTATTCGTTAGAAACACGTATCAACAATACTTTTATGAAGGACCGGGGTAATTAACAAAATTAAATGATCTGTAGTAAACCTCAAGGATTGATAAGTAGGGGTGGATCATCCTGGTGTTGGTAGAATTGATCTCGCTGGGCTGACCCCTTCGACACCCATCCCAATATAAAAATTTCTTGTCTCGATCTGAAGGGAGCTACGAGCGACCTCACTCGTGTCTGCAGTCGCCTCTGCCAACAGCAGATCTCATCCATGGTCCCGAAAATAATAAAAACAAAAGCATTAGATTTATACTCATTCTTATCATTATTCTTAAAGGGTAAGTCAAGTAGTCAACCTAATTATTAAACCTTTGGTCCATATAACATGTAAGTAGGCACATCTAAATTTGATGATTTATAAACTAATGTCCCTGCTGGTCAAAAATAAAAATAAAAGTACCTAATCAGGCAGAGTGGAATACATTTAGTAGAGGGCTTTATAATTGCTCTTTTCTAATAAGCTTATTGTAAGCATTATAATGAGATTTACATCAGTAACCATATAATACGTTTTTATTGAGAGCTTCTGCTTTAAATGTGCGATAGACCTAGCCTAATGAACTGAAGGTTCATGATGATCATGATTTACATGTATGCATTGAAATTGTTAGCATCACAAAAAGTTTATACGGCGTCATAGGTACTGTCACCAACATTCCTTATTGCAGATTAAATCGTAATATGTTCTAGGGTTCACTTAACCCTTAGCTCACTACGCACTTAGCCGCTACGCTTAACTACAAGAACCTAGGGCACACTTAACCGTTAGTGCAAAACACACACCTTGCCGCTACGTTTTAATACTAAAATCTAGGGCACACTTGACCCTTAGCGCACGACACACTTAGCCGCTATTCGTAACTACTAGAATCTGGGGCACACTTTACCCTTAGCGCACGACACAACTAGCCGCTACGCTTAACTACAAGAATCTAGGATACACTTAACCCTTGGCGTACGACACACTTAGCCGCTACGCGTAACTACTAGAATCTAGGGCACACTTACCCTTGGCGCACGACACAATTAGCCGCCCTGCCTAACAATAAAATTTAGGGTATACTTAACCCCAATCCAAATATATTTTAAAGGCAAATATTAAATATTGGACCATAAAACACACAACACATTCATTGCTGATCGTAAGGTAAGTAGCCAAAGTACTTTTGTTATGAAAATCAGAAAACAACGATGGACCACAACACCCATACCCAAGACAATATAGTAAAGTTCGTTTTCCACATTGACCCGACCGGCAATCGAACCCAGAACCTCAGATATGGCAGCGGCGCCATAGACAGTCCGATGAGCTCGCCTCTCGGCTACGGAGGCCGTCTTTTTTTTTGTGGAACAACTATCATCATTGTTTTATTTGAGACTTTTCGAGTTTTTAAACCAAGTCAGGGATGTGACATGTTTTGCGCTTTAGTTTAGCTCAAAAATGTTGCAAAATTGTGTATGGTGGTATAGTGGCACACATGGCCTTAAATCATTGCTACACGTCACAAGTACACGTTAAATAACTACATGTCTCACTGCTCTGTAGCTTTCATCGAATACTCAAAAGCTGGCCTACTCTATTTACACAACTGCTACAAGTTATGGATGCTCCTATATTAATTAGTATACTTAGCCAATCTCTTTTCATATATTTTTTTCTTTGGTCAAAGACCGACGTACTTAATCAGTTTGACTCCAAATTCCATATACATCATATAGCCCACTTAGCTATAACTCTTTAAAACTAAATCAGAGGAACTAACATACTTAAGCGAATTTCGTCAACGAAATCGTTTACACATAGTAAGTTCTGGTGCTCCACATTATGTCAGTAAAAGTTTATAATAAATTACCACCATATATAAAAAAAAACTACTAGGGATACTAAATTTCACAGAACATTGAAAGAGTACTTGACGCAAAAAAGTTTCTTTTGGGCATTGTATAAATTTTAATTTACGATTTTTTGTCTCCATTACCTTAAATTGTAATGCCCTAACAGGGATCATTTTAAAGACATGTTAATAAATTTTTTTTTTGACCTTATGTACCAAATGAAAGCAATAAATATAAGATTATGATTATGACTACTTAGTTAGCTTATAAATTCTTATTTTCGTTTGGACAGCACACTTAACTAGTCCCAAAAACAAAGATCGACACACTAATCTGCCTCAAAAGAAGAATTAACTTATATACAGATATGCTGGTATTGTGTCGGAGACTAGGTACCCCTTTAGTACTCAAACACTTTCGGTAGTTTCAAATTAAGGCGCGTCTAGAATGTGCCAGTATGGGTGGTGATAGTCCCGACCACATGCAAGCGCGTCCCGTTACAAAAACTTTCAAATATCGCGCTACCGATTTCGTTGAAATGATCAGTTGGTAGCCTCGAATAAACGAATATATAATAAGTTATTATGAAAGAATAATTATCTACATTATCGTAATACGAGTGCTTTGAATTGAGTAAGTATCATCAGAGAGTAGCCCCGACCATATACAAGCTCAACACAATATACTAAAAAAACATACGTTTTCAATTATGTTAATACTATCGGAGGGTAACCCTGATCACATACAAACAATTATTAAAACACAACCGTACTCAGTACCGTGCCTGTCATGTCGAAAAGTAGCCCCAACCATGTCCAAACACATTCCAGATACAAATGTGGTTTATAATAAAATAAAAATTACATAGGTAGATTAAAATAAATTAGCATCAAATTATGTTAGTATTATCGGAGGGTAGCCCCGACCATATACGAACACAATTTCAAATTCAAACACATGTGCTGTGCATTGTGCCCGTTCTATCAGAGAGTAGCCCCGACCATGATCGGAGCACAATACCGCACACATAAATTTAAAAATTACCCTTCAGACTTAGCTAGCAATTTTTATATCACTCCCCATCTTAATTGTATTTAAAACTTATAATTTCTTTAGGTACCTACATACAATTCAATTTTAAATAATTTAACATACCTTTGACTTATGTGGGCTGAAGATCACGGTGCCACTTCTGAGATGTGGTAAATGATACTACTGCCGAAGTTCTTACTTAGATTTATTTAACATGACTTGCCATATTAACTTATTACAAACTCTTCACTTCCTAAATTAGAAATTATGTCCCTACATTAATGATTACTTCGACTGACATAGTAACTGCTTAGCAACTGCCTACTTCAAATGCTCACGAGCAACTGACCGAGTAGCGGTCTCTACCGATACTACTGCGGTGTTTCCCCACCACAACTCAATTACGTCATGTCTTTTTCCCGGTCGACCAGTTAGTGTTGCCAACATTTGATTAAAATATACCGAATCACGACAGTAATAGGTACTTAAAATTCAAAATTAAATTTTCTAATAAAGTAATCAATTCAGAACATATTAATTGGAAAAAGCACTATAATACCAATGTAGGTTCATATTATATATATTATGTGATTATGTTACAAACGCTTATACTTACCAATTATAGCCAAATCTAACTAATAAAAAAATAAGTGTGTAATTACTACAATAACAACAATACCAATGTACACCTGCTGTCAAGGGAAGATGCTAAGGTAAAGTAAACTTATATGACATAAAAGGCGTAAAAAATGTTTAATCTAAAAGGGTGTAATTCTACTACATAATAATAATACTGAATACTTGCAGAATAGTTCGTAAATTCCAACAAGCCCATGAAGATCCTCAACAACAAACCTGAAACATCACACAATCACAATCTCGCACACTGGCATAATGGTCATTCAAATATTTAGCCTTCAATTGAAAATGCACTTGGCTTAGGCCCGTGCTTTTTTTGAAACACCAGCTTAAAGCTGAGACACAAAAATGTGTAAAAAACAATAATATAAATATTGGACAACATCACATACATTGCTCTGATCCTAAGTACAAGAAAGGACGAAGTACAACATAAACAAAGTAAGAAAAAAACTTAGACAAAGGATAAAATATACAGATTTTGATGGATTATAATAAAATAAATTAGGCACAGGCATTTTATTATGATAACTCTGAATGCATACATTGTATAAAATGCTGTTGATGTTCCAAGTAAAATAAATAAATACTTGTAATAAAAATAGTATGAATAATATCGTAGCTATAAATAAGTAAATAACTATGAATATTGGACAACATCACGTACATTGCTCTGATCCTAAGGCAAGTGGATAAAGCACTTGTGCTAAAGAATCGAAAACAACGATGGTAACGTACCACAAGAGATGGCGGCGCCATACACAGTCCAACTATGGAGGTCGTCGAAAAGAATAGCTATGATATGAATAAATGATATTATTAATCAACAATACGAGTTAAGAAACAATACCTACTTTTTTTAGTGTAGATTTGAGTTCTTAACTAAGAACTAATGTATAAAAGTTTTTGAAACATGTCTATTATTTAACTTTAACTTTAAAATATTTTAGAACCATGGACTATTGTTTTTACGATAAAAATATAATAAGGTAAAAATAATATCCTCTACAAAATTTCATGCTAAATACCAAAGTGAAGGGAGTAAACTACACTATTCTATTTAATGATCTCAAACTACTACATTTGAATGGTATTTTACCCATTTGCCCATCAGGAATTTTTATTCTGTCACTCGGACAGTAATTGTGATCATGGTTGATCAGAATCAGCCGTCTGATCACATCATCAACTGCAAGATATAATTTTACTTATCACATGTTTATTAAATGAATGACAAATAACTGTCTTAAGTATGAGCAATAACAATTAAATTTATTTTCTTGCCTTTTTTAAAAAATATAATGAAATATACACAAAATAAAATAATGCTCCATTATTCTGTCTACCATAATATATTTTACTTATATGAATAATAACGTATCTTTATTGACATAATATCACTTTACAAAATATTTGTAAGAGCCTAGCACAGGAGCACAGTATTGAAAGGAATGTACATACTAGTTGAAATATACAAAATATAATTCTTCAACATACCTTCTGTGTTGGTATTCTCTGGCTTTACCAATGAATATATATGGTCAGCCTCTACAAAAGATATATTTTTATTTTATCAATGAAAAGTACATTATAAGTATGTACATAATATTTCTAATTCCAACATCACTCTAGCACTTATTGAGAAGTACTACAATTTTATTTTGTCTGTTCATTACAACAAAATATGTGGGTAAGTATGTAGTACCCATGTGAAATATGTCTGCATTCCCACTGCAGGGCCCCGGCACCACACCTCAACAATGAGGCGGGCCATACATACTCCACCATGCAGACCCAGTGTGAATTGATAAGAATTGAGGTGTCATAAGACCAGTGACTAAACCTTACTGTCGGATGCAATCAAGCCACCTAAGTCCTCTGACTAGGCTTCATGACTAGTATCAGCATAACCAGCCGGAACTAACTTTGAATGTGGCTTCCGAAGCATGGAGATGCTTGTAATAAATGACAGTAAGTAAATATAGTTGGAATGGTCATTTGTTGACATTATAGTAAAAGTTAAGGTACTATGCGGAAAGGAAGGTTAGGTACTTACTTCGTGACTTGACCAAGAGAGGTGTGGATGGCTGTCGCGACTTAATTTCATCAGGAGTAAATAAAGTTGGACAGCTATTATACACCCTTTTATTATTGAGGATGTACTTCTCCTCAAAATGAAGGTCGCAGACCTGAAATCAAATACAAATAAAAATAAGCAAACGAACAAACAATAAATCAACACACTGCTCGCCCTAAACGATTATTATAATAGAAACAGTTGATATGTGACCTAGTGAAATCGCTTAAGACTACAAAGATTAGAGATTCATACATAGCTTTTCAAGATAACTAACCCTTCGGTTTAGGAGCTGTTGTTTGGTGAGGGATCCTAAGGCAGGATTTCTTGGTAGAAGATACTGCATCCATACTGTCCGGAGAGCATCATCAGTTGGCAGGTAATGAAGCCTGGCAGTGGAAGTTGTAGACAAGCAGCCGCTCACGATGCACCTGTTGATAGGCATATCTGAAACAGAACCTCAACAAACAATTTTTAAATATTATAGGAACTCGCACAGGAAAACAACAAAGAGCAATGAAAATTGCTGTTTTGTAAAAAGGAATATCGAAATATTTGGAAAATACTGTTTTTATCTCTGAGAGAAAAAACAGTAACCGAAATTTTCAAAAAATTCAATGACATTTTATTTCATCGTAATTATGAAGGCGCTCCGAATTAAGTCTAAACCAATTTTAGCGTGCTCAAACTCGTACTGCATTCAAAGCGCATAGTATTTTCCGAGTACTAATCTGCTAAAAGTGACGTTAGCTTATTGCGGAACAAGGGCTATATAAATAAATACGGCTTTGGAACTAAACTAATTTAGACATTAAGAAAAACAAAAATTAGATTATATATTCTTTGTCTAAGCAAAAAGCCTTCCATACCGAGCGAGACAGAGCTATACAACTGAAAGCGATGCAAGATCCACTAACGTTCTATCAAACTCTATGGCGATTCCACCCCGTGGTATTGATTGTTGAACCGGAAATAATTTTGTTTCATGCATAATGAAGTTAATAATATGAGATCATCTATCTCCCCCGGATGTAATCGTTGTCTTTCTAAATGTGATTTTAAGATATAAGACTTTCTCGATATGGTACGTTTGTAAATAAACTTTCAACATCTAATGATAACAACTTCGCGTTTCGAGGGAGTGAAACAGACTGGATCTTTTTAATTAGATCCAGGCAATTTATTAGGGAATACTTTGGACTGAATGACGATTTCGCCTTTAATAATGAATTTAATTTTTTAGCCAATTTATACGCTGGTGCGCCGATGTATGAAACTACAGGACGCATCGGCATATTATCCTTATGTATTTTTGGTAAACCGTACAAACAAGGACTACGTGGATTCATTTCTAAAATATTATTACGAGAAAATGAAGTATCTGAAAAAACAAATTGAGTAGAATTGACAGCTTCTTTAATCTCGGAAGCAAATCGTTTAGTTGGATCTGACTGTAAAAGAACGAAATCGTCACTCTGAATTACGTCTTCTACTTTTTGGAGGTAATTAGCATGCTCCATCACCACCACCGTGTTACCCTTATCAGCTTTAGAGACAACCAAATTATTTTCGTGGATTTTTTCTTTAAGTGTTTTGTAAATATGGTACTCGGGATAAGGTGATTCGCGATTTGATTGCCTCGAAGCGTTTCTAATTTGGTTGGCTGTTATGTTACTAGTTAATGTCTTAATATTATGATCTTTTTTACTACACACAACGGCGATCTCCACGTCAACTGCTAATCTTTCTAATGACTTTTGATTTGTTGGTGGTTTTAAATTGTATTTTAAACCTTTACTTAGTAAAGAAATTTCGTCAGTTGTTAGTTGGGTGTTGGATAGATTTTTTATACGAGGATAGAAAGTATGCGTCTGATCGTGGAAACCCCGCTGCACGTCTACATTATTGTTAAAGACCGATTCACGTCTCAACACACGTAACTTCCTACATTGAACGAGATATTTTTTATGGGCTTCTTGTGAAGCAAGGAGCCGCGCTTTTTCGTCTAAAAGATCAAATTCAATATTATGTAAAGAGAATGATAGTTGTGAATAAAGTATTTTAAGATGTAGTTTTAAATTGTCTCTAACAGAAAACCAATGTCGCGATTCTTCATTAAGCCAAATAAACTGCGCTTTCTTAATAGCTATATCCGCAGATCGACTTTTATTGTTGGAGCGTATATTGATATAATTCGGAATAAGACGTTCACGCTTACATTGTTGATTAAACCATACGTTTTGTACCGCTAGACGGTGAAGCTTATTTAGCTTAATATATAGACGTGCCTGTACAGCTATGCTTGCTGATTTGATAAAATTGATAGAATCAGGCGTTACTTTGCGGAAATCCATAACTAAATAATTATGAAAATGTAATTATTTTGCTTACAACTTCCGCTTAGTTACGCCGGCATAGAAACCCCAATTACACCACCTGTAACCCACAATCTGAGGAAAATCACAGGCACATGCAAAGAGCACCGATAAGAGTAACGATGAACGTTACTCGTAACGTTACGAGTGACGTTTAAAACTTGTGGTGGAGAGGGGGTATAAAAGGCCTGTTCGCCAGTCTCACAGTTTAGTCGTCGAAGCGCAGCCGAGGCGACAACATCTCTCCTGATGATGCCACGTGAAGTGGCGAAACGCGCGTCGAGGTTTTTATGTCGGTGTTGGGTACTAACTTTTGCATTCGTCTGTTTCGCATGCAATTTGAGGGAGGGAGGGCGGTGCTCTTTGCATGTGCCTGTGATTTTCCTCAGATTGTGGGTTACAGGTGGTGTAATTGGGGTTCCTATGCGGGCGTAACTAAGCGGAAGTTGTAAGCAAAATAATTACATTTTCATAATTATTTAGTTATGGATTTCCGCAAAGTAACGCCTGATTCTATCAATTTTACTTCGAGCCGATATCTAAATGTACCACACACCACCGCGAAGTATGGTGAGTACGAGGAGTGCGTATAAAAAAGAAGCGTTACAAAAAGATGCTTAGCAACTAAGGGAAGAGAAGCTTAAACTAGAACGCCCTGATGATTTTAAAGAACCGGTAGATACAAATGAACCCAGGAACAAGATGGAAGAAAATCAACTTGGACCTTCTACAGGACAAAGTGTTCAGCATTCTTCCTGCAAAAAGTCATCAACTTCATCTATTATCGCAAGAAAGAAAAAACTAGAATTGGAAGCAGCGCAAGCAAAAGCTAAAATCAGAATGGAGTTGATCGATAAACAGCTAGAAGCCGATCTTGCGGAGTTGGAGGACCAGGGTAGCAATTCAAGCTTACCATCTGAAACAGGCCGAAGTGTCTACAGTGACCATGTAGTCGAAAAGTGGCTAGAAAGAAGCTTGCAGGAGGAGAAAACTCAATGTGTCACTCACCGTGGTAAATCTGATGACAAATTGAAACAATTTGTCATCAGATTTACCACGGTGAGTAGCCTCAGGAATCGAACCTGTACCAAGTGGGGCCCGCCGGCCCACCGCCCCCTGCTGCTGAAACCGCAATTAAACCATGCTCATTGCCAGCAGCTGCTGCTGGCGATAGTGACGGAACCGTGCATGTTCTGGCGAGTGCACTGAAAGACCTGGCTGCTGCATCTGCTGCTGGGGCTAGCAGGTCTCATGATAGAATGCTTAATCGCTTGTGTACACCCCGAGACTTGCCAAATTACTCTGGTGATCCGCTGGAGTGGCTTGAGTTCAAGCAGGCCTTTGAAGAATCCTCGCAAGTCTGCAATTTTAGTGACAAAGAAAACTTATGGCGTCTTCGTAAGAGCCTTCAGGGGCCAGCCAAGGAAGCGGTGACAGCTTTGCTCATTGGTTTTACGTCAGCAGACGACGTGATTACCACACTCGAACTTCAATTTGGAAACCCTGATGTATTTATTTCCAGGATCTTACAAGACTTAAACAAATTACGCCCGATGGCACAAGAATATCACAGGGATATCATTCCCTTCTCTGTGAAAGTAAGAAACTGCGTGGCAGCTGTGGCTGCTATTGGATGTGAAGATTACCTGAAAGGAATGAATATAGTCTCAGTGATTCCTTCTAAGCTGCCGATAGTACTGATATCAAAGTAGACGAATTATAGTTATCCTCTCATCAGTGATAAACAAAAACCTAAACTTATTATATTGTCAGGGTTTCTAAATGAAGAAGCTGTAAAAATAACAAAAACTTCAGTCAATTTATCAAACATGCAAATCTGCGGTAACCAAAGTTACAGTGAAGAATATAAACACCGTACTCTAATTGTAAACAATGAACAAAGTGATAGTGATACGTGTAGGTATTGTCACGTTTCTAAACATTTGTTGGAAGACTGTAAAAAAATTACGGTTATTGTTTTAAATGCCTCACGCCACAACATAAACAAGACAACTGCCCTGCACCAGTGTGTGACATAGACGATTGCGGACTATCTCATCATTCTTTGTTGCATTATGTTATTAACAAAGACTCAGTGCCGCCGAGTAACAGTGTTAACTTTACCGATACGTCCGAGATCGAGACTGAAACGCGAGTGGAAACCGTCAACCATATTAAAGTAAACAGCTGTAAGGTTTTGTTAAAAACAGTGCCTATTTATATACATGGACCCAACGGAACATTTAAATGTGCGGCGTTACTGGATGACGGCTCAACTGTAACACTGATAAGCGCTGCGCTCGCGTCAAAGGTAGGGCTGTGGATAAACAAACTATGCGTGTGTCGAGTGCATGGGACAATAGTGAAATTGTGTGCCATAGTGAGGCCATTGACCTTAATCTATCTAACTGTGAAGGTACAATTATTTAAACTTTAAATTTGAAAATTGTAAAGAATTGATTGAGCATTTGACCAGTGACCGTAGTACAGACTACTCTTTATGGAAGGTGACAAAGCAAATAGACAAACCTGTGCAAGCCATTCCTCCCATTAGAGAAATTGATACACCGATACACTTCGGGGAAGGGTTTACAATGCTACTAATGTCAAATGATGATCGGTCGGATCGACTGAAATGCCCGATCCAACCGACCGAGCGTTTGCAATTCATATTAGAAAATGCCCGATGCATCAGTCAGTTTGATAGTAACAAATGCCAGGCAAAGACCATAGTCCTACCTACCTACTGGGTGAATCTTGAAATTGGGCGTATTTGATTGATTCCCGTGGAAAATTTGAAATGATAAAGATATGCTAAAATCATGACATAATATTAAATTTGGATAGTTTTTTAACATATTGATCTAATAGGCACGCATTTTGCACAATTAGTTTCGAAAATATAAGCAATTGAAATTTTGTCTACCACGGGAATCAAAAACAAGGCATGGGAATCAATAAAACAATCTTTATTATAGTTCAAATCAATTGTTGTCTGAAATATGTAAAAGTTTTTATGAATATAAAATTGAATCTAGCTATTTTAGTGTTATTAACAAATTACAAAGTAATGACACAAATTAAGATTATCTATGAATCACAAATACATTGGCACAGCATCCTTCATTTTATAAAGAAAGATTGATTCCCATGGCATTAAAACCACGGGAATCAATAACACGGGAATCAAAGTTCGTCAATTTTTATCGATTGCTCTTTAACTAACAAACATATATTTTAAATGCAAACTTAAATAAATAAAGCACTATCAATAGTTTTTATTTGTTATAAGAAGCGATCTTTAAAAACAATAAAAATATGTTTTATGGCTATCACGGTAATCAACGATGTACTATCTATCAATTTATTTACTATCTAGTACTCTAGTTAACAGAATACAATAACAACAAACAAAAACTTACTTAGCGTTAGTATCCGTGGGAATCTGTTCAAGGACGACCTTGCTGCGCCCAGCAGACGATTTATTGAGCCCGCGCTAACGGTTTAGCGCGGGCTCAATAAATCGTCCGGTTTTCAGCAGGGCATGGACCTGGCCCAATTTGCAATGGCCCATTTCGGAACGTGCGCCCGGCCTAACACCTCGCTCGATCCACAGTAGCATAGATTCTAAGAGAAAATCATTAAGCATTGCGTGTTTCTAATGATGTCTTTAGTCATGGGATAGTATTGTTATATTAAGAAGAAAGAAGAAACCACCAAAACTGAGCCACCAAAACTATGATTCAATTTTAGAATTAATTATTTAAATATATAATTCTGAAAATTCACTGCATAAGTTAAATGTCGTAATAAAGACATAGATTACACTAAATATCAAAATCCTAAATAACCTTATAAATTTTTGTGTGTAAACTAAAAGACGTACTAAGAATACGACACACCAAATCTTAAAAGTCGTTGAACAAAAAGGAAAATTAATTTGTGTCATTACTTTGTAATTTGTTAATAACACTAAAATAGCTAGATTCAATTTTATATTCATAAAAACTTTTACATATTTCAGACAACAATTGATTTGAACTATAATAAAGATTGTTTTATTGATTCCCATGCCTTGTTTTTGATTCCCGTGGTAGACAAAATTTCAATTGCTTATATTTTCGAAACTAATTGTGCAAAATGAGTGCCTATTAGATCAATATGTTAAAAAACTATCCAAATTTAATATTATGTCATGATTTTAGCATATCTTTATCATTTCAAATTTTCCACGGGAATCAATCAAATACGCCCAATTTCAAGATTCACCCAGTAGGGAGGTAGGACTATGGTCTTTGCCTGGCATTTGTTACTATCAAACTGACTGATGCATCGGGCATTTTCTAATATGAATTGCAAACGCTCGGTCGGTTGGATCGGGCATTTCAGTCGATCCGACCGATCATCATTTGACATTAGTAGCATTGTAAACCCTTCCCCGAAGTGTATCGGTGTATCAATTTCTCTAATGGGAGGAATGGCTTGCACAGGTTTGTCTATTTGCTTTGTCACCTTCCATAAAGAGTAGTCTGTACTACGGTCACTGGTCAAATGCTCAATCAATTTTTTACAATTTTCAAATTTAAAGTTTAAATAACGGCGCTACCACCTCTAGCACGGTTGTTGAAGTGCAGTGCATGATAGACGTCGTATCCTTTGAATGTTATATGAGATTGTTTGGTAAAATGTGTTTCTGATACAAGGCATATGTCAATGTTTTGTGTGACTAGAACTACTTGCAGCTCATTTTGGTCTCTGAGTAGTCCATTGGCATTCCAAGCCATAATTTTTAAGTTGTGAGTCATTTTTTAGGTTTTGATGCGCAGTTTTGGCACTGTTTTCCAGTTTTTTTAGTCGTTCATCAAACGAAGACATATATTTTAGGATTTGTTCTAATTTCGCAGCACTATCAGTAGGTACATTTGCATCATCGTTATGTACATAATTGATTTTGCTTGTGCGTAGGTATTTTTTTTACTTACATTAATAATAATTATTAGCATAATTGGCAGGATGTTGTTCACCGCAGTGCACACATTTTGGCTTCTCGTCTGCAGGTTTTCTGCAGTCTCGAGTAAGGTGTTTTCCAGTGCACTTTACACATCTTGGTTCTTTTGCGCAGTATTTCTGGGTATGACTATACGCCTGGCATCGTTTACATTGAGGGACAAGTTTGTGCTTTTCCATGGGTGTATTTCTACTTTACACCTTAATATGGACGTGATGCGATATATTTTATCAATCTCATCCCATCCCATCTTCTGACATGCCCTGCGTGTCCCTACACCTGCACACGCGAAGATCTTTGCAAGGCCACCGATAATGCTATATCGGTGGTTAAGTTTTGGTCTTCACACATATGAAAGCCTGAGTCGATACACAAAGAAGAAGATCAAGTTTCACACCTCCAAGTTAAAGCTTTATAACCACCGTATAGAACAAGTACAATTTTACGACACAAATTATTGTAAACGTTTTAAAATGTATCAAAATATTTGTATTACAAAATAATATATTGACATAACAAACAATTTCTTCATATTTTGATTTTATGATGAAACTATTAGAAATGCACTATTAGCACTAAGCCACGAATACATTTAAATAACATAGGTAGGCAACACAAGCATTAGTGACCATTATATTTGGTCGGATTCGCGCTGACAGTCTGACAGACAGCTGATCCGACCAGAATAACAAACACAAACTTTTTTTTGGCTTCAAACTGTAACACGTCGTTAAATGTTTTTTATTTTTCTTAATTTAAAAAGCATTGTAATTTTTTGTTTTTAGCAATTCCATGCAAGTTTTAATTGAAGATAAATAACACTTGAAAAAAATCATCGACCTCAGGTTTATTTATCTTCAATTAAAAAGCATTATTTAATAAGTAAGACTCATTTTCTACAAAAATCTTATTATTATACCACATAACTCCAAATATCGAATTATTTTCAAACGACTTTGCGATCAAGTTACGCAGGACAATTTTTTATAATCAATAAGCAAGAAATGACATTTCATGTGTCCAGCATTTATTTTTCTAAATGTCATAAACAATTGGAATGTTGCAATTTTCTTAGTTTGAATATCTAAAATTGATTGAAATAAACATTTTGCTATATTATTGTCTTTTTATTTTACGCGAACACGAAACACGAACGCTGTAAAGTGTTCGAAACGTCAGGTTAAATAAAATGTTAATAAATCGCGAAATAATCCGTAAAAGTAGTTTCATTTTAACATTTTTCTGTTAATAGAAAGCCACGAATACATTAAAATAACATAGGTAGGCAACACAAGCATTAGTGACCATTATATTTGGTCGGATTCGCGCTGACAGTCTGACAGACAGCTGATCCGACCAGAATAACAAACACAAACTTTTTTTTGGCTTCAAACTGTAACACGTCGTTAAATGTTTTTTATTTTTCTTAATTTAAAAAGCATTATTTAATAAGTAAGACTCATTTTCTACAAAAATCTTATTATTATACCACATAACTCCAAATATCGAATTATTTTCAAACGACTTTGCGATCGAGTTACGCAGGACAATTTTTTAAAATCAATAAGCAAGAAATGACATTTCATCGGAACCTTCGGTCGGGGATCGGTCGGATCCGAACATTTGGATGATACATTTCGCGCTAGACCCCCTGGTCATCTATTGAGATCCTTACAAGCATCTAACGATTTTTTTTTAGTGATATTTAGTTTCGGTGGCGGAATTCAGTTTCGGTGGCGTTATGTTAAAATTAGGTGGCACAATTTCACATATGTTATGTTTTACCCTAAAGATTAGTATTATCAATTTATTTCGTGTGAAAACTTAAAAACAAAATTTGCTATCAAAACTGACAAAAAGTCGCATGTGTTGATATTGACCCTTTTAAACTTCGACTAGTCTGTATAGGGAATGCAAAAAATCACCATCTTTTAATTTTAAACATTTATTTTTAAATGATAATACATGATTCCTTCTATTTTAATTGTTTAGAAGTACACATTAATGTACAACCTTCTATGTCATTATTTAATTTTTCTAATAAACCACATAGTTTTTTTTAATAATTACAGTGAAATGTCGTGAGACATCGTGAAAAGCGAAGGGACGTCTACTGGCGAAAATGCCCACAATATAAAATCAGATTATTATCACCAAAAGGCTGGCCACATTGCCACACTCTATACTTAGCTAACTACGGTAGTATACCGCAACATTGATTAGAAAAAACGATGGCTTCGACAGAAACACTTGAAAGATTTCGCCAAATCGATTAGTGGTTGGATAGCTTAGTAGAGGAAACACACGCCCGGTAATCCGAGGTCGTGGGATCGCATCTCACTTGAAGCAGTAACTTTTTCAAGTTTTTTTTCAATTTTTACTATGTTTTACTTTTAGATTTGATAAGAAGACTTAACAGTTTTAAATCTTAAGATAAAACAAATAAAAACCGAAACTATTTATAACATAAAATCAGATACTTTATATAAATGACAAAAACCTATAAATAGAATATGTCACGAATTCACGATAGAGTTTATGGGCACACAAAATTGTAACAATAATTCTATCGGGTCGAGTATCCGCAAATTGCCTGATCAATGCTGCATCATAGATAAAAAAAAAATACTGCGAGAAATACTTGAAGATTTCGACTTAACAGCTAGTGACTTGGTAGCGAAGTTGGAAATGCACTCGCCCGCCTTTCAAGATCCAATGGGCGAGGGTTCGAATCCCACCTGTAGTTGGTAAATTTTGTTTCAATTCATACTGTTTTAATTTTAAAATATAATAAAGAAAAATTACACTTTTAAATTCTAGTATTATTAAAAACCATTTATTAATAAACGTAGCATGGTAGGTATTTGCTAGAAAACAATATTTAAATTTTAGTATTCTGTTCTGACAAAAATATTTTAATAACTGACAAAATAAATTATAGGGGTTGTCGCTATAATTTATGTATTTTCGTTACCTTATTTATTCACAGCTAATTTATTATGTTTTTTCAAAATATTCCACGTGACTTTTCAAAATGTAATGTGCGTAAGGTAATAATAATGTGTAGGCGGCGAAAGTTGCGAGCAAATTATTTTACTCTGCCGCCTGGCCGCCTCTTATAATTATTCTACGATCCGTGCTTTACGTTTGTATTTGCTTAATCATGCCACGAGTACATCGTAGTTTGGCGTAAGCTAACTAGATGTCGCGGCGTTATCGCATTCACTACCGCAATCACTTCACGAAATAATGCAGCGGTGGAGAGGGGACGAGAGGCAGCTAAATGCTCAAGGTCATTGGCTAGGGGAACAGCCTTAAAAAGGTTAGATGTAACTTCCTCGCACGCGCGCTACAGGTGCGAGGGAGGTGTCCGAGTGCGAGGAAGAAATAGAGGCCGTAAAACTAATAAAAGTGGGCGAGCGCCGTATGCGAGTCAGTCTTATTTTGTACGTCTCCTTGATCTTCTAATAAACTACGTTGTTGAAGAAACATTACTGGTGTTACTCATTCTCCTAGGAGTTACCCAACTCCCAGCATTGAACCCCGCGACCCCCCTACAAAGCTGGTCCTTCAAGAAATCACTGGATCACGGGAAAATTGAAGAAATTAAAGGAAATGAGTAACATCAGTACGCGTAGTCAAACGCGGAGCGCGCGCGTAACGGTCGTGCGCGAAAGAGACAGACAAGGAGACGGAGATACTACCGCGATGGACTCGGGCTTGCAGACCGGCACCCTGGTGCCTGCGTCTCCGTCATTCGTCTCGTCGGCGTTTGTCGAACCGCCGGTGACTATTCCGGGTGTAGGGGGTCGACTGATCGACCATCGAGAAATCCAGCACCCGGGCAGTGCGGTTGGAAGCCGAGGCAACATTAGGCATGCGCATTCCACGGTCAGTAAAGCCAGCACCAGCTCATCCCGTAAGCGGCTTAGGATGAAGAAAGCCGAGTACGAGGCGCAAGTAGAGCTAGCAAAGGTGCGGCAGGAAGTGATCAAGAGCAAGCTGGCCTTGGGAGTCGCGCAGATCGAAGAGTCCGAGGACGAGGTAGAGGAAGAAGATCAAGATTTGACCATAAGGGCGCGAGTGAACGAACGCGTGAGCGAATGGCTCGAACGCACGAGTCTGAGGGACCGGCCGCCCAGGTGGCGCCACCATCGGCGGCAATCATCACCCGCGCCGCGCCAAAGGCGCCTGACGTCACACCCCGGTGCGGGGGTGGGAAGAAGAGGGAGAGGAACAGATCTACGGAGCGCAACAGTATAGAATAACTCGCTGATGTGCTGCGAGGAATGGCGCGTCCACAGAATGTTCCGAGACAGATCTACGATCTTCCGGCGTTCCACGGCGACCCAGCGGAGTGGCTCGTGTTCCTGAACGCGTACCGCCAGTCATCGCTGCCTACCGCTTCACCGCCTACGAGAATATGTCACGACTGACGGCGGCGCTGCGAGGAGAAGACAGAACGTCCGTAGAAGACCTACTACGTACCTGCGTAGCACCGGAGGACGTTATTAGTGCGCTTAATGAAGAATACGGTCATCCTAGTTTGTTGTTAGAGTGCGCAGTGAGTAAGATAAAGTGTTTGCCTAAGGCCACGGACTCCGGTAAAGAACTTAAAAAGATGGCCAGTGTGTTACGTAATTGTGTCGCGTTATTAAAAAACATTCGAGCAGACGGCTACATAAAGAATCCGCAGTTAGTGAACGAAGTGTTAGCGAAACTTACGCCGTATCAAAGAGCGCAGTACGGAGACTACGCGTTAAAAATAAACGTGAACAGTGCAGTGGGCTTAAGAGTGTCTCCAAACTTAAATATGGTGCTAGACTTTGTAAGTTATATTTCGCGAGCGTCAGCGTTTTACGCACCTGTGAGTATAGGAGTGACAGCGGTTAGTTCCGCGCCGGCCACTAGAGGGCGGGATAAGCGCGCATTCGTAACACACAAAGTGAACACAGTGACTGAAAACTCGGAGAAAAGTGCGGAAAAGCCGGTTGCAGACACTAAGTGCCTGATGTGTGGTGACGGTCATAGGTTACATCAGTGCGGGAAGTTTAAAAAGCTTGAAGTGAGTGAACGTTGGGACTTTGTGCGTGAAAATAAACTCTGCTTTCGATGTGTCGGAAAATCGCATTCACGTAGTGCCTGTAGATCGAAGCAGCGGTGTGACATCTGCAAGTACACCCACCACACCCTGTTGCACACGCCGAAGAACGAGCCGACGAGTCAAGAAACAGTGACACTCACCAACAGCGCGTCTGGCAAGGCGCTGCTGAAAGTGGTACCGGTGCGAGTACGCGCCAAGGACGGCGAGGAAGCGGAAACGTACGCGCTGCTAGACGACGGGGCAACGGTCTCCATCCTAGACGCTGCCTTGAGCGGCGCAGGTGAGGGGCCCGCCATCCCATTGAAGATAGTGACCGCGCGGGGCCAATCCGTGACTGACAGCGCGTCCAAGCTACTGGAAGTGGAAGTAGCGGGGCCGAACCAGGAGTGGCACCGCATCAACGTGCGCACCATGCGCGACCTCAACCTGCCGGGGCAGACAGTGCCTCCACACGTGCTGCGAGACAACCACCACCTGCCGGGGACCTGGATTGCAGTGGGATGAGAGGAGCGAGGCCCATGTTGCTGTTGGGCCAGGACAACTACGAGCTCATCGTATCCAGGGATCTGAGGCGAGGTAAATCCGGTTGTCCGGTTGCTTCTTTGTCTAAGTTAGGGTGGGTCATCCATGGCCCAGTAGGTAGGGCTCCGTGCTCGGACTCAAAGCAAGTAAATTTTATCAGAAATAATGAGTTAAATAACTTAGTTAAAGATCAGTTTGAGCTCGAAGCTATTGGTATCAGGGAAGTGCCCAGGAAACACAGTGATGATGATAGGACACTTAATAATTTTCCCAAACAAGTTGTAAGCGAGGTGACAGTTGGGAGGTAGGCCTTTCGTGGAAAACAGACCGAGTGGATCTACCTGATAATTATGATTATGCCCGGAAGCGCTTACACAACATTGAACGTAGGATGGATAAAGATCCAATATTTTTTATGATTTGTACAGTCAGCAAATTCACAGGTTGTTAGAACAGAATTATGCCATTAGAGTGACAGACAAATTAGAGTCAACACCGGTATGGTTTCTACCACACTTTGGTGTAGTGAACCCGAACAAGCCAGGCAAGCTCCGGCTTGTATTTGATGCTGCGGCTACCCATAAAGGCACATCTCTTAATGATAATTTGCTGACTGGACCCGACATGTTAAACTCA
Organism: Anania fuscalis; assembly: GCA_950371115.1. Classification (NCBI taxonomy): domain Eukaryota; kingdom Metazoa; phylum Arthropoda; class Insecta; order Lepidoptera; family Crambidae; genus Anania; species Anania fuscalis. The sequence continues at coordinate 22,487,388 of OX493326.1, read as the reverse complement.
TTGTTAGGAATTTTGTTTAACTATAGAGTAAGTCCTCTCGCATTCACAGCTGACATTGCAGATATGTTTTTGAGAATAAAGATTAGAAAACAGGACAGAGGCGCACAACTTTTTCTGTGGCGAGGCTCGGATAGAGACCGAGAACCAGACGTGTACGCTATGAGTTCTATGATTTTCGGTGCTGTCTCTTCTCACATTCAAAAGGTTGCCGGTGGAGATTGTGCAGGGAAGAATAGTGCCTACTAAGAGGCAGTTTTTAAGATTTATTATGAGTGTATTTGACCCATTAGCCATTCTCTATCCTTGCATCATACAATCTCGTATTATCATGCAGAAGGTGTGGCAGTCCGGCATCCAGTGGGACGAGCAGCTGAAACAACCCGAGGCTGAGCTGTGGTTCCGATGGCTGAGCAACCTAAGTCAGCTGAGGCAGGTGGACGTGCCCAGGTGGTACGGACTCCGCAGAGACAGGCCGGTGGAGTTGCATGTCTTCGGCGACGCGAGTGAGCTTGCATACGCCGCCGTAGCTTATGTGGTCAGTGTGTCTCCTGATGGACAGCGGCGCGCGGCTATGGTCGTAGGGAAGGCTAGGGTGACTCCGGTCAAGATCGTTTCCATTCCCCGACTTGAATTACAGGCTGCAGTGCTCGCGTGCAGACTCGCTGAAACCATAAGAGGTAAGTTGGACATGAATATTAGTAGGCAGTTTCTGTGGACCGACTCCAAGACAGTGTTTCACTGGGTAAACCCCGATGCTAGAGAATGCTAGAGAATACCAGAAATTCGTATCGCATAGACTAGCCGAAATTGACGCTAAAAGTCAAAGAAGTGAGTGGCACTGGGTACCCACGCAGCAGAACCCGGCAGACGAGGCAACCAGGTTGAAATGCCCTAACACAGATAACATGTGGGTCTCGGGCCCTTCTTTCCTCTGTGATTCGCAGGTCCCGTGGTCCCAGCCGAGCACCAACCCGCCAGCCGCAGATGAAGAGCAGCTGGAGCGAGTCCACGTTGTGCAACAGCTGGCCGGGAGCCTGCTGGACGTGACCCGGGTATCCAGCTGGTCAAGGGCGCTGCGCGTGATGGCGCGCGTGTTTGCCTTCGTGGGCAAAGCGCGCAAACAGGGAGCAAGAAGCCCAGATGTCACCGCGGCCAACCTGCAAGCCGCCGAAACATACTTATTGAAGACAGCGCAGAGAGAAAACTTCAAGGAAGAACTCCTAGCCAGGGAAACCCATGAAGAGATCCCGAGAGGAAGCCACATTAAGGCACTGGACCCTGTGCTAGACGAGGAAGGCCTGCTGCGAGTAGGAGGTCGTCTGCGAGCCGCACTAGAGCTAAGCTACGAAGAGAAACACCCAATCGTCCTGGACGGTCGCAACCCCATCACGCGACTGGTCGTGCATGCGCATCACACCCGCGCACTGCACGCCTAGCACGAAACTGTCATTAACAACGTGAGGGAATGATTTTGGGTACTGCACCTGCGAGCAACGGTGAAGAAAGTCGTAGCAGAGTGCCAGCTCTGCCGAGTGAGGCGCGCGCAACCATGCGCGCCAAAGATGGGCGACCTACCTATCACCAGGGTAGCGACAACACGGCGAGCCTTCGTCCATAGTGGCCTAGACTATTTCGGCCCGATGGAAGTCGCGGTTGGACGGCGCCGGGAGAAGCGGTGGGGCGTGTTATTCACATGCCTCGCCACACGCGCCGTGCATCTCGAGTTGGCAGCCTCTTTGAGCGCCGACTCCGCCATCCTGGCCCTCCTGCGCCTCATTGCGCGCCGCGGGCAGCCAGCCGTGATCCAAAGCGACCGGGGCACCAACTTCGTGGGCGCCAACACCGAGCTGCGCGCCGCCTTGCGTGAGCTGGAGCATGATAAGCTCCGCGAGGCCGTCAGCGAGCGCGGCATCGAGTGGCGCTTCAATCCCCCGGCGTCCCCACACATGGGCGGGGCGTGGGAACGTTTGGTGCGCTCAGTGAAAAACGCACTGCGCGCCGACCTGCACGAGAAGGCACCGAGAGAAGAGGTGTTGTACACACTCCTGACCGAGCCGAGCTGGTCATAAACAGCCGGCCTCTCACCTACGTCCCCGACGACCCCGAGCAGCCGACGGTCATCACGCCGAACCACCTACTCCTTGGCACCGCATCGGGCGCAGCGCCAATGAAGAGCACAGCGCCAGACGACATCGACGCACGCCGCCAGTGGGTGCGCGTGAACGCACTCGCTGACGCATTCTGGCGGCGCTGGCTGCGGGAGTACTTGCCGTCGCTACAAGAACGGCAAAAGTGGCGTGAAAACGGACCTACAGTGCGCGTGAATGACGTAGTGGTAGTGGCGGACGGGAGTCAACCCCGTAATCAGTGGCCCCGAGGCATAATAAGTGCGGTTCACACGGGTGAAGATACCATAGTGCGGTCCGTAGATATAAGAACGGCACACGGGTCGCTGCGTCGTCCCGCCGTCAAAGTAGTTGTAATCCCCACAGATAGAGTTATCGGTGGAAGTCTCCAACTAGGGGGTGGGAATGTAAAGTATAAATTAAAGATCACAACTACTATGACAAATAGGAAGTAAGTGTAGAATAAATAAATTTGTAAATAGCTTTAAAAAGGTTAGATGTAACATACGGCTCAAGCCCGACACTCCCTCGCACGCGCGCTACAGGTGCGAGGGAGGTGTCCGAGTGCGAGAAAGAGATAGAGGCCGTAAAACTAATAAAAGTGGGCGAGCGCCATATGCGAGTCAGTCTTATTTTGTACGTCTCCTTGATCTTCTAATAAACTACGTTGTTGAAGAAACATTACTGGTGTTACTCGTTCTCCTAGGAGCTAACTCCCAACTCCCAGCATTGAACCCCGCGACCCCCCTACAATGTCGCTAAACACAGGAAAATGTAACAGCTGCAACATAGTGATATGTGAGTTGCTGTCGTATATCCAATACAAACATGATGTAATGGACAACGATAGCTTAGTGAAAATATGTGTCTCAGCGTTTACGGAAGCTGAAGTTGTCGAAGCAAAGACCCTCCTGTTCGAATCCGTTAAATCATCACAGAAAAAAGTGGATAGGCGTAGTGACGGAAAAAAGAAAAGGAACATCGAAGACATTATTTGTTTCTTCAAAGAAGTCGACCAAGACGTTATCCCTGTTTTTGTGGCTCGAAACCTGCAAAAATTGCCTCCGTTTTCAGTGGATCATGTTGATGTAGTTACCTTACTAAAAGACGTCATAGCACTGCGCAACGAAATAACAAGGATAGCTATGCAACGACCAGACAATTGCAAGAATTGCAGATGGACTTAGAGAATATGAAATTAGCATCAATCGTAAATCAGCATCATAATGTTAATGTTAATACAAAAAAAAGAGGCGCATATTTGCATGAAAGTGGCCCAATCGGCTTATCACCCTCTATAAATTATGAACATGGAGGTACCGGAATATCAGCTGATCAAGTATGTAATGGTTCTATTAATTTAGATAGTTTGTCCCACTCACACATACTCGAAGTTAGCAGCAACGAAAATCATCCTGTTCTTTTCACTCCTCTAGCCAATCGCGAAACATCGCACGACACGACACATGACACGAGGAGTGCACGAACAACGAAGAAAGCGCACGAGCAAGCGCGATCTCGTACGACAGAGCCCGAAGAAGCGCGATGTACTGCGGCAGCGCCTGAAGGTTTACGGCTTCACACGACGACAACGCACAAACTAACTAGAGAAACAAGCACGAAAAATAAACTTCCACTATTTGATCTGTGTAACTTGCAACGGCCAACTATGGCGGAAATTGCTAGAAAAAAAGGTTGAATGGACACAGAATAAACAAAGTGAGGAGTGGAAAATAGTACAGCGAAAGAGACATCGTAATCGCTTTATCGGCAAAACTGGAAAAGCGGTTATAGATCCAGAAATTATGTTTAAAGCAGCTGAGTTCAAGATTCCTCTGTTTAGGTGTAAGCCGTCGTGCCACACCCGGTCAAATGCCTGGGATATGTCTAGAAATACAGCAGAACAGAACTGCTTCTTTTCGAATGATGCGTTGATTTTGGCGACTAGGCGATGGACCTGTTCTATCGTGCTGTGCGACCTCCGAAAGCCAAATTGATGGCTAGGAATAAGATTTGATTCAGAAATAGCTGGTTCAAATCGCTTCAAAAACAAAATCTCTAGAAGTTTTGAGGTTATGGACAGCAGGCTAATTGGGCGATATGACGTCACTTCTTCTGGCGGTTTTCCCGGCTTAGGTATGACAATTATTTCAGCCACTTTCCATTGAGGTGGACAGAAGCTTTTTTGTATTATGGCATTAAAAATCTGTGTAAGATAAGTAACAGCAACATCAGGGAGCTCGCGTAAGATTTTGGAAGTTATCAAATCGTATCCCGGCGCTTTGTGCAGTGGAAGCTTATTGATGGCGCGCTTTATTTCGTCCTTCTTAAATTTGGGAATTGGCAGATCCATTTGATGTGTGATATTTAGATGCTCTTTCACAGTTGCAGCTTTTGTGCCAAAATCCGGGTTAGGTGTAAAGACTTCAGTCAGATGTTCGGCAAATAGTCTTGCTTTTTCAGAGTCAGTCTTAGCCCAACTACCATCCTTCTTCCGTAGAGGTGATTTAAAGGGGATAGGTCTTTTTAACTTTTTTGTGGCCTTCCAGAGAGAATAGTTGGTAGAGCTTGTAGCATCCAGATGTACCAGGTAAGACTCAAAACTTTCATTCTGGCAAGCTGTTATTAGGTCTTTAAGCTTATGAGTGTAGGTGTTTAAAATAGTTTTATCTTGGGGGTGGCGGGTTACTTGCCATTTTTTAATAGCCTTTCTCTTCTCTTTCAAGCATGTAATTATATCTCTGGAGTAGATTTGAGATGAGTTGCAAGTACTTATAGGTGGTGTTGCTTGCCAGGCTGCTCTTTGAATGCAATGGTTAAAAATTTCAACAGCCTCAGTAATGTTTTCATTTGATTTCAAAGGAATTTTAGTATTCAGTTTTTCAGTGACAATTTTTCGAAAGTTATCCCAGTTTGTTTTATTTGTGTGCAACTTACATGGCGTTTTGACCTTATCCGTCTCTCGGCGGGTAAGGTGGCGTCGGCCTTGAGGGAGAGCGCCACAGTCGTGATGATCCTCAAGGCAAGTCTGGAGGTTTCCTGCACGTGGTTGCCACCCTGCTTTTGGTCTAATTCCCTAAGAAATAGACGTAACTGAAACTTCCAGGCGCAGTACCGCCAGGATGTCGAGGTCATGTCCTGGCGTGTCCACTATCTACAAAACCAAGATAGTGGATGCTAGAATGACCTCCTGCGTGTTTGTGCCGTGCGCAGGAACCCGTACGGGTGGATGAAGGGGACCTGGAGGTTGAGAGATCGTTGAGCCTGTGGTTGTTGCACACCGTGATCAACACACCTCTTTGGCCTGGATTTCACCTCACACGGGCGGTTGAGGACTAGCCATCCTCAATCAATCGGCTGTGGCTTCCCGTCCGAGGGAAGCCGGCGAGGATCCCTAACCGTGGGACGGCAGGCGGCGTTGCGCGGAACCCGGAGGCGAGCGCGCCACTCTCTCTCGGTGGCGGGCAACCACGGAATTCTTCGCGACGTGCGGCCTCGCTGGTTTCACGGGGTGAGCTGCAAATCCATTGCACGGGTCCTATATCTGTGTAGTAGCTCTGGCGATCGTGCGTAGAAACGCACGACGTCCCCGACTGAGGACTCCGTGGCGGGTGGAGAGCTACGCAGACGAAATAAAAACCCTCACACCCATGGACCCTGAGAGAAAAAACCCACCCACAACCCCCCTCTTCTTGGTTGCGCCCTCAAACGCACCAACCCTACCCAAGACCGCTACGCCCGTGGGCGCAGCGGGCTCCTCCAAGGTTGCGTTTCACAACGCACCTTGTGCTTCAGGGACTGCGCTTCATAGCGCACCCTCCCTAACCAACCAACCCAACCACACCAAGGCCGCACCCAACAAGGCACCCAGCACCGGCAAGGCAAGGTCCCCGACTAAGCCGCACCGGGGCAGGGCCGTCTTGACGGACGCGACGCCTAAAAACCCCACCAACACCACCAGACCAGGGCCGCTCGCGTCTACCCAGACTGCGACGCCCTCGGTCATGGAGCTTTCAGCGCTGATGAAAGCCATCCCACCACCACCGACAGAGCCCGACTGGACCGTAGTGGAGTCTAGGAGGAAGCAGCGGACCACCTCGGCCAAGCCCCACCCGCCTGGGAGGAAGTCCAAAGCCAAGGTGGAGTCGGGGAAATTGGCAGCTCCCAGTGGGCGACGACTCCACACCGGAGACGAACCCGCGACCGGGGAAGGCAACACCGCCCAACCGGTCCCGTCTGAGGCACTGCCGAAGACGAGTGGCGGCCCCAAACCTCGGCGACGTCCAAGGCGGAGGAACCGAAACCCAGGTGGGCGCGGTGCTGGCCCCACACCAGCTGCAACGGAACAGCTCACCTCTGGACCGGCACAGCAGAGCAAACTACCCCGACCCGACGACACAGTCACGCCCACGGGCGACAGTAAGCGTGCGAAGAAAGGGGCAAAACAGCGTTCTGCCAGCTACGCAGAGGCCCTCAGAGCCAACGAGCTGTGTGTCGCGGTAATGACCGACCCGTACCACGACCTTACGGCGGAACAGGCCACGACACTGCGCAAAGCCATCGAGGGGCGGCTGATGGAGGGCCTCCTGTGTCCGGCGACCTCCGCGCAGACCGGCAGGGTTAAATTCCGGGGCAGGGCACACTTTAGTGACGATGTCCTAAAGATGTGGTGCGAGGACGACCTTGCCCTTGCCTGGCTGCGTGGAACGGTGGACTCCATCCAGTCGCCCATCGCTGGCTCGGCGCTAGTGGTCAGACCACAGGCCGAGATCCGGCGGAAATACCTGTGCGGCCTGTTTGTCCCCGATGACGACGAGCTGGACATCAACACGCTGCGTAAACTTCTGGCAGCACACAATCAGGGAGTGAACGTCAACTCCTGGTCTCTGGTCAGGGCCGAGAGGCAGCCCGATCTTGACACACCTGGCGTTCACCTCCTCCTACGAGTGCCGGAGGACGACCTCGACCTGCTGCGACGACGGGAACGCAGATTGTACTGGCTGTGTGGCAACATATACCTCAAAATTCTTGAGGATCTTCCGCCGCCAGCCAGCACCCTACACACCCCAGCTCAACACGCTCCGATGGAGGAGGAACCTCTTCCCTCGTGTAGCAGATCGGAGGAGGACTGCTTTCGGGACGTCGAGGGGAGCGAGTGCAGCGAAAGCTGCCTTGACTCCTCTCCGTTCAGAGAGCAGTAAACCCCTCCGCATCATCCAGACCAACCTCCAGCACAGCCAGACTGCAACGGCTTGCCTACGCAGAGCGCTGGAGGCAGACACCGCGACCATAGCCCTGATCCAGGAGCCGTGGATTAGGAAGAACTCCATCTGTGGTCTAAACAACATCGGGGGTGACCTCCTCCTTAACACCAACGTAAGCATTCCGAGAACTTGCATTTATACACCCAAACACATACAGAAAATTCTAATAACAGACTTCTGTTCCAGAGACCTTACGGCTGTTAGGTTTCTAGCAGGTCCTAACCAACCAAACTTTGACCTAGTGCTCGCATCGGCATACCTTCCAAGCGACGCTGACATCCCAACACCGGAGCTCATATCGCTGATCGAGTACTGTGACAAAGAACAACTTGAACTCATTGTCTGCACCGACTCTAATGCACACCACACCTTATGGAGCTGCGTAGAGAATAACAAACGAGGAGATGAACTGGTAAATTATCTTATCTCTACTAAACTAACCCTGATTAACAACAGCTCGGAGCCGACATTTGTCAACTCAAGATCCCAGACCATAATTGATCTAACACTCTCCACGGAGGCCGCATCCCACCTGATCTCTGACTGGCACGTATCTAGAGAAGCCTCGTGCTCGGATCATAGGTGGATACGCTTTAACCTAAACATGACTCTCCCGCCACCAGAACCAAAACGCCATCCTCGCAAAACGGACAGAAGCTCTTTTGCGCGAATGGTTAAGTCGGCCCTGGATGGCATGAGCAAACTAACAACTAACTCCAATACCGATGATATTGAACAACATGTCAACAACCTAACCAACTTACTAATAAACAGCTATGAGCATTCATGTCCCCTTACTAAACCACGGGTAGGACCTAAAGGTCACTGGTGGAACAAGGAGCTCCAGGAGCTAAGAAGAATGGTAAGAAAACTGTTCAACAGAGCAATGAACACTAGACTAATAACCGACTGGAACAACTATCACACCAAAAAGAAAGCGTTCAAAAGTCTGATCCGCCAGCGCAGAACAGACTGCTGGAGACGCTTCTGTACTAACATTGATAACACCAGTCAGGCATTAAAAGTTAAAGGTATTCTGTCGAGTGCACCCAAACACACGATAGGGTGCCTAAAGAAAACTGACAACTCATACACCAGCAACGACACAGAAACAAGTGAACTACTTTTGGCGACCCATTTCCCCGGATGCTTGATCTCCGATAGCACGGAATGGGAACCTCAAGCTGCACCACCCACCATTGATTCAGATTGGGCCACAGCAGAGGCCATTGCTGATCACGAAAAAGTACTTTGGGCAATTAACAGCTTTCTACCATATAAATCCCCGGGTCTAGATGGGATATTTCCGGGTCTGCTGAGGTGGAGCGCGGATCTGCTGGTGGACCACTTAGTAACTATCTTCAGATCATGCATCGCCCACAGATATATACCCAAAGCCTGGAGGGAAGTCAAAGTAATATTTATACCGAAACCAGGAAGAAGTGACTACACCAGTGCTAAATCATTCCGGCCCATAAGTCTAACCTCCTTCCTACTCAAAACATTAGAAAGACTCTGTGATCGCGAAATTCGCGAAAACGTTCTTTCACACAGACCATTACACCCTCAACAACACGCCTATAGTCAAGGCAAATCGACGGAATCAGCCCTCCACAGCGTCGTAGCGCGCATAGGCGAAGGACTGACCAACAAACACTCTACACTAGGTGCATTCATTGACATAGAAGGTGCCTTCGATAAAACCAACTTCATTAGTATAAATCAAGCGTTAGTGAACTTTGGAGTCAACCCAACACTAGCTGACACAATCAACAACATGCTCACACAGAGAGCGATTCGTTTTACTATCAACACAACGACCAGAGGAATCGTCGCCAGAGGATGCCCTCAAGGCGGCGTCCTTTCCCCTTTACTGTGGAATATCGTGGTGGACGAACTAATCCGCAAGCTTAATGGGTGCGGCCTGCATACTGTGGGTTATGCGGATGACTTAGCTATCTTAGCCACCGGATGTTCGGACAGCACACTGTGTGACCTCATAAGAACCGCTTTCAAAACAGTCGAGTCGTGGTGCAGCAACCACGGCCTCTCAGTTAACCCAGCAAAAACAGAACTAATAATGTTCACGAACAAGCGTAATGTCAGCCACCTAAGACTGCCCAAGCTGTTTGATACTGACATCCCACTTAAAACGGAAGTTAAGTACCTGGGAGTAATACTTGACAGCAAACTTTTATGGAACAAACACCTAGACCTCAAACTAGAAAGAGCCTGTACATCGTTCTTTCAGTGCAAGAAAATGCTAGGACAAACGTGGGGCCTCTCCCCAAAAATCATCAGATGGCTCTACACAGCGGTAATCACACCAACACTAACTTACGGAGCTCTCGTATGGTGGACCAGAACAACACTAACAACTACCAGAACCAGACTGCAACGATTTCAAAGACTAGCGTGCACTGCAATTACTGGCTGCATGAAAAGTACACCCACAGACGCCCTGGAAATGCTGCTCGACCTGCGCCCACTCGACCTCCTTATTCAACAGGAAGCGACGATGAGTGCAATCAGGCTGCTAAACCTAGGCTTATGGGGCAACTGCAGTAGCCGCCACACATCAATCCTGAGCCAGGCAACAACGGCCCAGCCGCTATTGTTGGCACCAAGTGACAGGACCCCTAGCAAATATCTAACACAGAAATTATATAAGATTCAACCATTTGAGACAGAGAAGGACCAATCAGGCACCGCGGAAGTCCGCGTCTACACTGACGGATCAAAAACCAAAGAAGGTTCGGGTGCAGGGATCCACTCCTTAGATCTCAACATCAACATAAGCATGACACTAGGCACACAAAGCTCTATCTTCCAATGCGAGTGCGTCGCTATCAACGAAGCTGCCAATGCCATCGCCAGACGAGAAATCACTGACCTCAACATCCGAATACTCTCTGACAGCATGGCAGTGCTAAAAGCCCTTGACAGCTACACCAGCAACTCAAAGCTTGTATACGAATGCTATCTATCCCTGCAAAAGATTGGGAGGGTCAACAAGGTTACACTGCAGTGGATAAAAGGGCATAGTAACTCTTTAGGCAACGATGCCGCAGATGTATTGGCGAGAAGGGGCGCGGACATGGTCATAGAGGGGCCACAACCGATCCTTCCCTTACCATATTCCCAACTGCGCGCCTGGATTAGACACAGGGCACTATCCCAACAAAACGAACGATGGACCATGAGTACAGCATGCAGACAATCGAAACTGACCATCTCAGAGGTCACACTCAAATTGACTCGGCGTATACTCAACCTCGAAAGACAAAATTTGCGCATAATCGTGGGGACAGTGACCGGTCACTGTCTCCTAAACAAACACCTTTATACCATAGGCAACACAGACAGCCCTCTCTGCAGGGCTTGTCTAACTACAGATGAAACCGCCGCCCACGTAGTCCTGGAATGCGAGGCGGTAGCATCACATCGCAATGAAATCCTTGAAAACCCAAGGTCGCTCCGCGAAGCCTGTGAAAAACCCAGGAAACTTTTGCGCTTCTGGGCGGAGCTAGGCTGGTTGCAACCGTAACCATCACATCCCCCACGTACAAAGGACCGACTTTGAGTCTAAGTGCGGAAAAGGGAGTCCACTCTCATACTCATACTCATACTCATGGCGTTTTGACATAAATCGGGTCACAGTAGATTTCAGCCTGGACAGCAGAGTGGTCCGAGTGCATATCCAAGTTAGAGCGGCAAGTGATTTTCGTATTTGATAGCCCTTTGCTAAGAAAAAAGTCTACCAGATCCGGTTTTTTCTTTAAGTCAGTCGGCCAGTAGGTTGGTTCCCCTGTAGAAATTGCATTTAAGTTCAGACTTTTTTCATTGCTTTGTATAGTTCGCGACCTTTAGGTGTTGTGACTCTTGAGCCCCATACAGTATTCTTAGAATTATAGTCACCGACAGCTATGAACCTATTCCCAAGAGTTCTTAGGTACTTGAGGTATGCTTCAGATTTGAGATTATGCTTAGGTGGAATATATAGAGCAGATATGGTCAAACATCCTTTGATGTCTTCCACTATAATGTTGGTAGCCTGTATCTCTTTAGTGCAATAGTGATTTGATGCATAGTGTTTAATACTAGTATGCCTGAACCCCCGTGAGCACTACCATCAGGGTGCATGGTGTGGTAGAAATCATATTTAGGTATTTTAAAAAAGCTCTTTGAAGTAAAGTGTGTTTCAGATATTAGCAGGATATCTATTTTGTTTGTGTCTAAGAATGTTTTAACTTCAGTAGTGTGGTTTGATAGCCCATTGGCATTCCATGTAGCAATTCTTAGTCAGCTAGAAGGTTGACTCTTGGGCAGCTGACTCATCAGATTTACCAGGAGGTTTGTAATGGCAGACATTTGTTGCATCATTTGTTTTAACATTTCTATCAGTTGTTTTGTATCGAAGCTTTCGTGGCTAGTTGGGCTGGGGTTTTTCTCTTTATGTTTACCATCGCGGACAACATTAGCATAACTTGTGGATTGGGGCTGTTCATCAACAATGGTGATCAATTGAGAATTTGTGTTTAAAATATGTGCTTGTTCTGAATCGGTCTCGATGGGCAGGTCACGTTTTGGTTTGCTTGCATTTAGTTTGTTAAGACTATTGTTGGTTACGGGTGTTTCTTTAAAGTCTGTTGGTGTTTTACGTTGTTTCGGAAACTTTTGGTTTAGGAGTTCTTTATATACTGTACAACCTTTATAGTTTGCGGGATGGTTTCCATCACACAGGGCACATTTCACCGAGTCTGATCTCTCTTTGCGAAAGCAGTTGGCACTTGTATGATCACCAGCACACTTGAGACATTTTGGTTTACGTCTGCAGTAGGCTTTAGTATGGCCATACTGTAAGCAGTTAGAGCATTGAGGTATACTACGAGTTGGGCGTGGCGGTTCAACTAAGACACATTGATTCAAAAGATTTCTTATTTTATATATTTCTTTATTATTTGTATTTTGCAGGATCTCAACTACAAACATACATAGTGGTATCTTTGTAATTTTTTGTTTCATGTTCCACACATTCGTAGCTGTGTGACCAAGTTCATTAAGAGCTGTTTTGATATCTTCCGGGTGTGTTGAAGAGTGTATGTTCTTGAAAATCACTTTGAAATGCCTATCCTGCTTGGGTTTGTATGTATAAAATTCAGTGTTTTTGTTTTCCAGTTCCTTAACGATAGTCCTAAATGCATCTGATGTTTTGGGTTGAATTTTGACCTGGTCATCTCGGAGGACTTTTAGTTCATAGGAGTTATTTACACATTCTTCCAAGAGTTGCGACAACGGCCTAATGTTTTTAACTTTATCTACAATTATGGGTGGTGGTTTTATTTGTTTTTCTTTAGGAGAGGGTATGCCATCCGCTGTGTCATCATCAGGTAAATTTTAAAATGAGTTCGAGGTTGGGATCGGTTGATTTAACCAATAATTGTTAGCTTTAGATTGTTTTTGCCGTCTATTTGTGTTTTCAGGACTTTCACGTTTTCTTTTATTGATTTCTATCCAAGGTTTTGTGGAGTTTTGTGACGATTGATCGTCGGTACTTAGGTCTATTATGTCTTGTTCGTCTCTATTTATTTTTTCAGCTCCATTGCTGAAAGAGTGGGAACGAGGTCTGCTTAGAAATAGACTCTTATGAAATATTTGTTGGGTGAGGTTAGGTTTTAAGTTTTCACTATTTTTTGGGTTGTTTGGTGTTTGAGCATTGTTTTTAGGGTGAGGATCACTTTTGTCACTCATTTTTATGGCTATAATAAGTCACTTTCACTATTTAGTGTCAACAAACGCACAAGATGCGTCGGCACATGATGGGAGATATCATTAGAAGATTGTCAAATGTTCACTGTCAAAACACACTATCTAGCACTTAAGCTGTTATTTATAAGCACTTTTAGACAATGGTTTTCACGCTAGAACTAATAATTAACACTATTTTGTGGTGAGAAAATACGAAACACAACCGCACGTAGCCATGTTTTTTTTTTTTTTTTTTTGTTATTGTGTAAGTACGTCATCGATGTTATCGCGCCAGATAATTTTTTGTAGATGCTGATCTTGTTTATGGACCCAGATTTGACGGTAGAATTTTTTATTTTATTTGTTTGGAAACTCAACAGCTATTTTATAACAATCATGCTTAAATAAACTTACAATAATACACTTAGCTAATAACAGAGACCCACAACATGGTACTTATACTTACGAGGTGTACAGGTACTACAGGTAACCAATTTAAAATAACTGTAACCTACCTAAGGTTACAGTTATTTCAAATTGGTTTGGCAGCAGTTATTGATTCAAACAAAATAAGTATATAGATAATAAAGAAAATACAATAAATTTATAAAGTATGTATATAATATTACATATATATAATATGTTAAAGGTTTATGAAAGAATACATAAGCACTGTGACTTGAAGGTAATTTTGAAATAGACAAATATTGTTCATATACTATCAATAATATTATTAAATTTACATTTAAACATGCAATACCGATAGATATTGACGTTTTATGTCTGCATGTGTATAGACTGTGTCATAAGTTGTAAGTCCTTTTGAAGGTTTGGGCCACACTCCATTAGCTCGTTAAGACTGTAGCCCGATTTTGTTTTGGAAGAAGCGTTAAAAACAACTCTTAGTTTAGTTGTAGAATCTAGTTTCAATACTCCGTGATGTGGCAGGAAGCAGTTAGGTGTCATTTGTTGAGTACTTTGTTTCATATGGCCAAGTTCTAGGTACTCGTCTATAAACCTTTTGTAGTTTTTTGACAAGGGTTCGTTGTTAATCAAACGGTTTTCCAACCGCCTGAACTGAGCGATTGCCTGTGGTCTAGACTCGCCCAAGTTTTGTTCAAAATGTTCTTTCATTGGAATCCGTATTTCATATCTGCCATCTGATAACCTTCTTGTTGTTTTTTGGTATAAGTTTTCGCAGTATTCCTCATCGACGGTCATAGTGTTCGATGTTTCAGTTATTTCTTCATTTTTCCAAAATTTTGATATTTCGTCTAGGTTACTTATTACAGCATGACAGTTAAACGTGGGGGTCATATTGCCCAACAGGACCCAGCCCATTTTTGTTTGTTGCGCAAGGCAAGGTGCGTGTGATGGTCCATGAAGTATACCATCCAATAGGATGTCGGTGTAAATACTCGCGGCGAGTATCAACTGGACGAGATATGTTAAAATCGGGGTCAGCTAGGTTGATGTTGTTTAAATGAGGCCATTGTTGTTTCTCAAAGCTGTTGTTTGGTAAGTTGTTCAGCATTTTCTTCATCACCAACGCTTCTGTATTGAAGCTGTAGTCACCATACAATGATTTACAGACTAATTGTACAGTTCCGTTACTTTGGTTGGATGATATCCCGATACCTGAGACTGTGGCTTTCTGTTTGCGCCTGTTAAGAACCAATCTTTGAACAGCCGACTCCGATATGAGATTGATCTGTGATCCTTGATCTAATAGACATCTCATTTCTACGAATGTTCCATCTATGTTCATAACTTTTAGTTGTATTGTTGCGAGTAATACTTCGTTAATGTTACCATGCGTATGATTGACCTTTCGCTGTATTGTTTCCGAAGTGTTAGCCTTTGAAGTACTTGGAGTTGATGACAGGTTAGTCATCTTATTGTTGTCAGTAAACAGGGCCCCAATTCTGCTAATTTAAAAGTTGCATTATTGTATAATTATTGGATCGTATTGTAATTTTTTTACACATATGGTATTCTGCTACAAATTTTAGACCATTGGTTATTCCATTGTATTGCCATTGAACTTTTTGGGTAGTCTGCTCCCTTATCGTTTTACAATATAACACGATAGTGACTTAAAATGGTATTCTACTCTTATTTTGACGTTTTGGCCGATGGACTTTACGTGTCAATTTGACTATAGACGTACGATAGTGCAACAACACCTTTCGGCTTGAATTTGTTGAATTGTTTCTGTGATAAAATCTATAATTATGAGCCAAAGAGAGAAAGGCAACGACGGGATTAAGTCAGTCAACCTAAGGAAATAGAAGAACTAGAAAAAGAAACACGAAGAATGTCAATCCGGCTCAGCATTTGTCGTCGGTAAAGCCGAAGCCTCAACGAGGCTGATTTTCAGCTAGAACCCTAACATTAGGACGTACAGTGAGTCACATATATTATTATATGACCACCAAAGTGAAACAACCCTGAAGGAATCTTCAGCAGACTCCGAGCCCGGCGGGGTCGGTCGAAGAAACCAGGCACTGGCAGGATCCGATGGACCGACAACCGAACCGCTGAAGCTGCCCACATACAGGTACATACGGTTGCTTTGTTTGCATGAAGTTACTCAAGAAAATGGGCAGTTGCAATGTGTATTATTGTGATGATTGGGGCAAATTATTCCATTTTTAAAAGAGACAGTAGGTAATTCAAATGTGTAGACCTAAACTTGGCTAGTCGGTGATAGTTTTGTGATTTGACTACATAATTTTACTCAATTAGATAATTGGGCAGTTTACTATGTAATACTATAAAGTTTCATTTGAGAGTAAGTAAATAAAATTAATATAACTAACACTAAATTGCTCATATGAAATATGTTTAAATTAGCACATGATATATTAAGGTATTTCAGTGATACTTAACTTGCTGTGTGACATAGGCATGGCATGGTTATCTTGTTTGATTTTTTTAATCAACATAGGTACTTAAACTTTTGTAATTTCGGTCAAAGTGTACTTTATAGTATGAAACACTTTTCATTTTATTTCATACAAATATAAAGCCTTTTAAATTGTACAGAGTTATAAAAAGCATTTAAAATTGTACATTATAGTATATATAGAGTTTTTGTCCTGAGGTATGTTGCTAAGGCATTTGATGTTATAGATATTGGAAACATAGACCCTCGGCATAGACCATACTGCAACACCCAAGCTTGATACAACATAGAAAAGTTAATTTTCTACATTTATCCGGCAGGGAACTAAACTTGGGGCTTGCAAATATCAATGCAAAGTCACCTCTCAGCTATGGTGGTCATCCTGTTGCCTGTCCATTATTGTCTGTCTAGACTATTGAATTCAATATACTAAAAACAATAAATAAAATTGATTTATCTATTTTCACAGTTTGAAACAGAAATAAATGCAGCAGCGGCAGGACAGCAACAAGAGGGAAATCCACAAAGTGTAACCTCTGATCTACGCAGAGGAAGAATACTACGAAGGCACTCATTGAAACAATATGGCGGGGACCTAATTTTAATATTTAATTAAAGGTTAAGCTGACAGAAGATGCATTCTTATTGTTTAAATAAAACATTATTATTCTAAAATTCTTTTTAATTATAAAAGATTATGATTAATTATTAATCATCTATTTACTATCAGAAACACAAATAACTCCACTTGGATTCTGCTGATCGGACACCGCTGGTAACTGAGTGTTCTTAGAGCCGTTGTTCCTGAAAAAGAATAAATTATTTTGAGTAGATGTTAAAATAAGTAAATTATTAAAGAGCAAGCAAATTATTTTGTATAAAAAATGTATAATTTGTAATATATATTTCAATTCATCTATATGAATAATTACTTTTATTTGATCAACTAACAAACGAAATTATAATTTTCTTTTTGTTTTGATTTCTAGAAACTGAGAATGGAAAAGCACAACTTAAACTACCATACTCCTCATATACTATCAGAATAATGTAGAACAGTATAGTGAAAACTTTAAGCTTTGTTTTAATACAAATATTTACTTAATTGTGTGTAATTTTTATTTGTGGTAAAGTCCTAAGTAAGTACAAACTTATTATAACTCACCATTTGCTGTTGTTCTCAAAACTAATAGTGATTAACTCTGTGAGCTGTCAGCATCTCGATTGCTGCAGGTAGCCCGTTTGTGGCCTCATGTTGAGCACTTCATTGCTCCATGGCCTCCTGCCTTTCAGTTGCCCTTCGCTTGCCTTAATCTTCAGATTCTATAAAACAACAAAGTTTATTTTATCATATTGTGAAAGAGTAGGTAGGTACATAATTAATAATATAAAGTATGTACACATAGTGTGCAAACTGACAATAATAGTTGTGGTAGAAACTTACTGGTGATTCGCAGGCTGTCCATCCTCTCTTTGGAGCGTGAGCAGCGCCCAAGGGATAGCTCCGGCTGCCCTTCTATGGGTGCCTCCAATGGCTGGATCCTCATCTTATTCGCCTAAAAGAATTCATTACATTTTACAAAACCTATTTATAAAACTAATTATAAAGGTACTCACTAAAGTAAATTTTCAGTGTGTTTTATGTAATTTTGCAATAGCTTACCGACTTGAAATGTAAAGAAAATCTAAAACAATACAAGTTCACGTACATAAAACACTGATCAAATAATTTATGAAATAAGATTTATAATTTCGAAATTTGACGTAACATTGTCATGGCAGATGTCAATTGCCTTTTTAATAAAATTACCTCTCAGACATAGGGTTATTTAGCCACCAAATTTCAAATAACGCGTTTTCAATATTGTCAAATCATGTTTTAATTAGTTTGAATTACGAAACGGTTTATTTTGGTCAAAATTATTTGTAATTGAATAGCAGAAAAGCAAAAAAACGATTATTTTAAATAAAATTATGATTCGTTCACTCATGTAGTTCCTTGGTAGTTTTTATAGGGCAACACCAACAACTTTGCAACTGCGAACCCATAACGAGACTATTGCTATAACCGTTAAAATGTAGCAGAATACCTATTTTTTCTCCATAGAACAAACCTTGACATTGATTGGAAACTGTATATCAATAGAATTTGATTTTTACAAAATTAGCAGACTTGGGGCCCAGGTCATGCAATATTGTATGATGCTGTTGATTGCAATTCTTGCATGTTTTGATTGAAGTGCATTGTTTTCCATTATGTGAGAATAAGCAGTTTTCGCATATGCGCAACTGTTGCAATGTTCTTAATTTTGTTTCTGCTGACATGTTGCGAAACGCCTTGCAGTATAACAAAATATGTAAAATTTTGCATAATGGGCAGTTTCGTTCTGCTTGCGCAAAGTATGTTTTCGATGTTTGTCGAAATTTTCTAGGTTGAAAAGTTTTCCCGGAAAACTCTTTTGTTTGTGTGTTAGTTCGTTTGACCAAATTATTTGGTTTATGTTTTCTGTTAACTGGTTCTAAGGCCATAAACTTGCTTTCTAGGTGTCCCATGAGTTCATCTAGGGATGGCAATGCTCGTTGCTGCTGGCTGCTGGCTGTTTTCTCATTTCCATATAGCTTGCATATCGTCAATCGTAATATGAATTGCGGTAACCGCCAAATGGCAACTTTACAGGAGAGGCGAAAAACAAAATTAGAATCGCAAAAACAGTTGTAACTTTTTGTGTTCTTATCCGATTGCTATGCAGTTTCCACCTATTTATGCAAAAATTTGAGATCTTTGAGCTTTAATAAAAGATATTTAGCCTTCTATTATGGTTTCGAAGATGACATGGTGCTTACGTAATTTTTTTAGAAAAAAATATTAAGAGCTTTAAAGTAACTCACATTACATGCAACCATAGTTAAACGTATATCACAAACGATATATAATTTCATAACGTATGTGACCACAGTTTTCAAGGCGTGGACATACGCTGTAGTAAGGTTATTATAGTTTTACCATACTTATTCCCTTATATTAAGGTCTAATATAGAACAATATCGAGATTATGAATGATTTTTGGCTAACTCGAGAAAAAGGTTCGGCATTATAAATGATGATGATGATTCTCCAGACCGTTTTCGGTCACAACGACTGCATTACATTTTAGGAGCCTTGTTCGTCAGCTCTGTAGTGTGCCCTCATATGGCTACAGAAACCAATTTTGGTAATAAACGTGCGAGTACATCGACTGCACGTGAGGACACCATTGTTATATTTATAAACAATGGCCACAGGTGGACGTGACCTTATCTTGTCGCGCTTGGCGTTGAGATCTGCTTTACGACTCTGTTCAAATCAATCAAATCAATCAAAATCATTTATTTGCATAAACACAGGTAACAAACAGTGTTTGGATTGAATATAGGAAGTGAATAGTACCTCTATGTCTGGCCATGAGAGGCGTGCAAATTTTCAGTATTTATACAGTAAAATAGTAAGCAAAAGAATGTTAAACATTAAAAGCAAGTATTCAATGTCATTAAGTATTTACGATCTCACACATTATTATTATTATTTTTTTAAATTAAAAATACAATTATATTGAATGTCAAAGTTTACAATATTAAATGGTCAATTAAATATAATTTTACAATTTGTCAGTTAGGAACTCGGTCAAGGTGTAATAAGCCTTACTTATTAGAAGAGATGATAGCTGCTTTCGAAACACGCGAATATTGGCGTCTTTAAGTGCTTTTGGCAGTTTATTATAAATTTTTGGAGCCATGCTGAAAAAACTCTTACTTTTTAGCGCTGTTTTAGCAATTGATGCTCTCAATATGTGACCATGACGCCTGCTTTTCTTTAATTGGCCACAAGATATCGTTGGAAATAAATGTGGATTGCTCTTAACAAACATCGCAGTTTCATAAATATAAAGAGACGGCACGGTCAATATTTTTAATGCTTTAAAATAAGGTAGACAGCTGTCTCTTCTTGTCAATGATTTAATGGCTCTAACACACTTTTTTTGGGCTCTAAATACTTCGAGTTTATTTGTACAGTTACCCCAGAAAATTATTCCGTAACGCAAAATTGAAGCAACATATTCATTGTAAGCTGTTAGGACTGTCTCCAGACTAGCAACTCTAGATAGAGCCTTAAGTGCATAGACAAATTTGTTAATACGTGTGCATAGGTCGTTTGTATGTGTTGTCCATTTAGTTTGGTGATCTATGATTAGACCCAAGAACTTTGTTGCTGTTACTGGTTGTATAATTTTATTTTCGTAATGTATAGTAAAGTTGGGAGCCTGTGTATATTGACGAAAGTGAATGATTTTAGTTTTATCAATGTTAATATTCAAATTATTCATGTCAAGCCATTTAATTATTTTCGTTAATGTCATTATAATTTCATTTTCATACGATAATTCATTATTACATTTGATTAAAATTGTGCTATCATCAGCAAACAATGTCATAGGATATTCTATACTTGCTGGTAAATCGTTTATATATATTATGAACAGTAGAGGGCCTAATATAGTTCCTTGTGGAACGCCATACTCTACATCTCTACATTCGGACAAATAATCCTTTTCTAGTAAAGTATTTTTTGAGATACTCCTGACAGCACTTTTCTGTTTTCTATTGCTGAGATAAGACTCTAGCAATTTAAGTGCAACACCACGTATGCCATAGTGATAGAGCTTATGTAGGAGCAATTTATGGCTAACATAGTCAAAGTCTTGCACCCTTGTCTGTATCAACTGCCTCCACTCGGGGCGATTGGCATTTGTCTCCCACGTAGAAGGGTCGATCTTAGACCTCTTCATATGGCGCTTCTGCACATCCTTGTATCGGAGAAATTGGCCGCCATGATTCCGCTTGCCATCTTTAAGCTCAGAATAAAATATCCGTTTAGCTATTCTATTTACTGACATGCGGGATACATGGCCGCACCACCGGAGCTGTCGTTTCATCAAATACGACTCTATACCCCCAACATTTGCCCGTCGAAGTACCTCCGTGTTCCTTACACGATCCGACCAACTGACATGCATAATATTCCAAAGACATTTCAGGTGGAAACTATCTAGTGTGCGGATGTATCTATGGTAAAGGACCCAGGATTCCGAGGAGTACAGCAAGTTGGGTAGCACTATTGCCATATATACGGATATTTTCGTAGCCAGTTTGATATCGTGAGAACGGAAGATCTTATGGTGCAGTCTACCAAAAGCAGCCGAAGCGGCGCCGATTCTGTGGTTTATCTCTGCATCAAGATCACACTTTGATGATAAAAAGCTACCCAGGTATTTAAATTTTGAAACCTGCTTTAGCTCGGCCCGACCGATATTAATCTTTAGGGGATCAGTGCTGTTTGATGATTCCATAGCCGGTCTTGCCAACGCTTATTCTAAGACCAAAGCGCTGACAGGATTCATAGAACTCAGTAATGACAGATTGAAGTTCTTCCGTAGAGTCAGCCACAAAGCAAAGGTCATCGGCATACAAAATCTCCGAAATCATGGCATGAGACACTTTCGTACTGGCTTTCAATCTTGCAAGATTAAATAAATTGCCATCAGTTCGGAACCGGATCCGTACCCCTGCAGAAGCCCTCTGCAAGACTTCACTGACTACAACTGCAAAATAAATGGCAAACAAAGTAGGCGCTAAGACGCAACCTTGTTTCACGCCACAGCTGACAGAGAAAAACTCAGTCTGTTCGCCATTGGCAGTGACACAGCATGTCATGCCGTCATGCAGGAGACGGATCAGGCGCACAAACTTTTCAGAGCAACTAATCTTTGCCAGTACTAACCAAAGGGCTTCTCGAGGCACACTGTCAAAAGCCTTCTCTAAATCGACAAAACAAAGAAACAATGGCCGATTTTGTTCTCTACTTTTCTCTTGAAGTTGGCGGATAGAAAAATTGCTTCACAGGTACCTCGATCTGGTCGGAAACCAAATTGGGACTCTGGCAAAATCGATTTCGAAAGCGGCAACAGACGGTTCAGGAGAACTCTAGCAAATATTTTCCCAGGTACAGAGAGCAACGAAATCCCCCGGTACGAGTTACAGTCAGAGCGATCACCTTTATTCTTATACAGTGAGCATATACGGGAAACCTGAAACTCTGGAGGAACTTTTTCTAAAACCCACATTTGTACAAAAAGTTTCCATACGCTGCAATAAAGTTGCTCACCCCCATATTTGATTAGTTCCCCCGCAATGTTGTCGATTCCAACCGCCTTTTTATTTTTCTGTTGTCTGATGGCATTATTGAATTCCTCTTGAGTTGGTGGCTCGTCGAGACTGGTTTCTTCAGGGAGGTTGGAGATGAAATTGATGTACTGAATATCTGCTGTTCGATCTAGGTTAAGCAGTTTGTGAAAATGTTCTGCCCAACGTCTCAGCACATCCGCTTTTGATGTTAATCGTTCTGTTCCATCTAGCGATTTTAAAGGTACATTTGCAGGACTACTGGTACCAATTAGCTTTCGCACTTCTCCATAAAAGGCTCCAAGTTGATTTGTGTTTGCAAGCCACTGAATATGTCTAGATTTTTCTTGCCACCAGCTATCTTTCATACCCCGAGTAAGTCTTCTCAATTTATGACCACTTTTTTGTATCTTTTCCGCTAAGTTTGGCGTAAGGGTCTGCCGTAAGAGATTGCGGTGCTTAGCTAGAGCTGCAGCTATTGTACTGTCATTATAGTCGAACCAATCCTCATTGTGTTTTCCTTGTAAACCAAGAGTGTTACCAAATTCTTGTTAATATCATTAGCATATTGCTTTCGGGTATCCAAGTCTTATAAATATAGCCATTAAAAAGCGAGGAAAAACTGTTTTAATAATCTCAGTTACACTATATTTAATTTTGTTTTTAGGGTTCCGTACCCAATGGGTAAAACGGGACTAAGGCTCCGCTGTCAGTCTGTCAGTCTGTCCGTCTGTCACCAGGCTGTATCTCATGAACCGTGATAGTTAGACAGTTGAAATTTTCACAGATGATGTATTTCTGTTGCCGCTATAACAACAAATACTAAGAACAAGAATAAAATAAATATTTAAGGGGGCTCCCATACAACAAACGTGATTTTTTGCTCGTTTTTATGGATAATGGTGCGGATCCCTTCGTGTGCGAGTCCGACTCGTACTTGGCCGGTTTTTAAGTTTAAATCATAGGAGATAAATCCATAAGACTCAATAGTAACAATTGTGTAGGTGTTTCAATTTAAGTTTTCGCATTGTGCCTTTTTAAAATAGTGGACTATAAAGTATCACGTAAGTTACGCATTAAGAGAGATATTTTGGGAGCTTGTAGAAAAATAATGTTTTAATATTATGTGATTAATGGAAGTATTATATAAATATTTTCTTTTCTATTGCCAGTTATAATAACCAGTAGATAACAGCAAGATACAGGAAACCAGCAGTCCTATACCTGACGCTAATGACTCCAAAACTACGCTAATACGCAACTATACTGACATCTCTCAAAACTGGACATAGACGAAATTAAGTGGGCGCGGCTCTCAAGCAGCTTGGTAGTAGAAAAACGCCCGGGGGAAATGGAGTCGAAGCTTTTTAAGCCAGGGGTAACCGACGCCAAACGCCAAAGCCAGCCAACTTACGTTCTAAGGAACTAAACAGAGTTTTCTGTTCCGTACTTCAATAACATTGTGGTGGATCAAAAAACTAGATAAAACTCTTCTAAAGATTTACAGACCTCGTCTGCCCTAAGCCATGTCTATAAGCTGTTTTCGAGAGTCGTAACAAATCATCTTAACACAAGATTGAATCCTTTCAAGCCACTGGACCAGGCTGAGTTTAGTAAAGGCTGTACACTAAAGAACATCCAGAGTAAGGCAAATTATACAGAAGTCAGAAGAATGTTATCAGGCCTCGTACTTAGCCTTTGTGGATTACGAGAAAGCCTTCGACTCCGTCTTGACCTGGACTGTTCTGGAATTCTTACAGCGATGCTAATTTTTTGGCGATATATCGAGGTGCTATGGAGCCTGCACAAAATTGCATCAGTTATATTTCAAGTCCAAATCACCAGACAAGACCTACCTCGTGAACCGTAATGCTTTGTTGGGGAGACGCGTGATATAAGTAATAAAAAATCATCTTTAATACAGCATAATTTAAAAAACGTGATCTAAATTTATTAAATTAACATCATAATAGGTACTAATTACCTATGTTTTAATAGCCAGTAAAAACATATTCATGCACAGGTTTAGTGTTTTACTTAAAAATATATGTCATTAAAATTTAACGTAAGCACCAAAAAATTTACAAATACATTTAAAATAAATTCAAATTGGTCCTTACGGTAAACTACAAATTGAATTTATTTATAAAATGGACTTTAGACACAAAAATAAGTGTAAATGAAAAAAAACTACCTAAATTTTGTTTACGTATTCGCCAATTTTTTCAAGATATCGAGATTTTAAAGACACCAATCGATAGAGCGGAAAATTTGCAGTCGAACTGTATGTATAACTCAATATCGCCATTTTGGCGGTTACAGTAATTCATATTACGATTGACGATATGTTTCAGAATCCAACTTTCCTGTTACGATGTGGACTAAGATTGGACCCCGAGATTGTGGATCGCGTGGATGGTTTCTAGGCTAGTGTCGTGTAGACGCTTTATTTCATAAGCTGTCTGTTGTTGAATCGCAGGTTGTTTTAAAAATGTTTGAATATGTTTGGTGAATAGTAGCTGCATATTGTTATACCTGTGGGTAAGTATTTCCCAGCAAGTGTCATAGTTATCAGCAGTCACCGTAAAATGTTGAACTAGCCGTTCAGCTTCTCCTCGGAGCTTGCCCTTTAAATGTTGCATTTTTTGGGTTTCTGTTAACATGGTGTTATTATGGATAGCTTCTGTGTATAGATCCATAAACGTTGACCATTGTGCGTAATTTCCAGAAAAGATGGGTATGTGAATTTGTGGGACGGATTGGTATTTATGCGAAGTAGAGTTAAGTTTGTTGTTTAGGTCTCGTTTAGTGGTTTCAAAAATGGTTTCGTGATTCATGTACTCTTGTTCATAGTCTAGGTTAATCCCGACTAACAAGTTGTCAATTTGCCAATGTAAATCATCAATTGTTTTCCACCGTGCCTGCAGCATCTGGAGTTTGTCATTTATTTCCAATTTTTCTTGGAGGTTAACTTTTTCGATGTTTCTAATGACTCTCATGAAAGCTCTGAAGTTGGTGCTTTGTTGAGAGATGAGCTCATCAGATTTAGACGGTATTCCCTTTTCAGATATAGATGTTTCCGTAACAGCAGTTTTTCGATTTGCTGAGTCTTTCTTGAAGTTAGTTGATATCTTCCGAATAGATTCGAAGATTAATTGTTGTTTCTTGAGGATTGCTTCCATTGCAATGAGATATAACCTCGTGTTTCGCTGTTGTTATGTTGTTTATCTGTGCTCTGTGTGACAGTGGTCTCACTAGGGTATTTGCGCCTTCTGAATTGAGCTGGTGGAACCCTCTTCCGGGAAGCCAGACAACCGATTCGCTACCACTTAGTTACACACCACAACACACTTTACACGGATAGTTGATCAAAGAAGATTTTCTATGATGTTGTTGGTTGTTGATGATGTTTTCCACTCACTGTTTAAATGTTGTACTCTGTTTGACGTTGTTTGTTGCTGGTGTTCGTCGCTGATGCTCGAAGGACCAATGTTGGGGCTGTTGTGTACCCCAACGCAATGTTGTATGTTGACTTCAGGAGAAGAGTTGTAAAGTTGTTAAATGTTAATATGATGTTAAGTAAAAGATGTTAATATTGCGACGGTTTATTTGATACAATTACTAATAATCGAACAAAACATTATAAGGCACGCGCGCAAGCGCGATATCAGCACAAATTCTATACTACGATTATACCGTGTACGTACTCGTACAGTGCCTTTCATCACAAGCGAGTTGACGTAAAGTGCGGAGCGCTAAAAATGGAGAAGATCTGAGTCCAAACGTAACGCGAGTAAACTCAAAAACTTCAAGCGAGTCAGTATTAGAAAATCGATATAGAATCCGTTGATATTTACGGTGCGGGGAATTAGTTTGTATACATAAATACATTTGCTTAACGTCTGCAAAAAAAGCGATGCGAAAATTCAAAAGAATGTGAAAAATATCAGCCTGTAGATTGCAACCAGTATACAAGATGTCGTTAAGGCTGTTCCCCTAGCCAATGACCTTGAGCATTTTGCTGCCTCTCGGCCCCTCTTCACCGGTGCATTATTTCGTAAAGTGATTGCGATAGTGAATGCGATAACGCCGCGACATCTAGTTAGCTTACGCCAAACTACGATGTACTCGTGGCATGATCAAGCAAATACAAACGTAAAGCACGGATCGTATAATAATTATAAGAGGCGGCCAGGCGGCAGAGTAAAATAATTTGCTCGCAACTTTCGCCGCCTACACATTATTATTACCTTACGCACATTACATTTTGACAAGTCACGTGGAATATTTTGGAAAAACATAATAAATTAGCCGTGAATAAATAAGGTTACGAAAATACATAAATTAAAGCGACAACCCCTATATTTTATTTTGTCAGTTAATAAAATATTTTTGGCAGAACAGAATACTAAAATTTAAATATTGTTTTCTAGCAATTACCTACCATGCTACGTTTATTAATAAATGGTTTTTAATAATACTAGAATTTAAAAGTGTAATTTTTCTTTATTGAATTTAAAAATAAAACAGTATGAATTGAAACAAAATTTACCAACTACAGGTGGGATTCGAACCCTCGCCCAATGGATCTTGAAAGGCGGGCGAGTGCATTTCCAACTACGCTACCAAGTCACTAGCTGTTAAGTCGAAATCTTCAAGTGTTTCTCGCAGATTTTTTTTTATCAATGATGCAGCATTGATCAGGCAATTTGCGGATACTACACCCGATAGAAATATTGTTACAATTTTGTGTGCCCATAAACTCAATCGTGAATTCGTGAGATATTTTATTTATAGGTTTTTGTCATTTATATAAAGTATCTGATTTTATGTTATAAATAGTTTCGGTTTTTATTTGTTTTATCTTAAGATTTAAAACTGTTAATTTTTCTTATCAAATCTAAAAGTAAAACATAGTAAACATTGAAAAAAAACTTGAAAAAGTTACTGCTTCAAGTGAGATGCGATCCCACGACCTCGGATTACCGGGCGTGTGATTCCTCTACTAAGCTATCCAATCACTAATAGATTTGGCGAAGTCTTTCAAGTGTTTCTGTCGAAGCCATCGTTTTTTCTAATCAATGTTGCGGTATACTACCGTAGTTAGCTAAGTATAGTGTGGCAATGTGGCCAGCCTTTTGGAGATAATAATCTGATTTTATATTGTGGGCATTTTCGCCAGTAGACGTCCCTTCGCTTTTTACGATGTCTCACGACTTTTCACTGTAATTATTAAAAAAACTATGTGGTTAAATTTAAAAAAAAAAAAAAAAATAGAAAAATTAAATAATGACATAGAAGGTTGTACATTAATGTGTACTTCTAAACATTTAAAATAGAAGGAATCATGTATTATCATTTGAAAATAAATGTTTAAAATTAAAAGATGGTGATTTTTTGCATTCCCCATACAGACTAGTCGAAGTTTAAAAGGGTCAATATCAACACATGCGATTTTTTGTCAGTTTTGATGGCAAATTTTGTTTTTGAGTTTTTACACGAAATAAATTGATAATACTCTAGAATATTTTTCAAGAAAAAAGAACGCCAATTCTTAAAATAGATACATTGCACTAGATTTTTCTATGAAAGTATATATATTTATAGCATATTTGTATATATAAGTATGTATTTATTAATATTTTGTTGTGTATCTATATTATTTATTAAAGTATATGTATAACATATTATGTATAGGTATTTAGCTAGAATAAGTTTGTGGAATTATTGTTGTCTTAATTAACTTTTTTTTTCTCTATAATTTAATCTTACCGCACCCTTTGCAAGCTTTCTGCATGACCCAATGGTTGACTGGCAGAGAATGCTTTTAGCATTAAGTCCACCATTTGTACACTTATTGTAAGTTTGTGCAATAAAGTTAAAAAAAAAAAAAAACTAATCTTTAGGGTAAACCATAACATATGTGAAATTGTGCCTACCTAATTTTAACATAACGCCACCGAAACTGAATTCTGCCACCGAAACTAAATATCACTAAAAAAAATTCGTTAGATGCTTGTAAGGATCTCAATAGATGACCAGGGGGTCTAAGGCGAAATGTACCATCCAAATGTTCGGATCCGACCGATCCCCGACCGAAGGTTCGATTGGAACCTTAACGCGAAACAACGCCGAAATCGCGGGATTCCATCGAGGCCACAGACAATTGTAGAAGAGTATCAGAATGAATTATACTAAGTGCTAGTGTTATGCCAATGTATTAAAATTTTACCGGTTTTGTAAAAGTCTATTGCCAATTCAAAATATTACCAAACTAATGCGTAAACATGGTTTCTATTAACAGAAAAATGTTTAAATGAAACTACTTTTACGGATTATTTCGCGATTTATTAACATTTTATTTAACCTGGCGTTTCAAACACTTTACAGCGTTCGTGTTTCGTGTTCGCGTAAAATAAAAAGACAATAATATAGCAAAATGTTTATTTCAATCAATTTTAGATATTCAAACTAAGAAAATTGCAACATTCCAATTGTTTATGACATTTAGAAAAATAAATGCTGGACACATGAAATGTCATTTCTTGCTTATTGATTTTAAAAGATTGTCCTGTGTAACTCGATCGCAAAGTCGTTTGAAAATAATTCGATATTTGAAGTTATGTGGTATAGTAATAAGATTTTTGTAGAAATGAGTCTTACTTATTAAATAATGCTTTTTAAATTAGGAAAAATAAAAAAAACATTTAACGACGTGTTACAGTTTTAAACCAAAAAAAAGTTTGTGTTTGTTATTCTGGTCGGATCAGCTGTCTGTCAGACTGTCAGCGCGAATCCGACCAAATATAATGGTCACTAAGATTAGACAAAATATGCTTGTGTTGCTTACCTATGTTATTTAAATGTATTCGTGGCTTAGTGCTAATAGTGCATTTCTAATAGTTTCAACATAAAATCAAAATATGAAGAAATTAATTGTCATGTCAATCCGGCACACCAAAAATGTATTACAAAATATTATATTTGATACATTTTAAAACGTTTACAATATTTTGTGTCGTAAAATTGTACTTGTTCTATACGGTGGTTATAAAGCTTTAACTTGGAGGTGTGAAACTTGATCTTCTTCTTTGCGTATCGACTCAGGCTTTCATATGTGTGAAGACCAAAACTTAACCACCGATATAGCATTATCGGTGGCCTTGCAAAGATCTTCGCGTGTGCAGGTGCAGGTGTAGACCCAGGGCATGTCAGAAGATGGGATGGGATGAGATTGATAAAATATATCGCATCACGTCCATATTAGGGTGTAAAGTAGAAATACACCCATGGAAAAGCACAAACTTGTACCTCAATGTAAACGATGCCAGGCGTATGGTCATACCCAGAAATACTGCACAAAAGAACCAAGATGTGTAAAGTGCACTGGAAAACAACTCTTTCGAGACTGCAGAAAACCTGCAGACGAGAAGCCAAAATGTGTGCACTGCGGTGAACAAAATCCTGCCAATTATAGAGGATGTGTAGTAGCTAAAGAGATGCAGATCATAGAACAAAAGCACACAAAAATGTTGCTAAGGTCCGACAGGCACCACAAACCTCAAAAGGCAAAGTTAGTGTAGCTCCAACAAAAACTGTAAGTAAAAAAAATACTAACGCACAAGCAACATCTAATAAAATCAATTATGTAGGTACATAACGATGATGCTAATGTACCTACTGATAGTGCTGCGAAATTAGATCAAATCCTAAAATATATGTCTTCGTTTGATGAACGACTAAAAAAACTGGAAAACAGTGCCAAAACTGCGCCATCAAAACCTAAAAAATGACTCACAACTTAAAAATTATGGCTTGGAATGCCAATGGCCTACTCAGAGACCAAAATGAGCTGCAAGTAGTTCTAGTCACACAATTATTGACATATGCCTTGTATCAGAAACACATTTCACCAAACAATCTCATATAACATTCAAAGGATACGACGTCTATCATGCACTGCACTCCAACAACCGTGCTAGGGGTAGTAGCGCCGTTATTGTAAGAAATAACCTTAGTCATTATGAAAACTTTAAATTTGAAAATTGTAAAGAATTGATTGAGCATTTGACCAGTGACCGTAGTACAGACTACTCTTTATGGAAGGTGATAAAGCAAATGGAACAACCTGTGCAAGCCATTCCTCCCATTAGAGAAATTGATACACCGATACACTTCGGGGAAGGGTTTACGATGCTACTAATGTCAAATGATGATCGGTCGGATCGACTGAAATGCCCGATCCAACCGACCGAGCGTTTGCATTTCATATTAGATAATGCCCGATGCATCAGTCAGTTTGTTAGTAACAAACGCAAGGCAAAGACCATAGTCCTACCTACCTACTGGGTGAATCTTGAAATTGGGCGTATTTGATTGATTCCCGTGGAAAATTTTAAATGATAAAGATATGCTAAAATCATGACGTAATATTAAATTTGGTTAGTTTTTTAACATATTGATCTAATAGGCACTAATTTTGCACAATTAGTTTCGAAAATATAAGCAATTGAAATTTTGTCTACCACGGGAATCAAAAACAAGGCATGGGAATCAATAAAACAATCTTTATTATAGTTCAAATCAATTGTTTGTTTAAATTCTTTTATTCAATACAATTCTTTTATTCCAAAATTTCAGTTCTTCGTCAGTTCTTTAATAAATGTAATAAAAAGTTCCTCTCTTTTCCTTTCAAATATAACAAAAATAGGAAACACGTCACGACACGACACTCCATATCATTTATAAATTTTAACAAACTTTTACTTAGTTTTAAATACATTAACGTTATTTTATTTATTTGCGTGGACTCATTTCACTCACTGGTAATAATTTTCCAGTAATTTTTTTCTTTAAATATTTTTGCCGTTCTTTTTCTTGTGGTTGAGCACGAAGTATGGGGTCATTTTTTATTTTTTCCCGTCTACAACGTTCAGCAAGGCGTTTTTTTTTCTAATATTGCTTGCTTTGACTGTTTGGGAGGCATTTTTTGGGTCTGAAATATGTAAAAGTTTCTATGAATATAAAATTAAATCTAGCTATTTTAGTGTTATTAACAAATCACAAAGTAATGACACAAATTTAAATTATCTATGAATCACAAATACATTGGCACAGCATCCTTCATTTTATAAAGAAAGATTGATTCCCATGGCATTAAAACCATGGGAATCAATAACACGGGAATCAAAGTTCGTCAATTTTTATCGATTGCTCTTTAACTAACAAACATATATTTTAAATGCAAACTTAAATAAATTATGCACTATCAATAGTTTTTATTTGTTATAAGAAGCGATCTTAAAAAACAATAAAAATATTTTTTATGGCTATCACGGTAATCAACGATGTATAGAAACAATGCGACGGGAATCAAATATTTACCTTCGTAGCTCGGCGTGGATACATGCTGCGAAGTGACCGCCTTCCACTACACTTAACTCACGACTGATTCTCACGCGAAAACGCACACTTGTATCCCTACTTTTTATTACTAGAGCTGCAGGTGAAGATTAGTGTCGTACCACGGAAATCAACTCTCAATCCTGGACAAAATTTTGATTCTAAATTAAAGTATAACTAAATACTTAAACGAAGATTCTAATTGACTAATCTATTTACAGACTAATCTATTTATATAAAAGTTGCATTTACCATCTGGTTTTATCCCTAAGTTGCAGTTTTTTCTACAGTTTGATCAAAATTTATTGAATGGACACGCCATGAGGATCAAATTTCCTACCCTAATTATTTTTTTACAGTTATTTGCAAATTCAATGAAGCCAAAAACCATGAAGCATTAGTTAGAATACACTTAGAACTAAATAAAAAAAAATATTTTGATGTTCCATTATTAAACCTCGGGTACTTTATAACTCCGGACAACGTAATTCGTGCGTTTCAAGATTCACCCTACTCAGTCCATTATAATCAGCCCACGTCAGCCTACTGCTGGACATACAGTCGTGGTCAACTAATTAGGGACAGATAGAATACTAAGCAATTTTGAATGTTTACATACTATTATTGTGAGTTTCCTTCGAGATTACTAACTGTTACTTTGTAAACATATTTACTATCTAGTACTTTAGTTAACAGAATACAATAACAACAAAAAAAACTTACTTAGCGTTAGCATCCGTGGGAATCTGTTCAAGAAAGACCTTGCTGCGCCCAGCAGACGATTTATTGAGCCCGCGCTAACGGTTTAGCGCGGGCTCAATAAATCGTCCGGTTTTCAGCAGGGCATAGACCGGGCCCAATTTGGAATGGCCCATTTCGGAACGTGCGCCCGACCTGACACCTCGCTCGATCCACAGTAGCATAGATTCTAAGAGAAAATCATTAAGCATTGCGTGTTTCTAATGATGTCTTTAGTTATTAGGCTCCAACTCAAGACCAGAAAGAGGGATCCTGGGATAGTATTTTTATATTAAGAAGCAAGAATAAACGACCAAAACTGAGCCACCAAAACTATGATTCAATTTCGGAATGAATTATTTAAATATATTATTCTGAAAATTCACTGCATAAGTTAAATGTCGTAATAAAGACATAGATTACACTAAATATCAAAATCCTAAATAACCTTATAAATTTTTGTGCGTAAACTAAAAGACGTACTAAGAATACGACACACCAAATCTTAAATGTCCTTGAACAAAACGCCATCAAAAAGGTTAGGAAAATTCTGACGGTCAAATCATGCGTAAAGTGACATTTCCAGTCTAAGTAATCACTAGGGTACACCAAAGAATTGCAGGCTATATCAAAGTAACACGTTTCGGAGCATTCAATGACGAGCTGACACGATAGACTGAGGCTGAGCGACATGGGGAAATTGCGCCACCAAAGCATAAAATAAAATGACATCCACTTTGTAGCCGGAAGATATTCGCATGGGATAATTTTTTTAGAATTTAAAACTGTTTAAAATATTAATCAAATTTAAAAACGAAACAATATGATTTTAAAAAACTTAAAAAAAAAATACTTTATCAGGGGGACCCGATCCCACCACACACCACAAATGCACGGGGCAAGTGCTTTACCATTCTAAGCTATCAAGTCACTAGCTGTCTCGACGAAATCTTTTACGTGTTTCTCGCTATTGATAAATAAAATATCTGATTTTATGTAGGTACATAAATAGTTTAGTTTTCTGATTTTGTACATTTGAAAACTGTTAATTATTCTTATCAAATTTAAAATAATATATTATGATGTATTTTACTTAAGTAGGTTTTTTTTGGTGTTTTTATTAAGGTTAATTTATTTCTTTATTTAGTTAGTACTAATATAAAGTTAAGTTAGATTCTTTTATATTTAATTTGTTAAAATAAATAAATACAACAAGAAATAACAAACTGCAAAATAAAAAAAACAAAATATGAATTGAAAAAATAAAAACTTAATCAGGTGGGATTCGGACTCACGACCATCGCATACACAAGCACCGGGGAGTGGTTAGACACCTAAGCTACCAAGTCGCTAGGTGTTTTGACGAAATCTTTCAAGTGTCTCTCGCTACGCTATTGATAAATAAAATATCTGATGAAACATTTTATGTATATAAACATAAATTGTTAGGTTATTTTTATTTTTTAGATTTAAAAACTGTTAATTATTCTTATTAAATTTAAAAATAAAACAAAATATATTATGATATTACATTGTGGTGTATTTTATATTAAGTAGGGTTTTTTTTGGTGTTTTTTATTTAGGTTATTTTTTATTACAGAATTATACTTGCTACTAAGACTAAGACCACTGTCATAGCAAGTTAGTAGTTATATAAAGTTAGGTCAGATTTTTTATATTTAATATGTTCATAATACAAATAAATAAATACAACTAGAAATAAAAAAAACTGCAAAATATAAAAAAACAAAAAATGAATTGAAAAAAAAAAACCGAAACAGGTGGGGTTCGAACCTACAACCGTCGCATACATAGCGAGTGCTCTGCGACCTAAGCTATCGAGTCACTCACGCTAAGTGACGAAACTTTTTAAGTGTTTCGCGCGTGCTGTTTTGTTATCAGTTCGCCGTGCCGAGCAGTGATTGATCGGCACGGCGGAACGAGCGACACTGGCTTCCCCTCGGACAGCTAGCGGCACACTGCCTCCCGCTGCCGCGCATAGCACGCCAGAGAATCAGACGTTCGTAGATAATGAAGAATAGCCATAACTTTGTCAATAATGGATCAATTTACAATTTTTTTTCGATGAAATTAAAGATTTTTTGATTTCCTACCGATTGGTAAAAACCAATAATGAGATAAGGATTAATTACGGAGGAGACGCACAGAATACATTTTTATCGACGTCGTTTAAAAGCTTGTTTTCGTAACTATTAATTAGAGGAAATACAAATTTTAAACGATGATTTTACAGATAAAACTTCAAAGATTACTTTGGTGTCTTTCAATTATCGCTATACGCATCAAATAAGGAGTAGAATGCAGCTAAAAAGTAGGAAAAATCGAAGTCTTGGTGAGGGAACCCTCTTAAGTGACAGTCCTGAGTCAGTCTTAGCGCTGCCATCTGGGACGGGACGGACCTTGGTGGTGGACTTGTCGTCGCGTACTACAGGATGGTGCGGTAAATAAAATCCAGGCGAGTCGCATGACTCAGGTGCGGTGCGGGAAAGAATACCTTTATTTAGGTAGTCGAGAAAAATATCGTCATATTTAAGTTTAAGATCTGGATTTTTAACAAACTTCTTTTCAAGAAGTAAAAAACATTTTTTAGGGGTTGTATACGAATTACCTAAGTTTTGGGGGTCATCTTTAAAAGGAAGATCAACAGAATAGCTGCCGTCGGCACTGCGAACAGTTGTGGAAGTAAAAATATTTTCGCATTGCTGGTCGTCAGGACTTAAAAACTTGCGCGAGGGTAATTCCTCAACCGCCCAAAATTTTTCGACAATCTGATGTAGCGGGTCAGAAGTAAAGGAACACAGTGTGCATGTAGCGAGTTGAACTGAAATAATTGGAGTGTTACCCATAATAAGGTAACCTAAGGTCGTTTCAAAGGCGGAGGGCATATGATCATTTGAGCTTTTAATTTTGTCAGATAATAATATTTCACAATAAAGTTTCACACCTGAAAGCATGTCTATAGATCCAGGATGTGAAAACTCGTCATCAGCTAGCAGAAGATTATGAATAACATGTATAGCCGATGCATCGACGTGCGAGTCGGGCAGCTGTGACGTAATCTGGTCCACTATCATGGGAGTTGTAGAATATTCGCACTTGTTATCAAAGCGGGAACTAAATTTAAGCGCGGTGATACCTAAATTTTTTTGTGAGGCTCCTCCTATACTTTGAACTTCCGTATAGCGGATTTGTTTATTAATTGGAAGCCATAATCGCTTACAACACTCCAAAGAAATAGAATCACTCTG
Organism: Anania fuscalis; assembly: GCA_950371115.1. Lineage (NCBI taxonomy): Eukaryota > Metazoa > Arthropoda > Insecta > Lepidoptera > Crambidae > Anania > Anania fuscalis. The sequence continues at coordinate 22,451,717 of OX493326.1, read as the reverse complement.
AGAGCCAGGATCCACTAGACATCTCAAGTAGTGAGTCTGATTATAGCGATCTATAACCTTTATTTTAGCGGTTCCTAATAAAGTAGTCGTTTGGGAACGATAAACACGATCATACGAAACTGTACAAACAGATGCATTATTTTCTAACGAATGCGGTGAATTGATAGCGGTGCGGGAATGAGTCACACACAGTAGGTAACTCGACATGACTGCTCGACGCACTGCGGGCTGAGTCATGAGCGGTAGCGGTAATTATAGCGGGGTCGGACACCACCGTAGCACTAACATTACAATGATTAGATTGAACCCTTGTATTGAAATGCAATAAAGAGTGGTGTCGCATAGAACAGTAAGAACAATTATGTTTAGAGGTACAAGAAAAAGTTTTATGCTTAATACTAAAGCAGTTGTTACAGAAATAATTATTTTTAATAAATGTATATCGGTCATGCGGGGTTAACTTCATAAAAGAACGACACGAATATAAATGTTCATGTTGTTTATTATTACACAGAACGCACTTATCGCTAGTGCTTATGTTTTGTGAACCCGACCCTAAGTCCGTATTCACAAAAGATTTAGTAGAAGGCATAGGGGTGTGCTTAGTGTGTTGTTTGTTTTGCGATTGCGAATAATTGTTAACTGATTTATTAGTAGTCACAGAGCGAGATAAAACTTTACTTTGATCCTTAATGAACTCAATAAAATTATTATAAGTAGGTATTTTTTCTTTACGGTATGTTATTTCAAATAATTTAGTTGTTTCTGTGTCTAACTTTTGCAGGGCTAAATCTTTAAGCTTTATGCTTAAGCGCTTCGACAGAAGAATCGAAGTTATTAATAAATGAATCTAGACCGACCGAACTTGTATTTGTTAACGGTTTAAAATGTAACAACTGATTAAGATATTATGCGCATGCGAGCGAGCGAGGGTCGTCATACTTCTGCACGAGCGCGTCCCAGATAATGATATAGTTTTCAGCGGTGGAAGCCAGCCCTGCGCATACGCACGACTCCTGCCCGGTTAATTTACCTACCAAGTAAAATACCTTTTCACTATCGGTAAGCGATGCGTTATCGTGAATCATACTTTTAAATTGTTGATAAAATAAGGACCAATTCTTGATGTCTCCGTTGAATGACATCAAGTCAATGGGTGGAAGGCGAGGCTTAGAATTCGTAGAAGATTGCGGTTGTAAAGTAGGATTGACATTACTTTTCTCAATATCTAGCAAAACCTGTTTAATATAAGAATACATTCCTTCAAATGAAGTCCATGAATTATAATCTACATCCAGGTGGGGGTTTATTTGTAAGTTTAACATATTATAAGTGTAGAATCCAGGTTCTGGGTATATAAATGAAACACCGGTTATCTGTTGAAACACCTACTCGCTTAGCGACATTAGAGTGACGCGGGAGGCTTCCGCTCCCCGCGCCCCTCCACCACTGCTCACCCAGCGAGTGTTCGTGTATATTTATTGTACTTCACTGCACAGTCTCTCATGATATAGATTACTAATGTAGTATTCGCATCCTGCAGCCTCAAACCACGCGAGTCCAGAGCGCTATCTAGTTTTTGAACGAAGAAAAAATAATACAATATCAATTCTTGAACGTCTTCAACCAATCAGCGCCCTCGGCCGGACCTGTCATTCTCGTTTTCGTGCAGCCTGGTAAACTGCATTTAAAAAATGTTATTGTTAAAATTACTTAAAAATAGGGTAATGAACCCAAGAAATCTGTAGAAAAACTGTTGACAAAGTAAAGGAAGATCGAAAATAATCTTAAAGTGAGGTCGAGATAACATTCCAACAGGAAAACACAACAGTCGCTTCGTTTACGTCGCTAACACTTCTACGCCGGTTCGCACAAGAACAAAAACATAAACAAGATTTCGTTCGAGGCTACTTTCATCGCCTGCTCATCACAGAGTTAGTAATCTAATTTCCATTTGTTAACCGAGGAATCTACAGATTTACTATGGGATAATTATTGGCGACTTACTAAGTAGAGTAATTCCCAACTAACGACAAGCATGGCGTGCTGCAAAGTTGTGTAGTACCCTGGTTTTCTTGTCAATCCCACACTTAAGGCGATAATATACGTAAATGACCTTCAGCGTGTGGGCGGAGCCAAGCGCCGCACTCCGCGCGCCCGCACTCCTACCCGATACCAAAGATGTCCACGTATCGCAGCGCAGATGTGCAACTTTGTTTATTTACTTGAACTTTTTGGACTCACTCTCTCTCTCTCGATCAAATGCAGGCAGCGGATCGTATTATCAAATTCGTGCGCGTTAGGCTTTGAAATTTTAAGGCTTTGAACTACGAAAACAGCTTTTTCACTGTGTGTATTGTTATACGTTGTTATAAATACCTATTGGTATTTTAAACAACACAAACACATAAAAGGTTTTTTTTTTGGGAAAATGAAACATGAAAGTTTAAAATATTATAAAACAGCTTTTATTGCGTAGAGGCGGCCTCAGGGTCACTTTGGGTAGTCTGACGTGCGGCTGTGTGTACCTTCTCTATATCTAAGGTAGGTAAGTATGAACGTTAGCTGTCACTTCAGTTAGGTTTCTAAGTGATTACTATGATTTTTAAAGTAATTTCAATAAAAAAAACTAGATCGTACGTAATGATATTTTTATTCAAAAATATGAATAACACACAATACATTAACTATACATATAATAAAGCAATAGAACTTGGTGTGTCTGTACATTGAAAGAAAAGTTAAAAAAACAAAAGTGGTTTACTAAAAACACCAATAGAGAACACAAATCTGCAATAGGGTATTCGACATCATTCAAAATAAACTACAAATTGTTGAGATCCTTTTAGAAAATAGCCAAAAAAGCATACTTCTTTTAATTTGCGTTTAAAATATGTTTACTTTTATTTTAAAAAACCTTTTAATAACACAACATCAAGTCGCGGGAGACCGCTAGTTGATAATAATCTCAAATATTATTACTAATATTACAATAATATTGTAATACGGTTACAAAATAATCACAATACACACACATATCAAACAAATCTTCATAAGCTACTATTTATATAAATTCAAAACTCATCAAATTGTAAATTTCTAAAGTATGCAGATGAAGAGTGGATAGTGAATTTATCTTGTTCGCTTTCAGTAGAGCATGACTTATGTCCATCTTCAAACTGTCGATGTATATTTTCTTTATCACTAGTCTTCTGTTTCTTTTCTCTTCGTTTTAAAATATTGTTTGTCATATTATGGTCCTCCTCAAGGTTTCTCTTACTAGGTTTCATCTTCTTGTGTTTTTGAGTTTCATTGATTGCTTCTTGAATGAATTGTGGATCTCTTATTTTCTGATTTCGAGGGCATCTTGGATCTACCAATTCAGGAAGCATACATTCTATATAAAATCTACACAATTTGCTTACCATTTCATTTTCCCAAAAAATAACATCTTTTGTGATTACTTCAGTCCTCAGTGGTCGGTCTTCGCCTGTCCAAATCGCAAACAAACATTTCGATCTTTTGGTGATATGTAACTGACCTTGTATTTGAAAATACCAATTATGTGCTTGATTTATGACCAATTCGCCTTCTGTGTTAATTTTATAAAATGTAATTTTTTTATTTTCCACTGCTTCTTTGATTTCTTTTTTAAATGCTGTTAAAGGACATTTTATTTCAACAATTGTGTCGTCGTTAATCAAACCATCGGGTGTGGCTCCGAGATACTGTATTTCCTCGTCTATAAACAGTCCACAAGGTGTAATTTGGACATTCTGTTGTTTTTCTAATTGATTAATGGCAATTTTTTCATTTTCTCTTCCGTGTTTTATTGAACTGACCAGAGATATAGCATCTTTATACAATATGTCCTTAACGATATTTGAACAACTAATATTGTTCCGTCTTTTTACGACTCTTCCAAAGTTTGAAGCAGTCAGAAGGCTTCGTCTAAGCTCCAGCCAATCACTGCAAGAACTTTGCAAAATGGTGTCTCGCTCAATCCTTTGCCTTTCATCTTTTGACTTTTTTAAATTTTCTAAGAAAGTTTGTTTTTCTTTTGCCAATATTTCATCGGGCATATCTGGTTTTTCGCAGTTTTCTCCATAGTTTTTATCACCTCCTTTTGCAAATAATACTCTGTTCTTTTTTCTCTTATATAGTCGTAATGCTCTCATCTGTTTTATTCTTCTGTGTTCTAACTTTTTAACATTTCCTCGAGGACTGTGTCCTGCAATTGATTTATAAACAGTGGACAACGTTTTATGTGTGTTAAAGGAGACTACAGCGGCATGACACCGAGCCTGATAAGAGCCTCTCTTGCTGAAGTTTACTCTTTTACCTCCAACTAATTTTGCCACAATACTGTTATAGCGCTCAACAGTATTGCTGTCAATATCGTGGATTAAGCTGGGAGCGTGTGCCGCCATATTTGAAGTTATCAAACAAATTCTTGCCCACAGTGTGCTGGTGTAAAATTCTTTCGGGATATCTGAGGACTGTGAAGTCTCTTTGGAGTTACAAAAATATGATTTACATCTCGTGTGATCATCAAACGCATGTGGATGGGTTAACAATAAATCATTGTATAGTGGTTCTATGTTACACCGTCTTTCTGATTCAGAGTCAGCTTTATGAGTTTGTATAATTTTTCGAATGGTCTTTCTTAGAATCATTATTCTTTTTGTAGTCAGTTTTTTTCGATACTTGATCACGTATTTAGTATCCGTTTGAAGAGCGACCAGCTTGTTGCAGAGATTGCGCAGAATGTGATTGCGACATTCAATTTTTTCTATAGTAGTGTGATGGTACGGTCGACTTTTCAGTAATTTTGCATGAGTACTTGAATCTCCATCAGAAACCATCTTTGAGTATATTAAATTGTGCATATCAATTGAACATTTGAAACCTTCGACAATAATTTCTGATTCCATTGCTGTGGATGGTCCATTGTAATTTTTATAGCATTTGTGCGTTTTCGGTTGCTCTTTTTTCTTCTCTGCTTGAGCACAAATTGAACAGTATTTATTTTTGACTCCTAAAAATAATACTTCTCCAGTTTTTCTTCCAATTATAGCAGCAGCGCCAGATAAAGCAGAGTAGTTCTTTTTATAAGTCCTTTTAGACCAGCACCCATCTACTATCACATCAATCATTGGTATGCCGTTTTTATCCAAGCGGTTCTCAGCTATTGCTAGTTCTCGTTCTTTTTTGGCTGCTTGATTCATAGTTTCTACTGAAACTTTTTCCCAATGAGTTTGAAGCTTAGAATGGCAAGATTTGTAAGTTTTTGGAGTCATAATTGGTAAATTTAGTGCTGCAGAAAACTCCTGAAGCTGAAAGAGTCCACAACCAATTGCGATTGTTCCAGCAACAGCACAGTGATTAACAGTCAGTTGATCTCCAGGAGTCACACTATGTACATGAAAACTTTCGTTACACATCTTACACTTCAAAGTAAACAATGAAATTAATCCACTTTTTTTTCTCCTACAATTTCAATGCTACCCAAGCCACAGTCCATAATTCCATGGTTAGCCACCTCTTGCAGTCTTGAGAAGAAATAAATAACATCTATGATACGTCGACCTTCAATTTCAAATGTTTGTTGTTCATCTGGGGCAGGTGATATCTCTATACTCTCCATCTGAAAATAAATTACTCAATATCATAGGGGTACTTTTTCACGGAGTAACAACGAAACACAGTCACGTTTTAAAAAATCATGAGATACCTGAAATTGATCATGGCTTTTGTAATTGATCGTGTTTTTAGTAACTGTTAGCGCCTCGGCAGATGAGGCCGAAATTAAATATCGTGCAGTAGATTCATTGATAATATTATCATTTGAAGGTTCAGATGGTTGGTCTGGACATTTCTGGAGGCTTGGAAGACTTTTCTCTAGATCTTCAACACTTACATTAACTCTGTAAGAAACATCATATAAAAACAACTTAATATAATAATAATGATGCATAATTTTTTTAATAGTACTTGGTCGATAAGATTTGAACAAATAATATTATTATACGCCCTCGCACAAAAAATGGATTTTAATATATATTTTTTTATGTGATTGATTTTACACAATACTATAACAACCAAAAGGAAAGTATTTCTTTTTTATCTAGATGAGATGTGTATATCGTCCTCTGACTAACCGTCTTAACTAAATTTTTATCATGCCATTTGAAATGGATTATCATAATGAAGCTCAAAAGTTTAATCATTGATTCCGAAGCTTAATCGGTCAATAATTGTAACATTTCAATTGATATTGAACTGAGTATAGTTAACATAACTGTACACAAGAAACATGAAAGAGACAATTACAATTTAAAAACCACACAACTGGCACTATTTATTTCTATCGAAATACAGTAGATTGAGGAGGTAAGATACTGAAAGGCAGATAAAACGTGCACAATTGAAATATTATTACATGATAAAATTAAATATAACGTTACTTACTTAGTTTCATTCTCTTTATTTTTCTCGATAGCTGCCACTTCAATTGACAGTCTTTTTCTGGACTTCCTGAAAATGAAATAAATTATTTGTACACAAATATAATTAATTAAATAAGTTTTGTAGATATCCTGTGACCAAATGTTGTTCATAACTATCAGTTTAAAGTTGTAGATTTAAGGGGTTATTTTTTAAGCCAAAAAATGCTTACATTAAATAAATACTTAAATAAAATAATCATTTTTTGTATTCACAAATAGTTGTATCCCGTTAAAACTTAAGCAAATTTACAATATTTATTTACTTGTAATAAAAAACAAGTTAAATCTTAAATAATACTTCATGTTTTATTATGTATACTTATGTAAATAGTCAAATAAATATAATAATGAATGTTACTTACCGTACTTCGTTCATGTGCAAAGCCTTTTTAATAGCATTCACAATTTTCTTTTTCCTGGGCGGCATCTTCCAATTTTTACTAATTATTTACGCAGTGTTTAAATATTAACTATCGATGTACATCTATTTACAAAAAATCACTAAGCGTCCATGCGCAAACAACTATAGCGTCCAAGCGCAAACAAAATTATCATTAAATAAATATTTACAAGGATTACTAATCACTGATCACAGCGTCCGAGCGCAAATGTGCGAAAAGTTTCAATCTGATCTTACTATGCCTAATTCACTTTCTGCATTGTTACTTCTTTGACCCGAAAATGAGAAATGCAACTGACAGGAGCAAGGTCAACGAGCGACACAGCCTCCCCGTGCGAACGCTAGAGAAACACTGCCGCCCGCGTCCCCGCGCGCCGGTGTCGATATGATCGCGTCAGATAATATCAGTTTATTGCTTTACTGTCACGTGTACATAACTTATCTCAATTTTTTGAACTTCAAGATTATAGAGCTATTCATCGTCTATAATTTGGTGAAAGAATGATCTAAATTGCTTTATGCGTTTGGAAGCAGTTTGAAAATATAAACATTAAAACATAGCAATTTTGTATATTTTTTTCTGTAAAAAGTAACAATCATTTTAAAAAAACTGAACTTCAATTTCATTTAAAACTGTATGGCACACATCATCATATTTTTTTCACAGCATTTGAACCATCCGCTTATGAGGAGTTCGCCTTCAAAGTTAAGTCATAATTGCAGATTGACGTATCCATTCACCTTAATAAATATACTATGGGATAATTATTGGCGACATACTAAGTAGAGTAATTCCCAACTAACGACAAGCATGGCGTGCTACAAAGTTGTGTAGTACCCTGGTTTTCTTGTCAATCCCACACTTAAAAAATATTAAGTCCTACTAAACATGCGTTCTACTGTATGGGTAGATCCTTGTTTTCCCCTTTTTTAATACAACAAAATAATACTAAGGCCTACTAAACCTGCGTTCTACTGTATGGGTAGATCCTTGTTTTCCCTTTTTTAATACAACAAAATAATATTAAGGCCTACTAAACCTGCGTTCTACTGTATGGGTAGATCCTTGTTTTCCCTTTTTTAATACAACAAAATTATATTAAGTCCTACCAAACCTGCGTTCTACTGTATGGGTAGATCCTTGTTTTTCTCTTTTTTAAATACAACAAATATTAAGTCCTACTAAACCTGCGTTCTACTGTATGGGTAGATCCTTGTTTCTCTTTTTTAATACAATAAACATCTTCAGTCATAACTGAAGATGTGGATTCAGATGTTCTGAAATTATTGGGCAATTTTACTGTAACCATTCATGGCCGTGAACTGTGGCCAAGCATATAAAAACTTTTTATCTACCTATTGATGCACCAAAGCTGAACCTTGAGGCACAGGCTGCATCGAGCACCGGCGGCAGCTCCTTGGTATCGATTACATAAGTTAAGCAAACTACATCGTGGTTGTAAGTGGATGGGTGACCATTCCGATCATATTTGTGATATTTATCACGAGCATCTCCGTGCTTCAAAAGAAAGTTGGCCCTGGCCAATATCAGTTGATACTGGTCATGAAGCCTAGTCATAGGCTTGACGCGAGGTAGTACTGTTTTCGGAGTTAAATTTTCCGTGTAATTCCAGTGTGAGTAGCAAAGATAGCATAGAGCTAATAAGTGATGCTGCTCGTTACCTATGTGTTTGCCGCTATAATGAACAACAGGCGAGACTTGATGGCAGTATAAACTTTAACAAAAAAATTCATACAAAAATCATTTAAACTCTCAATGCCCAACAATCATCAGTTTCAAACTCAAACAGATACTCCGATGAAACCTCTTATGAAATAGTACAACAACCAAACCAACACTCAGCTATCCAAATTCTGTTACCATCAGCAGTATGACTGCTGTATTGGTCAGCTATAGGTAATGTGTCAAGTTAAATATGAATGCCCAAGAGATATTTAAAATATTTAAATAAAACCCCTAAGTTAATGGTTTTTTATGGAACACTGCTTTATTGTAGCGATGCATATGTATGGTGACATTCACCTTATGTCACTGCCCCAAATGTGGGTCGCGACAAAAGTGCAATTCCCTGATCATTTGCAAGTGATAGAAAATATGCCTTTAGCTAAATTCTAATTATGTACGTACTTTGTACAACTGCCAAAATTTTTTGTGGCCAATTACAAAATCAAAGGATACTACTAAGCAGAATCTCTTTTTATATGATCCATGTAGCTGTAAACCAACCCGATCTCATAATTCAAAGAATAATAACTTTTCTGCTGTAGAAATTTAAAGGATATTGATGTTTTATACTGAAACCTATAACTAGATAAACTATAAATAGACTTGATAGAGGTGAAATTATTAGTTGTAAACAATGCCGAAAGACAATATTTTCTCAAATAATTACTGTTCCTAAACCTGAAGGCAAATTTATTTTAAATTTATAGAACTTGAATAAGTTCCCTGTCGAAATCAGTCGAATCTAACTTTTGCCTTCCTACACTACCTCCAATGCAGAAACCTGATGGGTCACTTGCCCACACAGCAACAGAGAAAGCAAATTTATTTGCCGATCTGTTTGCAAGCAATTCACGTCTAGACGCTGGCTCGAAACGTCCACCCACCTTGCCTCAATGTGATTCTTTGATGCCAGAGATCACAGTGCACAACAAAGAGGTCCGTAGATCCCTTCTTGGTCTAGACGTGAACAAGGCCTGTGGTCCTGATGGCATACCAGCAAGAGTGCTGAGGTATTGTGCGCCTGAGTTGTCTCCCGTACTGACGCGACTGTACCGCCTCTCTCTCACGACAGAAATCGTACCAAAATCTTGGAAGCTTGCCAATGTGCAACCAGTACCCAAGAAGGGTAGCCGTGCCGACCCTAGTAACTACAGACCGATCGCCATCACTTCCATACTCTGTAAGGTTATGAAAAAAGTTCTACATTGCAAACTGCTTTCATACCTAGAAGACAATGATCTTCTCAGTGATCGTCAATATGGCTTCCGCCGGGGACGTTCAACTGGGGATCTTCTAGTGTATGTAACGCATTGCTGGGGCGAAGCCATCGAAAACCACGGCGAAGCAATCGCAGTGTCGCTGGATATTTCGAAGGCTTTCGACAGGGTTTGGCATGCGAGTCTGCTGAGCAAGCTTCCAGCGTACGGTATCCCCACTGGCTTCTGTAGCTGGGTGGCTGACTTCCTAAGTGAACGGTCGATCCGAGTAGTCATTGACGGCTGCTCCTCTGACCTCAAGGCCATTGACGCCGGAGTTCCTCAGGGGTCTGTGCTCTCTGCGACTCTTTTCCTGCTGCACATCAATGACCTGCTATCTTCAGGTATTGTTGGGTACGCAGATGACAGTACTGTCGCGGAGAAGTATCTGTCTAGTGCAGGAGCCAGTGGAGTTGAGGTCCAAAGACTGAGAGAGGCCATGGTTGAGCGTACGAGCCTGACGTTAAGTAACGTCTCCCAGTGGGGCGATGACAATCTCGTCAGCTTCAATGCCTCTAAAACGCAGGCGTGTCTTTTTTCCACAAAAAGGAGTCCTTTCACCCTTTCTCCTACTTTCCGAGGTACATCTGTTCCAGTGACCGGCACTCTACAAATTCTTGGCATGGAGTTGTCCTCTGACCTCAACTTTGGCACCACCATCGAGTCTAAGGCTCAAATTGCAGCTAGAAAGTTGGGCGTCCTGAATAAAGTCAAGCGGTACTTCACGCCTGGACAGCTTTTAACTCTTAACAAAGCCCAAGTCCGATCTTGCATGGAGTACTGCTGCCACCTTTGGGATGGCTCGGCGAAATACCAACTTGCTGCACTTGACTCGGTGGAACGCAGAGCCAAGAGAATAATAGGCGATAAAAAACTGGTGGCGTCCAAGCTGCACAGCCTGGCTCACCGCCGCAAGGTTGCTTGCCTATCGGTCTTCTATAGATTGTACTTCGGAGAGTGTGCTCATGAGCTGCATGAACTCATACCACCGTCACCTTTCTTCCATCGGACATCCAGACGCACGGCCGGCTACCATCCGTTCTTAGTTGATATACCCATAACCCGCACTAAGCGCTTCTCATCATCTTTTATAATGCGCACAGCTAAGGATTGGAATTCCCTGCCTGCGTCTGTATTTCCGAGTGCATATAACCTGACTCTCTTTAAGTCCAGAGTGAATAGGCATCTTCTGGGCAAGCTCGCTCTATCGTAGATCCCATCTATGCTCTAGAGCAAGATTGGGGTCAAGAGTAAGCCCATCTCAAATAAAAAAAAAAAAAAAAAAAAAAAGTTCCTTGTGACAGAACATTTTAAATTAAAGTATAAACAGTTCTAAAACTGATTACACCTAGTTGTTATTTAGTCACTATAGATATAATATTATTTTTTTTAAGACTTTTTCTTTGCCTATTCATGCTAATCATAAAAATATCTTCGCATGTGAAAGTCAAAATGTATGAATTTCATGTTAATTATTTTGGCCTTTACACAGCTCCCAGTTTTCATTAAACTTATGAAACCAGTTGCTTAGTGGCTGAGATCTCAAGGTATTCCCATAACTATATTATATTAGACGATATAAAATAATAATAATTTTCATTGAAAAGAATTTTAAAACAGTGTGTATAATCTAAAATTTATTACAATACTGACCAGTCTTGATTGTCACATAAATTATGAAAATAGTTGTCTAGATACAAGGAAGTCAGTAAAATTCAAAGGGCTGTTTTTTGATTTTGAAAATTTTCAACTGTCACTTCCAAAGGATAAAATATTTAAATCAAAACTGAAATTAGGAAATTTCTTTATATTCATTTATACAAAATAAAACCCTTTGCACATCTTCTTATCTTAGCCTGCCCAGCCGTGGAATATGGTTGGATGTACACAAAAGAAAATTAGAGACAAGAGTTTTAAGTATAAAACAATATATGAACATTTCCAATAGTGTTAAATAAGTTGTACTGTGGTGGTCTGTAAACATTTAAAAAAAAATCTAACAATGAAATCATACATTTAAAACAATTTCAAAAATGAATTTATTTTGATTCATCATTACCAGGTGGGAGGCAGTCTACAGTCAACCATCTGAATTGTAATGCTAAAAATATTAAAATGGTGACACCACAAAATAATTTTTATATTATTTACATCTTATTTAACAAGAAAGGAAGGACAAGGAATTCAGAAGAAAACACTTAGAAATTGTATAGTGACAATTATTTTAAAACATCACAGATACTTTTGGTTCACCAGAAATAAATCTACTTCTTAGTCCTAGTTCTCAGCTAAGCTAACGCTAAATGTCATTGTCAAGATATTCAATCTTGGAAAGGCGATTGGGATGCATATAAGATAAATGCGTTTACAGTTCCTCGATCTCAGTATATTTTGTTTTTTCTGTTTCTTTAATATGTTACGAAAAATTATCACTAAACAATCAGAAAACACAGTAGTGGTACCCTAATGGCAAGCTCAACGATGGTATTGGGTATTCAAAAATTTAATAAATACTGATTTGTTTTAAATCTTTTTAAAATTGAATAAATCTTTTTCCAGTAACCCAACGTTCCAAAACCGTTGTAGCCTGGTTGTCGCGACACTGTTACGGTTTACGAATAGATATATTATAAAAAAAAAAAAGCTACGACATAATACTGATGTCACAATCGTACAGCACCGCCATACAGTATGATACGTACTTTAAACAATGGTACTAATATTGTAATCAAATAAAAATTAATAAACCCTAGAAAATTTTGAGATAAGGACACCAATCATAAATAATTCTAAGATATTATTTATTAATATGACACCTTATTTAAGGCCCAAAAACCTGGTACATAATCGAAATCATTTTTTTTTGTTTGCTTCAGAATCAATAAGAAGTCAAGCAGTTGTCCGGATGATGACATAGCTTGCTAATCGCAATACAAATATTAGGACAAAGGTGCGTTTTGACAGCGCATAAAAAGTATATCAATTAATTGGTGGTGTCAACTAGCCTAATAGGCTAGAGAGTAAAAACAATATCACATCATCTCCTCTTTCAGATATTAGTTAAAATGCCAGATTTAATAAAGATATAAGATATGGGTTCCAGCCAACTTCTTCTAACAGTACCTTTTTCCAAGAAAGACCCCAAAAATGCCCAGCAGAAAACCTTAATGCCTTAATTAAACATGACAATAACTGTTTTAAAAAACATACTTATTACAAAGTTACATTACAAATAATTATTTGATGATTAAAAAATACATTTTAAATAAGGGGCATTATAAATTCTATATTCACAGCTCATATTATAAGACATGCCATTTCGGCTGCAAATTATTGTGTGTGAGTTTAGCAAAATTTTATGACAAATAGAGTCATCTGATTTTTCCAGTCCTATATATATATATATATATATATATATATGTATAAAAAAAATGTTTTTGATAATGTGATTGATTGTATAACGAATTCATAATTTGTTTTTGTTAATTATTTCATAGAAATGCTCATTTTTACTGTTCCTGAAAGGATTGATTTTTAAGTCTAATTGATAATAACTGACTAATCTAATTGTAAAATCTAATTGATAATAATTGTACGAACTGCACAGTCTCGAAATGATATACTAACCCGCCCACCCCGTCACTTTGACATGGCCCAAACATTAGTAATCGTGAAATAATAATCAACAAAAACAAACTATTTTGATTGAACTTGTGTTAAGTACCTAACTAATTATTTCTGAATTGCTCTAAACTTAATGACAGGTCCGGCCGAGGGCGCTGATTGGTTGAAGACGTTCAAGAATTGATATTGTATTATTTTTCCTTTGTTTAAAAACTAGATAGCGCTCTGGACTCTCGTGGTTTGAGGCTGCAGGATGCGAATACTACATTAGTAATCTATATCATTTCGAGACTGTGCAGTTCGTACAATTATAATAGAACTTCACTTAAGGTAAGTTCGTTTAATTAATAATTATACGTTACATTTATCTTTTACAAAATTTAAATTAAATTGATTTATTTACTTTTTAGAGTAAGTAGTTAAGCATTTAAAGTTTAAATATTTAATTTCAGTTTAATCGATTATTTACTTAAACTTGGGAACACACTGCAGTAATAGTTCAGTCCACATTATTAACTTCATCAAATAAGTACTCACCGTACTGAATATTTTATTGAACTATTTAGTCATCGTCAATGGTATCAGTGGAAGTAAGAATTTCCTCTTTCAGCTGCACAGGTTTTCTGCACTGTCCGTCTTACACCCGATTTAAGTAAGTATTATGTTTTAACACAAACATTTACTCTCCACTATCGTAATTCTACGGCATTGCATTTCCGACGCATATTTCACAATGTGACATTTACTTTCTCATCTGCCTCATTAATAGTTGATTCAGCAGCGTATCTCCGTCTTATTTTGCATTTATTTTGATTTGAAACTTTTTTTTTTTTTTTTTTACTTAAGATGGGCTTACTCATGACCCCAATCTTGCTCTAGAGCATAGATGGGATCTACGATGGAGCGAGCTTGCCCAGAAGATGCCTATTCACTCTGGACTTAAAGAGAGTCAGGTTATATGCACTCGGAAATACAAACTTTAGCTTCTATATCTCTTTTGCCTGTGAACTCCACATCTACCACTGAAGACAACTTATCTCTTGAAGTTGCACACAGCTGCAAATTATTACGAATTCACAGATTGAGACTGCAAGCGGTTCCTCAATGTCGATCTACTTACTACTATAATAATTGCGTCTTTTCCTATATTCGTGATTTTATTAAGTATTTTCAATATTAAATGATATAAATATGCTGTAAATAACATTATTTGCGATAGAAAGCTGTCTCGTTAACCTGCTTTGTTTATTGTTTAACAAACAGTTATTTTACGTTATATTACATTAATTAATAAATTTATTCATCTTCATTGAATAATATTTTTAGTGAAACACATTCACACACAGGTGTAGGTTTACACAAAACACACAGATAAGTAATTCTAAATGGATTATGGTTGCAAAACTTATTATTTCATAGTTGACTGAATAAAATGCCTATTCATTTGCCTTCAGCAAATTGTTTATAAATAAATAATAAAATTATTTATTTTTAGAGAAAGTTTTGAATTTAAATGTTTTGATTTTGACTTGTTTCATGTTTAATTTAATTATTATGATCACTATGATTCTACCACCGGTTCGGAATGTTCTTTCTATCAAGAAGAATCGGCAAGAAACTCGATTGGAACAGAACTTATCTATTAAGAAAATAATTGTTGTAGGTAGTCCTTTTTTACCAATGTAACTTAATGTCAGTTTATATCGGGTGTAAAAGAAGGCTTCACGAAGCCGAATACCACATATTCTATGTATTATAACGATCATTTTTTTCTTTTACACTATACCTGGGAAATGACGGGTTACCAAGTTATTGACAGTCAGTTACAAATTTTTTTCGAAGATTTTTACAAAATTGACTTCTGTTTGTTAATACTAAACTTTTTTTCAAAGAAACATGATCCGCTTACACACTCAGGCATAGTCTGTGGCGTGCGCGCTATACATTGCGGGTTAGATATAAGTTATTTTTTTTGATACCCAACAATAAAAGTCATTTCCCAGCAATTATTTTTTTTGCATTCTACTTGGTTCTATGTATAGAATTCGTGGTTTAAGGCTTCGTTAAGCCTTTTTTTATACCCTGTATTTAAGTAATTTGTAACGTACAAATTCATATAAAAAGTAAGTAAGTAAAGTAATCCTTCAATAAACAAATTTTCTTTCACAAACACCACGACAATACTTTTCAATTTATCTTAATGTCGAATTGATTTTATTTGTATAAATATTTGCATCTTTACAGAGAGTTTACCTGAATGTTATTATTTTTATATACCTACACATAATTCTCAACTATTAAGACTGGTCATCCCTATGCAATAGCACAGAGATACCTGGTACCATTATACTATGTATATAGTGAAAACAATAACTGTAAAAAAAAAGTATACAAAACAAGTATTTTAGATTATAACATTATACTTGTAATCTATAACCACGAAGAATGATGTAGTAATTAATAAAACATTTTTTACTTCCATTAGCACACGCATTTCTAATTTTTTTACATACTTCCAAGTTGCAGGTGACTTATATAGGAAAACCCAGCCGAAATGTATCGCGAAGACCTGTCATAGTCGAATTACTAAGCAAAAGAATGGTCCGGTATATTATTAAAAACGGAATATTTTTTAAAAACACTAGCTTACGTATATCTGAGTTTTTGAACGAGGACTCTGGCAGATAGGAAAAAACTGCAGAAAAAACTTAGACTCGCCCGACAAAACGGTCAACGCGCCTACATAAGAAACAATAGGCTATTTATTGTTTTAAACTTTCATGGTCACTAACATTAGAATAGTTTGTTACGGGATTGCTACCATGTACCTTATTTTTGGATGAATACCTTAGAATGGTCAGGGAAGCGATTAAAATTACAAAGTACAAAAATTTCAATCGCGAGGATGGGTTTAAATTGTCAAGTGTCTGGAATCCAGTGATTCGTATGTGCAAAAACCGGAAAAAACAACAAACTGCTGTTTAGCGGTCAGATACTGTTAGTGTTGTGTGTCGAGAACAGGTGCGAGAAAATAGTGAGTTTTTAGACAATGGTTGTTTGTAGACAAAGACAGCGAAAGAGGGTAGACCGATATGTTTGCCCTTAACAACTTACCCGCAAGATCTTCAGTTACTCCGTGATCATGGCGCTTGCAACAGTGCCGAAATATCGGGAACTCAAAAATAAGGTACATGGTAGCAATCCCGTAACAAACTATTCTAACAATAGGCTAGTCATTGACGGAGAAACTACCGCACCGAGCCGTGTGTCAGGGGAACCACAACTTGACCAATCCGCGGCACGAACTACAATAAATCAAACCATACAAGACACACCATCTACGCCGCTTTTGGATCAAACCCATCGATTTCGGGACAAAAGACAGTTTTAAAATTATATACCAAAATATGCAAAGCCTTAACAACAAAGTCCACATACTAAAAGAGTTTTTAGAACATAACTACACCGAGTACCAGGTACTATGCATAACGGAAAGTTGGTTAACGCAAGACAAACTGGATCTACTAAACGTCACAGGCTACCGAGTCGCGGCATCATACTGTCGTAAAAATCACGTAAGTGGGGGCGTGTGCATCTTGTTGCAGGACTCCCTCGAATTTGTTGAACGTAAGGACATTATGGATATGTCAATTGAGTATGTTGTTGAATTTTGTGCAATAGAAATAATAAAATTGAATTTAAATGTAATAACACTTTACTGGAATGGCAGGGAGACCGATACCGTTTATAGCCAGTTAAGGAAACTATTAGAATTATTAATTACTAAAAATATTAAATCAAATATCGTCTTAGGGGGAGATTTCAACGTCGATCTATAAGAAAACAACAAACAAGCAACTACTTTGATAAACGCTTTTTCGGAATACAATTTCCATCAACACATAAAAGAACCTACTCGAGTAACAAGTACAAATAGTTCCTGTTTGGACTTAATATTTACAAACTTTAATTCACATAACATACAGACTAAAGTAGAAGAGCTTGGATTCTCTGACCATAGAAGTACCACTTTGACATTGGCTTTACAAAAACCTAAAATAATACATTGGAAAATCGAATCAAGACAATTTAATAACGAAAATATAAATCTATTTAAAAATCAATTAAAATCAATCAATTGGCGTGACATTATCAAAGAAAATAAATCAATTAATGAAAATTATAAATTATTTTTGAAAACACTACAGAATACACTAAATCAATGTAAGTATACCTAAAAAATTACATAGTATAAAAAACATTAAATCTATTAAAAAATTGGCTTACAAAAAGAATAAAAACCTCTTGCAAAAACAAAAGACTACAAAAAATACTGGTAACCTTTTCTAAATACAAAACTATCACTAACTACTACAAAAAATATGCTAAGCTACTTAGAAAAGTAATATACAAATCAAAAACGCTTGCCAATATATGTGATGTGGAAAATCATTAACGAAAATACTAATAATGTTAGAAAACCCATTAACCAAAACATTCAACTTCATATCCACAATAATATTACGTCGTCTGATCCAAAACTTGTTTCCAACACTTTCAACGAGTATTTTGCGTCGATCGGAAGCTGCGCGGGCGCGCGTAGTGGGGAGCCACCCGCTGGCCGCCCGCCGCCCGGCGACCTAGAACGAATACTATGTTTTTAAGCCCAGCTAGTCCGCGCGAAATTAAAACAATAATACGTACCCTAAAAAGTAAATACAGCTACGGAGTTGATGAGCTGCCACCCGTGTTGATTAAACAATGCGCAGATGAGTTACCGGTACCGTTCTACTTGTTAGTTAACCAGTCGTTTTCAGAAGGCACTTTCCCAGATTTATTAAAAATATCTATAGTTAAACCTATTCATAAAAAAAACAGTAAATTAGACCCAAGTAACTACCGCCCCATCGCGCTACTGCCCACTTCTGCTAAAATCTTTGAAAAAGTTATGTGTAACAGAGTAAATTCATTCTGTGAGAAATTTAATATCTTTGATGAATGCCAAAATGGCTTTAGGCGTAATCGCTCCACTGTTCTTGCTGTTTTTAAATACATTCGGGAGGTATTAAACATTTTGGAAGCGAAACAGTGTGCAGTGGGTGTTATGTTAGACATGACCAAGGCGTTCGACCGAGTACAATTTAAATTACTATTAAACAAGTTGTATGACATAGGAGTCCGTGGGCTAGCTCACGATTGGTTCAGATCCTTTTTGCGAAACCGTGAACAATACGTCGAAATTCAACACTACGACCATGGGGTGTAAGGGGCGCCGACCTACATCACACGGTGCCCAAGTTAACCTCTCCTGCACGCGGTACACCCTGCTATCTAACGAACGAGGCTCTGACGACAAACCGACTGATGGCGGGGTAACCATCACAACTCGAGCGTAGCAATTAAATACACAGACCGGTGTCGGGCAGCAGCGACACCGGTAAAATTAGCTACGCACTGCGATTGCCAACCCGCATGCCCAGCGTGGCAATTATGGGCAAACCCCTCCAAATATGTCGACACAGACCGGACCACGGCCCCTAGTTCCCGGCCGCCCTGCTATACCTGACCACGGCGGCGGTCATGGTAAGTGCAGGGAAGGGGGTGCGAAGAATCCCCGGGTTACGGAAGGTCGCCATAAACAACTGACCCTGGCAACGTACAACGGACGCACGCTACGGCTCGATGAACACCTGGCACAACTGGAAGAGGAACTCGGACGGGTAAGGTGGCATATTCTTGGGCTATGTGAAGTCCGAAGAGAGGGGGAGGACACCGTAACCCTTGAATCGGGCCACCTTATGTACTACCGAGAGGGAGACCAGCTATCCCAGGGTGGCGTAGGGTTCCTGGTACACAAAACCCTCTGTGACAATATTGTAGAAGTGTCGAGTGTGTCGAGCAGGGTTGCGTATCTCGTTATTAAGCTAACCGAGAGGTATAGCCTTAAGGTTGTGCAAGTTTACGCACCGACCTCGACACACTCCGACGATGAAGTGGAGGATATGTTCGGAGACATATCCAAGGCCTTACATTTCACCACCGAGGCCCACTACAACGTTGTTATGGGGGACTTCAACGCCAAAGTGGGAGTACAAAATCGCAGCGAATCGGTAGTAGGATCCTTTGGTTTTGGCAGTAGGAATTATAGGGGGCAAATGCTTGTCAACTTTCTCGAGAGAGAGGGGCTTTTTTTGATGAATTCTTTCTTCAAGAAACAGCCCCAAAGAAAGTGGACATGGCGAAGCCCCGATAATAAGACAAAAAATGAGATCGACTTCATCATGACGGATAAGAAGCATATATTCAGAGACGTCTCAGTGATTAACAGGTTTAATACCGGCAGTGATCACCGACTTGTCCGAGGCTCTCTGAATATCAACTTTAAGCTCGAACGTGTCCGCTTGATGAAGTCCAGGCTCCGTCCTAACCTGCTCCAAACCATCGTGGGATCCGAAACGTTCCAGACCAAACTGGAAAACCGATTTGCTGCCATGGAAACCACAAATGCGGTTGATACAAACCAGGCCCTCGAAAAAGTGGTCGGAATCCTCAGGGAGGAAGGTGCGAAATTTTGCGCAACTCAGCGTAAAGGCAAGAAGTCGAAGTTTTCGAATGAGACTCTTAGGCCCCTGGTGAGGACGGTGTTACATCTGAGCTCCTTAAAGCAGGCGGTAAACCTGTGTTGAAGGAACTCCAACACATCTTTAACACTGTTCTCTTTGATGGGAGAACTCCGGAGGCGTGGAGTAGGAGTGTTGTCGTGTTGTTCTTCAAAAAAGGAGACAAGACCCTATTGAAGAACTACCGACCCATTTCGCTCCTAAGCCACGTCTACAAGCTGTTTTTTAGAGTCATCACAAACCGCCTTGCGCGAAGACTCGACGAATTTCAACCACCAGAGCAGGCCGGGTTTCGAGGAGGATACGGCACCATAGACCACATCTTCACAATGCGGCAGATTATACAGAAGTGCGAAGAGTACAATCGACCCCTGTGCTTAGCATTTGTGGACTATGAGAAGGCGTTTGACTCTGTCGAGACCTGGGCTGTTCTAGAATCTATGCAGCGATGCCAAGTCGACTGGCGATATATCCAAGTGTTGAGGTGTCTCTACAAAGCAGCCACAATGGCCGTCCAAGTACAGAACCAGCAAACTAAACATATCCCCTTACATCGAGGTGTGAGACAAGGGGATGTTATATCCCCCAAATTGTTCACAAATGCCTTGGAGGATGTGTTTAAAATGCTGGACTGGAAAGGACAAGGCATCAACATCAACGGTGAATACATCTCACACTTGCGATTTGCGGACGACATCGTCATCGTGGCCGAAACGTTGCAGGATCTACAATCCATGCTGAACGGCCTTGCTGATTCTTCTCAACGCATCGGTCTGCGGATGAACCTGGACAAAACCAAGGTTATGTCCAACGACCACATCATTCCGGAACCGATTGCAGTGCAAGGCAGTGATCTCGAGGTTGTTAAGGAATATGTCTACCTCGGGCAAATCTTGCAGTTGGGCAGAAACAACTTCGAGAGAGAGGCCAGTAGAAGAATACAGCTGGGCTGGGCAGCATATGGGAAATTACGTCGAGTATTTACGTCGCCCATTCCACAAAGTCTTAAGATGAAAGTTTTCAATCAGTGCGTCCTACCCGTCATGACATACGGAGCCGAAACGTGGACACTCACGATAGGGCTGGTCCACAGATTTAAAGTCGCTCAGCGAGCTATGGAAAGGGCTATGCTCGGAGTTTCTCTGAGGGATCGGATCCGAAATGAGGTAATCCGACAGAAAACTAAAGTCATCGACATAGCCCATCGAATAAGCAAGCTGAAGTGGCAGTGGGCCGGCCATATTTGTCGCAGAACCGATAACCGCTGGGGTAAACGAGTTCTTGAGTGGAGACCGCGTATCGGCAAGCGTAGTGTGGGACGCCCTCAGACTAGATGGAGTGACGATCTTCGCAAGGTTGCTGGCAGGAGCTGGATGAGAGTAGCCGTGGATCGTGCAGAGTGGCGTGCAATTGGAGAGGCCTATGTCCAGCAGTGGACTAGTATGGGCTGATGATGATAATGACCATGAATCGGGAAGAGTTCGTACTTGCAGATCAGATAAGCAGCCCATGAACAACTCTATACCCCACGGTAGTGTCTTGGGCTGTATACTCTTCTTGATCTACATAAATGATCTCCCAAAAATATGTAATTCGCCTTGCGTGCTGTTTGCGGACGACCTTTCCATAGTAACACCATGTCGCTCTTCCTCTGCTCTAAACGATGACCTTTCTGCCATACTCCAAGGTATTGCCTCGTGGATGGATGACCATAACTTAGAAATAAACTTCTCTAAAACAAAAATCTTACAATTTAGACCCTACCAAAAAACAGAATTAAATATTGACTTTTCATTTAATAACCATAAGTTAGATACTGTTAGCACATTTACCCTATTAGGATTGAATATTGACACCCATTTAAACTGGAAAGAGCGTATCAAAAAACTTAAGCTTAAAATGTCTAAGTTTATATATGCTTTAAGAGCACTAAAAAAAAACACTGATTTCAACACATCGTTAACAGCGTACTACGCGTATAGCTACGCCTGGTTAACGTACGGCATAATAATGTGGGGAAATAGCCCCGATATAGACGACCTTTTCATTTTACAAAAAAAGTGTGTACGTATACTCGCACACATAAAAAACATAGGCAGCTGTAGGCCATACTTCGTAAAATATAATATGCTTACCTTGACTTCAATCTACATATTAGAACTCGGAAAATTTGTACGCAATCATCCAAAACTTTTCGTGACGAAGGGTGACCGTAATCCAACAAGCCGCTTCAAACACAATTTACAAATACCAGAAAACAAGCTCAAGTTAACCTCTTCTGGCCCCCTGTCAATGGCTATTAGGGTCTATAATAAATTACCAAACTATTTAAAAGCCGAAACAAAAAACGATATATTTGTTAAACAATTAAAGAAAAAAATAATAGCCAAATGCTACTTCGACTTAAAAGAATTCTTTGATGATAAAAATATTTAATGCAAGTTCCTTGGCAACATAAAAAATGTTGGTCTACCCTCCACACAAAAACTATACCTACTTGACATACTGTATTAACCTGCGTGATCCTCTTCTGTAATTTAATTGAATCTTAGTTTAGATGAATCTCGTGTATTACTTCTTAACATTATATACTTTTATTTATTTTATTTAACGAATTTAATGTGACTGTTTTTGTTTTCTTTTCTTTTTTTATTAAGGAACAGCAAACAGCTACAAAATACACAATAATATATAAAAAAACTAATGACATAAAATGTTTACAATAATGTAGCCAACAACGCTATCCACATATTATTATTAACAATGTTAATTAAATTGTCGCAGACGCTGAATATAAACAAAATACTAACTTGAATTTAGAAAAAGTAAAAAACCAAGGAGCCTAAATATAATTATAGTTTTATAGTGAGCTGCTCAAACACAGATTTTTTAAAACTGATAATATTAGGTGTAAACAAATCTATGCCACCATCATTATTAAGACTGTTAAAAGATTGCATCATACGGCGAAAAGGTGCACGCAGGCCGGTATTTGTACGACATGTACCAACGGCGAAAAGGTGACGAGCGCGCACAGCACGTATTTGAGCACTTCTGGGCAGTGCAAAATTTAAATTAGATACCAGCTCAGTACAGCAAAATTTATTGTTTACTATTTTATACAATGTTATGGCTTCCAGATACTTACGTCTACATTCAAGTGACATAACACCAAACTTCCTAAGCAATGGGATACGAGATAAATAAGATTTATGGCATCTGTAGTACATGGCACGCAAAAACCTATTCTGAACTTTCTCAATAGCTTCTTTATAAACATTATAGTAGGGGTTCCATATGGGAACAGCATACTCAAGCTGGGGACGGACCAAAGTTTTGTAGAGGTATAAGTATGTAGATGTACGTTTGAAGTCAGTAGAAGTTCTCATTACAAACCCGTACATTTTAAAAGCTTGTTTAATAATTTTATCGATGTGAATATTTAATTGTAGCTTAGAGTCCAACTGAATCCCCAAATCTCTCAAGTCTGTCACTCTTGTCAGAGACTTATTACAAAGAATGTAATTGTAATGGACAATATTTTTCTTTTTAGTGAAATTGATATAATGACATTTAGGAATGCTCAATTGTAGTTTATTATTATAGCAATATGTAGTCAATAGTTTTGAATTTTGAATATGACGATTTTATAATTAAATAATAATAATAGTAATATTGTATTTGTAAATATAAATAATAATGCAATACCCTTACAGGGTCCATAAGTATGATCTCACACAATGTAACACCTTATGTATACACTTATGACGCAATAAATGAATATGAAATGAAATGAAATATATACCATTGGTTAAGAGAAAAACAAATTTGATCCATATATAAAATCCATTTGAGTATATAGACCACGTTTACTATGTAAAATCCCCTTAAGAGGATAGCTATCTATATCTGGCAAACAAATGAAGAATGTTACTTAACCAATTTTGGATATTAGCTCACAATATTCTCTGTCAAAAATAAAAATACAAGTGAAAGAATTACTTCGATACGTCAAATAGTTTACGATTTATAGAAGTAAACGTGTGACGGTGTGACGTCATCTCACAACACGCGCTCAGTCCGCTCGCGCTCTCATCAGCACGGTGTCTGGCGACTTGCTAGTTGCTAGTGTTGCTAATAAACGGAGCGTTGTAAATAGACGTCAAAATGCGATCACGTGACTCTTAGCAGGACTCGATATTTAACGAGTTTAAATGCCTGTAAAATCAAAACTAATAGGTATTTTTTTTTTTTTACTACAACAAAAACTAGTGTATTTGTATATGCCGTAGCCCGATCTTAAAATTAAACACTTCATAATGTGGCCGGCCATTTCATAAAATGGTCGTATTTCATAATACGGCCAAACAAAACTGGCCATATCGTTTAAACGTCAACGTTTAATGATATGTCAATCAACGTTTGGCTATATCATTAAAATAGGTATAAATACGTTTGTACAAGTTACTGGAATTCGTTTAATATTAATTTTGGGCAAAAGATAAATAAACCATTATAAATATTTGTAATTTTGAAAGGAAACTAATAAATAAAAATATTTAAATAAGCTAACTAACCTCCAAATTACGTGTCGAACTCCACAATAATTTGACGATGCGCCTTTTTTTCGAGTGACTTTTATAAAAATCACCTAGCTTGATGTCTTAGCGTTAATTCACTGCAATACAATCTAATATTTACTCTTAATATTCACTTTCACAATTTACAAGAACAGAATAATAATTTATTGTTTTAAACTTTCATGGTCACTAACATTAGAATAGTTTGTTACGAGATTGCTACCATGTACCTTATTTTTGAGTTCCCGATATTTCGGCACTGTTGCAAGCGCCATGATCACGGAGTAACGAAATATCGGGAACTACTAACGAAACTTAAGGTACATGGTAGCAATCTCGTAACAAACTATTCTAAGAATAATAATTGTCCGCCGCCATGTTGTACCACAATAACAAAGCGACATCAGCGCGGAGCGCCTCTACCGGTGGATAATATTACTGTTTTACGACCACCGACGTTTGGCCATTTCATGAAGTAGTCAGTCATATCGTCAAACGCTGACTGATTAATTGATCTGGTCTATCAACATCATGATGTGGCCAGCGGGTACTGTGCCGCATCATGAAAAACGACCATTTTATGAAATGGTTGGCCACATCATGAAGTGATTAATTCTAAGATCGGGCCACGACATATACATACAAGCTTTACTGTAACAACTTTCAACCGATTTGGCAAACCTATTATCATTCTCCATTGACGTTAAATTTGTTATTAAAAAATGCGTACTTTTATAATCACTAACTTTTATAGTTACATTTTAGTCACTTCATATTAAATTATGCACAAAGTTAATCTTGTGTTAAGATGTTCAACTCATTGGTTTTTTTTTATTCATTACAATTATTATGTCAGCATTTTGGTTAAAAGGTCTAGTTAAACCATCTGTGGCTAGGCCACAGTCATTTGTGAGATGCATTACAAATTTGAAAGCCAGCACATTTTTATTTATGTGATTTATATAACTTTCTTTTTAATTGACTTGATTAATTATTTTTTCATTAACAGAAAAACTTGAGAATACAACATTATGGCATAATGTAGTTGTAGATCATAAAATAACATGAAGAAACTCACATGTGTACTCATGGCGAATAATTGAACAAGATTCTAACGTAGGTATTGCATTGGTATGCAACGTATTGCAACGTATTGCATTGGTTCACTACTAATAATCTTTTGCTCAATGCAAATAAAACAAAGTGTATTAAATTCACAATGCCAAATGTAAAACTGGTCCCAACACATTTAATTATAAAAGGTGAACGACTTGATACATCTAGTTCCACTACCTTTTTGGGAATAACTTTGGATTCCCGTTTGCAATGGGGTGCTCATAATGAGACTCTATCAGGAAGACTTAGCTCTGCTGCTTACGCCGTGAGGAAAATAAGACAATTGACTGATGTTGGAACGGCAAGATTGGTATATTTTAGCTATTTTCACAGCATTATGACATATGGAATTCTATTATGGGGCTCAGCAGCAGATATCGACTCTATATTTATATTACAAAAGAGAGCTATACGAGCAATTTATAACCTTGGACCTCGTGACTCGTTAAAACAACTGTTTAAAGAAATTAATATACTGACAGTAGCTTCGCAATTTATTTACGAAAATATCATTTACGTTCGCAAACATATGGATCAGTTCCCTAAGAAAAGTGACATTCATAATTTTAACACCCGGAATAAGGATAATCTTGCCGTTCCAGATTTCAGACTGCATAAAGTGGGAAATTCGTTCATGGGGAAATGTATTCGCTTTTTTAATAAATTACCAGCATCTATTGCTGAACTGCCCATGTTTAAATTTAAAGCTCATGTAAAAAATATTCTT
Organism: Anania fuscalis; assembly: GCA_950371115.1. Taxonomy (NCBI): domain Eukaryota; kingdom Metazoa; phylum Arthropoda; class Insecta; order Lepidoptera; family Crambidae; genus Anania; species Anania fuscalis. Next base: position 22,425,138 of record OX493326.1, on the reverse strand, counting down.
ATGAAAAAAGGGTATTATACTGTTATAGATTATTTAAATGATAAAAATGTTTGGATATAAATACTGCCTTGCTCGCACAGGTGCATTTATCTTGTAATTTAATATTTTGTTATGTATATTTAAAACTTTTTAAAAGAGGCTGACAATAGTGACCGAGTTTCTTGCGCTGCTTCTTCTCGGCGCTAGCCCAAACTTGTCCCGAAGCAGTGGTAGGGAATAAAATAACAATGGGACGTGTAAAAGTGCTTAGTTTAAGCCTATTTGCAAAAATAAATTGGTTTTATTGGTTTTATTGTTTTATAGGTATTTGCCAACATTTTCCTTAACCACACAACTCGACACTATGGATGGCGCAGTTATTCAAATCAACAACAATTCAATAATTATATCTTAAAACTTCTCGTTGAATTCAAAAAGTCGAAAGTCGGCTTTCCATATTATACGTTTGGAATATTATTTGCTCTAGCCGCTTGCACTCTTGCTCTACTGTTTTCTGTTTTGATTTTACGACTAGAGACTAATTGAATTGTTGTACTAGGATTTATTTTTAACTTGCTTGATAAGCGTTTCACAGCAGGTACCTACCATGTTCATCAGAATGTAAGGTTCTTATCGCATACTTAATAAATAATGGTATAGTAAGTAGGTAGTTTCAGTGCTCTTCATATTCTTTACATTCTCAACTCAAACATTTTCGAACAACATGCTTGTGTTTATTTTCCTATTCTATGACACAAATTACATAATATGACACAATTCTAATACACAATCATTTGCATAACAAAAATAACATGAAATTGTAGATATTAATATTTTCATATTATAAATCTTATTCCGTTCTAACTCAATAATTTGTTCGGTGTCCTTAGTTGTATTTTACTCAATCTTCTCTCAAGTGAATTACATGAAAACACTCTTTGTTAAAGTTACTCACTGACTCAACATTCTTTTCTCTTTTCTTTTCTTTACAATACAAATAAAGACCATTTGTTCTTACAAAATATTTATACCTAAATTACTACTAATAAAAGTTTATAATTATAACATTAGGTAAACTCTGCGACTTTTCTGGGTACAGTTCCGATTTTCATCCAACTACCCTTTTGATTATTAATTTAGGTGCAGTTTTGATTTTCATCAAACTCATCTATTAATTATTATTTCAGGTACAGTTCATATTTATTTTCATCAAACTCTCCTATTTATTATTATTTCAGGTACAGTTCCGATTTTCATCGAACTCTCCTATTAAGTACTATTTCAGGTACAGTTCCGATTGTCATCGAACTCCTATTTATTATTATTTCAGGTACAGTTCCGATTTATTTTCATCGAACTCTCCTATTTATTATTATTTTAGGTACAGTTCCGATTGTCATCGAACTTTTCTATTTATTATTATTTCAGGTGCAGTTCTGATTTATTTTCATCGAACTATCCTATTAATTGCTATTTCAGGTACAGTTCCGATTTTCATCGAACTCTCCTATTAAGTACTATTTCAGGTACAGTTCCGATTGTCATCGAACTCTCCTATTTATTATTATTTTAGGTACAAATTCGATTTAAATCGAACTCTCCTATTGCTATTATTTCAGGTACAGTTTCGATTTATTTTCATCAAACTCCGCTTTTTATGTACTTGCACAATATTAGAAGTCGACAATTGTCATGCAACTCTTACAGTTAGTTCCATAAAAGTTTTATAGGTACTTTCCTGGTTTACGAAATTTATCACATATTTCTTATAAAAAATATATTTATAAATTACTTTTTGGAAAAACATATTTGGGTTAGTAAACACACTTTATAATAAGTGAAAGTTTTATAGGTACTTTCTTGGTTCAAGAAATTTATCACATATTTCTCATAAAATACAGGGTGTAAAAAAAGACTTAACGAAGCCTTAAACCACGAATTCTATACATAATACCAAGTAGAATGCAAAAAAAATAATTGCTGGGAAATGACTTTTATTTTTGGGTATCAAAAAAAATAACTTATTTTTAACCCGCAATGAATAGCTCGCACGCCACAGACTATGCCTGTGTGTGTAAGCGGATCATGTTTCTTTGTAAAAAAGTTTAGTATTATCAAACAGAAGTCAATTTTGTAAAAATCTTTGAAAAAAAAATTGTAACTCTGACTGTCAATAAGTCGGTAACCTGTCATTTTCCAGGTAAAGTGTAAAAGAAAAAATGATCGTAATAATATGTAGAATATGTAGTATTCGGCTTCGTTAAGCCTTTTTTTTACACCCGATATATATTTATAAATTACTTTCTGAAAAACATATTTGGGTACGCTCAGGGGAGGAGTGGCACCTTAGGGTTGGTAGCGGAGGAATCTTAAGTAAAGATCAACGGTAGCACCCATAGTCCGAGTAAGATGGAATACTTCCCACCCACCAGGACGCCTTAGGCAAGCGGGTGGGTTGATACGCCTAAACCCTTCAACATTATGAAAAGACAAAATACACAACGGCCCCGAGTTCCCAGCGAACCACGACACCCAGCAAAGGCAGCAGCGTGGGTTCCGGTGGACTCAGGGGTACTAAGAATCCCTGGGAGTTATCTGGCTGCCGTAAACAGATGACAAAGATTGCAGTAGCGTCGTATAATGTCAGGACATTAAGAACAGACGATCGTCTAGAAGAGCTACTTTATGAACTAGATAAGATTAAATGGAGCGTAGTTGGCCTATCCGAAGTGCGTAGATCCGGAGAATCTTGCCTCAAATTACACACTGGTCACCTTTTATACTACAGAGGCAAAGAAGACGTGCATGAACATGGAGTAGCGCTGCTAATTAACAGAAGCCTCAAGGATAATATAACTACAATTAATTCTATGTCTGACAGAGTAGTGTACGTTATCTTAAAAATTTCCACACATACATCGCTGAAAGTTATACAAGCATATTTACCAACTAATTCAGCATCTGACGATGAGATTGAAGCAGTATATGAGGATATTTCGCGTTGTATGCAGGAAAACCGGACGACGTATACTGTTCTGACCGGGGATTTTAATGCAAAGATTGGAATCAAAGAAGATCTGTCCGAAACTTTATGGGAGATTTCGGTTATGGAACAAGAAACTCAAGAAGGCATATGCTCACCAACTTTTTGGAACAAAGTAGACTTTTCCACATGAGTTCTTTTTATCAAAAGAGACCCGAAAGAAAGTGGACATGGCTATCCCTAGGTGGAAGACACAAGAATGAGATAGATTTCATATTCAGCAGTCATAAAAACATCATAAAAGACGTGGCCGTCCTTAATAGTTTTAACACTGGCAGTGATCATCGTCTCATTCGAACAATTGTAGTTATCAATGAAAAACTAATGCGATACTCAAGGATAAGACCAAAATAGATACTATCGCGCTCAAAACAAACAAGGATGTCTATCAACAAAAGCTGCAGGAGAAGCTCCTGAACAGTGGCGTGCGGTGCATATAGGCAATTATGCAGTGCCTACCTAAAGAAAAATCCTACAGGATAGCTAACCATCTTTATTTGCCAAATTGACAATCTATAATAAAGTCTAAGTTACCATTTTGTCGTCTTTATTAAACATTTAAACTAAAGCGCGCTCGTTTCAATACTTTTAATACAAATGACCCACAGTAGGCGGTCGCGATGTCGCCTACTATTTCACGCACACTTCCTTAATTTTCACACACACTTATATAATCTGTGCGCATACGTACACAGTTACAAAACACCAATTTTTGGTAAGCATTATGCGGCGCTTACCTGCTTAGCTCCGCTAACCTGCTAACCAGATGGCGTTCAATTTCCGGCTCCAATTTAAAGTCTTATTTTAAGTAAACTTTACATTACAACTTGTTAAAATAAAATATCAAACCCTTAAATCCTAATTATATCTTTTTTTTTTTTTTATTAATTTGAGATGGGCTTACTCTTCACCCCAATCTTGTTCTAGAGCATAGATGGGATCTACGATGGAGCGAGCTTGCCCAGAAGATGCCTATTCACTCTGGACTTAAAGAGAGTCAGGTTATATGCACTCGGAAATACAGACGCAGGCAGGGAATTCCAATCCTTAGCTGTGCGCATTATAAAAGATGATGAGAAGCGCTTAGTGCGGATTATGGGTATATCAACTAAGAACGGATGGTAGCCGGCCGTGCGCCTGGATGTCCGATGGAAGAAAGGTGACGGTGGTATGAGCTCATGCAGCTCATGAGCACACTCTCCGAAGTACAATCTATAGAAGACCGATAGGCAAGCAACCTTGCGGCGGTGAGCCAGGCTGTGCAGCTTGGACGCCACCAGTTTTTTATCGCCTATTGTTCTCTTGGCTCTGCGTTCCACCGAGTCAAGTGCAGCAAGTTGGTATTTCGCCGAGCCGTCCCAAAGGTGGCAGCAGTACTCCATGCAAGATCGGACTTGGGCTTTGTAAAGAGTTAAAAGCTGTCCAGGCGTGAATTACCGCTTGACTTTATTCAGGACGCCCAACTTTCTAGCTGCAATTTGAGCCTTAGACTTGATGGTGGTGCCAAAGTTGAGGTCAGAGTACAACTCCATGCCAAGAAGTTGTAGAGTGTCGGTCACTGGAACAGATGCACCTCGGAAAGTAGGAGAAAGGGTGAAAGGACTCCTTTTTGTGGAAAAAAGACACGCCTGCGTCTTAGAGGCATTGAAGCTGACGAGATTGTCATCGCCCCACTGGGAGACGTAAATAATAGACGTAAATCTATAGTAAATAGTTTTAAGTTTTAAAACGAATAATTAATTGTTTGCTAAAACTATCCTAAAAATAATGTAAACAGAGATCATTTCGATCGGCCATATTTTTTTTCTTTAGTTTGCTTTGGCTTTCATCCCGAGTGTTTTGAAAAGTTGTTTTTACTCTTACCGATCATAATAGTGGACGTTATTTTGCGTTTCTTCATTGTATCGAATGCAAACAACATACTTTTTTTTAAATGTATATTAATTTTTATTTGTTATGTTTTTGTTGACTTCCAGTCAAAGTGACGAAAATAACGGCTTTTCTCAAAGCCTCTACGGATATCAGATAAATGACATGTTCTAATTTCATTCATTTTTGTGATATCTGTGGTGGTAAAATAAATCATCAAACATACCAGAAAGAAAAAAGTAAAAAAGAAAAAAAATGGTAAGAGATTATTATTGATTTAATTGTTATTCTTTGTTTTTTTTTAGGTTTACGCAATCTAATGCGAATGTACTTATAACATTTTTTTCTCTTAGCGCCATCTATGATTATCTTACATATCAACTAATCATACCAAAAGCAACGCTTTCCAATAATTTCTTTAATACTTTGTTAGTTAGATTGACTTTTACCGAATTTACCTAGATGGCGCTAATAAGAAACAGCAAAGCATAGTGAGTGTTGGTATTGCGCGTGAACACCGGACAAAGTCATCCAGTTTGATGCTTGTCGAGTCAAGCGAGAGCGGCTTGTTATGCGTCGTTTTATTTTTAATTACGTTAATCTGCTAAAATTTTAAATGAGCCACACATTGTTTGTTTTTATTCGCATTTTGGTTTTACCTAGATTTGTGTGTGAATAAAAATATTTTTTTTAAGATAGATTTGGTATAATGGGTTTTTATTTAAGTTTTACGACTTTAGGGTGCTCTATTTAGGGGAGGAGATTGCGAGATACAGGGTTAATTTTGGTCTAACAACAATAAAAACTTATTTTTCTGTACCGACACTACGAAATTTTTTTTTAAGTTAACATCGCGATTTAAGCTAACTTGAAATTTGTCAGCTTACCAAACTCTCAAAGGCTCTACCTGAAGGTTGCTGGAAGAGATCGCTTCTAACGATAATACCGCCTAAATTGTACCATTCAAAATGATATTATATATTTGTTTTTTGTACTGTTTGTTTTGTGTGGTGTGCAATAAAGAGTCTTAGGCCTTGTTCAGACACGGCGATAATCGCGCGGTAACCGTGAACAAAACGTGCGGTTATGTCTGAACGATTGCGAAAAATTATAAGTAAATAAGGCCTTGCGTTTACGAATCGCGCGGTTCGTAATCGCGCGATTCCCGCTTGTCTAAACCGAGGCTAAATGCAACATACAGTGACCGCACACAAGATAATGAAGTGATTCTCCGGCCGAGCGTCGGTGTTCGCTCGCGAACCGAACGTTTCTCGCTGTCGTTCGTCGCCGTTCGCCGCTCCTGCCTACCTCTAAATAAAGTCGATGCCCGCCACTGCTCCTGAACATAGGCACCGACACCTTAGACATCGACGAACTCGCTCAACACTTGCACAGTACCCTATACACAACAGCAAAAGAAATAACACCTAAAGGCAACAACCGCCCTAAACTAAAAGATCAAACAAAAAAGTTGCTAGAGGATAGAAGGCAGTTAATAAACCAAGGTCTTAATAGAACTGATAGGTTAAAACTACTTTGTAAAGAAGTGAGGAAAAGCGTCGAAGAAGATGTCGAAGAATATCGCGAACATATAGTAAAATCTATTATTGAACAATACAAAGGCCCAAAGTGTTCAGAAAGGCACTCTCTATAGGAAACCAACAAATAACAAAACTGCTAGATCAACAAGGAAATTTAGTCACAGAAAATAACAGGCTACTAAGAGTTGTTGAAGAACTCTATGAGCAGCTCTATACACCTAAAAGCACGAACAGGGTTGAGAACATAACCAAAACCATTATGAACGTTGGTTCCGAAGATGTGCCGGAAATTACAAACGCTGAGATATATATTCTTAGAGCATTGAATATAGCATATTCAATGCTCTAAGAAAAATGAAGAACAATAAAGCTCCTGGAGAAGATGGCGTTATTATCGAAATGGTTAAAGAAGGCGGGGATATAGTAATCCAACTCCTTAACAAGCTCCTAAACAAATGTCTTGAAGAAGGGAAAATATCCAAAGAATGGGAATGTGCAAAAGTCATCTTGTTATTTAAATAGGGTAACAAGGCAGATTTAAGCAATTATCGCCCAATAAGTTTATTATCTCAGCTCTACAAACTATTAACTAAGATCGTCACTATTCGCCTTACCAGTAAATTCGATTTTTACCAGCCCTTTGAGCAAGCTGGATTCAGAAGCGGCTTTAGCACTATGGGCCACATTTTGACGATGAGAACTGTGATCGAGAAAGTAACAGAGTACCAGATACCTTTGTGGATAGCATTCATCGATTACAAGAAGGCATTTGCTAGTGTGGAGTCCTGGGCGGTGACTCAGTCATTACAAAACGCTCGAATAGACCATCGATACACAAAATTAATTACAAACATTTACGACAATGCAACCACGAGAGTAACTCTGATGAAATCTACAGAACCAATAGCAATTAAAAGAGGTGTTAGGCAAGGAGATACACTTTCCCCAAAGCTATTCACACTAGTTCTGGAAGATATATTCAAAAAACTCTCACGGGAAGAACGTGGTCTAAATATAGCAGGAACTAGACTGAGTAACCTCAGGTTCGCGGATGATATTGTTCTTCTCACGGACAACCCTGAAGAATTACAAATAATGCTCCAAGAGCTAAGCGACGTTTCTCTACAAGTTGGTTTGGAAATGAATTTAAATAAAACCAAAATAATGTCAAATATACATGGAAATAACACCACCATAACCATCGACCAAACCACCATAGAACATGTAGAGAAGTACGTATACTTAGGGAAGGAAATCAGAATGGGTAAAGATAACCAGTCTAATGAGATTCACAGGCAAATAAGGCTTATGTGGGCAGCCTACTCGAAGCTGGACTTTGCTTTTAAGATGAAACTCTCTGCCGAACAAAAAGTCAGGATATTTAACCAGTGCATCCTACCGGTGGTCACTCATGGTGCCGAAACCTGGGTTTTCACCAAAGACACCATCAACCGATTGGAAGTGACCCAGAGGGCAGTACAGAGAAAGCTAGTAGGAGTGACACTAAGGGACCATATAACTAATAAATGGCTTCGAGAGCAAACCTTGCTTTGCTCTCGAAGCCATTTATTAGTTGTAACTAAACGAGTGGCGCCTTAAGTGGAAGTGGGCGGGACATATCGCCCGGAAAGACAACTCCTGGTGCAAACGCCTCCTCGATTGGAAGCCGTGGGGAAATAAACGTCCGAAAGGTAGACCACAAATGCGCTGGAAAGAGGTCGTGAAGAGAGTTGCAGGCACGAACTGGATGCAAGAGGCTCAATGCCGAGAAAAATGGAAAATGTTGAAGGAGGCCTACACCAAATCGGTCGAGACAGGCTAGAGTAGAAGAGAGAAGAAGAAGGGGCAGCTCAATGTTTCGCCGAATCCAGCCAAAGTAAACTTAAAACTTTCTTTGACACTCAGTAAATCTCGTTAATGTGGTCAAACTATGTAGGTAGATAGAAATATCACTCAATTAAATATTATGCACTATAGTAGAATTTTTCTTTTGCAATAAAAATGTACACTAAATTACTAGATTTAGCTATAGTAATCAGTAATGTACTTTAAGAATTATTATAACTTTATTTAATAACATTCTAGGTACTCCATAACTAATGAATAAAAGTACATAAGCAATTAGTTTCATGAAACATGACCATTTTCACTGTCAACCTACCTAACCATCCATTATTCTGTATGAAACTCAATGCCTTTGCCTTTTTTTTTTCAAAATAAAAAACCTTACCAACACGATTCACTGAACGTTTTGGCAGTGGTTTTGGCTGTTTGGCTCTATTCCCTTGCTTTCCGTAGTCGTAGATAAAAAATGCTACACTAGCATTATATTTTAGGTTAGTGTAAAATTTATTTGTACTTACATGATTGAATACAGCCAATTTAAGATTGAGGAAGGTAAAAAATTTGACCCAACCATTAATTAATAATCCGAAGATCACAAATATCACACAATACTGTAAACAGAACTGGGTCACGTCATCAATGGATTCCGCTTTTTAACATTATTTCTGGATCGTTTGTAGTCACATTTATTTATTGGTACACGTTTTCCATTTTTTAGATCCTGGCAGGGTCGCCATTGTAGAATCCAGGTTCTGGGTATATAAATGAAACACCGGTTATCTAAAGTAAAGAAGGACACGATTATAAATGTTCATGTTGTTTATTATTACACAGAGCGCACTTATCGCTAGAGCTTATGTTTCGTGAACCCGACCCTAAGTCCGTATTCACAAAAGATTTAGTAGAAGGCTTAGTGTGTTGTTTGTTTTGCGATTGCGAATAATTGTTAACTGATTTATTAGTAGTCACAGAGCGAGATAAAACTTTACTTTGTTCCTTAATGAACTCAATACAATTATTATAAGTAGGTATTTTTTCTTTACGGTATGTTATTTCAAATAATTTAGTTGTTTCTGTGTCTAACTTTTGCAGGGCTAAATTTTTAAGCTACGCATATACGCACGACGCCTGCCCGGTTAATTTACCTACCAAGTACAATACCTTTTCACTATCGGTAAGCGATGCGTTATCGTGAATCATACTTTTAAATTGTTGATAAAATAAGGACCAAATCTTGATGTCTCCGTTGAATGACATCAAGTCAATGGGTGGAAGGCGAGGCTTAAAATTCGTAGAAGATTGCGGTTGTAAAGTAGGATTGACATTACGTTTCTCAATATCTAGTAAAACCTGTTTAATATAAGAATGGCATGGAGTTGTCCTCTGATCTCAACTTTGGCACCACCATCGGGTCTAAGGCTCAAACTGCAGCTAGAAAGTTGGGCGTCCTGAATAAAGTCAAGCAGTACTTCATGCCTGGACAGCTTTTAACTCTTTACAAAGCCCAAGTCCGTTCTTGCATGGAGTACTGCTGCCACCTTTGGGACGGCTCGGCGAAATACGAACTTTCTGCACTTGACTCGGTGGAACGCAGAGCCAAGAGAATAATAGGCGATAAAAAACTGGTGGTGTCCAAGCTGCACGGCCTGGCTCACCGCCGCAAGGTTGCTTGCCTATCGGTCTTCTATAGATTGTACTTTGGAGAGTGTGCTCATGAGCTGCATGAGCTCATACCACCGTCACCTTTCTTCCATCGGACATCCAGACGCACGGCCGGCTACCATCCGTTCTTAGTTGATATACCCATAATCCGCACTAAGCGCTTCTCATCATCTTTTATAATGCGTGTACCGTACTGTCTAGTTAGGTACAGTAACATAAAAGGATTTAAGCTATAAAAATAAAATAAACAAAGTTAACAATACGAACTATATTAATTAAAAGGGTATGATCAGGGAAGTGGGAATCCTAAAAATTGCAACCGACGCACTACTGGTGGCTAAGAATCAAACCGCACTGTCCTCAGTAGCAGCAAGAGGAAAAGTCACAGCAGCAGTTCGAAGTTGATTTTCGCTCCAGTTCGACGTCCCGAAAAGTCAGGCAGAGATAGAGGCCAACAGGAACTTCGGTTTCTTGACCGGAACTAAGAACCCTGATATTGGGGAAACACAACGCGAATATAATAGAAGTTAAATATTACGGACGTAATAATATTTATCTGTACAGCACATTAGATAATTTAAAGAACTTGTGCGTCCTTGCGTTTAGACGGCTACGCACGGACTTTCTCATAGAAGGAATGTGTCGTGTAACGTTCGCAGAGCGCGCTCGCACACCGAAACCAGTTCGCTCGTACACATATCATTGCTATTCACCGCGCATTGAATATTTTTTAAACTACAGTTTTGTTGCGCCCGACTTTGCTTACGAAAAAGGAATGATCATTTAATGGGGTACGTAAATATTTGGATAGGATTCTTGTAAAATTTTTAATAAATGTAGTTATTATAATTATTAGTATAGTTAAGTCCTAGTGAGTGAGTTAATTTTAAGAATTTGTAACAAGCCGTTACATACCCCCCTTTTTAGATTAGGATTTTTCTGAATAAAATCCGCTCACCTACTAGTTCTGTAAAACTAAGTTAACTTAAAATCTTTAACGTGCCATGTTCCTAAGTTATTGCCAGCCATGTCTTCAAGTTCATAGACCAGTTTCGATTTCTTGGCAATAATTCGGCATTTTATGAATTTAGGGGCTAATTTTTTTGTAAATCTTTTATCTTTGTCACTTAGGTAAAATGTTCTCCTCCAGACAACATCACCAACATTGAAATCTACATTTTTACGCCGTAAGTTGTAGGTTGTGCTGTTTCTAGAATGCGCTTTTATTAGTGATAATTGGACTTTATCAAAAATTTTGTGAAGCGTTCCTAAATTTTCTGCATACTCATCTCGAGGTGCAAAAGTGATATGGTTCTCCAAGTCGGTGTCTAAGTAATGGGAACCGCAGCTAATAAGTTCTCGGCCAAATACCAGAAATGAAGGTGAATAACCTGTAGCTTCATTGACAGCACTGTTAAGGGCAAATTGAATCTTCGGTATCAATGTATCCCAGACCCTATGATCACGATCAATAAAGGAGGAAACAGCTGTTATAATAGTTTTATTATATCTTTCCACTGTGTTTATTTGGGGAGTGTAGTATGGTGTATAATAAATATTGGGGATATTGTAGCTTTTAAAAAGGTTCTTTAAGGTAACGCTGATAAACTGCCGTCCATTATCCATAATAATGGTGCTAGGAACCCCGTGGACAAGAAAAACGTTATCCTCCACGATTTTTGCTATTATTTCAGATGTGGCGCGACGAATAGGAAATAACATGCAGTATTTGGAGAAGCAGCAAGTGATGACTAGTAGGAAGGTGTTCTGCTTGCGAGACACTGGTAGTGGTCCTACTAGATCTATGCTGAGCATCTGAAACGGGCGAGAACAGTCCTTGGGTCTACCCATAACACCTAGCGTAGTATGATTAGGATGTTTGTGTGAAAGACAGATGTCACAGCCGGACACAAATTTGGCTACATCCTTAAGCATGCCGGGCCAGAAATATTTAAGGCTTAAACGTTTATGCGTTTTAAAAATACCAAAGTGGCCAGAAGTTGGTTCAGAGTGATTTTTACCAATTACATCTTCTCTGTACTCTAAGGGAATCACTTCTTTCCATTCGAATTCGCGAGTAAGAGGGTTGAGAGACTTCATGTAGCGAAATAATTTACCGTTTTCGATACGATAATTAGAAAAAGAAGTTGGTAAGTTTTGACAGCCATCGAATATATTTAAAAACCAAGAGTCACTAGTTCTAGCGTTTGTAATAACGTCTATTGTGGAGATAGGGACGGCACGAGATAGGCTGTCTGGAACAACATTTTCGGATCCTTTACGATGCTTGATATCAAAATTATAAGCAGAGAGTCGCACTCCCCACCTAGCTAATCGTCCAGTTGGGTTATTAAGGTTTAAAAACCACTTAAGGGAAGAATGATCAGTGTAAACAGTAAATTTTAGACCATTTTCCAAATAGCAACGCCAATGTTCGATTGCTGTGAGTACGGCTAAAGCTTCGCGTTCTGTAGTACTGTAGTTTTGTTCAGGTTTAGAAAGTGATTTACTCATGTACGCTATGACCTTTTCTTTCCCGTCAAGATGTTGGGTGAGTACTGCTCCAATACCATAGTCACTCGCATCAGTATGGACTTCAAAGGGTTTGGCGTAGTCAGGGCACGAAAGAATTGGTGCTGATGAAAGACACTTTTTAAGTTTACAGAAAGCGATGTCCGCTTCGTCAGACCAAACAAAGGGAGGGGCTTTTTTGCCCTGTGCCGTCAATTTATTAAGGGGGCTGGCCAGGCTGCTAAAATTTTCTATAAATCTTCGGTACCAGGAGGCTGTACCCAGAAACCGTCGAACTTCCTTCCGATTTATAGGTGTAGGGTAGTTCACTATTGAATTGACTTTTTCTGGATCTGCATGTAAGCCATCGGAGTCTACGATATAGCCTAAATATTTAAGTTGGTTACGAAAGAACAGACATTTTTTGAAATTTATAGTAAGGTTAGCCATTTTTAGTTTTTGTAGTACTTTTCCTAACAATTGTATGTGTTGTTCGAAGCTGTTAGAGACCACGATGACGTCATCAACAAATACAAACACCCTATGCTCGAATTCAGGCCCATAAAACAAGGTATCTACTAGGCGCTGTTGCGTGGCAGGAGCATTAGTAAGACCGAATGCCATGGACTTAAATTGGAAGGTACCACGTGTAGGAATGTAGAAAGCCGTCTTTTGGCGGTCCTCCTCGCGTATCAAAATTTGCCAAAAACTTTTGGAAAGATCTATACTGGAAAGATACCTAGCGTCACGAAGGTTGTCTAGGATTTCAGCCATATAGGGTAGACTATAGGCGTCTTTTTTCGTAACGGCATTTAATTTACGACTGTCGAGACAGAATCGTAATTCGCCATTCTTTTTTGGTGTTAGGAGAACTGGAGACGACCATGGACTTTCACAAGGCTCAACAACGTCTTCTTTAAGCATCTCATCCAATTGTTCAATCAGGATGCGTTGCTTTTCAGGAGACATCCTATAATATCGCTGACGAATGGGGGCAGCATCCCCAGTATCAATTGGGTGGTTTATTAAGGACGTTTGACCTAGTCCGCGTTTTTCGTAAGAAATATCATGGAACTGTGATATTATCTGGTCGGCTCTAATTTTTTGTTCAGAGGTCAGATAATCATAAGAGCATAGATGACTGGGCTCAGATTTTCCACTGTCAACAGCTAAAATTGTGTCCGCATCTTTGTAATAAGCGATGTGGTCAATGTGTTTAGGGAAAAGTCCAAAGGTCCTCCAGAAGTCCATTCCTAATATAAGGCTGTGCTTTATACCAGGAACGATATGAGTTTTAAGTGTATGTGTTTGGCCATAAAAGCTCACAGGAAGATAAATTACTCCCAGGGAGTCCAGCTTATCGCCACCAGCTGTCACGAATTGACTAGTGTCGGATTGATGCAGTTCGAAACCTGCATCTAAAATCGAATCGTGACAGTTGTTGCCAAGTATTGTAGTGGATGATCCGGTGTCGAGTAAACCAGTAAGGATTTTATTATTAATAGTAACAGATACATAGGGTCGAGATACATTAACATTAGAATAGCCAGTATCGCGGATTGAAGAGACAGCGCTGTATGTGAAAAATGAGGAAACAAACGTAAGCCATTTCTGCCAGTCAGTTGAATTAAAATTTTTTGATTTAGAATTTCGTCCGATAGCGCTGTTTTTCCAACCCAGCCTAATTAGTTTTTTTGATTTTCATCAACTGGGTTACAATCAGGACAATCTGGATAACGAAAATCTTTTTTTCCACATTTGAAGCAGACTATTGTCCTTTCTTCTTGGCAATTTCTCAGATTATGGGTATCAGTTCGGCATCGAGGGCAATACTCTGGTTTAGAAGGGTTTGTGGTTATAGCATTAATTTCACTGTTAATATTTGAACTGACGTTATCATTTTGATTTGTAGGTTTAGTTGTATTTTTGTAGTAGTTGTACTTGTTTGTATTATTGTATGTGTTTTTTTGTTGGTTATATTTAGAATTAGTCTTGTAGTTCGTGGTTGTATATACTGGACCAGGCTTATAAGAAAACTCAGGAGCAAGTGTATTGCTAGATACTCTAGGGGGTTCCTGAAATGATGAGAATCTTGACTGTATATTTTCAAAGTTTCTGCATGCAGACACCAATGAGTCTATACTATTTATTTCCTGAGAAGCCGCTAATGTGTTCGCATAGCAGGGGCGAATGTTGTGGAGGAGAATCTCTAACTTATCTGCTTCTGAGAGGGGTTTAATAAGGCGAGAAAACATACCATGCATTATGGAAATATAAATAATAATGTTTTCCTTTTCTCCTTGTGTGCGTGATCTTATTTCCGCGGCAAGACGATAATCATAATCGCTGCTGCTAAAATCGTTTTTAAGGAGGATGCACAATTCTTGCCAAGATGCAACACGGTCTCTATTGTACCGGTACCAATGCAGCGCATCGTCCGTAAAAATTTCAAAAGCTAATGACAATATCTTGTCAAAGGTAATACCGCGAGACAATACAAATTCTTCCACTTTTTGAATAAAGGCGTGCACACAAGTTTTACCGGAATATTTTAGTTTTCCTATGTCTGCGGTTAAGCTGCGTTCACAAGAAACAGCTATGGTAGGGTTTTCGATAGCGGTAGATATAGACGGAGCTTGAATCGACGTTGGTAATAATTGTTTTTTTAAACTAGAAATATCTTTATATTGAGATTTGAAGTTTGATGAGCACACTTTATAAACATCGGCAACCTCTTCTGGTACACTACTTATTCTATTAATGCGATGATACAGATGATTCAGTAGAGCTTCTGTTCTCAAAAAAAGATTTTTATCGAACTGTGTTTTCAATATGATGATATTGTTTTGTGATTTCAAAAGGGACTCTTTGACACATTTAAGGTCTTCATCTGGTTCTAAATGAGATTCTAAAATGTCCTCTGATTCTATTGAATTGAATTTGATAATTTGTTTACGAAGATCTGCGACAGTTTCGCCAGAACCACCGCGTAACTCGACTTCATATTGCAGTTCTTGTTTTTGTAGTGAAAAATATTTAATTCGGTACGACATTTTTTTTTTTTAAATATTATTCCAAGTAGATGAGTGTTGCAAAATTATACTTATAAATACAATTCAAAATTAGTAATAATTAAGGCACCAATGTGTGGTAAAATAACTATTAACTATTATCTTAGTATTAAATGTAAAAGGATATACCTGAGTTTAAATAATGAAGTAAGGTAAGTACTATACAATAAAAATATTTTAATAGTTTTTACTTGTATTAATTGCTTTTTAACCACACAGTGTAAGAAAAATAAGCAAGAATCAACCTTAAAACTAAGTTTAGCAAAGCCAACACCAAAAAATACCATTAAATGCTATAAAAGCCAACCAGTAACGCTTCGGCCGCGAAATTTAGACCTATTAATTGGGCGCCAGTGTACCGTACTGTCTAGTTAGGTACAGTAACATAAAAGGATTTAAGCTATAAAAATAAAATAAACAAAGTTAACAATACGAACTATATTAATTAAAAGGGTATGATCAGGGAAGTGGGAATCCTAAAAATTGCAACCGACGCACTACTGGTGGCTAAGAATCAAACCGCACTGTCCTCAGTAGCAGCAAGAGGAAAAGTCACAGCAGCAGTTCGAAGTTGATTTTCGCTCCAGTTCGACGTCCCGAAAAGTCAGGCAGAGATAGAGGCCAACAGGAACTTCGGTTTCTTGACCGGAACTAAGAACCCTGATATTGGGGAAACACAACGCGAATATAATAGAAGTTAAATATTACGGACGTAATAATATTTATCTGTACAGCACATTAGATAATTTAAAGAACTTGTGCGTCCTTGCGTTTAGACGGCTACGCACGGACTTTCTCATAGAAGGAATGTGTCGTGTAACGTTCGCAGAGCGCGCTCGCACACCGAAACCAGTTCGCTCGTACACATATCATTGCTATTCACCGCGCATTGAATATTTTTTAAACTACAGTTTTGTTGCGCCCGACTTTGCTTACGAAAAAGGAATGATCATTTAATGGGGTACGTAAATATTTGGATAGGATTCTTGTAAAATTTTTAATAAATGTAGTTATTATAATTATTAGTATAGTTAAGTCCTAGTGAGTGAGTTAATTTTAAGAATTTGTAACAAGCCGTTACATGCGTACAGCTAAAGATTGGAATTCCCTGCCTGCGTCTGTATTTCCGAGTGCATATAACCTGACTCTCTTTAAGTCCAGAGTGAATAAGCATCTTCTGGGCAAGCTCGCTCCATCGCAGATCCCATCTATGCTCTAGAGCAAGATTGGGGTCAAGAGTAAGCCCATCTCAAATAAAAAAATAAAAATAAAAAAGAATACATTCCTTCAAATGAAGTCCATGAATCATAATCTACATCCAGGTGGGGGTTTATTTGTAAGTTTAACATATTATAAGTGTAGAATCCAGGTGCTGGGTATATAAATGAAACACCGGTTATCTGTTAACACACGTACTCGCTTAGCGACATTAGCTGAGAGTGACGCGGAAGGCTTCCGCTCCCCGCGCCCCTCCACCACTGCTCACCCAGCGAGTGTTCGTGTCTATTTATTATACGCTACAATAAGAATCTAAGACGTCCTGATAATCGTTACGTAATTTGTCGATATTGGAAGCACTTGCACAAAATACCTTATAATCTTGTGGATTAGAATAGTTTGTTACGGGATTGCTACCATGTACCTTATTTTTGAGTTCCCGATATTTCGGCACTGTTGCAAGCGCCATGATCACGGAGTAACTGAAGATCTTGCGGGTAAGTTGTTAAGGGCAAACATATCGGTCTACCCTCTTTCGCTGTCTTTTATTGCACGCGTCGGTACCATTGTCTACAAACTCACTATTTTCTCGCACCTGTTCTCGACACACAACACTAACAGTATCTGACCGCGAAACAGCAGTTTGTTGTTTTTTCCGGTTTTTGCACATACGAATCACTGGATTCCAGACACTTGACAATTTAAACCCATCCTCGCGATTGAAATTTTTGTATTTTGTAATTTCGATCGCTTCCCTGACCATTCTTGGTATGTAGTGGCGTTCTGTCGCAATGATCTAAGGGGTTGTGAAACTCAATCCAGTGATTTAGACCTGATTCCAACAAATGTTCCGCGATTGCCGATTTCTGTTTGTCGTTGTTTTTGACCGCTTTTATGTGTTCCTTCATTCGGCACGCTATGGTACGTTTTGTTTGGCCGATATATGAACTGCCACAGCTGCAGTCAATCTTATAGACACCCGGTTTCTCCATTGGGAAACTGTCTTTTGGAGATCGTAGACATTGTGTTACTTTTCTTAATGGAGTGAAGACAGTATTAAGTGAGTATTTATGAAGTACGTTTGAGATCTTGTCTGTCACTCCTCTTATGTATGGCAAGAACACAGGTTGCCTGTCTACTGTGTCTTTAAAGTGTCTTGATTTGTGTCTAGATGGTAGCTGCCCTCTATATCCATTATTCTGTAAGACTTTCTGAACATGTTCCAACTCTTGGTTTAGGTGTTCAAGGTCACACAAGTCATAGGCTCGGTTTGTCAGTGCAGTTACTACAGAATTAAGATGTCGAGGGTGGTGATGCGAGGTTACGTTGAGATAGCGGTCAGTGTGAGTGGATTTTCTATAGACAGAGTGACTCAGTGAACCGTCACTCCGCACTTCAATCTTCACATCCAAAAATGCTAGGCTTCTGTTTTCTTCTATCTCGCAGGTAAAATTTATTTTTGGATGGATACAATTTAAATATGACAGGTGAGTTTCTACATCTTGGTTGTTTCCTCTCAATACACAGAAAACGTCGTCTACATACCTCTTCCATAGTTTGATTTCGGTGCGGGCGGTGGCCAGGGATTTTTCTTCGAAAAACTCCATCCAAATATTAGCTATAACTGGAGCTACGGGGCTGCCCATCGCGACTCCGTCTATTTGGAGATAGTATTGACCCTGGTATACAAAGAAATTCTTCGACAAACAATGATGTAGAAGTGTGCCATATTCCATCGGGATGTCATTATCTTCCAACTTCACCTTAACCACTTCAAGACAATCTGCTACTGGGACATTTGTGAAGAGTGATTCTACGTCAAAACTGACCATCAACTCATCAATATCAACCTTGTTTTGGTGCAGGATTTCAATGAAGTGACGAGAATCTTTGACAAACGATGACGTACGGCCCACTAATGGTTGCAAGACTTTAGCTACGTGCTTGGCCAGGTCATACGTAGGTGAGTCTATCTGACTCACAATCGGTCGTAGTGGCACGTTCTGCTTGTGTACTTTAGGCAAGCCATATAGTTTCGGGGGCTGGACATTTCTAGGCCGCAGTAAGTATTTAAAAGTCTCGTCGTCGAAAACGTCCTCGCACTGTCTAATGAGTGAGCGAGTGCTTCGATCCGTTCTCGCCGTCGGGTTGTAATTTACCTTTTTGTATGTATTGACATCACTGAGTAGATTTTGGATCTTTCTATCGTACTCAACGACATCCATTATAACAGTCGCGTTCCCTTTATCAGCTTTCAGAACCAGTATAGTTTCATCCTTTCGGAGTTCATTCAGCGCAGTTGATTCGGAAGAAGTGATATTCGGTTTTGGTGGTGCTACGTGGCGTAATATCACGGCAATATCCTGTCTTAATGTATCCGCGTCTACAGAGCGTACCATAGCGTGCCGAATGAAGGAACACATAAAAGCGGTCAAAAACAACGACAAACAGAAATCGGCAATCGCGGAACATTTGTTGGAATCAGGTCTAAATCACTGGATTGAGTTTCACAACCCTCAGATCATTGCGACAGAACGCCACTACATACCAAGAATGGTCAGGGAAGCGATCGAAATTACAAAATACAAAAATTTCAATCGCGAGGATGGGTTTAAATTGTCAAGTGTCTGGAATCCAGTGATTCGTATGTGCAAAAACCGGAAAAAACAACAAACTGCTGTTTCGCGGTCAGATACTGTTAGTGTTGTGTGTCGAGAACAGGTGCGAGAAAATAGTGAGTTTGTAGACAATGGTACCGACGCGTGCAATAAAAGACAGCGAAAGAGGGTAGACCGATATGTTTGCCCTTAACAACTTACCCGCAAGATCTTCAGTTACTCCGTGATCATGGCGCTTGCAACAGTGCCGAAATATCGGGAACTCAAAAATAAGGTACATGGTAGCAATCCCGTAACAAACTATTCTAATGTTAGTGACCATGAAAGTTTAAAATAATCTTGTGGTTTTTGTTCAGTTTTTTGTGCAAGGTGGAAAATATTTTCCAAGCGTTTAAAAATAACATCGCGTTTTACAGAATAAAGCGTCAGCTGATTTTACTTAGTATCAACGGTTGCTTCTACGAAAGCCTCACTTTCTCTTCTCTTTGATCTACCCATTGTAAATAATATTTAGCGAAAGGTTAAAGTTAATGAGTAAATTGAAAATTACACATTTATAAAATTATCATTGAACATAGTGCTGATTTGCAACGTTTTTATTGTTCCGTGTTTGTTGAGCTAGGAACAATTGAAAACTTGTCACCTCAAAAATGCTGGTAAATAATTAGTTAGGTCGACAATGGATCATTGTACGTATATTAAAGTATAACTTTGTCCGAAAGTCTAACAAATTATCTATTGATAAAGTGTCTAAAAGTAGCTTTTGTGAATTAAACAAACAATAGGAAATTTAATGTGATTACAAAGTAACATAAATGAGATAACAACAAGTACTATGTGCGCGGGACGATGAGGAGGTGGGCAGGAGGCGGCAAGCGAGTGAGTGAGAGAGAGATGAGAGTACACCTAGCCAGTCTTGGCTTGGCGTTGCTTTCGCTACGTAATCAGACAACAAAAACATAAAAAGAACCGTGCTTTTCTTATTGTGGTATCTATATTTTTATGTTTCTCATAAAAGTGTTTCTCTAAATGATGGGGGAATTAGAAAAATTCCCAGCAGGATCAGTAGTATGTAGGTATATGACACATCCATACCCATTCATACTGGCGTCACAGAAGGCAACGATTAGCACAGTGCTATCACGTAAGACATCTACATGCCGAGGAATTTTCAGAGATGAAATTAATGGAAATTCTTGTATGAACGCCGAAAACTTTAGAATAATGCTTTCGGGAGGAGTGTCATCCCATCCAATACTGGACAGCCACAGCTCTTAGATAAGCAGCTTGGCATATAAAATTATAGGGGCTACTAAGCCGAGGACATCAAACAATCGAGTGACTACAGAAAGTATGCTCCGCTTAGTACATTTCTCTTCTACATTAAGAGTCGTGAAGAAAAAGCTGTCATCGACCGGTGCCCATGAAAGGCCTTTGAAGCATTGTTAGAAGAATCATCACAAAAGTCTACTGTACTGCGATGCGAATCCGGAAGATCATCAAGTAGCGCTTGAGAATTACTCGTCCACTTTACTAAATCAAAGGCGCCGGACTTAAACAACGAGATCAGTTCTCGTGAAAGAAGAATGGCGCTGGATTCATCTGCAATAGAATGAACCAAATCGTCCATATAAAGTTTAGACTCTGACACAGTGGCAGCATCCGGGAAATGTGGCCTCATATCCTGAGCTTATTGGCGAACGGTCCGCATTGCCAAGTATGGATTTGACTTGAGTCCGAACGGGACCCATTTAAATTGAAAGGTTCGTAGGAAATCATTTTGACTGAATCTATATAAGATTTTCAAATATTTACGATGTTTATCTGGGACTTCAATCTGCAAATACATTTGCTTTATATCCGCAGTCATAGCGACAGGGAAAAGACGAAAATCAAGCAATAGTAAGAATAAATCTGCCTGCAAGTTGGGACCGGTATGTAACACATCGTTTAATGACAATCCGGTGTGAGTCGCGGCACTAGCATCAAGTACGATCCGAGGCATCGGCTTATCCGGACGGATAACAGCATGATGCGGGATGTAGTATCCCTCGTCAGTAATATCGGACTCGGCGATTTGTGACAAGTAACCCTTATTGACATACTCATTTATTACGTCATTATAGTTTTTTTGTAAGTCAGGCGACTGTTTGAACTTGCGTTCCAAAGCCATCAATCGACGTTGAGCAGCAGTGCGAGAATTACCCAGTGCACTCGGGTCTTTAGAAAAAGGTAACATGACAGAATACCGCCCATCATCAGCGCGAGTGACCGACGATGCAAACAAGTTCTCACATTCGGTTTCTTCTGGGCTTAAAAATTGCATATTAGGTATTTCTTCCAGTTGCCAGAATTTTTGCACTAAATCATTAAGTGCGAGTGCAGAAAAAGAAGTTTTATTAATTTTATTATGAGACTCATTGCAGAGATCCCACGTGGCTTTACGAAAAACTGTATGACTAAGAGTATAAAAAAGTAAAGCCACCCATACAGATAAATACCTCAATGGTGCCTCTCACCATTATCCTCGACAGTTGGCTACCGTAGGCAAATCATTGTTTCAGAGAGCAAGGGGTATCTGTGACGACCAACACCTGGCTGGCGAGCTCCAGCATGTCAGGAAGGTACTACGGGAAAACCAGTTGCCGGTACCACGTCGTTCCAGACCCCGGGTCAAGCATTCCACCGTCGAACGCCAACCTGCTGTACTACCTTATATGAAGGGTGTCACTGACAAGATTGGAAACATTTTGAAGCGCGCTTCAATCAAAACCTACTTCAAGCCGCCGAAAAAGATTAACCAATTTTTACCACCTGTCAAGTGCAACATACCTCTTCAAGATGCGGGGGTGTACAGACTGGAATGTGACTGTGGGCTCTCCTATATCGGTCAAACAAAACGAAGTATAGGCG
The DNA here is from genome assembly GCA_950371115.1 of Anania fuscalis. Lineage (NCBI taxonomy): Eukaryota > Metazoa > Arthropoda > Insecta > Lepidoptera > Crambidae > Anania > Anania fuscalis. Next base: position 22,402,868 of record OX493326.1, on the reverse strand, counting down.
TGCGGGTAAAAGAACATATAGCCGACATCAAACATAGACGGAATACTAAGTCTGCAGTGTGTGAACATGCCTTAGATACACCCAACCATTTCATACGATTTGACCAGCCTAAAGTCCTTGCAAGAGAACGACGATTTGTTCCTCGCATGTTACGGGAGGCAATTGAAATTAGAAGACACCCGAATTTCAACAGAGAAGATGGTTGGAAAATACCACCAGCATGGGATCCTGTTTTAACGAAATCCCATGCTAGGCCCCGCACTGCAAGACCTCTAGATACAGTTAGCTCTTTTTGCGTAGATAGGAACACAAATTAATATTAACTGAGTGACGGTAGTTTATATTTTTCAAAATATTGTAAAGACGAATAACACCTTAGTCTACCTGTGACCACGAACGCTGTAAAGTGTTCGAAACGTCAGGTTAAATAAAATGTTAATAAATCGCGAAATAATCCGTAAAAGTAGTTTCATTTAAATGTATCGTGTTCGCGTAAATAAAAGACAACAGTTAATGAAATCAAATCGCGCGCGCGGAGAACTTAAGTTCTTAAACTGAGAACAAGCGTAAATTAAATGATCGGTTTCGTACAAAATTCGCACGATTTCTTCGGCGAAGTAGTGGTAGGCACACTCTCATTACTCGCGACGAATGACTTGTAGGTATGAGTACGGGACGACTGATTAGTTGACGGCTTACTTGAGCTCGCGCCAGCGTTCGATGTCCGCGTCGAGTTATTGTTTAAACGTTGCAATATTTTTGCTTGATCTTGCACGAAAGATACCAAGTCATTATAAGACGGAATTTCTTTATTTCGAAACGCTAACTCAAACGCTTGTACTAAGTGCGCAATGAAATAAGATAAAATCGGACAAATCCTCGATACCTAACTGTTTTAATGCCGCCACGGAAGAGGTATACATGCCAATAAATGAATCAAGACTATTAGACGTATTTATGCAACCCTTAGAGTCAAGAATATTATTTAAGTAATGCGTGCCCAATGCACGTTTATCTTGAAAATTTTTTACCAAACTTTCCCAGATGATATTATAGGTTTCACACGTAGGCACAATGCCTGCAGTGACCTTGAGTGCGTCGTGCGTAAGTTTACCTACTAGATACTGTACGCGCTGCGAGTCAGTCATTGTTGTTATGAATGTTCGATTTAAAGCTTTCGTAGAACTTAGGCCATTTTGTGTTATGCCATCAAAACTTGGCAATTCTATTGGTGGCAACTTAATGTTGCATGTAACATTAGAATAAGACGATTCATTTCGCGATGAATTATCCGATTGCAACGCCTGAATAATATTATTTCGGATGTGCTTTAATCGAAGGTATAGATCTTCAAACGCATCTAAAGGCTTGTAATCTGGCTTAAACGTCAAATCAAGTGATAACTGGTGGTCATTTAAATTATCTATTATCGTTTCGAACTGACTACGCATCTCATCAATTGGTTCAGACTTAGCCATGAAAGTGTTATTACTTCTTGACGCGTATTTAAAAATGTTTTTTGTAAGATTAAATAAATCATTATAAGATTAGTGTAGAAATAAATTGTTTGAAATATGAAAATGACTATATAAAGAATGGACTAAAATTACGAAAAACTATGCCAACATTTGACTATGTAAAGAAAGGAAAATTGAATGTAACTGGTTCACATGACATAAAAAAGGGGACGATACCATACTATTTTCTCCGGATGAGTTTAGCAAAACCCGGTGAAACCATTCAAACAAAAAACCATAGTTGTTTTCGCCCCTAAACAAATTAAAAATAATTTTGTTGTCATGCATCAAAACATTCACGACCTGCTTTCTAAGAAGGAACTTATAGAAGTAACCTTAACCGAGCTTGACACTGACTTACATCCAGATGTACTGTGTCTCACGGAAACATTTATAAAAAATAGTGAGGAAAAAAATATTTGTTTACATAATTATGAACTGGCAGTAGCACATTATAATAGAAACAAAAAAAGAGGAGGCTCATGTATAATGGTTAAAAAAGGAACAGACTATAAAAAATCAAGCATTTATGACGAGTTTTCAATAAACTTTCACTTTGAATGCTGTTCAATTTTAATTCCTACATGTCACGTTATAATTGTTTGCGTATATCGTAGTTCGACAGCTTCTAAAAAAAGACATTTTGATCTATCCCTAGATAAATTAGAGCTATTATTGAACAAATACATATGTAAGCACCCCAAATATAAAATAATTATAGCTGGAGACATAAATATAAATACTCTAATAAAAAATAATGTTACCAGTCATCTCTGTGACATACTATCTAATTACAACCTGGTGCAACATATAACACAGCCAACAAGAGGAAAATCTTGTATTGACCATATTTTTAGTAATGTGAAAGGTGCTACAGGCACCATCCATTCTTTATGACTGTTCGACCACAAAACTCAGCATTTGTGCTGTGTTGTGGTCGAACAAATTAAATATAAACCCACAAAGCCAAAACACATACACATATTTAAGAGGTGTTTCTCTGACGAAAATATCCAAAAGTTTAGAAATTACCTTTCCAGTCTCTCTTTTAAAGAGGTATATAATGAGGGAAATCTAAATGTAGCTTTTAATAACTTTCATGACTGGTTCAGTTTACTTTACAAACTATGCTTTCCGCTCTGTAGGGTAACAATAAGCCCACAAACAAATCAGTATTGGATCTCGAAAGGAATCAGAAAAAGCTGCGCTACAAATAGAATCCTTCGTCTAAATCACTACAAAAAGAAAACATACACAAGCAAAAAACAATACCTAACTTATTCTAAACTACTAAAAAGATGTATACTACAAGCTAAAAAACAATCAAACAATAAGAACATATTAAAAAACAAAAATATATGTAAAGCGAGTTGGAAAATAATAAAGGAAGAAACAAACACCACATCAACATCGAACAAATATATTGAATCTGTTATATACAACAATCAACTCAACAACAAAACAATTGGTTAGTAACCCAAAAAAAATTGCTAATGCATTCAATGACTATTTTATTAATTTGACTAATAATTCCAATGATAACTTAATTAATGACTCATCAAACGACATTTTAATCAATTCAATTTATCTTACCCCTGTTGACGAACACTATATAAGGAAAGTAATTAATTCCCTGAAAAATACAAATTCAGAAGGATATGATCAGATAAGTACAAAAACTCTGAAGTCATGTAAGGAACAAATAGCCCCCATTTTGGCATATTTGATAAATCTCTCTATGTCCTCGGGAACCTTTCCTGATAAGTTAAAGCTATCATTGGTCAAGCCATTACATAAAAAAGATAATAAAACAACTATAGACAATTATAGACCAATCACACTAATATCCATCATATCTTTGAAAAAGTTGTGCTTACTAAACTCACGTTGTTCTTTGAAAAATATGACCTACTACAACAAGACCAATACGGATTCCAAAAAAAAAATCAACATACCATGCAATATTCAATTTAGTAAATAAAGTGCTGAAAAGACTTAATGAAAATAAATATACAACAGTTGTCTTCCTCGACATGTCCAAAGCTATTGATTTTGGCTCGCACAATCAATTATTAAAAAAGCTGGAAAATTATGGAATCAGAGGTCTGGCCCTAAGTTGGATAAAAAGCTATCTCAGCAGTAAAATGAAAGCTGTGGAAATAGTAAAACCTGATACAAAAAATGTAATACAAAAATATCAGTCAGAGTTTAAAGAAAACAGATTTGGAGTGCCCCAGGGTAGTGTATTAGGCCCTCTTCTCTTCCTTGTTTATATCAACAAGCTGCCCAATTTGACAAAGCACCGTTGCATCTTATTTGCTGACGATATTGCTATAATAGTGACCACTGACAAAAATTCGACATTAAATGAACATATTAAGGACATAAACAATACAGTCAATCTAAAAATAAACTTTGACAAAACTTACTATATAAATTTCAATAATGTAACTCAGGAACAATTGAATATTAATTATCAGGGTAAATATATAATAGAGACAAATGCGACTAAGTTTTTAGGTATAGAGATTGACCATAATTTAGACTGGAAACAACAAATTATAAAAATATGTAGTAAAATAAATAGGTTTGCATTCGCACTATATAAACTCACTAAAGTTGCATCACAAAATACAGCCCTTACAGTATACTTTGCCTATGTGGAGTCAATCCTACGATATGGTCTCACCATATGGGGCAATAGCACTGACATCAAAAAGGTATTTCTTGCACAAAAAAAGTGCATCAGAGCAATCTGCGGTGCTCCACCAGACGAACCGTGTGCCCCTCTGTTTAAATCATTAAACATCTTACCTCTCCCATGCCTGTACATATATGAAATAGCCAAGTTTGTAAAGCAAAATCTACATTACTTCAAACAGGCACGTGATATTCATCCAAGAAATACAAGGAATGGAAATAGGTTGGTGTCAGCATTTGTCCCAAAAAGTGCTCGTTTAAAAAAAATGTTGCCTGGATGTGTATGGTAGTTTATAATAAATTGCCTGAAACAATTAAAGAACTGACTGGTAAAAGGTTCCAAACACATTTGTTTAAATGGCTAATTACACATGTCTTTTACACTGTAGACCAATATCTAAAGCACAATTGTTTTAATAATGCATGTAACTTGTAAGACTTAAATTTGTTTTATACCACAGGCTTTGACATTTGTTTTATCTTTAATATTGACATTAAGTATGACTGATTACTTTTATAAAGTTGACATTTTATTTTCTTAAAGAATCTAATATTGAAATTTTATATAAATAATGCATGATTCTTAAAATTATTGAATTAAATAAATAATTAGGTACTGTAGCTAAATTGAATATATTTGCGCAATAATATGTAACAACTGAAATGTACCTTCTTCAAGGACAAATAAATAAATATTTCATTTCATTTCATTTGTTTCATTTAATTTCATTTCATTACATTCATCCGCGAAAAAAGACGTTCTTTTTTAGCCGACAAAAGGAAGAGCTGTTTATCATTCGAATCACTTAACGTATTGTCTTTATCCGTAGACATTTTAAAGCAAGTATTCACAATGAATATGAGAAAAAATTGAAATGATAATTTCGAGTTGAATTATTTTAAATGACGTAAAAATATGTGGAATTTGCAAATGACGTAACCGGCGCGCAATGGCGGTACGCTGTAGGTACTTCGAGAACTTTACCAAAAATTACGTAAATCTGCGAACATCCAAGTACATATATGGAAAATAATACTTGTAATAAGTATTTTAAATGAAAATATGATATGCTAGTGCAATATCCGAGCTTAAGAAGGACCAATGGTGTAGCAGCGTATAAATAGCCGCTAACCGCGGGGAGCTCAATTATGAAAGATTATGTTTGTAGATTAATTATGTTGATTCCTATGAAACCCACCCTGCCAAATTCACAATGAATATGAGAAAAAATTGAAATGATAATTTCGAGTTGAATTATTTTAAATGACGTAAAAATATGTGGAATTTGCAAATGACGTAACCGGCGCGCAATGGCGGTACGCTGTAGGTACTTCGAGAACTTTACCAAAAATTACGTAAATCTGCGAACATCCAAGTACATATATGGAAAATAATACTTGTAATAAGTATTTTAAATGAAAATATGATATGCTAGTGCAATATCCGAGCTTAAGAAGGACCAATGGTGTAGCAGCGTATAAATAGCCGCTAACCGCGGGGAGCTCAATTATGAAAGATTATGTTTGTAGATTAATTATGTTGATTCCTATGAAACCCACCCTGCGAATTGAAGAAAGAGAAATGGTTTCGTCGTCAGCACTGAAAACTATGTGGCCCACTAACCTGCAGACCAGCTCAGGAACGCTTCACCAGCTCGTCTCCGCAGTTCACATCGTGAAGCACTTTCACGAAACAGATTGTCAAATCACTGTTGGGTTCATTTCATGCAACTTTCAGCTGTCCATCACGGAAGAAAACGGACTCCTCACCATAATTACGCGAGAAGAAGCGCCCGCGATGTCGTAAAGGTTAGGAATGACAATGCAATATGTCCGCGCCAGTGTTGCCAGGTTCAGCGAATTTAATAGCGCGATCCCTATGGCGCGAACCAAATAGCCTCAGATACTAACTTATAGAAACCATTTAAAAATAATAAATTATTATTAAGGAAATTACCTATTACTTAGGTTTGGTAATATGAAATATTTTAAAAATTAATTTGGGTCACTTAAGGTGCCCAACCACAGGGTCTGAAAAAAGTAAAATGTAAAATATCATTTTAGTTGCCTTAAAACTAATAATTTGTTATTAAGTTAAATAGTTTTCAAATAAGGGTTTTCAATAAATAAGTCTATTAGAGCGTAATTATTAGATACTTATTAGGGGCAAAGCTTTTGTTTAAAATATGAAGCTTTAAACTGTCCTGCTTTTTATTGACTCTTACAATCTTATTTGACTCTTACAAGAATACTAACTACTCGACTAGCTAAAGTATTGACTAATAAAAAAATACTACAGATAAGAGATAGCAATGTTGGTTAAATTATTTAGCAATTAAATAATAAATGATAAAAAAGCTTTGTTGGTTGAAAATATCAATTGATATTTTTATGCAACTTCAAATTTATTTGTTTTATTTGTTTCTACTTAAAAATATTGGTTTATTTTTCAGTTAAATTTATTGGTTATTTTATAACTAATATTGGCCATTTTAACTACCGACACATACTAAAATTACTGTTCATAACAAAATTAAAACAATAATTTTATTATAAATACATAGGTATATTAAACATAAGCATGTTTATTTACTTTACTTACCCAATATTATAGATGTACTTATGTAGAAGAATAAGAAGAAAAAATATTTATTTGGCACCAAATTTATATACGGCACAATATATGAAAACTTAAAATAAAACTAAACCAAGTGGTACCAAAATGATAATATGTTGTGAATTTTTGTTTTTAGCAATTCCATGCAAGGTTTAATTGAAGATAAATAACACTTGAAAAAAATCATCGACCTCAGGTGGGACTCGAACCCACGTCCCATCGCATACCGGGCGAGTGCTTTGACCACTAAGCTACCGAGGACGTCACGTGACAAGATGAAATTCCTCAAGTGTTTTTTCTCGCTGTCAAAGCCAGCGTATTCTGATCAATGTTGTAGCTATATGTATAGCTGAGTATTATACTACCGTCAACACCCTATAGAAATATTTTTACTAATATTTGACTATTGGTTAAGATCAGAAATGCTTAAACATTGTAAATTTTTGTTTTTAGCAATTCCATGCAAGGTTTAATTGAAGATAAATAACACTTGAAAAAAAAAATGCGATGGGACGTGGGTTCGAGTCCCACCTGAGGTCGATGATTTTTTTAGAGATGGTTTTAGTTTTGACAACCCTGGCGTTCCAGATGTAATAGTAGACAATCCTACAGCAACAGATTCAGACCCGGATGAAGAATTCCATGAGGCAGTCAACTGGAATAGGAACCAGAGGGACGTTCGGGTTGAAGCGCAGAACTCTAGTAGATTGTTACGGAATCGCCCAAGGGTAGACTTTAAGAAGTTCTTTTAATGTACTTAATACTTATATTAGTTTTGGTTTTTAATTTAGATATGAACTAGAGGGAGGAGTGTAATGTATGTATGCGTGGCTACTCCCCGCGTCCAAGCAACGACGCGATCCTAATAAATCAGTGTGCTTACTGCCAGCAAGCGTTTTACTTGTGCGACCCGTGTCCGTTTTCCAAATATCTATCAGTATACATAAATTCTTAAATACACTAATTATGTAGCGTCAAAATTTAACAAAGCTTGTACTATGGCGACTAGATAGTGGACAAACATGCTATACATTAATCTATAACTTAGGCACAAATGTTCCTACTCATTAAACAAAAAGTTGCTCCTTCCGGGATTTAAGCCCGCAACCGCCTGGTTCTGTATTTTGGAATAAAACACCAGACAGCCTAAATGGAATACTGTGTTATAGAACTCTTTTTTATACATGCTGTCCTACTCGGAGTTACGTCAGTTATAATTTTCAATGTCTTACTCGAGAGTCATTGAACAATCAGGGTTTTTTTTCTTGTATTATGATACTTATTGCCTTGCAGTTGAGGATATGATCAAAATTCTGATCCCAATCAACCACGACCACAACTACTGTTATACAGGTAAAATAAAAAAAAAATGTAGTTGAAAATGTATCTCTTCCTAGTATTCGTATCTTAGACTTGCCTGTAAAGTAAGTATCATTTGGGCGTGAAGGGTATAGCTCTAGAGTTCCTAGAATTAAATCAGAGTACAGTTGCTTCATGTATCTAATGTATTATGTATCTCACACAAAAAAAAAACATCTGTATGCTAAGAGCAGTGTTGAAAAACTTTATTCTCACAACATGTTGAAGATAAATAACACTTGAAAAAAAAAATCATCGACCTCAGGTGGGACTCGAACCCACGTCCCATCGCATACCGGGCGAGTGCTTTGACCACTAAGCTACCGAGGACGTCACGTGACAAGATGAAATTCCTCAAGTGTTTTTTCTCGCTGTCAAAGCCAGCGTATTCTGATCAATGTTGTAGCTATATGTATAGCTGAGTATTATACTACCGTCAACACCCTATAGAAATATTTTTACAAATATTTGACTATTGGTTAAGATCAGAAATGCTTAAACATTGTAAATTTTTGTTTTTAGCAATTCCATGCAAGGTTTAATTGAAGATAAATAACACTTGAAAAAAAAATGCGATGGGACGTGGGTTCGAGTCCCACCTGAGGTCGATGATTTTTTTTACAATGTTTAAGCATAATTTTAACACCCGGAATAAGGATAAGCTTGCCGTTCCAGATTTCAGACTGCATAAAGTGGGTAATTCGTTCATGGGTAAATGTATTCGCTTTTTTAATAAATTACCAGCATCTATTGCTGAACTGCCCATGTATAAATTTAAAGCTCATGTAAAAAAGATTCTCATGAAAAAAGGGTATTATACTGTTATAGATTATTTAAATGATAAAAATGTTTGGATATAAATACTGCCTTGCTCGCACAGGTGCATTTATCTTGTAATTTAATATTTTGTTATGTATATTTAAAACTTTTTAAAAGAGGCTGACAATAGTGACCGAGTTTCTTGCGCTGCTTCTTCTCGGCGCTAGCCCAAACTTGTCCCGAAGCGGTGGTAGGGAATAAAATAACAATGAGACGTGTAAAAGTGCTTAGTTTAAGCCTATTTGCAAAAATAAATTGGTTTTATTGGTTTTTATTGCTTGATCTATGCCTGGAAACCAAAACCTTGACCTCGCTTCGGCTTTAGTTTTTACAATCCCTAGATGGGAAGAATGAAGTTCCTTTAACATTGTTTCATGTAAACTCTTCGTTATGACCACTTTGTGCCCTCTCATAACACAACCGCTTTCTAGAGATGAGAGAGATTTCTACACAAATAAAAGGGCTTTAATCTTACATCAGCAATTTTAGGTGGCCACCCATTTAAAATAAAACTTGTTACACGACTTAGAACCTTATCATTGTTTGTCCCTTCCCGTATAGTACGTAATGTTACCGGCATCGTTCCATCCACTACAAAACAAACGTATGTCGCGCGGTCGCATGTCGTCTCGCTCTCGCCGCAACGTTCAGTTTCAGTGCACGCGCACGCGGTATGGCGGGATTCGGGCGGCCCGGTCGGCTCAGGCAAGCTCGCGCGAGATAAATAATCAGCATTATTATCGCCGCTACGTATGTACTCAATTTTGTAATTATATCCGCTGAGGAACAATGCATAACGTTGAAGTCGATTTGCCGATACCTCAGGAATACCATTATAATGTCCGAAAATCGATATTAACGGCTTATGATCCGTGCGTAATATAAACGGTTCGGACCTTCCGTATAGGTATTGGTGGAAGCGCCGTACACCATAAATGATAGCAGTTGCCTCTTTTTGTATTTGTGCATATCTTTTTTCTGCGGGGTTAAGGTCCGCGACGCAAATGATATAGGCCTTTCAACACCATCTGCATCAACCTGTGATAAGATAGCCCCTAGCCCGCTTGGTGACGCATCTACGGTCAATATAATCTTTGAGTTGGGATTAAAATGAGCTAGGGTCTGTTCTGAGGTGAGCAGGTCTTTTATAGTTTGAAAAGCTAGATAATGTTCTTGAGTCCAGTTCCATTTACAACCTTTTTTCAAAAGGTCATATAAAGGACTTAGAACAGAAGATGCATTAGGTACGAAATTTCTGTAGTAGTTAACTAGACCCAGAAAAGATTGCAACTGACTAACACTTGATGGAATAGGCGCATCCGTCATTGCTTTTACCTTTTCGGGTGCTTTTTTAATTCCATCTTTCGAGATAATGTGACCCAAATAACCGATCTCGTCCTTAAAAAAATCACATTTTTCTTTTTGAAGGGTGAACCCACAGCCCTCTAAACGTTTAAATACTGCGTTAAGTCTTTCAGGGTGGAATTTTTCATCAAAACTAAAAATACAGACGTCGTCGAGCATGCACAGGACCCCTTCCAGCCCCGAGAGTACATATTCCATTACGCACTGGAAGATGGCCAGCGCGCTGGCTAACCCGAACACTAGACGCGTATATTTGTACAACCCGCGATGAGTATTGATACATGTTAGCGCTTGCGACTCATTATCCAGTACACATTGGTTATAGGCCATCGAAAGATCAATTTTACTGAACACCCGAGCTCCATGTAGTTTTGAGAATAGTTCGTTGACCGTGGGGAGAGGATATTTCTCAACAAGCAGCTGTTTATTAAGGCTAACCGAATAATCAGCACATAATCTAACAGATCCATTGCGTTTTAAGACGGGTACCACCGGCGATGCGTAATCGGAGTATTCCACGGGTTCAAGGACCCCTAATGTGACTAACCTATCAATTTCTTTTTTCACTTTATCGCGTAATGCGAACGCAATCGGGCGAGCTTTGAAAAAAATAGGTTTCGCGTTATCTTGCATTAATAATTTAATTTTATATTTATTAAAAGTGCCTAATTTATCTGAAAACAGCTGGGAGTATTGCTGTTGCAATTTACTTAAAGACATCCCCGATTCGTGATCACAGTAATTAATCGGTGAAAGTTGCAAGTTGAACCGTGAAATAAAGTCCCTGCCTAATAAAGGTGGACCGCCATCGCGGACCACGTGTATATCGAGATCGTGCGTTTGTTCTAGGTACGACACTGGGAGGCATGCTACCCCCCCTACACACTCGATATGCCTACCTGTATACGTCATCAGCCGTTTACGCGGGGTTGACAATGGTACATCTTTAAAATGAGACTTGTAAAACTGTTCTGAGATAACCGTCACCGCTGAGCCACTGTCAATCTCAAATTTAAACGTTGTTTGGTTTATAGAAATTGATTCCACCATAGGTTCCCCTCGCACTGAACGAATTTAAAAAAACTTACCGTCATCATCATCCTCACCCTTATCACCGCCATCCACTTCTACGTACTTCACTTTTGTGCACATTCTACGCAAGTGGCCTTTATTGCGGCACCTTCGGCACTCATAGTTTTTGAATTTACATTCGGACGCCTTGTGGTTTAAATAACCACATACACTGCACTTCACTTTAACACTTTCACCCTTGGTTATCTTGAAAAGCTGCGACTCGGTTGCCGCGCGCGCCACCCCGCCGCCGGCTGCCGCGCTGCTCACAGCCACCGCGCGGGCGCACTCCTGGCTCTGCGCGTACTCCAAAGCCTTCACCAGCGTTAAATCCGACAGTTTTTGGGCATAAAATTTCTCTTTTTCTGGTCCCGGCAACATTCCCGTGATGAATTTATCTCGCAGCATTTCTTCGACGTTCGTAAACTCGCAATGGGCAATCCACGTAACCTCGCGGCCCACTGCGCGTGTGATTCACCAGGCTGTTGTGTAGCGGCATAAAAATTATGTCGCTCGCCGAATCCAAGCCGTTTCGGGGTAAAGTGATCGTTCAAAAGTTGTAGAATGTCTTCAAAGGGCACTACCTCCAAATCTTTTGGCAATGCTAAATTTGCCACGAGGTTATATGTTTCTTCAGTGAGTGCGCTCAGCAAAATCGCCTTCCGTTTTGCGCCCGTAGGATCGGCTGCATTTCCTATATCGTTAGCGATAAAATATTGTTTTAGCCGACCTTGATAAGTTTTCCAACACTGCACGTTATGGTCAAAGCTATTTAACATACCGAAATGTGCGTTAGACATTTTAATTATTTTTTATTTTCACAACGCGGGTAGGTAACGTCGCCAGTGATAGATATTTGGAAAACGGACACGGGGCGCACAAGTAAAACGCTTGCTGGCGGTAAGCACACTGATTTATTAAGATCGCGTCGTTGCTTGGACGCGGGGAGTAGCCACGCACACATACATAACATATACTTATATTAAGTTTTTTTTTTTATATTGGACAACATCACATACACTGCTCTGATCCTAATTAGCTAAAGCACTTGTGTTACAGAAATCAGAAACAACGACGGCACCACAACACCAAGACCCGGGCCTATATAGAAAAGTTCGTTTTCTACATTGACCCGACCGGGGATCGAACCTGTGCCTTATAAAGGTTGTAATGTTACTATTGACCATCTATAATGTACATTATAAAGTGATTAAATGAATATGAATATGAACCCGGAACCCCAGAGATGGCGGTCAACGACTAACCCATAGCATACTTACCCTTTTTCTTAGCTCTGCAGGTTTTGGTAAGTTAGCAAATATCAAATGTAATTTAACCTATCAAGCTTCAATTACCCACCGGTGGCCGCGAATAATAGATTTTTTATTGTCTCTCTTGACCTTGGCCTGACAGGATAAATATTAAATAATCTTTAGAATGTATCTTAAAAACAAGTTTTTTTCACCTTCAGGGAGCGTTAACTTTAGTATTCGATTTTAATTTCTAATTGATACTTCTGCCAGTTCTTTAAAAATAAATGTCAGAAAGACAACAAAGCGGTCCCTACTTCGGTTTGGTTTCAAACGTTTTTCCTGTGGAGGTTCAGAACCCTTATTTAAAAGGATTTATTTGACTGATCATTTAAAGACATAAGTAATGTTTGGATATTTTTATACATACCGTCTTGCCTTAAATTTCTCGGTATTGAACAATGGTAATTATGTTCGTTTTTTGTATCTGAAACAAAAACATATTTTTATAAAATTTACTCTAGTACCTATAATCGAGAAAAATGAAATGGCATATTTTTTTTTATATATTGGCAATTAAACATCAAAAAAACTAAATTAAATAAGACATTTCATGTCCATAGCCACTTAAAAAAGTTCTGTGCATGCACTTTAAAACTTCTTAACTTGTTGACCTAAATTACCCAGGTATTTGCTCTGTGTACTTTCTATGTATGAAGTATTCAGATGGGCGCAGGATCGAAATGCCTGGAGATAGCTCATCATCCAGGCTACTAAATAGGCGGGTCACAATCCTCAACCTCTAGAGATACCAACTATGGCAGATGAGTCTCTATGTATGTGTATGTTTCTGTATATAGCCAATATTTATACTAATTTATTATCTATAAAAGTAGGCAAAAGGCATATTTTGCCTATATACATCCTACTGCAGGGCACAGCCCTCATCTTAACTATAAGGTGGATTGGGCCATACTCCACCACGCGGGCCCAGTGCGGATTGGTGGAGGGGTGATGTTAGGCCAGAGACTAAATCTTACTGTCAGTTATAATCAAGCTGCCATATGGCCTTTAACTTAGCCTTACGACTAATATCACCTGGGACCAACTTTTAGCTTGCCTTCCGAAGCACGGAGAAGCTCATGATAAATGTCACTTAATATGGTCAAACGGAATGGTCACCTTTCCACTCACAAGCGCGGCGTTGGTTGCTTAACTTTAGTAATCGATACCAAAGCGCTGCCACCACTGAGCTAAGAACACCTTTATTGGTATAATAAATAAAATTGGTGTGTATAATATAAAGGTTGACTTTTTTATCACCATCCAAAACTTCTGAGAAGACTCTCATGTCGTGATACTAACAAACAACTCCTTCTATGGGACCAACTCTCTAACTGCAAAAATATCAGCTGTTCCATACATATCGGTCAACAGTTGGAACAGCAGATTTTTTGTTTGTCAACCTGTATAACAGGAATCTCATCTGCATATTATAAATTGTTATCCTTCTAACTGAACCAACTGTGCTCCTCTGTCTGATTGCTGGTTGACGGGGAGAATTTTTTTTATTTTTATTGGACAACATCACATACATTGCTCTGACCCTAAGGTAAGTAGCTAAACCACTTGTGTTATAGAAATCAGAAACAACGACGGTACCCCAACACCCAGACCCAAGACAATATAGAAAAAATCGTTTTTCTACATTGACTCGACCGGGGATCGAACCCGCAACCTCGAGAGATGGCGACGCCATATAGTCCGGTGTGCTTGCCTCTCGGCTATGAAGGTCGTCAATTCGCGTCAAGTCGCGAACAGTTTTATATACAAGTTTTATAAAACTACAAAAATTGTGTCTTTTTAATAATTGAAATGATCATGATCACTATGACTTACAATTGTTTTAAATAGCATCTAAGTTGCGCCTCAAAATATCAACAGAGCAAACTGTTTTAATATTATAAGCAACTTGCAGCAAGAATAATAATATTCAGTTCAAAACTAATTGAGAACTGTTGTTACTTACCTATTAAAGGAAATGGTTTTGATGCCTGTCCTGAGCTCATTTCCTGCAGTGTGAATAATGTAGGACCACAATTTTTTATTTGTTTATTAAACAGTACTGTACCGTTATTCAAAGCCTTTTACATGAGAGTAGCATCCGCGTTTCCAGTTCGAGTACTAGACATGACTCATGGTCTGCTCACGTGACCCACGTTTCTGCAGCCCGCCATCGCAGCTATGCAACACTAGCGCCACCACAGGCAGCTCGAAGGATTGTTCGATATTCGTGTCATTGGCGTTTTAGTTTTCGTTCAAGACGGTCGCAGAACAGCTTCGCTAGTTTGGAGCCGTCTCACTGGTACTAGTGACTACTTTGGTAACAAAATTTTTGTGGTTACCCTCACAAGGAGTAAGTTTTATCTTTACTTTAAGGCGTTACAATAATAACGGCGTCGACTGGATATTGGTAATTATTTCTAACACCAAGTAAGTTTTCAGTTTTTAAAGGTTTTTAAACCATTGTTAGATAGATTGGTTTCAATCTACTTAGGTACTTTAAAAATATATGAATTGTCTTCTTGAATAACGTAAGTCTGTAACGGGTTTCCCGATAGATGACGTCTGTGAATTTTTAGAAGGAAAACGGTGTTACCGTTCGGAGATATATTGTTCTCAATCTACTCACTTTAATATATAATTATCTTTTTAGATTACGTAAGCCTCTTACGGTTT
The DNA here is from genome assembly GCA_950371115.1 of Anania fuscalis. NCBI lineage: Eukaryota > Metazoa > Arthropoda > Insecta > Lepidoptera > Crambidae > Anania > Anania fuscalis. The sequence goes on along the minus strand of OX493326.1, from coordinate 22,387,431 downwards.
TTTCCATTAGAGAAGTGTACGTTTTTAGAAAATATAGGTCTGACCGCGTGCAAGAAAAACATCAGGGAACCTGGAAAAAGGATACGAAAAACAAAATGAAAAGTGAAACATGCAAGGTTCTGTATCGAGTAATTGCAACTAGTAAGGCTATTATTGAGTGAGTACAATTTAGAAAACCTAATTATCATTAAGTGATTTTTTTTTTGCTAAAATATTTTTCTTCGAAAAATATATTCGTAAACTACCCTATGTTGGAAAAGTTTTATTTTTATTGCATTAAGCAGAAATGAGCAAGGAACTACATGCATGCTCACGTATCCTCTTTTCGGGGATTAACCTTTCTTTCAGTTGAAGTTGAGGGGATAAGGGAGTCATTGTCATAACAGTGAAGCAGTGGTCGGGTAGAGCTGCCTTAAATCTGCCCCTGCCACGCAGTCTACGCGTGCACTCCGATGCACTCCTGCCGGCCCACGCGCCGCGCACACTCAGACGCCGCCCGCAGTTGTCGCTGTCCGTTTCTGAAGACCTCGCGCTTCAGTCATGTGAACACTGAAGTGAACCTGTGGCCAACATGGTAGAACTAATATATGGAAATACCGAATTTGTTAACGTTACGGGACCCAATTCATAGATAACTAGCATAACCTGCTCTCCTTCATCCCTCCGGGATAAGAGCTACCTACTATGCTTTTTCGTCGGTATGAGAATGTCAGGGCTCCGCCCTACATTCCAGTTCATAGATGACTAGCATAACCTGCTCTCCTTTATCCTACCGGGATAAGAGCTATCTACTATGCTTTTTCGTCGGTATGAGAATGTTAGGGCTCCGCCCTACATTCTCGAAACGTTGAAAATATATTGCATCCCATTGAAATCAAAACCATCGAAGTATGTCTTGCAAGTGATGGAGTATAAGGAGCAAACGACTAATCTCCCTTATCCCACCGGGATAGGAGATCAAATACCTACTTTACTCTTCCGTTGACATATGGAAACTAGGGCACCACACTATGTTTTCAAAACGTTGAAAGTATATTGCTCGTCGATGAAATCCAAACCAACCAGGTAAGTCTCGAAACTTCCGACGATCAAGCTAAAGAAGCAAAAAAATCTTATCTTCCTTATCCCACCGGGATAGAAGATCAAATGTCTATTTTACTCCTCCGTTGAAATGAGGAAACTAGGCACCACCCTTCGTTTTAAAACGTTGAAAGTATATTGCTCGGCGATGACTATACCTCCACTGATGGAGAATAAGAAGCTAAAATCTCCCTTATCCAGCCAGCATAGGAGATCAAATGACGGTCTGTCTACACTGTAGCTGCTACAGTCATGCCGTACTACCACCCAACTTTATTTTTCCATTGGAATGGGGACACTAGGGCACCGTCCCATATCCTCTAAACGTTAAAAGTAAAAGAGCATAATCCTCCTTATCCCACTGGGATAGGATATTAAATTATTATAATCTGACTTAATGTCATGACGTCGTAAAGTAGCCTTACGTTACTTTTACTACTTACAATACTAGAGCACATCCCTGTAAAAAATTTAAAACTTTTGTAATTTAATTAATCTCCCTGATCCCATCGGGATAGGAGATCAACTTAAGTTCTGGCTTAACGTTGCCATTTATCATAGGTACTGACCAGTACAGAGAGGAGAAACAAGCTCTTACTTAAAAGGATTAATATGATATTATTCAACCTTTTAATTATGTTTGCAACCTAGATCAGGATAAACTTCAGACATGTTTTAATATGTATACTCGTACTATTGGCACGAAATATGCTAAAAGCAGCGGAGCGCACTCCCAGCTTTTTTCTATATCAAAAGACTCGACAGATCTGATTTTAAAGTACAAAACCAATAGACTTCGATTTTACACCTATGATCACGGTCGTGTTCTAATAATGCCGTACTTTTTACAAACAACCTATATAACAAAAATGATATTTTTGTTTACCCTCGACCAATAGGCTATTAATGCGTGACAAGTTTTCGCAATGACCTGCTGCCCTCTAAACATTAGCATCATTAACAAATTGTTCAGAGCTGAGAGATCGTAGTACATGCATCTTTTAACGGCAGTACGACTTCCTTCTGGTAAACTCAATACCCTGCCTATTTACAAAGGGTGTAATACCTCAGAGGTATTACCTCTTATATCTTTAAGGTAGATGTCAAAACATCTAGGCCGGTCAATAAACATATGGAAGTCTACCCCGCCTTTAAAAGTAGTCATACTTTTATGACACCGTTGTTCTTAATTTCATGAATAAATCGCTATTTATTCGAAGTTGACCATACCGTAGTACGAAACCACGAGTTGCGGACATTTTTATCAAACAAGATTAAAGATAATCATGGATACTACAATTTCGAGCTTTATCAGCCAGGTGTAACATCTAATGTGCAAAGCTTTGCATCGATGCGGTAAGATGACGTAAAGGCAAAATGCGAGTACTACCTCTACTTGCTGAAGACACCACACTGATTTATTCGGGTACGAACTGTAGGATAACAATGTGCGGATACCCACACCACATAGGTACCATACATAATGTAAAATTGTAAATAGTTGCACACTAATGCAATCAAATATTCATCGTTTGCTGCAGATTAAGACCATGCAGCGTGTCCCGTAATCCCGTTACTTAGACAAAACTTGTAATACCTACATGCTAAGCGCTGGGGCAAAGAGTGGGGATCGCTCTGCGATTTCACGAAACGATCATCATAAAGATGCGTGTGCGTTAGCCAATCACATAACCGTAATGGTCTTCTGCGCATCTTTCGCCCACGCTCAACATCCGTGTTGTAATGATGTTGATTGATGTCAGTTGAGATCAGTCGACTTAACAAACAGATCTAGTCTAGCTTGATTGTGGATAGAATCTCCACAGACAATCGTAAAGTCTCCTTCCCAACATATGCAAAATTAATCAGATCCAAACCTAAAAAATGCGCACTAATATGTTTTTTTTCCAGGAGGAATTCCAGGTGAAGTCAATATTTATCATACAAAATGACTACCCGGAGTGGAATTATGACCCGAAGAATGGCTTCACAAAACACCGAGGTGAAACTCAAAATAGCGCTTGAGGAATTGAAACAGAGTAGGGAAAGCTGTGACCAACTTCTTAGGGAAAGAGATGAGAGTGAAGCAGAGATCAAAATAACTATTGACAAGAACTCTCAACTCAAGAAAGAACTAGCTGAATTACATGCCCAACACCAGGAAGTCACTGAACACCGTGACGAGCTACTGAAGACCATCAACACCTTTGACCAGTGCAGTAATCTCTTCGAACAAACACTTGTGCGCAATAATGAACTGGAGATCGAACTTCGAGATGCCAACAGGACATTATTGCATTTAGAAGAAGAAAAAAACAACCAAGAGTTCTCGCAGACCTTGAACCTTTACGAGGAGTTGATTGGGAGCCCTGGTGGGCATGCAGTAGTTTCAGACTTACGTTTAAATAGCAATTCTGCTCAATTATTAAAAACTAACAAACAAATTAGGTTATCAAGTAATAATAAGGCTAAGAAATATATAAAAATAAGTAAATTCATTACAAAAACCAATAAATTAATTAAAAAACAGAAATGCTTTTACAATAATATATTGTAAATTTTTGTTTTTAGCAATTCCATGCAAGGTTTAATTGAAGATAAATAACACTTGAAAAAATCATCGACCTCAGGTGGGACTCGAACCCACGTCCCATCGCATACCGGGCGAGTGCTTTGACCACTAAGCTACCGAGGACGTCACGTGACAAGATGAAATTCCTCAAGTGTTTTTTCTCGCTGTCAAAGCCAGCGTATTCTGATCAATGTTGTAGCTATATGTATAGCTGAGTAGTATACTACCGTCAACACCCTATAGAAATATTTTTACAAATATTTGACTATTGGTTAAGATCAGAAATGCTTAAACATTGTAAATTTTTGTTTTTAGCAATTCCATGCAAGGTTTAATTGAAGATAAATAACACTTGAAAAAATCATCGACCTCAGGTGGGACTCGAACCGGTGGGAATTGCTAAAAACAAAAATTTACAATGTTTAAGCATTTCTGATCTTAACCAATAGTCAAATATTTGTAAAAATATTTCTATAGGGTGTTGACGGTAGTATACTACTCAGCTATACATATAGCTACAACATTGATCAGAATACGCTGGCTTTGACAGCGAGAAAAAACACTTGAGGAATTTCATCTTGTCACGTGACGTCCTCGGTAGCTTAGTGGTCAAAGCACTCGCCCGGTATGCGATGGGACGTGGGTTCGAGTCCCACCTGAGGTCGATGATTTTTTCAAGTGTTATTTATCTTCAATAATATATTGTTAAGAAAACAACGCATAGAGTTAGTAGACAGTTTAGAAATTTATAATAATAAATTACATGAAAGTAGATGTAAATATGATGTGGATATTGAAAGGCTTTAGGCTGACATCTCAAAGTTACATGACTCATTAAAATCCATGACTATTAAATATAACTCTGCTCAGGACCAAATTAATGAGCACATCCTGGCTGCAAACAAACTCTTAGAATTAGACAATTCCAACCAAGATTTTAAATCACTACCCAATATTAAAATCACCCAGGTATTAGATAAAAGTCTACAGATGGACGCCAGCAGACAGTTGTCAATATCTGCATCTCACTCTCAATTAGCCTCATGTAAGCCTGTAAGCAATGTTATTGTTTTCTCAGATAGGTTAGGAGTTGGTTACGGCTCATTGTTACACAAGTCAATTAAGTGTAATGTAACTAACAATTGTATGCCAGATGCGTCTTATGATCAAATTATGAAACGCATAGAAAACAGTAAATTTAATAGTCAATACTTGTAATTTTAATTGGTAATAGCAAAAATATAACAAAAAAAAACATTATAAAAAACTTTTCAATCTTGTCTAGCCTTCATGTAAAAAAAGTTGTTTTGTGTGCCCTACCGTATTGTAGGTACCAAACAACGGAAGAAAATGACAAAATTCATTTATTGAATAGTGTATTTTACAATCTAACAGAACGTCATAGTGACAAGTTTGTGTTTTTTGACACAAACAAATTTACTAACAATAAATTTGTATTAACGGGCGGCTTTTTACACCTGCCATATAAATTAAAAAAACAAATTGCTACTTTGTTAGCATATAATATTAACAATTTATTAATTAATAAAAATTCAAACTGTGACCAACGTATTAGTAGTAGTACTAATTTAAATATTATTCCTGTGACAATCTCAAATAATTTAAACTAAGAGAGCAGACAAAAGCTAAGCCTACCTTTAATATTGTGCACCAAAATATGCAAGGCTTGGCTGGCAAAGAGTTAGAATTAGCCTTATTCTTACAAGATTTAAATGTACATGTTCTATGTTTAACAGAGCATTGGATTAATCAATATGAGTTAATGATAAACATTGAAAATTATAAAATCGGCAGTTCGTTCACAAGGAAGTCCACTACGAGGGGGGGGGGTCACTTATACTATTAAATAGCGAGTTAAACTGTAAAGAACGTAAAGATATAGTGTCACTTTCGATTGAACGAACTATTGAACTAGCATGTGTTGAGCTAGAGCAGTATTTAATAATAAGCGTGTACAGCCCCCCATCAGCCAATTACCAGCTTTTTGAATCCAATATGGAAGAGGCTTTGAAAAAAGTCTGTAGTTCTAGTAAGAAAATAGTTGTGTGTGGAGATTTTAATATCGATATATTAGTAAATTCACCGAATTCAACTCGTTTTCTTAATCTTTTTAAATCCTTTAATTTAATTAACTTATTTAATGAACCAACAAGAGTGACTCCCACAACAGCAACTTGCTTAGATAATATTTTTTGCAATAGCAATGTAATAGATAAATCAGTTATAAATTATTTAAGGTCTGACCATAGTGGCCAGAGGGCGTCGTTTGAGCACCATCATGTCCGAGGAATTATAGATGCTGTCTGCAGGCCAATAACCGTAAATAGAATAGACCGATTAAAAGAAAAAAATTGTGATGGTATAGATTCATTAAAATCTAGCAGTTGCCATAGTGTTGATCTGTTATATGAGGATCTTTTTGGCTTGATTAAAAATGAATTTGATAAAATTTTTACACAAAAAAAAATAAAGTCAGGTGTAAGTTTAATGAATGGGCTACACCTGGTATTTACAAAAGTAGAAGAACATTATATGACTTGTATAGTCTAAAAGCAAACACTCAGAACCCACAGATCATAGATCATGTTAGAAATTACTCTAAAATATTTAAAAAAGTATGTGCCACTGCAAAATCAAATCATCTTCGAAATATTATTTTGGGTTCTAATAATAAAGCAAAGGCCACATGGAACATAATAAATAAAGAAACATGTAGGCGTAAACAGAATGATCACACTTACTCTCTTAAAATTGGGGATAAAATAATGAACTCACATGCAGAAGTTGCAAATGCTTTTGAGGAATTCTTTTCAAATATAGCTCCCTCTACAACTAAAGAACTGACTTCTTCTGCTGAACTAGCTGAATCCCTTCTCAAGTCGGGTGTTGATGAGTGCAAAACTCCATTTAATTTTAGACATATTAATCCTGATATACTAATAAAAACTTTCAAGGAATTAAACATGAAAAAAACTGAGGACTTATGGGGGATCTCAGTCAATATTATCAATACAATTATAAATACGATAGCCCCTTATCTTACAATTATTTTTAATAAATGTATTGAAGAAAAACAGTTTCCTACTTTGATGAAATTTAGTAAGATAATTCCTTTATATAAATCAGGCGAGAAAAATGATCCTTCAAATTTTCGACCAATTTCAATTTTACCAGTACTTAGTAAAGTTTTTGAAAAAGTAATTTTTAATCAACTTTTATCACACTTTGTCCTCAATAAATTGTTACATAAAAAACAATATGGCTTCACGAAAGGTAGAAGCACTACAGATGCTGGAGTTGCACTCTTGAAACACGTGTTTGATGCTTGGGAAAGTAGGCAGGACGCTTTGGGAGTTTTTTGTGATCTTTCTAAGGCTTTTGATTGTGTGGAACATCAAACTTTACTGAAAAAACTTAGACACTATGGTGTTTCATGCGATGCCTCAGATTTAGTAAACTCTTATCTCACAGGCAGAACACAAAAAGTTTGTATCAATGGAGCTGAGTCTTCTGGGTCGCCTCTTACTATGGGCGTGCCGCAGGGTTCGATATTAGGGCCTCTGCTCTTTCTAATCTACATAAATGACCTTCCATCTTTTACGAAAGACCTCTGTGAGACGGTGTTATTTGCAGACGATACTTCATTGATTTTTAAAATCAAGAGAGGTAAAGACTCATTTGACGATGTAAATAATGCACTCTCGCAAGTATTGCATTGGTTCACCACCAATAATCTTATGCTCAATGCAAATAAAACAAAGTGCATCAAATTCACAATGCCCAACAACCCAACTTGTTTCGACACATATAACTGTAAAAGATGAACAACTTAATACATCTAGTTCCACTACATTTTTAGGAATCACTTTAGATTCCCGTTTGCAATGGGGTGCGCATATCGAGACTCTGTCGGGAAGACTTAGCTCTGCTGCTTATGCCGTGAGAAAGATAAGACAACTGACTGATGTTGAAACGGCAAGATTGGTGTATTTTAGCTATTTTCATAGTATAATGTCATATGGAATATTGTTATGGGGCTCAGCAGCAGACATTGAATCTATATCTGTACTGCAAAAGAGAGCTGTACGGGCAATTTACGGCCTTGGACCCCGAGAATCCTTAAAAGAACTGTTTAAAGAAATTAATATACTAACAGTAGCATCCCAATTTATTTATGAAAATATAATGTATATCCGCAAAAACCTGTCCTTATTCCTTAAGAAAAGTGACATTCATAATCTTAACACCCGAAATAAGAATAAACTTGCCGTTCCCAATTTCAGACTGCATAAAGTGGGTAATTCGTTTATGGGAAAATGTATTCGCTTTTTTAATAAATTACCAGCGTCTATTGTAGAACTGCCCCTGTTAAAATTTAAATCGCATATTAAAACAACTTTAATGAAAAAAGGATATTATACTGTAAATGATTATATAAATGATAAAAATATTTGGAAATAAATACTGCCCTGCTCGCACAGGTACATTTATCCTGTAATGTAAACTATATACTATTTAAAAAGAGGCTGACAATAGTGACCGAGTTTCTTGCGCTACTTCTTCTCGGCGCTAGCCCAAAATTGTCCCGAAGTAGTGGTAGGGAAAAAAATATTGGGACGTGTAAAAGCGCTTAGTTTAAGCCTATTTACAGAAATAAATTGGTTTTATTGGTTTTTTCCGAATTTTCTGGTAGTAATAGTTATACCTACTTACGTAACAACTACTACATGTTACATAAATGATTTTTGGCAATTTTATTTAAGAAAGTAGCTATTGCATTCTTTTGCTATTTCAACTAAAACAAACAAAAAGTGTAGGTAGTATTAAATACTCGCCGTTGTGATTGTCTGACACAATTGTTGTTGCTGAATGGCAAAATGCGATGTAAACCAAAACATCGACTATTTATTGAACACAAAATAGAAAATCACATACCTACCGTTGTACAATCTGTCTGACGATGATTTTCGCCGCATTATGTGAAACATTTTCTTTATTTTTCGTAAAACTTGGTGCCATAAACCAGGAATCAAATGATGTAGCTTGCAAATGAGCTGCGTCGTTATTTACTTTAGCTGGGTTAACACGCTTTCAGCATCCCGTGACGCGTCCCGCGCACTCCAGGGTGTGCTTACCTCAAAATAGCCCGGTAGCGTCCAGCGCACCCGTTGGTGTGCCTACGCGGGCATGACTTTTAAAACCGTGTCTATGGCGGTAACTCGTTAAAACTCAATGAAACGGGAATTAACGCGATCATAATTTAGGTACAAAATGTTACCTCTTTTGCCTGACGTTTCGATCGGGTTACACCGACCGTGGTCAGTCAGCCTGTGACCACGGTCGGTGTAACCCGATCGAAACGTCAGGCTAAAGAGGTAACATTTTGTACCTAAATTATGATCGCGTTAATTCCCGTTTCATTGAGTTTTAAATTATGCAACGCGAAAGTTTAAAAGTAATTATGGTAACTCGTTATTTTTTACCGTTCTATGAATATTAACGGCCAGTCTAGTTATCAACAGGTCAGTATAGACCCAAAAAAAGAAACTGGGTAAAGCCAACACCCAAAAATTAATTTAAAATCGAGAGTGAGTTGCAATTTTTTGTAAGGTCGGCCATTTTGCTTTCATTGTTTGTAAACAAAAAGTTTTGTGTCGTTTTATGCAGCGAGGACGTAAAAACTGAGTAATAATTGTAACCCATACTAGTGGAAATTTAACGTACAATACGCTTTTCATATTTGTTTTTGTCATTTTACAAAATATTTAATGAAAAAGTTTTAGAACTTTCACTCGACTCAACTTTCACCTAATTTTTATGAGTGTATTTCGTTTTGCTAAAGCGATAAATATAGCTAAATTTGTCCGTGTGGCTATCAAATTTAAATAACTTTGTAACATATTTATCCAGGAATACAATTTAGTTATTAAATTTAGAGGTAATCGTGAATTTTTTGTGCTATCGTGTTTCAAAGCCGATCATTGCCGCCATTTGTCCTAGAAGTTTGATACCAGCTGTTAGTGGCGGGTCAGCGGCGCGGCCGTTTTTTTTTCGTGCGCGTAATTAATGGTGGTTTGTTATCAATTGTAAGTGATTTGAAGAAAACAAATGAGTGAAATAGAAAGCTAAAGTGTTAGTGAATTGTGTTGTGGCTAGAAATCATGAACAACTTCTTGGATTTCATCATATTTATTGAGGTTAGTGTTAGGTATCAATCAAAAAAAAAAACGCGACCTTAATTATTTTATTTATTTTTCTAGGAAAATAAAAACTTCTTTAATAAATATTTACTGCTTAGCCTATTTCCTCCGCTTTCTAAAAATATATAATACATATATATATTCTATAGAAAAACCACTCAAATAAAGGTTTAAAACTTAGTAATCCTGGAAAATCTAGATTTTCTAGGAAACCTGAAACGCGAGCGAGGGTCGGGGGTGGGGCCATGTTGACCATGACACGGGTTAAGACAGCGCTTGTATGTAGGTGTTTTGATATACGTACCTGAGGTACATTTTAATTTGTAATCGCATTCGATTACTTCATCATCAGCCCACACTAGTCCACTGCTGGACATAGGCCTCTCCAATTGCACGCCACTCTGCACGATCCACGGCTACTCTCATCCAGCTCCTGCCAGCAACCTTGCGAAGATTGTCACTCCATCTAGTCTGAGGGCGTCCCACACTACGCTTGCCGACACGCGATCTCCACTCAAGAACTCGTTTACCCCAGCGGTTATCGGTTCTGCGACAAATATGGCCGGCCCATTGCCACTTCAGCTTACTTATTCGATGGGCTATGTCGATGACTTTAGTTTTCTGTCGGATTACCTCATTTCGGATCTGATCCCTCGGAGAAACTCCGAGCATAGCCCTTTCCATAGCTCTCTGAGCGACTTTAAATCTGTGGACCAGCCCTATCGTGAATGTCCACGTTTCGGCTCCGTATGTCATGACGGGTAGGACGCACTGATTGAAAACTTTCGTCTTAAGATTTTGTGGAATGGGCGACGTAAATACTCGACGTAATTTCCCATATGCTGCCCAGCCTAGCTGTATTCTTCTACTGGCCTCTCTCTCGAAGTTGTTTCTGCCCAACTGCAAAATTTTCCCGAGGTAGACATATTCCTTAACAACCTCGGATCACTGCCTTGCACTGCAATCGGTTCCGGAATGATGTGGTCGTTGAACATAACCTTGGTTTTGTCCAGGTTCATCCGCAGACCGATGCGTTGAGAAGAATCAGCAAGGCCGTTCAGTATGGATTGTAGATCCTGCAACGTTTCGGCCGCGATGACGATGTCGTCCGCAAATCGCAAGTGTGAGATGTATTCACCGTTGATGTTGATGCCTTGTCCTTTCCAGTCCAGCATTTTAAACACATCCTCCAAGGCGTTTGTGAACAATTTGGGGGATATAACATCCCCTTGTCTCACACCTCGATGTAAGGGGATATGTTTAGTTTGCTGGTTCTGTACTTGGACGGCCATTGTGGCTGCATTGTAGAGACACCTCAACACTTGGATATATCGCCAGTCGACTTGGGATCGCTGCCGGGATTCTAGAACAGCCCAGATCTTGACAGAATCAAACGCCTTCTCATAGTCCACAAATGCTAAGCACAGGGGTCGATTGTACTCTTCGGACTTCTGTATAATCTGCCGCATTGTGAAGATGTGGTCTATGGTGCCATATCCTCCTCGAAACCCGGCTTGCTCTGGTGGTTGAAATTCGTCGAGTCTTCGCGCAAGGCGGTTTGTGATGACTCTAGAAAACAGCTTGTAGACGTAGCTTAGGAGCGGAATGGGTCGGTAGTTCTTTAATAGGGTCTTGTCTCCTTTTTTGAAGAACAACACGACAACGCTCCTACTCCACGCCTCCGGAGTTCTCCCATCAAAGAGAACAGTGTTAAAGATCTGTTGGAGTTCCTTCAAATCAAGAGAGGTAAAGACTCATTTGACGATGTAAAAAATGCACTCTCACAAGTATTGCATTGGTTCACCACCTATAATCTTATGCTCAATGCAAATAAAACAAAGTGTATCAAATTCACAATGCCCAACGGAAACTTGTCGCAACACATATTACTGTAAAAGATGAACAACTTAATACATCTAGTTCCACTACATTTTTAGGAATCACTTTAGATTCCCGTTTGCAATGGGGTGCGCATATCGAGACTCTGTCGGGAAGACTTAGCTCTGCTGCTTATGCCGTGAGAAAGATAAGACAACTGACTGATGATGAAACGGCAAGATTGGTGTATTTTAGCTATTTTCAAAGTATAATGTCATATGGAATATTGTTATGGGGCTCAGCAGCAGATATTGAATCTATATTTGTACTGCAGAAGAGAGCTGTACGGGCAATTTACGGCCTTGGACCCCGAGACTCCTTAAAAGAACTGTTTAAAAAAATTAATATACTTACAGTAGCATCCCAATTTATTTATAAAAATATAATGTACATCCGCAAAAACCTGTCCTTATTCCTTAAGAAAAGTGACATTCATAATCTTAACACCCGGAATAAGAATAAGCTTGCCGTTCCGAATTTCAGACTGCATAAAGTGGGTAATTCGTTTAAGGGAAAATGTATTGGCTTTTTTAATAAATTACCAGCGTCTTTTGTAGAACTGCCCCTGTTAAAATTTAAATCGCATATTAAAACAACTTTAATGAAAAAAGGATATTATACTGTAAATGATTATATAAATGATAAAAATGTTTGGAATTAAATACTGCCCTGCTCGCACAGGTACATTTATCTTGTAATGTAAAATATATACTATTTAAAAAGAGGCTGACAATAGTGACCGAGTTTCTTGCGCTACTTCTTCGCGGCGCTAGCCCAAAATTGTCCCGAAGTAGTGGTAGGAAAAAAATATTGGGACGTGTAAAAGCGCTTAGTTTAAGCCTATTTACAGAAATAAATTGGTTTTAATGGTTTTCAACACAGGTTTACCGCCTGCTTTAAGGAGCTCAGATGTAACACCGTCCTCACCAGGGGCTTTTCCGTTTTTGAGCTGTTCAAGAGCCATCTAAATTTCGCCTAGGCTGACTTCTGGCAAGTCTTCGGTAGACATGTATCCGAACATATCCTCCACTTCATCGTCAGAGTGTGTCGAGGTCTGTGCGTAAACTTGCACAACCTTGAGGCTACACCTCTCGGTTAGCTTGATAACGAGATACGCAACCCTGCTCGACACACTCGACACTTCTACAACATTGTCACAGAGGGTTTTGTGAACCAGGAACCCTACGCCACCCTGGGATAGCTGGTCTCCCTCTCGGTAGTACATAAGGTGGCCCGATTCAAGGGTTACGGTGTCCTCCCCCTCTCTTCGGACTTCACATAGCCCAAGAATATGCCACCTTATCCGTTCAAATTCCTCTTCCAGTTGTGCCAGGTATTCAATCGAGCCGTAGCGTGCGTCCGTTGTACGTTGCCAGGGTCAGTTGTTTATGGCGGCCTTCCGTAACCCGGGTTTCTTCGCACCCCCTGCCCTGCACTTACCATGACCGCCGCCGTGGTCAGGCATAGCAGGGCGGCCGGGAACTAGGGGCCGAGGTCCGGTCTGTGTCGTCATATTTGGAGGGGTTTGCCCATAATTGCCACGCTGGGCATGCGGGTTTGCAATCGCAGTGCGTAGCTAATTTTACCGGCGACACCGGTCTGTGTATTTAATTGCTACGCTCGAGTTGTGATGGTTATCCCGCCATCAGTCGGTTTGACGTCAGAGCCTCGTTCGTTAGATAGCAGGGTGTACCGCGTGCAGGAGAGGTTGACTTGGGCACCGTGTGATGTAGGTCGGCGCCCCTTACACCCCTTCGATTACTTAGTCATGCCAATTTCAGCCATTTCTATACACTTTGTGTTTAAAATAGCGAAAACTGAGACTGAGAGTAGCGGTTACCACCGTTCCGCCGAGGGACCTCTCGTCCACCCAGGCAGATCAGCTCAAGGAGACTATCGACGATAGTGTCGTGATTCGGTGTATTTTAATCAAATGTTGGCAACACTAACTGGTCGACCGGGAAAAAGACATTACGTAATTGAGTTGTGGTGGGGAAACACCGCAGTAGTATCGGTAGAGATCGCTACTCGGTCAGTTGCTCGTGAGCATTTGAAGTAGGCAGTTGCTAAGCAGTTACTATGTCAGTCGAAGTAATCATTAATGTAGGGACATAATTTCTAATTTAGGAGGTGAAGAGTTTGTAATAAGTTAATATGGTAAGTCATGTTAAATAAATCCAAGTAAGAACTTCGGCAGTAGTATCATTTACCACATCTCAGAAGTGGCACCGTGATCTTCAGCCCACATAAGTCAAAGGTATGTTAAATTATTTAAAATTGAATTGTATGTAGGTACCTAAAGAAATTATAAGTTTTAAATACAATTAAGATAGGGAGTGATAAAAAAATTGCTAGCTAATTCTGAAGGGTAATTTTTAAATTCCTGTGTGCGGTATTGTGCTCCGATCATGGTCGGGGCTACTCTCTGATAGAACGGGCACAATGCACAGCACATGTGTTTGAATTTGAAATTGTGTTCGTATATGGTAATACCCTCTGATAATACTAACATAATTTGATACTCATTTATTTTAATCTACCTATCTAATTATTATTTTATTATAAACCACATTTGTATCTAGAATGTGTTTGGACATGGTTGGGGCTACTTTTCGACAGGACAGTTACGGTACTGAGTACGGTTGTGTTTTAATAATTGTTTGTATGTGATCGAGGTTACCCTCCGATACTATTGACATAATTGAAAACGTATGTTTTTTAGTATATTGTGTTGAGCTTGTATATAGTCGGGGCTACTCTCTGATTATACTTACTCAAATCAAAGCACTCGTATTACGATAATGTAGATAATTATTCTTTCATAATAACTTATTATATCTTCGTTTATTCGAGACTAACCCTCTGATCATTTCTACGAAATCGGAAGCGCGATATTTGAAAGTTTTTGTAACGGGACGCGCTTGCATGTGGTCGGGACTATCACCGCCCATACTGGCACATTCTAGACGCGCTTTAATTTGAAACTACCGAAAGTGTTTGAGTACTAAAGGGGGCTACCTAGTCTCCGACACAATACCAGTATATCTGTATATAAGTTAATTCTTCTTTTGAGGCCGATTAGTGTGTCGATCTTTGTGTTTGGGACTAGTTAAGTGTGCTGTCAAAACGAAAATAAGAATTTATAAGTTAACTAAGTAGTCATAATCATAATCTTATATTTATTGCTTTAATTTGGTACATAAGGTCAAAAAAAATTAACATGTCCTCAAAATGATCCCTGTTAGGGCATTACAATTTAAGGTAATAGAGACAAAAATACGTAAATTAAAATTTATACAATGCCCAAAAGAAACTTTGCGTCAAGTACTCTTTCAATGTTCTGTGAAATTTAGTATCCTTCTTTATATTTTTTTATATATGGTGGTAATTTATTATAAACCTTTACTGACATAATGTGGAGCACCAGAACTTACTATGTGTAATTTAGTAAAAGGTCTGAATAAACGATTTCGTTGACGAAATTCGTTTAAGTATGTTAGTTCCTCTGCTTTAGTTTTAAAGAGTTATAGCTAAGTGGGCTATATGATGTATATGGAATTTGGAGTCAACCTGATTAAGTGTGTCGGTCTTTGACCAAAGAAAAAAAAAATATGAAAAGAGATTGGCTAAGTATACTAATTATTATAGGAGCATCCATAACTTGTAGCAGTTGTGTACATAGAGTAGGCCAGCTTTTGAGTATTCGATGAAAGCTACAGAGCAGTGAGACATGTAGTTATTTAACGTGTAGTTGTGAAGTGTAGCAATGGTTTAAGGCCATGTGTGCCATTATTCATTTTATTGCTTTAATAGAATAAACACAATTTTGCAACATTTTTGAGCTAAACTAAAGCGCAAAACATGTCACATCCCTGACTAGGTTTAAAAACTCGAAAAGTCTCAAATAAAACAATGATGATAGTTGTTCCACAAAAAAAAAAGACGGCCTCCGTAGCCGAGAGGCGAGCTCATCGGACTGTCTATGGCGCCGCTGCCATATCTGAGGTTCTGGGTTCGATTCCCGGTCGGGTCAATGTGGAAAACGAACTTTACTATATTGTCTTGGGTATGGGTGTATTGGTACCGTCGTTGTTTTCTGATTTTCATAACAAAAGTACTTTGGCTACTTACCTTACGATCAGACCAACGAATGTGTTATATGGTTTAATATTTAATATTTGCCTTTAAAATATATTTGGATTGGGGTTAAGTATACTCTAAATTTTATTGTTAGGCAGAGCTGCTAATTGTGTCGTGCGCCAAGGGTAAGTGTGCCCTAGATTCTAGTAGCTAAGCGTAGCGGCTAAGTGTGTCGTGCGCCAAGGGTTAAGTGTATCCTAGATTCTTGTAGTTAAGCGTAGCGGCTAGTTGTGTCGTGCGCTAAGGGTAAAGTGTGCCCCAGATTCTAGTAGTTACGAATAGCGGCTAAGTGTGTCGTGCGCCAAGTGTCAAGTGTGCCCTATAGATTTTAGTATTAAAACGTAGCGGCAAGGTGTGTGTTTTGCACTAACGGTTAAGTGTGCCCTAGGTTCTAGTAGTTAAGCGTAGCGGCTAAGTGCGTAGTGAGCTAAGGGTTAAGTAAACCCTAGAACATATTAAGATTTAATCTGCAATAAGGAATGTTGGTGACAGTACCTATGACGCTGTATAAACTTTTTGTTATGCTACAATTTTAATGCATACATGTAAATCATGATCATCATGAACCTTCAGTTCATTAGGCTAGGTCTATCGCACATTTTAAGCAGAAGCTCTCAATAAAAACGTATTATATGGTTACCGATGTAAATCTTATTATAATGCTTACAATAAGCTTATTAGAAAAGAGCAATTATAAAGCCATCTACTAAATGTATTCCACTCTGCCTGATTAGGTACTACTATTTTTATTTTTTGTCCAGCAGGGACATTAGTTTATAAATCATCAATTTAGATGTGCCTACTTATATGTTATATGGACCAAAGGTTGAATAATTAGGTTGACTACTTGACTTACCCTTTAAGAATAATGATAAGACCGAGTATATATCTAATGCTTTTGTTTTAATTATTTTCGGGACCATGGATGAGATCTGCTGTTGGCAGAGGCGACTGCAGACACGAGTGAGGTCGCTCGTAGCTCCCTTCAGACCGAGACAAGAAATTTTTATATTGGGATGGGTGTCGAAGGGGTCAGCCTAGCGAGATCAATTCTACCAACACCAGGATGATCCACCCATACTCATCAATCCTTGAGGTTTACTACAGATCATTTAATTTTGTTAATTACCACGGTCCTTTATATCAGTATTGTTGATACGTGTTTCTAACGAAAAAAAATATTATTTGCAGTAGTACTTAGTATAATAGTAATATAACAGTAAGTTGTCTTTATGATTGTGTATATTGGCAATTGTCTTGTTTTAAAAATATATCATCATTAATTTTACTATATTTATATAGTTTGCTCAATGAAGCCGTACGTCAGCTTACACATTGATCCTCATAGAATATGAATAGATAGATTGTAAAGGCTAACGAGTGCAATAGCATTAATTAATGAAACAGAAGCAGGCCATAAATTTTGCCCTGTATAAATTAAATTTTAAAAAAAAGTTTAGACTAACAGCCTTTCCAATTGTTGGATATTCTCTAATTAATAAGAAAAGAGGTCCAGTGTCTCAGACTCAAACATTTCAAATAATTATGAAAATGTAATTATTTTGCTTACAATTTCCGCTTAGTTACGCCGGCATAGGAACCCCAATTACACCACCTGTAACCCACAATCTGAGGACAATCACAGGCACATGCAAAGAGCACCGCCCTCCCTCCCTCAAATTGCATGCGAAACAGACGAATGCAAAAGTTAGTACCCAACACCGACATAAAAACCTCGACGCGCGTTTCGCCACTTCACGTGGCATCATCAGGAGAGATGTTGTCGCCTCGGCTGCGCTTCGACGACTAAACTGTGAGACTGGCGAACAGGCCTTTTATACCCCCTCTCCACCACTAGTTTTAAACGTCACTCGTAACGTTACGAGTAACGTTCATCGTTATTTGACGGTTGTTTCTATTTTGTTGGTTAAAGAAGATATTTAATAGTGGAGAGTTGGCAAAACCGACCTGTTCATTCAACAATGTAAGCGTATTATCTTTATTGTGTTTTATTATTTCTAATTGTTCTAGGATGGAAAGTTTTAAACTTTTTTCGCATGTG
The DNA here is from genome assembly GCA_950371115.1 of Anania fuscalis. Taxonomy (NCBI): domain Eukaryota; kingdom Metazoa; phylum Arthropoda; class Insecta; order Lepidoptera; family Crambidae; genus Anania; species Anania fuscalis. The sequence goes on along the minus strand of OX493326.1, from coordinate 22,369,478 downwards.
TGTAAAATTGAAAAAGAATGGTTTTCGGAAATACTATGTCCTGAATCTAAAAGGTGTTTTGCAAAATGTGATTTTTCTGGGTGATTATTGCGATAAGCGGATATGTGTTCTTTATAACGTGTGTTGAAACTACGACCGGTCTGTCCTATATAACAAGAGTTACAGTCACTACAATCTATTTTATAAACACCAGATTTCTGATGTTTATCTATCTTATCTTTACCATTACATAGCATTCTTAATGAGTTATTTGTGTTAAAAGCAGCATGCATGTCATAGTGTTTTAGCGTTTTAGAGATACGCTCCGACACCTTACCTAAATAAATCAAACTAGAATTATACCTGTTAACCTTTTTATCAGGAACAGCGTATAATAAACTAGATGTGATTTTATTGATTTTGTTTTTTATTTTACTGTCAATAATGCATCTCCTGTATCCGTTTGATATGGCAATATTGTAAAGAATGTTTAATTCTTTATCGTAATTTGATTCGCTGAGTGGTATTGTTAGAAGTCGATGAACATACGAGTTGAACGCGGCCATTTTATGTTGCCACGGATGACATGAAGACGCATGAATGACAGTGTCGGTGTGTGTTGGCATACGGTATATTTGGAATTCATGCTTATCCTCCACCCTTTTTATTGTTAAATCTAAATAATTAATATTATAATTTTGTTCTAATTCTAATTTGAATTTAATTTTGGGATGAATGTTGTTTATTTTGTGGAGGAAAATATCTAACTGACGGTTTGTTCCGGTCCAACAAATCAATATGTCATCTACGTACCTATAATAATAAAGAATATTTCTATCATGCACTAAGTGTTTATTTTCAAAATTATCCATAAAAATATCTGCCATTAAAGGACTTAAAGGAGAACCCATTGCTAAGCCCTCCTTTTGTTTATAGTATTGATTGTTGAACCGGAAATAATTTTGTTTCATGCATAATGAAGTTAATAATATGAGATCATCTATCTCCCCCGGATGTAATCGTTGTCTTTCTAAATGTGATTTTAAGATATTAAGACTTTCTTGATATGGTACGTTTGTAAATAAACTTTCAACATCTAATGATAACAACTTCGCGTTTCGAGGGAGTGAAACAGACTGGATCTTTTTAATTAGATCCAGGCTATTTATTAGGGAATACTTTGGACTGAATGACGATTTCGCCTTTAATAATGAATTTAATTTTTTAGCCAATTTATACGCTGGTGCGCCGATGTATGAAACTACAGGACGCATCGGCATATTATCCTTATGTATTTTTGGTAAACCGTACAAACAAGGACTACGTGGATTCATTTCTAAAATATTATTACGAGAAAATGAAGTATCTGAAAAAACAAATTGAGTAGAATTGACAGCTTCTTTAATCTCGGAAGCAAATCGATTCGTTGGATCTGACTGTACAATTTCGTGTGTGACGATTTCGTTCTTTTACAGTCAGATCCAACTAATCGATTTGCTTCCGAGATTAAAGAAGCTGTCAATTCTACTCAATTTGTTTTTTCAGATACTTCATTTTCTCGTAATAATATTTTAGAAATGAATCCACGTATCCAGGTTATAATTTTTATTTTTTTTATTTTATTTTATTTTAGTAACACAAAACAGTTTACAGTTGTGGATAAACATTGTGATTTTTAAATCATAAGAAAGTACTAAACTGTAAGCCAAAACATGTGTATGTGAAGTTACAATAAAATGAGTTACATTGTTATGTGGATTTTATAGTTAAAATACCCAATACAAAATTAGCACAAGTTTGGTTTTGCAATCACCCATCTAGAAAATTATAGGAGGAAAAGTTACAGATTCCAATACTAAACAAAAGCTTATAATCTATATGAAGTCTCGCACATGAGACCAATTATTTTAGAATATCACGGATAAATCTGTTGAAGACATTTGGACTCGAAACTAGAATATCGACATTTGGATGGTCCTGGCATAGATCATTGTAGAGGCGACACATCCGCACTACTGGGTTGTAATATGACGTGTTGTTGCGGTACACTTGGAGTGAGAACAGCTTAGGCTTGTGGTCACGGGCCTTGTAGTGAGTGTTTATGCTAATCGATGCAAGCAAAGATGGAGAATCAATTAAAGAATGTAATATTTTGTGGAGAAATATAAGCTCGAACCATTTGCGTCTCGTTTCCAGGGTAACCATGTTAAACTTCTTCAGCCTATCTTTATAGGAGGTTAACTTGCGATGGTAACCATGACAAAAAGAAAGACATCTCGAGAATTTTCTTTGAATTCTCTCTATGCGGTCAGTGTGTACGGCATAAAACGGAGACCAGATGACTGCACCGTATTCCAGAGTACTCCGGACAAGTGAATTGTACAGATATACTATACTTGTAGGCTTTTTAAGCTGCTTGGTGTTACGAAGGACAAAACCCAGCATTTTACTGCCCCTGGTAAAAACATAATTGTAATGCTCGTGGAAACTCAGTTTCGAATCGAAGATCACGCCTAAATCCTTCGCTTGACTCTGTCTGTCAAGTTTTTTGCCATTGAGTTTATATTCAAAGTTGATTTTGTTTGTTTTTCTAGTAAAAGACAATATAAAACATTTATTAATATTTAAGTACATATGATTATCAGTACACCATCTCGCCACGGTTTCGATATCCGTTTGTAATGTTTCAGCGTCTTCAAGGGTAGCCACCTCGGAGAAAATTTTTAAATCGTCCGCATAAAGTAGGCTGGGACACTTTAATAGCACAACAAGGTCATTTATAAAGGCTATGAACAGCAATGGACCCAGAATTGAACCTTGCGGGACACCTGATGTGACAAGAACTGTATCAGATAGTTCACCCTTGAAAGCCACCAACTGACTCCGTCGAGACAAATACGATTCCATATGACGTATACCCATTTGACAAAGCTTTCGACAAAGGAGAAAATGGTCAACCTTGTCGAAAGCCTTGGAGAAATCGGTATAGATAGAGTCCACTTGAACATTTTTAGCAAAAGCGCAACACAAATAATTTTTATATTCCAGTAAGTTGGTGATTGTGGATTTATTTCTGACAAAACCGTGTTGGTTGACTGATAAAAGAGGTTTAATGAAATTATAAATGACCTCAGACACGGCAGATTCGAAAAGTTTCGCGAAGCAAGACAGTATACTAATGGGCCTATAGTTTACGCAATTAGCCCTATTTCCACTTTTGAAGATAGGGACTATGTGGGCCGTCTTCCATCTGTCAGGGAACATTCCAGAACTGAGTGATTGGTTAAAGAGCAAACAAAGTGGCAAACTGATCTCATCCGCGCAAATCTTAACAAAAAAAGGAGGTATTGTGTCCGGCCCAGCTCCTTTGGTAGAATCAATGCTTTTAATTACGTTAGTGATTTTCTCTACAGAGACTGAGACAGAAGCTAGGGTACTGTTAACGGGGGCATCAAAAGAGTTAGTGGAGGAGTCATGAGAGGAACTATGGGTCTCAAATACCGAACCAAAATAAATTGAAAATAAGTCACATATCCCCTTATGATCAGAAGCTTCAAGGTTGTTATATGTCATTGAGTGTGGTATCGAGTTGCTCTCTTTACGTTTGCTATTAACAAAAGACCAAAAAGGCTTTGTATTTTTACGTAAATCATTCTCAATAGAGGCAACATAGTTTTTGTAGCATTGAGACATTAACTTTTTGCTACGTGCACGAAGTAGACAGAAAACATCATAATCGCGAGGGTTTTTAGTTTTTTTATATGATTTGTGGTATTTTTGTTTCTCCGCAATACACTTTTTCAAGCTGCAGTTAAACCAAACAGGGTAGTTATCCTTCATTTTGTGAGAATACGGGGTGTGTTTTTTGATGATCTTAAGCAGGGCGTTATAGAATATATCAACATTTTCATATAAGTCGGGAGAAGACAATAGGGATGGCCAAGATATGTTAGAAAGCTCAGCTTTTACTTTTTCAAAATTACATTTTTTATAGTTTAACCGTTTAAAAGGATTAAGAGCAAGTTTGTTGGAAGTCAATAGAGGTACTTCAATAGTAAGAGCTGGATGATGTGTATCCAAGCGACTCAAAGGGGAGCACTCAATAACATTTACATCTTCGAAAGTACAAAACACCAAGTCCAGGAACCGACCATTTCCGTTGGGCACACCGTTAAACTGATATAAGCCACATAATGAGGCAGTTTCAAGCATGAGCCTCGACTTGCGGTCTGTAGGGGGGGATGGAGTTAAATAAGAGTGACCTGAGATATTTCTCCACTGTATACCAGGATTATTGAAGTCTCCAACACAGATAAATCTTTTATTGGCGTCTGCCTCTAAAATGATATTTTGGTACTGATTGTAAAATATATTAAGATCATCCACGTGGACATAAGAAGGTAGGTAATTAACACAAATATTCAACTTACACTGATTAGAAACGTCCGACCGAATAGTAATCCAAATGTCTTCTAGGTCGGTTTCCCATGATTGTTGACGAATAACATTGTATTTTTTTTTTATAGCAATAGCAACTCCGCCGCCGTCCTTTTTTTTATTACATGTTGTTTGCCTGTCCCTACGGAAAACTAGATATCTAGGATCAAATATTTCGCTGTCAGAAATATCGTCAGTTAAGTTGGTTTCAACAAGACAGATGACGTCATAGTTGCCATTTAGTATATTTATGTGGATTTGATGCAATTTTGACCTTATTCTATTAACGTTTTGATAAAATATTTCCATGTCTGATAAATAAAAGATACAAGAGCTGAGAGAATATGTAGTGTTATATCTAATTAAGTTAGTAAATATGTATGTAAGACACTTTATTTCCGAGTAGTTTTAGTTAACTTAGATAAGCAGTTAGAGTTTTTAATCAACATTGCGCTGGATGAATCGTTTTGACGGATGTAAATATTGCCATATCGCACCCAAACGTATTTATAATTGTTATCTACGGCAAATCGACGAGTTTCGGCGTATAACATCTTCATCTCAGGTGACAAATGCTCGGCGATATAAATTCTGTTAGAGTTTCCGGGCACCCCAAGATGTGTCGAGTTCAGCAAGGCATCAGAGTGGCTTTTATTGTAGCGGGTAACAGCCGAGATAACAAGGTCACGCTGACGAGACGACGCGAGTATGACTAAGATGTTTCGCGGCCGGGAGGACTTGGGGTCCATTTTAGATATTCTACGACAAGACCTAATCGATGATTCCTCAATATTAGCGCCAACGACGTCGCACAGTTTGCGGAAAAGTGCCAGTAGGTTTTCATTTTTATTTTCGGGAACAGCATGAATCTCGAGGTTCAGACTACGGGTCATGTTGTCTATGGTTGATAGCTTAGCACTCATTTTGTTAATTTGCTGTTTCAAATGGCTGTTCTCTTCTTCCAAGTTTTTAACTACAGAATGTTGATCTTCTATTTGTTTTTTGATGTCCAGCTGCTCTGCGTGTAAAAAATCGGTAGTAGCTGTGAATTCCTGCTTTAACCCATCAATGCGGTCGCGAATCATATTGTCTATGTCCGTTTTCATGGAGGAGCGCAGGTTATTCAAATAATAGGAAAGAAAAGAATTCAGTTTATCGTCCATAAGTTAAGAAATATTTTCCATAGTTATAGGCTCTGCAGTCAGCTGACACACGCCCTTAGACGTAGTTGCGGGGCCATTTAAATCATTGGCGCAAATTGGTTTATTAGCGCTAGTTTGGTCTTGATCGAATGACATGTTCATCGAGTCATCCACTGTCGGCACCAGATTGAAACGAACTGGTGTGTTACAAGTAACCCTATTACTACGTTTCGTTATGTTAGTGCAGGCAGGGCATACCCAAGACGAAAGAAATCCCTCTGACAAAGCCGTGAATTGGCTACTGCTAATATTCAGACAGTTGTAATGATAATCTTGTTTGCACATTCGGCAGTGTAAGCGGCTATTAGCTTCAAGAGGTTGATTACAGGCATTACAAATCATTGTCATGGAACACGTAGCGACCTCTATCGATGAGAACAGAAATGAGATAATGTCTGCGATATTCCTGTGAGAATGCGGTTGCTAGAGATGCGCAGGTGCTAATAGTCGTAATTCACACTGGATGCTATAGATGGCGCCGCAGTCAGTAGTTAGCAGGGTAGGTCAGCGGTTGCGTGTGCGGTATTACGTGGGTAAATAGTAATTTATCTGTTTTGACACTAAGCGAGTTCTGGATTTTTTACAAAGAAATACGCACTCAAATTAACACTGTTCACTGAGATAACATTTGATGGAAGCACTGAGATACTAATGAGCGCAAATCTTGATCACAGAGATGAGTAAGCGAAAAGTATACGAGATTGTAAATATTTAAAGTACGATGATTGCAAAACGCTTGTAACTCAACGAGCGCCATCTGGCGAAAAAATTTTACAGTTTAATTTTACAGAATTTTACAGTTTGACAAGGTTTTAGTGCAAAGATTATTTATGTATATAAGGAAAAGCGTGGGACCGAGCACACTGCCCTGAGGTACGCCAAACCGGATATTAGTAGAATTACTGCAAACACCGGAAATTTTAACTTTCTGTGAGCGATTTGTAAGGTAGCTTCGGAAAATTTCCAAAACAAGACCCCGGACTCCATAGGCTTCCATTTTTGAAATCAGTATAGGAACAGAGACAGTGTCAAATGCTTTAGATAGATCTAAAAATATACCAATCATCTTAGAACCTTTATCAAGGTGTCTCACTACTGTTTCTGTAAGCTCCAGAACCGCATCTTCAGTAGACTTACCTTTAGTGAAACCAAATTGGTTTTTAGCTATGATGTTGTTCTTTGTCAAATAGCTAACAAGTCTACTGTTTAACACCCTTTCAAATATTTTTGAAACAGCAGTAAGCACCGATATTGGTCTGTAGTTAGTGACACTGTCTCTATCCCCAGCCTTATATACAGGGCTAACCAAAGCTTTTTTCAATGCGTTTGGAAAGGTTCCCGTAGTCATACAGAGATTACAAAGATATGTAATATGTGGCACAACAGTATTTTTTGCTTGCTTTAAAACCGAAGCGGGGATATTGTCATCTCCCACAGAACAGTCGTTTCTGAGTCTATTTAAAATGTGATTTATTTCTGTCTCATCGGTGTCGAGTAGTACCATCGAGTTTTCCTGTGCCGAAATTACATTAGTACTACTTACTGATGGCAGGATTGGACTGCTTTTTTGTATTTCAGTAGCGTAGTTACGGTGTTAACAGACTGTTCAGGCGAGTTTGTTATTTTTAGAAGTTCCACCGGTGGAATGGGTGTTGATTTTAATCCTGTAATTTTTTTAATAATTTTCCATGTACATTTTGGATCATTTTTGTACTTCTCGAGTTCGCTTACTTCATACTGTATTTTTAGTTTTTTAAGTAAATTGTTTGTAAAGTTTCTATATCTTAAGTAAGTCACTTGGAGTATTGAGTTGTTAGGGGATTCTTTTGCTTTTTTATGGAGTTTGTCACGGTTTCGGATACACTTCAGAAGCCTAGGAGTTATCCAGGGCTTAATGCAACGTTTTCTATATGGTATGTTTGTAATCTTATAGTTTTTATTTATAGCGTTTGATATGATACTTATGAATGTTTCAGTGGCAATGTTAGCATCAGCAGTAGCATATATAGGGCTAAAGTTAGTATTCTTTAACTCGTTTCCAACAGCAGGGTAGTCTATTCGATGATAGCTCGAGTTGTTTTTTTGGGTGTGCAGTACAGTGTGTGAACAAAATACTACAGGGGCATGATCAGTTATGAGGGTATCAAAAACGAATGTGGTAGCACTCTTATTGGTTTTAAGCATCACATGATCTAGACAACTTTGTAAGCGGGTGGGAAAAACATGAGCCGGTAAAAGACCATGTGAAGATGTTAATTCCAAATATTTATCAGATATATTTTGATTATATGGATCAGTAGCAATTATATTAATGTTGATATCGCCAATCAATGCCACAGTTTTAAATGGTGAAAGCGTAGTCAACACTCGATCAAGGTGTGCAGAAAATAGATCAGTTGATTTATAAGATGGAGATCGATATACCGCCACCACTGCAAATTCAGGACCAAGATTCATAATAAGGCAGTTAGCATCTTGAAACTCAGGTTCAAAAACACAGTGGTCCGTGCTAGATTTAACATATATAACGACACCTTCATTTTGGTTATGGAAGCTAGATGTGTATGATAAATATCCTTCTATTTCAGGCACATCACTTACTTTTGATAACCAGCATTCCGATAAAATAATTGCATCAAAGTTGATACCTGTTCTATGTAAAAGCACCAAGAGAGCATCAAAGTTGTGATTAATACTTCTAATATTTACATGTATAACTGTTATTGGTGTTTTAGTTTGTGTTATATGTATTTTTAGCTCTTCAGGTGAACAGATCATCGATTCTGAAACCGAGCAAGAATCGATATCATTAACTATATTTTGCATGTCAGGCACTTTTAATTAGAAGAGAATGAGGCGACCAAGTTTTTGTTCTAAAGAGTATAAGTTAATTACCGGCGTACAGAAAGTGTGAAAGATTTTAGTCACAAAACTTTCATATTTCGTTATGAACCTGGGAGTGTGTAATAACCTTTTATATGTATAAAACTGCTTACAAATTTTGTGGCAATTCGTTATAAATGATTTATCTGTTGCAAATATTTCAAAGTGTATGTTGTTTATAGGTGAGCTGTACTTAGTAAGTAAGTGTATGAGTACATAGTATGTTAGACAAAAAGTGTGTTTGTGTGATACGAGAATGATAATTATATTTCGTTGCTTCATCCTTCGGATATAACATTTACCAGGTAGTCCTTTTATCCTACAAGGCATAATCGCACGCTTTTAGAGAGAATCGATTTACTCGATTCATAACTTAACTTTTTTGTCTGTGGTATTCCCTCATCCCTACTGCCGGCCGTTAATCGCGTCATTCTTTTTTCGTGCGAGGCAGAGTACGTACGCGCCTACGACTGTTCCTAAAAATAATATCGGAGTACCCTCAAAAAATATTTTTTTCCGTAAAAATGCCGAAAAGACAACACAGTGAAAAAATTGAACACTATCAACGTAAATTACAAAGATTACAGGATAAAGAACGCCGCAGACTTCAACGAGTAATTGAATCCAATTCGTCCGATGCCGAAAATAATTCAGGTTAGTTTGTTTTCTTAGATTATTTTTATTATATTATATATTTTATTATAATTTATAAAAAATAACACGCAGAAGTTGTCCGAGTGCCAACACAGCGTTGTTCATAATGCCATGAAGTTAACCGTGTGTTAACACGTTGGCGTAACAAATAACTCAATTTGAGTTATTTTTTTTTTTTTATTATTCCACTAAAGGCGGGGCAGTGAGCCCTAACGATCTATTCAAATGGCCATGACGTTAACTGTATGTTAGCACACGGCTTGCATATTGAAGTAAAGTCAATTTTTCATTGTTTTAGACATTGAGCAAGATCAGCCTTTGGAAACCTTTGAAGAAGTTACCTCACAATGTCCGGAACATAGTGAGCCAAATGTTACGAATGGTGAACCAGAAGTTACCGTTTTTGTTAGTGAACTGAATCCGGAGGTTCTTGCAGCTTTGGGCGAAGCTGTTGAGGATGCCCCGAAATTCGGTCCGAAGATACACGAAAATTTGTCGCAGTTATGGATTCCCATATTGAAAAAGGGTTTGGATAAAGATCTAAAGGATACATTATTGAAACAAAATCCTGCACCCGAAAATTGTTCTTTGTTACAAGCCCCGAAGCTAAACCCGGAAATCTTGGCTGCCGTAGCTGATTCAGCTAGATTTCGTGATAAAAGAATTGAGACCGTACAGCAGCAGTTGGGTGCCGGCATTACTGCTCTCAATAAAGGTTTGGACCTCCTGCTCGAAACTGACAACGACAGACTCGTCGCAGTGAAACACCTGAGTGATAGTTGCCGTATCCTTTGCGACCTCCATTTCGTTGAGACAGAGGCTCGTAAAAAGTACGTTACACCCGGATTAGACAAGTCCTTCTTGACAATAATTCAAGAGATAGATAGAGATGACATGCTCTTCGGTAACAAGCTTCCGGAAAAGATCAAAGCTTCTAGGGCTATTGAAAAACAGAGCCTGCAAATAAAAAAGACTGCTCCGGCGGTTAAGCCGACTATTTCAGCTCCTCAACCATCAACCAGCCAGTACCGTCCCCCGGGAAACTGGCGGGGCCCTCCACGCTTCCCGCCATCGAACAGGGGGGGGGCGAGGGGGGCAGAGGAAGACTGCTCCACCGAGTCGAAGGACAGCTCCGGCAGTTCCACAGGCGAAGACGTCAACCTCAACCCAGTTCAGAGAACGTGCTGCCAATCAATATCCATAGAGGTACATGCTGGTAGAATCCAATATTTTTACGAATGTTGGCAAAAATTACAAATAACCCAACAATTCTTAAATGGATTTCCGAGGGATATACTATTTCGTTTAAGTGTAAGGTCAAACAAACCTATACCCCTCTGACGACTTTATCTCCCGAGGAAGAATCTGATATGCATTTGGCTATCCAGGAATTATTGAACTTAGGTGCTATTTCTATTTGCAATCGGAGTAAACATGATTTTGTTTCTAATATTTTTTTAGCTCCAAAATCTAATGGGGGCAAAAGATTCATTCTTAACTTAAAATCTTTAAATAAATTTGTGCATACCCCCCATTTTAAAATGGAAGATCAAAGAACAGCTGCTAAACTTATACCAGAGGGTGGCTATTTAGCAACAATAGATTTGAAAGACGCCTACCTTTTGGTGCCAGTAGCCGAAAAACAACGAATATATTTACGATTTGTTTTCGACAATGTTTATCAGTTCAATGCTATCCCGTATGGTTTATCTGTGGCGCCCCGAGTTTTTACTAAGATAATGAGGGAAGTTGTCAATCATCTAAGACTTAACGGCCACAAATCAGTTATTTATTTAGATGACATTTTATGCATAGGAGATTCATATTTAGAATGCTACCAAAATGTCAAAGCGACACTTGAATTGCTTTGTAATAAATTACAAAAAAAAGCGTGTTAGAACCTCAAATGTCTTGTAAGTTTCTGGGCTTTATTTTTAATACTGACCACATGACGTTAAGCTTACCATCAGACAAACGAAACAACATATTACAACTCGTAAACAAGTTTTTGAAACTCCCAAAGTGTACAGTTAGAGAATTTTCTAGATTAATTGGCGTACTGGTAGCTGCCTGTCCAGCCATAAAATATGGTTGGCTTTATACCAAGTCGTTGGAACGCCTTAAATTCTTAGCACTTCAGAACCATCAAAACTACGAAGCAAAACTTACATTAGATCATTCAATTTTACCTGATTTACGATGGTGGGAAACAAATATTAAAAACTCAAAAAATACTATGAGACCTGATCACCATTATGCCTTGGAAATATTTACAGACGCTTCTAGAAGCGGCTGGGGAGCTTTCTGCAACGGTGCCCGTGCAAATGGAAACTGGAAAGATGATGAATTACTATTCCATATAAATTATTTAGAGCTTTTGGCCGTTTTTATGGGACTGAAGTGCTTTGCAAAAAATATGTCAAGTTGTAACATATTGCTTCGTATTGACAACACCACGGCATTAACCTATATAAACCGTATGGGTGGAATTCAGTTTCCACACCTTAATGACCTGACAAAAACAATTTGGCAGTGGTGTGAAAAACGTGATAATTTTCTTTTTGCTTCATACATCAACACACACGATAATGTTGAAGCGGACGAAGAATCTAGAAAGGTCAATATTGATATAGAGTGGGAATTATCGGACAAAGCTTTTTCAACTATAGTCCATAATTTAGGGCAACCAGATATCGATTTATTCGCTACCCGAACGAACGCCAAATGTCTGCAGTACATTTCATGGAAACCAGACCCAGACGCTCTAACAGTTGATGCTTTCACGGTGAATTGGCATCCTTATTTTTTTTACGCATTTCCGCCATTTTCTTTAATACTGAAATGCCTCCGAAAGATCCTCGATGATAATGCAACGGGAATTTTAGTTTTCCCTTATTGGCCGGGACAACCTTGGTTCCCATTACTCAAAAGTATGGCCACCTCAGAAATCGTTTATTTTTAACCTCACCGAGATCTTCTGCGTTCTCGTTTCAGGCTGCACCACCCGTTGCACCACTGCCTTACCCTGGGGGCCGCGACGCTCTCAGGGCGGCTTTCACAAGACGGAATGCTCCAACGGTAGCGTTAGATTTATTGTTAGCTTCGATTTCATTAAGTACAATGAAGCAATACGAAGTGTCGTTTAGGTTGTGGTGGCAGTTTTGTACACAAAACAATATAGACTTATTTAACCCTCCAATAACATCTGTCGCTACATTCTTGGTAGAAGTTTTCCAGAAAGGGGCCTCCTACGGGTCCATTAATTGTCACCGATCTGCCCTATCATTACTCTTAGGGATTAACATAGGGTCAGATGAGTTAATAAAACGATTGTTAAAGGGGATATATAAACAAAAACCACCACATCCTAAATATATTAATACCTGGGATCCACAAAAAGTGCTTAATCTTGTTTATTGTTGGCACCCCAACAGCTCATTGCCATTAGAAAAAATAACAAAAAAGCTTTCTATCTTACTAGCGCTTTGTACAGGACAACGGGTACAAACCCTATCATTAATCAAGCTCTCAAATATATTAAAATCTCCTTCTGGATTAAAAATTTTGATAACTGACGCAATCAAAACTTCAGCAGCTGGGCGTGAACAACCCGTGTTACATCTTCCATATTTTACAGATAACTTAAAAATCTGCCCGGCTACCACTTTGGATGATTATTTAATTATTACCGCGGCCTTGAGACCGATAGAAACAGATAATTTGTTGTACGTCTCAAACCATCAGTAGATGGTTGAGACAAGTTTTGTCAGAAAGCGGGATCGACGTGAATGTCTACGGCGCTCACAGCACGCGTCATGCATCCAAGTCAACCGTCGCCTTTGCAGGGGTGGACATAGGTATTATTCATAAAACAGCAGGTTGGACTAATTCTTCATCAACATTCGCAAAGTTTTACAATCGTCCGATACTAAATGATGGAATTTTTGCTCAAACTATATGTTCAGTAGCCAATCCCAATAATTTGTCAATAAATGACTGACAATAATATGGTGCGTGTACCTATTGATTGTGTATTTCTGTTAAATCACATCAAATAAAACAACATATGTTTAATTAGGTTGTTTAATAATGATAAAAGATTATCCAAATAAAGATTTTGTATCATAAAATTTTTATTACTATTGTCGTTCATAATACTAATAAGACTAATGGTCTCTAAACATCTACCTGGTAAATGTTATATCCGAAGGATGAAGCAACGTAATATAATTGAAGATTAAACGAACTTCTGGAAGTGAAGTTCGATCGTAATTATATTAGTTGCTTCATCCGAGGATATAAAACACCCACCCAACCAACACCCTAAGTATATATGGATACAAAACTTTATTAATTGTTCATCTCTAAAGAATGACGCGATTAACGGCCGGCAGTAGGGATGAGGGAATACCACAGACAAAAAAGTTAAGTTATGAATCGAGTAAATCGATTCTCTCTAAAAGCGTGCGATTATGCCTTGTAGGATAAAAGGACTACCTGGTAAATGTTATATCCTCGGATGAAGCAACTAATATAATTACGATCGAACTTCACTTCCAGAAGTTCGTTTAATCTTCAATTGTACGGCATATTGTATAAAATATGTGTTGATTGAGGACCCTCCCGTTAAATACACTGTACATGTGTAGTTGACGTTTATGGCAAGAGTGGCGTGTTTGTGTGTAAGATGTATATATTATTATGTCATTCATAATCGAACATAGTAAGGGTGAAATTATTACAAAAGGAAATATAAAAACATAATTACTTACGAAGCAATTACAGAATAAATAAGCGTTTACAGAAATTTAGTCATTGTTCTTTACGTATATTTATAATGTCAGCTTCAGAGTTTATTACTATATGCCTCTTACCGTCGTCCTGTCGAATAAACACTCGGCCTGAAGGAATCCAACAATATTTAAAATTGTTATCGTGCGCATACTTTGTTACGTTTTACGTGTGGGTACCTACCTATTTAAGGCGTTGTAAAGAAAACCCACAACGTACACACAAAATTTATTGGGGTATCAATGTAGGTTTACACGGGCCCGACTGATAGCTACTTCCGCAGATCCGAACTTCCCTGTGGTGTGTAGGCCGAAGGTGGCAAGTGGCTAGCCGTAGACTGTGCTGGTGCAATCCTCCGTGTCCGAAGTCCCGTTTCCTGATTCCAAATCTCTGACTCCTAATCTGGATCCCTGGAAGATATGAAGATCCAGCTTAAGCCAGGCAGTTGACGACGCCTGACGATTACGATCACACCAGCATAGCAAAGCCAAGCCAAGCCAAGCCACTCAGGAAGAATGTTCTAATAAGTAGAAGGTGAAGTGGCTGTGATCGCAATCAATCAGTACGGAGTTTACATATGAAAATACAGTTACGGTAAATATTTACGTATACTTATTACGCCAATTACAAATACAAGAAGATTAATTATCATGTAACTACGCCAAGGTGCAAAAGGAAAACATTAACACTGAATGCTCAAAGAGAAAACCGTTATATTTTTGTACACAAAGCTACTACGCAATTACCTACGAAAAACAAGCAAAATAACACTGTTCATCACTCACCCTATTGGGGAATAGCACAACACACACAATTTATTATTTTCCAAGATTCTGATTGCAACTATGTCATTAAGTGACCGTTATAATATTAGTATAATTTCCTTACGGATAACGTCCGCCAAAGGATTCAATATGTTAAGCGCACAGAACGCGAGCTGTACGGCGAATGCTCATACAAGCGCGGCGCATCTCCGCCGCCGTTGCCCGTCTCGAATGTTCGAGAGAACAATAGAAATTCTGCGCGTGTGTTAGGGTCCCGCGCAGTAACCCGTGAAATAATAAAACGGTTGATCGTTTTACTATAATATGATTAAGTCAATTATTAAGACAAATTTAGGATAAAATTATTTTTAATTTTATTGAAGGTCAGTTTTAAATTATTATTATTATTATATTATATTATTGTTATAAAATATGCAAAATTGTATGAAAATTTACGTGCAACGTTACAACTTGCGGGCAAGATAGTAGATGTGCTGGGTTTTTGGAGTAAGCTTCTCAGAGACATACACTGGTTTTGTTAGGCCTTGAATTTTCAAGTGGGTAGTATTAAGCCTGTTGTCTCTGTTTTTACCGTTAAATTGACGTGCCTTTTGAATTATGTTCTTCTTGACTGAAACACTGTTAAAGTCAGCCACAATCAGCGAGGTTTCATCTCTCCTATTCACACGGTATATGTCCTTAATGTCATTCTGCTGGATGGGGACGCCAAGGATCACACCCATTTCCTTCACAGTGGTGCAAAGGTCGTCTGTTGTTTCTCCATGTTTCTTTGGAATATTCTTGATTTCGATCTTGGTTGAACACAACTGGCGTTCCAAGTTTTCCACTGTATCTTCAAGACGTTGTATAGTAACGCGATCTGCTTTGCGATCCGATTCCAATTTATCTATTTTAATTATAATGTCATCATACTGTTTTGAAATAAAAGAGATGCTTTTGTTAATTTCAATGTTCTGCGCGAGTATTTCCGATAACGTCGCCTGCAAAGCTGCGAATTTAGCCTCGGTTTGCGCTGTCGACGCTGTCACCAAAGCACGCATTTCTTGAAAGTAGTATGGGTCATCTTCGCGTCTTCGTCTTAGCCGAGTAGTAATATTTTCGTGTTCAACATCGATAGTAGCCAGGTTTGGCGTAGATCCAGACTGCATTATAATAGGCTGTGAGCGTAAATTAACATTTGCTGCCTCCTCTGCAGCTCGACTAGCGGGCGACTTTGGTGGTGTGCACTTGAATGACATCTTAAAGTTTTGTATTAAAAGTACCAGGGCAACAGAAAGTTCGTAGAGGTATCTCACCCGTAGCTGTTTCCGTAGTAGTTACGTAGGAGCTCGTAGTAGCTTGCTACGGCCGATATATTGCTGGTGCTACGACGCGATGACGCGGAACGGTGGGCGGGGCTTGGAGCGCCAAAGTATCACAGCGTAACCTCCTGTTCTGTTATGCACTCCTATTTTTGTCACCGAATTTGGAAGACAAAATTTAATTTATTTTTTGGTTAATATTTTTATAAAACCAATAAACCAATAAAACCAATAAACCAATAAAACCAATTTATTTTTGCAAATAGGCTTAAACTAAGCACTTTTACACGTCCCATTGTTATTTTTTTCCCTACCACTGCTTCGGGACAAGTTTGGGCTAGCGCCGAGAAGAAGCAGCGCAAGGAACTCGGTCACTATTGTCAGCCTCTTTTAAAAAGTTTTAAATATACATAACAAAATATTAAATTACAAGATAAATGCACCTGTGCGAGCAAGGCAGTATTTATATCCAAACATTTTTATCATTTAAATAATCTATAACAGTATAATACCCTTTTTTCATGAGAATCTTTTTTATATGAGCTTTAAATTTAAACATGGGCAGTTCAGCAATAGATGCTGGTAATTTATTAAAAAAGCGGATACATTTCCCCATGAACGAATTACTCACTTTATGCAGTCTGAAATCTGGAACGGCAAGCTTATCCTTATTCCGGGTGTTAAAATTATGAATGTCACTTTTCTTAGGGAACTGATCCATATGTTTGCGAACGTAAATGATATTTTCGTAAATAAATTGCGAAGCTACTGTCAGTATATTAATTTCTTTAAACAGTTGTTTTAACGAGTCACGAGGTCCAAGGTTATACATTGCTCGTATAGCTCTCTTTTGTAATATAAATATAGATTCGATATCTGCTGCTGAGCCCCATAATAGAATTCCATATGACATAATGCTGTGAAAATAGCTAAAATATACCAATCTTGCCGTTCCAACATCAGTCAATTGTCTTATTTTCCTTACGGCGTAAGCAGCAGAGCTAAGTCTTCCTGATAGAGTCTCAATATGAGCACCCCATTGCAAACGGGAATCCAAAGTTATTCCCAAAAAGGTAGTGGAATTAGACGTATCAAGTCGTTCACCTTTTATAATTAAATGTGTTGGGACCAGTTTTACGTTTGGCATTGTGAATTTAATACACTTTGTTTTATTTGCATTGAGCAAAAGATTATTAGTAGTGAACCAATGCAATACTTGAGAGAGAGCATTATTTACATCGTCAAACGAATCTTTACCTCTTTTGATTTTAAAAATCAATGAAGTATCATCTGCAAACAACACTGTCTCACAGAGGTCTTTCGTAAAATATGGAAGGTCATTTATATAAATTAAAAAAAGCAGGGGTCCTAATATCGATCCCTGCGGCACGCCCATAGTTAGAGGGGAGCCAGAAGACTCAGTACCATTAATGCAAACTTTTTGTGTTCTGCCTGTGAGATAAGAGTTTACCAAATCTAGGGCATCATTTAAAACACCATAATGTCTAAGTTTTTTTAGCAAAGTTTGATGGTCCACACAGTCAAACGCCTTGGAAAGATCACAAAAAACTCCCAAAGCATCCCGCCTACTCTCCCACGCATCAAACACGTGTTTTAAAAGTGCAACTCCAGCACCAGTAGTGCTTCTACCCTTTGTAAAGCCATATTGTTTGTTATGTAAAAGTTTATTATTTAGCGTGTTTTCTTAACGCGTGCACTCTGTTAGAGGTCCGAGGGGGAAGAAGGAAGAATTATTAGCATTTTTGCTGCAGATTGGTTAAGGCCATGAGTTTAAACATTAAATTTTAGAGTATAATGAATATTCTCATATTTCTAGAATAGTATACCTACATGTGATTCTAGATAGTTTTTTTTAAAGTGAGCGAAGTACCTACCCTGCCTGAACTGTTGGTTGCATTGCATCTTTACGAAATCCGTCCGATTTATTTTTGTGAGAATCGAGAAAATTAACAGGGCATGTTTAATATACATTTTATTTATCTTGGTAATGATATTTAATTTATTAAAAGAAAAATCACATGCAAGAATTACAAATAAATTCAGCCACAAGCGTCGTCACATTTACTATTCTATATAAAATGTCATAAAAATTCAATACAATACACAAAACAGGTGCTCCGTGGGTCATCTCGACCACAACGAATCCCCACTCTGCGCCCCGATCGATCCAAAGGTTCCCATTATGCTAGCAGTATTACCACGTTAAATAGCTATGGAAACCTGTTGAACTAACCAGGACCCAGAGCGGGGATCGTTGCCCCTATCTCATAACCTTCGTCCCAATTCCTTAAAAATTGCCGTCTCCACAGCGATCGGCACAAAATCATACGCGGTCTCCAAAGCAGCATATTTGGAATGCTTTAATTTAGCGGCATTTTCCGCAGCTGAACCCGCCGATATTACGGTATGCCGTAAATGTGACGCAGCAAAGGTGCTCACGCATGTTGCGTCCCATAAAAGACATCGACCTCTTCGCCAAGGAACCAATGTAAGTCCGTCGGGTCTCTTTTCATCCACACGCGACAAACCAGGTGGCTCCAATACACAAGGTACATTAACTGATACCATGGCTCGACGCACAATTTCATTGATGGAATGGTGCCTCGGGAAGCGCCCCGCACATCTCTGGCAACTTAGCCCATGGTGACCGTTCTCCTCCACCATCACGCCACAAATACAGCGATGAGCTTCACAAATCTTGCAACCTAGTCTCAAGGCCACCGCTATTCTTAATGAATCGTTATCAAGAAGCGTACCTAGTTGAGGAGACGGCAATGCATGCAGCCACGCCCCAGATTCTGGCCTTGAA
The DNA here is from genome assembly GCA_950371115.1 of Anania fuscalis. Classification (NCBI taxonomy): domain Eukaryota; kingdom Metazoa; phylum Arthropoda; class Insecta; order Lepidoptera; family Crambidae; genus Anania; species Anania fuscalis. The sequence continues at coordinate 22,350,616 of OX493326.1, read as the reverse complement.
ACTGCTTTAAGACGCGCCAAATCTGCACCCGAAACACCGTCCACGATACGAGCGTAGGAGAGTCTGCAAACAATGTCGTCCTATCCTTTCTGGACAGTAAGGTCCACTGGTTTTTCCCCAGTTGTGCAGAGCATGGTCCACCTCTCCAAGGCCTCAGGAACGAAAGGTAAGTGGATGTTGTTGCCATCGAGCGATAAAATACGAGCAACAAGATCCAAAGAACCATGTGCCGAGGCTAAAAAAGCCACCAGCCCAACATCCTGAACCCGACGCACCCCAAGACCCCCATAACGAATAGGCAAGGCCGCCTGATTCCACTGTTCCTCATTTAAATTCACATTAATTATTGATTCCAAATTTGTTTTAAGAGTGTCATCCAACAACTTCAAATCTTGCTAAAAAAGCCATGTGGGTGATGTTCGCAAAGTATACATCGTCCGAGGCAAAGCAAGGCAATTACGCAGAAGAACAAGAGAAACATGCCCCGACAGTTGTGCTAGATGCCCCCGTGCCGCCAAGAGCGCCTGCCTTTTAAGTTGAAGAACAGAGCTGACACCCTCGGGAAAATAGGAGCACCCAACAAACTAAATGATGCCCTGTCTATTTGTGCGATACCAGGCAAAAGAGAATCAAATTGAAGAGAATCTACGACCAAGCAAAAAATTCACATTTGGCCGAATTGACTTCCAATCCTATTGCCTTCAGAGCTGGAATTAATGTTCTCAAATCTTGTAAAACCACTTCCGTACTTCCTCCCAAAATACCGTCATCCAGGTACCAGACATTTAATGGAGCTTTCAGATTAGATATAATCTTCTGAATTGCTAAATAAAATAACAGAGGCCCTAATGGATCTCCCTGCTGAGCTCCAACCTGTGACTGAATAGTATTATCAGCAAAGAAGAGATTACTTTGATGAGCGTAACATTGGTAAATGAACGGGTAAAGGGATGGTGCCTGCTCTAAAACTTCGTTCAGAATGGTATCCCTTTCCACACTGTTAAAGGCATTTCTAATGTCAACTTTAACCATTATATGGTTTGATGTCTCATGTGTTATGGCAAAAGACCTAGCTGAATGTATAGCCGCCTCACACCCCAGTGTAGTGCCAAATCCTACCTGATGTGGTCGCAAGTAGCAGGACATAGTTTCCTTAACTGACTGACAACAAAGCTTAGCTGTAGGGCGGCGAAAAACACTGCCAACCGCAATCGGTCTAATGCCACCATCTTTTTTCGACAGGGCACACAAAGAAGCACCCTATAAAAAAGGCCTGACCTCCAAATTGAGCAAGCCTCTCAATAAAAAATTACAAAGTTTGGTCACAGACTCCAACAGACGAGATCCATTGCTTCCAGCTGACGATGAAATCAACTCTTTAAGGTGCTGGGGGCGTAAACCATCAAGACCCGTTATAAAAAGACTTAATTGCCTTAGACACATCTAGAGAAGTGACAGTCAAGAATGGACTTGTTAAATTTGGTTCAGGTGGCAGAATCACTGGTCTTGATGGCGCAGGATGTTTAACCTTTAAGCCATTCAATGTACACTCATTATTGGGAGCAAGTGAGGAGTCTGACAAAAGTAACCGCACTGCACCTCTCAAGTCCCCATTGTGTACTTTCGCCTCAATGGCTCGATAAATCGAATAAGGTCTTGTCAAGGAAGAAGTCTTGGTAATTGTTTATTTTACACATTACAAAACAATAATATGATTAATTAATAGCAGAAAACACATACAAGACATACGCATTCTTACTGAACCCGACGCCATTGTTAGGTTTTTGCGGAATTACCGCATTGATTCTGCCGATTCATAGACTGAGTGTCGATTAGGCAGTCGTAGTCAGTACTAATCTCGTTACGTTTCGTGTATAAAGTACCTGCCATAGAAGATTTTATTTTAATAATTTTTGAGCATTTAAAATGTTTAATTTAATAATAAATTGATCAAATTCAAATTCAATATATTTATTGCACTCATGTGGTTTACAAAGGTGTTATATGTATTTGTTAGTTATGTACAGTACCATGACATGAACCCTGTCAGCAACATAAAGATTTATAATTCAAAGTAAAAATAATTGGGAAAACATAATTATCAAAAATTAATATTTAAACAAAACGAACCTAATTTAGACTGCTTTCAGAATCCAGAGTTAGAATTAACACGACAATACCTATAAAATAGCCATTATTATTTATTATATTACCATATGGTTATTATATCACGAAAGCTAGTGATAGGAACACTAGGCCAAAACGGGATCCAAATAGACTAGTGTTCTGCATTACAGTGTATTTAAAGACATACCTACAATAGGATTCCAGATGACATAAATCAACTAGATCCCAATCAATTAAAATCTATATAATATAAGTGGCTTATTGATAAATTTATACATGGCATGAAAGATTTTGACTATTTAGGAATAGTAAATAATAATACAATTGACTTTACCTGACATATTTTATCTTCATTTTAATTTAATTGTAATGAGACACAAAGTCTGTCATATCACTAATTGATAATAAGTAATTATTTAAAAGATTTATTGTAATTTAATCTTCCATATTACTTGTAATAGCGAATATGTGCACTCCCTAATCATGCAAGAACCTCAATAACTTAGCATGTTTCTCGGAAATAATATTCTGATTCTGAAAGAATTTTTCCTGACAATATTTTTAAGATTAATGCAATGATCTATTTGTAAAGAAAACGTTTTTTTTTAATTGGAAAATATTAAATGACCACAATGCAGCCACCTTTGGGACGGCTCGGCGAAATACCAACTTGCTGCACTAGACTCGGTGGAACGCAGAGCCAAGAGAATAATAGGCGATAAAAAACTGGTGGCGTCCAAGCTGCACAGCCTGGTTCACCGCCGCAAAGTTGCTTGCCTATCGGTCTTCTACAGATTGTACTTCGGAGAGTGTGCTCATGAGCTGCATGAGCTCATACCACCGTCACCTTTCTTCCATCGGACATCCAGACGCACGGCCGGCTACCATCCGTTCTTAGTTGATATACCCATAATCCGCACTAAGCGCTTCTCATCATCTTTTATAATGCGCACAGCTAAAGATTGGAATTCCCTGCCTGCGTCTGTATTTCCGAGTGCATATAACCTGACTCTCTTTAAGTCCAGAGTGAATAGGCATCTTCTGGGCAAGCTCGCTCCATCGTAGATCCCATCTATGCTCTAGAGCAAGATTGGGGTCAAGAGTAAGCCCATCTCAAGTAAAAAAAAAATAAAAAAAAATGATCTAGTTCGTAAGTAGTATATTTAACCAGCAATGTTAAGTGTCGCCAAACTCGTAAATTTTCGACTTATAAAGTCAACTAATAAACGCAGATCTAGTTTAGTTACGTTTACGAATGTCGTGATTATGTTTTGTTACGAGTATTATTGATGTCTGAAATTTTATGTGTTATTTAAGTTATTTTAAACTATTAAGAATTTTTATTCATATGTTTCCAATGTTGAATTTACATAATGTATCCAGAATTGAATATATAGATTAGGAAACTATAGTTAAGTGAACTAATTCAGTAGTAGACGTGCTTAATTATTTTCATTGACCTGTTCACAATGTTAAGTAAACATATCCCAGCCTTGTAAATTTATATAATGTACCCAGAATATAATATTTAAGGTTAAGGAACTATAGTTAAATCAACTGATTTAGTAGCGGGCGTGCACCGGGAGGTTGCACTGTGTCGGATGCCCGAATGTCGTGATTCGGTGTATTTTTAACCGACTTCAAAAAAAAGGAGGTTCTCAATTCGTCTAAATGTTTTTGTATGTTTCTTACGCGATTACGCCGTCAATTATAGACCGATTTCAAAATTTATTTTTTAGTTTGAAAGGGTATACTCCCGAGGTGGTCCCATTTACACCAAGTCAGATTCTGATGATGGGATCCCTAGGAAATCGAGGGCAACCCTCAATTTTTATAGGCACCCATAATGTTTTGCATATATTTTCTGACTCAATGCTGATTTTTGGGTCTGGTAATCATCATGTCATGTTGCTGCACCTGCACCTGCTGATGGAAGCCACAGAACTCCTTAATGGATAGAAGTTAGAAGATTATACTGCAATTTGTCGACAGAACGTATTTCGCAGCGTGTTGAGCAGACATGGAGCTTATGAGGTACCAGACCGCCAATTTTTATTTACTGGGGGCGTACCCGCACACCCAGTAACGAAAAAAAAATTAAAAGTTCATTTCTTAAATTGACTTGGTATTTAACGCAAGACCTTATCCTATGGTTATGACACCAAAATAGCCACCGTTCTGGTTGGAGTGTAGGAAAACCCTTTCCTTAAGACTTACAAATTTTCGTCGAAAAATTGACCCTATATAACAACTTATTTTTATCATACCGTTAGATGGGGGGTCCATAGAGGACCAACATTAGTTAAAGTTACTTTGCTGTAAAGTCATTTTTGGCGAAGTTAGGAGAGAAAAAATAAAGGACTTAACACTTAAAATTGTGAAATAAAATAAGTTTAATAAAAAACTAAAAACCGACTTCAAAATGAAACTAAAAAGCGAAAAATAATATTGACTAAAACATACCTAATCAGTTCTATTTGGAGTCGGTGCCAGCCATCGAGAGTTAAAATGTGTTCATTCGCACCGACTCCAAAAAGAACTGATTAGGTATGTTTTAGTCAATATTATTTTTCGCTTTTTAGTTTCATTTTGAAGTCGGTTTTTAGTTTTTTATTATAATCAAATGTTGGCAACACTAACTGGTCGACCGGGAAAAAGACATGACGTAATTGAGTTGTGGTGGGAAAACACCGCAGTAGTATCGGTAGAGATCGCTACTCGGGCAGTTGCTCGTGGGCATTTGAAGTAGGCAGTTGCTAAGCAGTTACTATGTCAATCAAATTAATCATTAATGTAGGGGCACAATTTCTAATTTAAGAGATGAAGAGTTTGTAATAAGTTAATATGACAAGTCATGTTAAATAAATCCAAGTAAGAACTTCGGCAGTAGTATCATTTACCACAGGTGTAGGTAATTGCGTAACACAATCTACACAATCATGCGAGATTCAGTTAAGGTCTAAAACCAGTTCATACAACAATCGCATTAGTTGTTTTGTTTTCCCTTGCATTACAGCTCAATTGCCGTCATTAGAAAATAAAAATAATTACAATATTCAAATTCCAGATAACGTTCAACTCGCGGATCCGAACTATTTTTCATCTAACGACATAGACATATTAATATATCTATTTCGTTATATAATAATAACTCTTAAATAAGGGTTTAATTCGTTTTCCAAGTGGTCCCTTCTTGCAAAACACAAAATTAGGATGTATGATTTCAGGCTCAGTGTTTACTAAAAATAACTCACGTATTAAACTACTTGATTGTCACTGGAAGCTTTATATTGAGATAGCATATCTGTTTCCGTCGTTTTTTTACCAGTTTTCGTACTTTTAATTCCTCTAGTTTCCGGCCCAGTGGCGACACCTGGCGGCCGCGCGCCTTTTTTAGTTTTCATTAAAAAGTGCGACGCCATTTTTGTTCATTGGCGTTTCGTATTCCGTCGAAGCAACTTGTACGCAGCAAGTCTCTGCGTCAAGCCATAACCGTTTATTTTATAAATTATTCAAAACTAGTGATAAAAGTGAGTGAATATAAAACCACGTAAGTAGAAAAATCTACTACCGCAATTGCGATGTTTAAATAAGATGTAATTATAACGAGATCTTAACATTTAACGGTTTTTTCGTTCGGATCTCAGTTACAGTGTTTGCAAGTTTTTACATGATAATCATTTTGTCTAGATATTTTTTTCTTAACTTCCATTTACTATGTGACGAAGAACCCTTTTGGCTAGCTCAGGCCTGAGTTCCTCGCCAGCATACGTACTGGCCCCAGCCCGCGGTGCGTGCGGTGAGGGGATGCGTACCTAATTTTAGGATCCTACAGGGAATCAATCAAGGAAACCAACGGGACGTTTGCACACTCTGTATTTAACAACACACACTGTTCCTTAAAGCTAATACACTACTTAAACTATCTAGATCTGTGACTACTGTCTTACTATCGATACACTTTGTATCGCGGGAGGCAGGGCGACGGGGATCGGCGCAATTTCCATGGGACGGCGTCGCGGACTATACTTCGGCGCGGTGCGTGGCGGGTTTTAGTTAGTAATCTAGTATATTTCTACGGGAGGTGAAGGCTGGCATGCGGTGTCGTCACGATCACGCCGCGAGAGTGCCCGGGCCGGGGATGGGTTCACCGCAGGAGTGCGGTCAAGGTTAAGGAGTGAGGTTTCGTATCAACGAACACGCCGCACGACAGCGAAACCTCGGATTAGGATGCGGGTCGGGTGCTTAACTAGGTTAGTAGGGAAGACAGGACAGCTGATCGCCAGTACTCTGATGTTCCGAGGCAATGGTGAACGGGTGACGTATGCGCGCGCGAGAACGTCTTGCCACGGTTGCAGAGCACGGACGACTGCTGCTGAGCTCCCTCCCACCGCGCTTAATATAGCGTCGTCGCGGGCGGGCCGCGGGCGCCGCGGTGCGTCGGGCGTAGGGATGTCGATACGATGACTCGCGTGCTACTGATGTCGGTAGTCGATACGATGACTCGCGTGCTAGGGATGTCGATCCGCCGGATCCTCGTCACAACTAAAGTGAGATTATTTTCAGAATTAATGATAATGATACTGTGTCGACTACCGAGCAAGCGTACTCGACTAAGCTCCAGTAGTAACAGTTCATCATCGAGTTCGTCCTCACCAAACAAAAACTACTCCAGGAAATGGGTGAGCTCCGCAACATTGTTTCGAATCATATTGTTGCTACCGATAATTAAAATATTGTTGATGTTGGTTATCAAGACGGGGCCTCAATTTGTTCAGAGGTTAGTAGGGACCTCTTTGAACAGACTTTCGTCACTGACAACTATCATGGCAATGCACAGTTGGGTTCAAATCAATACTTTACTTTTGATATTGAAACGAAATTCAAGGAACCAACTGTTCCAAAAACCCCCATAACTTTTTAAAAATGTTACTTGATGCCCAACGTTTAGATAGGTCCACTTGGTCAGATGTAGGATACGCTGAGATTCGCGGTTTCATAGAACTAACAAACGCAGCGGTAAAAATGTATGACACCTTCCGTCACCAGGCATATCCCGATAGGTCTTATGCAGCCATTACCTATTGCAAATTCAAACAAAAGGAAGCATTACACATTCGTAATCTTCTCTCGTGGGACAAAAATACCGACATTAATTTTAAGAATTTAAGCGGAAAAGTTGACGAACTATTTTAAAAAGGTGATCTTCTAGCCTCTTACAATTAGCTTGTGGCCACAGAGCAGAAGCTATAGAAATGCGACGAGAGACTATTACAAGCCAAGTTCGTGATCCTTTAGTAAAGCTACACTAAACCGAATTCCCCCGACTAGTCTGTGTAACTAACCCCCTTCGTCATATTCTAAAAATTATATGGAAATTTATTAATTAATTGAGATCGAAACGGATTACGTTAATAACGCTTGGCTGTAATAATTTAAATTGGCTGTGTGATCGTCTAGTTTAAATGGTAGGACCGTACGTTGTGTTAATAGTAGTAAACCAAATTCTTTTAGAGGTACGTGGATGTTATGATTAAGTTTTCTCGAGAGTTTCATGGGTTTGTGCGCATTCAAGGAAGAGGAAAAAGAACGCCCCGAGGGGCGCCTGGTGAGCCCCAACACCAAACGCTCACCAGGAGTGGTAGCCATGTGATAAACAATTATCCCAAACAAGCAATCTGCCACCCCCAGGAATAGGACTTAAATCTGAAACAAAACGCATTTAGCGTAATTATGCGCAACTAAGGGAACAACTGAGTTTAAAGAATCTAATATGAAATACTAAAATCTACCTATTTGACTGCATGATAAGTCAACCAAGGGTTCGGGGTCCTTAAATTACCTAAATAAGTAATCTGAATCCTTGAGTCCAATATAATTCAAAGATGATCCAACAGTATCGATGACAACTCGTATAAGACCGGGTCCTGAAATCTGCATTATGTCCTATGTGAAGTCATCGATACTCCCACATCAACCAGCATTATTTAGATTAAAGATTCTGATTATTTTCCGACTAGTAAAATATTTATACTAACCCCTTTATATGAAATATAGATTGACCTAACAATATCCATGACACCAAGTAATGTCAGATGGATATTCCCACATCAATCAAAATCGTTTGGATTTGAAATAAATGTTGCAATTAATTCAATACAATACCAAGATGATCCAACAGTATCTATGACAACTCGTATAAGAACGGGTCCTGAAATCTGCATTATGTCCTATGTGAAGTCATAGATACTCCCACATCAACCAGCATTATTTTGAATTTGAAATAAATGTTGTAAAATTGACCCTTGGCAGCCTATCCTTGGCAGTCGGACGTGAGCAGTGAATTGCTTATGATTTAATGTTGTAATTAGTTCAATATAATACCAAGATGATCAGACAGTATCTATGACAACTCGTATAAGACCGGGTCCTGAAATCTGCATTATGTCCTATGTGAAGTCATAGATACTCCCACATCAACCAGTATTATTTTGAATTAAAAATTATGGCACTTGAATTACAAGATTTACAAAATATTTTAATTTGAAAATAATCTCAAAACTTCTATTAAATTCTTCTTTCAGTTTTATGGATATAGGATTTTGTATAAGGATCCCTAAAAATAGCCCATTTCCTAACTACCTAATTACTACAACGGTTAACCTAAACAAATGAAGCTATTTTTAGTAGGTAGGATGGAACAAGTATTAAGAAGGATAGGTTTTTAAGGAAAAAGGGGTACCTACTCCTACCTTACGGTACCTCTGCCTGAACTACATATTTACGAACCTAGAACCCTACAAAGAAACATATAATCCTAACTGTACCCTACCTACTTCCCACCTACAATAAAAAATAATTAAGTTTGTTTGTTTTTGATGTCAGATGTCTCAACGTCAGAACGTATACCTGCCTACCTAATTGTAGTTATCTACAATAAAATTATGATATCTATGAGAACTCAATATTTCTCCAAACGTTAGTTAAAATAGATCAAGTAAGTCAATTTGGTAAACGTAAAGGTTTATAAGTCAAATATGCGTAGTTTAAGACGTAAAATAATGATAAGTAAAAGGTAAAATGAAGATTTCAAAGTTGTTTTGTTGTGAATTGGCTCAATAATCGAGCAACCATTTAAAAGATAAACGACAGTCATATTTGTTAAATAAAACCACTGGGGTTGTTTTTATGTAAAACAAGATTAAATGACCTTTGATTTACCACAGAAATATGTCAAAATTTAATGGCTCTAATGAGCGCTAAATCGTCAATTAATAAACGTAAATCATATTCAAAACCCATTAAATATATTCAAAGAGTTTTAACACGTAAGATGAACTTTAAATAGTCCGCGTTAATTTAGGTACCACAAATAAACACTCAAAATAAAACACAAAAAAAAGTCAAATAAAATTAGCATGCACCATGTCATCATGAAATTAAAAATGGGTTCAAACCAATATTAAAAAATCAATGCACACAAAATGTTACCCAATAATCGAAATTAGGTAAATTAATAGCAAACAACATGTCAATCTTTAAAATCAAAATAACCAAGCTACAAAATAAACATTATTAAAATTCATTTGGCATTAAATCTGTGAAATAAGTAGTTATGATTTAAATCAATTATTTACGTTATATTTATTATTATTTAAATCATATCAAATTAAATCCCATTTCGCTTTCTATGAGGACATGACAAAAAGTTGCTAAATTCCTTTTGATAAGAAATTACGAAAAACAAGAGAATTATGTAAAATATTATAATGACGTTTTAAATAATTCAATATTAAATACTTTATCATCAGCATCAACATCATCATCGTCATCAAAATTTAAAAGTTACTGTGTCTTTAAATATTTTAATTAAAATACTTTCAAAAGGAATTTGTAATAATCAAAACACTTACCCCTCTGCATCTTTTCTTAGGACACACGCGAGCACAATCCCGGGTGCAATTCAGACCATCTACGTCAGACCGCCCAAATCTGACTGTCCCTGAAGCCTAACCTGCTAAACTATTTAAACATCACATTTCTTCCCTGCGTCCCACGCCCCATGTATTAAGAGCTGACGTTCGAAATCTTTTAATTTGCAACCTTCTATGATCCACGAGCCCCATTTCAACATAGCACGACAAATATTCTAACACATACTATATTTTTTCTAAATTCCTATTATTTTACTATATTGGACTAATACAAATATGACTGTCTGGAAATACAAATTTACTCCCTTTTCCTTCATTAGTTATTATATGAATATTGCGTATCACTGTCTACCTAGGTATATCAAAATATTTGACATAATGTAAATTACTAAATGACTATAATTAGCTCCTACGTCTAAGACTTATGCTCATAGTGTACATTATTGAGGACAAATCAAATCTTAATAATTTTAATTTTAGGATCATTCAAAAGTTGACTACATCTGACCTCAAGTGTTCTCGCCTTGCTATGGGATACACGTGCGTAGTTTCGCCTGCGGAGTTAATGGCGTCCCTTTCTATGGTCCTTTTGTTTCAAATGCAGTATTTTTTTGTGTAGTTTCACATTTCTATTTGTTAAAATTCCTAAAAGCTCTTTTTTATACTATGGCTCACAATTTTGCATCATATGTCCAGCGTCAGGCACAAAAAACATTACAACGTGCGCTCGCGCAATGCACTGAGGGATCCGTTAAACAAATTATCTTATTGTTTATCTGTCCATTCCGGTCATTCCCTGTAAAAAGCTTGTTTTATTAGGGTTTTGAATTGGTTAAAAATAACAAAGAAAGCATGGTGTTTACTGAGTTGCCCTTTTTAGTTAGAAATAATTTGAAGAGAAAAATTTAATATTTATTTTATTAATTACTTATATCATACTTTGATTTGAAAGGGTATGGTCGTTACATCTGCTACAAATATATTTGAGTCTGAACCATTTACGGCTGTTTTGGAAAAGGCTGGGGGTGTTCGTAAAGCATTTTGGCCCTCCAAAATTAATGGTTCGCGATCTAAATCGATTCTAACTAATAGCCGCCCCTCGTGGGGGCATGGCTTGTGAAAATCAGTAGCTTCATCGAGTGGAGCTAATACATAACATGGTTCATGAGCCAAACCTTCCTATGCACATGCAGTTTTACGCATATAACAACCCACCCTCGCGGGGTGAATACAACCAAAGTAACTAGTGTTCGTAAAGCATTTTGGCCCTCTAAAATTGATGGTTCGCGAATTAAATCGATTCTAACTAATAGCCGCCCCTCGAGGGGGCATGGCTTGTGAAAATCAGTAGCTTCATCGAGTGGAGCTAATACATAACATGGTTCATGAGCCAAACCTTCCTATGCACATGCAGTTTTACGCACATAACAACCCACCCTCGCAGGGTGAATACAACTAAAGTAATTATCCACACATGGTTCAACACATGAATCCTCAACCTCAATACGAGAGTCAGAACTGTAATGAAAGGGGTTTATTTCACAACCGAGGTTCACGGCCCGCCCGCGGTGGTACCAGAGGACGCTCAAATGCTCCGAGGGACTCTAGAGGGAACCAAGGGTCAGTCCGTTTTTTATTCAATCTCAAAGCGCTAAAAGACTATGTAATAGCAGAACCGCTTTAATTTAATAAATATGTATCGCATCCCAGACTTATTCAGCCCCAAGACTGGCTCTGCAAGGTCGATCTTTTACAGGCCTATTTTCATTTGAAAATAGCAGATTCACACCAGCGCGTCTACGCCTGGTATACAACCAAGAGTTGTTAGAAATGATGTGCATTCAATTTTGGTTAGTCCAAATGGCAATACACGGCTCCGAGAACCTTCTCAATTCTCACAAATTATTTTTATTTTTTATTTTTTGAAAAGGTCCTTATTGAATAAATGTTTACAATTTACACAATCGACTTTCTTTAGGTTTCTGAGGTCCGAAGACCTTATATAACAGTTAAAATGAAATCTCGGTATACCTTGATTGCAAAATAAATTAACGTCAAAGTAAATATTATTCAACAAGGACTTTGTAATAGTGCTGGTTTAGTATCATCTTAATATTTATAACAATGTATACAACAAACTCAACTGGTGGACTCAGAACTGTCAACTGTCAACACCACTTCATTAACCTCCTCCGACAAATTAAACCTATCAAATCTTGAGAATACTGGATCAACATCAAATACACTTTAGCATACACCACATCTCGGGAAAGTACAACAACGATGCCGATCACTTGTCGCATTATCGCCAACCTCCAGAATGGCACCTACTACCAGCTTGGGTGGAAATAGTTTGCCAAGTTGGGAATCCCTACAATAGATTCTTTTACCTCAGATACCGCGCATGTTGTTTACAATTATTTGAGTCGAGATCTGAAAGACCGTCAAGCTCTGTTTCACGACGCGTTCAGTGGCCCATTGAACTTCCAGCTCGCATGGGTGTTTTCACCACCGTTTCTGATCCCCAAAGTTCTAACTCACCTAAATCAGTCAACGGGAATATTTCAACTAGTGGTACCTCGGTGGAAAAAAGTGTTGTGGCGCTCGGACCTAAAACTGAAAAAACTACAAAAACACCTAATCGATACTTCGACCGGTCTTCTTCCACCGAGAGTCGAAGACATAACGCTCGAAGTCTGGAAATGTGGAGATGGTCAGCAGCGATAGAAACATGGAACCCTGAGCAGGTGTCCTTACTGCAAAATTCCTGGTGAAAGTCTACTGTAAACCTACGACGTAGCTTGGAATCGTTGGACGTCTTGGTAAATTTTTTTTAAAACATTTTAACATAAATAGCCCTACCGGTGCGTAACTAGCACAATATTTTTTGTTGGATTTTCATTTAGTTAATCACTTGTCATACAATACAATACTTTTGCACAAATCTGTCGTGTCTACACTCTGTAACACTGAAGCATCACCTACCTGGTAAAATATATTCTAAAGTCCATTGCACTAAAAATTCTCAGACATCCAAAGCGCTTAATTGGGACGTCAGTAAACTTACTCCGTTTCTTATTAATTACTCATTTGACGTCACAAATAATTTTCAAATATTACGTCATACTGCAAATTTCTTGCTTCTTTGCTTGGGTAGACGTATACATAACATGACTTGACGTTAATGACAATTAATAGATTTCAGTCAATGCGTTAGATCTGATAATCATGTAATATTCTGGCCTCAGTTTGGCTCGAAAACGGACAGCAGTACATACAGACAGTCCGGTTGGAAACTACTATCAAACTATAATGACTCTAACTTAAATCCTGTGTTTTGAGTTGACAAAACAATTGATTTGCTAAAAGAAAGATGTGAAGCCGCTAAATCATTTAATTTGTTTGTTACGATAAGGGGCATAGCAAATCCCGCCTCACGTACTATTATAGCTGGTTGGATCAAAACTTTTTTTAAGGAAGCTGGCATTACAGCAACACGTGGAAGTGTTCGATCAGCCGTGGCCTCTAAAAGTTGGCTTAAATATCATTCCCTGGACGAAATTCTAGCCTGCGGAAATTGGCTGTCAGCTTATACGTTTCAAAACTACTACAAGTAGTAATCTACTATATAAAATTCTAAACGGACTGTTGGTCTATCAACGCACAGCCCAGACCGCTGAACCTAGAGACTTGAAATTTTGCACATAGATACCTTTTACAGTGTAGGCATCTACTAAGGAAGGATTTTTGAAAATTCCACCCTTAAGGGGGTAAAATAGGGGGTGAAAGTTTGTATGAAAGTCCGTCAGTTTTGAAGTTAGGATCTCCAAATTTTGTGTTCAGGCTGACGTATGAAAATGAATTAACACGTGTCTCAGCGTTTTTGCTAAATTAACAACCCAAAGGGGTAAAAAAGGGGATAAAGTTGTGTATTGAAAGTCCGTCGTTTTCAAAGTAAAAATAACTAAAATTATTATTAGGCGTACGGTTGGAAACTCAGTCAAAGTATATCGTTGTTGTTGAAATTTCAACCCTTATGGGGGTAAAAAGGGGATTTTTGTATTTAAAGTTCTTTATTTTCTAACTTAAATTCACTTAATTTATTATTTAAGCTTATAGTTCGTAGCTTACGCAAGGTATATCTTTGTTGTTGGAATTTCAACCCTTAAAGGGGTGCAAAGGGGATACATTTTGTACATATTTGAATTTTTTAATTATATTATGTTAGTAAAAATCACTATTTATTATTTAGGCTTATGGTTGAAAACTCAAGCAAGGTATATCGTTGTTGTTGGAATTTTAACCCTTAAGGGGGTGAAAATGTTATACATTTTGTATTTGAAGTTCTTTATTTTCGATGTAAATAAATATACTTATGGTTAGGCACTTACGCAATCGGTGATACCTACAGTGCAGGCATCCATTAAAGAAAGATTATTAGAAATTTTACCCTTAAGGGATTAAAATAAGGAGTAAAAGTTTGTATGAAAGTCCGTCAGATTTGAAGTATGGATCTTCAAATTTTGTGTTTAGGCTGACGTATGAAAATAAATTAATAGTCTTTCAGCGTTTTTTTATAAATTAACCCCCGACGGGGTGAAAAGAGGAATGAAGTTGTGTGTGGGAATTCCATCGTTTTCATAGTATAAATTACAAAAATAATATCGCTTATAGTTTAAAGCTCTGGCAAAGTATATGGATGTTGTTGAAATTTGAACCCTTAACCCCGTGAAAAGGGGATTTAATTTCGTTTTTTATTGTCGAACTAAAATTACTGAATTTATTAGATAAATATTTAGGCTTATGGTTGGAGTCTTACACAATAAGAGTTTTCTGAATTACAGCACTTAAAATGGGTTTCAATTTTGTATTTGTAGAAAATAATGTATTGTCACGTGTTTCGTGTTACTACTTATTACTTCCGCAAGTCGATCCGTCTGTCTGTCTACCACGAGCAAATATCTCAGCTATCTAGAAATAGTTGAGATACTTTTGGATATGGAGTATGGCGTAGGGAATTTCCCGATACCTCACATGATAATATTTATAAAACGTGAAAGTTTCATAAATATTATCATGTGAGCTACAAGTGTAGCAAGTCAGCGATACCTACAGTTACTGTGTAACATTTAAGGGAACTTAGATCGAAAAATTAAATAAAATTTTACCTTCCCATTTATCTACCCCTACAGCTGATCGGACAATGTATGTATAATTATATAAAATGGCAAACTGACTGACTAGGTGATATATCAACGCGCAGTCCTAACCACTGGACCTAGGGACTTGGGATTTTGCAAATGAATAACTTATAATTAAGCAAGATTTTTTGGAAATTGTGGGATTAGAATAGGTAATATACAAACTTAAATTCTAACTAATTTTATTTTATAAGGGCGTAAGTGACTTTTTTTGTTGATTGATTGTTACGCTTTCACGTCTTACAACTCTACCAATTATCATAAATTGTAAAACAGATGTTGTCTACGGGTCAGAAAAGGACATATATCCAGAAAATGCACTGTTTCCGCGGAAGAAAAATATCTCTAAAATGGTCGTCCGGCATAACAACTCTGCTCACTGGATGTAAATAAATTGCAACATGATGCCTGTACTGAAAAATGAACAGAGTCCAGAAGGAAATCTAATATCCCTAATAAAATTTAAAAATCGCGAGTTATGTTAGGCAATCTTAAAATAATTACTGTTAGCTAATTCACCTTTGTCTATAAACTGTAATTTTATGGTAATTGTCATAAAATCTTACTAAAATGTCTTTCATGATTCCGTCATTTTCGAAGTAAAAAACACTAAAATTATTATTTAGGTATAGGGTTGGGAACTTAGTCAAAGTATATTATCGTTGTTGTTGGAATTTCAACCCTTATAAGGGGTGAAAAGGGGATTTTTGTATTTAAAGTTCTTTATTTTCTAACTAAAATCCACTAAAAAATCAATTTAAGCATATAGTTAGTAACTCACGCAAGGTATATTGTTGTTGTTGGAATTTCAACCCTTAATGGGGGGAAAAGGGGATACATTTTTATTTGAAGTTCTATAATTTCTAAGTAAAATCACTTATTTTTTATTTAGGCTTACAGTTGATAACTTATGCAAAGTATGTTGGTATTGTTGAAATATCAACCCTTAAAGGAGGAAAAATGGGATACATTTTTATTTGGATTTCTATAATTTCTTTGAAAAAAATACTTATTTTTATATTTAGGCTTACAGTTGATAACTTATGCAAAGTATGTTGGTATTGTTGAAATCTCAACCCTTAAGAGAGTGAAAAGGGGATGCATTTTGGATTTAAAGTTTTTTTTATTATGTTAGTAAAAATCACTCTATTTATTATTTAAACTTAAGGTTTAAAACTCAAGCAAGGTATATCGTTGTTGTTGGAATTATAACCTTTAAGGGGGTTAAAAGGGTATACATTCTGTTTTTGAAGATCCTTATTTTCGAAGTAAATAAATAGACTTATGGTTGGGTACTTATGCAATCGGTGATACCTACAGTGCAGGCATCTACTAAAGAAGGATTTTTAGAAATTTCACCCTTATTAGAATAAAATAAGGGATGAAAGATTGTATGAAAGTCTCTAAGTTTTAAAGTTAGTTTCTCTAAATTGTATGTTTAGGCTGACCTTAAAAAATAAGTTTATGTGTAGCGTAGCGAATTAGCGTTTAAAATAAATTCTCCCCTAACAGCGTTAAAAGAGGGGATAAAGCATCGTTTCCAAAGTAAAATAACTAAAATTATTAAGGTTAGTACCTCTGCATGCTTGGTATATTGATGTTGTTGAAAGGAAATTGTTAAAACTCGCCTAAGAACCAACACTTAATTGACAATTACCAAAATTCCTATTCTTAATTTTGCGATAATTTGCATTCATTAGATGGTAACGGACACTTCTGAATTGTGAAATCGAAATAAAAAGGACTTTTTAGATTTTGAGCTATGTACTTATTTTTAACCGACTTCAAAAAAAAGGAGGAGGTTCTCAATTCGTCTGAATGTTGTTTTTTTTTTTTTTTTTGTATGTTTGTTACGCGATTACGCCGCCAATTATGGACCGATTTCAAAATTTTTTTTTTGTTCGAAAGGGTATACTCCCGAGGTGGTCTCATTTACACCAAGTCAGATTCTGATGATGGGATCCTTGGGAAATCGAGGGCAACCCTCAATTTTTATAGGCACCTATAATGTTTTGCATATATTTTCTGACTCAATGCTGATTTTTGGGTCTGGTAATCATCATGTCATGTTGCTGACCTGATGATGGAAGCCACAGAACTCCTTAACGGATATGAGTTAGAAGATTATACTGCAATTTGTCGACAGAACGTATTTCGCAGTGTGTTGAGCAGACGTGGAGCTTATAAGGTACCGCCAATTTTTATTTACTGGGGGCGTACCCGCACACCCAGTAACAAAAAAAAATTGAAAGTTAGTTAGAAAGTATTGAAAGTAGGTAAACCCTTTTCTTAACTTAAGTTTTCGTCGAAAAAATGACCCTATATACCATTGGATGGTCCATAGAGGACCAATATTAGGTAAGGTTACTTTGCTGTAAAGTCATTTTTGGCGAAGTTAGGAGGGAAAAAATAAAGGACTTAACACTTAAAATTGTAAAATAAAAAAAGTTTAATAAAAAACTACCTACCTTTACGCACATATTTAAAAAGTTAGTCATAAACTCAAATAAATTAAGAAAACGTTAATATTTTAAAATACACCTTATATTAATTTAATCCTCAAGGAACTGGGATACAGAGAAATCATCTGTTTTTATTTAAAATAACAATACTATGTACTCTCAGTGGCCAAATCAGCATTGTGCCACGCAAAAAAAAACTTCAATAACGTTGACAGATGACAAGACGTTAAAATAGATAGACGTCAGACGTGCGATCGTTTTCGAACTTACGTTTGAAAAAATACATTTCGCAAATGTTTTTGGAATCTGAGTGCACGTAGTTGGTTTGTTTTGCGATACTTAAGTTTTTATAAATTACGACTTGGCTTGAACAACGGATATCGATACCCCTCTTTAGCGTTCTACCTGGCTTGAATCACGGACTTTTAGCTACGATAACTTTCTTTAACACGGACTAACGATGGAATCCACTTATTGTGTGACTTTATTGTGGTTCAGCAAGTGGCTCTATGGTGCTGAAAGACGAACAGATTTTTTACTGTATACGACAGCTTCACTTTGCGTAAGTTATGATATTGTTTCTTTTAAATAAAAGAGAAAGAAGTAAAGCATATATTTTTTTCTGTTTCATACAATAGGTTCTGGTTATACCTTTATCTAGGTACCTAATATGTTTTTTTTAAATTCACTAATAAACATAAAATTCCAGGAGCAATTACAAACTTGAGCTCAGCTGGGAGCTCTTTGTAATATGGTGTTGCCGCTTCACACTCGATCACATCAATTAATCACATTGAGGACTGATATTCAACATCATGTGAATATCAGGAACATCATCTTTGAAAGACTTCTACTATTGCAGGCATGTTTATTTTTATTCAAATACGGAAATCATTAAAGATACTCAGATCTATATCATTTATTTGTATTTTTTTAAATTTAATTTTTATTTGATTTAGGTACGGGCGTCACATTACATTTGTCATCCTTGCTGGCAAAGAGCCGAAATAGCTGTAAAAGATTACTCTTTGCCGTCATCATCAAGAGGTACTGCGGCCTCGAGTGTACAGTTGAGATGCATTAACTGTAATATTAATTTGATAAAAATGAGACGACATATAACTATGTCAGCTAAACTAACTAACGTTAGTTTAGTTAGTCCTAACGTTAGTTAGTTAGTTTAGCTGGGAGGTGTCCGCACTTAGCCTTTCGATTGGGCCATTGTGCGTGCTGTGTCCTTCCCCTACTCCAACCAGCCCAAGTCATCCCAGAAGGCCAGCAGACCCTTCAGGCTCCTGAAGGCCTCCGGGAGTGATCCTGGTGATTGGAGAATCCGTGCCCGTTGTTCTGCCACACTCTCGCACTCCATGAGCACGTGCCGCGGCGTTTCCTCTGCCTCTATGCATCCTCTGCATGTGGGGCTGTCTGTTACTCCTATGTGGAATAGGTGCCTGTTTAGTGAACAATGACCGGTTATAGTACCTACAACCTTCCGAAGTTCGTTCCGTTTTAGTCTGATGAGGCTGTGGGCAAGCTTTTTTGATGCTGCCGGAATTGCATCTTTTGTTTTCCTGCATCCTACACTGTTCATCCATTCGGTATGGTGTGTTTCTGTGGTTCTTTCACGCAGCCACGTTTTAATTTGGGCCTGAGGTATAGGCAGTAGTGGTTCCGGTCCATGGACTACTACCTTCGATCCTCTTTTGGCCAATTCGTCTGCGGTGTCATTTCCCAGTGAGTTGCTGTGTCCTTTGATCCATTGCAGAACTACTCTGTTCGGGTATGCAATGGATTGGAGTGCATTGTGGCACTCTAGTATGAGTGCGGAGGTTACGACATTGTTTTGTAGGGCTTGGAGTACGGATGCACTATCCGAGACAATTTTTATGCCAAGATCTCGGACGTCTCTGGCTGCAACCGCCTGTGCCGCTTTGGTTATACCAATGCATTCTGCCTGGAAGATGGAGTTTAACTTGTCTAGTGTGGTCGATATGTTTATGTTTAAATCATTCGAGAAGACGCCGGCTCCGGTACCATGTGCCGTTTTTGAGCCGTCTATATATATCCTAACTTCATCGACGCCAGAGTTGTCTTTTGGTTCTTCTGTGAGTTGGATATTGTATCTTCGATCGAAGATGTGTTGACACGGAGTTCTGTCCATGGGCGCCTCGAGGAGTGGTAATTCCTTAAGGACCTCCTGCAGAACTTTTGAGTGTGTTGTTTCTATGTTTTGTTTCCATAGTCCGTTTGCTCTTAGTCTCAAGGCGGCTGACTGTGCTTCCTCCTGTATGATGAGATCTAGCGGTCTCAAGTTTAGGAGGAACTCGAGCGCGGCTGATGGGGTGGTTCTCATGCATCCAGTAGTTGCTACGCTGGCTAGTGGCTGTAGACTCTGGAATTTTGTTTTCACTGTGGTCAGTTGTGTTCTGGGCCACCATACAACTGATCCATAAGTTATAGAAGGTCTGATGACTGATGTGTATAGCCAAAGTGTGATTTTTGGATTTAGACCCCAACTTTTACCAACTAGTCTTCTACATTGACAAAATGCTATACAGGCCTTCTTTATTTTTGTATCGATATGACTCGCCCAATTCTGTTTGTTATCAAGGATAACGCCCAGGTATTTCACCTGAGTTGATAGCGAGAGTTCTGTGTTAAATAGTTTTGGTAATTGTAGTGGAGGTAACTTCCTTTTGTTGGTGAAAAGGATAAGTTCTGTCTTTTTCGGGTTTACTGATAGTTGATGCTCGTCACACCATTTTTCTACTATCTGAAGTGCTGAACGCATAATTCCGCAGAGCAGATTTTCAGCGTTTCCGTTTATCAGTATTGTTAGGTCGTCTGCATTACCAATAGTAGTGTATCCTCTTTCGTTTAGTCTGTCCAGTAGGCTATCCACTACTATGTTCCATAGGAGTGGTGAAAGGACACCACCCTGGGGGCATCCTCTTACTACCTTTGCTCTTGTGGTAGTGTTCACCACTATTTGAACCGCCCTTTTACTTATTAGTTGCGTTATCCAGTTTTTTATGTCTGGATCGACGTTGTATTTCTGTAGGGCGTGGTTAATGCTGTTGTGCATGGTTTTGTCGAAAGCCCCTTCTATGTTTATGAAGGCAGCTAGGGTTGAAGCTTTATTTGTGATAGCCGTTTCTATTTTATGCACCACCATGTGCAGCGCTGACTCTGTTGATCTGCCTGTTCTGTTTCATGTTGTTGGGGATGTAGTTGCTTACGTAGCGCTCCGTCCCTTAGGTATCGGTCTACTAGTTTTTCCAGTGTTTTTAGTAGGAATGATGTTATACTAATGGGCCTGAAAGCTTTGGCGTGCGTGTAGTCTTCCTTGCCTCGTTTTGGCAGGAAGACTACTTTAGCCTCTCGCCATGTTTTCGGTATGTATTTAAATGCAATGCAGGCCCTGTAGATTGGTAGTAGATGTTTTGTTACTTGGTTGGTCTGCCATTGTAGTAGTGCTAGGAAGATTCCGTCCAGCCCTGCCGACTTGAAGGGCTTAAAGCTCTTTAGAGCCCATTCTATTTTATTTGTCGTTACTACCTTGCCTGCAATTTCCCATTCTTGGGTTGTTGGTGTGCTGTATTACTCGTCAGACCACCCATGGTCTGACGTTATTTGACAGCCTGGGAAGTGAGTTTCCAGTAGTACTCTACTGGTTTCCTCATCTGTGTTGGTGTAAGTGCCGTCTTCTTTCTTCAGGGAGCCCAGGACTTTGAGATCGCCTTTTTAAAGGATTTTCTTTATTCTTGCGGCTTGGTTGGTTGAGTTAATGGTATTACAGAAATCATGCCAGCCTTCTGTTCTCCGGAATCTGATTCTTTTCTTGTAGTGTTTTTGTGCTGTTTTGTATTTTTCCCAGTCTTCAGTGGATCTGGTGTTTTTTGCTCGGTTAAAGAGTGTCCTGAGTCTCTTGCGTAGTCGGTCTAGTTCTGGCCCCCACCAGGTACTTTTACTCGAGGTTTTGGGTGTTACTTCAGGACAAGCCAGTTCATAACTGTCTCTAAGGGATTCAGTTAGGAGCTGAACGTTTGATTCTATGTTATCAGTACTAAGTGTTACGTCTGTTAGTTGTACGTCACCTAGCGACTTGGTTAGTAGATTTGTGTACCTTGTTATATCTGTTTTGCGGGGGTTGCGATATGGAACAGGGTGTGTTTGTGTGTACTGTATTTGGAAACAGACGCGGCGATGGTCTGCGAAGGAGGGTTCATTTGAAACATGCCAACCCTCAATGAGGTCTGCCGCCGCGTGTGTTGCCAAAGTAACGTCTATGATAGATTGATACCTTGAGCTTACGAAAGTGGGTTCTATACCTCTGTTCATAATGTTCAGGTTTGCTTGGTGTAAATATTCGGCTAAAGACTCACCCCTTTTGTTTGTGTCCTTACTTCCCCACAGCGGGTGATATGCGTTGCAGTCTGCGGAGATGATCAGGTCCCATTCGTGTTCTTCGCAGTGTTGTACCAGTTGGGCTAGTTCCCTTGCAGGAATTTCGCCCTCACTTGGCATATACACCGAAGCTAACACTAGGACGGTTGGTTGTACTGTAGATATCTTCACTGCTGTGAGGTCTCTAGAACAGAATTGGTTAAGCAAGGTTGTTGTTACGTTATTAGGCATGTAGATGCAGGTTCTCGGTTTTTCAACTGAGGTGTCCAGCAGTTACTTACCACCGATGTTGTTTAGACCGCAGACTCTATTATTCCTGATCCAGGGCTCCTGGATCAGAGCGACGGTCTTGTTGTTGACCTCCAGCACTCTGCGTAAAGTTGCCGCCGCTATCTGCTTGTGCTGGAGGTTTGTTTGTATAACATTGAGGGAGCTAAGGGCTACGCAGGACGTCATCTTCGTCGCTGGTGCTCCCCTCAATGTGCAGCGCTGAGTTTGTCTCCATCTCGCTCGTACCCGGTTGGGGAGCTGAGGTGGATGCCGCTGTGTTGGATGTTGTCCCTGCGGCCTCACTCGTCGCTGTTGGTTTCAGTCCGGTTGTTACGGGCTCGTCCGGAGAGAAGAAGCAGATGTAGCCACTGCCGGACATATGGGCTACTCGGCGATCTCTCTCCAGGATGGTCTGCTTCTGGTCTTCGGGGATTCCCAGGATAAGGTGAATCACCTTTTCCCGGAATCCTCCTCTCGAGGCTTGTTGTCCACCGTCATATCACCTTTGACGACCTCCGTAGCCGAGAGGCGAGCACGCCGGACTATATATGGCGCTGCCATCTCTGAGTCGGTCGGGTCAATGTAGAAAACGAACTTTTCTATATTGTCTCGGGTCTGGGTGTTGTGGTACCGTCGTTGTTTCTGATTTCTATAACACAAGTGCTTTAGCTACTTACCTTAGGATCAAAGCAATGTATGTGATGTTGTCCGATATTTATTATTTTATTATTATTGTTATTCCATAGGCCGAAAACCTCTCGCCTCTTGGGCGGCAATGACCGGCAGATGCACATTTGGCCGGGTTCAGGGCAAAAGAGAGAGAAATCGGCGGACGATGCGTGCGGTATCAAGCACCACCGCTTTCTGCATCTTTGCTGGAAGCGAGCCGCCGATGAATCCCAGCCTTTTCAGGTGTGAACCTAATGTGGCTGGGATTAACCCGTTTGCCGATATAACAATTGGTATGATTTCAGTGGACGCCACTTCCCACATTTCGGTAACCTCGTGTACTAGGTCCAAGTACTTGCGTTGCTTTTCGGTCTCGGCCTTCACAAGGTTCTCGTCATGAGGGATAGTGACGTCCACTAAAAACACCTTCGATTGCGCCCGGTCCATCAGCACTATATCAGGCTTATTCGCAAGAATAGTCCTGTCAGTGATGATGGGCCGGTCCCAGTAGAGCCGGATACTGTCACTTTCGAGTACTGGCTCCGGCGAGTACTTATAATAGGGTAGTCTCTGGCTCACGAGACCGTACTTAAGGGCGAGCTCTTGGTGGAGAATTTTGGCTGCTTGGTTATGCCTGTGCAGATACTCAGTGTTAGCAAGAGCCGAACAACCCGAAACCACATGACGGAGTGATTCTCCAGGATGGCGACAGGCCCGACAAATGTCCACTGTGCCATCCTTTATGATGTACTTTCGGTAATTGTTCGTCCTGACAACCTGGTCTTGTATCGCACAAGCAAACCCCTCGGTTTCCCCAAAGAGGTCTCCAAAGCGCAGCCAATGCACGGAAGCTTTTCGGTCCACGTGGGGCTCGTGTAAAGCCTTGAAAAACCGTCCGTGCAGCTCTTTCCCTTTCCATACGGTCTCGCGATCAGAGACACTTAGTATCGCCGGCGGCTGCCATGACTCGTTGGCCAGATCAAGAGGGGTGAGTCCTTTATCACATTCTATGACATCACAATGCATCGTTGTGTCGGTCTTTGCTAGGAAATACGCTCTGAGGCTAGATACCTCGCGGTCGTGCATGGTTTTAGCACTTAACAGGCCTCGACCACCACATTTCCTCGGGATATACAGCCTCATGACCGACGATCTGGGGTGATGCATTCTATGTAGTGTCATAGTTGTGCGGACTTTCCGATCCAGAGCGTTTAGTTCGGTCTGAGTCCATCTGAGAATGCCAAAGGTGTATAAGAGAATAGGCATAACCCATCCATTATAGGCTTTGACCTTGTTGACCCCCGACAAAGAACTATTAAGCACCTTTGTAAGGCGGTCGAAGAAGGCTTCACCAACAGACTGTTTTACGTCCGATTCCCTCAAACCTATACTCTGTGACATACCCAGATACCGGTACGTATCAGTTTCGGAAAGTGTTTGCAGTTGGACGACACCAAGGTTAACCTCCTGCGACCGAGTAATCTTTCCCCTCGTCACATGGATAACCGCACACTTATCAACCCCGAACTCCATTCTGATGGAGCCACTAAAATCAACAACAATGTTTAGTAGCTCCCTCAGCTTCGGAGCTGTTGGGGCTAACAGCTTCAGGTCATCCATGTAAAAAAGGTGCGACACCCGATCTCTCCCTCTCCGAAACTGAAATCCCGTCCCCGAATTCTCCAGCAATCTGCTTAGAGGGTTCAGGGCAAGGCAGAACCAAAGTGGACTCAGACAATCGCCCTGGTATATACCCCTCCTAATGCTTATTCGGTCTTCAGCATCCGCCATTCTCTCGCCCTGGAGACTAAGCATTGTACTCCATTGCTCCATACATTTCTCGAGGAAGTGTCGAACCGTATAATCAATTTTATACAGTTCGAGGACCCTCTTTAGCCATGTATGGGGGACTGAGTCAAATGCTTTTTTGTAGTCAATCCAGGCAGCAGAGAAGTTCCGGCGATTGCGTTTGACCAGTTGGCCAGCGACAGCATCTATGAGGAGAAGCTCCTTTGAACCGCGACTACCAGCCCGACATCCGTTCTGAGCGTCAGACATAAGACGATTCGCGTCTATATGATCACGAATTTTGGCGCTCAGAACGGATGTTAGTGTCTTATAGATGGTAGGCAGACACGTTATCGGGCGGTATTTACTCGGGTCCGCGGTGTTTTGTGTTTTAGGAGCTAGGTGAGTGACCCCAGTAGTGAGAAAGTTCGGGAGAGCTCCTGTCTCTAGCGCCTCCTGAAATTGGCGGGCCAAGGTAGCATGGCATACCGAGAATCCTTTTAGCCAGTAACTCTGCAGGCCATCCAGTCCCGGACTTTTCCAGTTCGGGGCTCGACGTACTGCAGTGGCTACGTCCTCATCAGTGATGAAGACAGGGTTCATCGGAGGAACTGATGCACACGCCTCCTCTATCGCGCCAATCCAGGGTCCTTCGCTGTGCTCCACTGGTGTTGACCAAAGGCCACGCCAAAAGCTTACAACTTCGGCCTTGTGCGGTCTTGCACCAGTGTTGCGAGGTTCAGAGCTCTCCAAGCGTTTGTAGAACTTTCTCTGGTCACTCCCGAAAAGGCGATTCTGCTCGTATCTCTCAACCCTTTCTGAGTACCTTCTGATACGCTTCGCCCACGCAGCGATCTTCTGCTTCAGCTCGTCGATGCGCTCCGTCAGTTTCCGAGCAAACTCTGGGTTAGCCAAATTGATTGTTATCCCACAAAACTCCCTCCTGACAAAGCGCACAATCCTTGGCCTGGTATTGCCTGAGCGGAAGCACGTCAGTTTGCCGATGAGGACTCTGGCTTGCTCGATACGTTGTTCGATTCTCCTCTTCCAGGCTGGCACAGTATTACTCCTGCGAGTAGTACGTGCAGCACTTGGACTTGGTGCAACTCGGATGCCTGTGAATCGGCACACCGTCATTGCTGCACTGAAGAGAATCGTACTGGTATCAGCCAGGCCAGAGCTGCTCTCCAAATGCTGGGGCAGCATCTGGTTTACGGCCTCAACGACATCCCGGATCCGAACACTGAGTGGTAGCCTCGGAAGCCTTGGTCTCTCTTCCAGGGGAGTATTACTGTACTCCAAAATCGCCTCCTCTAACATCCCCCTCATTTGCTCTAAATCCTGGGCGACTATATCCGATGCGCCACCAGCTACCACCGGCTCGTCTTCGACTACCATATTCTCGCCGCCAGAAGGCTCTGGAGTGGCAGTCCGCTCAGTGGGTGCGGGTGGCGCGCAGGAAACAGCCTCGCTTCGCAATTGTTCGAGCTCAGTGGTGCTAAAGATGTTAGACCGCAATATCCACCGAGCTCTATCCGACAGGTTTTGTTCGGCGACTGACAAATTTGGCTCCAGCTGCAGAAATGTGCGATGCATCCGTGCTCGATAACCTGTCCTGCCGGTTTCTCCCTCTGTCGCTCCGTAGTAAGCGCGCATGAGGTTCGCATTCATTGCTGTATTCCACCTCATGCGCCTTGTACCTCCAGTGGCGGGCACCAATTGCTGGGGCTGGGAAGCCCCTGCTGGTGCCAAGCGCACTGAAGGCGATGATGGTGGTGACTGGGCAGGTGGTCGGCCCAGTCGGGTAGTGCTGGCGGCCCGCATGCTGCCACGTCCAGCGCCAGCTCCAGACGCGCCCCGGCGATCACCCCCAGGCAGCGGCCCTATGCGCTCTCTATATTCCGCCATCATCATAGTGAGCGAGATACCATCGGAGTCTCGCTCATTCCCTCCGAGGGAGCCGTCTTGACCCATTTCCCTGGGTAATGCGACTGGCACCGGCTCTAGCACCAGTCGCTAGGGTACAGACTGACTGCGCTGGTTAAGCAACTATCTGTCACTTAGTTGCTTAACCAGTGGGCGATGGGGTCGTCACTTCCCGACGCCTTATTATTATTATTATTATTATTATATCTGTACGGTTTAGCAACCGCACAACATTATTTAGGTCACATTTCTGCGCATCAGCACTTACCGCGACAATGCGATTTTATTCTATCGAAACTGTAATTAGTTAAGCGTAATCCGCCAACCAACCAACACATTGTAAAACTTAAACTAAAATAAACTTTAAACTATAACTACGACGTCGTTTAACTCAACTAACTAACAAAACTATCTTAAGGTGTAGGATAACTCTTACATCTTAATGGTCCTTCGAGCTTCCGTGTAAGCGGGACCACAGTTCGCGAGTGTTACTACATACTTGTGAATTACCTACTCCTGCACGCACGGATACCAACCTGTGGACACCATCATCTGTCTACGTCATCAGGCTGCAAACACCTTCTATCGCAGTGTATTATCTGTGCTCTTTACGATCGCGAATCGGTTCTACCGGCCTCCCAGAAGCGGGTCTCACCGGTTGAATTGAGACGAGAACGCACATATCGTACTTAGGGTACAGGTTTGCGCACCTTGCGATTAGCAGTCGTAACCTTCAACATCAACATGAGCAACATCGAAGATCTAGTAACAAACCAAAACCAAGTGATCGAGGCGATGCAACAACTGCTTCGTAACTTCAAAAAAGATCCAAGTGATCGCAAAACTCCAACTTATTTCAAGAAACGTCTAGAAACGCTCGATGCATATTGGGCAGAGTTTCAAACGAACCACGTACAACTATGTGCATTTGAAGAACGGGATTATACTTATTTTTCCGAAAATTACTACGAAACAGCAAAAAACTTTTACAAACAAGCGCGAACAACTATTGAACAAGCAAAACTAAACACAACAGAAACATCACTGCTTTTTGCTACAACGCCAACAATTGAACCTGGAACGACTGGTGAATCTTCTACTCCTTATCAACCCCAACCAATACAATTAAAAATCGAAAAAACAATTAACCAAACTGTATCTCAAGGCAACGTAAGTAAAACTGAAGAAATGTTACGAAAACAACGTAGTAACTTTAAAGCGTTTTCAAGAACACTAGCCGCCATCGACTTAGACGAAATTAACGACAAGTGGGAATTTGAAGACACTTTGAAGAACATAGAGTCGAGGTGGAAAACTATAGACTCACTGCATTGGGAGCTGGACAGTGAAGTGATAAACGAACAAGAAGAGTACGAAAAGATGTTTGAAAAATGTGAAAAACAGTACAACTCAATGAAAAAAGCTCTTAACACCAAAATGTGGTCTGCGTCACACAAAGAAAAATCGACACCTGTTATGGAACTGCCTGTCTTTAACGGCGCTTATCAACACTGGACCTCCTTCAAGGACCTCTTCATAGAAACCATCCACTCTAATCCAACTTTATCGAAAGCACAGAAGATGCAGTTCTTGAAGTCAAAGGTCAGGGGCGAAGCTGAGAAACTTATTCAGCATCTGGCAATCAGTTCTGACAATTACAACGTTTGCTGGGACATACTGAACAACAGATATAACAACAAAAAGCTAATTTTCTCTTCACACCTGAATACGATGCTAAACTTGCCAACTCTACAGTACCAAACAGCTGCTGCTATTAAACGAGTACACGATACAATGAACGAATGTCTTAACGCCATAAAAAACCTTGGCGTTGATATTTCATCCTGGGATCCAATTTTAGTACATCTCTTATCACAAAAATTGGACACCGACACATACAACGACTACATTGAAAGTCTCAAACAACCGAGAGAGCTACCAAATCTAACTGAGTTCCTACAATTTTTGGAAACGAAATTTACATCTTTGGAGTCTTCTCGACGAAAACAAGAACGACCAATAACTGATCAACAACAACGTGGTTCATCAAACAACAAGTTCCAGCCCACATACAAAGCGTTTAGCGCTAACCAGAATTCAAAACCGAAAACTTAATTCAACAATAAACAAAAAGACCTCGAACATACCAAACTACGTAAAATGTCCACTCTGCAGTAACGAACATGGATTATTCCACTGCAACGAGTTTATCAAATTACATTTAACAGAACGCAGGAAATTGATTGCGAAACACAACTTGTGTAGAAATTGTTTGTTCGATCACAAGGGAAAACAATGCAAATCAGAGAAAAGATGCAGGCAATGTAATGAACAGCATCATACTCTACTTCATCAAGATACAACGATGAACAAACCACCAAATAAATACCTAGCCACTAACGAAAACGCGCCAACCTCAAACAGCCACACTTCGATGGAAGACATATCAGAAACACTTTTGGCTACCGCTCAAGTCAAGGTCAAGACCAACGACGGTTCAGAAATCATTCTACGTGCGTTGATTGACCAGGGATCCCAAGTTTCCCTAATTACTGAAAACGCAGCTCAGATGCTCGAATTACCAAGACAGAAATGTAATGGAGTAATTTTCGGGGTCGGAGCGAGAGAAAATAACTGTAAAGGTGCTGTAACTATCACCTGCACATCTTTACTCAGTAATCATACTTTCAACTCTGACCTATACGTAATGCGTAACTTAACCAACAATCTACCAAACCGATCATTTACAAAACCATCAACATGGACTCATCTGGAAGGCCTACAACTGGCGGACCCAGATTTCAACATCAGCCGACCCGTCGACATCCTCTTCGGGGCTGACATTTACTCTCATATTATACTAGGAGGTATAGTTAAAGGAGAGGAAACACAACCTATCGCACAACAATCCCACCTTGGTTGGATTCTGTGTGGTAACACGAGATCGTACCAATGTAACGTCATCCTCAACAACTTAGATGAAATTAGCAGATTTTGGACTATCGAAGATATCACTGAAAACTCACAGATGTCTACCGAAGATCTTAATTGTATACAACAATACCAAAAAACTACAAAACGACAGGAAGATGGGCGTTATGTCGTGCAGTTGCCTTTACATCCTGACGTCAACGAGAAATTGGGAGAATCAAAAGGAAAAGCTTTGGCACAATTTCGCCAGCTAGAACAGAAATTTAGAAAATTTGAAAACATAGAGAGCGATTACAAACTATTTATAAAAGAGTATGAAGAATTAAATCACATGCGAACTTGTAATAGCAACACGAAACCGAGCTATTATTTACCGCATCACTGTGTGCAGCGCGCCGAGTCATCAACAACGGCTCTGCGTGTTGTTTTTAACGCATCAGCAAAGACGACTTCGAGAAATAGCCTAAACGACTTGATGTACCGCGGCCCAAACTTGCAAACAGACCTTCAATCCATTATTTTGCAATGGAGACTCTACAAGATTGCACTTACCGCTGACATCGAGAAGATGTTCCGCCAAGTTTTGGTACACGAAGAACACCAACAATATCAAAAAATCCTGTGGAGATATTCAACCGATCAACTAATTAGGGAGTACGCGCTAACAACAGTAACATATGGAACTAAAGCTGCTCCATTCTTAGCTATGATGACTATAAAACAACTTGCAAACGACGAGAGAAAAAACTTTCCTGAAGCTGCGGCCATCATAGAGTCATCTTTCTACATGGATGACCTACTTTACACTTGTGATGACCTCGAAACTGCAACACGCATCAAAAATGACCTAAAAACTCTACTCATGACCGGAGGGTTCAACCTACGGAAGTGGTCATCAAACAACCCCGAACTGTTAGATAACAACCCTACAAACAACGAACAACAAGCATTCCACTTTCGACACCAAGAGTCAACAAAAACATTGGGCCTAAGGTGGAATCCAAAAGAAGACAACTTTAACTTCCAAATAAAAGTTGATACGAATTCAACTAAACGGGTCACAAAACGGTTGTTATTATTAGAAATTTCGAAAATTTTTGATCCGTTGGGATGGTTGTGTCCTGTAACAACAAAACTAAAACTAATATTTCAACAAGTATGGCAAGAAAACTTACTCTGGGACGATGAAGTAACTGAAAACATCCAAAAAGAATGGGCGAAAATTAAAGATCAACTAACTGAAATAAACAACATACAAATACCAAGATGGTTACAAGTGAAAAAACAAGACGATGTACAGTTACACGGGTTTTGCGATTCATCAGAAAACGCTTACGCCTGCGTGATTTATTGTAAAGTCGAAAACTCTATTGTCATAGTAGCCGCTAAATCAAGACTTGTACCATCGAAGAAAACAATTTCACTCCCGAAACTCGAACTTTGTGCTGCTCTACTGCTCGCTACACTCACGAAAAAGATTCAAGAGTGTATACCTAACCACAATATAACTTTTTACGGCTGGTCAGACTCCACGGCTGTACTAGGATGGTTACATGGTGATATTGGCCGTTGGAAAACATTTGTATCAAACAAAGTGAAGAAAATAGTAACTATTATGCCTCCAAACTGCTGGCGCTATGTTAAATCGGCCGAAAACCCAGCTGACTGTGCCAGCCGAGGTATAACCCCAATTCAGCTGAAAGAACATCCCCTATGGTGGCACGGACCCCAATGGCTGCAAACATTCCAACCTGAAACAGAAAATAACAAGATTATTTACGAAACAAACGAAGAAACGAAAGCAAACAAACAACTACAAGCAAACGTCACTACTAAACGTCACAGATCTGACGTCATCGACGAGATAATTACGCGAAACAGCTGCCTAGGTCGAGTTACACGAGTCGTCGCATGGATACTAAGGACGGTATCGCGTGACAAACATCGACCGCAGTACTTAACTATACCGGAACTTAAAAAAGCAAATAACATTATAATTAAACATATTCAACTTACCTCATTTGAAGACGAAATTACTGACCTAGAACAGAACAAAGAACTGGACAGAAAAAGCAAACTGTTACCTTTAAACCCCTTTTTGGACCAAGATGGACTCCTCAGAATGGGAGGACGCATCAGCAACGCCAAGATCCATGAAGATCAAAAACACCCGATTATTATTCCACACGAAGGTCATTACACTGATTTATTAATTGATCAAGCTCACCTGATTACCTTCCACGGAGGAGCCCGCCTTACGACAGCGAACATAAGAAAACAATATTGGATTATCGGTGGCATCAGGGCGGTCAAAAAACGACTTCGTAACTGCGCCTCCTCATGCGCCTTGTACCTCCAGTGGCGGGCACCAATTGCTGGGGCTGGGAAGCCCCTGCTGGTGCCAAGCGCACTGAAGGCGATGATGGTGGTGACTGGGCAGGTGGTCGGCCCAGTCGGGTAGTGCTGGCGGCCCGCATGCTGCCACGTCCAGCGCCAGCTCCAGACGCGCCCCGGCGATCACCCCCAGGCAGCGGCCCTATGCGCTCTCTATATTCCGCCATCATCATAGTGAGCGAGATACCATCGGAGTCTCGCTCATTCCCTCCGAGGGAGCCGTCTTGACCCATTTCCCTGGGTAATGCGACTGGCACCGGCTCTAGCACCAGTCGCTAGGGTACAGACTGACTGCGCTGGTTAAGCAACTATCTGTCACTTAGTTGCTTAACCAGTGGGCGATGGGGTCGTCACTTCCCGACGCCTTATTATTATTATTATTATTATTATATCTGTACGGTTTAGCAACCGCACAACATTATTTAGGTCACATTTCTGCGCATCAGCACTTACCGCGACAATGCGATTTTATTCTATCGAAACTGTAATTAGTTAAGCGTAATCCGCCAACCAACCAACACATTGTAAAACTTAAACTAAAATAAACTTTAAACTATAACTACGACGTCGTTTAACTCAACTAACTAACAAAACTATCTTAAGGTGTAGGATAACTCTTACATCTTAATGGTCCTTCGAGCTTCCGTGTAAGCGGGACCACAGTTCGCGAGTGTTACTACATACTTGTGAATTACCTACTCCTGCACGCACGGATACCAACCTGTGGACACCATCATCTGTCTACGTCATCAGGCTGCAAACACCTTCTATCGCAGTGTATTATCTGTGCTCTTTACGATCGCGAATCGGTTCTACCGGCCTCCCAGAAGCGGGTCTCACCGGTTGAATTGAGACGAGAACGCACATATCGTACTTAGGGTACAGGTTTGCGCACCTTGCGATTAGCAGTCGTAACCTTCAACATCAACATGAGCAACATCGAAGATCTAGTAACAAACCAAAACCAAGTGATCGAGGCGATGCAACAACTGCTTCGTAACTTCAAAAAAGATCCAAGTGATCGCAAAACTCCAACTTATTTCAAGAAACGTCTAGAAACGCTCGATGCATATTGGGCAGAGTTTCAAACGAACCACGTACAACTATGTGCATTTGAAGAACGGGATTATACTTATTTTTCCGAAAATTACTACGAAACAGCAAAAAACTTTTACAAACAAGCGCGAACAACTATTGAACAAGCAAAACTAAACACAACAGAAACATCACTGCTTTTTGCTACAACGCCAACAATTGAACCTGGAACGACTGGTGAATCTTCTACTCCTTATCAACCCCAACCAATACAATTAAAAATCGAAAAAACAATTAACCAAACTGTATCTCAAGGCAACGTAAGTAAAACTGAAGAAATGTTACGAAAACAACGTAGTAACTTTAAAGCGTTTTCAAGAACACTAGCCGCCATCGACTTAGACGAAATTAACGACAAGTGGGAATTTGAAGACACTTTGAAGAACATAGAGTCGAGGTGGAAAACTATAGACTCACTGCATTGGGAGCTGGACAGTGAAGTGATAAACGAACAAGAAGAGTACGAAAAGATGTTTGAAAAATGTGAAAAACAGTACAACTCAATGAAAAAAGCTCTTAACACCAAAATGTGGTCTGCGTCACACAAAGAAAAATCGACACCTGTTATGGAACTGCCTGTCTTTAACGGCGCTTATCAACACTGGACCTCCTTCAAGGACCTCTTCATAGAAACCATCCACTCTAATCCAACTTTATCGAAAGCACAGAAGATGCAGTTCTTGAAGTCAAAGGTCAGGGGCGAAGCTGAGAAACTTATTCAGCATCTGGCAATCAGTTCTGACAATTACAACGTTTGCTGGGACATACTGAACAACAGATATAACAACAAAAAGCTAATTTTCTCTTCACACCTGAATACGATGCTAAACTTGCCAACTCTACAGTACCAAACAGCTGCTGCTATTAAACGAGTACACGATACAATGAACGAATGTCTTAACGCCATAAAAAACCTTGGCGTTGATATTTCATCCTGGGATCCAATTTTAGTACATCTCTTATCACAAAAATTGGACACCGACACATACAACGACTACATTGAAAGTCTCAAACAACCGAGAGAGCTACCAAATCTAACTGAGTTCCTACAATTTTTGGAAACGAAATTTACATCTTTGGAGTCTTCTCGACGAAAACAAGAACGACCAATAACTGATCAACAACAACGTGGTTCATCAAACAACAAGTTCCAGCCCACATACAAAGCGTTTAGCGCTAACCAGAATTCAAAACCGAAAACTTTTAATAACTCTACAAATAATATTAATTCAACAATAAACAAAACGACCTCGAACATACCAAACTACGTAAAATGTCCACTCTGCAGTAACGAACATGGATTATTCCACTGCAACGAGTTTATCAAATTACATTTAACAGAACGCAGGAAATTGATTGCGAAACACAACTTGTGTAAAAATTGTTTGTTCGATCACAAGGGAAAACAATGCAAATCAGAGAAAAGATGCAGGCAATGTAATGAACAGCATCATACTCTACTTCATCAAGATACAACGATGAACAAACCACCAAATAAATACCTAGCCACTAACGAAAACGCGCCAACCTCAAACAGCCACACTTCGATGGAAGACATATCAGAAACACTTTTGGCTACCGCTCAAGTCAAGGTCAAGACCAACGACGGTTCAGAAATCATTCTACGTGCGTTGATTGACCAGGGATCCCAAGTTTCCCTAATTACTGAAAACGCAGCTCAGATGCTCGAATTACCAAGACAGAAATGTAATGGAGTAATTTTCGGGGTCGGAGCGAGAGAAAATAACTGTAAAGGTGCTGTAACTATCACCTGCACATCTTTACTCAGTAATCATACTTTCAACTCTGACCTATACGTAATGCGTAACTTAACCAACAATCTACCAAACCGATCATTTACAAAACCATCAACATGGACTCATCTGGAAGGCCTACAACTGGCGGACCCAGATTTCAACATCAGCCGACCCGTCGACATCCTCTTCGGGGCTGACATTTACTCTCATATTATACTAGGAGGTATAGTTAAAGGAGAGGAAACACAACCTATCGCACAACAATCCCACCTTGGTTGGATTCTGTGTGGTAACACGAGATCGTACCAATGTAACGTCATCCTCAACAACTTAGATGAAATTAGCAGATTTTGGACTATCGAAGATATCACTGAAAACTCACAGATGTCTACCGAAGATCTTAATTGTATACAACAATACCAAAAAACTACAAAACGACAGGAAGATGGGCGTTATGTCGTGCAGTTGCCTTTACATCCTGACGTCAACGAGAAATTGGGAGAATCAAAAGGAAAAGCTTTGGCACAATTTCGCCAGCTAGAACAGAAATTTAGAAAATTTGAAAACATAGAGAGCGATTACAAACAATTTATAAAAGAGTATGAAGAATTAAATCACATGCGACCTTGTAATAGCAACACGAAACCGAGCTATTATTTACCGCATCACTGTGTGCAGCGCGCCGAGTCATCAACAACGGCTCTGCGTGTTGTTTTTAACGCATCAGCAAAGACGACTTCGGGAAATAGCCTAAACGACTTGATGTACCGCGGCCCAAACTTGCAAACAGACCTTCAATCCATTATTTTGCAATGGAGACTCTACAAGATTGCACTTACCGCTGACATCGAGAAGATGTTCCGCCAAGTTTTGGTACACGAAGAACACCAACAATATCAAAAAATCCTGTGGAGATATTCAACCGATCAACTAATTAGGGAGTACGCGCTAACAACAGTAACATATGGAACTAAAGCTGCTCCATTCTTAGCTATGATGACTATAAAACAACTTGCAAACGACGAGAGAAAAAACTTTCCTGAAGCTGCGGCCATCATAGAGTCATCTTTCTACATGGATGACCTACTTTACACTTGTGATGACCTCGAAACTGCAACACGCATCAAAAATGACCTAAAAACTCTACTCATGACCGGAGGGTTCAACCTACGGAAGTGGTCATCAAACAACCCCGAACTGTTAGATAACAACCCTACAAACAACGAACAACAAGCATTCCACTTTCGACACCAAGAGTCAACAAAAACATTGGGCCTAAGGTGGAATCCAAAAGAAGACAACTTTAACTTCCAAATAAAAGTTGATACGAATTCAACTAAACGGGTCACAAAACGGTTGTTATTATTAGAAATTTCGAAAATTTTTGATCCGTTGGGATGGTTGTGTCCTGTAACAACAAAACTAAAACTAATATTTCAACAAGTATGGCAAGAAAACTTACTCTGGGACGATGAAGTAACTGAAAACATCCAAAAAGAATGGGCGAAAATTAAAGATCAACTAACTGAAATAAACAACATACAAATACCAAGATGGTTACAAGTGAAAAAACAAGACGATGTACAGTTACACGGGTTTTGCGATTCATCAGAAAACGCTTACGCCTGCGTGATTTATTGTAAAGTCGAAAACTCTATTGTCATAGTAGCCGCTAAATCAAGACTTGTACCATCGAAGAAAACAATTTCACTCCCGAAACTCGAACTTTGTGCTGCTCTACTGCTCGCTACACTCACGAAAAAGATTCAAGAGTGTATACCTAACCACAATATAACTTTTTACGGCTGGTCAGACTCCACGGCTGTACTAGGATGGTTACATGGTGATATTGGCCGTTGGAAAACATTTGTATCAAACAAAGTGAAGAAAATAGTAACTATTATGCCTCCAAACTGCTGGCGCTATGTTAAATCGGCCGAAAACCCAGCTGACTGTGCCAGCCGAGGTATAACCCCAATTCAGCTGAAAGAACATCCCCTATGGTGGCACGGACCCCAATGGCTGCAAACATTCCAACCTGAAACAGAAAATAACAAGATTATTTACGAAACAAACGAAGAAACGAAAGCAAACAAACAACTACAAGCAAACGTCACTACTAAACGTCACAGATCTGACGTCATCGACGAGATAATTACGCGAAACAGCTGCCTAGGTCGAGTTACACGAGTCGTCGCATGGATACTAAGGACGGTATCGCGTGACAAACATCGACCGCAGTACTTAACTATACCGGAACTTAAAAAAGCAAATAACATTATAATTAAACATATTCAACTTACCTCATTTGAAGACGAAATTACTGACCTAGAACAGAACAAAGAACTGGACAGAAAAAGCAAACTGTTACCTTTAAACCCCTTTTTGGACCAAGATGGACTCCTCAGAATGGGAGGACGCATCAGCAACGCCAAGATCCATGAAGATCAAAAACACCCGATTATTATTCCACACGAAGGTCATTACACTGATTTATTAATTGATCAAGCTCACCTGATTACCTTCCACGGAGGAGCCCGCCTTACGACAGCGAACATAAGAAAACAATATTGGATTATCGGTGGCATCAGGGCGGTCAAAAAACGACTTCGTAACTGCGTGATTTGCCGGAAACAAAATCCAATAAAACAACAACAACTGATGGGTGACTTACCTGAAGCACGATGCAACCCTACAAGACCGTTCCATCACACTGGTGTTGACTACACCGGTTACATCGATGTGAAAACCAACAAAGGCCGAGGCATTAAAACCACAAGAGGTTACATAGCTGTCTTCGTATGTATGGTGACGAAGGCAGTGCACCTAGAAGTGGTCTCGGACCTCACCTCGTCATCATTCCTATCAGCCATGAAACGATTCGCTGCCAGGCGAGGGGTGCCAAAACATATGTATAGCGATAACGGCACGAACTTCGTCGGGGCCAACAACGTGCTGAAACAAGAACTATTTAACTTAAAAGAACTACTCGATCCTGAATTCTTCACCACTATAACAGACATGCAGATCGAATGGCACTTTAACGCTCCATCGTGGCCGAGTGCAGGAGGACTGTGGGAGGCAGCAGTGAAGAGCCTAAAGTACCACCTCCGCCGCGTTATCGGTGAACAAAAGCTCACTTTCGAAGAACACTCAACACTTCTAGCTCAACTCGAAGCTTGCCTTAACAGCCGACCACTGTTACCACTCAACGAGGACCCTGACGATCTTGATTACCTGACACCGTCACACTTTCTTTCAAGTGGTCCTACACTAACAATTATTGAAACTGAAACTGATGAACGCACACGATGGCATCTTGTACAGAAAATCTACAAAGACATTTGGAAGAGGTGGCAGTCAGAGTATTTATCTCAGTTATCACCACGTGGCAAGTGGCGGCAAACGCAAGAAAACATGAACATCAACGACGTCGTAATTATCCACGACGCCAATTTACAGCCTGGGAAGTGGGCCTTGGGAAGGGTGACCAAGCTGCATCCAGGAAAAGATGGCCACGTTAGAGTGGTCACCGTCAAAACAAAAAACGGATTTATGAAACGCCCTATTATAAAACTATCCAAATTACCAGTATCAAAACCTGAAAACAAAGAAAATCCTGTGAAAATACCAAACGAAGATCGAAGCAAAGAAAACAAACAACAAACCGAACAAACTAACAAAACTACAACGAAGAAAACATCCAATTTGATCATGAAGT
Source organism: Anania fuscalis (assembly GCA_950371115.1). Classification (NCBI taxonomy): domain Eukaryota; kingdom Metazoa; phylum Arthropoda; class Insecta; order Lepidoptera; family Crambidae; genus Anania; species Anania fuscalis. The sequence goes on along the minus strand of OX493326.1, from coordinate 22,311,934 downwards.
CGTGCAATTTGATATGGGCCATCTTATCACTTCTTACAATAATAACACCCGCTCAGTGTAACTACAGCCTTACAAATATAAATAGTAGCCAAAGCCTCTATTTTGATAAGATAACGGACATGCACCTCATGCGCGATGAATGGAAATTGATTGTGTTTTATAATATGGAGCCATATTGGCATGGCATACAAACATTCAAAAACTATATCATAAGCTTGGAAAACACATGCGCCACTTCCGAAAGTCGTCGTCAGTGTGACGTCATCTTGCTGCAACTACGACACGCTTACACCGAGTTAAACTATTACAGTGATATGCTCCTTAGTCAACAAGTAACAAACTCAAAACGGCGACGTCGGGGCCTTATCAACGGCATTGGCTCAATAGCAAATAGTTTGTTTGGAGTGCTCGATCAAGAATTTGCTGAAAAATACGAAAGAGACATAAAACTAATCAAAGAAAACGAGAAACATATCGTCCAACTGTGGAAGAACCAAACCTCGCTTGTAGAAGCTGAAAATAATTTATTAAAACGAGTGGAGGAAACTATCGATAGGCAACATAAAATGTATAATCAACACCTCGTCGAGCTTGAAAAGGCCGCGACCACACTGGCAACTGAAGTGAAAAAGATTCAGAAACTTAGTGATTTTACACTTACTTCAATTATCGCCAACAACATTTTGGAAAACCTAAAGGGACTTCAAGAAACACTTTTGGAAACTATAACGGAAATTCATTACGGAAAATTTGACATTCATCTACTGCATCCGAATCAATTAGCAAAGGAATTAAACATAATTTCTGGACACCTTTCAAGCGATTTGACCTTACCAATCGAAAACATACAAACTGATTTGAGAACACTGTACCATTTGCTGAAAGTTAAAGCCAGAATGACTCAAGACTACTTCATATTTGAAATAAAAATCCCTCTCGTAACACGTGACAATTACGAGATATACAATTTAATAGCGATTCCTCAAGAAACTGAACAATACATGGCTAAAATAAGACCTCTGGCTGATCACATCGCCATAAACTTAAAGAAAGATGCTTACATACTATTAACAGAAACAGAACTACGATCCTGTGTACCATATAACTACAAAACCTTGATGTGTCCTTTACAACAACCAATCTTTCACCTAAAATCAGACGAAAATCTATGCATCAAAATAAAAGACACAGATCAATGTGAAACTTCGCTTACAATTTGCACCGACATGTGGACACAACTTAATAAAATAAATACGTACTTATTTTTCTGCTGTGGACAACGAACAATAAGAATCATATGCGAGAATCAGGTTGCAGCCGAACGCGTCAGCAAGGCCGGCGTTATCGCACTCGGGGACGGATGCGTCATCAAGGGCGAAACCTTCACAATATATTCGCATACACAGCAATCAAACACTATGACAGTACAATCACCTGTTCTCAAGGTCGACATACATCCGATCAACAACATCTTTAACACCAGTATTATGCCATCGATCCACCTTACTGGAATTAATGGATCAGGTTACGAACATATTGAACAAGACTTAGATGCCATTGACAAGCAAATCCAACAAATGAAGAACAAGGACGTCAGTGAAATAATCACGGACGTGGACAGCCTCACCACACATGACGTACACCAGTACATAGTGCTGTACATACTGGCCGGCGTGACACTGATCGCTGCAGGCACCTATATTTGGCGGCGCGGACGGGCACGTTGCACCGCGACTATCTCAAACGGTGACCACCCACATGCCGAGCCTCCGATCCCACTGACACAACGTCCGCAGAGATCTATCAAACAGATTCGTACTACTCAAGAAACAAGCATGGCACGAGAATCAATCGCGGGTCCAGCTCATATCTACGGCCACATAAACAAAGCTACGTCACCGGTCATCAGAAAACTATTTAATGACAGTGATAGTGCTTAGTGAAGTGTATTGTGTGAAATATTTAAGCAATTATATTTTTTACCTATTGTAACTTAATAAGTTAACTTTTAACATTGTATGCTTAAACATGACTTGCTATAAGATTTTCTATACGTACCTCATCTCGCCCTCGGGAGCATGTACGGTTTAGCAACCGCACAACATTATTTAGGTCACATTTCTGCGCATCAGCACTTACCGCGACAATGCGATTTTATTCTATCGAAACTGTAATTAGTTAAGCGTAATCCGCCAACCAACCAACACATTGTAAAACTTAAACTAAAATAAACTTTAAACTATAACTACGACGTCGTTTAACTCAACTAACTAACAAAACTATCTTAAGGTGTAGGATAACTCTTACAATATCATAACACTGCCAGGAATCAACTTTGTACCACGGGTTCTGGGCGCAAAGGACTCGGTGCAGTGTGGCAGCGTCAGTGATACGGGAGTGGACAAGCAGCCCCGCCTTCAGCTTTTTCTTCATCTCTGACTGTTTAATAACAGTCAGAGTGGTGCCCGGTATGGGTGATGGTAGGGTTTTGACCCTGTCGACCAGCCAGCCGAGAGCGTTCGCATCCTCACACCACATCGCTAGTGCCCCATCCAGAAGGAAGGGGCGGCCACGGAAGGAAGGAGCTTGCGCGCTCGGAGAGAGTGGAAACAGGACAGCCTGCAGGATACTATCGTCGATAGTCTCCTTGAGCTGATCTGCCTGGGTGGACGAGAGGTCCCTCGGCGGAACGGTGGTAACCGCTACTCTCAGATGCGATTTATTCGCATCTGCGTAGCTCATCGTCCGCTTTGGTCTCGTGTCGGTTTTTGCGCGTTTGGCTTCTCCCCTGGGTGACTGAGTCTCATCCAGGCGAGCTCGCTTCGAGGAAGTTCGCTCACCCGGGCGATCCCCAGGCCCAGACTGCTCCTTTTCAGGAGCAGGGGAAGCATTCGCAGCAGGTATCCGGCTACGATGACCTCTCGGCTTTCTTCTCCTTTTCGACTGTACTGGTGGTGGTGGTGGTGGTAGTGGTGTTTGTGGTGGTAGTGGCGGCGGAGCCGGTATAGTCTGTGCCGCTGCCACCTCCGTGGAGGTGGGCGGCGCAGGTTCGCGCTGCGTTTCCGCTGCTACGTCGGCTGCCGCTTTGGTAATAGGCTTTCGGGCTTTCCTTTCCGCGCGCCGGTTGTGGCGACTACGTTCCGGTTGTCCCGTTGGCCCTTGGTTTGGTGTGTGGTTTTGTTTGTGTGGTGGAGCCGCTGGGCCAGCCTTCCCCTTTCAAGGGGCGCTTGTGGGCGACTACGGTCCACTGGTGTTGTGGTGGCACAGATTCTGTGCCAGTAGGTATGGCCTCTGCGAGGCCTGACAGGTCCAGGCTGGAGCCTGGTCCTGTTTGTGGTGTACAGCCAGTAACATTCACCGACACGGGGGCCTGGACGTCCACCCCTGTGCGGCCTTCGGTAACAAATTTCACACTCGCAGGCCCGGGTACCTGCGAGCGCTGGGCGTTAGCCGGATCGCATGACAGAATCGCATTATTCGCACTCATATCATTAAACGGGGGGGTTTGGAAAATAAACACACAGCACTTTCCCAAGGTGCTGTGGCCGTGCTTTCAGAAGGGATTTAATCCTTCTGGGCTTACGTCTGTGTGTGGTTTTGCGCCGCCACGGTTCGGCTATGCCGGATTGGAGAGGGAATTAGGATGGGACTGTGGGTAAGGATATTTTGGGGTACGGCCAGAGGTTTCTGTTATACCAGTAGCTTAAGGCAATTGGCCAAGAACGGGCAGCAACCTCGGGAAGGATAGTCCACTGGCCTTGTCTACGGGATCTCTGCGACCTGCGCTCCTCCTTAGACCATTCACCAAACCCAGCAGACAGATGCTGGGAGTAGGGGAATTACCAATCAAAGTATTTATTAAAATACAGATGTTGATTGATCTTGCCCCCGCCCAATAAGACGACATATTTTAGAAGTGAATCACTCATAATATTTTAAATATTACAGGCTATTTCAGCGGACTTTATTTTTGAAGCGTGTCACACATTGATATCTGAGAGAAGTGCAATAGTAGAAGAGCTACAAGATTCTACTATCACTGTTGGTCATCAAAACATATGCCTAATATGTGGTTGTTCATTGACAAATGCTTGAAGTCACGAAGTCCAAGCAGAAATCAACCGCCATGTTTTACACATTATTTGGAATTGGGTTCAGCCGCGGCAGGTAAATAATTATATTGATTATGAATTATATATATACTGCATTTTATTTCAGTTAAATAGTATACTGTGTATTATAGTATTTTTTATATTTACAGGTTCAACCATCAGATCTTGTTTGTCATAGATGTTATCAGCAGAAACCACCCTGAATGAGACAAGAACTGAAGTATCAGTGCCACAAGCTGCCATAATTACACTGCCTAACTACTCAAGTACTCCTGGCACTCATTCTCGCTGCATATTTCCAACCTGTAAAGATACGTCACAACAAATGATTCCACTTACGTTACGCATAAGTCTTTTTAGTGATCCAAATACTATATACCAAGCAATTGTCGTATATTATGTAGCTTCCATTAAGAAAGACAGACATGGCCAGACTTGTTTGAAATGAGAGTGTATAAGTTGTATTTATTTGGTATGAATAAAATAAGTAATCACAACCTGAGTTTTATTTATATAGGTACCTTTAAGTGCTAGGCTAAAACAAGAAGCAATACTTACTTATTATTGCTTCTTGCATTCTGTATTCTTTAAATCTCGGAAAAATTAGAATTGCAGCGCTCTTTAGGTCATTATCTCAAGATGGAAAATTGTGTTTTCTAATAATTGACGAGCCTAATTATGATACATGTTTTGCAGTATTACTTATATACATCTTGCTCGAACTATACAAATATGTATTTAAATAATATTAAACAAGCAGGTACATATTATGACTAGCCGTTAAAATGTGCTTGAAGTGCTTACATTAGCAAACATAGTAATGTTTCGTAAAAATAAAACATAACCTCAAAATCTCTATGATAACTGCTAATATCTATGTTTTCAGAAGTGTCCGTCAAAAGTTATTGTTCTTACATACAATAATGTGTAATTTCGGACTTGGGAAGGTATTTTTTTTCACTGTTGGTTCTTAGGCGAACATTGTATGGACGCAGAACAATGTCCTTTCCACCCTTAAAGGGGTGGAATAGGGGATTTAATTGCGTATTTGAAGTTTTTTTATTTTCGAACTTATTTTACTGAATTTATTATTTAATCGTATGGTTTTACTCAAATAGAGTTTTCTGAATTACAACACCTAGAATAGGGTTCAATTGTATATTTGTAAAAATAATGTATCATCACGTGTATCGTGTTATTACGAATTATCTACTGCCGCATGTCTATCCGTGTCTCTGTCTGCCACGAGCAAATATCTCAGCTGTCTGGAAATAGTTCAGGAGACCAATTCTGCCGTCCAAAGAATAAGTGCAGTAAGGAACATTTTTTCGTAAAATGAGTTATTTACTGATTCCGAATCGCCATAACGAGCTCTATATGATTATTTGATCTTTGTAAAGATAGCTACTGTGGAACGGCTAGTTTTGATAAGACAGAATGCAGTAAGTGTTCTAAAGAGACCAACATAGTTTAGCATAAATGCAGTTAATAAACTTACTGCACCTTGCCTTAAGTTATTTTCCTAGACTTGTATGACCGACAATAATAATGAATGCAGTAAGGTATCTTACTGTTTGTTTAATATGATATTATCTATTAAAGTCTTCAAACAGTCTACTACATAAAAATGCAGTAAATTTAAATGCTGCGTTCATAATTAGCAGTTCGATTGAAATATGTTATAGTATAATATTAACTTAAAATGCAGTAACATTAATTACTGCGCTTTAACTTTGGATTTTTGCTGAAATTAATTGCTAGAAAAGGTTTATTATAATCGCCGTAAAGTTTATTACTGCATTTTTTATAAGTACCTAATTTATTACTGTTGGTGTTTAATACTAAATCTTAATGCAGTAAGAATGCTTACTGCACTACCAACTGTATAATTTGACTACATGTTTATCAAATATTCACTAAAAAATAATGCAGTGAAGCGTATAGTTAGTAGAACTTTGTGCTCATAATAAGCAACATGCTGAAAGTCAGACATTAAATAATTCAGATACTTGTTGCTCCTATTGTGAAAAATTTGAAGGACATAAAGTAAGATACACTCAGACCCGTAAGAATACAAAAAAGACGTAACTAAATCTTCTGGAAAAATCACAACTAGTACATGTTATTGTTCAGTTGATTTACAAAAAGTAATAATAGCAGCATTTTTTGCCTAAGAATTATTGCCTATAATGAAAGCTTTGTACCATTAGGTTCTTCAAAAAAGATGATATTCCTTTTGCCGCAGTAGTATGGAATGAAAGCACAACTGGGCGTAAACAGGAAGACATAATTTCCACCATCAGAGCATTTTTACTATACACCGTGACATTTTAGTGGTTGTTTTACCGCGGCAGAACGATTTACCTTTAGTAGTTCTATCGAACCATGCGAGTTATTTTTTTTTAAATAAAAATAAATTTGTTTACAACCTATTAAAACAATAATCATCAACTCGAAAGCGTGAGAAAACGATAGTTTCTTTTACGAGATGTGACGCATTTAGGTACTGCCTGCCGCACAAAATAAATGATTAAAGTAAAAGAATCTCCCGCACAAAGTAATACAGCATAAAATGTTTCGGTGTATAAAAGAGATGGACAACTGTTCCTCCCAAAATAAAAACTGGACATTATTTTCTTTTTTAATTGCATTATTAACAGCATTTTAATTGCTACACAGACTGTTACGCTAAAATATTTCGAACCAGGGCATACATTTATGTCCGCCGATAATTTTCATCATAAAAGAATCAACTAAAACGGCCATCATTGAAAAGTTGGTCCATCTCATGCCAGAAGATAGAAAACAATTTTGGTTGGGGTTACCTATTGCTACTGGTAAAGAGGTAGAAGATGATCCTGTTGAAGAGTAATATAAAGAATATGATTTTTTAATAAGCTAAGACTATAAGTCAAGTAACAAGATTGACTGATTGTGAGTGGAAACTAATTTGTTTTAGAAGAGTTTTAATTTTATACGTACAAGAGTGCATTATTTGAGAGTATACGTTTTGTTTACATTAATATATATGATCTCAAGATTTGCCATGTAATTGGGCTGTGATGGAAATACCTAATTAGGTTTAAAGTAAAAGTACAAGATCGACTGATTGTGAGTAGAATATAATTGTTTTTAGAAGAGTTTTAATTTTTTGTACCCAAGAGTGCGTTATTTGAGAGTATACGTTTTGTTTATTATTTTTAATTGATTTGATCTCATGATTAGGTAACTTTTATGCTAACCTTGTTCAATGCAGCCGAATGCTCAGTTTTAGGTATAATTTCTTTAAATAAAGAAATAAAACTATTTTCATGCTTATTATTTTAATTGCACAATGCTAAATAAAGCTAATTCATTATTATAATTTTATGACTAGAAAAGGTTAATTGTTACTGCTTTAGTTAGTACACATTGTTTGCGAAAAACAATTAAGATCACATAAAATAATTGCAGTAACTAAAATCACTAGCCAGACCTTGCTAGTGATTAGCGCAGTAATTCGCACAGTTACTGCATTTATTCTTGTACAGGCTGTATCTGTATGGTTTCGCTTTACTAAGAATAAAGTGTTTTTTTATTTATTTTATTGCATTAAATAAACTTATTAAAAAAAGGGTTAATTCAGCTGAAGCTAGAAATATTAATCAACATTTTGGTAAAATAATATTTTTTAAATATTTCATAGAAATAAAAAAAAACTAATAAAACGAACAAAAAGTTTACCGCCCTTTTTCTCAAAATCATGTTGAAGTCTACTAATATAAAACATAAGTCAATCTTTACCGACGGGGCTTACGTTACGATTCTACTGTAACATAAAACTGTATTCTACTAATCATTATTACCAAACTTAATCTAAACGTAAGCCGAAACGCTACGTAAACTAAAACGTGAAGGTTGTGAAACTACTTAGTATAAAATTTGGAACAGTGAAATACTCAATTACTTTAATAAGTCACTGTTACTCGATTCTCGATTAAGTTATAATTATCATCTAGGGGCGTCCCTAACTTTGTATTTTGATTGGTTCATAATTTGACAGTGAGCAACATCAAACTGATACGTTTCGTTTTGTTGTTTAAAAGTTATTGTAAACATTGAAAAAGAAAGTAAGTAATGTAAGTATTTATTACGGTAGTTTTCTATTTTATTCGTGAACTTATGAGGTAGTGATAAATTTTAAGTACTTGTTTGTATAAAAATTTACAGAGTTATGGAAGCGGCGACACGAAGAATCACCAATGTCCGGCAGCTAGAACTGCTGCTCAATTTTTTGGAGCAGCACCGAGACTTGGCTCTAGGACGAGTGCGGTCGAAGGAGGCACGAGCACTTTCCCTGCGATTGTGGCAGGAGTGTGCCAATATTTTAAATGCTGAAGGGCCCTTTCGCGGGGCTAAGGAGTGGTCTCGAGTAAATATTCTTCAGAGTAATTTTAAACATGTTGAAGTTTGTATTGCGATGATTATTTTACTTCTACTTTCTTTCAGCTTTGGAATGACTATAAAAGTAGGGTGCGAGCAAAAGTTATTGCAATAAAAAAATCGCAATCGGGCACCGGTGGGGGGCCCTCCTCAATTATTATTTTAACTCCAATAGAAGAAAGGGTCTCTTCTATTATAGGGCGGGATGTTGGCCCCCTACCCGGAGTCCAACAAGACCCTTTTCACGTGATAGATGTAAGTAATAATACCTATTTTTATTTTAAAACTTGCATGCCTCGAATACATCACAACACATTCAAATATTTTTTTAAAATACTTTGCAATCAGAGCAAAGCTCTGTCATAAATCTACAATTAAAACCATGTTACCTGAATAGGTGAATTTTCTGAAAGCTAAATAAAATCTATGTAACCCTAAAAATAAATAAATTATATTATATGTGTACCTATACACCGTGACTTTTTAATTACCCGAGAAAACTAAAATTTGCGTTTATAAAAATATGTATATCAGTAAGTAACATACAAATATTATAGCGTTCATACAAAAATATCGTTTTATAGGACTTCAAATAAATCCTGTTAATGCACCAAAAACATGTAAACCATCTTCGTAGTATTTGTTTAATGAAAGAGAGAGAGACGCATGCATTCATTCATACTCGAACGGCGCTCGCGCAGTCTCCCGCGCATGCGCGTCTGCTACGCCTAGTGCCAACGATTGTCAAGATCGCCAAGCATCGCGGGTTCGCATCCTGCACTAGCATTTAATAAACGTGATATCTGTTGATTTGTATGTTGTGGCCATTACGAAGTAATAAAAATAGCACTTTTCACGAGTTTTTTTTATCTGCTTAATAAATTGTTTATTTTAATTACTTAGTTAAGGTGTATTTTAAAATATGAAATTCACTAGGTATTTACAAGATTAACAAATGATACAAATACCTAAAAACCTTAAAACAAATATCAACATACCTTACACGTATTGCTATTTTTTCAAAATGTCCTCTTCTCTCCGAGATACAAACACGTGCTCTTTTCCGCAAGTTATTCTTCAAAGAAATAAGCACGTTTCTTTGAGCTTGAACCTCTTGAAAAGCCGCAATGATTCGGTTTCGCAAATCACCAACACAAGTAGCTTCACTCACAAACACTCGGCGCTTGATCTCGCTCCACAAATAAAAGTCCACAGGTGTAAGGTCCGGGGACCGCGGAGGCCAGGGCACAGGCCGTTTAGGTACGCGCGCACTGTACACGCGATATTCGTAGGCCATCACGATATTCGTCACTTCACTTTAAAGTAAACACAGGTGCGGAGGTCGCGTGCGCCGGTGACCTTGCGTGACACAACCTTGACCGTTTAAGATTCCCGACGGACTGAGCTGAGGTCAATGATGGCGCGGGCGGGCGGGGGATGCGCGTGAGACTCCGCCCGCCCGTTCATTGATGAAGGGAGTGCTGGCCAGCTTCGAGCTTAGACGCGAGTTTGCCGAATGAGAAAGAAACGTCTTTTGTCGGCAGGTTGTGTAATTTGTTTTCATTCATAGTTATTCCTTCCGTACGCCAATATTACGCGACCAAATTAGGTGGATTTTGGTTCCGTTAATGTTGGAATGATAATGATTACTATTTGAATTAGCAGGACTTTTATGGTGCATATTTTTTACGGAATTTTAGGGACGTTTTAAATAAATTTATCATAACTTTTTTTTATTTTTTTTATTCGCCAAATTCGATGTATATCGATATCTGATTATGTTAGTTAATTTTCTCGGGTAATTGAAAATTCACGGTGTATATACCTAATATCTATATAGATATTTTTCGTATAGTTTTTTAAAGAAACAAAAATGTGTTTAGAAATGATTTTTCGCACTCTTTGCCTGCAGGGTACTTTGCACGTTAGGCTTGCACATACATAGGTATTATAGGTATGCATTTGAAAGGTATCTTTCTTATCATTTTCATACTAACATTAAGGGTTATTTTTTTCATGTACTTACTTCAATGCTTTTTTAAATTGTTGATGGATGTTGAATTACATACTAAGAATAATGAGAACAATGAAGCTGAGCACACAAAGCATCGTCAAACTGCACCTCCACAATACTCTGCTTTGTAAGTGGCACAATGTGGTTTAATACATTTTTATTATACAGCTAAGCTAATCATAGCCATTTTTTTGTTTGAATGTTGTTTGTATCTTTATTTAAGTTGGAATATGTAAATTTATGCATCATTATCTCTGAAAATAATTAGGTAGTTATGGAGTTACAATATGGACATGTACATACGAGTACATACAAAACGAAAATCTTGGTTTGTGTTTAAGCTTGACTTTTGCCCCCTTATTGAGGACGGTTTAGTTCATCAGTGGACGTCCTGTGACGAATTGTCATGATATAGAAAAAAAACCTAATTATTACTGAAAATATTTATTTAACACCATATTGGGCAGGTTTCACAAACAATTATTATTTATTATGTATTTCAGGGCCGCTAATCAGCAACCCAGTACCAGTCAGGAAGACCAGCAACCACCCATCGATATCCAGCCTCCTATCCATACCCAGCCACCTATCCATAGCCAGCCACCCATCCATACCCAGCCACCCATTCATACCCAACCACCCATCCATAGCCAGCCACCCATCCATACCCAGCCACCCATACAAAGCCAGCCACCCATCCATACCCAGCCACCCATACAAAGCCAGCCACCCATCCATACCCAGCCACCCATACAAAGCCAGCCTTCCATTCCACCCAACAATGCCAGCCAAACTGGAGGTTCATCCCACGAGTCGGCTAGTTTTAACCGAAGTGGGAACACTACAAGAGGAAGAACTGCAAGGGGTCGTAACCCCAATATACGCCATCGACCCACAGTGCAACAATGTAATACTTATTTTTTGTTTCTACTCATATGCCTTCTGCTGGCTGAGATTAATAAATATTAGACATCACATACATTGCTATGATCCCAAAGTAAGTAAAGTACTAATAGAAATCAGAAACAACGACGGTACCACCACACCTAGACCCGAGACATTATAGAAAAGTTAGTTTTATAATTACATTGACCCGACCGGGAATCGAACCCGGGACCGACTCTCGACTTCGGGAGATAATATTTATATCGATTGTCTGCGTGATATTATATTTTTAGGTGCCTATTTATTTTGTTATCTATCTCTATTGACATTCTTCAGTAAAATCTGTTCAGCCGTTTATAATTATTGTTTTTTTACACAAATCTGTTCTAAATAATGTATTCTTGTTTTTAATTTACAGCCAATAGAGAAGCTCTCGAGGAATCATGCTCCGCCATCGCACGGATTGAAGTAATGCGTACCAGGACTGAGGAGTTGTTGGCAGAGTCCTTACTAAGGCAATCCGAGGTAGCTGAACGCCATGAACGTGTTCTGGAAAGGATTGCTTAGGCATTCCAAATAATGGCTGAGGCAATGGACAGAATTTCCAGAAGACGTTCAAGCCTGGAAGTTATATCTTCGGATACCGATTAAAATTAGTTAAAAGCTCACTAGACGTGACAACGAACATCCCAATTGTTTATGAATAATTAATAAAACATCTGATCTCTATAAGCATTAGTTTATTTTTAACTTAAATTCTTTGCCTTGCCCTCCTTTTATACCACAAACGTTCAACTAAGGCCTGCCGATACTCTCGGCCCTGTCAAAGCTCTTGCTCACCAGCTCCGCGACGCCCGCAAGAACGATCATTTGCTGCATCTCCATCTGCTGCACGAGCATCACCTGTACTTGCACGATGCTCTGCTTCCTGCTCCTCATCGGTCAATTGTGGCAACTCAACTGCAGCTCTATGTGCTATGATGTGTAATACACAACATGCATTCACAATTTGCGCAGCAGTGATTGGATCGTAGTGCAGCATACGGGCTACCAACAAACATCTGTAAAGATAATAAAATATGTAAATCTGGTGTAATTTGACTTTCTCTTGGGTATATTCTAAAATCGATATAAGCTTATAAACAATGATGTCTTTAAAAAAATACTATCATGTTGTAGAGTACTTGATGATAAACATGTAAATTGTTATTATAATAAATTCCCACTAAACATAACCTAAATCTTGCCTTTAGAACATCTATGCAGCGTTCAATAACATTTCGAGCTGACACTTGTAGCTCATAATAATGAGCTTCGGGCGATCCTGGAATAGAGTTTAAAATTGGGGTCATCATGATCCTCCTCAAAGGATACCCTGAGTCTCCTGTAAAGAAAAGTTACAGTTAAGTATTGGGAACTTACATAAGTATTCAGAAAACTTTTCTTGTTTCTACTTACCCAATAAAAATACATCCTCGCCAGTTTCTATCAACTGCTCTAGGTATGGTTTTAAAGGGTGGATACTCCAAATGGAACTGTCGTGTGCTGACCAAGGATGACTTGAGTCTACACTCAATATTTGTAAATCAGAGTCACAAATCTTAAATAAAAAAAGAATCCTTAGTTTTAATTCCATTTTATAAATGTTGGTCTTGTCAAAAGAGATTGTTTTGTATAATGTACAATATTTTCAGTATATAAGTACTACATTTACACAAAAATTGACATATTTGCACAGATATACTTACGAGTTGTACATTTAAAGAGTGATAACCCTTTCTGTTAAAAATCTTTCTTCATGGTCTTTGGGCCGCACAATGGACACATGAGTTCCATCAATGCAGCCCAGCACCCCAGGGATTCCATGTCTTATGTAAAAACTATAAATCAAGTAAAGTTATTGTCTCAAATGAATAATCATCTATAAAAGTAAAACTATGAACAATCCTATGTATGATTGAATAAATGACTTACATTTGTTTTATGCGTTCCCGGTGTTCCCGTGTTAGTGGGAAAAGGACATATTTGTTTAATATGGCTGGGTCATTAAGGGCTGCAGTAACTTGGTGGATAGCCCTAGAAACACTCGGTTGCGATAACGCGTGTACCCGAGACTGTCCCACCAAAGTCTGATACGACCCAACCGCATAAAAAGCAAGGGCCACAAGTATCTAAAACAAAAGGATCATTAGGGTTTGAAAATAGTGGAAAAATCATGTTAACAGTAAGTAGGTATTATTCTGCTGATTGTTACATACCTTCGTTTCTGTGTCAATGCCATCTGACTGAAGGCATCTTGGCATAAGCGGTGTGAGCTCATCAATTAGATTCCTCACAAGCTCCTTGGACAAACGATATGTCTTCACAAATTCGATGTCCTTCATTTCAAAGGCCTCGTTTTCTATTCGAGTCCTTCTGTTACGCACTCTTACTGCTCCAGTATCAAAGGCATGAGCCCTCTCCAAAAAATCCATATAAAATTGCATCTTTAGTTGCAGAAAAGTAGCTATCTAATAACGTAAGTTCGACCGTTTGTTTTGACAGTTGAAACGTCGGACTTCGGCTGTGTTTCGATTCACAGAAACGTCAAAGCATTTGTAGAATAATAATAGAATGCGCATGCGATTGAGCGATAACGTGAGCCGAAACGCTACTGTTAACGAGTTAGTAGAATACGAAACGTCACGTTCAGTTGCGTTTCGTCAAAGTTTGCGTTTACGTTTTGTTAGTTTAGGTTAGTAGAATTGGTCCCCAGGTCCTTTACAGGTTTGCGTAGGGATTATTTCGAAACCTTACATAGATAATATTTATAAAACTTGAAAGTATACAAGTGTACTGCAAAACTTTTTAATCGATCTACCCTTTCAGCAAATCGGGCATTGTTTATATAAAATGGCAAACTGACTGACTAGATGATATATCAACGCACAGTTAAAACCGCTGGACCTAGGGACTTTGGATTTTTCAAAATAATACCTTATAACATACCTAGCCCGATGGACCGACCGACCTTAGGAAGATGGCTGGCAGTGGCTGGATGAAAAAAGCTGGAGATCGTGGTCTTCGGGGGAGGCTTACGTCTAGCAGTAGACTGCAATAGGCTAAATAGATAGATCTAGATTGATACCATATAACGAAGCATTTTTTTTAAATTGTAGAATTAGATTAGGTAACAAATATACGAACTTATATCTTAACCAATTTTATTTTATAAAGGCGTAAGTGAGTTTGTTTGTTTATTGTTTGTTACGCTGTCACGTCTTACTACTAATCAACAGTGCAGAAAAGGAATTATACCCATAAAAGGACTGTTTCCGCGGGATAGAAAAATATCTCTGAGATATGGTCGTCCGACATAACAGCTTGGCATGCTGGATGTGAGTATATTTTATTTTAATTGGATTACGTTTAAAGTTTACATTGTTATTTATTTTTAAATCTATATTAGCGCGAGCGTAGCCGCGGGCGAACGCTAGTTGAAAATAATAATTCGGAAACTGTCTAACAGTTGTTCGAAACATTAAATTGACTTTAGTTAATATTCTTATCATATAATAATTTTCTATAAAATTACATTGATAAAACACTGTATTTTACTTTATAAAGCTCTTTAATCACATTGGCGTAAATAAGGTTTCATATTAGGTACTACTAAGTGGCGGCACCAGGCGATAACAAACAGGTCTCAATATAAAGCTTCCAGTGACGGTCAAGTAGTTTAATAGCAGCGTTTTACCTGAAATAAAACGCATATTAAAATACTTACCTCACTGGAAGCTTTTACTTAATTTCTACCTGGTGTATGTGAGCCAATAAACAAAAATGGCGTCGCACTTTTAAAGAAAACTAAAAAAGGCGCGCGGCTGCCAGATGTCGCCACTGGGCCGGAAACTAGAGGAATTAAATGTGATGTTTTAATTGGAAATAAAAGATTTTACTTGTTAAATGCGTAGTTTTATTACTAGAGATTTCCACAGACAAGATAAAACTCCTCATAGACAAATAGATTTTTACACCATAGTGTTGTACAAAATAAGTTGCAAATAGAGTTGTCATGAATCGGTTAAGACAAATTTTATTTATTTAACACTCTCACCAAATTTGAACTTTATACAATGACTTATTATTAACGTAATATGGGAAAACTCTCACAACAAATTACTCTCACCTAAATTGACAAATTTTGCATAAATAAACTACAAAAAATAAAAGTTTAAAAACTATAAACATGTTCTTAAAAGCTAATTTATTCTAATTTTTGAACACCAATTTTACTTCTAAGATATTGAAATCTGTCTCTAGGAATAGCTTTGGTAAATATGTCAGCATACTGCTCTTTAGTACAAACATAATTTAAATTTATTTGTTTTTCTACAAATTTCTCTTTATTATTAGAATAGTTTGTTACGGGATTGCTACCATGTACCTTATTTTTGAGTTCCCGATATTTCGGCACTGTTGCAAGCGCCATGATCACGGAGTAACTCCGTGTTACTCCGTGATCATGGCGCTTGCAACAGTGCCGAAATATCGGGAACTCAAAAATAAGGTACATGGTAGCAATCCCGTAACAAACTATTCTAATGTTAGTGACCATGAAAGTTTAAAAAAAAAATTCTCTTTGATAAAATTATATTTAATATTAATAAGCTTGCATCTTTTGTGGTAGTCTACATTTTTAATTAAGTAAATTGCACTTTGATTGTCTATGTTTAGGCATATAGAGTCTTGTTTAAATTCATCAATGTCCATTAACAACCTTTTTAACCATATAGCTTCTGCCGCAGCCGCAGAGCATGCAGCCATAAATTCTGCTTCGGTAGTGGACAATGCAACATTTGTTGGCGCTGTGTTGTCCATGTTATGGCGGCTCCATTTTTTATAAATACATATCCAGTCAAGGATCTACGTGTACATGTATCTTGAGCATAGTCTGCATCACTATCAATCAAATCAAATCAATCAAATCAAAATCAATTTATTTCTCTTTCACAACAGGACTCTTAAAACTATAAAGCATTTACAGTAAAAATAAAAAAAATATGTCCTAAGGTGTGAGAGTCTGGTGCCTGAGATAGGTTTTAAGAAAACCTGTGTTACAGGTCACCAGCCCCCCCCCCCCCGAAGGAAGCAAGAATGTACTATATTATCAATTGAAGTGAGAACTAATTACTAATATTTAACAACAGTTATAATATTAAAAACGTAGGCAATAATGCAGAATCAAAGAATCAATAGATACAGTTATGTATGTGATGTGATGTGTGTGTGTGTGTGTGTGTGTGTGTGTGTGTGTGTGTGTGTGTGTGTGTGTGTGTGTGTGTGTGTGTGTGTGTGTGTGTGTCCGATCGGGCCTCACTTGTTAGTTACATATTAAGATTTATAACATTTCATTTTGTACATATATATTATATTATTACATTATATGATCTGTATTATATTTTCTTTGTTTATTATTTTGTGATTTGTCTACTTTAGGATAATCAGTAAATTTTTAGTGGACTGGTAGTCCAGTCCCTTTAGGTAGCTGATGACTGTGGCTTTGCAGCCAGCTCTGGGAAGTGGGTAGATGTTTAAGTAAGTATTTAGCTTGTTATAAAGGTAAACACCCGTAAAGCAGAAGAAGCGATGTGAGGAAGCTGTTTTTAGACATGTTTTTTTACAAACTATGCCTTTTCTTCGCTTATCCTTTAGCAAGTCTGGATCATAGCTTAACTGGGAGTGCTTGGTGAGGATTGTTTGTAAAATGTAGGTCTGTCTGACTGTCAGCACGCTCCAATCTTTATACAGGTCAACTGTTGGGTATCTGAACGGGAGACCAGCAGCAACTTTAAGACAAGCTCGCTGAGCCCGCTCCACTTCAAGAATGGTAGTTTTAGCAATGCCACCCCATGCCGAGATACAATATTCCAGAAGTGGCTGACATAGTGCACAATACACCATCTTAATAATTTTGCGGTTTGCTACATGTCTGAGCGATTTAAAGATGTAGATTAATTTCCGTAACCTGGGTACTAGAGAGTCAGCGTGTGGTTTAAAGGAGAGAGTTGGGTCCATGATAACACCGAGATATCTAAGACTAGCAGTCCTTTCAAGCGAGGGACAAAAGCACGACGAGACTTCAGGGTTACAAACGTGGGCTGTAATGTGAAATGAGTCAGAAGGGAGTTGGGAGGTTCTTAGTGCGAACGCCATGTATTTGGTTTTAGTGATGTTTAGAGTCAACATATTACATTTTAACCATTCGCACACCTAATTAAGTACCCCCTGAGCTTTGTGAAACGTGTCTTCCCATGTGGCTCCACTAAAAAAGAGAGCAGTATCGTCTGCAAAAGTGTAGATTCTACCTCCACTGAGTTGCAGCTGGCATAGGTCATTTATGTATGCGAGAAATAGCGTGGGTCCAATTATACTGCCTTGGGACACACCGATTGATACCTCGACTTCGTCACTCACCCAGTCTCCTATCTTGACCCTCTGAGTTCTGTTTGAAAGATAGTCCCTGAATAATATCAATGGGAGGCCTCTCACTCCTAGATTTTCCAATTTAGTCAAAAGTTGTGGGATCGAGACCGTGTCAAATGCCTTTGCAAGATCTAGAAAAACAGTGACACATCTTTTTTGGTCATCCAGAGTTGTAATGATTGAGTCAACAAGTTCGAGAACTGCATCACTGGTAGATTTACCACGTCGAAAGCCATACTGTGAGGATGCAAGGAGCTTGTTCGACTCTAAAAACGTGATCAATTGGTTATTCATTACCCGCTCAAGAATCTTGAAGAGAGTCGGTAAGATAGAAATAGGCCTATAGTTATCGACACGATCTCTTTCGCCACCCTTATGCACAGGTTTTATTAGTGCTTTTTTAAAAATGGACGGAAATATCCCGGATGAAATTGCTAAGTTGCATATATGTGCAATGGGAATGGCCAGTAAGGTTAAGTATCTCTTGACTACTCTGCTCGAGATTCCGTCAACACCAACAGCACAGCTATCCCTCAAACCCCTAATTAACCGTTCCACTTCCTCTTCATCGACAGGCATCAAGACTAAGGAGTTAGACGGTGATGGTGGCGGGTGGGCAACAAACGCACCATCTCTGCACGTATCATGCTTCTGGGCTAGTTTTCTGCCAATCTCCACAAAATATGTGTTCACTTCATTAACACTCTGCTGCGGATTCTGAGACACAAGAGCTGTGGAATGATCCACAACGCGGTTTGTGTTGTTTATTCCTTTGATGACTTCCCAAAGTTTCTTTTTGTTATTTCGTGCTGACTCGATTTCCCTACTCTCGTAACTTCTCTTGGCTTTTTTCAATAAGGAGGCACAGAAGTTCCTGTAACGTTTGTAGGTTGTTTTAATAACTTCATTATCGGGTTCTCTTTTAAATTTTTTATGCAAGTTATCTCTGTTCCTCATACAGCGCAAGAGCCCCATAGAAATCCACGGCTTGGTTATAATTTTGCGCTTTGAGGTTAAGATAGGCTTAGAGCATTTTTTAAGAGCAGAGGAAAGCAGGGTCACCAAAACATTTGCCGCTGAGTTTGAATCATTGCACTCCAGTATAGGATAATAGGATAATGTGCGTGCGTGCGTGCGTGCGTGCGTGCGTGCGTGCGTGCGTGCGTGCGTGCGTGCGTGCGTGCGTGTGTGTGTGTGTGTGTGTATGTACCCAAGGGTAGCCAGTCCCTTTATCATTGCTTTTTTGCACTTATAGTGTAATAAACTGTATAAGTATAGGATAAAAGTCCACTTTGTGCATTACCTCGTCTAGTTCGTCGTAATCGATGCGCTGACCAGTTATATTTATGTTATTTAACATGGTGTTCAAGGTAAGGCTAAGGGCAACACCGTCATGGTCGGTCACAGATGAGTCAAGCACAAAAACTTTGGCGTCCAGCTTCGATTTGATCATCATGTGATCTAGACACGTGCGACCATGTGTAGGTTCCGTGTGTCCGGGGAGCATTGAATGGCTAGCCAAAACATTTAAGTATTCGTTAGAACGCTTATCAGGGCCGTTTGGGACGATGTCGATATTTATGTCACCACAAAGAATAACGTTTTTAAAGTTACTTAGGTTTGATAGAAGGGAATCTATTAATTTAACAAAACTATCGACATTTCTTATACCTGACGGCCGATAGATTCCCATAACACACGTCTCTTGGTTTAATTTTAACATAAGGCAGTTTGCATCGACAACTTGAGGTTCCTCAATAGTTACTTTTAATGATTTAAGGTAGTATATAACTACACCTTCGTTTTGAGTTTTGTGCCTAGTTGTGGTTACATGTATATAGTTATCAAGATAAGGTACATCCCTATTTAATGAGAGCCAGCATTCGGACAACACTATTATGTCCCAGGCAACTTGGGATCTCATCAGTAAGGTAGTGAAGTCTGGCAAATTACAATTTATACTACGTATATTTTGTGTAATTATATTTAGTGTACGAAATATTACTTTTTACATCTTCAATGCAGCAATTGAACACCCGAGCTATCGTGAAAGAATCCAGGTCCAAGCCTATCGATACTATATTTTGCATCTAGATTTTATCTATAGTACTTTATGTATAATAGAATGAAGGTGTCACGGTAAATACGTGACAAAATAAAGATAAACAGTTTGAGTAAGCTTGGCTCCGGAAAACTCAACATCTTGGTAGGTATGTTATCATGTGTTGTTTGTGTGATTGTGTTAAGCATAATATTATTTTGTAAATAAAAATGATAAAGTGTCTCTGTAATGTGTATATAAAACGTGAGATGTGCGTGTGTGTGATTCTGCAACTTAATAAGGGTAGAATATGGATTAATATATTTATTATAAGTTATTATGACATGCGACATTGAAAGAGAATAAAAGTACGAGAATCTGTGAGATAACACAACTATGGGACGTAGCCAACAGCGCGACACTAGTCATATTATAAGTTTATGGATCTCAGATTCCTCGTTGATACGTATAGGAGCTGATCCCTCTTCTTTCTTAATTAATAGTTTCCGAATGAGGTCCAAGCAGCAACAAGTTTGCCACTCTTAACGTATTCCCGTGCGACGTAGAATAGGCGCCTCACCGTCGTTGAGAGGTACTCGGCTATGAAGATAGGGCGGAGAGGACCGGGAAGCTGTAGGTGTCCCGAATGTAGTAAAGGTTCTTTGTTGCTACGTTTAGACTTGTTAAAAGTCTTGTAGTTTGATAGAACCTCTTCTTTCTGTAGAACCGTGGTAAAATCCACTATTATGGTCTCGGACTTAATGCGGTAAATATTACGGATATCTGTCATTTTAATAGGCTTTTCGTTTCCCAAGGTAAAGCTTATTTTTTTTATTAAATCGACCAGGTCGCCTTTTTTCGCTTCTTTTTGCTTTGGAACGTTTCTTATTTCAATCGTAGAACTTTTACTGGATTTTTCTTGTGTTTCAACTTTATTTTCTAATGTCAATATTCGACTTTTTAAATCCGTATTTTCCTGTTCTAGGACATTTATTTTCTCCAGTAATAGCTCATGTTTACTAGCCATAGCCTCGACAGAGTTTTGTATGTCCTTATTTTGCGCCATTATAGTGAGCAAAGCATTGTTTAACTCTTCAAATTTACTGTCTTGCTGCGATCTAATCTCCGAGAACATGGCTTTAATTTCCGAGTTACTCGGCGCTGTTCGTTCTGGATATTTATCGAACGTACGCTTTAGCCGTTTTGTAATAAAATTGTTATTTTTTTTTTTTTTTTTTTTATTTGGGATAAAAAACAATTGTACAATCGTTAGACAAAGCAATGCTCATATCAAATGGTTTGCGTAATCGTACAACCAACATCATTATCCACAAGTTATTGAACAATATATAATTCAATTTATAACGTGCTACTCTGCAGCACAACCGCAGAACCAGAATGCTCAGCAGTACAGCTAAGCGAGCTGGCTGACTTATTTTAATAAACAAATATAACAAAATAAAAATTCAAGATAAGTTCCATAAACTGTTAACCACTCTGCCTCCGCAACCGCACAGCACAGGTAAAATATCAGTAATTAGTCAGTTCAACTTACAAATTAAGTTAAGTTAAATACAGTCAAGTTTTAGACAAATTAAAAGTAACATAAAAAAATACCTACAGTACAAAAATGTTATTAATTATTTGAGTGATAGTACTTGAGTGACATGTTTTTTATACACGGTGTTACTTTGCATTAGGCATGGACGATATCATGAGGAGCAGGTGAAAAATCATATGACTTGAAAATCATTTGTCACACCTGCTACATTTTGTCATATTGACTGCTACAAATCACAGACTGTGAAATCATATGTCATGCGCAAATTTCTTTTCATTTGTTGATGACATGTAGCAGAGCGGGTCTAGCGAGCGCAGGCCTTGAGCGCGCGAGCGAGTAGGAATGATTTGCTACAGATGCGTGTTAAAAAAAGACAAACATGCTGTGCTATTTTTTATGCCATCATAGGTGACGAACGATAACTATACTGAGCATTTTTAGAGCTTTAAACTTATGACCGTAAAGTTTAGATTCGTTTGTCATGATTTTTGTTACGAGTGGCAGGTTGAAACCTTCTAGTTTGTTGAATTTTATGCTGAGCGCCGTAAGGTTTAGATTATCTTGTTATGATTTTATAGTAGGGAACGTCGAGCTCGTTTTCTTTACAATGAAATTTCGTTTAATGTGTGAATTATGATTTTATGATGTTGTTTTTAAATTCACTAGTCGCCCGGTGATGACTGATAGGTGCATACGCCAATGTGAAAATAAGTTTAATCACACATTCAGGATTTAAAAAAAAATCACATGAAAAATTTTACATTGTCAGTCCCAAGCCTGTACAAGTATGAGGGGAAGTTAATTGTTTAAAAAAATGCTTAAATAATGCACACAAATAGCACATTACGTAGCGCACGAACTATATATGACATTTCACAAAAAAGTAGCAAAGTAGCAAGGAGCAACTGTTCACAATAAATCATATTTCATTTTAAGTGCAAGTGCAACCACTGCATGCCAGGTTCCTCATGCTTTGAAATTATGAACCGAATTATTAATTATAAATTTAATAAAAATACCACTTTATTAATTTTTATTGGTAATAGGGGCAATGTGAGCAAAAATGAATTTGCAAAATATTTAGACACATTACATTTGTTAAACTTAAACAAAATTGTAATGTTTACATTCCCTTATAGTAACAGCTTGCCACAGGAGGAAAATGACATACGATATAAAATGAATTTATTATTAAATACTTTGACTTATAATTCAGAAAAAATGCATGTTATTGACATCAATTATTATTTGAAAAATAAATCAATTTATTTGACCAGAGATAAATATAATCTCAGTGGAAAAATTAAAAGACAGGTAGCTATGTCGCTATCATTTTTTATTGAATGTACAGCCAAGAACTTGGCTAAAAAAGCTGCTTTTGTTGAGCAGAAAAATGACATATTATTTGATACGTTGGAATCAGTTCCAATAAATAATAATAATTTAAATTAATTAATAAGACAATAGAGGAAATCTCTTGCACTCCACCTGTATCCACAAAGGAAAAGACTAACAGTCTTAATATTGTACATCAAAATATACAAGGCTTTTCCGGCAAAGACCTGGAAATAACTCTTTATTTACAGGAATTGAATATACATGTCCTTTGTCTTACTGAGCACTGGCTTAAGAAATGTGAAGTGCTCATAGGGATTGAAAATTGGGAAGTCATTAGTTTGTTCAGTAGAGAGTCAGCTCAACGAGGGGGATCACTAATTCTTGTTAAAAATAATATTAAGTCAAAAGATCGTAAAGACATCGTAGCACTTTCTATAGAGCAAACTATTGAACTAGCGTGTGCTGAGCTGGAGCGGTATATTATTGTTAGTGTATATAAACCCCCATCTGCCGATTACCTTCTTTTTGAGTCCACTATGGAACAGGTATTAAAAAAATTATCAAAAACGAATAAGAAGATAGTTGTATGTGGAGACTTTAACATTGATTTATTAGAGGTAACTCAAAACTCTATAAGGTTCCTAAATCTTTTTAAATCCTTTAATTTAATTAATCTTTTTAATGAACCTACACGAATTACTCCTACAACAGCTACTTGCTTAGATAATATTTTCTGTAATTGTAAAGTTATGCAAAAATCTATTATAAACTGTCTAAGATCAGATCATAGTGGACAAATAGCCACATTTGAGCACCATCATGTTTCACCAATAGTGGATATTGTTTGTAGGCCAGTCACCACCAATAAATTAGATAGATTTAAGAAAAATATTGATTATGGAATAAATATATTGCCATTCAACAGCGCTAATACGGATGTGTCATATGAAAATTTGTTTGGATTTGTTAAAGATGAGTTTAACAATATATTTAAGCAAAAACACCTTAGAATAAATACAAATAAATGTAAATTCAGCGACTGGGCCACAACCGGTATTCATAAAAGTAGGATAAAATTATATGAATTATATGAACTTAAAGCTCAAACTCAAGACCCTAAAATTATTGAGCATGTGAAAAAATTCTCTAAAATCTTTAAAAAAGTATGTTCAGTAGCCAAATCAAATTACATTCGTGATATTATTGCTAGCTCCAAAAATAAAATAAAAGCCACTTGGAGCATTATTAATAGAGAAACATGCAAAAATAAACAATTAGATCGCACAATTAGCCTTAACGTTGATAATAAAATTATTCAATCCGACAATGAGGTAGCAAACGCGTTTAAGGATTTTTTTTCTAATATACCTATTGCTACAACTAGTAATTTAAACTCTTCACAAGGTCTTGCGGAAACTTTTTTGAAATCAAATGTCGAAAAATGTACTTCTATTCTAAATTTTAGGCATATAAATCCCGAAGTTATTGTAAAAACTTTTAAAGAGTTAAATATGAAAAAAACAGAAGATTTATGGGGCATTTCAGTTAATATAATCAACCATATAATTAATAGTATAGCAACGCATCTTGCTTGTATATTTAATCAGTGTATTGATGAAGGTTCGTTTCCTAATTTGATGAAGTACAGCAAAATCATACCCTTATTTAAATCCGGAGATAAAAGTGATCCCTCTAACTATAGACCGATATCAATTTTACCAGCTCTTAGTAAAATATTTGAAAAGTTAATCTTCAATCAACTCTTATCACACTTCAGAATAAACAAACTATTGCATGAGAATCAGTTTGGTTTCACAAAGGGGAGAAACACAACTGATGCGGGAGTTGCACTCATTAAGCATATCTTTGATGCATTTGAAAGTAAGCAGGATGCTTTAGGGGTTTTTTGCGATTTGTCTAAGGCTTTCGATTGTGTAGATCACAAAACGTTATTAATGAAATTACGGCATTATGGTGTCTCAAATGAGTCAGGAAAATTGTTAGAGTCATACCTCACAGATAGAACGCAAACAGTTAATGTCAATGGAACTGACTCATCCGGGGCTCCATTACGCATGGGTGTGCCCCAGGGCTCTATATTGGGACCTTTATTATTCCTGATATATATAAATGACCTTCCTTACTTTACTAAAGATCTGTGTGAGATAGTATTGTTTGCAGATGATACGTCATTGATTTTTAAAACTGACAGAGGTGAAGCAACCTTTGACGATGTAAATAATGCTCTCTCTCAAGTACTACGATGGTTTACTGCTAACAATCTTTTACTTAATGCAAAAAAAACCAAGCTCATCAAATTCACTATGCCCAATGTGAGGCAGGTCAGTACGCATATTAATATGTCAGACGATCACATAGACGCAGTCGATTCAACAACCTTTTTGGGAATTACTATAGACTCCCGACTGCAATGGGGTCCCCATATAATTGCCTTGTCAGGAAGGCTCAGTTCAGCGGCTTATGCTGTGAGGAAAATAAGGCTTTTAACTGATGTCGAAACGGCAAGACTAGTATATTTTAGTTATTTTCATAGTTTATTGTCGTATGGTCTATTGCTATGGGGCTCAGCTGCTGACATCGAATCAATCTTCGTGTTGCAGAAAAGAGCTGTACGTGCAATATATTGTCTTGGGCCTCGCGACTCTCTGAGGGAGGTCTTTAAAGATATTAAAATATTAACAGTAGCGTCACAATACATTTTTGATAATATTATGTATGTTAGAAAAAACATTAGTTCGTTTAGCCTTAAATGTGATTCACATCATTATAATACTAGAAATAAAAATAAACTTGCCGTTCCGAGCTTCAGATTAAAGAAAGTAGGTAATTCATTTTTGGGGAAATGTATAAAAATATTTAATAAAGTACCACAAACTCTTGTTGACTTGCCTGTTTATAAGTTCAAAAACCACATTAAAAAAATCCTTATGGAAAAAGGATATTACAAAGTTGAAGATTACTTGAACGACAAGAGTGCATGGACTTAATAACCTGCCTAGCTCGCACTTACACTATCTTGTAATTGTATTTCCTGTAATAAAATCAGGCTGACAAAGGTGACTGAGTTTCTTGCGCCGTTTCTTCTCATCACCAGCCGATATGTAGTCCCGAAGCGGTGGTAGGAAAAAAAAATTGGGACATGTAAAAGTGCCATTGATGGCCAATTTGCAAAAATAAATGACTTTGACTTTGACTTTGACTTTAAGTAACAAATAGCAAAAGTGTTACATTATGACACTGCGACAAAAAATCATTGCCAATGATTTATCACAGGTGATTTCATATGACATCATTTTGTCATATGACAATGACTGAAAAATAGCAATCATTGCCATGCCTACTTTGCATCCTTGCCATATTCACAGAGATAAAAGTAGGGAAAAATACCTATTGTGTTAGATAAACTAGAGACTCCCATAAATAATGCACACTTAAGTTTTTAGTAAATTTGGTTTTGCAGTACACATAGGAATAAACCAATTTTGTCTCGCACGTTCAACAGGCGCAATAGGAATAAACCATGTGGGCGTGGCTATTAAGCCACCCACAGCGTGTAAGTAGGTGATTTGATTTCAGATTTTCCTTCCTACTTTACGGGCTTAGGACCGTCAAAAATACCTATTAATAACTGTGGTTTCAATTTATTCAAAATTCATAACATTTTTCTAAATTTTTTAGAAATTAATGTACGGTATTTTGGCGTAGTTAAAAAGCTGAAATCATCTTATTTACAATTAATTAATTAGTTATTTACAAGTTCCTACTTACAAAATTTACGTACTGCGAAGCAAGTGTTCAAAGTGTCTTCCGTTCTGATGAAGGCACAGTCTAGCACGGCGAAGCGAATTTCGCTTTAGTTTTCGCAACACATAAACGTTTTGTCTTACTATTTCGAACGCTGAAAAAATCCTTTCGCGTAACACGTTAACACTCTCTATCTCCTCTGCGTATACCAGTCGTTTCACGTCACTCCAAAAATAATAGTCCATCGGAGTTAGGTCCGGGGATCTTGGTGGCCATGCTACTGGACCTCCACGTCCAATCCACTGTTCACCAAACGTATTATTTAAGTATTCGCGCACTTGACGTCCATAATGTGGAGGAGCACCATCCTGCTGGTAGTAGAGGTTTTGGTGTAACGCTAAGGGTACGTCATCAAGCATTTCGTCTAAGACGTGTTGCAGCAACTCCAAGTACGTCAAGCTGGTGAGATGAGCTTGGATAAAATAAGGGCCGAGTAAATACCCGTCGATTATGCCAGCCCACACGTTGTGACTGAAACGGTGTTGAAATGAGTCTCGCTTAATTTTACGAGGATTGTGATCACGATGAGTCCACCAATGCTCGTTATGGATATTGAAAATGCCAACCCTCGTAAATAAACTTTCATCAGTCCACAAAATGTTAACATGGCGGTTGTCCAGTAGCCAGCGACAAAATGTACTCCGCGAGGCGTTATCTTGAGGGAGCATGTCTTGGACTTTCCGAAAGTGAAACGGATGTTGCTGTTCACTTTTCAAAAGTTTCCACACTGTCTTGTGGCTCACGCCGAAGTAACGGCCTGCTTCCCGGGTACTGGCACGGGGCTCCGTTTTGAAGAACTCGAGAATTGACTCTTGCAATTCGACTGAGAGTCCTACGCTGCCTCGAGCTTGAGCGAGGATAGGGACATCACTGGCGATGGTCTCTAAGTCTCTGCGTGGCAGCAAGCATCACCTGACGGGTCGGCCTCGGTCGATTGGGAAACATTTCCACAAACATTTCAACCGCTTGTCGCAAACTGTTACCACTTATTGCGTACAAGCGCACCATTTCCACTAATTCATTGTTTGAATACACTTCAGTCATTTTTACGCGGCACGCGATCACACGGAGCGAGCGAGAGTAACACGTACGGCTCTCCAAGCTATGCGCACTAGACTGAGGCGAGCGGGATGAGTGACGGCAGCCTCGCGCGGTCCTGTGGCGCGGGCGGCGCTTTTAGATGTTTAGAAAGAGACCGCAAGCGCCGCGGCTCTTTGGTGCCGATGAATAAGAGCAGTGATGTGCATGCGTTTCGATAATTAGTGGTGTGTTTAACAGATTGTCGATAAAATAAAATACTCAAGGTTAAAAAACAAAATTTTAGGTCTTTCTTTTTTTACTGATTTACTATCATTGTCAGTGATATAGTTACCTCTGTAAATATGGCAAGGATGCAAAGTAACATCGTGTATAATAATAATGAAAGACCAAAAATGTCTACACTATGTAAATCAGCATTATACTGCTTCATTAATCTATACAGCGGTGCTCGCTTTTCGGAATTAGTATGACAGCGTGGAAGTGAAAATAAATCATGGTGGTGCATTTGTCGGATTCTTGTAGATCGACTGGGTACTTGATAATTTATATTATTTATTATATTTATGCAATCAAACTTATTATGACATAAATTATACAGAAACATAGAACCTAGGAGTGACCTTCTCATCCGCAGCGTTTGAAGTGAAAATTTATCTAACAAGTTTTCATATGAAGTTTTAGAACGGTAGCACTTGAAATTGACATATCTAAGAAATTTTCGTTGGACGGATTCAAGCTGTTTATTATACTTATCATAAAATGGATTCCATATCAAAACACCGTATTCCAGTTGTGATCTTATAAGAGATTTGTAAAGATATATGTATGTACTATGACGTTTAAATGCAGAGCAAGTCTTTGCAACAAACCCGTATAGTTTATAGGCTTTGCTAGTAATATAATCCACGTGTGCGTTGAGGTGAAGCTTCGAGTCTAAGAGGATTCCTAAGTCACGTATAAGTGAAACATTTTCTAACGGTGTATTATTTAAGTAATAGGTATTGTGTATAACATTTAGTTTTTTAGTAAAAGTTATTGACTTGCACTTAGGTAGACTAAGATACAATTTACTATCGTTACAGTATAGAGATAAACGGTCTAAGTCTTGTTGAAGCTTCTTGCAGTCATCTTCACAGTTAATAATGCGATAAACTTTTTAGTCGTCAGCATAGAGAAGAAAACTACTATTAATAAAACGCTTGGAAATGTCATTGATGAACAAAATAAAGAGCAAGGGACCCAGTATAGAACCCTGTGCCACTCCAGACGTTACATGTATCATTGAAGATGCAAAACCATTTATCACAACCTTTTGGGTCCTATTCGTTATGTATGATTAAAACCAGCGAAAGAGATTTCCACGAATACCATTATAGGCTATTTTGCGCAACAAAGCGTGGTCAACCTTGTCAAAAGCCTTGCAGAAATCTGTGTACACTGAGTCTACCTGTTAACGAACATCAATGGATTCAAATAAATAATTAGAATATGATAGTAGATTAGTAAGGGTCGAACGTTTTTTTACAAAGCCATGTTGTTCAGGTATGATTCTTGCATGAAGACTGGGATAAATTGCACTATGAATAAGTTTCTCAAAGACTTTTGACAAGGCCGACAGCAAAGAGATAGGTCGATAATTTTCTACATCATGCCTGGAACCACTTTTGTGAATAGGAACTATGTTTGCAGTTTTCCATGCTGATGGCAAAGACCCTTCGCGAATACTTTGGTTGAAAAGAATAAAAAGGGGTATGCAAATAGTATCTACTGTAGACTTTAAGAAAAGAGGTGGTATACCGTCCGGACCTGCGCCCTTAGCAACATCTAGTGACTTTATGGCGGTAGTTATCGTATCAAGTGAGAAGCGAATATCAGATATCATATTATCTTCCTCAGACTGTTCGAGAGATGTCAAATCGCTAAAGTTCCTCAGGTCAGACGGTTCGTACACGGAAGCAAAATACCTTGAAAATAGCTCGCAAACATCACCCGGGTCATTAGTCTCAGAGTTAAGATATTTTATTTCATCAGGTATAACGTTTTTAGATTTGCGACTGTTTACGTACGACCAGAACATGCGAATATCATCGCGCATTCCCGCCTCCACAGAATTATTGTAATTATCTAGACACTTCTGACATAATGATTTAAATCTTCGGCGATACATTGAAAATATTTCGTAGTCAGAATGATTGTTGAATTTTTTCCACCTTATCCATGCTTTATTTTTATTTTTAAAAATATGTATAAGTGGTTTAGTAAACCAAACGGGAAAATCATTATTTTTGCAGGGTCGCGCGGGTACACGTTGCTTAATTATTCTGTATATCGTTTCGTAAAAAACATTCAAAGCACTGTCAATAGACAGGTTTTTTAAAGTTGTATCCCAGTCGGTACGGGCAATATCTTCATTTATTAAAGTATAATCGGCCTCCGTATATCGGTAACGCGGTACCAAGTTACGTGGCATAGGTTTCAAGTCGCAGTTATGAGAAGTATTCGTTAAAAATGGAGGGTGAAATGAGTCTGGTGGAACCAAGGTGCCAGCTGGCACATCACAGGTGCATAAAGATGATCCGGCAATAAATAGATCAAGGATACGATTTTTATTGTTTTTTATATAATTAAATTGATATGCATTAAGGTAACTTAAAAAGTTTACGATGTATTTGTCAATGCAACCGCTACCCTTCGTCAGGCGGGGAGTTAACACACCTGTGCGATCCAGGTCCCAATCCAAAGTTGGAATATTAAAATCTCCCATGACACAAAAGTCAATATTGCGCGAACTTATTTTATTCTGTAGAATGTCTAGAAATGTTTTATATGTACTATACGACTGATTAGGAGGTATGTACATAGCACACAGTATTAGGCGCCTAAGTTTATGCGGTGAAAGATCAACAATAACATAATCTATAATGGGATCCACCACAGGTGCGCTATCGGCCGCTGTGGAATGCGAGGCGCGCGGCGCGAGCGCAGGCGCGGCCAGCAGGCGACGGGTTGCCGTCAGGCCGCGGCGCACAGCCACTAGCACACCGCTACCATCCTTCATTCCCGTGGAAGCACGGTCGCGATCACTCCTAAATACTGTATAACGGGAATCGATAAACAAACAATCTGGTATATCTGGTTCCAACCAGGTTTCCGTAAGAACTATTACGTCATAGCATTCTGACAGTATATTCATGTATAAAGTATTTAATTTAGTTCTTAAACCACGGCAGTTCTGGTAATAAAATGTAATGTTATTATCCATCTATAATAGTTAAAAAGTCAATGCATATTACTTCAAGGTCATGACGTGAATAGATAGGTAAATAAGTGCAAACATATAATACATAACAGCCATATGAGTTCCGTATTAACCCAATTATGAAGATTTTGTAAATAAATACCAAAGTGCTTAAGTTTGCGTGAAAATAAATAATCGCTTACGAAAAGTATATTACTTCAAAGTCATGACGTGAATAGATAGGTAAATAAGGGCGAACATATAATACATAACAGCCATATGAGTTCCGTATTAACCTAATTATGAAGATTTTGTAAATAAATACCAAAGTGCTTATTTTCAGGGAAAATAATAATGACACACTTTATCATTACGAGTAACTTTTCAGACAGGAGCCCGAACTTTGAGCTTGGCAATGTCCTCTTCAGCACGAACTGCAAAGATTGGACTAGTTTCTGTTGCGCGGAGAAGAATGGTTCCGTGTTTAACCCATACAAACTTAAGTCCCTTTTGTTTTGCAACCTCCCGTGTTTCGCGAAACAGCAACTTTTTCTTGAGAGTGAGATGCTCGTTAACATACACCCTATGAGGCGGTCCAGGAATGCTAACTTGATCAGACGTAACGCCTTTAGCAGCACGCACCGCTGAGATGAAGTTATCACGCAGGACCCGACTGGAGAACTTGACCACAATATTTTTAGGACGCGAAGTTTTTGGGTTAGCATGTGGGACACGATGTACGGCCAAAATATCTTGAGGTGTAATAGGCTGTGTGACGATATTTCCGAGTGTTTGCATGATACTAATTAAATTTTCATTCCTCTTCTCTGGTAAGTTGTTAATTTCAACATTACCCTGTCGAGCCTGCTGCTCCATAGAATCAAGTTTCGACTCCAGTTGGGACATCTGCAGCTTTTGTTGTTCGATTTGGCTCATTCTATCTGCCATTGTTGATATTCGAGTACTCATGTCCTCGGTTTTCTTATTAAGGTCATCGTACTGCTTACTCACGAACACTATAGACGATTTTATGCTCTCAAATTCGTCCATTAAGCGACTGAATTTCTCATCCTGCTTAGTGAACCACTTTTCAAGCATCGAGTGTGTAGAATCCTGGAAGGCTCTAAATTCTTTAAGAAGGCACTTCTCAAAACTTTCAGTCACTTTTTTGCGAATAGTGACGTTTTCAGGCGAAGATTGTCTCTGTGAATCCATAATCTCACTTTCTTGTGAGGTCATACTCACGTCTTGCACTTCCTCCTTCTCCCCGGCATGAATAAATGTACTGTCCATAGTGGTACGGTGTAGTCTCTGAATACGTTATTACTCTGCGGTTGCGAACACTTGTTTACTTGAATCGCCCGTCGCACTACGTTACGCGTAGGTACCTATCAACTGTGCGTGCGTAGACTATGCATGAGTGAACAGCGAGCGCGGACACAACCGGTTCACAACAGAGCGCACGACGGAATGATCATCCGATTCAGTAGTGTTAAGTGCAGGGTCTGAATTATAGTGTGTCGGGCTTAATATCTGCCGCAAGCTAGATGGTGAACTTTGAGCCGACATTATAAGCGAAGTGTAGGCCTAAATGTTCCGACGGCAATTGATCAATTTTGTGGGCGGAGTCTGCGCGGGCGCTTCGCGGGGAGAAGGGGCGTGACTTAGCAGGTGACGGCTATTGTAATATGACAGAAACAATTAGTGCACTCACGGAGAAAGTATGGTTGTCTTCTTCTTATAGTGGGTGGGCGCAGTCGCTTCCGTACTTAGCCTCCTGAGTATTATGCGCTCCAGGTATTGCGGTTATTTATTTATCTTGAAAATTTGAGAATATTTGAAAAAAATATTTATACGGAGCACTAACAAACACGTCTAAACTGGGTAGCATCCACGGGGGGAAGGGGACTATAAGCTTGAAGTGCGTTTGTTTGTGATGATGAGTAACACAAACCATAGTCTTTGGTTTCTTTTAGATATTTCATTATTTTCTTGACAACATTCTAATGAGTGTCATCATAATTATTGAGATATCTACTCACCAGACTGACTCCATACATAATATCAGGCCTGCTTACTACCGCCAGGTGCATTAGTGACCCGACAGCTTCTCTGTACGGAATATTCTTGTCCGGAGTTCCAGTGCTGGTCTCCAGTGAAGTATGAGGGTCAACTGGAATGTTATTGCAGTTAGCATCTTGCATAATAAATTTTATTAATAATCGCTCTATGTATTTGGACTGATAAATAAAAATATAGTCCTTAGATTTTTCAATTTGTAGTCCTACAAAATTCTTGGGATCACACTGCTTTATTTCAAAATTTTCTTTTAAATCACACAATATTTTATTCACTGAATCTTTTGAATTTGACATGAGTAGGCCATCGTCCACATACAGTAGCAAATACACTTTATTGCCATTTACATTTCCAAAATAAACACATCTATCCGCATGACTATTTATAAAACCAAATTTCTTTAGTAAACTTTCAAACTTTTGATTCCAGCATCTATGGCTTGTTTTAGACCATAAAGGGAACGGTTAAGTTTATATACCAGATTTTGGTGAGCATCCAGACCTTCGGGTTGTTTCATGTAAATTTCTTCTTTTACATCTCCATATAAAAATGCAGTTTTGACATCAAACTGGAAAATTTCTAACTTATGTTGAGCAGCCTCTGAAAGTAACACACGAACTGAATCATATCTCACTGTGGGAGAGTAAATTTCAGTGTAGTCAACACCTTGTTTTTAGAATAGAATAGAATAGAATAGAAGATCGTTTATTCAGAATCATGCATAGCATACAATATAGTTACAGGAAATTAAAAAAAAAAAAGATAACAGTGTTATTTACTTATATGTATACAACGGTACATGATACTAAAAAGGTATCTACTCAGCATATGTCGGGGCATATTACTAATGCTACGACGCTGGTCTTCCGTAGATGCCCAGGATAAAAAAAGAGCGCACTGCTACACCATAATATATAAATTATGTATAGAGAATAAATGTATTTTATGAGATTTATTAATTATTATTAAACTTATCTGTATTTTACTTGTAAATTAAAGGTATATTATTAAGTTGAAATATAGGTATATACTTATATAAAAGTTTAACTAATATTAACTTTATTACTCAAATATAAAGTTTTACTTATTATTTTTTGTATAAAACCTGTACAGCTTTGTATTTTATTTATTATAACGATTCCTTTTGTAAATTCAATAGATAGTTTTTGTATTCGCATTTGAATGAATGTAATGTTATACAAGTTTTTATAGGGGGTGGAATATTATTCCAGCATTTCGTGGCGGAGTAGCGGAAACTCCCACGAAATGCAGCTGTACTGTGTGTCGGACAACCAAGACGAGAAGTAGTTCTAATACGGTTGGAAAACAACAACTTGTCGTACAAATATGAAGGAGATTTGGATTGGACTAAACCAAATAGTAGCCAGGCAAAATGAAGTGAACGCCGAGATTTCATATTAATAGGATTACTTTGATTGAGGAACGGAGTAACATGGGCCCTATGTGGAATATTAAAAACAAAATTGTGCACACGAATTTTGGACACGCTGGATTATCTTTTTAGTGTAACCGTAGAGACACTCGCCAATAACTGTATCAGCATAATTAAGCTTGGATAGTATAAGGGTTTCACACAGCTTGATTCTTATGTCAACGTTTAAGAAGTTCCTCATTTGATATAGTACCTTAAGTCTGTAGTAGCAATTTTTTACAGTCTCTAAGATATGATTATGAAATCGTAGCCTGTTGTCCACTAGTACACCTAGGTTTCGAGCTTCGGTCACTTGTTCGATATCTGAATTACCTATCTTGACTGCAGGATTAAAATTATTTATGTTGTTTATCTGAGAAATGGAACCAAGGACTAGAAATTTTGATTTGAGTGGGTTTAAGACTAAGCAGTTTTTGATAGCCCAGTTTTGAATTGCCTCTAGGTCTGCATTAATATTATTTACAGCAATTAACGTTTCACTAGATTTGAAAGTTAAATAAATTTGCAAATCATCTGCATACATATGATAATTACAGTTTTTGATGCAAGTAATTAGATCCGCACTGTACAATATAAAAATAATTGGACCCAGTATCGATCCTTGTGGCACCCCTCGGCCTAGACGAAAAGATTCAGAAAACGATTTAGCTCCGTCTTCCTGAACGACTTCCACTCGCTGTGATCTCCCAGTAAGGTAACTGGAGAACCACCTTAATGAGGCAGAGTCAAAGCCATAAAATGCTAATTTGGACAGTAAAAGATTATGATTAATGGTATCGAACGCCCGTGAAAAGTCAAGGAGAGCTAAGATAGAACCGTTTCCTGTATCCTGTCCAGACAAAATATCGTCTACAACGTCCAATAAGGCGGTAGTTGTGCCACGGCCGGGTCTGAACCCAGATTGTTTATGGGGTAAAATATTATTCGCATTCAAATAGGTGGATAACTGCTGACATACAACTTTTTCAATGATTTTAGATAAAAAAGGAAGAATACTAATAGGTCTGACATCTTTAGGTTCATTAGGGCGGTTTTCTTCGGAATAGGTTTAACGAGAGCTTCCTTCCAGTTTTCAGGGAAAATTCCGGTTTGAATAGACATATTTATCAGCGCTGTTATGACTTTAAGTGTTCTTGGCAATGTTAAGAGAATCATGTCACGGGTGATACCATCTACACCCATAGCGTTACTGGAAATGTTAGTTATTATTCTTAAAATGTACGACTCATCAACTGGATGAAGGCTGAAGGATGAAGAGTTAAACCGGTGATACTCAAAATATGTGAGATCTGAGATGCTGACGCAATCATTACCAGGAACATCGAGAAAATATCTGTTGATGATATCTGGGTCTCTTATATGAGACGGAATTGGAGTTTGGTTTTTCTTAAAATCGACTAAATTCTTTTTGACATTTTTCCACAGCAATCTGGAATTTTGGAGTGTTGATTGATATTATGACGAAAAAATGCCGCCTTTTCAGTGTACATGGCTTTATTTACGATAGATTTTAGATCTAGTTTTGTAAGACGGCATTTAGCATGGGCTTCGTCCCTCAATTTGATAATCTGCTTGACAGTATACGTTATCCAGGGGTAGCTTTGTTGTTTGATAAAGGACCGCGTCACAGGAGCATGGATATCAAAGACGTATAATAAATACGCATTAAAAGACAACACAGCTTCGTTAACATCATCACCGATCAACCTTTCCCACGGAACGCTATTTACGAGGCTATTGAATTCATCCAATTGAATATCTTTAAGTGGTCTATAACATATCCACTTTGAAGGTGGTTTCGGTTTGTTAAGACGTAACTTAAATGAGACAAAAGCGTGTTTGCTTAATTCAGGGATGTAATCTATAGATACATTAGATATGTTAGTGGTACTGCATATTAGGTCTATAAGAGTCTCAGAATGATCTGTGAAATGGGTAGGTTCCGTCACATATTGTGTAAAATATAAATGTTGAAAGAATTCTGTTACCTTTCTAGTGTTAGGGTCATTAGTAGCAAGCAGATTAATATTGAAATCACCAAGTAGAATTATATGATCAAACATAGATAAAGTGCTGACTGACTCGGTTAGGGCGTCAAGAAAGGTATCTACACTTAACCATGGAGGTCGATAAGCTGTGCCGATAGCAAGTTTAAGCCCATTCAATGTTAAACTAAGCCACATTTGCTCAACTAAATTTGTGTGAGGATGTTTTATTTGTCGTGCAGTAATACCGTCTCGTATGTAAAAACCAACACCTCCCCCGCGCTTGCGCACGGTTAGAGGACGCGGTATATGACGTAGCCTGTAGCCAGGCGGAGTTTTTGACTACATCCTTTAGCACAGAGTCTTGATTTATAAAGTGGACCACTTGTCTCAACTTTTACTCTGAAAACCCATTTACAGCCATTTAACCGTGCCCCTTCTGGTTTTTTAACTAAGGTCCAAGTGTTATTCTTTTCATGTACTTTCAGCTCATCTCTTATTGACTGTTTCCACTTCTCTGCATTTATATTCTCTGAAGATATTGCTTCACTGTATGTTTCTGGGACATCCTGTTGTTCTGTAACATCATTCACACATATGTATGTATTAGCTTGCATTTTAGCCAATCTTTGTTTAGATTTTGTAGTTACAGTTTCTGTTAAGTCAGATAAATCTATCCTTTTCTCAGGCTCATATAAAGATCCTTCATCGGAGTAAAAGGACTCATCACTTGTTTCATATTTGGCCGTTTCATTTTGTTCTGACATATTTTCTGATGATATATCATTAATATTAGAATTTTCTTCATTTATCATAGATTCTGTAGCTGACTCTGATAATGGTATTAAAGCATAATCTCTTGTGACCGAACTTTCTAGGAAAACTACATCCCTGCTAATTAATACTTTTCTTGTCTTTGGATCATAAAGCCTGTATCCTTTTGTCTCCTCACTGTAGCCAATAAAAATCATTTTACTTGCCTTTGAGTCCCACTTCTTAGCTTTTTCTTTTGGAACATGTACCATTGCCTCACATCCAAAGATTTTCATATGAGTAATGTCTGGCTTTCTACCATTTCACATCTCTTCGGGAGTTGAAAATGCTAATGCTTTTGTTGAACATCGGTTTGTGATGTAAGATGCCGTGGCCACTGCTTCAGCCCAGTAAATTTTCTGTAATTTAGCATTTATTAGCATGCACCTTGTTCGTTCTACAAGAGTTCTATTCATCCTCTCTGCTAAGCCGTTTTGCTGAGGAGTATAAGGTGCAGATATTTGATGTAAGATTCCTGATTTCTTGAGGAAAGCTTTAAATTCATTACTTAGATATTCTCTACCATTATCTGTACGGAGAGTCTTTATAGTTAAATCAAGTTAATTCTCAACCGAAACTTTAAATTCTTTAAATTTCTCAAACACATCTGATTTATTTTTAATTATGTAAACAAATACTTTCCTGGTAAAGTCATCTATAAATGTCACGAAGTAGCGAGCTCCTCCAAGGGACGGCACCTCCATTGGCCCGCAGACATCCGAATGAATAAGTTCTAGCTTGGCTTGTGCTCTAGAACCTTCTGAAGGAAATGAGTTTCTTGCTTGCTTCCCTTCTTGACAAGAAATACATATATATCACTTTCTTCTTATTTTCCATTTCAAGTCCTGCAATTTCTGATAATTTTCTTAAATCTTCAAATTAGGCCTCCATTCCAGAAGCTTTTTGACCCATCGGTCAGTTCTACGTGCTATGGGACCCCCACTGCCAGATTAGCTTGCTAATCCGTCGGGCTATGTCTGCGACTTTGGTTCGTTCACGGATATCACTGAGCATAGCCCTCTTCATAGCGAGCTCCATAATCTTGAGCTTCCTTATAAGGCCCATAGTGAGAGGCCAAGTTTCTGTGTTCCGTATGTCATCACTGGTAACACACACTGGTTGTAGACTTTCTTTCGCATATAGGAGGCACTAAGTTATTTTGGACGAGAAGATTTGAATTCGTCGATTGACCTCCTTCTCTAAATTAGGCCTACACAGCTGGATCACTTGTCCCAGGTAAACTTGTCAATAAACTCAAGGATAGAGCTCCCAACGGGCGTAACATGGGCATTCGACATGGCCTTTGTTTTTTGTTTTGTACAGAATCAAAGGGCAGACACTACAAGTGTGATACCATTTAAGAATAACCATAGCATAGGGACGTCCCCCCACAAGGCGCACGGAAAGTCCTGGTAAAGGTTGCAGGAAGCTGCTGGATGCAGGCCGTCTATTAAAACATACACTACGCCACAGTTCACACCAATCTGCTCTGGCACTATTCAATACTGTCTACATCCACAACAGTTGCCAAGTTGACGTGAGTAGCAAATCGTTTTTATCCCTTTCACTCTCAATTACTTAGCCAGGTTAAAAAAATAAAAATTTATTACCCCCCCCCCCCCCTATACCCCCTATTTTTTATACCCCCTGTATAAACTAGCCTTTACTAGTAGCTTCGCATGCGTATATTAATTTGACACTGGAATTCGAAATCCAACAGTTAGGATACTTAAACAAGTGGGAATCGCTCCGAAACATGGATATAGAATACTCAATCCATGCTCCGAAGCGATACGATATCTAAATTTTTTATCGCCTGTCAGATAACGATAACATTTTACCGCATTGTATGATTTCACGACGGCATTTGTCGGTCCCATAGATTTTTTATTTTCGAACTTCGTTATAGTTTTCAAATTGTTACTTGGGCTAAGGCCTTCTTTCTTACCTACTACATAATCAAATCCGATCATCAGGCTAGCTAGATGGAGCCTCTATATAAAATAGAAAATTAACCTGTCTCTAATCACATACACGTAGAACTGACGGCCGATGGAGCAGACTGACAGTAGGTATAATGCAATACAATTCGTACTAGTTAAGCGTCCACGGCGCATATTGAGGCAGCCGGGAGTCAGCAGAACGCGCGAAAAAGCGTATTTAACAACAACAGCTGTAATATACACACGCATTATAAAATACAATTAGGTATTTGACAAAATGTACTAAAATACTACTATAAAAAAACACTTTTTTATACAATGTTTTGAGACTCTCGAATACGGTTTAAAGACTGGCGGAGTGTTGTTTTTGCAAGGAAATGAAAGTATAAATAATGATTTTACTAAAGCTATAACAAATTACCTAACTTACAACTAATGCTACAGCTAGATATTGCAGATAGCAAAGTATTCATAAACCACTCGAACACCGATGAGAGATGCACCTCATGTGCATCGGCATAAAGGATGAATGGAAATTGATTTTCTATTGTAACATGTTTAGTTAATGGCAAAATGTAGACGTATTACAGAAAGGAGAATGCTATAATATATACAACGCGAGCCTTGAATCTTATTTAAGTTTAAGTTTATGATTTTAATATCTGTGCCTTGTACAGTCAATAGCACGTCGACCTACCCCAAAAGTCAAAAATTATCCAATAGATTTTCAACTTTAAGCCTGACATATAAAATTCATTTTCAAATGAGAAAATTTGACATTTTGTGGTAGGTCGACGTGCTGTTGTCCGTACATCACTAGGTGAAGTCAAGCCAACATTTTTCACTATCGAAACCAGTTAAAATATTCGGGGACTTCCTTATGAATTGTGAACTTCTATTTTCAATCATGATAGGAAAATCAATGCACTAGCTAGAACATGAGAAGCAATTTTATGCAGCCTATACCCAATTAAAGATGAACTTTACGAGCATGAGTAGTGAAAAGTATTTTTCTATACAACTAATTGGTTATGTAGAATGGAAAAGAAATTTATTGGCGAATTCTTTTGATCTTCGAGTGTTAATGTAAGTTGTAGAATCACTCCCTTACAGTATCCTGCGCGCCTTCGCCGAGCGTTTCGACCGTCAGTACATGTAATCATCACTGTGACAGCTAGGGTACGTGTGCGGAATAGTGTAATGATACTTTTTTAAATTGTTATTTTTTATTTAGACATTTATAATTGCCCCATTGTACGTTTAGAATAAATTAAATGGAAGTTGAATCAATACCTCTCCGAAACCACTTACAGCGCCTACTGAAACTGTGTCCATCTTCATTGTAGCTGCAACGTTTCAATTTCATTTGTTCGCCAACTTCGAGTCCGCCGCAATTTGCTCTATTCGTTGCCCAATTTGTCTTGTAACTAAAGCTTATTTTCGTCAGCTTCACATGGCAAGTTCCGAATTGGATTTTCAGTTGACGACTTTTTATTGTCTGCGAAGCGTCTTTTAAGAAGAATAAAAATAAATCTATAAATAAATTATTATAAAATTACAAATATTGGACAACACACATACATTGCTCTGATCCTAAAGTAAGTAGCTAAAGCACTTGTGTTATATACATCAGAAACAACGACGGTACCACAAAACCCAGACCTGAGACAATATAGAAAAGTTCGCTTTCTATATTGACCCGACCAGGAATCGAACCCGGAACCTCAGAGATGGGCGGTGCCATTATCCAGCCAGCAAGCAGCCAGTCCGGCGTGCTCGCCTCTCGGCTGCGGGGGTCGTCAAGGCGGCGAAGGCGATGAACATTATCAACTTTCGATCGAGTGTAGGCTAACTTTTTTTGCGGCCATCTGCATGTTATGTTTTTTTTAGCCGCCTGGGGGACTTTTAATATGAAAAATTTTGGTTCGTTAGTAAGTATCAACCTACTACAAGAATTATTGTATAGCAGAAAAGTAATAAACAGTCCATGAATGATTCACTTACGCGCCCATGAGAGGAGCGAAATATTTTTTTTTACCCTACGCCCTTGTACCGAAATGACAAAGCCACATTTTGACATAAGTGTATAATTTGTGAACTTAGGGCTTGTAGAGTTAGAAGCTTGGCTCTACATGAGACCTGATAACTTTCTGACGGTGCGAGTCATGGTCACATCTTGGCAACATTTAACATCAAAATGTTTTGTTGGAATATGTTTGTTTACTAATAAGATAATGAAAAGCTAGAACTATCCAATAATAACACTGTTTTTAATAATATATTAATTATAATTTTCAAATGTTGCAAAAATAATAGAAGAACATACAAGCTATATTTAAAGTTAATGAATCAAAAAGCATGCAAATAATAGGTTTGGGAAAAAGTTTCTTCGCATTTTTTAAGAAAATTCAAAACATTTTTTAATATAATTTATTTACATTTAATTTAAGTATGTAGGTACCAGTTTGTTCGATAATTTTTTGCCTTCTTGTAGGTAGGGACATGATCCCATATATAGAAATTTTGGGGCTTCTGATCAAAATACCGCGACAAGTGGTTTTGGCAGTCCTCTCGTGATGTTAACCTGACACTGCCTAGAGAATTCTGAAGAGAGCGAAACAGGTGGAAATCTGAAGGTGCAAGGTCAGGACTATACGGCGGATGCATTAACACCTCCCAGCCAAACTCTCTTAATTGTTGCTGAGTGGCTAAAGATGTGTAAGGTCTAGCGTTATCATGATGAAAACCACACCCCTTCTTTTGATTAATTCCGGCTGCTTTCTCTCAACTTCTTGCTTTAATCTCATCAGTTGTTCACAGTAGAGTTCAAAATCGATGGTCCTGCCTGGTGGTAACA
Organism: Anania fuscalis; assembly: GCA_950371115.1. Taxonomy (NCBI): domain Eukaryota; kingdom Metazoa; phylum Arthropoda; class Insecta; order Lepidoptera; family Crambidae; genus Anania; species Anania fuscalis. The sequence continues at coordinate 22,269,862 of OX493326.1, read as the reverse complement.
GCTCATAATGAATAATAGCCTTCCAATCCCACCACACACACAGCATCACCTTGTTGCGAGCTAACGCCAGGTTTCGCCACAGTCTGTGAAGCCTGACCGGCCTTTGACCACGACCTTTTTCGTACGTTCTTGTCGTGCGTGATCTAATTTTCATCACCAGTTATCAGCTTCTTCAAAAATGGTTCGGTTTCATTACGTCGTAATAAAAAAATCACAAATGAGTACACGGTTCATTAGGTTTCTTTCAGTAAGTTCGTGGGGTACCAAAATATCGAGCTTTTTTGTGTACCCAGTTTTTTTCAAATGCGCCATAACTGTTTTGTGGACAATTCCCAGTTCTTCAGCTACGTCGTAACTACTGATATGCCGATCTTGCTCCACTTTTTCAAAATGGCATCAACATCAAAATTTCCGGATTAAAAACGCTTAAACCAAATTTGTGCTACTCTCACAGACACTGCATTTTTACCTTTTTTGTAGAGAAATTTTAAAATGTATCGAATTTCTTCATTAGATTCACTCATCTTGACAGTACGAAAAACAAATAAAAAAACACACATTTTCCTAATTTGAATATGGAATTATCTTCTTTAAAATTTAAACTTTTAATGATACCAAAACCAACCAGATACAAATAGTACAGCCAAAGAGATTTTATTACTAGTTCATACATACTAAAATGCGAAAAGACTTTTTCCCTAACCTAATATTACTAACACTCCGTCGCGGTTTCGCGATAAGTCAATTTACAAGTTTAATCATGTTTCGATTTTCCGCTGAAAATCTGATTCCAACACTGCCTCCGGCTGACCTGTCAATGACGCTGTAAAAATGTGCAAAAGTTTTATACCTGCCGATACAGATAGTCAATATCTTTATAGGGGTGGGGGTCGATTACATAAAAAAACGCAAGTAAACTCGCTCCAAATATCACCAAAGCGATACAAACAATCTCCATTTCGCTAAAAAAGGATTCAAATTTCGATTGTCGATGAGAGACTTCAGTGTTAAAGTGACAGCGCTTATAACCTAAGGCTATAATTATAAAGATAATGAATGGTATAATCTTTTGGCACGGTAATATTATATAGATACTATTAGCGTGCTTTTGGATACTTTGACATGTCTAAGGAACACAGATTAGAAAGAACGACGCTAAGGACGTGTGAAATCCAAAGACATTGCACATACAATATCTTTGGTGAAATCACAAACCATAGAGCCATTTTCTTTTTCGAATGAAACTTTGAATTTTACCCATTTACCTTAGATTGCATCCAAACTAAAATTTTCAACTTTTTTCAACAGTTTTCACTATCAGATATTTATTTTATTTCATAAAAACTTTACTGATACTTACTAAAGAAAGAAATGGAAAAGTACCAATCTGTTTAAAAAGTATTTTGCAAAAGAAAATCTCTCCTAAATAATAAATTTCCACGTTGTTTTTCTGATTTATCCATTAAGGCTGTATAAACAACAAGATTACCGTAAAACGGGGCTATTTGGAACATTTTTTTGCTTAACGACGTGTTCGTGGAGAGAACAATGAATGAATCAACTTAACGAGGGGCTTTTTGGGTAGTTCTTTTTATGTCCTCTGGATCACTATTACTACAAAACGTCTGCTTTAAGAGGGTTCCCTCACCAAGACTTCGATTTTTCCTACTTTTAAGCTGCATTCTACTCCTTATTTGATGCGTATAGCGATAATTAAAGGACACCAAAGTAATCTTTGAAGTTTTATCTCTAAAATCATCGCTTAAAATTTGTATTTTCTCTAATTATTAGTTACGAAAACAAGCTTTTAAACGACGTCGATAAAAATGTATTCTGTGCGTCTCCTCCGTAATTAATCCTTATCTAATTATTTGATTTGTACCAATCGGTAGGAAATCAAAAAATCTATAATTTCTACGCAATTTTTTTTTAAATTGATCCATTATTGACAAAGTTATGGCTATTATTCATTATCTACGACGTCTGATTCTCTGGCGTGCTGTGCGGGGCAGCGGGAGGGAGTGTGCCGCTAGCTGTCCGAGGGGAAGCCCGTGTCGCTCGTTCCGCCGTGCCGATCAATCACTGCTCGGAACAAAACAGCACGCGCGAAACACTTAAAAAATTTCGTCACTTAGCGTGAGTGACTCGATAGCTTAGGTCGCAGAGCACTCGCTATGTATGCGATGGTTGAGGGTTCGAACCCCACCTGATTCAGTTTTTATTTTTTCAATTCATATTTTGTTTTTTTTATTTTGCAGTTTTTTTTTATTTCTAGTTGTATTTATTTATTTGTATTATGAAAAAATTAAAAATAAAAATCTGACCTAACTTTATATTACTACTAGCTTGCTATAACAGTGGTCTTAGTCTTAGTAGCAAGTATAATTCTGTAAGTAATAAAGAAATAACCTAAATAAAAAACACCAAAAAAAACCTACTTAATATATAATACACCACAATGTAATATCATAATATATTTTGTTTTATTTTTAAATTTAATAGGAAGAATTAACAGTTTTTAAATCTAAAAAATAAAAAAAACAACAATTTATGTTTATATACATAAATTGTTTCATCAGATATTTTATTTATCAATAGCGTAGCGAGAGACACTTGAAAGATTTCGTCAAAACACCTAGCGACTTGGTAGCTTAGGTCGCAGAGCACTCGCTATGTATGCAATGGTTGTGGGTTTGAACCCCACCTGATTCAGTTTTTAATTTTTCAATTCATATTTTGTTTTTTTTATTTTGCAGTTTTTTTATTTCTAGTTGTATTTATTTATTTGTATTATTAACAAATTAAATATAAAAAAATCTGACGTAACTTTATATTACTACCAACTTGCTATGACAGTGGTCTTAGCAAGCCGCGGTTATGCTTAGGAATACCGAATTATTAATTTCAACCTTAGGGACATAATATTAAATGCGTCACCTAAAAATCCCTTGCCGTGCAATTTATGTTTATATACATAAATTGTTTCATCAGATATTTTATTTATCAATAGCGTAGCGAGAGACACTTGAAAGATTTCGTCAAAGCAGGTAGCGACTTGGTAGCTTAGGTGCCTAAGTACTCCCGGTGGTTGTGTATCCGATGGTCGTGAGTTCGAATCCCACTTGATTAAGTTTTTATTTTTTCAATTCATATTTTGTTTTTTTTATTTTGCAGTTTTTTTTTTCTTGTTGCATTTATTTATTCTAACAAATTAAATATAAAAGAATCTAACTTATTTTTATATTACTACTAACTAAATAAAGAAATAAATTAACCTTAATAAAAACACCAAAAAAACCCTACTTACTATAAAATACATCATAATATATTTTGTTTTATTTTAAATTTGATAAGAATAATTGAAGATAAATAACACTTGAAAAAAGTCATCGACCTCAGGTGGGACTCGAGCCCACGTCCCATCGCAAGCCGGGCGAGTGCTTTACGAGCGAGCTTTGACAGCGAGAAAAAACACTTGAAGAATTTCATCTTGTCACGTGACGTCCTCGGTAGCTTAGTTGGTAAAGCACTCGCCCGGCTTGCGATGGGACGTGGGTTCGAGTCCCACCTGAGGTTGATGACTATTTTCAAGTGTTATTTATCTTCAATTAAACCTTGCATGGAATTGCTAAAAACAAAAACTTTTAATTGATAAGAATAATTAACAGTTTTCAAATGGACAAAATCAAAAAACTAAACTATTTATGTACCTACATAAAATCAGATATTTTATTTATCAATAGCGAAAAACACGTAAAAGATTTCGTCGAGACAACTAGTGACTCGATAGCTTAGAATGGTAAAGCACTTGCCCCGTGCATTCGTGGTGTGTGGTGGGTTCGGGTCCCCCTGATGAAGTTTTTTTTTTCAAGTTTTTAAAAATCATATTATGTTTCGTTTTTAAATTTGATTAACATTTTAAACAGTTTTAAATTCTAAAAATATCTCCCATGCGAATATCTTCCGGCTACAAAGTGGATGTCATTTTATTTTATGCTTTGGTGGCGCAATTTCACTATGTCGCTCAGCCTCAGTTTGTCGTGTCAGCTCGTCATTGAATGCTCCGAAACGTGTTACTTTGATATAGCCTGCAATTCTTTGGTCTACCCTGGCGATTACTTAGACTGGAAATGTCACTTTACGCATGATTTGACCGTCAGAATTTTCCTAACCTTTTTGGTGGCGTTTTGTTCAACGACTTTTAAGATTTGGTGTGTCGTATTCTTTGTACGTCTTTTAGTTTACGCACAAAAATGTATAAGGTTATTTAGGATTTTGATATTTAGTGTAATCTATGTCTTTATTACGACATTTAACTTATGCAGTGAATTTTCAGAATTATATATTTAAATAATTAATTCTGAAATTGAATCATAGTTTTGGTAGCTCAGTTTTGGTGGTTTCTTATTTCTTCTTAATATAACAATACTATCCCATGACTAAAGACAGCATTAGAAACACGCAATGCTTAATGATTTTCTCTTAGAATCTATGCTACTGTGGATCGAGCGAGGTGTCAGGTTGGGCGCACGTTCCGAAATGGGCCATTGCAAATTGGGCCAGGTCTATGCCCTGCTGAAAACCGGACGATTTATTGAGCCCGCAATAAACCGTTAGCGCGGGCTCAATAAATCGTCTGCTGGGCGCAGCAAGGTCGTTCTTGAACAGATTCCCACGGATACTAACGCTAAGTAAGTTTTTGTTTGTTGTTATTGTATTCTGTTAACTAGAGTACTAGATAGTAAATACGTTTACAAAGTAACAGTTAGTAATCTCGAAGGAAACTCACAATAATAGTATGTAAACATTCAAAATTGCTTAGTATTCTATCTGTCCCTAATGAGTTGACCACGACTGTATGTCCAGCAGTAGGCTGACGTGGGCTGATTATAATGGACTGAGTAGGGTGAATCTTGAAACGCATGAATTACGTTGTCCGGAGCTATAAAGTACCCGAGGTTTAATAATGGAACATCAAAATATATTTTTTTATTTAGTTCTAGGTGTATTCTAACTAATGCTTCATAGTTTTTGGCTTAATTGAATTTGCAAATAACTGTAAAAAAATAATTAGGGTAGAAAATTTGATCCCCATGGCGTGTCCATTCAATAAATTTTGATCAAACTGTAGAAAAAACTGCAACTTAGGGATAAAACCAGATGGTAAAATGCTACTTTTATATAAAAAGATTAGTCTGTAAATAGATTAGTCAATTAGAATCTTCACTGAAGTATTTAGTTATAATTTAATTTAGAATCAAAATTTTGTCCAGATTTGAGAGTTGATTCCCGTGGTACGACACTAATCTTCACCTGCAGCTCTAGTAATAAAAAGTAGGGATAGGAGTCTGCGTTGCCGCGCGAGAATCAGTCGTGAGTTAATTGTAGTGGAAGGCGGTCACTTCGCAGCATGTATCCACGCCGAGTTACGAAGGTAAATATTTGATTCCCGTGGCATTGTTTCTATACATCGTTGATAACCGTGATAGCCATAAAAAATATTTTTATTGTTTTTAAAGATCGCTTCTTTATTATCGCTATTTATTTAAGTTTGCATTTAAAATATATGTTTGTTAGTTAAAGAGCAATCGATAAAAATTGACGAACTTTGATTCCCGTGTTATTGATTCCCGTGGTTTTAATGCCATGGGAATCAATATTTCTTTATAAAATGAAGGATGCTGTGCCAATGTATTTGTGATTCATAGATAATCTTAATTTGTGTCATTACTTTGTAATTTGTTAATAACACTAAAATAGCTAGATTCAATTTTATATTCATAGAAACTTTTACATATTTCAGACAACAATTGATTTGAACTATAATAAAGATTGTTTTATTGATTCCCATGCCTTGTTTTTAATTCCCGTGGTAGACAAAATTTCAATTGCTTATATTGTCGAAACTAATTGTGCAAAATGAGTGCCTATTAAATCAATATGTTAAAAAACTATCCAAATTTAATATTACGTCATGATTTTAGCATATCTTTATCATTTAAAATTTTCCACGGGAATCAATCAAATACGCCCAATTTCAAGATTCACCCAGTAGGTAGGTAGGACTATGGTCTTTGCCTGGCATTTGTTACTTACAAACTGACTGATGCATCGGGCATTTTCTAATATGAATTTCAAACGCTCGGTCGGTTGGATCGGGCATTTCAGTCGATCCGACCGATCATCATTTGACATTAGTAGCATCGTAAACCCTTCCCCGAAGTGTATCGGTGTATCAATTTCTCTAATGGGAGGAATGGCTTGCACAGGTTTGTCTATTTGCTTTGTCACCTTCCACAAAGAGTAGTCTGTACTACGGTCACTGGTCAAATGCTCAATCAATTCTTTACAATTTTCAAATTTAAAGTTTTCATAATGACTAAGGTTATTTCTTACAATAACGGCGCTACCACCTCTAGCACGGTTGTTGAAGTGCAGTGCATGATAGACGTCGTATCCTTTGAATGTTATATGAGATTATTCGGTAAAATGTGTTTCTGATACAAGGCATATGTCAATGTTTTGTGTGACTAGAACTACTTGCAGCTCATTTTGGTCTCTGAGTAGTCCATTGGCATTCCAAGCCATAATTTTTAAGTTGTGAGTCATTTTTTAGGTTTTGATGCGCAGTTTTGGCACTGTTTTCCAGTTTTTCCAGTTTCGCAGCACTATCAGTAGGTACATTTGCATCATCGTTATGTACATAATTGATTTTGCTTGTGCGTAGGTATTTTTTTTACTTACATTAATAATAATTATTAGCATAATTGGCAGGATGTTGTTCACCGCAGTGCACACATTTTGGCTTCTCGTCTGCAGGTTTTCTGCAGTCTCGAGTAAGGTGTTTTCCAGTGCACTTTACACATCTTGGTTCTTTTGCGCAGTATTTCTGGGTATGACCATATGCCTGGCATCGTTTACATTGAGGGACAAGTTTGTGCTTTTCCATTGGTGTATTTCTACTTTACACCCTAATATGGACGTGATGCGATATATTTTATCAATCTCATCCCATCCCATCTTCTGACATGCCCTGCGTGTCCCTACACCTGCACACGCGAAGATCTTTGCAAGGCCACCGATAATACTATATCGGTGGTTAAGTTTTGGTCTTCACACATATGAAAGCCTGAGTCGATACGCAAAGAAGGAGATCAAGTTTCACACCTCCAAGTTAAAGCTTTATAACCACCGTATAGAACAAGTACAATTTTACGACACAAATTATTGTAAACGTTTTAAAATGTATCAAAATATTTGTATTACAAAATAATATATTGACATAACAAACAATTTCTTCATATTTTGATTTTATGATGAAACTATTAGAAATGCACTATTAGCACTAAGCTACGAATACATTTAAATAACATAGGTAGGCAACACAGGCATTAGTGACCATTATATTTGGTCGGATTCGCGCTGACAATCTGACAGACAGCTGATCCGACCAGAATAACAAACACAAACTTTTTTTTGGCTTCAAACTGTAACACGTCGTTAAATGTTTTTTATTTTTCTTAATTTAAAAAGCATTATTTAATAAGTAAGACTCATTTTCTACAAAAATCTTATTATTATACCACATAGCTCCAAATATCGAATTATTTTCAAACGACTTTGCGATCGAGTTACGCAGGACAATTTTTTAAAATCAATAAGCAAGAAATGACATTTCATGTGTCCAGCATTTATTTTTCTAAATGTCATAAACAATTGGAATGTTGCAATTTTCTTAGTTCAAATATCTAAAATTGATTGAAATAAACATTTTGCTATATTATTGTCTTTTTATTTTACGCGAACACGAAACACGAACGCTGTAAAGTGTTCGAAACGTCAGGTTAAATAAAATGTTAATAAATCGCGAAATAATCCGTAAAAGTAGTTTCATTTTAACATTTTTCTGTTAATAGAAAGCCACGAATACATTTAAATAACATAGGTAAGCAACTAACTTTGTCTAATCTTAGTGACCATTATATTTGGTCGGATTCGCGCTGACAGTCTGACAGACAGCTGATCCGACCAGAATAACAAACACAAACTTTTTTTTGGTTTCAAACTGTAACACGTCGTTAAATGTTTTTTATTTTTCTTAATTTAAAAAGCATTATTTAATAAGTAAGACTCATTTTCTACAAAAATCTTATTATTATACCACATAACTCCAAATATCGAATTACTTTCAAACGACTTTGCGATCGAGTTACGCAGGACAATTTTTTAAAATCAATAAGCAAGAAATGACATTTCATGTGTCCAGCATTTATTTTTCTAAATGTCATAAACAATTGGAATGTTGCAATTTTCTTAGTTTGAATATCTAAAATTGATTGAAATAAACATTTTGCTATATTATTGTCTTTTTATTTTACGCGAACACGAAACACGAACGCTGTAAAGTGCTCGAAACGTCAGGTTAAATAAAATGTTAATAAATCGCGAAATAATCCGTAAAAGTAGTTTCATTTTAACATTTTTCTGTTAATAGAAACCATGTTTACGCATTAGTTTGCTAATATTTTGAATTGGCAAGAGACTTTTACAAAACCGTTAAAATTTTAATACATAGGCATAACACTAGCACTCAGTATAATTCATTCTGATACTCTTCTACAATTGTCTGTGGCCTCGATGGAATCCCGCGATTTCGATGTTGTTTCGCGTTAAGGTTCCAATCGAACCTTCGGTCGGGGATCGGTCGGATCCGAACATTTGGAGGGTACATTTCGCGCTAGACCCCCTGGTCATCTATTGACCAAAAGGCTGGTCACATTGCCACACTCTATACTTAGCTAACTACGGTAGTATACCGCAACATTGATTAGAAAAAACGATGGCTTCGACAGAAACACTTGAAAGATTTCGCCAAATCGATTAGTGGTTGGATAGCTTAGTAAAGGAAACACACGCCCGGTAATCCGAGGTCGTGGGATCGCATCTCACTTGAAGCAGTAACTTTTTCAATTTTTTTTCAATTTTTACTATGTTTTACTTTTAGATTTGATAAGAAGACTTATCAGTTTTAAATCTTAAGATAAAACAAATAAAAACCGAAACTATTTATAACATAAAATTAGATACTTTACATACTGTTGTCTTTTATTTACGCGAACACGATACATTTAAATGAAACTACTTTTACGGATTATTTTGCGATTTATTAACATTTTATTTAACCTGACGTTTCGAACACTTTACAGCGTTCGTGGTCACAGGTAGACTAAGGTGTTATTCGTCTTTACAATATTTTGAAAAAATATAAACTACCGTCACTCAGTTAATATTCAGATACTTTATATAAATGACAAAAACCTATAAATAAAATATCTCACGAATTCACGATAGAGTTTATGGGCACACAAAATTGTAACAATAATTCTATCGGGTCGAGTATCCGCAAATTGCCTGATCAATGCTGCATCATAGATAAAAAAAAAACTGCGAGAAACACTTGAAGATTTCGACTTAACAGCTAGTGACTTGGTAGCGAAGTTGGAAATGCACTCGCCCGCCATTCAAGATTCTATGGGTGAGGGTTCGAATCCCACCTGTAGTTGGTAAATTTTGTTTCAATTCATACTGTTTTAATTTTAAAATATAATAAAGAAAAAATACACTTTTAAATTCTAGTATTATTAAAAACCATTTATTAATAAACGTAGCATGGTAGGTATTTGCTAGAAAACAATATTTAAATTTTAGTATTCTGTTCTGACAAAAATATTTTAATAACTGACAAAATAAACTATAGGGGTTGTCGCTATAATTTATGTATTTTCGTTACCTTATTTATTCACAGCTAATTTATTATGTTTTTTCAAAATATTCCACGTGACTTTTCAAAATGTTAAGTGTGCTTTATTTATGGGAGTCTCTAGTTTATCTAACACAATAGGTATTTTTCCCTACTTTTATCTCTGTGAATATGGCAAGGATGCAAAGTAGGCATGGCAATGATTGCTATTTTTCAGTCATTGTCATATGACAAAATGATGTCATATGAAATGGCACTGTGATAAATCATTGGCAATGATTTTTTGTCGCAGTGTCATAATGTAACACTTTTGCTATTTGTTACTTAAAATGAAATATGATTTATTGTGAACAGTTGCTCCTTGCTACTTTGCTACTTTTTTGTGAAATGTCATATATAGTTCGTGCGCTACGTAATGTGCTATTTGTGTGCATTATTTAAGCATTTTTTTAAACAATTAACTTCCCCTCATACTTGTACAGGCTTGGGACTGACAATGTAAAATTTTTCATGTGAATTTTTTTAAAATCCTGAATGTGTGATTAAACTTATTTTCACATTGGCGTATGCACCTATCAGTCATCACCGGGCGACTAGTGAATTTAAAAACAACATCATAAAATCATAATACACACATTAAACGAAATTTCATTGTAAAGAAAACGAGCTCGACGTTCCCTACTATAAAATCATAACAAGATAATCTAAACCTTACGGCGCTCAGCATAAAATTCAACAAACTAGAAGGTTTCAACCTGCCACTCGTAACAAAAATCATGACAAACGAATCTAAACTTTACGGTCATAAGTTTAAAGCTCTAAAAATGCTCAGTATCGTTATCGTTCGTCACCTATGATGGCATAAAAAATAGCACAGCATGTTTGTCTTTTTCTAACACGCATCTGTAGCAAATCATTCCTACTCGCTCGCGCGCTCAAGGCCTGCGCTCGCTAGACCCGCTCTGCTACATGTCATCAACAAATGAAAAGAAATTTGCGCATGACATATGATTTCACAGTCTGTGATTTGTAGCAGTCAATATGACAAAATGTAGCAGGTGTGACAAATGATTTTCAAGTCATATGATTTTTCACCTGCTCCTCATGATATCGTCCATGCCTAATGCAAAGTAACACCGTGTATAAAAAACATGTCACTCAAGTACTATCACTCAAATAATTAATAACATTTTTGTACTGTAGGTATTTTTTTACGTTACTTTTAATTTGTCTAAAACTTGACTGTATTTAACTTAACTTAATTTGTAAGTTGAACTGACTAATTACTGATATTTTACCTGTGCTGTGCGGTTGCGGAGGCAGAGTGGTTAACAGTTTATGGAACTTATCTTGAATTTTTATTTTGTTATATTTGTTTATTAAAATAAGTCAGCCAGCTCGCTTAGGTGTACTGCTGAGCATTACATTGTAATGTGCGTAAGGTAATAATAATGTGTAGGCGGCGAAAGTTGCGAGCAAATTATTTTACTCTGCCGCCTGGCCGCCTCTTATAATTATTCTACGATCCGTGCTTTACGTTTGTATTTGCTTAATCATGCCACGAGTACATCGTAGTTTGGCGTAAGCTAACTAGATGTCGCGGCGTTATCGCATTCACTACCGCAATCACTTCACGAAATAATGCAGCGGTGGAGAGGGGACGAGAGGCAGCTAAATGCTCAAGGTCATTGGCTAGGGGAACAGCCTTAAGTAGATTTCGAGATATATATTTTTAAACATGCTGTTCCAAATATCGCTACAATGGGGTTATTTGGAATTAAAGTTTATAGGAACTATTTTTCATAGTTTTGCAAACATGTGCTCAATAAAACCGACCAGGCGATATTTGGAAATATTCCATGGTCACTTGGTTTAAATTTTATGACAATAACGACGTTTTTTGACAAGAAAATATCAAGTTATTTGAATTTAGTCCCATAGTAGCAATTACGTCTGTAGATAAAATGGGGATATTTGGAATTCGGTGCAAAAGCAATAAAGCTGTACCTCTTAAAAGTAAAGGGATGTTTGGAATTTTAAGGGCAAGCTTGTTTTTCACAAAAGTGAGCAGGATGGATATTATCTATATTTATTAAAGAAGACTGACTGACATATCAACGCACAGCCCAAACCACTGGATCTACAGATGAACGGGTGGTATGGAATGGGTGGTAGCGGATCGGAAGTGATCAGAGAGGAATTTATTGGAATGGATTAAAGGAAATATTTAAAAAGGTGAAGGGAGGGTAGGGGGCGAAGGGTTAAAGGGAAAATTTAACTTTTACTTTTTGAAAATTTTAAATTATCCTGAAGCTAGTGATGAATAAAACCCAACTGTGAAAATAAAAGTTTTATTAGAATTATTTCTTAATCATATTATTGCTATATTAGGAAGAATTTTTTTTAATAACTACCTATTCGTAACAAAATTTCTTATCTACTTAAATGTCACAACAAACGGTAAATTTTCAGTTTAAAATGAACATGAAATTATTTAACAAGAGTTATAGCTATCGCTGTGGTACCTAACTGCTTTCCACATAAAAAAAAACATAAAAAAGTACTTATATATCGAGTTGTTAACAACCTGAGATCCACGACAGAGATCTAAAAAATAAATATAAAATTATAGAAACAATAAAAAGTAATCTTAAAAATACATCTCATCACCTTTTTCAGCAAATACAAACTCTTTCTTATTTGTAGGATTTTTATTCAGAATAACTTTTTTCACTATCCATATATCATCAACTTCGTCTCGATCAATTGTTTTGCCAATCCGAAATACAAGCTGTGGCTTTTTGACTGTTTTGAAAAAGTTCACGGTGTAATTAAATTTATTTCCCTCAACTCTAATATTTTCGATAAATCCAACATAATATTTACATTTCCTATTGTTGATGTAGCGCACCAACACATAGTCGTTCACAGCATATAAATTTTCTTTTTGAGAAATATCGCATTCATCTTGTGCTTTCGACTTATCTGTTTTAATTTTTTCTTTGTTGTGATTGGTTAATTTAGTTGGAAGAATCCAGGGTTCGGGTGTATTATCGCAAATTAACGTTGAATTGCTAGGATTTTTGCCTGTCTCATTAGTTACGTATTCTAAATTAGTATTACAATTAGTCTCTAAGTTGCTATCAGTCTTTTGTTCAACAGAACTTTCAGGTACAGCAAATTTAGTAGGCAATTCATCATCATGGTCATCTTTTTGCGTTTTTTCTTTGTTGTAATTATTCTTTGCATTAGTTGGAGGAATCCAAGGATCTGGTAAATTTATACTTTCACAAATCAACGCTGCATTGCCAAAATTGTCGCCAGTCTTATCAGTTACGTATTTTAACTTAGTATTTTCATCAGTCTCTAAATTACTATCAGTCTTTTGTTCAACAGAACTTTCGGGTACAGCGGATTTAGCAGGCAATTCGTCATCATGGTCAAGAATCTGCGTATTTTTTGCTACTGTAGGTTGTTCATAAGTACAAATGCAGTTAGTCATGTCTTTATTACACTCGAAGCATTCATCGAAATTGTTTTCACTTAACTCATCAATATCTATAATGTCCGAGTCACTGTGGATGCTCATGATATCTGATACACTTGTATCAGAATCCGACTCTCTCTTGGTTTTTATTATTTTTGGATTTCTCTGCTTTAACACTAGCTATCAATCTTTCAATACTTTCTTGGTCTTAGTCAAAAAATTTTCAATCACTTATTTTCATCTGTCTTTTTCTAATTTTTGATTAACTTTTCTTTTTCTTGCCTTCAATTTCTTTAGATGTTTGTAGCTTTTCCAAATCGCATAACATATTCGTCTCATTGATTTCTGTTTTGAGTGTTCTTTTTCCCTTGCCTTTGCCTTTAATTAATTGATTTACTTCAATTTTTGGTTTCTTACAAGGTTCTACAATCATTTCGTGTTGCGATCCTTCATCTGAGCTACAGTGAGTGGAGTCGGAGTCAAATGCATAGGCATTACGCTGTAGCCCGGAAGGCCCTGGCTTATTAACCAAATCTAGTTCTTCTGTAGCATCTTCGTCTAAAGATTTTCTATTCTTCTTTTTGTCCGACACTTGCTTTTGTATATTTTTCTGTTTGTGTTGCTGTTTGGCTTTTTCTGTCTGATCGTGTAATAAGTCTTCTGCTGTTATACTCTTTCCTGGTGGTAAATTGCATTTTCTTTTTCGTGTTGTTTGTCCAGTGGCACTTCCAGGACTTCTCATTTCTTGCAAAATGTCTATTACAACTGAAATTGTTGCGTTCGTCGACCTCAATAAGGCCTTCGACACGGTCAGCAGAGAGGGTCTCTATATTGCACTTGATGTCTCCGCCATCTTGTGACGCGGAGGCAAAACTCGCCGCTGCGCGCTCTGCGCGGGGTGGCCGGCCTGCCGCGGGCGCCGGAGCGCGGCAGCGGAGAGACCGAACACTTGCGATCCGATCGCCGCCGACCCACGACGCGTCCCCGCGCAGCCCTCTAACTAGCACCTATGAGTTTATTGTGCATTCCTGTCTCTTTTAATACATTATTCTAAAGTCTGTTAACGAGTTATCATTTAATCAACGCGTGAACAGTGGTCCTTCGTAAAATTCAAAAGCAAGTAGACGAAATATTCACCTGCATGGTCTTAAATTACGTATTCAGCATAATCTGAATTTAAGCAAATTTCTTTAATAATAATAATTCCTAGGTATGCAAAGGCCAGTTTTTATAGATCCTACTATCTTTGTTAACCACGTGCACTGCGCATTTATTTGCTTTAAATTACACTAGGCACGCATGGTCTAAATTTTTGTAGTACGTTACAACGTATATTACCTATAATATAACCTACACGTGTGTACCTATATGCTATTGCTGATTGGGGCTTATACCTGGTCTGATTTAATACTTTAATTTTACTTGTTGATCTCTTTTCTTGCCGACTTATTTGTAAAAAATATATAAAAATGTCGAAAGAGCATGAATCGGATGATAAAATTAAAAAACTTAAAAAATCTAGAGGTTCCATGAAAACTAAACTTACACAATTTGAAACCTTTTTACAGTTAGCTTCTAGTTACGAGACATTAAGTGATTTACACATCACAGAGCTGGATTGTCGTTTGTCGAGAATTGAAGGCTTATTTCCTGAATTCGACGCGTTACAGAGTGAGCTCAAGGAGCTGTGCGAGCCGCCGAACGAGCAATACGCGGAGCGCGAGTTGTTCGAGAAGCAGTACTATCAACTGGTGTCTCTCGGTCGTCGCATTCTCGGCGCTAAAACCAGCAAACATCAAAATGAAGGCTCTGTAGCAGGCTCAGGAAACAGGTCAGGTACTTTTGATCATTTTAACAGCCAATTTAACTTACCCAAAATTAGTATTCCTACCTTTAGTGGTAACTATATGCACTGGCTTGAGTTTCGTGACACCTTTTTATCCATAATCCATAATAATGATAAAGTAAATAATATCAGTAAGTTTCACTACCTGCGTGCATCCTTGCAAGGAAGCGCTGCAATAATAATAAAAAACATAGACTTTTCTGATGAAAATTATATAACAGCATGGAACCTATTATATGAAAGGTACAATAATTCTATATTATTAGTCAACAACCATGTGCAGGCCTTATTTAATGTTGAACCAATAAACAAAGAAACTAGTCGATCAATTCGATATCTTCTTGACATTACCAACAAGAATGTAAGGGCACTCAATGCACTCAATCAGCCCACCCAACATTGGGATACCCTAATCATTCACATGATGTCCATTAAATTAGATCCCATTACTAATCGACACTGGGAAGAATATCGAAACACATTGGCCAATGCACCTACCTTGCACAGTGTTTTAAGAGACCGAAAAAAGTGACATCCTCTTTTTTTTGCAAAAACTATAGTTAAGATTATTACAAATGCTAGACCGAAACTCCCGCGTTTCTATTATTTATGATTTTTTTTATATAATTTTTTAAAAATATCATTTTCGTGACCCAGATATAACGAAAAATAATCATAAATCAAAAGATTGTCAGGAAACTGTTTGATTAGCCTAGGTGTTTGATAAACACAACAAATACACACATTTTAAACTAATTGCGAACTCTATAGGTAAATTCGCTACGAAGCTATTAATTGTTTTATTGATTTTAGTTTTAAATTTATTGCTTCGATATTCTACGCGATTAGGACGCGATATTTATATCATAGCTTCTTTTACATGTCTTCTATGCACCCTGTTAATATCATGACATAACTCCATGGATTATTGAATTAATTGCCAAAAATATTAATATCCGTTATATCTGGGTTCTAGGGTTCTCACTTCAATATTTTAATATACTATGTAAGTTGCTAATTGAAATGAAGTGTTTTAGAAGTAAGGTAAAACGATACGCTAAACTGATCAAGAAACATGTCTTAAAACGTTAGTTAATACAAATAGAAGTAATATTTATGCATGATTTTTTATTATTATTTACATGTGACTGTTATTGAAGAGGCTCCGTAATTTCGTATAGATACTCTGTTGTTAGTTGATTTTTAAATTTTCGATAAAAGGCTGTGTGTGATATGGGAAGGGGTCCACCCTCGTTAGGGTAATACTGAAAACCCATGTCAATACACATATTCTAGCTAACGGAGGTGAGTCACCATGGAGCCGTCACAGACCCAAGGCGTCACTCTGGCTGAGGGATGTCCTACCGGGCTCCGACCGGGGGACTTTATGCTAGGAGGGCATGAGGGCGCCAACCCTCATGCTGGTCAGCGCGAGGCAAATGAAGTTGTGGTCAATGCCACAACTGGCACTCTTAATTCAAGTGTGCACAACACATTCAAATGTGGAGAACTGAATAATGACAACGATGCTGATGTCGGTGCACCCAATACAAAAATATTAACTAGATTGGATGTTTATAAGCTTTTATCAGGCAAAAACAAAACACTTTCACTCCCCGAGCGAGTAGAAATAGTGTTCGCTGCGATAGAAAATGAAAATGAGTATGCAATATCTCGATCCAGGGAGGAGGTTACTAATACGCTACCTAGTATTTTGTCAAAATGTGACAGCATGTACAAGAACTGTAAATATAATATGAAGCATTTCGAAAAAAAAACACTCATTCATTAGGTATCTTCAATGCAAACATACGAATCTGATGAACCCACTTTGCAGTCATCACCCAAAAGTGCGCTGTTTTCAAAACCAATTATTATGAATAACAAGATGGGACAGAGAGCCTGGAAGTGGAAGACAATGATATAATACTATGATATTTTTTATAATATATTATTCAAAAATCCTCTTTATTTATGATGTATTCAAGTTACCTAACACTATGTTCCTGTACCGCCAAAATAATGTCAGTAAGTGCTGTATTAATTTTACATCCAAATATACCCGCATATTACGAGTGACAACCCTGACTAAAAACTAAAATTAACTGCAGATTGAATAATCCATGGAGTTATGTCATGATATTAACAGGGTGCATAGAAGACACGTAAAAGAAGCCATGATATAAATATCGCGTCCTAATCGCATAGAATATCGAAGAAATAAATTTAAAACTAAAATCAATAAAACAATTAATAGCTTCGTAGCGAATTTACCTATAGAGTTCGCGATTAGTTTAAAATGTGTGTATTTGTTGTGTTTATCAAACACCTAGGCTAATCAAACAGTTTCCTGACAATCTTTTGATTTATGATTATTTTTCGTTATATCCGGGTCGCGAAAATGATATTTTTAAAAAAATATTTAAAAAAAAACCATACATAATAGAAACGCGGGAGTTTCGGTCTAGCATTTGTAATAATCTTAACTATAGTATTTTGCAATAAAAAGAGGATGTCACTTTTTTCGGTCTCTTAAAACACTGTGCCTTGTGTCAGTTTACTACATTTTTGAGTAACAGAGCCGATTTACTAGAAACATTAGAAGAAAACAAATCTAAACAAACTAAATTAAAAAATTTTTTGCTTGTTTCAAACAACTCTGATACTCGAATCAAACAAAACCATCAATGTCCCATGTGTAAAGGCCCTCACATTCTTTTTAAATGTGAGAAGTTTAGAGAATTGTCAATTGAATCACGTACATCAAAAGCTAAAGAACTTAAAGTTTGCCTTAATTGCCTCCGTCCAGGTCACTTAGTTAACAGATGTCGCTTGTCTCACTGTAAATATTGCAGGTACAAACATAGTACACTATTGCACCTTGATAAAGCTGAATCTGCCAATCCAAGCGTTCCCTTGCCTTCTACAGAAGACATCTCCTTACACAGCAACACGTCTCAACGTAATACACCAACTACTTACCATGTTCTCCTGTCCACAGCACTGGTAAAAGCATACGACTCAAAAGGAAATCTCACGACGCCAGGCTCCTGCTGGACAACGGCAGCATCACAAACCTAGTGACCCAGGACTTCTGTGACAAGCTGGGGCTGCCAAGAAACGCTTCGAGCTCCACGGTAATGGGTATCTGCAATCAAAATACTAATACCTCTCAATCTTGCTCTATTAAAATAAAGTCAAATCACAGTCACTATCGGTTGAACCTGGACTGCATTGTAGTGCCACAGATAACAAAATCACTGCCCTCAAAGTTTATTAACATTCATTCAATTCCTATACCTACTGGTATAAAGCTTGCTGACCCCCACTTCAATGTCCCAGCGGCAATAGATATCCTAGTAGGTGCTGAAACATTCTGGAATGTGATCGGCAATAACTCAATTAATTTGGGAAAAAATCAGCCCAAACTTTGTGAAACTCAACTGGGCTGGTTAATTTCAGGTTCTGTACCTCACAATCCACACCGCATATGTGTCATTTTCTCAACCAAGATACTAACCTAACGCGTTTCTGGGAATTAGATTCCATTGCATCCAAGTATTCCATGACTAATGAAGAGCGTGCCTGCGAAGAGCATTTTTTAGCAAATACCTACCGTAACGAGGAAGGCCGCTTTGTTGTTACCATGCCTCTAAAACGAGATCCTCAAGAACTGGGTGACTCGTATTATATGGCAAAAATGAGATTCTTATCTTTGGAGCGTAGATTTCAAAGAGACTCTGAATTCAAAAATTGCTATGTCGAGTTCATTCGCGAGTACGAGCAGTTAGGTCACATGACTGAAAATAAACCCGATCAGAAAAATTCAGCTCCCAGTAGTGTGAGCTATTATTTACCCCATCACGCCGTCTTAAGAGAATCGAGCACCACCACCAAATTTCGTACTGTCTTCGATGCCTCAGCTGTCACTACTTCCGGGACGTCCCTAAATGATATCCAAATGATTGGCCCCACTGTGCAAGATGATTTACTCTCTATTTTAATACAATTTCGACAGTATAAATTTGTCATATCAGGAGACGTAGAGAAAATGTACCGCGCAATCGAACTAAATCCTATACAAAGACCTCTCCAACAAACATTGTTTCGCTCAGAATCTTCTCAACCAATTAAAACATATACCCTAAATACCGTCACATACGGTACTGCATCCGCCCCGTATTTAGCAACCAAATGTTTGTCTACCCTTGCAAGCAAGATAACTGATATTAATGTAAAACAATCTTTGTCTCATGATTTCTATGTGGACGACTACTTGAGTGGTGGTGCAACCATAAAGGATGTCATAGATAAAACTAATGCTATTACTTCTATTCTGGCTTCAGCTAAATTTAATTTAAGAAAATTCCAGTCCAACAATCATGATATTTTAAAAGCTGTAAGTCATGAAAACTCTGAATTTATTAATATACGGTCGTTAGACGAATATGATCTTAATAACATTTCAAAGACTTTAGGTTTATTATGCAGTCACTTTGGAAATCTAAATTAGATTGGGACAATGAAGTTCCTGATGATATTAAAATACTTTGGACTTCCTTTTCTAACAAGTTGCACCATCTCAATGATGTAAAAATATCGCGCTGGGTCCTACAAGATAATTATCATAATATCCAGTTACATATTTTCACAGATGCATCTGAGAAAGCTTATGGAGCATGCATCTACGTGCGCTCTATCGGTACTGATGGTAGAGTCCATGTTCAACTGATAGCGTCCAAAAATAGAGTAGCACCTATAAAGCCCACAACTATGCCCCGCCTAGAGCTATGTGGGGCTCTGGTAGGGGCAAGATTGTGTTGTAAGATTTTACAATCCTTAAGATTAGAAGTAACATGCCATTTTTGGTGTGATTCGACCATTGTGTTGAGTTGGTTGCAGATGCCCGCCCAGCGACTAAAGCCTTTTGTTCGCAACCGTGTTAATGAGATAGCCGAGTCCACAGCTGGGGGTTCGTGGAGCTACGTGCCGTCGCTTGACAACCCGGCTGATCTCGTTTCTCGCGGGGTGAAGGCTGATCGTATTAACTCCTGCGCGCTTTGGTGGTCTGGACCACACTTCCTATTACAACCTGAGAGCGAATGGCCTACACAACCTAGCCAGAAGCAGGATCTACCTGAAGTAATTTGTCACCTTACACAAGACACTCACAAAACTGATACAAATTCTTTATCGGTACTCATACATAAACACTCTAACTTCACGCGCCTGTTACATATAGTCGCTTACATTAACTGATTTTTATATAACTGTAAAAATAAACATAATAGAGTTACCGGTCACTTAACACAAGACGAAATTCAGTATTCTCTAACAACTATTTTAAAGAACTGTCAATCTGATATGTTTCCCGATGAACAGTCGCTACTTATAGCGGGAAAACCACTGCCAACTAAAAATCGACTCTTATCTCTATCTCCTTTCTTAGATTCTAATAATATTATACGAGTAGGAGGCCGTTTAGACAACTCTCCTTATACTTATGACCACAAACATCCAATTTTGTTGTGCAGTAAGCATCACATTACTAAACTTATATTCCGAACACAACACTTGAAGCTTCTCCATGCAAGTCCACTTTGTTTACTTGCAAATATACGCCAAACCTATTGGCCACTTAGTGGCAGGAACCTCGCAAGGCAAACCGTCAACAAATGCCTCACATGTTTTAGGCATAAATGTAAAAATATTCAGCCAATCATGGGGCAGCTTCCTACACGCAGGACTACACTAGAATTTCCATTTTTACACTGTTTTGTCGATTACGCCGGGCCAGTGCATATAGCTGATAAAAAGGGTCGTGGTTGTAAACTGATCAAAGCCTACTTGTGTATTTTTGTATGTTCAGCTGTAAAGGCCGTACACCTGGAGCTTGTTACAGAGCTAAGCAAGGAGGCGTACCTGTCCGCATTGCGCCGCTTCATTTCCCGCAGAGGCAAACCACAATCCATTACATCTGACAATGGAACCAACTTCAAAGGAGCATGTAACGATTTATCATCTTTTTATCATCATACGATTTGAGTTCCGACTTGGCCGACGAAGGTATAAGTTTTAAATTTACTGCTCCATATTCGCCACTTTTTAACGGCCTTGCCGAATCATCTGTTAAATCCACAAAACGGCATTTGAAGACTATTCTGAATTTAACTCATTTAACCTATGAAGAAATGTATACCTGCCTATCTCAAATCGAAGCTATTTTAAATTCACGGCCTTTAACTCCCATATCTACTGATCCCCTTGACCTGGCAGCCCTTACTCCAGCCCACTTCCTAATTAGACGAACACACAGCCGTCCCTTCTCCGCAGGTAGCCGAGAACGCCAACTTAACTACGCTGCAGAGGTACCGACGAGTGGAAGCACTAAAACAACATTTTTGGAGACACTTTTCAACGGAGTACATTTTCCTGCTCCAAATAAAAACGAAGTGAGCCCAAGGACATGAGACACTAAAGCCAGGAAGCCTAGTTCTCATAAAAGACAAGACGTCACCGCCCCTCGTCTGGCTACTTGGAAGAATATCTAAAGTTTACCCTGGAGTCGACGGAGTGACTCGAGTAGCAGACATAAATACCAAGAAGGGTACCCTCAGGAGAGGATACAACAATATTTGCATGCTGCCACTGGAGGACTCCATATCTTCTTGAACCTTTCAACCCCAGGAGCCTGTCTACGCCATCTTGTGACGCGGAGGCAAAACTCGCCGCTGCGCGCTCTTCGCGGGGTGGCCGGCCTGCCGCGGGCGCCGGAGCGCGGCAGCGGAGAGACCGAACACTTGCGATCCGATCGCCACCGACCCACGACGCGTCCCCGCGCAGCCCTCTAACTAGCACCTATGAGTTTATTGTACATTCCTGTCTCTTTTAATACATTATTCTAAAGTCTGTTAACGAGTTATCATTCAATCAACGCGTGAACATAGGATGTCCCCCGAAGCCGCTGAAGTTGGTGAAATGCTTTCACGAGGACATGAAAGGCACCGTTGTTGTTAGGAGTATGGACGCCTACGCAACATGAGCAGCAAATATGCTTGTTCTAAACTTCAACTAATAAAATCGCTAGGCTCTCTCTCACGTCTGTATTGTGCACTGTCATACATACTGTAAATTGTTTTCACGTTAATTAAATAGTTTAATTGTTACAATCGCCTTTGTTCTTATTTCATCAGGTTATGGGCCGTCCCAAGCCTGCCGTTTAGTGTTATTTCCGAGTTTTGTACAGTATTTTCAAAGTTTTAGTAAAAGTAAAATCCCACGAGTATAACCTCACTTTTAGTTACCGAGCTCGCGAGTGTTTTTTCTTTTTAGCTATTTTCAATTATAAATAATATTACATAAATATGGCTGGAACTAGTACTATAATGTCGATTGAGAAATTAACGGGTCGCGACAATTGGGCTAATTGGAGTTTTGCAGTAAAGGCATACTTACAACATGAAGATTTGTTTAACTGTATTTTGAAAACACCAGATGCTTCCGACCCCAACGCAATTAAACAAGACACCAAAGCAAAGTCCAAGTTAATATTGTTGGTGGACCCAATTTTATATGTGCACATACAGGATGCACAGAATGCCAAACAGGTGTGGGACAATTTGACAAAGGCATTCGAAGATCAAGGACTGACAAGGAAAGTTGGTTTATTAAAAGAATAAGTTAACACTAATTTAGAAAGCAGTTTATCAGTGGAAGATTATGTAAATAAAATTATGACAGCCGCACACAAATTGAGAAATATTAAGTTTAATGTAGACGATGAGTGGTTGGGCACATTAATGCTGGCCGGGCTGCCAGAAATGTACAGGCCCATGATTATGGGCTTAGAAAGTTCCGGTATGAAGATTAGTGCTGACTTAGTAAAAAATAAATTACTACAGGAAGTTAAAATGTCAGACACTACTGCACTTTATACAACCACAAAAAAGAATTTGCCCAAAAGTGATAAGAAAGGCCCCAGATGTTTTAATTGTAATAAGTACGGACATCTCAGCAAAAATTGTTGGCATAAAAAGACAAACAATAATAAAAAAAACAGATAACAACACAGGTTATGTTGCAGCCTTTTCAGCGTCCACAGCGAATGACTCCAATTCTTGGCATGTTGACTCAGGAGCATCTATACACATGACTATGCACCGGGACTGGCTCACTGATGTCACCGCTTCACCTGTACCGAGCATAAGGATTGCTAACAACAAAGAATTAAAAGTTGAATGCTGCGGGAATGCATGTATTAAGGTAAAGGCACATGGTGGCAACACCGATTTAATACAGGTGAGGAATGTTTTATTTGTACCAGAATTGAAAACTAATTTGTTGTCAGTCAGCAAAATAATTCAAAATGGATGCAAAGTAATATTTAATGAATCTGGTTGTCAAATTTACAATCCTAGTAATAACTTAGTAGCACAGGCCAGATTAATTAATGCAACATATCTGTTAAATACTTATCAAGAAATGCAAGCTATGATGGCAAAGGCTGATGATGATACTTATCTGTGGCACCAGAGGATGGGCCATTTAAATTTTCAAAGTATTAATAAAATACCTTACTGTACAGAAGGAGTCAAACTCTCACCAGGAATGGAAAATTCCATCTGTGTTACCTGCCTTGAAGGAAAGCAAACGAGAAAACCGTTCCCTGCTGAAGGTTCCCGAGCAACCAGTTTGCTAGAACTTATCCACAGCGATGTGTGTGGACCGATACAGCAAATATCAATAGGAGGGGCAAGGTATTTTGTAACCTTTATTGATGACTTTTCTCGCCGAGTATACATATATCCTATAAAAAACAAAAGTGAAGTATTTAAAAAAATTATTGAATACAAAAACAGAGTAGAGAATGAATTAAATAAAAGAATAAAAATTCTTCGATCCGATAATGGAACTGAATATAAAAATAATAATTTTAACACTTACCTTAAAAAACATGGAATTTTGCACCAGACATCAAATACATACTCACCTGAACAGAACGGATTAAGCGAAAGGATGAACCGAACCATAATTGAGCGTGCTAAATGTATGTTATTAAACTCTGGTTTACAGAAAGATTTTTGGGCTGAAGCCGTTACTACAGCAGCATACATAGTGAACCGGTCTCCCACTCGCAGCTTATCAGATGCAAAGCCTTATGAAGTATGGACTGGAAAAAAGCCAAACTTAAGCCATATGAGAATATTTGGATGTCCTGCGATGGTGCATGTTCCTAAAGAAAATAGAAGTAAGTTGGATGTAAAGTCACGAAAATTAATATTTGTTGGATACAGCGACTGCACAAAAGGCTATAAATTCATAGATCCTGAAACAAAGAAAGGAATTGTAAGTAGAGATGTAGTATTCCTGGAAGCTGCAATTAAAAAAAATAAAACGGATGAAGCACCTGAAAAAGAAAAAGAAATTATTAGAAATAACATGGATATGGAGAAAAATAAAATTGAAGATACAAATGAAGATCATAAAAATAATAATGAACATAAAAAAAAGGAAGAATATATACTTACCTCTGTGTGATGAACCTGAAGAATCTGTGGGAAGAAACATTGCAGACGATACACAAGAAAGAGATGAAATACAGGATGTATCTGAAAGTATTTGTATTTCAGATGAATCTGATCAATTTGAAGATGTTAATGATGAAACATACATACCGGATATTACAATAGATTCTCCACCAGTATCCAATATAACTTTGAGGCCGCTACAAAGGAGAATAAGATCGGAAAATAATGACATTTATCAGAACCCTTCTTCACTAATGTGTCAGAATGTCGAATCAACGATGAATTTATTGAACAGTGATCCACAAAGCCTTCAAGAAGCTTTGAACAGTCATAAGGCTGATGAATGGAAGAAAGCTATGGAAGCAGAATATCAGTCATTGATACAGAATAATACGTGGACCACAGTTAACTTACCAGAAGGAAAGTCAGTAATTCCCTGCCGATGGGTTTTTAAAACTAAGTTTGGTGTCAATGGTTCTATCACACGCTATAAAGCTAGATTGGTAATTAAAGGATATAAACAGGTCAAAGGCATTGATTACAATGAGGTATATGCTCCGGTGGTCCGTTATACATCCATAAGATATCTTATTGGTCTTGCTGCCAAGTATGGACTCAAAATACATCAAATGGACGCAGTCACAGCATTTTTACAGGGTGAAATTGATGAAGAGCTTTACATGTCTCTACCACCTGGGTATGAAGATGAAAATAAAGTATGTAGATTGAAAAAATCAATATATGGACTTAAGCAAGCCAGCAGGCAATGGAACAAAAAATTAAATTCTGCCCTATTGCAAATTGGAATGACTCGTTCAAACATAGATCCATGTGTTTACTACCGTATTTTGAATGAATATGATATGCTTTTATAGCAGTTTACGTAGACGATATTTTGTATTTTTATAATAAAAAAGAAACATCAGATATTATAAAGGAAAAATTAAAAGAAAAATTCAACATGAAAGATTTAGGAACAGCCAAACATTGTATTGGATTTAAAATCTCACAAGATGAAAATGAGATCTCCATAGATCAGTCTATCCATATAAAACTAATACTTACTCGATTTGGAATGGACGAATGTAAGCCGATGTGGACTCCTGCTGATCCGAATGTAAAGTTTAAAAAAGCTGAGGGCCAACAAGAAATCTTGAAGAACATTCCATACCAAGAAATAATTGGCTGCTTGTTGTACTTATCACAGGGGAGTCAACCAGACATTACCTATACAGTAAATTCCCTTAGTAGATATAATAAACAACCTACTAGTGAACATTGGGCGGCGCTAAAACGAGTCTTGAGATACCTGAAAGCCACAATGGATATGAAACTGGTATACAAAAGAAATGTTGATGAGCGAATTTCTGGCTATTGCGATTCAGACTGGGCCAATGATACAGAGGACAGAAGATCTTGTACTGGCTACATATTTTTATTCCAGGGTGCCGCAATAAGCTGGAACTCTAAGAAACGGCAGACCATAGCGCTCTCTACTAGTGAGGCTGAATATATGGCGCTAGCGTCGGCCATTCAAGAAGCACTTTGGTTGAAACAGTTGGCAGACGAATTTCAATCTGAATTTAAGGGTACACCTTTAACCCTTTATTGCGATAATCAAAGTGCAATTAGTCTTTCCGGAAATGCTGTCTAGCATGCGCGCAGTAAGCACATAGACGTCCGGTACCACTTTGTGCGAGAGAAGATAGCTGCCAAAGAAATCCTGGTCCAATATAGATGCACTGGAGAGATAGTCGCCGACATATTGACAAAAGGACTCCCTCGACCGAAGCATGAAAACTTCACCGCATCTATGGGTCTACATTTAAAGCGTCTGCGTCCAGGAGAGGATGTTAGGAGTATGGACGCCTACGCAACATGAGCAGCAAATATGCTTGTTCTAAACTTCAACTTATAAAATCGCTAGGCTCTCTCTCACGTCTGTATTGTGCACTGTCATACATACTGTAAATTGTTTTCACGTTCATTAAATAGTTTAATTGTTACAATCGCCTTTGTTCTTATTTCATCAGTTGTCTACAATGGTCAAACTTCCGACGCTTTTGATATGCGTAGAGGAGTTCGCCAAGGATGGCACCAACTTTGTTCGGCATATTCTTTTCACTTCTGCTCAAAGTTGCCTTCGGTGACGCGCAACAGGGTGTCCATCTACACACTCGAGCAGATGGGAAATTGTTTAATGTCGCCCTCCTTAAGTCACGCCGTAATCGCGAGGACTTATTTGTTGACAGCTTGCTGTTCGCCGACGATGCAGCCTTTGCTCCAAAAACTCCCCAAGAGCTCCAGGTCCTACTGGACAAATTTCATCACGCTTGTGCCCTGTTCTCCATGTCCATAAATGCAAAGAAGACCGTAATCCTAGCGCAGGGTTATACCTACCAGCCGACTATCTTGTTGGAAGGTGCAACCTTGGAGGTAGTCGACAAGTTTTGTTACCTGGGGTCGACCGTGTCGAGCAATCTCTCCCTTGACGGTGAGATCGATATTCGCATCGGCAAGGCGGCCACGGCGTTCGGCAAACTACGTACAAGAGTATGGAATAATAAACATTTAACGGTCAAGACAAAGGTTATCGTGTATCAAACTTGCGTCTTGAGCATACTCTTGTACGGAGCCGAAACCTGGACGTCGTATGCAAAACAGGAACGTCGACTTAACACCTTTCATATGCGCTGTCTTTGTAGCATTCTCAACATAACATGGAAGGACAGGGTAACAAATGAGAGAGTGCTAGAGATTGCACAGCTTTCTAGCATCACCGCCCTACTAAAACAGAGGCGTTTGCGGTGGCTAGGGCATGTGCACCGAATGAGCAGCACTCGTTTGCCCAGACAGACCATGTTGAGCCAAGTCGCTTTCTCGAAGCGTAGAGTTGGACGTCCCATACTGCGTTTCAAAGACTGCGCAAAACGCGACATGATCGCATTCAACATCGATCGCGACACATGGGAGGATCTGGCTACCGACCGCGATGAGTGGAGAAAAACCATCCACGAGGGCTGTGAGACCCATGATACAGCCTGGTTTCAAATTCTGGCCCAAAAACGGGATAAACGTCATGCTCGTGCAGAGGGTTTCGTCACAACGGACTCTCAGTTCGCGTGCCGTAAGTGCGGACGAAAGTGTCGCTCGAGAATCGGTTTATTTAGCCACGAGCGACGATGCTCCTCTCGCATAGGCGCTGTTTAAATCATCTGTCAAGATGAAAAAGGCCTGATGATGATGTTGCGTTCTCTATTTCGTCTTCGGAAATAATCTCTCGTTGTGGCAACCGCGATTTAGGTAGTTCTGGATTAACGGGATAAATACCACATTTGTCAAATCCAGCAATTAGGTTAGAAGATTCAGTGCAATTCTCTGTCAACTTATTTTTCAGTTTTTTTAATAATTTTGGGAATGAACTTTTTACTAAAGTCTTCTGTTTCAATCCTTCTGTCTTCTTCCACTTTGTTAATACGTCACGCCAATACTTTTTTAAAGGAGCGTAAAAAGCAACATCCAATGGCTGGAGTAGATGTGTAGTTTTTGGCGGTAAGCAAACGAACGATATATTCAGTTCATCGCAAGTCTTCAGAACTGATTGTGAGAAGTGAGACGACAAGTTTTCTCCTATTAAATCTTTTCGTCCTTCTTTTTTTCTTGCGTAAGGTACTATAACCGTATTAAACCAGTCTTCGAAGCACACCGAATCGAACCACCCGCTCTTTGACCGGTTGTATCTGGTTCCTGCAGGACCACCCTCCAGCCACTGATCCCACAAATGATCTGCCTTATACACCACGTATACACGGTGTTACTTTGCATCCTTGCCATATTCAAAGAGATAAAAGTAGGGAACAATACCTATTGTTAAGATAAACTAGAGACTCCCATAATAATTGCACACTAAGATTTTAGTAAATTTGGTTTTGCAGTACACATAGGAATAAACCGATTTTGTCTCGAACGGTACGGGATCACTTATCAAGTAATACTTCAAAGTCTTTTGTGTCGATGAATAAGAACAGTGATGTGCATGCGTTTCGATAATTAGTGTTGTGTTTAATAGATGGTCGATAAAATAAAATACTCAAGATTAAAAAAAAATTGGTCTTTCTTTTTTTACTGATTTGTTATCATTGTCAGTGATATAGTTACCTCTGTAAATATGGCAAGGATGCAAAGTAACACCGTGTATAGGCAAGGATTGCCCATCAGCAGTCCCAGCAAACATTAAAGAAATTGATGCTTTAGAACTATTCATTACCCTTTCAGGATATTTGCACCCTCTTTTGAAAATGTAATTTTTGCTTCCCGGGTCGTCAGTTAAATTTGTCTCATCATAATTGATGACACAGTCTGGGGAGACGCCTTCGACAGTTTTTGCGTAATGTTCAAAAAAGTTATCTATGACCTGAGGCGTAGTTTTAGCGCGATCGCTAGATATATTTGACGCTGAGCGATTTGAAACTTTTTTTTGTGTCTGTTTAGAAAATTGCGCGTCCAATCTACGCCAGGCATGTTATCTTTTAGGTTATATATGGTTCTGCCAATTCTGTTTAAGTATTTTTGTGCAAACACTCTTAGGTCTATTGAATCAAAAGGAAATCCCCACTGGCTCAGTAATACTATATTTTCTACGAACGCCTCCTCTTCTTCTTTTGAAAATAGCGTTGGGTGTCCCGCTTTTTCTTGAGTGCACTTCAAATTTCTATATTTTCTGCTTAAAGTGCTCACCGGAATATTGTAGTTTTCGGCAGCCTCTTTTAATTTCATTGAACGGTTTTGTACAGCTTCAATGGCTTTTTGCAAATTTTCTTTAGAATAAGTTGCATATGGGGGATGAGATTTGCCATTGCGTGTGTTAGTGTACTTTCTTTGATATGTTCGCACCATGGTTGCATGCTTGATTTATTCCTATGGACAGAAAGCATCTAATGTATATTTTTTATTGATAATTAAGTTGTAGATTGCTTTGTTTTTGTATATATTGTTTTAGGATATGGTCATCACAATATTGTGTTTTAATTGTACACACAGCAGGACGTTAAGTAAAACATTTGTACTAAGAAATCCGCCTCTAATGCGGACAGAATAAGGTTTGTCCCAACTCAAGGACAAACTGTTACGCTTGATATAGGTACTGCAGACTGACCTACATATTTTATGCCATAGTTTATTTTTAGTTGATAGTATCAATGTTTAACAATTATAATCAACAGGGAAGTTACCACATTACAGAATTAAATATACAATATGTAATGTAGGTATGTATTTATATAACAATATACTTATTGCTCCATTACTACTTACTGTGAATTCTAATTTTGAAATTTATCTAAAACACTATTTAAGAGATTATAATAATTAACAATAAAATGTAAACATACTGGGAAACTTTGAATAACTTATGTAATCGCTGAGTATACTTACCCTTAAATAACCTGGCGTTGCGCTCTTGGGGCTATTTGAAACTATTACCATAAACCATACTTATGTGTGAAAAATGGTAGAAGGGGCTATTTGAAATATTTTTCCAAGTAACCCCAAAATCCATCTCAAAAAGCCCCACTCACAAAACACGACAACAACATTTAGCTACTTAGAGACAGAAAACAACACCTAACACTATTGAAATCTGCAGGAAACATACGTATACATAGATTAATTGACGCAGTACATACCTTTTAAGATTTTGTGTCGCAGATAGAAGTTTATAGCCCACGAAAAACACAAGAAATTCAAAAAATTCTAACTGTACAAAATCTCCATGCGAAATGCAAAATCAACCTCCAAAATTGTAATCTGACGTTGACAGATAGTTGTAGTGTTGCAATGTGGTAAAAAAATATTCCTACCATTGGCAGATAAAAGATAACTTAAAATCATATCTTTTATTTTAGAAATTCCAAATAACCTCGCTATATAAAAAAAAAAACCATTTTACGGTACGAAAAAACATTTGATATTTTTTCAAGATTCACTTGGAAATAACGTGGGTAGTACTTACTTTGTCGAATTATCCTTTTAATTAAGTACGCCTCTTTCTTCCGAAGAAGTAAACAAACAACTTCAGTTAAAGAAAATTATTTTGCATGGTAAAAGAAAACAATGTCATTACCATTACATAAATAGGATTTTAGGCACTTTTATATTTTAGGCTGACAAGTAAATTGTAAAACGGGACCCTTATCTAAGGCTTCGCTGTTCGTCTGTCTGTCTGTCCGTTGTCACCAGGCTGTATCTCATGAACCGTGATAGTTAGACAGTTGAAATTTTCACTGATGATGTATTTCTGTTGCCGCTATAACAACAAATATTCAGAATAAAATAAATATAGACACCCAAACATATAACAGTCAAAATATAAATTTATATCGATACAGCAAGCATGACCGTGATGTCATTGGCACGGACATGCTCGCTGTTTCAATAAAAGTTCTAGATGGCGGCTATGTACCTATGTTATATTTTGGGGCTGCCACTGCGGGAGGTTTCTGTGTAACATTACAAAAAGCCCGCTCTTGGAGCGCTCTCTTTCACTTAGTGGGTCCTGCGCTTAAAATGTTTAGTAATAACTTTCTAACTAATTTTTATATTACAACGGTGAGAATAAATATTAAAGGCACTAAATAATATTTACAAAAAATTACATACCTTTATAAAATAAAAACTATGGTTATTCGCTGGCTAGCAACCAGCCCTCAGGTCATTAGAAACATTTATCAAAGGGGTGGATGATTCGGAAAATAGTTTTTGACCTCAGGCCCCCGGGCTTCCCGTCTCTTCTGCGCAGAGGCTACTGCAGCACCTACAGCCTTTGAAGAGGCAGGAACGTGATCGTCATTCCGTCGGGCCTTTTGCTGTCATCCCGACAAAAGCCAACTTTTATAATTATTGTAATTTGAAGCAAGAGCTAAATCATGTTCAGGAGGTTCTCATTAAAAACGGATACAAAGTGTCACCACATCTGTTGAAGCCACCGATAAAACGCTCTCTAAGTCCGAATGTAAGCAGACATCCCGCATTTTTGCCTTACGTGAAAGGAGTGACTGATAAAATTGGCTCCCTGCTAAAGAAATGGTCCATTCCCACGATTTACACCCCGGGGTTAAAAGTACAGACTTTACTAGGCACACCGAAGGATGTCTTGCCGTTACAAACACCAGGTGTTTACAAAATAAACTGTAGCTGCGGGAGTTCCTACATAGGCCAAACGAAACGAACCATCGCTGAAAGGCTTAAAGAGCATATAGCTGCTGTGAAAAACCGCCAAACTGCAAAATCAGCGATTGCCGAACACCTTCTTGAATCGGGCACTAATCACTGGATTGAATTTCATCAAACGCAAGTTCTTTCCACGGATCGCCACTTTTATTCAAGAGTTGTGCGTGAAGCTATTGAAATCAAAAAGTATAAAAATTTCAATCGGGAAGACGGTTTCAAATTATCCGCGACATGGAATCCAGTGATTAAAAATAAACAATCTCGTTTTGTTTCGCGATCGAGTTCTCACCTGAATACGGACGCGGCGGTTAGTGTGCAGAATAGGGACACAGTGAGTGTAGTGTGTGACGGTATTTGGCGTGAAAATAATATTATGAGGGTAGATGAAGAATCTGCCTCTCATACGGAGTGAAGACATTGCTGTTCCAGTCAGCCTGTGACCACGGTCGGTGTAACCCGATCGAAACGTCAGGCAAAAGAGGTAACATTTTGTACCTAAATTATGATCGCGTTAATTCCCGTTTCATTGTGTTTTTAAATTATTGTATTTTTTTGTTTTTAGCAATGCCATGCAAGATTTAATTGAAGATAAATAACATTTGAAAAAAAAACATCGACCTCAGGTGGGACTCGAACCCACGTCCCATCGCATGCCGGGCGAGTGCTTTACCAACTAAGCTACCGAGGACGTCACGTGACAAGATGAAATTACTCAAGCGTTTTTTCTCGCTGTCAAAGCCAGCGTATCTCTGATCAATGTTGTAGCTATAAGTATAGCTGAGTAGTATACTACCGTCAACGCCCTATAGAAATAGTATAGCTCTTGTCACGTGACGTCCTCGGTAGCTTAGTTGGTAAAGCACTCGCCCGGCATGCGATGGGACGTGGGATCGAGTCCCATCTGAGGTCGATGATTTTTTTTTTCAAATGTTATTTATCCTTAATTAAACCTTGCATGGAATTGCTAAAAACAAAAAATTACAATGTTTAAGCAATTCTGATCTTAACCAATAGTCAAATATTTGTAAAAATATTTCTATAGGGTGCTGACGGTAGTATACTACTCAGCTATACTTATGGCTACAACATTGATCAGAGATACGCTGGCTTTGACAGCGAGAAAAAAACACTTGAGGAATTTCATCTTGTCACGTGACGTCCTCGGTAGATTAGTTGGTAAAGCACTCGCCCGGCATGCGATGGGACGTGGGTTCAAGTCCCACCTGAGGTCGATGATTTTT
Source organism: Anania fuscalis (assembly GCA_950371115.1). Lineage (NCBI taxonomy): Eukaryota > Metazoa > Arthropoda > Insecta > Lepidoptera > Crambidae > Anania > Anania fuscalis. Next base: position 22,236,774 of record OX493326.1, on the reverse strand, counting down.
TTTCAAATGTTATTTATCTTTTATAATTATTGCTTAATTAAATTATTTGATACTCGTATCATCGTTTGGCCTGTTTGTATATTAATATATGCCGAGTCCAATGTACTAACCGAGACCGCACAGGTGGCCAGTCAAACGAGTGTAAAGCAATGGAATGTGCCCAATTAACTGTTTTAAAATAATTTTTAAAATGTTTGTACATTTTAATGATAAAATAACGAGGCGATTTATGTCTGGTTGCACAGGTTGGAGGAGTGTTTGATTGAATGTTAATGTAATACAGGTTGTTTGGTAATGTTAATATCAACCCGAAACTAGCCTATGTTAACATTATATATAAGATTCAACGATATTAGTTACATTCCTTATAATATGATATTCATCATAACAATCTCATTTCGTAACTACTAAATTCCACACCCTTTACAGCTGATTACTACTACAATGACACACTAAATACGCACACAAGCAAACTCGAAATCCAAGAATCATGCGCGGTCAGCGGTGGGGTGAGATGCCGGGTCAAGAATACCAACATGAAAAAATTGACCCTGTTTTTAGGGTAACTTAAAGTTTTTGAGTTGTTTTTTTTTTTTTCGATAAAGTAATAAGAAAAAATACGACTAGGTTTGTAATTAATGTTGTGATGTTAAGTCAGTAAAACTTAACGAACGGTTTTTTACCCATGATTTTTATGTTCACGCTATCACGTAGCCAACGCGGTTGCGAAAATAGGTACGCGAAATTGAAGGGATCAGGATGCCGCAAACTGACCAAAGAGTGTAATCTGAACTTGCGACTTGATTCACGTCAAAAAACGAAAAAATTCACTTCTTTGATAATCAAAGCTGTTCTTACTTACGTATCATTTTGAATTATTAAAAAAAAACCGCGGAGACAACGACAAGCTACTATTTTATTGTTGTCGCAAGCTCAAGTAATGTTGCGTAATCAGCTTTAATAAAACCACTTAGGTACACGATTAATTAGTTATTCATTACGGCCGCCAACTTGTCGTGTAATGAGTTATTAAATTTTATAAACAAAACTACTAACATTCGAAATTTATGAAGTGTCGTTTAAGAATATCATAACATTAAATTTAACAGCTAGTCTATTGAGACTAGCTGTTAAATTTAATGTTAAACAAACAAAAAATTACAATATCATTAAATCCTAATTTCTTGCCATTCAAATTCCACTTTATTTTTTCAATAAATTTTAGGGGTAAAAGTATGGCAAGAACAAGTCGCAGATTATCCGACTGGCCGCTCGCGCCGAAAGGCCGCCGTGCCGCCGGGGCACGTGTCGGGCAAGGTCAAAGCATGAGCGAGCTAGAGATGTGCCACAGCCCACATTAGATCCGATCTTAGGGCTAAAAATTTTCGACTCACGGCGGAGGTCGGACTGGACTTTACTAATAAAGATTTTATTCTTGCACTATCTGAAAGTTAGTACTGTCAAGTAATTAACTTTTTTAGGTACATTTAGTAACAAATATCAACGAATGCGATTTATTGTTATTATTTTGGTCTTAATGACGACAACAATGTTTTATGCGTCATCGTGCTAAAAAATTATACATTTAATAAGTGTTTTGATTTCTCTAGAAATCCCTTACTTTTGCAGCTAACAATAAAACCTAAGTGGTTAAAAATAAAAATAAAACCTTTACGTCTGTAAGTTAAGAATAAAAGGTCTGATACAGTTCAATATGGCCTAATTTGTTAAAACAATTATTAAAACGTACTAATTATTAACACTTATCAGGGCGTGTGTATCTTTAACACACATTTATTGTTAGTGGTTTGGACTGAATGAGTTCGATAAAACATTGATGCAACTCGGACTCATAGCCCGATGGAGTGTAAGAGAGATAGATGCGTCACAAGCTGAAAGCTTAGGCCGATAGTGCCTCTCTATCGCTTGTTCCGCGCTCTCGCTCGTACGCGAAACGTGAAACTTTTGTGCGTGCAGTCGTGGTGCAGTCGGTCATCGATTTATAAGACGTTATCACGTCAAAAACTTGTGTCGCACTCTCGATTTAGTTTAAAACGGGGTGTCAGTTCCCAATTCACGATCCACTATCAATCAGGCATGTTTTCGTATCTTACAAATAATCCAATCATAAGCGCATCCCTAGCTGGCGTTTTTTCGGCTTTTGCAAAGCACGCGCGCTGCAGTTTTTGTGTCAGTGTCTTACTTGCTTCCTTGCGTGTGTGACGTGTCAGTCAGGTGCAACACGATGTTCTATCGGTATACGATTTCGACGATCTGCATAACAAATGGTTATGTACTACCCTATTGCCAATTACCAACTTGTTGATGAACTAATTGGCGCAATATTTTTGGAGCGTCTCAATGGACACAGCTACCTCGAGTGTCTTCAAGGAACCTTGGAGGAACTGCTATCTAACATCCCTCTTCATCTCTTCCGTGGTTTGCAGTACTTCTAGCAAGATGGAGCCCCGGCGCACTACGACCGCGTTGCACGTGCGTGCCTGCCTGTCTGCCTACCTAACGGGCAGGTACGGGCATCGCGCGAAGGATTGGTTGTGCTGGGCCGGTTCTCTGGTCGGCACGTTCCCCGGTCCCTATGCCTCTCGACTTCCATGAGAAGTGAAGGACTTAGTGTATGTTGAAAGTGATCTTAACATTCAAAGTGCGTCACATCACAATAACGAAATTGTTTTGTTCGGGCAAGTATGTAATCCTTGTTTACTTATGACATATCCTAGATACGTGACACTATCTTGAAAAAAAACGCATTTTTCTTTCTGTAGGCGTAACCCGGCGTCTCTCAAACGGTTTAAGACCTGCTTTAAACGTAATAAATATATTTTACTCGTAGGGCCAGTGACGCAAATATCGTCTAACCAACAACTTACACCGTCGATTCCCGACAGTAACGTTTCCATCGATTTTTGAAATATCGCAGGAGCGTTGGCTATACCATACACTAGCCTAGTGTATTTGTACAGACCCTTATGAGTATTTATGGTAGTAAGGTCCTGTGACTCATCACTTAATAAAAATTGATTATATGCGTTCTTTAAATCAATTTTACTATACTGATCGCCGCCTCATATTTTCGCAAAAACTTCCTCAATCCGAGGTAGTGGATATTTATCTATTACTAAATCTTTGTTTAACGTAACAGAAAAATCCCCTGCTATTCTTACTTTACCCCCTTCTTTTAAAACGGGCACAATAGTTGTCGCAAACTGTGAATGGTTTACCAGTACCAATATCCCTAAGGATACCAAACGATTTAACTCAGATTCGACCTTATCTTTAAGCGCAAAAGGAACTGGACGTGGCTTAAAAACTTTTGGTATACTATTTAATTTTAACGTCAAAGTGACTTTAAATTTATTAAAGGTTCCTAGCTGGTCTTCCCGCCACAAATCGGAATACTGATGCAGTAAGGGAATGACTTCATCATTTATCTTTATGACATTAATATTTTGAGTTAAGAGGGTTCCCTTACCAAAACTTCGATTTTTCCTACTTTTTAGCTGCATTCTACTCCTTATTTGATGCGTATAGCGATAATTGAAAGACACCAAAGTAATCTTTGAAGTTTTATCTGTAAAATTATCGTTTAAAATGTGTATTTCCTCTAATTAATAGTTACGAAAACAAGCTTTTAAACGACGTCGATAAAAATGTATTCTGTGCGTCTCCTCCGTAATCAATCCTTATCCTTTTATTTGGTTTGTACCAATCGGTAGGAAATCAAAAAATCTATAATTTCTTCGCAATTTTTTTTTAAATTGATCCATTATTGACAAAGTTATGGCTATTATTCATTATCTACGAACGTCTGATTCTCTGGCGTGCTGTGCGAGGCAGCGGGAGGCAGTGTGCCGCTAGCTGTCCGAGGGGTAGCCTGTGTCGCTCGTTCCGCCGTGCCGATCAATCACTGCTCGGAACAAAACAGCACGCGCGAAACACTTAAAAAATTTCGTCACTTAGCGTGAGTGACTCGATAGCTTAGGTCGCAGAGCACTCGCTATGTATGCGATGGTTGAGGGTTCGAACCCCACCTGATTCAGTTTTTATTTTTTCAATTCATATTTTGTTTTTTTTTTATTTTGCAGTTTTTTTTATTTCTAGTTTAATTTTTTATTTGTTGTTTACTGTTTTATATAAATATATTATTATATATTTTGTTTTATCGAGCCGAAACTAGCCTATGTTAACATCTATGCATATAAATAGTATGGTGAAGTCAGAAATTTCATTTCAAAATTTTATTTTTTTTAATTTCATACTTATCAAAAACTTTAGAATACGGTTTGTAAGTGTTTTTTTTTTAATGATATATATAACTTTACCATATTAATTATATGCATGTTAACACAGGCTAGTTTAGGCTTGATGTACCATTTACCTTTTTTATAGATGGACTCGGAGGTCCTACCTTTCGGACCTTTTTTCGACTAGGAAACTCTCCACTGCAGCTCATTTTCTGACATGCACTTGTAGCTATTGTACTACTTTTTTTAAATAAAATTAAATTGGTCAATTTAAAATAATTGAGGATCTATTATTAAACATGCTTGAGAAACCGTTAACAAAAGCAAACTTAAAGAAATTATAAGAAATGAATCGCGGATTTAATGCCCAAAGTATACTATTTCGAGACAGATATTGTATTCGTAGCAAAATCCGACAGACTGAAAGCACCGAACATACTTGCTAACTATTCCTGCATAAAAGAAAATCGTGATCACAAAACCGATACGTCATCCATCGTTTCTTTCTACCTCCACACAGATCAATTATCAACTCCACATGGCTTAAAACCCAAATAGTTGCGACGTGCATAGTGCACACTGGTTCTCAAAACAGTTTAGAAGCCAATCCACCGGCTCACTGCATGCACATTGGTTCACTTTACGGATGCAATGCGGCGTTTTAGGGTACTGTGGTGCAAGAATGTGCAGGGGAGAAATTAACTTATACGAATTATTTCAACTTCTAAATTAAGTATATTCTATGAAAATTAGCTCTAATACAATACACTTTATATTTAAACCTAATTTCTTATTCTGTCTTGAATATTTTTATATTGTTTTTATATTAATATCAATATCCTCTATTCTTTAGATAAAAGATTATTTTCTTCTAGACTTTGCTTTTTTCGAATCTCACTCAAAACGAAATCATTGTTTATTCTTCGCGTCACTCAAAAATATTCAAAAGCAGCTTTCTTATTTCGAACATACCTTGGTAGACGTAGAGGTTTTATTCATCGAGTTATAAACCTCTACAGTACCGTAGTTAATGGCAGAGTTTTTTCCATGTCTCTGCGTCTGTCCCGGCTTAGCCAGAGACTCGTAGTAGTCGAAAACTGGGATTTCGCAAGGGTATACTATTTACGCCGAAATTGGTAGAGTAAAATCTTTAAAAAACTTCTTTCATGTTATGTACCGAACATACACGTATACCTATTCGGTGTTTTTGGATTGATTGTTTAAAAGTATTGTGAGTGTGCAAACACCATTTTTTGATTTAGGGCTCCAATCGAGTAATATTAATTAAGACTTTTATTTCTCAAAGCTGAATACAAATTCACTTACTTCAGAAACACAAGTTACAAAGAATTGGTACAGTGGTTTTCACACGGAACGAATTCACAAAACAGGGTTTTTAACATTTATTCTAGTTAGTAACTATATATGGTGTGTAAAATCAATATTAAGGTTTATTTAAAATGATATTTTGTTAGAATCAGGGTTCCAGCGAAATGGTTGCTCTAGGAAAATGTAAAATAAAACACAGCAAAGAAGGTTGTTAGCTTCGTAATTTACCGAGTTAAATTGTAATATGTACTCAAAGAAGTAAACTACTACCGTACAAAGAACCAAATAGCTCACATTGTGGCGGGAACCTACGGAACCCAGCACTGCTGACACGCACTTTGCCAGTTTTACTGTGTAAATAACCGGGCACTTGCGTGTGTCGCGTACACGCGCAGTTTCCAGGTTCCGCAAATTCTAACCTATACAAATTAACTTATAGTAGGTTTGTAGATGCTGATTGCGCCTATGATTAAAAGACTAGGTAAACCAAATACTAGGTAAGCCAAATTGAGGCCTTAATGCCTATGGACGCTAGTCTCGAACCTTTCGAATCACTCTTCTCCTTTCTCTTGGGACGTTAAAATAGGAAAAAATCTAGGCTGTAATCGACACATCTACCTTAATTATTTTTTTAGGGTAGGTATCCACCGATCAACTAATGTGTCCAATGTATCTTTGATGAAAGAAATTCAAACAAAGATATTGGGCTAGTAGCACAGGGAAATTGGGAAAATATTTTTGATACAATTATTAAAATATGGGACGAAGAATTTTACCACTATGTATAAATAATTATGAAAATTTAATTATTTTGCTTACAACTTCCGCTTAGTTACGCCGGCATAGGAACCCCAATTACACCACCAAATCGGCGTGCTTCGACGACTAAACTGTGAGACTGGCGAACAGGCCTTTTATACCCCCTCTCCACCACAAAAAAGGCCTGTTCGCCAGTCTTACAGTTTAGTCGTCGAAGCACGCCGAGGCGACAACATCTCTCCTGATGATGCCACGTGAAGTGGCGAAACGCGCGTCGAGGTTTTTATGTCGGTGTTGGGTACTAACTTTTGCATTCGTCTGTTTCGCATGCAATTTGAGGGAGGGAGGGCGGTGCTCTTTGCATGTGCCTGTGATTGTCCTCAGATTGTGGGTTACAGGTGGTGTAATTGGGGTTCCTATGCCGGCGTAACTAAGCGGAAGTTGTAAGCAAAATAATTACATTTTCATAATTATTTAGTTATGGATTTGTGTTACCGCAAAGTAACGCCTGATTCTATCAATTTTATCACTATGTATAACATATTCTGTCTGATATTTCAAGGCCGCTCGCGGATTTGAAAATTTCTAAGGTTTTTTTTATGTGATAACACGGAACAACTCTATTTATTTACTTAAAACTTCTTAACGCATTTTGCCGCGGCTTACACGTGCCGAGCCCGAGCCTCGCCGCGCGCGCCCTGTTCCCGCTTACTACTACCCCCGCCACCCTCGCCGCACAGCGCACACGACGCGAGAGTTCAGTCCGCCAAAAACAATTCACCGAGTTGTGCGCGCGCGCTACATGCGGAAGTTTTCAGGATGGCGTATCGGTATTACGCCCAGGAATACCTAAATATGGCGTTGTGCTATGAAGAAGCGGGAGAAGTTTTGTTGCGGGCGCGACAGCTGTACGCCGATCAGTACGGCTCCATGGTCCACATACAAACAATACTCGGAGCTGTGCAGCGGTTTCGAGAAAGTGGCAGCTTCCAGCCACGCCTTGACTTTGTGCGTCGGCAACGACACCCGGTCCGGGTTGAAGAAGGAGTCATCGATTTTTTACATCAGCACCCATTGGCGAGCATCGCGGGCGCTGCTCGTGTGTTTGGCGTGAGCCGATATTACGTGTGGCGGCTTTTGCGCAATGAAGGCCTCCATCCATACCATTTTACTCGTGTCCAAGAGCTGCTGCCGCAGGACTACGCACCGAGGGTAGAGTTCTGCCAATGGCTCATAAGAAACCGGACTTACAATGTGCTATGGACCGACGAGTGCACATTTACGCGCCAAGGACTTTTAATGTGCACAATGCACATTATTGGTGCAAGTACAACCCGCGTGTTACTCGTCCGGACCACTTCCAGCATCGGTTTAGTGTTAACGTGTGGGCAGGAGTGTTAAACGAAACGTTGCTGGGGCCCGTGTTTTTGCAGAGACTCAATACGGAAACGTATTTACAGTTTCTCCAGAATGACCTCCCCGAATTGCTGCTGGATGTGCCTGCAGCGAGACGGAGGTACCTCTACTACCAGCACGACGGCGCGTCTGCGCACTATAGCCTGCGGGTACGCGCCTACCTGGACTGGGCGTTCCAAGGCCGTTGGATCGGGCGCGGCAGCGTTATCTCCTGGCCGCCGCGATCACCTGATCTGACACCATTGGATTTTCACGTGTGGGGTAGGGCCAAAGACCTTGTTTACGGGAACGACGGTCATACTATCCGTTCAGTGGAACAATTGCGTGCGCGGATAATAAATGCGTTTGATGTGATGGCCAGTGAGCCCGAAGTGCTTGCTTCAGTTCGGAGGCATTGACTCGATCGGGCTAGGAAGTGTGTGCAAGAACAAGGGCGTTACATCCAGCATTTAATGTTAATTTTATTGTGTAAATAGGAACTTGTAAATTATGTACATTGTTAATAGGTAACTGTGATGTGATTGTGTAAATAGGAACTTGTAAATATGACTAAATATCAATGAATTCTGACTTTCAAACGCGCCAAGTTAATACAAAAATAATAGCGTCCTATTTTTGATACAATTAAATTAAATGCTTGATAAGTATGATTATTATTAACGATTTGTATTAACTTGTCAGTCCAAAGCCTAAAAAAGTGTGATGGAAAGTCATAGTTTTTCATTGTGTTTAAACAAATAAAATTTCTGTACCTATTAAACTGAAAGTGCATTTTATTTATTCTGTTAGACTATTCTAATTATTTACAAAGATTATAAACGATCGACTATGATTCGATACGAAACATCACTAAAGTAACGTCACTACTGGTGTCCGCCATCTTAACGGGGGGACTTTGACTGCGATCGCCGAGGCATCAACATCTCTTTACGGTCCCGACGGGGTTATTGGAGGCTATTTATAGGAATAAACAGAGTTTGTAAGTACTGTCCGGTGTTTTTACTTCTGACTTTCCAACAGTCAGAAGTGGGATACCGCGACGAACGTTTTGCTTTCGCTTAGGCCGAAACTAGCACGGACTTGGGTGAGTGAGTGCACAATTACCTACCTCTAAATCTTGTGGTGAAATTTACCTTGATACTGTGTGCTATTGTTGTTACGTGTCACTGATTTTACATTAAAAATATATATATACATGTGAACGCCATATTGCAAATGTGTGAAACAACACAATTCATTTATAATTCTAAGTAATATTACATTATTATATTTTCAAATCAATTGTGTTGGTTTAAACTTGTAACGGTTCACCAACAAAAGAAAATCTAGAATATTACATATACGGTACGCAATAGGGAATAGTTGGGGAAGTGATATTAATGAATAATAAACAACAAGGTATTGTTTTATCATTGTGCAATTATATTTAATCCGTAAATATAACAGTGCATCACTTTGATTGTTATAGGGAAGGTATTTTTATATTAATATTCTGCTAGTCAATCATTTCACAAGTTGAGAAAAATAGTTTATATTTACACTGTTTACTATAGGTAACTATCGTTGACGTAACGCATAACAGGTTAAATAAATTATGGCGTTGAATTTTATTGTGATATAGCTACAAATTTCTATGTAGGTAGGTACTAATATTTATGGTTTTTGGTTTCAATTATCACTGGGAAAATCTTATTAGCGTATTAAACGTTATTTTTATGGTATAACGACAAATAAGGGGCGGTGCACACCTGTTGCAGCTGTTATAGCATTTTTTAAATTGTATATATTCCAGCAAACAGTTTATTTCCTATGATCCTTTTCCCCTGTTTAGTTAATTATTTAAAAAATAATAGTAATAGAATCACACACTTCTAATGGTCGAGGGCACAATTGTAGAAGGAGTACCTAGTTAAACTCCATCGCAAGAATTACCGCTGCTATCACCAGAATCGCAACGAAAACACATTTCTAAGCATTCAAGGGTACGAACGTAGTCGGTCACAAATTCGTAGAATTTGGTTGTAAACACCTCCTCGTACACCTTAACGTACTAGGAGCTTAATCACAAATAGCCAAGTCAACAAACTCAAACTCAAAATGTTTTTTGTATTATTTTGGGTTACACATAGGGTCTCCTCTAATGTTGTATCGGTACAGAAAACAAAATATGCTAATGGGTAGCGTACAAATATAAGGTAAATTATAAATTATTGTATGATATGGTAGTAGATACATCGTACGTTATAATATCTTTAAGTACTTACGGGAAGTACAGTACCTGGTCTACCAAGTTAGTTACAAAAAAAAACAACTTAAACTATTTAATTTTTATCTCAAATTAACATTATTGTTTATTGTACAATTATGTACAAATTTACTAAGTATATGTAAGTGTATAATATACCTAATGTACACATATTTGCAAACATATTTATGCCGATATACTTTCGAAATGTTAGCTAGGAAAACTCGACGCAATGAAACATTAAAAGAATATTACTGTAATAAAATAATGCTCTTAAATAGGTGTGAACTCATAGGAAAATGGCAAGCAAGCAAGCGAGTAGTCAGAGCGTGGAATAATCTCCCAGAAGACGTACTCTCAGCTAAAAGTATAAATCAGTTTAAAAATAGACTCGACAAGCATCTGTCTAACTGCAAAAAATGATTAACCAGTGGGGACCAGCACGATACAGGCAACCACCAGTTGTCTCAACAGCCTGCCTGATAAATAAATAATAATATAATAATAAAACGGGCAGTATATTGCCTTACCCAAGGTATTTACGATGCTAATATTCATATTAATATTTATATTCATTTTATTGCGATAAATGTTACATAAGGTGTTACATTGTGTAAGATCATACTTATGGACCCTGTAAGAGTATTGCATTCTTATTTTAGTTTACAAATACAAACAAAATTATTATTATTTAATCATAGAATCGTCATATTAAAAATTAAAAATAAAAATTTTCATATTAAAAATCGTTAAATGAACATAAGACTGAACGTCCAAGGCACAAACCTTTTAAATCCTGATAGTGTACTTCAATACTTAAGAAATATTACGAGCGGGGTCACTTATGTTCCTCGAGCCCTTAACCTAAATCAACAACAAAAGATCAGGAGGAATATAGAACCCTCCTCTAAGAAACAACCAACTGATATAGGTCATAACACATACTACGATTGCGGTGAGGTAGGTCATATTGTAACCCGCTGTCTGAAAGAGGTCCTTAAATGCAATAAATGTCGATGTTTTCGATCGATTCGATTTCAATCACGATGAAAAGAGCTGCACTAGGCTATTTGGGACAAAGACTACAAGCGAAAAAATCTCAAAAGCATCAACTACGTCTAGCACTAAGGACGTATTGAATATCGTTACAGCAGAAAGAGGTGGTGAAATATATTTTAAACGGTAAACGAGTAAAGTATGACATCATTTGTAGAGTTGGATAGCCACTGTACTTTACTTCGGGAGGATTTTAGGTCAGATTATAAGTTGGTTGTAGAGTTTGTCAGTGGATTTCTTGTTCCTAGCGGGCGAGATAACTTATAGAAGGCATATTTAGTTGACTTCTCAGTTCTCCCGGCTGTAAGTAGTAGGGCAGTCATTAACTGAACTGCCTTAAGTGGGAGCTTTGAAAACAAATGCCAGATTAATATTTTATAAGGACATAGGAGCTAAATACGAGAAGTCCCATCGCGAATGCGAAGGACGTTACGTCACATAGTGCACTAACGAAAGAAGTACAAATGGCGTCAGAAAATAAAAACATTTATTTACTTAGAGACACGGTACCAAAGATCAAAATACATAGTTTTGAGAATAGTTCAACATGTCTCGCCTTGTATGGCATGTAAAATTTAATAAGTATGGGATAAGAGGGTATTTAGTCAATAAATCTTATTAATACATTGCATGCATTATAATGAATTTAGTTTTTAGTCATATTATTATTTTATATCATTATTGATTATCATAGTCAGTCAAATTATTTTGTAAATTCCTTAACACTATAATCATTACTTTCTAAAAGCCATTCAAATAATTTATTTTTAATTAATATTGGTCCTATTTTTTTATGTATGCTGGTATTTTATTGTAAATTTTTATACACATACATTAACAATTTTCCACTTTACTTCATTGAGCTTTGTATGCGAGAGGGTAGAGAATATACAATTCCACGGGAATTTTTTAGGAGCAATAGTGGAAATGGGGTCTGTGGTGATCATTTCTTGAATTCAGAACCCTTTTTGTTACGCAAAGGAGTTTCGTTGGCTCGTGGCATAGTTTGGCAAGCAGACGACAGCAGAGGTAAAACGTTTTCATTCATAAGAATTAGAGAGACTCTGACTGTCGCCGCATCGTTGAACCGATTTAGGGTTTATCTTCTGGGTTTAGAGTTTAAAATCCTCACGGATCTCAATACACTCCGTACCACTTTAAAAATGTACACTGAAACTTTTTGACTGTAAATTCATTATAATCAAATAAATACTTTTTGAAATTGAAATTAAATTGATTGAAGTTTAACAAAAAGGGACCTCATACTCAGGATAGCTAGCCGGTGGTCCCTTCTTACAAGGTTACAAATACAAGTTGGGCTCTCAGATGGCGCATGTATTTGCCCTGAGCCGTAACTCAATTCCTGAGCAGGGTCAGCAGAGAGTGGTCTCTGTTATGCAGATGGACAAAGTTCACCGTCGCAATCAGTACAGTTGAGTGATCCCCAGTTATGCCATGTTAAAGCGGTGTTCGATACAAAGACTCAATAGGCTAACTATATCCGTGACAATTATAAACTAAATAAAAGAAAAGTATATAGAAAGGTTAACGGTGAGTTACGTTGGGTTAGGTAGTGCCCAAAGAGGCTAGGGGGAGGCTAGGGCTGGGCATTTTACATACGAGAAGAGATTGGAAACGGTAAGACGATATTACTAAGTTCCTTAACTGGCTCAGTTTGCCAAAAGGTATTCAAATTTAAATTTATTTATTTGCTTGAAAATTGGTATGTAAGATGGTACGATACAAACGAAAAAGATCGCACAGTTCACCATAAGCTAGTATGCAAATATCTAGAGGTTGATTGAGTATGATAAATAATTCGTGTCGAGTATACAAATCAATAGTAAATTAAATAATGTCAAGTTACATGCAATGTCAAAAAAAAATACAAATTAACAATGTCAGTATATAGAAACATCATACACATATCAAATAATAGATGCATGTGGGTTACAACTTCTACATCCGAAAATCAAAGAACTGAAAGTATTCATCCATTGTATAGAAAGTATTTTTCAACAACCATGTCCTTAAATTTCTCTTAAAACTCTTTAATGGTAATAATGTAAATTCTAATCCTAGCTTGTTATAAATTTTTATGGCCATACATTATGTAGAATAAGTACAGAGCAGTCGTTTTAGCGGGAAAATTTAGTTTGTCCTATCGTAGAAAATTTACTTAGTAATCTCGTATTAAAATTTAATACTTCTTTTATTACTTTTAAATAAGTGCATGTTTGTTTTGACAAAGAACTGCATATCTCAGAAGAAAATACACATAGCCATGATATAGCCTGTATATAAACTTTTTTGTCGCTGATTTTTGTTGACTGCCAAAGCGCATAAGCGAATGAATTAATTTAACAGCACATTCCATCGATATGATCTTTCCAAGAAAAGTAATCATCTAACCAAATTCCTAAGAATGAGATTTATTTTGTTGACTTCCAAAATGAACCTTAAATTGTAGTTTTTTTGCATTATTATAAATAAATTGAATTGATGTCGTTTTGCATAAGTTTCCCTCTAAATTATTATTTTTGAGCCAATTAACAATCTTACAAATGTCTTGGTTATATGATTTAGTATCTTTACACGGTACGACAACAGATACATCATCAGCAAAAAGAGTGCATTTAAAATCCACTGCGTCGGAAAATCATACATGAGCTGGACCCATCATTTAGTGGTCCGTACAGAGTTACCGCGGTTTTAGGTCATGACTGATATGAAATAAGTAATGTTGAAGGGTATGTACTCAAAGAAGAAATTAATATAAGTACTAACGTCTTCTCTGTTGATAAATTAGAAACTTGATTGAGATATGGCGATACAGAATCGAAAAGTGGTTATGGTGATAGCGAGTGATAATTTATTATTTTAATCTAATAAAATTAGCAATACTGTGATATTAGTATACAATGTAAGTGTCTAAGTATAGATTTTAAGACAATATTTTAATTGGCAAGATTTATAATTTGTTGGAGTGTATTTGGTTCGTGCTCCGGACTACAAGGCCTGGCGGTTGCGGGTTCGAGTCTCGCGAGGGAAAATGCTTGTGTGATGAGCACGAGTACTTGTACCTAAGCCATGGACGTTTATAAGCGTGTTTGGTCGTGTATATCCGTTATCTAGTCGCCATAGCACAAACTATGCTTAGTTTAGGGCTAGCTATTTGGTGTGATTGTGGAAACAATTTATTTATTATTATTTAATAATGTATTTATTATGTAATGATTTACTAAGTATGTTCAAAGTGTACAAATCGAATGAAACCAATTTGTTATTCCTTACTGGTCCTATCCTTTATGAAACTGACAGATGATTGGCTGTCTGAATGGAGTCCGTGATGCTGGGCTCGTGAGACACAACTACCATGGACGGACTGAGGTCGAAGCTCCTGGTGCGGGCAAGCGGCAAGCTGTTGGTGAACTGAGGCCGTAGCTCCTTGTGTGGGCAAGCGGTAACAGTATGAATGAGTGTAGGCCGTAGCTCCTTGTGTGGGCGAATAAGCGGTAACATCTCAGTTAGATTAAGGCCGTAGCTCCTTGTGTGGGCAAGCGGTAACAGTATGAATGAGTGTAGGCCGTAGCTCCTTGTGTGGGCGAATAAGCGGTAACATCTCAGTTAGATTAAGGCCGTAGATCCTTGTGTGGGCAAGCGGTAGTGTCATAGATTGGTTAAGGCCGAAGCTCCTTATGTGGGCAAGCGGTAGTAACCTAAAGGAATTGAGACAGTAGCTCCTTGTGTGGGCAAGCGGAGTGACATAGATGGGTTAAGGCCGAAGCTCCTTGTGTGGGCAAGCGGTAGTAACCTAAAGGAATTGAGACAGTAGCTCCTTGTGTGGGCAAGCGGAGTGACATAGATGAGTTAAGGCCGAAGCTCCTTGTGTGGGCAAGCGGTAGTAACCTAAAGGAATTGAGACAGTAGCTCCTTGTGTGGGCAAGCAGAGTAACATAGATGGGTTAAGGCCGAAGCTCCTTGTTATGTGGGCAAGCGGTAGTAACCTAAAGGAATTGAGACAGTAGCTCCTTGTGTGGGCAAGCGGAGTAACATAGATGGGTTAAGGCCGAAGCTCCTTGTGTGGGCAAGCGGTAGTAACCTAAAGGAATTGAGACAGTAGCTCCTTGCGTGGGCAAGCAGTGACAATCTGGATGAAATGAGGCCGTAGCTCCTTGTGGGCAAGCGGCGCCTACTGATGCTAAGAAAAGAAGCAGCTCCGGGGGCAGGCTGGAGCTGCTTACACTTGCTGCGGAGAGCGTCAGTTCCCGGTGAGACCGGGCGATGTCTTATCGCTCAGTACAACATCGCAGCGTTCACAAGGCGCTAGTGAATCTTCAGAAATCAAATATATTGTGTGTAATATATAGTGTTGTGTGTGAGTGTTCGTGTTACATATCATTAAAGCGTGTGTAGTGAATTGTGTCGAAATATGATCGACGGGCCTAATTGACTCTACATTAAGATATTATATTAATGACTTTATTCAACTTGTGCTTGACAAGATATATTACAAATTCCTTATAGATTTATTTTGGGTATTGTAGAGCAGAAACTTTGCGAATGAGGTCATTCTTTTAAATAGGATGGCCGAGAATAATAATAACATTGTTACCTTGCTGAGTTTATGTACTTTGAAATCTTAAGAAACTGTTAAATATTAATCTTATTAATTTTGTAAGCATGATAAGAATTTCCTTTTTTTTTGTTGTTGTGTGTTGTGTTATGAATGAGTTCGTTTATTAAATCTTTGTTTACATTTAAAAAAAAAGAAACGAACTTAAATATTAGATTTTGAAAATATTAACAAGTTAGTTCCATTTTGAGTAATGTAATGTTCAGTTTTAGTTTAATTTAATTTATTTTAATTAAATTGTATAATTTAAATTTAATTTGCTAGTACTGTATTAACAAAATATTATTTATGAATACCTTTATTATAAGAAATTGTAATTCATTAGTCGTACTATACAATCTGTAATAGTTCATGCAGAGAGAGTTGATCAGTTGGTGTCTGGGACAGACACCCTTTCAGGATGGCCGACTGTTAGACTATTCTAATTATTTACAAAGATTATAAACGATCGACTATGATTCGATACGAAACATCACTAAAGTAACGTCACTACTGGTGTCCGCCATCTTAACGGGGGGACTTTGACTGCGATCGCCGAGGCATCAACATCTCTTTACGGGGTTATTGGAGGCTATTTATAGGAATAAACAGAGTTAGAATAGTTTGTTACGGGATTGCTACCATGTACCTTATTTTTGAGTTCCCGATATTTCGGCACTGTTGCAAGCGCCATGATCACGGAGTAACTGAACTGAACTCAAAAATAAGGTACATGGTAGCAATCCCGTAACAAACTATTCTAATGTTAGTGACCATGAAAGTTTAAAATAAACAGAGTTTGTAAGTACTTTCCGGTGTTTTTACTTCTGAGGTGACTTTCCAACAATTCACAATACCAACAATAATTCAATATTAGGGAGCATATCCACTGAATCAAAGCGAAGCAGTGCTAATTAGGTATAACATGTACTAAAGTTAGGTTTTGTGAGGGTAAGAATGCAATCTGCCTTGTTATTAAATTAAAATTGATATTTCTAAAATGTTTAGTTTGACCAAATCTACTTTGATTCTTTGATTCTATGGAAATGTTACCCCACCTACTATTGAACAAACTAAAATACGCCTAATTTATCTGCAATAGGTAGATTTTCTATCTTACAGCAGAAAAAGTATTTACGTAGCATGCGTTAGATAAGACTTAGACGTGGTTTTGTGCGCTACTAGTGGTGCGCGGCCGCGGTCCCCCCGCGCGCTGAGCACCGCGCCGTATGAATAAAATGAAGGAAGAGTGGGGCACGATTGAAATGAGAGAGACAGAAGCGATGACGTAGGGACGTTTTGTACTAGATAGCATGCTCTTAAAAATATTTTTTTTTTTTGTAAGGAAAAATAAAAATGAAAACTAGCCCGTTTTTAAGAACGAAAATGATAGGGCCCGGTTTCTCTAAAATAATTAGAAGTTCTGTTAAAGTTTGACCAGTTTATAAAATGCGACCTTGTATATTTGCTACTAGAATAAAATAGGAATCTCTACCAGTGGCGAAGGGTCGAAATTTGATGAAGGTAAGCCGTGCCGTACCAGCTTCAAGAGACTGTAGACCTTAGTATGTCTTTTTAATTTTAACTCAATACAGACAGAAGGACCGATGGACGGACAACAAAGTCTATCTATCTATATGAGGATTCCGTTTTTTCCTTTTAAGGTATGAAACCCTAAAAATCATATCAATATCTACAAAAAACTTTGCAATCCCTTATGTCTAACTATTGACATGTTTCTAATCTTTAAAATATTAAAAGATGATAGAAATAGTCGTACTAACTAAAAGAAAGGCTAGTAATATATTTAATATTATTATTAAGTTTACTATAGTTAAAATCACTCAACTCACCTGATTTTTTTTAAATTTTTTCATAGTATGATTTAACATGCAAAGGAAACTCAACAAAATATATTTTTAAATAAATTATTAAGATAAGATAAGATTAGATTTCCAAGAATATGGTTACAATTAAAGGATACAACATCAACTCCAGTCAAAGCATAACTGATTTATTATTTTTGTACCCACATTAAGTTACAATATTAAATAGACATGTCAAATACACAATATACCTTACCACCATAATCAATAGAACAAACATATAAACTTTAAATTCAAATCAAACTAAAAAATCAATTAAAGTAATTTTAAGTATCACTCATCAGCGTCCGGTATGCCTATAATATCAGGCCACTGTTCTGGTGGTGGTATAATAATAGGTTCAGGAGATGAAGATCTAGAACTCGACGTCTGAGCTTGTCTAGCAATAGGTGACATAGGTGGCGGTGCTACTGCTCGACTAACTAGTTGATCCACATGCCGACGATGTAGCTCCCCATCTTCCGTCCTTACCATATAAGCACTGGGCCCTTCCACCATCTCGACTATAGCTCTTTGCCATTTCTCACCAGGCCCATACATACGAGCCAAAACTGGCTGATCTACGATAAAAGTACGAGATAGTGTGCGATGTGCCGCTGCTTCCAGCTGCTCATCTGTGTCAGGTGGTGCTGTTTCAGGGTGCAATGAAGACACAGCTGTTCTGTACCGGCGTCCATTTAGCATTTCAGCAGGTGTCTTATTTGTACAGCTGTTCGGCACAGTTCTAAGTGCATATAAAGTTTTAGCTAGTTTTTCAGGCCAAGGCCTATTTTCATCTGCGATTTTTCTAAGTTTATTTTTAAAAGTCTGTGGCTCTATGGCTCTCTCAATTTGACCATTTGAAGCTGGACGGTAAGGCGGGGAGTACAAGTGTCTAATTCCGTTATTCTTCAGAAATATATTAAATTCTCTAGATGTAAAATTCCTGCCATTATCCGTGACCAATACATCAGGTAGACCTTGCGAGGCAAAAATTTTTCGTAAACTTTCAATTACTGCCTCACTGGTCATAGAGTGCATAATCTTAGCTTCAAACCACTTGCTGTAACTGTCAATCAAAACCAGAAACGTCTTTCCCTGGAATGGGCCAGCAAAATCTACATGGAGGCGACTCCAAGGCTTTCCAGGTGAAATCCAAGTTTGGGGATCTCGCGGAGGGTTATTCCTAACAGTCTGGCACTGTTCACATTCTGACACTTGTTGTTTAATTTGTTTATCTAACCCAGGCCACCAAACGTACCCTCGTGCATACGCCTTAGTCTGAACTATTCCTGCGTGCGGGGCGTGCAATATTTTCAGTAACTCACTTTGAAGTGACGTAGGCACGATCACCCTATTACACCACAGTAAGCATCCCTTACTATGCGAAAGAGCCTCCCTTCTTGTCCAAAATGGCTGTAAGGCGGGGTCGCTATTTGAACGCGGCCATCCGTGGAGTACGTGAAATAACACCCTTTGCAAAAGTCTATCCTTCTTAGTTTCATTCGAAATCTTCGAAGCGTCTAAATTACAACCTTCAGGTTGGTCTTTAAGCAATAGTACTTCTCTTAAGAGCTCTTCAATCTCGGTAGCAGTCGCGTCAATCGTCCACCTGCTCAAGGCGTCAGCATTACCTAATGATTTGCCTGGTCTATATTTGATATCATATTCGTATGCACTTAATTTCAAGGACCAGCGTAACATTCTTGGCGAAATCTGATCAGGAATGGGTTTATTTGGGTTAAACAGGCCAACCAATCTGCCGTCTATAAGCTTAAAGGCCGCTAAATGACAAAAACGAATTTTGAGCTAGAGCCAAAAAAAGCGGCAAAATTTTCAAACAGATGCTACTAAGTTTCTATAAACATTTAGTCATGTTGCCATATACCAAAAGAAAGGTTTTCTTTTCAACCTTCACATTAAATTGGTTAATTTTGATAAATATTAATGTTTATGTAAATAAATACATATTTTCCTTCTAATATTGTAAAATTTTAAAGATCGTTTCAAGTGTGCATAACTATATAGCGGCTAAAGGTTCATAACTGCTTTATAGTTATGGATTTATTGATAACTGCCAAAAGAGTTTTTTGGAACAGGAAGTTATTGATCTTATCCATAACTATAAAGCGGCTAATTACACATAGTCACCTTTTAGCCAAGTAGACATCGCTTAACTTCTCTCCCATAATGTATTAACAACTTTTATTACAGCTGTGCATCTTAAAAGCAGTTAATTACTAAACCTTTTCATATACCTGCTTTTTAGGCTAGCATTATCCTAGCATTAGTGTTATAAATCCTGCAAAATTATACGTTAACTTATAAAATCCAGCAAAGTTTTTTCAAAGACATGTGCTTTCCACAAAAGTACCAGGCATAAGACATTATAAAATAAAAAAATGTGACCTCTTCTAAACAAATTAAATTTGAAATAATACTTTTAAGAACTAAGAACCAAAAATAGCATGGCTAATCAAAAAATAATTCTGAAATTGAAATTTCACGTATTAGATAAGAAGTCTCACTTAATAATAATTATTATAATCATTCATCATTATCGATGTTTACATTAATTGCAATCTATGTAACGGAATCATACTTATACAACCCGCAGTAGTAACAGTTTTAAGCATGCACTAAAATTTCAATTTTAATTTTAGTTTCACTCTGTTATTGTAAAACAGTCCGTATTTATTCGCGTCCATATGTATTAAAATTGTGGATACCCTGTCGTAAGGACTTCCATATCCGTCTATTGAGCCACCGATATGCCTTAGCGTCAACGGAGGTCTGCAATCCCATTGAACGTCGCTCTGCCATGAGTTTGAGTGTATGGTCGGTATATTTTGCGACCTGTTTCTACCACGGGGTTTGAAAAATTTCGACCCGACCGCCTGGACAGTTTATACAAACCTATTGTAAATCTCGTTCACTGACTCGCAGTTCTCTAGGCGTTCAAAGCGATTTGACAACCCAAGCTGAAGGCATTAACAGGTCGGAGCGTAGACTTCACACGAGACCTTTCTAGCTTGACATTAATGTTTAATGTGCCTCTAACCATTTGATGATTAGAGGCACATTAAACATTAACGCTTCCGGTTTTCACCCTGTTGTTCACGAAAACATTATTGAACACTCGTCGCTTTGTAGTCATGATAAAATTAATCTCATTTTCGTGAACCCATCGCGACTCATCCAGGTCCTCCTTTTCCAGAAATTTGGCAAGCCTTTTTCCCCTAGGGTTCCGTTGCCCATACCCAAATTGCCCCGCTCTCAGCTCATTATCGCCTCGCTTGCCCAGTTTCGCGTTGAAACCCCCATCACAACATTGAAGTATGTTTTAGTGGTTAGAGTAGCATGGCCTAGAGTAGAGGTCGGTGTATAGAGCTGTAGCACCTTCAGCGAGTACCTATTCCGTTCTCTAAAGTATCAGGTATGCAACCCAGCTCGACACACTTCCGATGAGGGACTTGTGGACGAGAAACCCGACACCACTTTGAGACAGTTGTTCGCCCTTCCGGTGATAGTGTAAGTTGCCAGATTTCAGGGTTATCGTGTCCGCCTCGCCCTTTTGTCCGACTTCTGATATTCCAATGATACTCCAGTGCAGGATGCACTACTTAATTCTTATTCCAGCTCAACAATCTTCTCGTCAGTCCTTAGCGTGCGTACGTTGTGTGTCAGTACCAGGGTAGCCGGAGATCTTCCTCCTGGGATTCTTAGCTCCCCCTGCCCCGCCGTCACACTGACCGCTACCGTAGCCAGGAACAGCGGGACCACCGGAGACTGGGGGTCTGGTTTTTTTTCGTGTCTGTCATTGGGCAATGATTATATATTATTCAAGTGATCTTTCTATGGTCTTGAGGGACCACATTTTAATATCGTATAAAATTATTGACAAATCACGTTTTATCATTCTGTTAACGTTTAAAAATGACATACTAAATATCTATTAACAAAACATTCCAGCCAACTGAGTAATTGTCTTGCAGTAGAAAGTACAGTGTGAAGACTAAGGTACCACTTTAGTATTTAAGCATAGAATTCTTTATTATTTTTGTGTATTTTTGTATAAGTGTACTATTCGTTTTACAAAATGCTTGTTACTTTTACTACAACTTCCACAGAAAAAAACAATAACACTGCACAACTACTAAATATCATGTGGTCCCTCAGTCCACACATAAAATCTTAGCTGACGGACGAGCTAAAGACACTGCTCAACCAACATCACTCAGTTTCTATTAGCGGATTTAGCGGGTAGGTTGACTCAAGAACTGAACATAAGCCGGCTGCCTCTCAATGGTCTAATGATAATTTTATTGGTTTTAAATAACTACGTGAATAAAATACTTACCCCAGAAACCTTCACGCCACCATGATGACTGATGATTTTGGCGCGAAACCCAAGAGAATTAATATCATAATTCTAATATTCATATATTCTAATATCAAAAAGGTCGGATGTTACGAATAATAATTTTGAGTTTTTTTAGTTTCCGTTAGATTTTCTGTAAGTCTGGAAAACATACCAGTCAGAATAGAAACAAAAATAACGATAGGTTCATCTTTGCCCTAAATTTGCCTATTAATGGCTTCTAATAATTAAGTCATAGCTAAAACTGCTAAAGTCTATAATTAATACTTCGCAAAGTTAGTTTCATGAAAACAAAGAGTCAAGTTTAAAACGGTACCTACCAATGCAAGGCGTTATCAGTCAGTAATTCAAATGATCTAACAATTTCTAGAAATACGCAAACGCCCCTTTCATCGGTGATATTAAAATTTTGGTTCGTCGCACTATCCTAGTGCGCTACCAACTTAACTTATGTCTCCCACAACCCTAAAAAAATCCCTATGAGAGGCACGGGAGCTTGCGTAGTTTGCCGCTTTTTAGCGATGTATCGCCATTAACGTCTTTTTTGCTATGCAAGACATACAAAAAATATTTATTTTACTTTAGGTACGGACAAGCATGGCTTTCTATAATAGTTTATTAATTGTAAAAATAGTAACAATACAACGCTTAAAGGCCGCTTAATGATTCTAACTGCTTTTTAGTTAGGTAAGAGCGTAATTACCGCCTTTTAGTTAAGTCTATGCAAGGTATTATACTCCAACGTAACCAAGGTGAAAGGCCGCTAAAATACTTTTGCTGCCTTTTAGCTTATTGTTAAATAATAACGGTTTTTTAGTTTAGCATTGATGGTAAAAATGTTTAATCGATCCAAACGTTAAAGTAGTATAGCTGCCTTTTAATCTAGTCGGGCTGTTTAGCGGCCTTTATGCGATATGAAGTATACATTTTTTGTATTTAGCTGCCTTTTTAAAAAAAATATCTCGAAAACGGTAAAAGATAGAATAACCGTTCCTAGACAGATCGATAGAGATATTTTACTATACACCGTGACTTTTGAGATACCCGACGAGCATCTCTTTGGAGATAGACGAGCATCTCTTTGGATCAGACTTAGCTGACCAAATTAAATCCTCTAAAGCCATTACCAAGACCGGTTCAGAAATTAAACAAAAGCCCCAACGTTCAACATATAGGGCCCCAACAACAACACAACCTCGGGGCGCTTTAAACTCGAGGGGGGCGCCGCCGCGCGTAGCAGCAGCGGCCGAGCCGCGGCCGACCCCCGCACCACGCCGGCCGCCGAGGGACCGCCGTCTGGAGGCGCCGCGGGGACGACGGCCCGCCAGCAACGCGCGCCATCAGGCGAGGAGGCGATAGGAGATGAGCCACAGGTACCAGTCGCTGGTCGTTTAACCTATTTTTACGATAAATGGTGTGAACTTACTAACGATCATATCATTTTGGATTGGGTTCAAGGGTATAAAATCCCCTTCAACGAGGAACCTGTACAAGCAAATGAACCCCAAAAGGGGGGGGCTGAGGGGCTACTAAACGTAGTTGTTGATTTTAGTGGCTCCCATCAGAATGGAGTTCGGGGTTGATAAGTGTGCGGTTATCCATAGATAGATAGATACTCTTTATTGCACACCAAACAAATAAGTTACAGTTGATATTTACAGAAAGATGTACAATTTAGGCGGTCTTATCGCTAAAAAGCGATCTCTTCCAGACAACCTTTAGGCAGAGGACAACTAAAAAGAAAGGGGAAAGTGCTGCAGAGTGCTTATTGTGTAATTTTATTTATATACCTACAATGTTAATATCAATAAGTATAAACTACATACACGTACAAAAATACCTATAAAATATAAATGCTAAGATAAAAATAAACATACATAAATACTTAAATATAATACATATATATACATATACCTATATGCCAGGAAATAGCATGACTAACAACCAGTGATATTTCAGAAACAGCAATTCTCAAACCAGAAACGATTTGTTCTCACAGTGCAAGAAAATGTGCTTTAAGCCGACTTTTAAAAACAGAAATTTATTCAGATTGCCGAATTACTAAGGGTAAGGAGTTCCATAGACGGGTTGACTGAACAGTAAACGACCGCGTATAATAGTTTGTAGTATGGAGAGGAAATTTAAGAAGCAGGCTTTTAGATGACCGCATGTCATGACCCCGTGATGACTGCAGAAATTGAAAGCGATCTTTCAGATACGGAGGTGATTTCGGACTAAACAATATTGTAAAAAGTAAAGAGAGAATATGCATATCCCGCCTGAGTCGGATTGGGAGCCATTTAAGCTTGGACCGGTATTCGCTGACATGGTCATACTTCCGTAGACCAAAAACTATCCGGATACAGAAGTTTTGTAGGCGCTCAAGCTTGTTAAGCTGATTCTCGTCCAAATCCAAATAGCAACAATCTGCGTAATCTAAAATGGGAAACAAAAGAGCCTGAACAAGAGCAATTTTAGTGGGTATGGGTAAGAAATTACGTAGCCTATTTAGTGACGCTGCCGCTGCGAACATTTTTCTGCTGACTTCCGCAGTTTGAGTTGTCCAACTGAGGGTGCTATCAATATGGACGCCTAAGTAAGTACAGGCGTACTGTCTCCTCTCCTCTTTGCACTTTTCATTAATTCGATTACTCACAACCTAATATTTTTTTTCCACTTGTATGCAGACGATCTTCAAATATATTCTCAAGGGCGCCGTGAAGACCTTTCCAGTGTTGTGGAGGTAGTTAACGACGACCTTCGTCGTATACTAGACTGGAGCAAGGCTTTTGGTCTCAGGGTTAACCCTAATAAAACGCAGGTTAGAGTTGTGGGAGGTTCTAGGCAAATTGCTAGGATTAACTGGCCGGCCTTGCAACCTATCACATTTGACGGTGTCCAAATTCCGTTCAGCAAAATTGTAAAAGACTTAGGCGTCCATATTGATAGCACCCTCAGTTGGACAACTCAAACTGCGGAAGTCAGCAGAAAAATGTTCGCAGCGGCAGCGTCACTAAATAGGCTACGTAATTTCTTACCCATACCCACTAAAATTGCTCTTGTTCAGGCTCTTTTGTTTCCCATTTTAGATTACGCAGATTGTTGCTATTTGGATTTGGACGAGAATCAGCTTAACAAGCTTGAGCGCCTACAAAACTTCTGTATCCGGATAGTTTTTGGTCTACGGAAGTATGACCATGTCAGCGAATACCGGTCCAAGCTTAAATGGCTCCCAATCCGACTCAGGCGGGATATGCATATTCTCTCTTTACTTTTTACAATATTGTTTAGTCCGAAATCACCTCCGTTATCTGAAAGATCGCTTTCAATTTCTGCAGTCATCACGGGGTCATGACATGCGGTCATCCAAAAGCCTGCTTCTTAAATTTCCTCTCCATACTACAAACTATTATACGTGGTCGTTTACTGTTCAGTCAACCCGTCTATGGAACTCCTTACCCTTAGTAATTCGGCAATCTGAATAAATTTCTGTTTTTAAAAGTCGGCTTAAAGCACATTTTCTTGCACTGTGAGAACAAATCGTTTCTGGTTTGAGAATTGCTGTTTCTGAAATATCACTGGTTGTTAGTCATGCTATTTCCTGGCATATAGGTATATGTATATATATGTATTATATTTAAGTATTTATGTATGTTTATTTTTATCTTAGCATTTATATTTTATAGGTATTTTTGTACGTGTATGTAGTTTATACTTATTGATATTAACATTGTAGGTATATAAATAAAATTACACAATAAGCACTCTGCAGCACTTTCCCCTTTCTTTTTAGTTGTCCTCTGCCTAAAGGTTGTCTGGAAGAGATCGCTTTTTAGCGATAAGACCGCCTAAATTGTACATCTTTCTGTAAATATCAACTGTAACTTATTTGTTTGGTGTGCAATAAAGAGTATCTATCTATCTATGGATAACCGCACACTTATCAACCCCGAACTCCATTCTGATGGGAGCCACTAAAATCAACAACTACGTTTAGTAGCTCCCTCAGCTTCAGAGCTGTTGGGGCTAACAGCTTCAGGTCATCCATGTAAAAAAGGTGCGACACCCGATCTCTCCCTCTCCGAAACTGAAAGCCCGTCCCCGAATTCTCCAGCAATCTGCTTAGAGGGTTCAGGGCAAGGCAGAACCAAAGTGGACTCAGACAATTGCCCTGGTATATACCCCTCCTAATGCTTATTCGGTCTTCAGCATCCGCCATTCTCTCGCCCTGGAGACTAAGCATTGTACTCCATTGCTCCATACATTTCCCGAGGAAGTGTCGAACCGTATATCTAAGAATCAAATGAACTTACCTGGTGAAGTTTGATTCCAATTATGCGAGGATCTCAACCGAAGACGATTACGTTTTACTTGCAGCATTACATGAGATGTTGCTGTCTTCGTCACACCTTTAGAGCTAGAATATCCTAAAAGGACAAGTTTATCTCCTGTCTCACTTCCACCCTGCACCGGCAACCCGGCGTCACTACAAGTCATTATTTCAGAGATTTTTTGTGTTAGAGACTTATTTTATTTTATTTTATTTTATGTGGGTTGGGTGGGATGGGTTGACGTAATCGTCTTCGGTTGAGATCCTCGCATAATTGGAATCAAACTTCACCAGGTAAGTTCGTTTGATTCTTAATTATACTTCGGATCTCAACCGAAGACGATTACGTTTTACTTGCAGATGTTTAGAGCAATGTAATGTTAGAAAATAGAAAAAATAAAATGAAAATAAAAATATTGTAAATTTTTGTTTTTAGCAATTCCATGCAAGGTTTAATTGAAGATAAATAACACTTGAAAAAAATCATCGACCTCAGGTGGGACTCGAACCCACGTCCCATCGCATACCGGGCGAGTGCTTTGACCACTAAGCTACCGAGGACGTCACGTGACAAGATGAAATTCCTCAAGTGTTTTTTCTCGCTGTCAAAGCCAGCGTATTCCGATCAATGTTGTAGCTATATGTATAGCTGAGTAGTATACTACCGTCAACACCCTATAGAAATATTTTTACAAATATTTGACTATTGTTTAAGATCAGAAATGCTTAAACATTGTAAATTTTTGTTTTTAGCAATTCCATGCAAGGTTTAATTGAAGATAAATAACACTTGAAAAAAATCATCGACCTCAGGTGGGACTCGAACCCACGTCCCATCGCATACCGGGCGAGTGCTTTGACCACTAAGCTACCGAGGACGTCACGTGACAAGATGAAATTCCTCAAGTGTTTTTTCTCGCTGTCAAAGCCAGCGTATTCCGATCAATGTTGTAGCTATATGTATAGCTGAGTAGTATACTACCGTCAACACCCTATAGAAATATTTTTAAAAATATTTGACTATTGGTTAAGATCAGAAATGCTTAAACATTGTAAATTTTTGTTTTTAGCAATTCCATGCAAGGTTTAATTGAAGATAAATAACACTTGAAAAAAATCATCGACCTCAGGTGGGACTCTCGGAATACGCTGGCTTTGACAGCGAGAAAAAACACTTGAGGAATTTCATCTTGTCACGTGACGTCCTCGGTAGCTTAGTGGTCAAAGCACTCGCCCGGTATGCGATGGGACGTGGGTTCGAGTCCCACCTGAGGTCGATGATTTTTTTCAAGTGTTATTTATCTTCAATTAAACCTTGCATGGAATTGCTAAAAACAAAAATTTACAATGTTTAAGCATTTCTGATCTTAAACAATAGTCAAATATTTGTAAAAATATTTCTATAGGGTGTTGACGGTAGTATACTACTCAGCTATACATATAGCTACAACATTGATCGGAATACGCTGGCTTTGACAGCGAGAAAAAAACACTTGAGGAATTTCATCTTGTCACGTGACGTCCTCGGTAGCTTAGTGGTCAAAGCACTCGCCCGGTATGCGATGGGACGTGGGTTCGAGTCCCACCTGAGGTCGATGATTTTTTTCAAGTGTTATTTATCTTCAAAGATAAATTAACATTTATCGTTTTCTTAACCATGTTAATGAAATAAATGCAATTAACTTTTACATGAGATTAGTTTAAATAGATGATGTGCCAAATATTGAATTAACAAAATCATTATCACTCATATTTACAATGTCTCTGCAATAGTACTTCAGGAATACATTTGATGAGTCTCTCCAGCCCGCGGCCTTGCGAACCACCTCCAGATTGACCCCAGCTCTGTGAGCGGCTGACGTGGATGCCGAGCGAGTACTATGAGCTCCAAAAATAGAAATATCTATACCACTATCTTGCAAATTCTTTTTTACTGTGAGATATTATCATAAGGATAAATATCAGAGAGATGATTCAACACTATATTTGTATCCCAAGTTGAATTATATTTTGGATTTGGGGGAGCCAGTCTGTATACACCCTTAAGAAAACGAGTGACATAGTCATTGACAGTAACATATGTACCTAAAATAAAAGACAAAGCAGATCTATGGGTGTTTATACTACTATAGCTAGCTCCTTCCTTAAATTTCTTAGTTAGAAATGATATTAATTTATAACTATGACTTCATTTATAGAAATTAAAAAATAGGCATCCTGGATATCTATTGTTGACATATAACAATTTTAATGTATTAATCTAAGCGCTGTGCGATAATCTTCCATCTTAAAATGTTCGAGTTTTACAAATTTATTGAGTTCTTTTAAGTTTAATATAAATCGATGGGTTCCATTTGGCTTAGGCACTGTAAAAATTGGCGAAACAAACTGTCCTTCACAAAGTGTGCAAGGTGATATGAACTCAAAACGTAACATATCTGAAATACATCATCATTATCATCAGCCCACAATAGTCCACTGCTGGACATAGGCCTCTCCAATTGCACGCCACTCTGCACGATCCACGGCTACTCTCATCCAGCTTCCGCGCTATTGATAAGTGTATCTGAAATACACTTATCAATTATTTTAATTTGCGATTCTGAGTTACATGCATTGTTTTGGGGTTCATTTGCTTGTACAGGTTCCTCGTTGAAGGGGATTTTATACCCTTGAACCCAATCCAAAATGATATGATCGTTAGTAAGTTCACACCATTTATCGTAAAAATAGGTTAAACGACCAGCGACTGGTACCTGTGGCCCATCTCCTATCGCCTCCTCGCCTGATGGCGCGCGTTGCTGGCGGGCCGTCGTCCCCGCGGCGCCTCCAGACGGCGGTCCCTCGGCGGCCGGCGTGGTGCGGGGGTCGGCCGCGGCTCGGCCGCTGCTGCTACGCGCGGCGGCGCCCCCCTCGAGTTTAAAGCGCCCCGAGGTTGTGTTGTTGTTGGGGCCCTATATGTTGAACGTTGGGGCTTTTGTTTAATTTCTGAACCGGTCTTGGTAATGGCTTTAGAGGATTTAATTTGGTCAGCTAAGTCTGATCCAAAGAGATGCTCGTCTATATTTGTATTCTTTACAGTATCTCTAATATTTCTGTTAAGGGTGCTTAGGGCCGCATACCGCCTTGACTGGGACTCTTTATGATGGATGTTACATATAAGTCTGCCAGCATCATTTAAGGATTTAACAATATCCTGAGGTCTTATTAGGTAACAGGGCCCAATTCAAAACCCGTCCAATAGCGGCAAGACTAGAAGCAAGTTGGTTTTGCTTACTTTGACTATACAAATCTTTTTTGACGTTTGTTTCTAAAAGAGCTGCTTTAATTTCTAGATTAAGTTTTGGGGCTCTCATGTTAGGGCAATTTTCAGGTGGTAAGTACATTATATTGTTTTAAACTTTCATGGTCACTAACATTAGAATAGTTTGTTACGGGATTGCTACCATGTACCTTATTTTTGAGTTCCCGATATTTCGGCACTGTTGCAAGCGCCATGATCACGGAGTAACTGAAGATCTTGCGGGTAAGTTGTTAAGGGCAAACATATCGGTCTACCCTCTTTCGCTGTCTTTTATTGCACGCGTCGGTACCATTGTCTACAAACTCACTATTTTCTCGCACCTGTTCTCGACACACAACACTAACAGTATCTGACCGCGAAACAGCAGTTTGTTGTTTTTTCCGGTTTTTGCACATACGAATCACTGGATTCCAGACACTTGACAATTTAAACCCATCCTCGCGATTGAAATTTTTGTACTTTGTAATTTCAATCGCTTCCCTGACCATTCTTGGTATGTAGTGGCGTTCTGTCGCAATGATCTGAGGGTTGTGAAACTCAATCCAGTGATTTAGACCTGATTCCAACAAATGTTCCGCGATTGCCGATTTCTGTTTGTCGTTGTTTTTGACCGCTTTTATGTGTTCCTTCATTCGGCACGCTATGGTACGTTTTGTTTGGCCGATATATGAACTGCCACAGCTGCAGTCAATCTTATAGACACCCGGTTTCTCCATTGGGAAGCTGTCTTTTGGAGATCGTAGACATTGTGTTACTTTTCTTAATGGAGTGAAGACAGTATTAAGTGAGTATTTATGAAGTACGTTTGAGATCTTGTCTGTCACTCCTCTTATGTATGGCAAGAACACAGGTTGCCTGTCTTCTGTGTCTTTAAAGTGTCTTGATTTGTGTCTAGATGGTAGCTGCCCTCTATATCCATTATTCTGTAAGACTTTCTGAACATGTTCCAACTCTTGGTCTAGGTGTTCAAAGTCACACAAGTCATAGGCTCGGTTTGTCAGTGCAGTTACTACAGAATTAAGATGTCGAGGGTGGTGATGCGAGGTTGCGTTGAGATAGCGGTCAGTGTGAGTGGATTTTCTATAGACAGAGTGACTCAGTGAACCGTCACTCCGCACTTCAATCTTCACATCCAAAAATGCTAGGCTTCTGTTTTCTTCTATCTCGCAGGTAAAATTTATTTTTGGATGGATACCATTTAAATATGACAGGTGAGTTTCTACATCTTGGTTGTTTCCTCTCAATACACAGAATACGTCATCTACATACCTCTTCCATAGTTTGATTTCGGTGCGGGCGGTGGCCAGGGATTTTTCTTCGAAAAACTCCATCCAAATATTAGCTATAACTGGAGCTACGGGGCTGCCCATCGCAACTCCGTCTATTTGGAGATAGTATTGACCCTGGTATACAAAGAAATTCTTCGACAAACAATGATGTAGAAGTGTGCCATATTCCATCGGGATGTCATTATCTTCCAACTTCACCTTAACCACTTCAAGACAATCTGCTACTGGGACATTTGTGAAGAGTGATTCTACGTCAAAACTGACCATCAACTCATCCATATCAACCTTGTTTTGGTGCAGGATTTCAATGACCACCAAAACAAGGTTAATATCCATCCAGATTTGTATACCAGGGTCAATACTATCTCCAAATAGACGGAGTTGCGATGGGCAGCCCCGCACTGCACTGACAAACCGAGCCTATGACTTGTGTGACTTTGAATACCTAGACCAAGAGTTGGAACATGTTCAGAAAGTCTCACAGAATAATGGATATAGAGGGCAGCTACCATCTAGACACAAATCAAGACACTTTAAAGACACAGTAGACAGGCAACTTGTGTTCTTGCCATACATAAGAGGAGTGACAGACAAGATCTCAAACGTACTTCATAAATACTCACTTAATACTGTCTTCACTCCATTAAGAAAAGTAACACAATGTCTACGATCTCCAAAAGACAGCTTCCCAATAGAGAAACCGGGTGTCTATAAGATTGACTGCAGCTGTGGCAGTTCATATATCGGCCAAACAAAACGTACCATAGCGTGCCGAATGAAGGAACACATAAAAGCGGTCAAAAACAACGACAAACAGAAATCGGCAATCGCGGAACATTTGTTGGAATCAGGTCTAAATCACTGGATTGAGTTTCACAACCCTCAGATCATTGCGACAGAACGCCACTACATAGCAAGAATGGTCAGGGAAGCGATTGAAATTACAAAGTACAAAAATTTCAATCGCGAGGATGGGTTTAAATTGTCAAGTGTCTGGAATCCAGTGATTCGTATGTGCAAAAACCGGAAAAAACAACAAACTGCTGTTTCGCGGTCAGATACTGTTAGTGTTGTGTGTCGAGAACAGGTGCGAGAAAATAGTGAGTTTGTAGACAATGGTACCGACGCGTGCAATAAAAGACAGCGAAAGAGGGTAGACCGATATGTTTGCCCTTAACAACTTACCCGCAAGATCTTCAGTTACTCCGTGATCATGGCGCTTGCAACAGTGCCGAAATATCGGGAACTCAAAAATAAGGTACATGGTAGCAATCCCGTAACAAACTATTCTAATGGTAAGTACATTTTCATTAATTCCAATTGAGTATCTTTAGCCAAACCATTGGCCAAAATATGTCCCCATCTACAGGCAATATCTTTATGTAAATTTTCTCCGTGATCTTTCTGATTGGTAGGATCCTCGCCGAGAAGTTGCAGTATTTCTGGGTCCAATGAAAGCATATTATCGTCAGTAGAAGGTATTGCCTGAGTGTCTTCAACGTTGTCATTCGACGAGCTGGGAGGTGCAACTGGTACAGGCGCAATCGTTGTTGATAATGCGGGAGTAGGGCTTGCCTGCGGCGCCATCGCCGTGGATGGCCCGGCGACTGGTTCAGCTGACTCTGGATTGGGTTCATCGTAGATGTCGATGACGTCATCCGAGATACATTCTCCTATAAAAAGGCATAATCATAATTGATATATTCTACAACACGTCGTGTAGTAGTTTTCTTCTTCATGATCAACAAGGATCACCAAACCTCGACACTGTCAAAAGTGGAGCCCTCGACAAGGTTTACGTATGATGCCTCAACACTAGGTAAATGGAGTGTAGCTTCGACACGTGCGGCACCGGGTTCCTTGTAGTAGATGGGTCACCGGCACCCGCAGGTACGTAGGTAAGTTAGGGTTCGAAATAAACCAATATTAGGTATTATCAGTTTATTGTTTGCCTCACAAATCTGTGGCCGCCTTACGTCTAGGACCGAGAGTTACATAAATTAGGTACACTGGCCTGAACAATATTTTTTCTTGTAGGTAGCAGGGTAGTTTAAAGTGGTCACGTCTGCAATCGTAGTCTTCAATTATTATGGAATTCACTCGTCTCACCCCAGCCGGTGAGCGATGTGGTTACATACGGTGGTAGGAAAGCCGTATTATTCCTGGCCTTGTTCCTGGAAGTCCAGATAGAAAAGATTTGAGCACAAGTTGCTACGCGCAAGTACGCAGCACGGTTCAAAGGTCACAGTGTTCCAGAAAGAAGGGAAAACGGAAAGTGCTAGCGTTAGAAGTAAGTTTAGAACACCTAACAATGATGCGGTAGTAATAAAATACATGGAAACTTACCCCAGCGGGAGTTCACTACAAAAATATTAGTTCGTTACGTTTGAAAATATGGCGGGCGCGCAGCAAGCGACACAGCCACCCCGTCTGACGTCTAAAAAGGTATGAGCGCAGGGAATTTCCGAGTCTTGCCGATCGCCTGCATTCGGAAGGCTTCGTGAACGCGAACTGGCTCTTGGGATGCGTGCGAGTTGACGCGGAATAAATGTGTGAACTATTTCAACAATCGTTCTTGAGGGTTCTGTCTAATTATTTGTTTAAATTGGTTTTGTTTTAGAATTTATAGTTTTATTTTAGATAAATATCAAGGTAAGTCTGTATGTTTAGTTATATTTATTTTATATAGATTTAAGTGTAAATAAGTTTTTCAAAATTAATAAACTTTTAATCTTAAATGATATGTAACGAGTCTACAGCGTTACACACGCTTTACGTGGAGTAAATGCCTCAACACTTTTTAAGGCTGTTCCCCTAGCCAATGACCTTGAGCATTTAGCTGCCTCTCGTCCCCTCTCCACCGCTGCATTTTTTCGTGAAGTGATTGCGGTAGTGAATGCGATAACGCCGCGACATCTAGTTAGCTTACGCCAAACTACGATGTACTCGTGGCATGATTAAGCAAATACAAACGTAAAGCACGGATCGTAGAATAATTATAAGAGGCGGCCAGGCGGCAGAGTAAAATAATTTGCTCGCAACTTTCGCCGCCTACACATTATTATTACCTTACGCACATTACATTTTGAAAAGTCACGTGGAATATTTTGAAAAAACATAATAAATTAGCTGTGAATAAATAAGGTAACGAAAATACATAAATTATAGCGACAACCCCTATAGTTTATTTTGTCAGTTATTAAAATATTTTTGTCAGAACAGAATACTAAAAATTAAATATTGTTTTCTAGCAAATACCTACCATGCTACGTTTATTAATAAATGGTTTTTAATAATACAAGAATTTAAAAGTGTAATTTTTCTTAATTATATTTTAAAATTAAAACAGTATGAATTGAAACAAAATTTACCAACTACAGGTGGGATTCGAACCCTCACCCATTGAATCTTGAATGGTGGGCGGGGGCATTTCCAACTTCGCTACCAAGTCACTAGCTGTTTAGTCGAAATCTTCAAGTATTTCTCGCAGATTTTTTTTTAAATCTATGATGCAGCATTGATCAGGCAATTTGCGGATACTCGACCCGATAGAATTATTGTTACAATTTTGTGTGCCCATAAACTCTATCGTGAATTCGTGAGATATTTTATTTATAGGTTTTTGTCATTTATATAAAGTATCTGATTTTATGTTATAAATAGTTTCGGTTTTTATTTGTTTTATCTTAAGATTTAAAACTGTTAAGTCTTCTTATCAAATCTAAAAGTAAAACATAGTAAAAATTAAAAAAAACTTGAAAAAGTTACTGCTTCAAGTGAGATGCGATCCCACGACCTCGGATTACCGGGCGTGTGTTTCCTCTACTAAGCTATCCAACCACTAATCGATTTGGCGAAATCTTTCAAGTGTTTCTGTCGAAGCCATCGTTTTTTCTAATCAATGTTGCGGTATACTACCGTAGTTAGCTAAGTATAGAGTGTGGCAATGTGGCCAGCCTTTTGGTGATAATAATCTGATTTTATATTGTGGGCATTTTCGCCAGTAGACGTCCCTTCGCTTTTCATGATGTCTCACGACATTTCACTGTAATTATTAAAAAAACTATGTGGTTTATTAGAAAAATTAAATAATGACATAGAAGGTTGTACATTAATGTGTACTTCTAAACATTTAAAATAGAAGGAATCATGTATTATCATTTAAAAATAAATGTTTAAAATTAAAAGATGGTGATTTTGCATTCCCTATACAGACTAGTCGAAGTTTAAAAGGGTCAATATCAACACATGCGACTTTTTGTCAGTTTTGATGGCTAATTTTGTTTTTAAGTTTTCACACGAAATAAATTGATAATACTAATCTTTAGGGTAAAACATAACATATGTGAAATTTTGCCACCTAATTTTAACATAACGCCACCGAAACTGAATTCCGCCACCGAAACTAAATATCACTAAAAAAAATTCCTCAATAGATGACCAGGGGGTCTAGCGCGAAATGTACTATCCAAATGTTCGGATCCGACCGATCCCCGACCGAAGGTTCGATTGGAACCTTAACGCGAAACAACATCGAAATCGCGGGATTCCATCGAGGCCACAGACAATTGTAGAAGAGTATCAGAATGAATTATACTGAGTGCTAGTTTTATGCCTATGTATTAAAATTTTACCGGTTTTGTAAAAGTCTCTTGCCAATTCAAAATATTAGCAAACTAATGCGTAAACATGGTTTCTATTAACAGAAAAATGTTAAAATGAAACTAATTTTACGGATTATTTCGCGATTTATTAACATTTTATTTAACCTGACGTTTCGAACACTTTACAGCGTTCGTGTTTCGTGTTCGCGTAAAATAAAAAGACAATAATATAGCAAAATGTTTATTTCAATCAATTTTAGATATTCAAACTAAGAAAATTGCAACATTCCAATTGTTTATGACATTTAGAAAAATAAATGCTGGACACATGAAATGTCATTTCTTGCTTATTGTTTTT
Source organism: Anania fuscalis (assembly GCA_950371115.1). NCBI lineage: Eukaryota > Metazoa > Arthropoda > Insecta > Lepidoptera > Crambidae > Anania > Anania fuscalis. The sequence goes on along the minus strand of OX493326.1, from coordinate 22,200,961 downwards.
AAAAAATTGTCCGGCGTAACTCGATCGCAAAGTCGTTTGAAAATAATTCGATATTTGGCGTTATGTGGTATAATAATAAGATTTTTGTAGAAAATGAGTCTTACTTATTAAATAATTCTCTTTAAATTAAGAAAAATTAAAAACATTTAACGACGTGTTACAGTTTGAAGCCAAAAAAAAGTTTGTGTTTGTTATTCTGGTCGGATCAGCTGTCTGTCAGACTGTCAGCGCGAATCCGACCAAATATAATGGTCACTAATGCTTGTGTTGCCTACCTATGTTATTTAAATGTATTCGTGGCTTAGTGCTAATAGTGCATTTCTAATAGTTTCATCATAAAATCAAAATATGAAGAAATTGTTTGTTATGTCAATATATTATTTTGTAATACAAATATTTTGATACATTTTAAAACGTTTACAATAATTTGTGCCGTAAAATTGTACTTGTTCTATACGGTGGTTATAAAGCTTTAACTTGGAGGTGTAAAACTTGATCTTCTTCTTTGCGTATCGACTCAGGCTTTCATATGTGTGAAGACCAAAATTTAACCATCGATATAGCATTATCGGTGGCCTTGCAAAGATCTTCGCGTGTGCAGGTGTAGGGACACGCAGGGCATGTCAGAAGATGGGATGGGATGAGATTGATAAAATATATCGCATCACGTCCATATTAGGGTGTAAAGTAGAAATACACCCATGGAAAAGCACAAACTTGTCCCTCAATGTAAACGATGCCAGGCGTATGGTCATACCCAGAAATACTGCGCAAAAGAACCAAGATGTGTAAAGTGCACTGGAAAACACCTTACTCGAGACTGCAGAAAACCTGCAGACGAGAAGCCAAAATGTGTGCACTGCGGTGAACAACATCCTGCCAATTATGCTAATAATTATTATTAATGTAAGTAAAAAAAATACCTACGCACAAGCAAAATCAATTATGTACATAACGATGATGCAAATGTACCTACTGATAGTGCTGCGAAATTAGATCAAATCCTAAAATATATGTCTTCGTTTGATGAACGACTAAAAAAACTGGAAAACAGTGCCAAAACTGCGCATCAAAACCTAAAAAATGACTCACAACTTAAAAATTATGGCTTGGAATGCCAATGGACTACTCAGAGACCAAAATGAGCTGCAAGTAGTTCTAGTCACACAAAACATTGACATATGCCTTGTATCAGAAACACATTTTACCAAACAATCTCATATAACATTCAAAGGATACGACATCTATCATGCACTGCACTTCGACAACCGTGCTAGAGGTGGTAGCGCCGTTATTGTAAGAAATAACCTTAGTCATTATAAAAACTTTAAATTTGAAAATTGTAAAGAATTGATTAAGCATTTGACCAGTGACCGTAGTACAGACTACTCTTTGTGGAAGGTGACAAAGCAAATAGACAAACCTGTGCAAGCCATTCCTCCCATTAGAGAAATTGATACACCGATACACTTCGGGGAAGGGTTTACGATGCTACTAATGTCAAATGATGATCGGTCGGATCGACTGAAATGCCCGATCCAACCGACCGAGCGTTTGAAATTCATATTAGAAAATGCCCGATGCATCAGTCAGTTTGTAAGTAACAAATGCCAGGCAAAGACCATAGTCCTACCTACCTACTGGGTGAATCTTGAAATTGGGCGTATTTGATTGATTCCCGTGGAAAATTTTAAATGATAAAGATATGCTAAAATCATGACGTAATATTAAATTTTGATAGTTTTTAAACATATTGATCTAATAGGCACTCATTTTGCACAATTAGTTTCGAAAATATAAGCAATTGAAATTTTGTCTACCACGGGAATCAAAAACAAGGCATGGGAATCGATAAAACAATCTTTATTATAGTTCAAATCAATTGTTGTCTGAAATATGTAAAAGTTTCTATGAATATAAAATTGAATCTAGCTATTTTAGTGTTATTAACAAATTACAAAATAATGACACAAATTAAGATTATCTATGAATCACAAATACATTGGCACAGCATCCTTCGTTTTATAAAGAAAGATTGATTCCCATGGCATTAAAACCACGGGAATCAATAACACGGGAATCAAAGTTCGTCAATTTTTATCGATTGCTCTTTAACTAACAAACATATATTTTAAATGCAAACTTAAATAAATAAAGCACTATCAATAGTTTTTATTTGTTATAAGAAGCGATCTTTAAAAACAATAAAAATATTTTTTATGGCTATCACGGTAATCAACGATGTACTATCTATCAACGTATTTACTATCCAGTACTCAAGTTAACAGAATACAATAACAACAAACAAAAACTTACTTAGCGTTGGTATCCGTGGGAATCTGTTCAAGAACGACCTTGCTGCGCCCAGCAGACGATTTATTGAGCCCGCGCTAACGGTTTAGCGCGGGCTCAATAAATCGTCCGGTTTTCAGCAGGGCATGGACCTGGCCCAATTTGCAATGGCCCATTTCGGAACGTGCGCCCGACCTGACACCTCGCTCGATCCACAGTAGCATAGATTCTAAGAGAAAATCATTAAGCATTGCGTGTTTCTAATGATGTCTTTAGTCATGGGATAGTATTGTTATATTAAGAAGAAAGAAGAAACCACCAAAACTATGATTCAATTTTAGAATTAATTATTTAAATATATACTTCTGAAAATTCACTGCATAAGTTAAATGTCGTAATAAAGACATAGATTACACTAAATATCAAAATCCTAAATAACCTTATAAATTTTTGTGTGTAAACTAAAAGACGTACTAAGAATACGTACGACACACTAAATCTTAAAAGTCGTTGAACAAAACGCCACCAAAAAGGTTAGGAAAATTCTGACGGTCAAATCATGCGTAAAGTGACATTTCCAGTCTAAGTAATCGCTAGGGTAGACCAAAGAATTGCAGGCTATATCAAAGTAACACGTTTCGGAGCATTCAATGACGAGCTGACACGACAAACTGAGGCTGAGCGACATGGTGAAATTGCGCCACCAAAGCATAAAATAAAATGACATCCACTTTGTAGCCGGAAGATATTCGCATGGGAGATATTTTTTAGAATTTAAAACTGTTTAAAATGTTAATCAAATTTAAAAACGAAACATAATATGATTTTTAAAAACTTGAAAAAAAAAACTTCATCAGGGGGACCCGAACCCACCACACACCACGAATGCACGGGGCAAGTGCTTTACCATTCTAAGCTATCGAGTCACTAGTTGTCTCGACGAAATCTTTTACGTGTTTTTCGCTATTGATAAATAAAATATCTGATTTTATGTAGGTACATAAATAGTTTAGTTTTTTGATTTTGTACATTTGAAAACAGTTAATTATTCTTATCAATTGTAAGTTTTTGTTTTTAGCAATTCCATGCAAGGTTTAATTGAAGATAAATAACACTTGAAAAAAGTCATCGACCTCAGGTGGGACTTGAACCCACGTCCCATCGCAAGCCGGGCGAGTGCTTTACCAACTAAGCTACCGAGGACGTCACGTGACAAGATGAAATTCCTCAAGTGTTTTTTCTCGCTGTCAAAGCTCGCTCGTAAAGCACTCGCCCGGCTTGCGATGGGACGTGGGTTCGAGTCCCACCTGAGGTCGATGACTTTTTTCAAGTGATATTTATCTTCAATTGTTCTCATCAAATTTAAAATAAAACAAAATATATTATGATGTATTTTATAGTAAGTAGGGTTTTTTGGTGTTTTTATTAAGGTTAATTTATTTCTTTATTTAGTTAGCAGTAATATAAAGTTAAGTTAGATTCTTTTATATTTAATTTGTTAGAATAAATAAATGCAACAAGAAATAAAAAACTGCAAAATAAAAAAAACAAAATATGAATTGAAAAAATAAAAACTTAATCAAGTGGGATTCGAACTCACGACCATCGGATACACACCCACCGGGAGTGCTTAGACACCTAAGCTACCAAGTCGCTAGCTGCTTTGACGAAATCTTTCAAGTGTCTCTCGCTACGCTATTGATAAATAAAATATCTGATGAAACAATTTATGTATATAAACATAAATTGTTGTTTTTTTTATTTCTTAGATTTAAAAACTGTTAATTCTTCCTATTAAATTTAAAAATAAAACAAAATATATTATGATATTACATTGTGGTGTATTTTATATTAAGTAGGTTTTTTTTGGTGTTTTTTATTTAGGTTATTTCTTTATTACAGAATTATACTGTAAGGGGGGCACTGCAAGGGATTTTTAGGTGAGGAATAGTAATGTACCTTAATATTATGTCCCTAAGGTTGAAATTAATAATTCGGTATTCCTAAGCATAACCGCGGCTTGCTAAGACCACTGTCATAGCAAGTTGGTAGTAATATAAAGTTACGTCAGATTTTTTATATTTAATTTGTTAATAATACAAATAAATAAATACAACTAGAAATAAAAAAAACTGCAAAATAAAAAAACAAAATATGAATTGAAAAATTAAAAACTGAATCAGGTGGGGTTCGAACCCACAACCATTGCATACATAGCGAGTGCTCTGCGACCTAAGCTACCAAGTCGCTAGGTGTTTTGACGAAATCTTTCAAGTGTCTCTCGCTACGCTATTGGTAAATAAAATATCTGATGAAACAATTTATGTATATAAACATAAATTGTTTAGTTATTTTTATTTTTTAGATTAAAAAACTGTTAATTATTCTTATTAAATTTAAAAATAAAACAAAATATATTATGATATTACATTGTGGTGTAGGTATTTTATATTAAGTAGGGTTTTTTTTTGGTGTTTTTTAGTTAGGTTATTTCTTTATTACTTACAGAATTATACTTGCTACTAAGACTAAGACCACTGTCATAGCAAGTTAGTAGTAATATAAAGTTAGGTCAGATTTTTTATATTTAATTTGTTCATAATACAAATAAATAAATACAACTAGAAATAAAAAAACTGCAAAATAAAAAAAAAAACAAAAAAATGAATTGAAAAAATTAAAATTGAATCAGGTGGGGTTCGAACCCTCAACCATCGCATACATAGCGAGTGCTCTGCGATCTAAGCAATCGAGTCACTTACGCTAAGTGACGAAATTTTTTAAGTGTTTCGCGCGTGCTGTTTTGTTCCGAGCAGTGATTGATCGGCACGGCGGAACGAGCGACACAGGCTTCCCCTCGGACAGCTAGCGGCACACTGCCTCCCGCTGCCCCGCACAGCACGCCAGAGAATCAGACGTTCGTAGATAATGAATAATAGCCATAACTTTGTCAATAATGGATTAATTAAAAAAAAAATTGCGTAGAAATTATAGATTTTTTGATTACCTACCGATTGGTACAAACCAAATAATAAGATAAGGATTAATTACGGAGGAGACGCACAGAATACATTTTTATCGACGTGGTTTAGAAGCTTGTTTTCGTAACTATTAATTAGAGGAAATACAAATTTTAAGCGATGATTTTACAGATAAAACTTCAAAACTTACTTTAGTGTCTTTCAATTATCGCTATACGCATCAAATAAGGGGTAGAATGCAGCTAAAAAGTAGGAAAAATCGAAGTCTTGGTGAGGGAACCCTCTTAAGTGGAGTGTAGCCTCAACACGGCTTACGTGGAGTAAATTGCCTCAACACTGTTAAAGTGGAGTGTAATCTCGACACGATATAAAAACGTGAAGTAGATTTACTTAATTAACCACAATATTATAGTATAGATTGGCCTTAATACTTTTAAAAGTAATATCTAGTTAAAGTATTTTCTTTCAACAAGAAAAAATGAGGGTAGGTATTTTTCAACGTTTTACTATTTCTGTATACTAGATCGATAGCCAGTCTAATTAAACTATTGTTTACCTGTTAAGTCCGCGTAGTCTCCATATTCCTGAGTGTCGTAATATCGTTTGTACGATAAATCACTTTCACTTTCCGCCGATACCGAAGATGATAAGCGCCGTCTTTTCCTTAACTTTGATTCTAACTTTCTTACTTTCCGCAAAATACTATCATAGTCACTATCTCTTGACCTGGAACGTTTCCGTTTCCCCATATTTGTTAATTAAAATATTTAGTTCCGTAACGAAAATTTGGTGTGATTCCGATAACACAAAAACACGTAATGACTTGTAGTGACGCCGGGTTGCCGGTGCAGGGTGGGAGTGAGACAGGAGATAAACTTGTCCTTTTAGGATATTCTAGCTCTAAAGGTGTGACGAAGACAGCAACATCTCATGTAATGCTGCAAGTAAAACGTAATCGTCTTCGGTTGAGATCCGAAGTATAATCAATTTTATACAGTTCAAGGACCCTCTTTAGCCATGTATGGGGGACTGAGTCAAATGCTTTTTTGTAGTCGATCCAGGCAGCAAATAAGTTCCGGCGATTGCGTTTGACCAGTTGGACAGCGACAGCATCTATGAGGAGGAGCTCCTTTGAACCGCGGCTACCAGCCCGACATTCGCGTCTATATTTCAAGAATTTTGGCGCTCAGAACGGATGTTAGTGTCTTATAGATGGTAGGCAGACACGTTATCGGGCAGTATTTACTCGGATTCGCGGTGTTTTGTGTTTTAGGAGCTAGGTGAGTGACCCCAGTGGTAAGAAAGTTCGGGAGAGCTCCTATCTCTAGCGCCTCCTGAAATTGGCGGGCCAAGGTAGCGTGGCATACCGAGAACCCTTTTAGCCAGTTACTCTGCAGGCCATCCAGTCCCGGACTTTTCCAGTTCGGGGCTCTACGTACTGCAGTGGCTACGTCCCTTATCGGTGATGGAGACAGGGTTCATCGGGGGTACTGATGCACACGCCTCCTCTATCGCGCCAATCCAGGGTCCTTCGCTGTGCTCTACCGGTGTTGACCAAAGGCCACGCCAAAAGCTTACGACGTCGGCCTTGTTCGGTCTTGCACCAGTGTTGCGAGGTTCAGAGCTCTCCAAGCGTTTGTAGAACTTTCTCTGGTCACTTCCGAAGAGACGATTCTGCTCGTATCTCTTAACCCTTTCGGAGTACCTTCTGATACGCTTCGCCCACGCAGCGATCTTCTGTTTCAGCTCATCGATGCGCTCCGTCAGTTTTCGGGTATATTCTGGGTAAGCCAAATTAATGGTCATCCCAGAAAAATCCCTCCTGACAAAGCGCACAATTCTTGGCCTGGAATTGCCCGAGCGGAAGCACGTCAGTTTGCCGATGAGGACTCTGGCTTGCTCGATACGTTGTTTGATTCTCCTCTTCCAGGCTGGCACAGTTTTACTCCTGTGAGTAGTACGTGCAGCACTTGGACTTGGTGTAACTCGGAAGCCTGTGAATCGGCTCACCGTCATTGCTGCACTGAAGAGAATCGTACTGGTATCAGCCAAGCCAGAGCTGCTTTCCAAATGCTGGGGCAGCATCTGGTTAACGGCCTCAACGACATCCCGGATCCGAACGCTGAGTGGTAGCCTCGGAAGCCTAGGTCTCTCTTCCGGGGGAGTATTACTGTACTCCGAAATCGACTCCTCTAGAATCCCCCTCATTCGCTCTATGTCCTGGGCGACTAAATCCGACGCGCCATCTGACAAATTTGGCTCCAGCTGCAGAAATGTGCGATGCATCCGTGCTCGATAGCCTGTCCTGCCGGTTTCTTCCTCTGTCGCTCCGTAGTAAGCGCGCATGAGGTTTGCAATCATAGCTCTATGCCACCTCATGCGCCTAGTACCTCCAGTGGCGGGCACCAATTGCTGGATCTGTGAAGCCCCTGCTGGTCCCAAGCGCACTGAAGGCGATGATGGCGGTGACTGGGCAGGTGGTCGGCCCAGTCGGGAAGTGCTGGCGGCCCGCATGCTGCCACGTCCAGCGCCAGCCCCAGACGCGCCCCGGCGATCACCCCCAGGCAGCGGCCCTATGCGCTCTCTGTTTTGCTCCATCATCGTTTGGTGGAGCAAGATACCATCGGGGTCTTGCTCATTCCCCCCGAGGCACAGTGTGATATTTTCGTAATCTAGCTAGACAAAATTATTTTTTGTGTTAAATAGGCAGTAATATAGTATGTATTGAAATTAAAAGGCATTGCAAATATTTTAGATGTATATATAATGTAAAAATATGAACAAAAAACTGATAAAATAAAAAGAACTGATTAATGACAAGACAATGACGAAATTACACCTTACTCAGAATCTGTGCCGTCAGATTCGATATCAGAACTATTATTTTCAATGTCTTCACGTTCTAGAATCTCTAGAATCTCACAAACCTGAGGTAATAATTTGCAACGTAAAGTTTTTGGAGGACCACGTATGCTTGCAACAAATGGATCTGAGGAGATAAGCAACCTGTTCATTAAATCTACATTTGTGTCTATTCTTGATGTCTTTCTCGAAAAAAAATCTCTGAATTTTCTATTATGTTTATTTCTTGCCTCTAGGGCGCACACTTGCGCGCTCTCTGAAAGGAAGTACCTCTTTTAGGTGAAGACAGACAAAGCTCTTTCACAATTGCTGCAGTCTCTTTTTCCTGATTTGCGAAGCTGAAATTCGGTTGCCCCTGATAATTCTTCCTGTCTCGCTGCATCCAGTAAATGTTGAATACGCCTTGTTTTCGTTTTAAAACAAGAACTTTCAAAGCTTTTTAGTGGTCTACCAGGCCCCCTACTTGTTCCAGGTTGTGAGTCAACTTGAGAATCTGTCGTGACAAAATCAGAAAATGAGATTTCGTCTTGCAACCACGAAGAATTGGCCTTCAGAAAACGATCTCGATGTCTCCACGACTTAGACCATTTTTCTTCGATCTTTTGACAAATGCTTCTGACTTTAACTTTCAAGCTTTTTGTCTTGTATTCAGAAAGTAACGAATGACCTAATTCTACTAATATAAATTGTAAAATAGCATCCAATCTTGATTCCTTATCATTTGAAAACCAAACGTCGAATAACTTTTGACGCGAAATTTGTGGAGCCATACTGAAAGTAATGAAAACTTGTATGAGTGTCGAGTGTGAGAATTCGCACGGAAATAAATGTTAATCATATAGCCCACTTGTCAATCTTTATAAAAACATAGGTATGTGGTCGGTATAATTCGATATACTATACTAAATCTCAAGTACAAACACTTTTAGCCGTTTTGTAAATACTAAAATTTTCTCTTTTTTTCTAATAGTGCCTACGACTAAGTTTATTTACATACTTATAAAGAAATGCATGTAAACTCACCTTGAAACAACCCGAAAACACAATCACAATTCACAATTACAATTTGTTAAAAAGAACACAGCTTAATCGACGACAAAACTCAGGTAATTGACGCGATCGCTTATAACACTCGATTTGAAAAACCCAGATACCCTGTTTTCCTGATTTTTTTAAACGTCAAATCGTCGTGTCAAATGAAAACAATTGTTTGTTTCGAATAGAATGGTATGTCTTCTAAGTGTGTATTTAACCACAGATCTCGGGGATACCAATGATAATTTGAATATTGTCTAGCTAGATTACGAAAATATCACACTGTGCGAGGGAGCCGTTTTATGAACCCATTTCCCTGGGCAGCGCGACTGGCACCGGCTCTCGCACCAGTCGCTAAGGTACTGACTGACTGCACTGGTTGAGCAACTATCTGTCACTTAGTTACTCAACCAGTGGGCGATAGGGTCGTCACTTCCCGACGCCTCTTATATATTATTATATTATTATTACTTGCATTTACATTACTTTTAACTAATAAATTGCATTGCAATACCTCCATACTATTGGTGTATTTTTTTTAGTCTTTGGCTTGATACTTATAATTAACTCAGTGTCTCTGCTATTAGATTAGTATTTCCAAGCACCATGTTATGTAAAGGAAAGAGATGCGGATGTTTTTTACAAACATACAGAGTTCCAAGATATAGGCATGGTATAGGCAAAATTTTAAGGCACATATACAATGGTTTACAGTAGTTTAGATAATCTAACCATTTATAGCACGATTGCACTTTAAATTATTTCAATACTTAACGTTTATATGATAAAATTATAAGACTTGACTGAGATTGATCTTTATTATACTTACCGATCTGGGTTTAGAGGAAAACTTGCAAGAAGTATGTCTGACTTGGGCAACTTTCGTACGCCACAAACAGTACACTTCCTGTAGCGACTTTTTTCCATGTTCCTAGTGATTTTTATCAAGCTTTTACAGTAAAACTTGAGCACAAATAAAAGCCGAGAAAAATGTTGTCCCAGCACATGTAAGGTACTACAAAACACGGAATCGCTAAATCACAGTCTGTTAAGCGAAAATATCACTTTTACACTTGGTTGCGGGATAAAATTCACATCAATTAAGATGAAAGTTTGAACTAAAAACGATGAATCGATCGAATTCAAACTTATCAAACTCCTTGCGCGCGTAACGTATTATGACAGATCAGTCAGTCAAAGTCAGCCATTTTCACTCAGTAGTACCAACAGTGAAGCGTGAATTTCAGAATCTGTTGGTTAGTATCCATTTCGATACACTTCTTGAAAAACCTGTTTATTAGAATTAAAACCTTAAATCTTATGGGGTAGAGCTGCTTGTCGGTTAAAATAATATTGCTGATATCCTCTTGTAAGGCAGTGTCGCACCACTGATCGCAGCTGTGAAGAATCGACAGACGTGCAAATCCGCGATAGCTGAGCACTTATTAAACACGAACGTGAATCATTGGATGGAACTACATGCACCAAAAATCCTCTACACTGATCGTCATTACCACTCAAGGTTTATACGTGAAGCCATTGAAATTAAGAAGCATAAAAATTTCAATCGAGAAGATGAATTTAAATTATCACCATTGTGGAATACCGTGATTTCAAAGTGCAAATCGCGGTTAGGCCGTCTCAAACAATTCCCGATACTGTTAGTGTATTTGCCGGAATGTCTGTACCAGTGACGAAAATGTTGAAGAATGTCGGTACATCGAGAAAATTCTTCAACTTGTTCGAGACGACGCTGCGCAACGCCAGTCAACCCGCGACCAAGGCTCGTGTAATCGAGCCGAAACGTCGGGACAAAAAACAAATCGTTTTAGGTATGTTGTTGCATGAAATCCCGTTAGAGTGTAATGATTATGTTTAAAAATGCAACAAGATAGTTTAAAAAGTTAAAGAATTTTGGCGAAACTCGACTCAAATTTTTTCCAGAGGCGTTCATGTTGGAAACCATAAGAAATATAGATAGTAGGATGAAATGGTTTTATCCACAAAAAAGTATTATTTTTAATGTAGGGATTTAGTAAATTATTATAGTTATTAAATATTTCCAAATAACAAAACGTCCCCAAGGATGCAAAAACCAAACGATTTGTTCCGAAAAGAGCCTTTACTTATTTTAGTTCAATAAAACTAGAGTTTGGGCACGCTAAAACCATCTTTGACTCAATTCGGACTTCTTTTTATTTTTTTACTAATATGGCTGTCAATGCCAAATTTCAAAAATGTAATCAAAAATATTTTTATGACGTGTCGTTTGCTTGTAGATAAATACTAATCTCCGTAAGTATTATTATATTGTAAACCAAAATAGAAAGTTATTTAAGTAAGTAGTCGAGTTTTGATGACATGTCAGACATGATAGTCAGCCGAAATACAAATTACGTAGAACAGAATCTATCCTCAACTTATAGTTGTCGTGATGAACTGCGTTTCATATTTTGGGTCTGGAACTCCATATAAGCCTGCCGCCCTTCTTTATAGTTTATTTGAATTTTAATAGCGACGTTTTACCTGAAAATAAAACGTTTATTAAACATACTTACCTTATTCAAAGCCTTTTACATGAGAGTAGCATCCGCGTTTCCGGTTCGAGTACTAGACATGACTCGTGGTCTGCCCACGTGACCCACGTTTCCGCAGCCCGCTACCGCAGCTATGCAACAGCCACCACAGGCGCTCGGCAGACGGATTGTTCGATATTCGTGACATTGCGTTTTATTGTCACCAGGCAGGTTTAAAAAGCAGGCTTTGAATAAGGTAAGTATGTTTAATAAACGTTTTATTTTCAGCTAAAACGTCGCTATTAAACAGTACTGTACCGTTATTCAAAGCCATTTACATGAGAGACGTGTTTATTATCGCCTGGTGGCGCTGTGTACTGTGTAGTCGCCAATGTGATCAATAATAATAAAATATGATGATATTATCTAAGCTCATGAATTATTCATATTCATATTCATTTATTTCATCTTTTGGTAATAACATTACACTTAGATACGTCATTTTACAATTTAGAGTCAATAAAATAAAATATTAGCATTTTAGAGCTTCGTCAAATGTACAAAAATAAAATTGAAAATACAATAAGATAACGATAAATATAAGTCAATGGATACAATATTAAGTTTTAAATATGTTAATGTCAGTAAGAGCTTCATCTATATTGTAGTAGCTATTTACAATAATAATATAATAATAATAAATAATAATTAGGTTTTACAATTGCATTATGAATGCAAGCCACTGAAAATATAGTATAAATTTGTATGACTGTGTATCCTTAGCTACCTAGAAATAATTTTTTGGACTTATTGTACAATACATCCAGTTGCTAGTGTGGAATGTGTTAATTTTTGCATAAGTGCAGTCAAACATTACCGATGTGTTAGTTACTATAAGCCTATTAGTTGTCATTCAGACTAATAAAACAGCGGTTTGTGTATATTTCTAAAATATTGTTGACCAATTAAACTAAACATGTTTGACAGGTCAAGCACATCTACTTTGCCCGTATGATCTTACGCAGAAGCTTATATAATAGCCCAGATAGCAGGCTTAGCTATGAACTCGGGACCACAGAGGTGGCGATGCCAAGTCTGGCGTGCTCGCCTATCGGCTACGGAGATCGTCGATTACACCCTCGGATTATCAAAAATATTTTTAGTCTATACTTGGTTTATGAATTAACTTTGCAACTATTTGCTGCTAAGTTATAATGAAGACTGCCCAGCTCGCCTTTAAACCGATATGGTTTGAGATAGTAAATGATATTGCGCTGTGATTTAAGACAGAGCATAAAGTCAAGTAAGCTTGATTCATAAATTAATGCTGTAGCTTTTTGCTACGATGGCAGGTAGCTTGGAGGCTTAGCAAAAATTAAGTGCACTATTAAAGTACTAAATGTTTTTTTTATTGCAAAAGATCAGCAGCGCGTAGGTCAATCAATGCCTTAAGTTTCGCATAGGATGTTCAACTATCCCACATAGCACAATACGAGTGTAAACTGGTACCAGTTACATGCTAGTTGCACACAAGAACACCTGTCATACCGATACACTCATTACATTTCAATCGTGTGTTCTACTCATGAAATTTTCTATTGTAATATTAGGTATGTTACTTTTTGAGTAAAGGTGTTTTGCCATATGGCTCAGATGCAAAAGATAAGAATTTGAAGTATAAAATTACTCTGTGTTGTTCATCATTCAGTAAGCTAGTATAATAGTTATAATTTAGCGTTACGGCTAGTTTAATAACCCGTTTTCGCTATTTTAAACACAAAGTGTATAGAAATGGCTGAAATTGGCATGACTAAGTAATCGAATGCGATTACAAATTAAAATGTACTTCACGTAGGTATATCAAAACACCTACATACAAGCGCTGTCTTTATGCTGAAAGCGTGTTAATCCAGCTAAAGTTAATAACGACGTAGCTCATTTGCATGCTACAACATTTGATTCCTGGTTTATTATAGTAACATAAGCAGCCCTCAACTTCTTGCCAACATCGGGTTCTGCACTCCTAAATACCGTACGAGAAAGACGCCCCTACTGAGTGTACCCATGCATCGCACTAACTATGGCAGAAATGCCATATTATCTCGTCTACCCAAAATTACAACCTTAAATTTCATAGCGTTAATATTTTCCACCTGTCTAAGTCTCGTTTCAAACGACAACTATTTTTATATTTGTCTGAGGCGGAAATCACTTAATGACCGATTTCCTTTTTTAACCGACTTCAAACAAAGGAGGAGGTTCTCAATTCGTCTGTTTTTTTTTTTTTTTTTGTATGTTTGTTACGCGATAACGCCGTCAATTATGAACCGATTTCAAAATTTATTTTTTAGTTTGAAAGGGTATACATCCGAGGTGGTCCCATTTACACCAAGTCAGATTCTGATGATGGGATCCTTGAGAAATCGAGGGCAACCCTCAATTATTACAGGCACCCATAATGTTTTGCATACATTTTCTGACTCAATGCTGATTTTTGGGTTTGGTAATCATCATGTCATGTTGCTGACTTGATGATGGAAGCCACAGAACTCCTTAACGGATAAGAGTTAGAAGATAATACTGCTCTTTGTCGACAGAACGTATTTCGCAGTGTGTTGAGCAGACGTGGAGCTTATGAGGTACCAGACCGCCAATTTTTACTTACTTATTACCCGCACACCCAGTAACGAAAAAAAAATTAAAAGTTCCTTTCTTAAATTGACTTGGTATTTAATGCAAGACCTTATCCTATGGTTACGACACCAAAATAGCCGCCGTTCTGGTTGGAGTGTAGGAAAACCCTGTCCTTAAGATTTACAAATTTTCGTCGAAATATTGACCCAATATAACACCTTATTTTTATCATACTATTCGATGGGGGGGGGGGGGGGGGTCCATGGAGGACCAACATTAGCTAAGGTTACTTTACTGTTAAGTCATTTTTGGCGGAGTTGGAACGTGAAAACTGAAGCTTATTTTAAAGGCGTCTGGGACTTGTAATAAATTTCGTCGAAAAATTGATTATTAATAGCACCCTATTTTTATCATACCATTGGGTGGGTGGTCCACAGAAGATCAACATTTATCTAGGTCACTTTGCTGTAAAGTCATTTTTGGCGGAGTTAGGAGGGGAAAAATAGAGGACTTAACACTTAAAATTGTAAAATAAAATAAGTTTAATAAAAAACTAAAAACCGACTTTAAAATGAAACTAAAAAGCAAAAATAATATTGACTAAAACATACCTAATCAGTTATTTTTGGAGTCGGTGCGAATGAGCACATTTTAACTTTCTATGGCCGGCACCGACTCCAAATAGAACTGATTAGGTATGTTTTATTCAATATTATTTTTCGCTTTTTAGTTTCATTTTTGAAGTCGGTTTTTAGTTTTTTATTAAACTTATTCCTTTTGTACGTATTGCATGCATTTTTCTTTTCTTCTCTTTTCGTCATTTGGATATTACGACTTTTGTGGGCAAGAAACGGAGTACCTCCTAAACTGCGATGAGTTTTGGTTTTTTGGTTGTTTTTGAGAATGACAATCAACTTATGCATGTATTGCATGTTTAAATGTAAATTTAATAATATTATTGATAGTATATGACCAATATTTGTCTATTTCAAAATTACCTTCAAGTCACAGTGCTTATATGTATTCTTTCATAAACCTTTAACATATTACATATATATGTAATATTTTATACATACTTTATAAATTTATTATATTCTCATTATTATCTATATTATTAGAATAAAGCAAAGAAATGCAGATGGCGCCACCAGTGCCATGATTATTTTACCGGCATGAAGCGTCGGAAAAGGAGCGCAGAGCGCGGCGGCTTCACTTTGGCTCGACGAGCGGTGCGGACGGTTGTCTATAGAAATTATTGTGCTAGCTTCCCAATTTCGTTTTGTGGAATAAATTTTGTAATTAGTAGTAATTAAAATAATTGTTCGTGTACATATTTCTGATTTTAGTAAATTCTTTACCTTTTGCTTATATCAGAAGTGGGATTGGGCTGACGTAGTCCAATCCGCTTCGCTATCCGACATTCCATTAATTTAAATTCTTTTGTTCGTTTCGTAACTTTTAAGCTTATAGCAAAGTTTACAATTGCTTATCATTTCGTGCATTTTTGTATGTAGGTAGTTAGTGCTGTTTGATTATATCCGGATCAGTTCGTGAGTTTTGTGTCATAGTTTTGCCAGTACATAATTATTTTTGTAGTTCTTTGTGTAAATAGTTTTGCTACCATTACAATTATTGCGTGACGTAATCGTAAATACCGGTGTAAGGCGTGATAAGTTTCTTTTAGTTTTGCAATTAATTTTATTTTGAAGGTAGTTTGGATTAACTACTTCTTTCGTTTTAAACTTTTTTTCTTTAAAACTGATGATCGCGGATTTATTTTAAAATGTCCAATGAAAGATCTAGAAGTAAAAGTTTACATGGTAGTCGAAAGCGTCACCGTAGTGAGTCGCCTGACGAAGATCTTAGGCAACAGATGCGAACGATTTTAAGTCGACTTCATGCGTTAGAAAGACAACCGCTCCCGACATCGTCGTCGCTGCCAGCCCTAGGTCACCCGGAGCGTGCGAGGACGAAGTCTTCGCCGGGGACACCGCCGGGGTCACCGCTGCTGTTCCCTCGGTGCAGCCGGTCAGCAATGGAAGCAGGTGACGAGGCGATGCTTGGAACAGCCCTGGGACCGAGCAGTGCCGCACCTTCGGAACAATCCTCAACGGACGCCTTGGTGAACGCAATTCGGTCCATCAATAATGCGGTAAAATCCAACCAACCTTACTATATTTCTAATTTAGATCCCAATCAATACGTAAAAAAGAACGACCTCTTGTATTATCGTTATTCTGCTACTGGAGAACAACCTAAACTGTTATGTTTTATCCCAAAAGGCCACAGGCTCAGCCTTCTCCGTGTTTTTCATGACGAACATGACCATATTGGGGTAGATAAGACTTGCGATCTTATCCTTAGGCACTTCTGGTTCCCGGGCATTCGTGCCTTTGTTCAAAAATATGTTTCACATTGTGTTGTGTGCTTGTCTCATAAGAAGTCTCCTCGAGCACCACTTCAACCAATTCATTCATATGAGAAGCCTGAATCTCCATTTGAGACTATCCACGCCGATGCCTTAGGGCCCTTGCCAGAATCCAATGGTCATCGTTACGTCCTTATCGTATTGTCTCTTTTATCCAATGATACGTCAGAACGCAAATGAACTTAAGCGTCATTTCGCAAATGCCATTTCACTCTTTGGCACACCTAAGCTAATTGTTGCCGACCGTGGCCGAATGTTCCAATGTGCTGAGTTCCTTAGTTGGGTCTCTGAATTAGGAAGTGATATCCATTTAATTACTCCTGAAATGCATCAATCCAACGGCCAAGTTGAGAGATACTGTCGTACTTTACTGAACATGATTAGGATACAGAGTAATTATCGTGAGGAGGAATGGTCGAACGTTATGTGGAAGCTACAGCTTACTGTCAATATGACAAAGCAGAAAACTACCCAGACCTCACCGCTCAACTTATTAATTGATGCTGACGCTATGACACCTGTCATCCGCAATCTTGTGCGTGATGTAGCGATAGAAGGCACACATCCAAATAGAGAAGCGCTTCGTGTATTGACAAGGCAACGAGTATCTGAACGCTTGAAGCAGAACCAGGAGCAGCAAGATGCTTCGGTTAATCAGCATCGACGTGCACCTCGTAGTCATCCTGTCGACTCCTTAGTCTTTGTAATAAAGAAGGCACAATCTACAGGAAAGTTAGACTCCGGCATGCGCGGTCCATACCGTGTTGTCAAGGCGCTGCCCCATGGGAGATACGAGCTGCAGCTGGTTGCTGGGTCCTATGGGAAGTTGACTCAAGCCGCGGCCGAATACATGGTCCCGTGTAAAGGATAGTGGACTCCGGACGCATGTGCTGCCTATTTCGAGTGTGAGTTTTATATTGCAACAACGTTTTTATTTCCTGTTGCCTAGCGAGCAGACCTCGCTTGTGAGCAGACATCACGCACTTTTAGCGAGCAGACCTCACACACCTTTAGCGAGCAGACCTCGCTTGTGAGCAGACCTCACGCACCTTTAGCGAGCAGACCTCGCTTGTAAGCAGACCTTACGCACCTTTAGTGAGCAGACCTCACGCACCTTTAGCGAGCAGACCTCGCTTGTAAGCAGACCTTACGCACCTTTAGCGAGCAGACCTTGCTTGTGACCAAACCTCATGCACACTTCTGTATTGAGTACAGCTCGCATGTGCGCAGACCTCACACGTCCTAGCGAGCAGACCTCGCATGCCTCTAACTTCAGATATTTTTGCGAGCAGACCTTGCATATAACTTTATCTTTTACTGCGAGCAGACCTTGCATTCGTAATGATTTGAATTTGAGCAGACCTCATTTTGTCTAACAGGTGCAGACCAAACCGAGTCCGAGTCAACTGCAGCAAGCCAAGACATATCTGTGGATCATCTTGCTTCTGGATCTACAGCATCGGATCACAGCACATCCAGGTCAGCTTCCATGGACGAAGACTTGACTGGAGTAGGTGCAAAGGAACCAGAAGCACACGGATCTACTACGGAAGATGACGAAACAGTCGTAGTGGTAGTAATTGCTGAAGAGGACCCAGATACTAGAGAAGATGTTTCTAGCCGGGTGGAGAACGAGAACGTTCTCTCGTCAGGAGAGGCCGTATTAGAATAAAGCAAAGAAATGCAGATGGCGCCACCAGTGCCATGATTATTTTACCGGCATGAAGCGTCGGAAAAGGAGCGCAGAGCGCGGCGGCTTCACTTTGGCTCGACGAGCGGTGCGGACGGTTGTCTATAGAAATTATTGTGCTAGCTTCCCAATTTCGTTTTGTGGAATAAATTTTGTAATTAGTAGTAATTAAAATAATTGTTCGTGTACATATTTCTGATTTTAGTAATTTTTTTACCTTTTGCTTATAATATACTTATTTTGTTTTAATCAATAACTGCTGCCAAACCAATTTGAAATAACTGTAACCTACCTAAGTACCTGTACACCTCGTAAATATAAGTACCATGTTGTGGGACTCTGTTATTGGCTAAGTGTATTATTGTAAGTTTATTTAAGCATGATTGTTATAAAATAGCTGTTGAGTTTCCAAACAAATAAAATAAAATAAAAATAAAAATAGCACCAAGTTTTACAAAAAGAAAATGTTTCACAGAACGCGGCTCAAATCATCGTCAGGCAGATTGTGCAACGGTAGGTATGTGATAACAGAATGTGATTTTCTATTTTGTGTTCTTCTGTTTGCGACGAAAATCCAAAAGCTACTCAATAAATAAGTCGATGTTTTGGTTTACATCGCATTTTGCCATTCAGCAAGAACAGTTGTGTCAGACGATCACAACGGCGAGTATGTAATACTACCCACACTTTTTGTTTGTTTTAGTTGAAATGGCAAAAGAATGCAATAGCTACTTTCTTAAATAAAATTGCCAAAAATCATTTATGTAACATGTAGTAGTTGTTACGTAAGTAGGTATAACTATTACTACCAGAAAATTCGGAAACAATTCTTATTACTGCGATTTTTTTAGGTTTGGATCTGATTAATGTTGCATATGTATATAAGGTCCGATTTTCTTAGCACTCATCCTGCTAACCTGTGACTATATAGGTAAAAAGCAATCGTGAAAACCAACTTTCAAATGTGTATCATAAAAACTAAAAAAAATCAAAATAAAAATACAAAATAACAACATCGACTTCATATTGCATAAACTCGTCCATCTTCAATACGTATAACCATCTGTGATCATCTGTCTTATTCCTTCCTCTTGTACAGAGCGAGAAAGAACTAACCAGACGTGAAAAATGGCCGGAGTTCATTCATAAACTTTACTACACGGTCAGATGTTTGGCTTGTTTACCTTTAACATTGTTAACTTAATATTAGGGTTTAAATGTAGCTTAGTGCAAATTTTCTAATTTGAAAATCTACATCATTTAGAACAAACCAATTTAAAAATGCAAAGTCTTCGCTAAGTAAAAGTTAAATTAGCAGCTTACCAATGGTAAAACCAGTAAAACGGCCCTTATATCAGCTTATTCCAGATAAGGTAGTGATTCAAATTTCCCATCACACTTTCACAGGCTGTGGACTGACGAGCTATCTAAAATCATGTTAAGATTGTTTTAGGTATGCGACTTTATTATTGAGAAAGGTAATTAAATTATTCTAACTCAATGAAATTCAAAATAACTAACATCTCTCTACAACGATTGTTAATTTACACTGTTCCTTACTATTGAAAATTGAACTTAGCATGATTAAAAATACACGAAAACATTCCTCCACATCTAACTCAAGATTTAGGTATTCTAGTTTCTACATTTTTTATTACACTAACCGACCACTCACTGAGACTTTTGAATGGTTCTACATTGACTAACTATCACAGAACAAACTAGGTTAAACTTGTGTTTTTAATAAATGATAGATTTTGCGATACTACAACGCGCGCGGAAGCCGGAAGCGCGTCCGTGTGACGCATCTAATCACGACAGGCGCATGACCCGAACTAAAAGAAAGCGCACTGCGCGCGCAGCAGCGGTCGGTCAAAATTCAAAGTGCGGCCGCCAGCGCACCTGACGAAGCAGTAGTGATGTAGTATCTATCGAGATCGCGCGGATCGATACACTGTCATTTAATTTTAATACTAACAATTAAGAAGAAGTTCAATATCATTTTTGTTTCTGTAAATTAAAAATCAAAAGGTGATTTAATTTAAACGGTGTAAGGCCGGGTATAGCAAAAGTCCCATTAAATGCCTCAGGATGATAGCTTGTAGCCGTTTGAGTTCTTGCTTTTGAAATTTAAAACCTACCTACTGTCATGTTATGACGGGTGGCCTAAAAGTAGGCCCACCTCTGGTTATTTTAAACTTTTCTGCTAAGATCGACTGATAAAGAAGGCTACAGAAGTTTACCTTCTTCTGCACTTCGTTTGTGCTAAAACGCTTATTAAAAAATTATAAAATAATGTTATTTCTTAGTAAAACAGTCTCGCATAAGCAATCGATCGAAAAGCATTCTTTATTTGCATAATACAAATTAACTTTTACTCTTTGATGAATTCGACAAGTGAAATTATTACTCATAATTGTTGACATTGTAACGTTTACAACGATATCAATTGCATAGCGAGGTGAATGCCAATAGTTTTGCACATCGATACATTTCCCATTTGTTACTCATCCCTAGGTTTCTTTAAAAATTCCGTCAATTTAATTGGCATAGGCTTAGAGCTAATTTGGTCAAAATAAATGATTGCATGCATGTCGGTAGGTCTTGCGTTTTATTCACGGACTCGATCTTTTTAAATGACACAATAGTCTAGACAGCACTTCTCAACTGAGGTTGTATGCTCGATTGATAGTTGGTTTAAAAATAATTCAGTAACCAATGGCCAAAAAAAAATCTACAGGAAATCAGCACAATTCATAAACTAAAGATTTTAATTAAGTACCATGAACATTTGATAAAAAGACAGAATCAAACTTAGGAATCTTAGTAGTTAGGATAGGAATAAAAACAAATAATTATTATTATTTCATGAGCCCTAGCAATATGTCAATTTTTTTTGAGATTGGGTACCTGGACGCTTCGATTCAATTAGAGCGATTGGGAACTTGTATGGCCTATGCGTGGGTAAAGGATCTCGGAGATAAGATCACTAGCTCCTGGTCTTATTTTAGTTGGTCTTTTCGGTGCATCTCAAACGATCTAGTACAAAGGGGCCGCCGCGATTTTCGGCAAGTGTTTTCGCCGCTTGCCGACAAGGCGGCTAATTCAAAGAATGTTTGACACGTGTCAAGGTAAAAAATCACCTGAATTTTAGTATCGAAAATCTAGTTGCACTAGCAAGACGTGTGATATCGATCACAATTTTACAATCATGCCCTACCGATACTCCAATCAGGAGTATTTTAGTGTAACTAAACTGAAACCTGTAGTGTAAATAGGAGGAATAGTGTGTAAATAGTCGTGTAAATAAACAATCGTTGTAGATAGTGTTGATTCAAATTTTTAAACACGCCGAGTTATCATAAAATGATGCTAATTTGTTTTTTTAGTTTAATCAAACATACCTCACTTTTTAATAAACTTGCATACCCCTAACACAATAAATTCTAGCATGATTTTGGATAGCTCGTCAGTCCACAGCCTGAGAAAGTGTGATGGGAAATTTGAATCGCTCCCTGTCTGGAAATACCTACACCCCTTGAAGATTAGTTACTCACCTGATAAGCTGATAAGAGGACCACAAATAGGTAAGCTGCTAACTTAACATCTACTTATTTAAGAATTTTCAAAATAATGTTTTTATTTGTTTATTTTAAATTATGTCGATTTTATTATTATTATATTTTATCTGTGCGTGTTATGAATGAATTCCGTCAGGCTATCTTTCATGTTTGTTAAGTCGTTCTCGCTCTGTCTATGGGAAGGAATAGGACAGATGGTCACAGATGGTTTTACGTTTGATGATAGGACGAGTTTATGCAATATGAAGTCAATGTTGTTATTTTGTATTTATATTTTTTTTTTTTTAGTTTTTATGACACACACATTTGAAAGTTGGTTTTCACGATTGCTTTTCACCTATATAGTCACAGGTTAGCAGGATGAGTGCTAAAAAATCGGACGTTATATGTTGGGAAGGAGACTTTACGATTGTCTGTGGAGATTCTATCCACAATCAAGCTAGACTAGATCTGTTTGTTAAGTCGATTGATCTCAACTGACGTCAATCAACATCATTACAACACGGATGTTTAGCGTGGGCGAAAGATGCGCAGAAGACCATTACGATTATGTGATTGGCTTACGCACACGCATCTTTATGATGATCGTTTCGTGAAATCGCAGAGCGATCCCCACTCTTTGCCCCAGCGCTTAACATGTAGGTATCTAAGTAACGGGATTACGGGACACGCTGCATGGTCTTAATCTGCAGCAAACGATAAATATTTTGATTGCATTAGTGTGCAACTATTTACAATTTTACATTATGTATGGTACCTATGTGGTGTGGGTATCCGCACATTGTTATGCTACAGTTCGTACCCGAATAAATCAGTGTGGTGTCTTCAGCAAGTAGAGGTAGTACTCGCATTTTGCCTTTACGTCATCTTACCGCATCGATGCAAAGCTTTGGATATTAGATGTTACACCTGGCGTATAAAGCTCGAAAGTGTAGTATCCATGATTATCTTTAATCTTGTTTGATAAAAATGTCCGCAACTCGGGGTTTCATACGGTATGGTCAACTTCGAATAAATAGCGATTTATTCATGAAAATAAGAACAACGGTGTCATAAAAGTATGACTACTTTTAAAGGCGGGGTAGACTTCCATAATTATGTTTATTGACCGGCCTAGATGTTTTGACATTTACCTTATAGATATAAGAGGTAATACCTCTGAGGTATTACACCCTTTGTAAATAGGCAGGGTTTTGAGTTTACCAGAAGGAAGTCATACTGCCGTTAAAAGATGCATGCGCTACGATCTCTCAGCTCTGAACAGTCCAATTTGTTAATGATGCTAATGTTTAGAGGGCAGCAGGTCATTGCGAAAACTTGTAATTGAACAGCGACCACGCATTAATTGCCTATTGGTTGAGGGTAAACAAAAATATCATTTTTGTTATCTAGGTTGTTTGTAAAAGGTACGGCATTATTAGAACACGACCGTGATCATAGGTGTTAAATCTAAGTCTATTGGTTTTGTACTTTAAAATCAGATCTGTCGAGTCTTTTGATATAGAAAAAATCTAGGAGTGCGCTCCGCTGCTTTTAGCATATTTTGTGCCAATAGTACGAGTATACATATTAAAACATGTCTGAAGTTTATCCTGATCTAGGTTGCAAAAATAATTAAAAGGTTGAATAATATCATATAAATCCTTTTAAGTAAGAGCTCGTTTCTCCTCACTGTACTGGTCAGTACCTATGATAAATGGCAATGTTAAGCTAGAACTTAAGTTGATCTCCTATCCCGATGGGATCAAGGAGATTAATTAAATTACAAAAGTTTTAATTTTTTTACTGGGATATGCTCTAATATTGTAAGTAGTAAAAGTGACGTAAGGTTACTTTACGACGCCATGACATTAAGTCGGATTAAAATAATTTAATATCCTATCCCAGTGGGATAAGGAGGATTATTTTTAACGTTTAGAGGATATGGGACGGTGCCCTAGTGTCCCCATTCCAACGGAAAAATAAAGTTGGGTGGTAGTACGGCATGACTGTAGCGGCTACAGTGTGGACAGACCGTCATTAGATCTCCTATGCTGGCTGGATAAGGGAGATTTTAGCTTCTTATTCTCCATCGGCGGAGGTATAGTCATCGCCGAGCAATATACATTCAACGTTTTGAAAACGTATGGTGGTGCGCTAGTTCCCTTATTTCAACGAAAGAGTAAAATAGGTATTTGATCTCCTATCCCGGCGGGATAAGGAAGAAAAGATGTTTGCTTCTTAACCTTGATCGTCGGAAGTTTCGAGACTTACCTGGTTGGTTTGGATTTCATCGAAGAGCAATATAATTTCAACGTTTTAAAACGTAGGGTGGTGCCCTAGTTTCCTCATTTTAACAGAGGAGTAAAACAGGCATTTGATCTTCTATCCCGGCGGGATAAGGAAGATAAGATTTTTTGCTTCTTTACCTTGATCGTCGAAAGTTTCGAGACTTACCTGGTTGGTTTGATTTCATCGACAAGCAATATACTTTCAACGTTTTGAAAACGTAGGGGGTGCCCTAGTTTCCTTATGTCAACGGAAGAGTATAGTAGGTATTTGATCTCCTATCCCGGTGGGATAAGGGAGATTAGTCGTTTGCTCCTTATACTCCATCACTTGCAACACATACTTCGATGGTTTTGATTTCAATGGGATGCAATATATTTTCAACGTTTTGAGAATGTAGGGCGGAGCCCTGACATTCTCATACCGACGAAAAAGCATAGTAGGTAGCCCTTATCTCGGTGGGATAAAGGAGAGCAGGTTATGCTAGTCATCTATGAACTGGGTCCCTTAACGTTAAAAAAATTCGGTATTTCCACATATAAGTTCTACCATGTTGGTTGTTCAAATATTATTCTCGTACAAATAGGGAGGACAAGCTTTATCCCCTCAACTTCAGCTGAAAGAAAAGTTAATCCACGAAAAGAGGATACGTGAGCATGCATGTAGTTCCTTGCTCATTTCTGCTCAGTGCAATAAAAATAAAACTTTTCCAACATGGGGTAGTTTATGAATATATTTTTCGAAGAAAAATATTTTAGCAAAAAAAATATTCACTAAATGATAATTAGGTTTTCTAAATTGTACTCACTCAATAATACAAACCTTACTAGTTGCAATTACTCGATACAGAACCTTGCATGTTTCACTTTTCATTCTGTTTTTCGTATCCTTCTTCCAGGTTCCGTGATGTTTTTCTTGCACGCGGACAGACTTATATTTTCTAAACACGTACACTTCTCTAATGGAAAAAACGGTAAGAGGCTTACGTAATCTAAAAATAAAATTATATATTAAAGTGAGTAGATTGAGAACAATCTATCTCCGTACGGTAACACCGTTTTCCTACTAAAAATTCACAGACGTCATCTAACGGGAAACCCGTTACAGACTTACGTTATTCAAGAGGAAAATTCATATATTTTTAAAGTACCTAAGTAGATTGAAACCAATCTATTTTACAATGGTTTAAAAACCATAAAAAACTAAAAAAACTTACTTGGTGTAAGAAATAATTACCAATATCCAGTCGACGCCGTTATTATTGTAACGGCTTAAAGTAAAGATAAAACTTACTCCTTGTGAGGGTAACCACAAAAATTTTGTTACCAAAGTAGTCACTAGTACCAGTGAGACGGCTCCAAACTAGCGAAGCTGTTCTGCGATCGTCTTGAACGAAAACTAAAACGCCAATGACACGAATATCGAACAATCCTTCGAAATGCCTGTGGTGGCGCTAGTGTTGCATAGCTGCGGTGGCGGGCTGCGGAAACGTGGGTCACGTGGGCAGACCATGAGTCATGTCTAGTACTCGAACCGGAAACGCGGATGCTACTCTCATGTAAAAGGCTTTGAATAACGGTACAGTACTGTTTAATAACATTAACTAAATAATATATACAATTAACCTAAACTTATATACTACTAGAAAATAAATTAACCTTATGTGTTCATTCGCACCGACTCCAAAAAGAACTGATTAGGTATGTTTTAGTCAATATTATTTTTCGCTTTTTAGTTTCATTTTGAAGTCGGTTTTTAGTTTTTTACTTAACTTTTTTTATTTTACAATTTTAAGTGTTAAGTCCTCTATTTTTCCCTCCTAACTTCGCCAAAAATGACTTTACAGCAAAGTAACCTTAACTAATATTGGTCCTCTATGGACCCCCCATCCAATGGTATGATAAAAATAAGGTGTTATATAGGGTCAATTTTTCGACGAAAATTTTTAAGTCTTAAGAAAAGCTTTACCTACACTCCAACCAGAACGGCGGCTATTTTGGTGTCGAAACCATAGGATAAGGTTTTGCGTTAAATAACAAGTCAAGTTAAGAAAGGAACTTTTAATTTTTTTTTCGTTACTGGGTGTGCGGGTACGCCCCCAGTAAATAAAAATTGGCGGTCTGGTACCTCATAAGCTCCACGTCTGCTCAACACACTGCGAAATACGTTCTGTCGACAAATTGCAGTATTATCTTCTAACTCCTATCCGTTAAGGAGTTCTGTGGCTTCCATCATCAGGTCAGCAACATGACGTGATGATTACCAGACCCAAAAATCAGCATTGAGTCAGAAAATATATGCAAAACATTATGTGTGCCTATAAAAATTGAGGGTTGCCCTCGATTTCCCAGGGATCCCATCACCAGAATCTGACTTGGTGTAAATGGGACCACCTCGGGTGTATACCCTTTCAAACTAAAAAATAAATTTTGAAATCGGGTCCATAATTGACGGCGTAATCGCGTAACAAACATACAAAAAAAAAAAAAACAACATTCAGACGAATTTAGAACCTCCTCCTTTATTTTGAAGTCGGTTTAAAAATATAGGATAGCAGCCACATTCATAGACGATAAATAACTTTTAAAAATCCTCGAAAAGATGCCCAACAAAATTTTGTATTCATAGAGTTATTCAACAGATTATTATCATCGTCGTAATTTCGGCCATACGATTCCAACATTTCAAACAGATTATGCTGTTTCATAAATACATGGTGTTTCTGTTATCTCTCTGTCTATAAAACAAGTGTTTTGCAACTTACCTTAGGATCAGAGGAACGAATGATGTTGTCCGATTATTTTGTTTATAAATAAAATAAATAAAATAAAATAGCCTTTATTGCTGTTTACATGTTTTAACACTAATATTATTAATTCTTTGTTGTTTAATCAGCTTGTCTTCCGACACAGGCCTCCTCCAAAGATCTCCATTCTACTCTATCTTTCGCTATTCGCGTCCACACTGGCCCAGCCACTTTTCTTATATCGTCCTCCCAACGTTTGCCCTGTCGACCCTGGCTTCTTTTGCCATCTCTGGGGTACCACTCTGTTATTATTCTTGTCCACTTTTCCCTTGTGTCTCTAATCATGTGCCCCGCCCATTTACACTTCAATGACTTAAACACTTTTTCCACGTTTCTAAATTTTGTAAAGTGTTTTATCTTCTGTAGTCTTACTCTATCCCTTATTCTAATCCCAGCCACGCTTCTCTCTATTCCATTCTGACAAACATTAACTTTCTTCAGTAGTTGTCCTGTTAGGGCCCATGTCTGACAACCATATGTAAGGCATGGTAGAATGCACATATGGTATATTTTACGTTTATCTTTGATAGGCATCTCTTTGTTTTTCATAATTTCACTTAGGGACCAGTACCTTTTCCAAGTATTCGCGACCCTTCTATCTATCTCTTTCTGCATTAAGTTGTCTGTAGATATTAACTGGCCAAGGTAAATGTACTCCTTAACACATTCAATTTGTTCGCTGTTTACTTGTAACCGGATGGCAAGAATTAGTCATCACTTTAGTTTTGCTGTTGTTCATTGACATCCCTGCCTTTGCGCTTTCGTCTGAGAGTTGTTGCAACATCTTTTCTAAATGACTTGGGCATTCCGAGAACAAGACCAGGTCGTCGGCAAAGCGTAAGTGGTTTAGATATTGGCCGTTTACATTAAGTCCGTATTTACTCCAATCCATGTTCCTGAAGATCATTTCAAGAACTGCTGAAAATAATTTAGGAGAGACAGGGTCTCCCTGGCGAACACCTCTATTTATCGGGAACTCTTCTCCCGTTTTCTCCAGCTTTACCTGTGCAGTACTCTTCAAGTATATGTTTTTGAGTATCCTGATGTACTTTGCCTGTACTCCTTGTATTTGCAGGGCGACTCAAATGTATTCGTGCTCTAGTGAATCAAATGCCTTGTTGAAATCGACGAAACCCAAGTAATAGACTTTATTATATTCTTTATATTTTTGTAAAACTTGTCTTAAAACGTGAATGTGGTCTATTGTTGAGAAGTTACTGCGAAAGCCTGCTTGTTCTTTTGGTTGGTTTTCATCAAGTATTTAGGTCATTCAAGACAGTAGTATCTTGGAAAAAACTTTATAAATGTTTGACATTAGGCTTATCGGTCTGTAATTTCGTATGTCTCCTTTATCTCCTTTCTTATGAAGCAAAATTATTATTGATTTAGTCCAGTCGACAGGGATAATTTCAGTTGTCATTATTTCAATTGAAGATAAATAACACTTGAAAAAAATCATCGACTTCAGGTTGGACTCGAACCCACGTCCCATCGCATACCGGGCGAGTGCTTTGACCACTAAGCTACCGAGGACGTCACGTGACAAGATGAAATTCCTCAAGTGTTTTTTCTCGCTGTCAAAGCCAGCGTATTCTGATCAATGTTGTAGCTATATGTATAGCTGAGTAGTATACTATCGTCAACACCCTATAGAAATATTTTTACAAATATTTGACTATTGGTTAAGATCAGAAATGCTTAAACATTGTAATTTTTTTGTTTTTAGCAATTCCATGCAAGTTTTTTAATTGAAGATAAATAACACTTGAAAAAAATCATCGACCTCAGGTGGGACTCGAACCCACGTCCCATCGCATACCGGGCGAGTGCTTTGACCACTAAGCTACCGAGGACGTCACGTGACAAGATGAAATTCCTCAAGTGTTTTTTCTCGCTGTCAAAGCCAGCGTATTCTGATCAATGTTGTAGCTATATGTATAGCTGAGTAGTATACTACCGTCAACACCCTATAGAAACATTTTTACAAATATTTGACTATTGGTTAAGATCAGAAATGCTAAAACATTGTAATTTTTTTGTTTTTAGCAATTCCATGCAAGTTTTTTAATTGAAGATAAATAACACTTGAAAAAAAATTATCGACCTCAGGTGGGACTCGAACCCACGTCCCATCGCATACCGGGCGAGTGCTTTGACCACTAAGCTACCGAGGACGTCACGTGACAAGATGAAATTCCTCAAGTGTTTTTTCTCGCTGTCAAAGCCAGCGTATTCTGATCAATGTTGTAGCTATATGTATAGCTGAGTAGTATACTATCGTCAACACCCTATAGAAATATTTTTACAAATATTTGACTATTGGTTAAGATCAGAAATGCTTAAACATTGTAATTTTTTTGTTTTTAGCAATTCCATGCAAGTTTTTTAATTGAAGATAAATAACACTTGAAAAAAATCATCGACCTCAGGTGGGACTCGAACCCACGTCCCATCGCATACCGGGCGAGTGCTTTGACCACTAAGCTACCGAGGACGTCACGTGACAAGATGAAATTCCTCAAGTGTTTTTTGTCGCTGTCAAAGGTCCACAGGACCCTCAATGGCTTTGCGCAGTGTCGTGACCTGTTCCGCCGTAAGGTCGTGGTACGGGTCGGTCATTACCGCGACGCACAGCTCGTTAGCTCTGAGGGCCTCTGCGTAGTTGGCAGAACCCTGTTTTGCCCCTTTCTTCGCACGCTTACTGTCGCCCGTGGGCGTGACTGTGTCGTCGGGTCGGGGTCGTTTGCTCTGCTGTGCCGGTCCAGAGGTGAGCTGTTCCGTTGCAGCTGGTGTGGGGCCAGCACCGCGCCCACCTGGGTTCGGTTCCTCCGCCTTGGACGTCGCCGAGGTTTGGGGCCGCCACTTGTCTTCGGCAGTGCCTCAGACGGGACCGGTTGGGCGGTGTTGCCTTTCCCGGTCGTGGGTTTGTCTCCGGTGTGGAGTCGTCGCCCACTGGGAGCTGCCAATTTCCCCGACTCCACCTTGGCTTTGGACTTCCTCCCAGGCGGGTGGGACTTGGCCGAGGTGGTCCGCTGCTTCCTCCTAGACTCCACTACGGTCCAGTCGGGCTCTGTCGGTGGTGGTGGGATGGCTTTCATCAGCGCTGAAAGCTCCATGACCGAGGGCGTCGCAGTCTGGGTAGACGCGAGCGGCCCTGGTCTGGTGGTGTTGGTGGGGTTTTTAGGCGTCGCGTCCGTCAAGACGGCCCTGCTCCGGTGCGGCTTAGTCGGGGACCTTGCCTTGCCGGTGCTGGGTGCCTTGTTGGATGCGGCCTTGGTGTGGTTGGGTTGGTTGGTTAGGGAGGGTGCGCTATGAAGCGCAGTCCCTGAAGCACAAGGTGCGTTGTGAAACGCAACCTTGGAGGAGCCCGCTGCGCCCACGGGCGTAGCGGTCTTGGGTAGGGTTGGTGCGTTTGAGGGCGCAACCAAGAAGATCTCAGGTTCCATGGGTGTGAGGGTTTTTATTTCGTCTGCGTAGCTCTCCACCCGCCACGGAGTCCTCAGTCGGGGACGTCGTGCGTTTCTACGCACGATCGCCAGAGCTACTACACAGATATAGGACCCGTGCAATGGATTTGCAGCTCACCCCGTGAAACCAGCGAGGCCGCACGTCGCGAAGAATTCCGTGGTTGCCCGCCACCGAGAGAGAGTGGCGCGCTCGCCTCCGGGTTCCGCGCAACGCCGCCTGCCGTCCCACGGTTAGGGATCCTCGCCGGCTTCCCTCGGACGGGAAGCCACAGCCGATTGATTGAGGATGGCTAGTCCTCAACCGCCCGTGTGAGGTGAAATCCAGGCCAAAGAGTTGTGTTGATCACGGTGTGCAACAACCACAGGCTCACCGATCTCTCAACCTCCAGGTCCCCTTCATCCACCCGTACGGGTTCCTGCGCACGGCACAAACACGCAGGAGGTCATTCTAGCATCCACTGTCTTGGTTTTGTAGATAGTGGACACGCCAGGACATGACCTCGGCATCCTGGCGGTACTGCGCCTGAAAGTTTCAGTTACGTCTATTTCTTAGGGAATTAGACCGAAAGCAGGGTGGCAACCACGTGCAGGAAACCTCCAGACTTGCCTTGAGGATCATCACGACTGTGGCGCTCTCCCTCAAGGCCGACGCCACCTTACCCGCCAAGAGACGGATAAGGCAGGCCAGTATCTATACTACACAAGCAGCAAAGCAGAAAAGCACTGTGCAAGCTAGGCGACGCAACTACTAAAGCATAAACACTGACCCTCCCCTATTTTTCAAGTGTTATTTATCTTCAATTAAAAAACTTGCATGGAATTCCTAAAAACAAAAAATTTACAATGTGTAAGCATTTCTGATCTTAACCAATAGTCAAATATTTGTAAAAATATTTATATAGGGTGTTGACGGTAGTATACTACTCAGCTATACATACAGCTACAACATTGATTAGAATACGCTGGCTTTGACAGCGTGAAAAAACACTTGAGGAATTTCATCTTGTCACGTGACGTCCTCGGTAGCTTAGTGGTCAAAGCACTCGCCCGGTATGCGATGGGACGTGGGTTCGAGTCCCACCTGAGGTCGATGATTTTTTTCAAGTGTTATTTATCTTCAATTAAAAAACTTGCATGGAATTGCTAAAAACAAAAAAATTACAATGTTTAAGCATTTCTGATCTTAACCTATAGTCAAATATTTGTAAAAATATTTCTATAGGGTGTTGACGGTCGTATACTACTCAGCTATACATATAGCTTCAACATTGATCAGAATACGCTGGCTTTGACAGCAAGAAAAAACACTTGAGGAATTTCATCTTGTCACGTGACGTCCTCGGTAGCTTAGTGGTCAAAGCACTCGCCCGGTATGCGATGGGACGTGGGTTCGAGTCCCACCTGAGGTCAATGATTTTTTTCAAGTGTTAAAAACACTTGAGGAATTTCATCTTGTCACGTGACGTCCTCGGTAGCTTAGTGGTCAAAGCACTCGCCCGGTATGCGATGGGACGTGGGTTCGAGTCCCACCTGAGGTCGATGATTTTTTTCAAGTGTTATTTATCTTCAATTAAAAAACTTGCATGGAATTGCTAAAAACAAAAAATTTACAATGTTTAAGCATTTCTGATCTTAACCAATAGTCAAATATTTGTAAAAATATTTCTATAGGGTGTTGGCGGTAGTATACTACTCAGCTATACATATAAGATAAGATAAGATAAGATAAAGTTTATTTGGTATAAAACTTAAGCTACGTACAGTGATATTAATAATAATACATGCTTATAAATAATTATTATTTACAAAAGAAAGAGAGCGTTAATAACATTGCGTAACAATGCTTACGCTGCTAAAATAATATTAATACCTATACTGTGCAAGGTGTATGCTTGCATGTCATAATAATAGTAAGTTATTATGACATAAGCATGTAGGTCAGGTTTGTTTATTTAGATGCCTAAACTAAGTAAGTAATTACTTGTATCTCAGGCACCATTTTTGTACTAATTGCATTATTTATTACGTGCATACATACAAGTATTTTAAATAACAATTACTGTGCAATTTTACTAGAAATACTTAACAGCTAACTAGTTAAAACTTATATAACATTGAATTAAGCTATTTTACTACTTTTAATAGTTCTTCTGTTTCCTCATATGACCTATGTTTTAACCAAGTTTGGACAGTTATTATACAAGAAGTTTTGTTCATAGGGTGTATTTGTAATTGGCGGTTTATTTTATTATACAAGTACGGTCCGAGAAAACAAAAGAATTTGTGCGAGTGCTCTTTGTAAAACATTTCGGTGCGGCAGACTAGGTCAACTCGCCTGTGACGAGTTGGGTGAGAGGGATCATAGGGAGTTTTGGGGTACATTTGCAGGATAGTCTGCAGTATGAATAGTTGGCGGACGGAGAGAACATCATATTCATTTAGGAGTTGTATAGTTGGATAGCGGAAAGGCTTAAAGGAACCAACCCTAAGTACAGCTCTTTGTGCCCTTTCTAATTCTAACATATTTGTTTTGTGAGTACCTCCCCAGAAAGTAATACAATATGATATCAGGGATTGGCACAATGCGAGATACACAGTTTTGAGCAAAGAGCTGCTTGCAGTATGCCTCAGGTTTTTGAAAACAAAGATCAGCTTTCTGACTCTAGAAGTAAGTCCTTCTACATGTGCCTTAAATTTGAGGTGGCAATCAATTATGACACCCAAATAAGTTATTGTATCTGTACTCTTAAGTTGTGGACAGGAGCAGACGTTTGAATTCTGAGGTGAGCAGAGGTGAGCTGTTATAGAAAATTCATCGCCTGCAGGTTGGGTAGAGGAATAGTAGGAAAAGGTCATGTATTTTGTTTCGTCTGAGTTGAGTGTAAGTGCATTTACTCTAAGCCATCGTATTACGGAGTCAAAGCCTAGTTGGGCTTGTCCGAAAACATCATTCCAATTGTTTGCGCTAAAGAGTAAGGCTGTGTCATCAGCGTAAGAAATTATTTTACCGTTGCTAATGGGGTGGGATAGTAAGTCATTTATGTAGACAAGAAATAAGATAGGTCCTAATATAATACCTTACAGCTACAGCTACAGCTACAGCTACTCCTAATATAGCTACAACATTGATCAGAATACGCTGGCTTTGACAGCGAGAAAAAACACTTGAGGAATTTCATCTTGTCACGTGACGTCCTTAGTAGCTTAGTGGTCAAAGCACTCGCCCGGTATGCGATGGGACGTGGGTTCGAGTCCCACCTGAGGTCGATGATTTTTTTCAAGTGTTATTTATCTTCAATTAAAAAACTTGCATGGAATTGCTAAAAACAAAAAATGTACAATATTTAAGCATTTCTGATCTTAACCAATAGTCAAATATTTGTAAAAATATTTCTAAAGGATGTTGGCGGTAGTATACTACTCAGCTATACATATAGCTACAACATTGATCAGAATACGCTGGCTTTGACAGCGAGAAAAAACACTTGAGGAATTTCATCTTGTCACGTGACGTCGTCGGTAGCTTAGTGGTCAAAGCACTCGCCCGGTATGCGATGGGACGTGGGTTCGAGTCCCACCTGAGGTCGATGATTTTTTTCAAGTGCTATTTATCTTCAATTAAAAAACTTGCATGGAATTGCTAAAAACAAAAAAATTACAATGTTTAAGCATTTCTGATCTTAACCAATAGTCAAATATTTGAAAAAATATTTCTATAGGGTGTTGACGGTAGTATACTACTCAGCTATACATATAGCTACAACATTGATCAGAATACGCTGGCTTTGACAGCGAGAAAAAACACTTGAGGAATTTCATCTTGTCACGAGACGTCCTCGGTAGCTTAGTGGTCAAAGCACTCGCCCGGTATGCGATGGGACGTGGGTTCGAGTCCCACCTGAGGTCGATGTTTTTTTTAAGTGTTATTTATCTTTAATTAAAAACTTGCATGGAATTGCTAAAAACAAAAAATTTACAATGTCATTATTTCATTAAATATTTCAGTTAGTTTTGGTGCATTTGCGGGAATAGTAGCTTTCAATTATTCATTTGTTATCTGGTCGGGTCCGGGTGTTTTGCCTAACTTTTGTGTTGTGATTGCTTTCATTGTCTCTTCTTGTAAGATAGCTGTTGTGTTCTCCACATCCATTAATAAGTCTTGGTTCTTTGCATAGTTTTTGGTTCTTTGACTGCTGTTTAGGTTTTTGTAGTAATCTGTGGCAATAGTTAGTATCTCCAGTCTTTTACTCATATGCGTTCCATCTTTTTTCCCCATACTAGGCATCCAGTCTTTCTTGTAGTTCAGTTCTTTAAGAGCTTTCTTAACTCCTCCTGTTTTCTCAATGCACCTTCTTAATATGTTGTATCTTCTTACCTTTTTATCTTTCCTAATATTTTCGTTAATCTTTTTACTAAGTTCAGATATTTTTTGATGATTCTTATGTTTTCTATTGCTGATAAGTTTTTTCCTTTCGTTAAGTAGCTGTTGAGTTTCAGGTGAAATAACTTTTTTCTTTTCCTAATTGGTTTTCTTTGTTTCGACCGCGAGTAGCTTTATATATTTATCATATTTTTCTTGTGTTGATGTATTCCCTTCTTCACCTGTTTCTATAGATGTCTTTAGGTTCTTAAGAAGCATATCGCTGTGGCCGGTACATATCAGACCTGTACATTTCATTTGATATTTTCGACTTTTCTTTGCAGGTATCCCTGCCATTGTCGCTTGGACCATTCTGTGGTCCGTATTGAAATTAAGCTGGTTAATTACGGATGTATCGTTAAATGCCTTGGTATTATTGGTCATTATAAAGTCTATCTCATTCTTATAGAGTCCGTTGGGTAAGCACCATGTCCATTTCTTTGTCTTCTTCTTCTTATAGAAACTATTTAAAATGCTTAGTTTGTTATGTGATGCAAAGGTGACGATTCTTTTACCATTTTCACTTCTACTTCCATATCCATACTTTCCTACAATTTATGCTTCTCCTGCCTTGTCTACACCTATTCTTCCGTTGAAGTCTCCCATCACTATAATGTTTTTATGAGCATTTTGGACTGTGGTTTGTAGGTCTTCATAGAATTTTTCAGTTTTAGCTGTGTCATCGTTTTTGTCTGATTCAGTTGGTGAATAATGGATGAATGAGTGAATGGTTTGTCTATGGTCACTTCCGGCAACTGACATTACTGCCAGAGTTGCCATAGTAAAAATTAAGTACAACAGATCATATAAAAACAAATATTGCCAGAGAATATCAAAAACTACCATTTAGTAGAAAACAAAGTCGAAAGCAGCGCAAACAACATGGACGCACTAATGAGTACGCTACTAGAGAAAATAAGAGAAGAGATGAAACATCAAACAAAAACCATAACTGAGAGTATATCAGCAACCATAGACGAATAGTTAAGACCAATAATAGAGGAAAACGAAAAACTCCAGGGTGAAGTGAAAACTTCACAAACGAAAATCTTCACACTGGAGAAGGAGACAAGGAAAAACAATCTTATTCTCCACAAAGTAGCGGAAACAGTGCGGTCAGATCGAGAACTGAATGAATTGGTTATATGAACACTAAACAAACTTAGAATAAAAGCAAATTTAGAAAAATTGGACATTTGGGAAATCAGCAAGGCACACAGACTAGGAAAGAAGGGAGCCAAAATTAGGCCAATTTTTATCACATTAACCTTAACTTGGAGAAAAATGGAGATTCTAAGAAACAACAAAACCTTGCACGATAATATTTACGCCACTGAAGACTACCCAAAAGAAATTCTTATGAAAAGGAGGGAGCTAAAAAGTAAAATGGAAGAAGAAATAAAGAACGGAAAGGTAGCTTATATACGCTACGATAAATTGATTGTAAAGGAAAATCCTCAAAAAGAAAACGTTCACTTACACAATCGCCTAAAAGCACTCCAAGTAATACAGAAAGTTCAACCAATATACACAACAACCAACAGCCTAATACGAAAAACAAAGTGGACGCTTATTCATTGATGCGTGCAAGTTCAAGCTCGAAACAATAGCAATTAGCCGACCGGAAGCAGAACGATGAACAACAACAGCTTAAGGAACGACTCACCATACGCCAGACGCCCCCAAGCCGATTGGTCATCGTGGGGGAAAATGACCAACACCCTTCAAAGATAAACAAGAAAATAAACAATATAAAACATAACAAAACTCACTCAAGAAATAATACAGACATACACATAGCCACTTTAAATACAAAATCGCTTCGGACCCATGAAAAACTAATTAAACTAGAACTAGCCCTCGACAAAATAAAATAGGATGTTTTAGGAATCAGTGAAATGTGGCACCTTGGAGAAGGAATCGAAGACCATGGAAAATTTATATTGCACTATAAAGGTGAGACTCCGGGCCTCTATGGAGTCGGATTCTTAATAAGAAAGGAATTCGCAGACAAGATAGAAGAAGTAAAAGGAATCTCTGAAAGAATTGCAATCCTCAATATAAACCTTCCTCGAGGCAACAATGCATACCT
The DNA here is from genome assembly GCA_950371115.1 of Anania fuscalis. Lineage (NCBI taxonomy): Eukaryota > Metazoa > Arthropoda > Insecta > Lepidoptera > Crambidae > Anania > Anania fuscalis. The sequence goes on along the minus strand of OX493326.1, from coordinate 22,163,889 downwards.
TAATGTATCTGATCAACAGCCCATATATTGCAATACTTTTTCTTTTCTATAGTGGAGCCAGGTATACTGGATACCTCATATCTATCGTTGTCCAACAACTTGGTAATTTTATAAGGGCCGGAAAAAACAGGATGTAATTTTTTACTTTGACCGTCATTGGCATTTATTTGTTTTTTAATTTTAACTAAATCGCCCAAGGCATAAACTTGAGCATCTTTCCGCTTTTTATCAAACCGGGATTTTTGATTTTGCTGGTCTTTTGCAATATGATTTTTAACCTCTGATCTAATATCATCTACACCTTGAGATACAGTTCTAGTATCTACAAAAATTTTACTAAACATATTTTCACTACCTTGAGAAAGAGTGCGACCGAATAATACTTCCGAGGGGGATTTTCCTATGCCTTTGTTAAGAGTATTATTTAGGCCCTATTGAATTTTACTTATTCCATGATCCCATTTAGATTCCCCTTCCTTATCTGTATATGCCAAAAGGGCCCCTAAAACTGTTCTATTGTAGCGTTCTACCTGACCATTTGATCTAGGTGAAGCGACAGCGTTTAATATATGCGTTATGTGGCTAGACATACAAAAACTTTCAAATTCTTTTGACGTAAAGCTGGTACAATGATCAGAATTTAGTCTAGTCAGAAAACCAAATGTTGTAAATGTATCGGTCAGAGCGTTGATAGTTAAGTTAGATTTTAAATTTCGAAGGGGTTTCAGAATACAAAACTTAGTGAATCCATCAACTATTACTAATAGGTACATGTTTCCGCGCTTACTCCTAACAAAAGGGCCCAGATGGTCAACGTGGATTGTGTGAAAAGGGATGTCCACTTTTGGTATGGAGTGTAAGTATCCTTCTTTTTTACCAGAAACATCTTTACCGTATGCGCAGTGAATGCACGATTTAATATATTTTGAAACAAATTTCTTCATTTTAGGGAACCAGAAATCTTTTTTAATCTTAGAGAGAGTTTTGTCTAATGAAAAGTGGCCAATATCAGCGTGATTTTGTTGACATATTTGCCACCTGGCCCCTTTTGGAACGACCCACTTTAGTTGACCATCACCTACTTTTCGAAACAACTTATTATCTTCTATTACAAAATTCTGTTTTATATCGGTAATGTCATTATATTGTGAATCTTGTAAGATCTCACGTATATGGGATAGTTTAGGGTCTGTTAGCTGTAAACTGAGTAGCCAGTCCTTGTGGGTAATGGCTAATACATGGGGTATATTTGAATCTATGTCAGTAGATGGAACAGCTACGATAGGATTTCTACTTAGCGCGTCAACATGTGTCATGTTATAATTTGGACGGTATATAATATTACAGTCATATTCTTGTAGTTGGAGCCACCATCTTGCTATTCGGGGTAGAAGATCTCGTTTTGTAAAAGTCGCACGTAAGGCATTACAGTCTGTCACGATAGTAAATGGATTCCCTAAGAGGTAAACACGAAACCTTTTCAAGGACTCTATTACTGCTAATGTCTCTAGGTCATAGGCATGAAAATTTGTTCGTCAATTGTAGTTTAACGACTAAAGAAAGCGATTGGTTTGAGTGGAGTGTCTTCCTTTTCCTTCTGTAACAATATTCCTGCTAGCCCTAATTTACTCGCGTCGGTGTGAAGCTCTGTTAGAAATTTACGATTATATAATGCTAAGATAGGTCGATCAACTAATTTGGTTTTTAGAGTTACAAATGCTTGTTCCTCGGTATCTCCCCAGTTCCATGAACAATCTTTTCTAGTTAAATCAGTGAGTGGCCGCGCTAAGATTGAAAAGTTTTCGATAAACTTGCGGAAGTAACTAGTTAAGCCTATAAATTGCCTAACCTCGTGAACATTGGATGGACGTGGAAAATTTTGGACTGCTTCAATTTTAGCACTGCCTGGCCTAATACCTTCAGCATTGATTTCATAGCCCAAATAATCGATACTAGTCTTAAAAAAATGGCACTTATTAATATTTAAGTTAATTTAGATTCTGTTAAAAGTTGAAGTGTTTTCTCTAGTTTTTTTAGTCCTTCTTCAAAAGTTTCCGAAATAACTAAGATGTCATCCATATAAGCCAATGCTAGCTTGTCAATTTTATCGTTTGGATCAAAAGTGTCCGGTTTTAACGTTAAAGCTTTAGTAATGGTTCTCTGAAATACGGACGGTGCGTTAACTAGGCCAAAAGGCATTCTCATAAATTGATAAAGACCATTAGGCGTTATGAATGCTGTCAAGTATCTGCAATCTGGCTTTAAAGGAATTTGGTAATAGCCACTTGTTAAATCTAAACTAGTAAAAAATTTACTGCCGCTAAGTTGATCGATCTGATCCTCAATTAAAGGAAGTGGAAAATGGTCTTTTACTGTGCGTCTATTGAGTTCACGATAATCAACGCCTAGTCGTTGACCACCGCCTTTTTTTGTGACAAGTAAGCTGGGACTTGCATATGACGAAGAGGATTCTTCTACTATATCATTTTGGATTAGTTCATCAACCATATTTTGGACAGTCTCTCTTTCTTTATAACTAAGCCTATAAGGTCTGTAAACAACGGGTTTTCTATCTGTCAATTGTATGTCCATCTCTGTCAAGTCTGTACAACCTAATTCTGAAAGATTGCAGGCAAAAGTCTTACGATATTTGTCTATCAAACCAAAAACCTTTTCTTTCTCAGAACGATCAAGTGTCTTGTTTATATTAATATCCTTTCTATTTATAGGGTCGCACGAAGTTTGAACATGAAAACACTTTGCTACACCTTTATTTAGAACGCTACTAACTTTTTCAGCTCGAGCTAAGACAGTATTTATTTTAAATTCTAAAGAGCTAGAAGGCGTTACTATAATTATTGAAACCCTTCCACTTACAACTTCGTAAACCCCTTCTTGAACCCAATACTCATTATTTATATAACTACGATAACTACCGGGTAAAAATATAGTGATATTGCTTACGTCTGTTGTAAAACAAGGGACATGACCCGCTTTGTTTACCACGACATCATCACTTACTATTAATTTTACAGAATCGTTAGTTTCATGTTCAATTCCAGGCAACTCTGAATAAATAGAACGGTTAATTATTTCAAGTGATTCACTAGTCTTGATTACCAAAACATTCGGCAATTCTGTAAAATTTTGACCAATAAGTACTGGAACATGCAACTGATTAGATGATACACCATAGGCTACAATAGGTGCTTCAACTGAGTCAATTCTTATGACAAATCTAGTTTTACCGATTGGTTGTATACATGAATTACCAATACCCTTAATAACAGGCAAATTATCTTTTTCTAAAGTTAAATTATATTCACTAATTATATCTTCTTTGATAAGTGAGCAATCGCTTCCAAAATCTAAGAAGCATCTTATCCTTTTATAGTTTTTATTTAGGATAGCTTCTTTATAAAATTTATTATTACTTAATTCCAAAGCCTTGGCAATCATTACCCGTTTGTCACTTGAATTTTTTTGGTGTATTTTGTTTTTACTAAGACAGTCTTCGATTTTATGACCGATTCTTTGACAATGTTCACATTTAGTAATTGGCTGTGTGCACTGTTGTATTTTATGACCATACTGTTTACAATTATAGCAAATAAGAAGTCTGCACTGCTTAATATGATGGCCAACTTTTTTGCAATAGGTACAGGTAATATTGTTATTGGGAATAGTCTGCGGTTTAATTTTTGAAGACCTATCAACCTGTTCTCTACACATGTCTTTTAAAAATCCTAACAAATCTTCAGGCTGACTAAACCTAGCTGAAGAAGCACTAGCCTTAAGGGTTCTATCTTCGAGACCGTAAATCGAGCAATCGACTGCTTTCTTGCCTATTATGTCACAAGCGTTTAATAAAACCATTTTATCATAATAATATTCGTCTAAAGAATCGCCTGGCTTATATCGTCGCGCTAACATTTCGGACAAAAGAGCACCATAGTTAGTTTCAGAAGGAAAAGCTCGTTTAAGACACTCCTGCCATTCGACCCAAGTATGATTAATTGATTGTAAACCTTCATACCAACGCTTGGCATGACCTACAAGTCGAGGTAGGGCAAAATGGGAGGTTTGTTGATCAGTCCATTTATATATTTGAGCACATTCATTAACTTTATTTATCCAACTTTCTATTCTATGATTTTTTACTGTGGGGTCAAATTCTGGGATCATGCTTTTATCAAAAGTAAGTTTTTGAGAACAATCTGGCTTTAGAAAAGTAGACATAAAATTCATAAAATCTTTAAAATTTACGTTAATATTATTAAATAAATTAGACGAACCCAAATCATGTTGATAATCCGGGTGGTTTGATGGGCTGCGGGCACGCTGCAATGGGCTGCGGGAGCGCTGCGATGGCCTGCGGACACGTCGCGATCGCGACGAGCTGTGAGCACGCCGGGATGCCCTGCGAGCACTTTGCGGTGGGCTGTGCGCGTGCTTTGCGCTCCGTGATGGACTGCGTAGGCACCGTGTCTGGCTGCCTGTGTGCTGCGAGGGGCTGCGTGCGCGCTTCGAGGGGCTGCGTGCACGCTGCGAGGGGCTGCGTGTGCGCCGTGAAGGGCAGCGATCGCGCCGCTGAAGAATGGGGCTACCGCGACCTTGAGGGCCAATGGTCGCACAAGCTTGAGGCAGTGGCAAGGGGCTGCGGCTTCTTGTAAGACGGCTGGGCCTCCCTCGGCTGCCACGGCTGCGGCTTCTGGTAGCACGACTGCGATGCTCAGCGTTAGCTCTTTCATGAGAGCGCGAAGGTCTTTCATTCGATGAATTCATGACTGAAATTGATTAATAGATCCGGACATCACATGTTCAATGTAATAAAATGATAAAATAATAATTTTAATTTGTATGGGACGTAAAGTACTTTTATAAATAAAAAAATATCAAACCAGAAAGTATTTAATTTGCATGAAATAAGATTATAACTCTTACTTTATTTGTGAAAAATGAAGTGAAAGAAAGAAAGAAAAAAAAAGTACGTACCTAAGGCCTGCGTTCACTTGGAGTTACTTACTATCCCTGTTTCTGATTTGTTAGCACCTGGATAGCGAGTAAAATAAAACTTCGAAGTAACAGCAATTCCACAGAGTTTATTCCGCTTTGAAAATCGATACAAGACTGCCCTTCCTAGTCTGAGCTTAGTTTTTATAAAGCGTATCCCCACTCAAAAGCGCCATCTGTCGTGACGAAAACTAAACGCGGCATTTCCGCTTAAAATAAAGTAATTTAGTGCATTTGCTAAACGAAAGCTTATAAATTAAAACAAACAATTTAATAAATACTTAAACATTATTAAAACACTTGTAAAATCATATTTCAGTACTGAATAAATATTATAACAGACATATTTAACATTTGCATTTTATAAAACATCAATTGGTGTAATGACTGTAATGGTAAAACCTATAATTTACAATAATCACATTTAGGCAAAAAGCATATTTTACATTATAAACCACAACCTCTTTTGATAGTTAATCAACAAAATTCATCTAACAGCTGATTTTTGCTTCTAAATTTTATTCAAACAAAAGAAAATTGAATTCTTAAAGCGAGTCTTACGTGTCAAACGTATATTAAACTTTATAAAAAGTCATCATCATCATCATCTCAGCCACAGGACGTCCACTGCTGAACATAGGCCTCCCCCAGTGACTTCCAGATCGGCCGATTGGAAGCGGCCTGCATCCAGTGTCGTCCTGCAACCTTTACCAGGTCGTCTGCCCACCTTGTGGGTGGGCGTCCTACGCTGCGCTTGCTGATACGCGGCCTCCATTCCAGAAGCTTTCTGCCCCATCGGCCGTCAGTTCTACGTGCTATGTGCCCCGCCCACTGCCACTTCAGCCGGCTAATCCGTCGGGCTATGTCAGCGACTTTGGTTCGTTCACGGATCTCCTCATTTCTGATTTGATCTCGCAAAGAAACACCGAGCATAGCCCTTTCCATAGCGCGCTGTGCAACTTTAAGCTTCTTAATAAGGCCCATAGTAAGAGGCCACACACTGGTTATAAAACACAGTTATAAAACAACAGTTATAATAAAAAGTATAATTTTAAAATATTCGTTCAAACAAACCATACTTTCTCTGTTTTGATTTATTAGATACAAGCAGCCCGTCCCGGCTTCGCACGGGGTAGACAATTATCGCTAATAGTTTCGGCAGCGCATTCGACGAAAGACATTTTAAGACTCATTTTTCTACACCTTTGGTTACATTGTTCAAATTTTACCAAGATCTATAATTTTTTTCAAAATGAAATGTAGCCTATGTCAAATTGGAAGAATGTAGCATTCTATTGGTGAAAATTTTTTTTAAATCGGCCCAGTACTTTTTGAGCCTATTCATTACAAACATACAAAAATAGGTACAAATCTTTCCTCTTTATAATATAAGTATAGATAAACAGACCATTTATTGCACAAAAGAAATGTATAAGGGCAATTCGCGGTATTCCTCCACTCACATACTGCCGCACTATATTTCCCCAAATGCAAATTTTAACATTGACATCGTTGTACATTTTTGAAATATGTGTATTTGTAGTACGAAATAAAAATCTATTTAAAAAAGCATGTGACATATATCCCCGCAATACAAGAAATTCTAATAAACTGGTATTAAAAGAAACCCCAGAAACTACACAATACAAAAAAAGCTGCTTATATATGTGCGTAAATATTTTTAATCATTTACCCAGGGAACTAAGGTCACTAAGTCTCATTGAATTTAGGAAGCAATTGTTTATATGGCTGCTATCACATACATTTTATGACTTGAAAGAATTTTTTAGTAAAGGAAGGAATTAATGCTAATTTACTACTTAATAAGAATAAAATAAATAATTGTGTATCATTAATATTTAATTATCTTCGATTTAACTCTAATGTAATATTACTTTGACATTAAATTTGCATACCTCTAATCAGGTTGTACATGTCTAGCACCTTAAATTCACTGAACATCAATGTATACCATGTTTATGAGCAAATAAATATTTATTATTATTATTATCTCCATAGGCCGAAAACCTCTCGCCTCTTGGGCGGTAATGACCGGCAGATGCACATTTGGCCGGGTTTAGGGCAAAAGAGAGAGAAATCGGCGGACGATGCGTGCGGTATCAAGCACCACCGCTTTCTGCATCTTTGCTGGAAGCGAGCCGCCGATGAATCCCAGCCTTTTCAGGTAAACCTTAATATTAACCCGTTTGCCGATATAACAATTGGTATGTTTTCAGTGGACGCCACTTCCCACATTTCGGTAACCTCGTGTACTAGGTCCAAGTACTTGCGTTGCTTTTCGGTCTCGGCCTTCACAAGGTTCTCGTCATGAGGGATAGTGACGTCCACTAAAAACACCTTCGATTGCGCCCGGTCCATCAGCACTATATCAGGCTTATTCGCAAGAATAGTCCTGTCAGTGATGATGGGCCGGTCCCAGTAGAGCCGGATACTGTCACTTTCGAGTACTGGCTCCGGCGAGTACTTATAATAGGGTAGTCTCTGGCTCACGAGACCGTACTTCAGGGCGAGCTCTTGGTGGAGAATTTTGGCTGCTTGGTTATGCCTGTGCAGATACTCAGTGTTAGCAAGAGCCGAACAACCCGAAACCACATGACGGAGTAATTCTCCAGGATGGCGACAGGCCCGACAAATGTCCACTGTGCCATCCTTTATGATGAACTTTCGGTAATTGTTCGTCCTGATAACCTGGTCTTGTATCGCACAAGCAAACCCCTCGGTTTCCCCGAGATCAGAGACACTTAGTATCGCCGGCGGCTGCCATGACTCGTACCAAATCAAGAGTCAAGTCAAGGTGAGTCCTTTATCACATTCTATGACATCACAATGCATCGTTGTGTCGGTCTTTGCTAGGAAATACGCTCTGAGGCTAGATACCTCGCGGTCGTGTATAAGAGAAAGGTATAACCCATCCGTTAAAGGCTTTGACCTTGTTGACCCCCGACAAAGAACTATTAAGCACCTTTGTAAGGCGGTCGAAGAAGGCTTCACCAACAGACTGTTTTACGTCCGATTCCCTCAAACCTATACTCTGTGACATACCCAGATACCGATACGTATCAGTTTCGGAAAGTGTTTGCAGTTGGACGACACCAAGGTTAACCTCCTGCGACCGAGTAATCTTTCCCCTCGTCACATGGATAACCGCACACTTATCAACCCCGAACTCCATTCTGATGGAGCCACTAAAATCAACAACGATGTTTAGTAGCTCCCTCAGCTTCGGAGCTGTTGAGGCTTACAGCTTCAGGTCATCCATGTAAAAAAGGTGCGACACCCGATCTCTCCCTTTCCGAAACTGAAATCCCGTCCCCAAATTCTCCAGCAATCTGCTTAGAGGGTTCAGGGCAAGGCAGAACCAAAGTGGACTCAGACAATCGCCCTGGTATACCCCTCCTAATGCTTATTCGGTCTTCAGCATCCGCCATTCTCTCGCCCTGGAGACTAAGCATTGTACTCCATTGCTCCATACATTTCTCGAGGAAGTGTCGAACCGTATAATCAATTTTATACAGTTCGAGGGCCCTCTTTAGCCATGTATGGGGGACTGAGTTAAATGCTTTTTTGTAGTCAATTCAGGCAGCAGAGAAGTTCCGGCGATTGCGTTTGACCAGTTGGCCAGCGACAGCATCTATGAGGAGAAGCTCCTCTGAACCGCGACTACCAGCCCGACATCCGTTCTGAGCGTCAGACATAAGACGATTCGCGTTTATATGATCACGAATTTTGGCGCTCAGAACGGATGTTAGTGTCTTATAGATGGTAGGCAGACACGTTATCGGGCGGTATTTACTCGGGTCCGCGGTGTTTTGTGTTTTAGGAGCTAGGTGAGTCACCCCAGTAGTGAGAAAGTTCGGGAGAGCTCCTGTCTCTTGCGCCTCCTGAAATTGGCGGGCCAAGGTAGCATGGCATACCGAGAATCCTTTTAGCCAGTAACTCTGCAGGCAATCCAGTCCCGGACTTTTCCAGTTCGGGGCTCAACGTACTGCTGTGGCTACGTCCTCATCAGTGATGAAGACAGGGTTCATCGGAGGAACTGATGCACACGCCTCCTCTATCGCGCCAATCCAGGGTCCTTCGCTGTGCTCCACTGGTGTTGCCCAAAGGCCACGCCAAAAGCTTACAACTTCGGCCTTGTTCGGTCTTGCACCAGTGTTGCGAGGTTCAGAGCTCTCCAAGCGTTTGTAGAACTTCCTCTGGTCACTCCCGAAAAGGCGATTCTGCTCGTATCTCTCAACCCTTTCTGAGTACCTTCTGATACGCTTCGCCCACGCAGCGATCTTCTGCTTCAGCTCGTCGATGCGCTCCGTCAGTTTCCGAGCAAACTCTGGGTTAGCCAAATTAATTGTTATCCCAGAAATCTCCCTCCTGACAAAGCGCACAATCCTTGGCCTGGTATTGCCTGAGCGGAAGCACGTCAGTTTGCCGATGAGGACTCTGGCTTGCTCGATACGTTGTTCGATTCTCCTCTTCCAGGCTGGCACAGTATTACTCCTGCGAGTAGTACGTGCAGCACTTGGACTTGGTGCAACTCGGATGCCTGTGAATCGGCACACCGTCATTGCTGCACTGAAGAGAATTGTACTGGTATCAGCCAGGCCAGAGCTACTCTTCAAATGCTGGGGCAGCATCCGGTTTACGGCCTCAACGACATCCCGGATCCAAACACTGAGTGGTAGCCTCGGAAGCCTTGGTCTCTCTTCCAGGGGAGTATTACTGTACTCCAAAATCGCCTCCTCTAACATCCCCCTCATTTGCTCTAAATCCTGGGCGACTATATCCGACGCGCCACCAGCTACCACCGGCTCGTCTTCGACTACTATATTCTCGCCGCCAGAAGGCTCAGGAGTCGCAGTCCGCTCAGTGGGTGCGGGTGGCGCGCAGGAAACAGCCTCGCTTCGCAATTGTTCGAGCTCAGTGGTGCTAAAGATGTTAGACCGCAATATCCACCGAGCTCTATCCGACAGGTTTTGTTCGGCGACTGACAAATTTGGCTCCAGCTGCAGAAATGTGCGATGCATCCGTGCTCGATAACCTGTCCTGCCGGTTTCTCCCTCTGTCGCTCCGTAGTAAGCGCGCATGAGGTTCGCATTCATTGCTGTATTCCACTTCATGCGCCTTGTACCTCCAGTGGCGGGCACCAATTGCTGGGGCTGGGAAGCCCCTGCTGGTGCCAAGCGCACTGGAGGCGATGATGGTGGTGACTGGGCAGGTGGTCGGCCCAGTCGGGTAGTGCTGGCGGCCCGCATGCTGCCACGTCCAGCGCCAGCTCCAGACGCACCCCGGCGATCACCCCCAGGCAGCGGCCCTATGCGCTCTCTATTTTCCGCCATCGTCATGTAGTGAGCGAGATACCATCGGAGTCTCGCTCATTCCCTCCGAGGGAGCCGTCTTGTTTATTTTATTTTATTTTATTTTTGTTTGGAATAACAAACAATTGCGCAATAATGCTTAATACTACTACATTAATAATAGAAAAACTTATATAATTACGCAACCAGCACCATTATTCTCAAAATAATATTAGAACAATAAGTAGTTATTAAGTACAAGCAAACTTAGCAAACAAACATTGTCTTTACGTATTTAAATTAATGAGAAACGAAAAATCAGTTAACCAATATTCACTAAGGTATAAAAGATACGCTTTTTAAATTGCGTTGGTGACAAGACAAATAAATCAATATTAGTGAAGTATTTATTATATGCATTCATTAATCGCCGTAAAGGAGCTCGTTTGCCAGCGTTGGTTTGACATGGCTTAGGAGCAAATAGACAACGAGTATAAGCATCACGAATACGCCGGGAGCGGCTAGGTATGCGCAGGTAAATTTGGTTTATAAGCATGTTGCAGTCAAATCCGTTACGACAAATTTTAAAAAGAATCGATTGGTCAAGATACAATCTACGTTGTTTGAGGGTCGAAATTGAGTATTTAACTAAAAGGGAACGATATGATGACCGTGCCCTTACATATCTGTAATTTAGATTAAGTAGATATTTACGTTGTAAAGATTCAATTTGGTCACTGTATTTATTGTAGAATGGGTTCCAAACACATGAAGCATATTCAACTTGAGGTCTTATGAGTGACTTGTATAGGAGCAGGTTAGTAGATGGCTTTTTAAATGAGTTGCAGTTACGTCTTAGAAACCCAAACATTTGAAAACCTTTAGCAGTGATGTGATCAACGTGAGCATCAAAATGCAGTTTTGAATCGAAGAGTATACCTAAATCCTTGATTAATGAGTCTCTCTCTAAAGGAGTGTTACAAAGCAAGTAGTTGTGTTGGATTAAGTTAATATTTTTAGTGAAGGAGATAACTTTACATTTTGGTGTGCTCAGATGCAGTTTATTAGCTAAGCAGTAAGCAGTTAAACGGTCCAGGTCCTCCTGTAATTTAACGCAATCGTCAATGACACTTATTTTACGATACACCTTAAGATCGTCTGCATACAACAAGAAGTTACTATGTCTAAAACATGTGTCTATGTCATTTATAAAGAGTACAAACAGTAGAGGACCCAAGATCGACCCCTGCGCTACACCAGAGGTCACGCTGATCACATCCGAGCCAAACCCTTGGATTACAACCTTCTGAGTTCTATTTTTTACATAAGACGTGATCCAACGATGTAAACTTCCTCGGATACCGTTATATGCAATTTTTTGTAAAAGTACTGTATGATCCACCTTGTCAAAAGCCTTACAGAAATCCGTGTAGATTGAGTCAACCTGCTGTCTATTATCCATATTTTCAAACAAATAATTAGAATATAGAATAAGGTTACTTACTGTAGAACGATTTCGCACAAATCCATGTTGTTCGGGGAGGATGTTATTATGTAGGATAGGATAGATTGCATTGTGAACTAATTTCTCCAAGACTTTTGACAAGGTAGACAGCAAGGATATTGGCCGATAATTAGAAACGTCGTGTTTAACACCACCTTTATATACCGGAATAACATTCGCAATCTTCCACGCTTGAGGCACAATCCCTTCTTTTAGACTACGGTTATATAAACAATATAATGGCGTACTCATCGACTCGGCTGTATATTTTAAAAAGAAAGCAGGTAAACCGTCCGGTCCAGGGCCTTTAGCAACATCCAAGCAATTGAGTGAAGTAGCTATGCTTTCCTTAGAAAGAGTAACATCGGAAATAATTATTTGATTGGTGGGCGGAGACTCAAGGTTCACTAAAGCATTTGTATCTATAGGTTCATAAACTGAGCTGAAAAATTTAGAAAATAATTTACATACGCTTGCAGGTCCGCTACATACCTCATTACGGAATGACATCGTATCAGGTATGCCAGAATTCTTCTTATTTCCTTTTACAAAGCACCAGAATTTTTTTATGTCTTTTTTTATGGAAGTTTCAATGTAATCGAGATAACAATTATAGTTTTTAGCTGAAAGTAACTTAAATCTTTTACGATATAAGGAAAACTGCTCATAATCAGCTATATTTTTATATTTTTTATATTTTATCCAGGCTTTTTCTTTGTTTTTAAAAACGTGTATCAAGGGTCGGGAAAACCAAGCTGGATATTCGTTCGATTTAACCGGTCGTCTAGGAACATGATTCTTGATTATTTTATAAATAGTCTCATAAAAGGTTTCGACAGCTGAATCCAATGAGGTGTTGTACAAAAGAGAGTGCCAGTCCACCAAATCGATGTCGTTATTGATGGCGACAAAATCTGCTTCAATGAAATGATATCTAGGTTCAGAACTCCGAGGCATAGGTTTGAGGATTATTTTAAACGGAATCACGGCTAAAAAAGGAGGATGCAAGTTGTCAATAGGTACTAAGGCAATTGGCACAGGTTCACATGAGCATACGTCGCTAGATATTAATAAGTCCAAGGTACGATTTTGATGATTTTTAATACTATTGTATTGCTTACAATTTATGGTGGAAAGAAAATTAAGAACTAGTATATCGAGTGAGTTACTGTTACTATGTATACAAGGCATTAGTGCAGGTTTCACCGAGTCAACCCACTCGATATGCGGTAAATTAAAATCGCCAATTATGTAAACGTTACTAGAGGTAAGGGACAATATTTTATGTTCAAGCAGGTTAAATAGCGATTGATAGGTATCCAGTGTCTGGTTTGGTGGAACGTACACGCCACATACGGTCTCGTAATCATTGCAAGTCTTAGAGTAAAACTTTAGTAGTACATAATCGATATTGTGCGGCATGCTATAATAACAGCCGTCGTGACAAAGAGTAGTCGTTATCTCACAGCGTGTTGCAGACAGTCCGCGGCGCACCGCCACCAATAATCCTCCACCGTCGGACTTCCCGCTTAACGCACGATTTCTATCACATCGATAAACAAAATACCTCGAGTCGATGAATTCGCCATCCGCGATCTCGGGGACTAGCCATGTCTCTGATAAAATTATAAGATCGTAGCATTCGGCCATAATATTATTGTAAATAGTATTTAATTTGGTTCTAAGACCCCTGCAGTTCTGATAATACAATGATAAGTTATTAGCCATAGCACTGATTAAAAATAACAATTGTTACCGTAAAAACCTCAAGAAAACCGTGCTCCCTGCAAGTCACGTGAAAAAATCGAATACTAAGCCATAATTTTCTCATTAATAGTGACGAAATATCTTTTAGTCTTGTTGACCCATTTCCCTGGGTAATGCGACTGGCACCGGCTCTAGCACCAGTCGCTAGGGTACAGACTGACTGCGCTGGTTAAGCAACTATCTGTCTTTTAGTTGCTTAACCAGTGGGCGATGGGGTCGTCACTTCCCGACGCCGATTTATTATTATTATTATTATTATTATTTAGACTTGGAAATGCAATTGTAATTGGCGTAATATCTTGATGCGCTTCTGTATCCACTTATTCTGACGAGATTGAGTGCGTTTTATAAAAGATGGTTCTCGATACAGGAAATTGATATGTCCGAAATAATAGCGGGGGCGGGGTTCGTAATCTCAGCTGTTTGAAAAACATCTACTAATCTTTTACATTTTAAATAAATGTCAACTGTCAAATGGAAAGAAAATAAACTTGTCAAATGGAAGGATTTGTATATAACCTACTAAACTGTCCTTTAAATTGGAAATAGTCTGAAAGAAATCGCTTTTATCTTTTGTGTGGTTTACAATAAAAAGCATTGGCCTTACTACAAAAAAGATAGACAAGCGTTGAACACGTGTCTAAAATTAATCAACCAATTTGAAATGTTGACACATCTGACATTCGAGACATATTACTAACTAACATTTCAAAATGGTTGACTTATACAGATAAGTCAACCATTTTGAAATGTTTACAGAAACAGGTGTTCAACACGTGCTATCTTTTTGTAGTATGGCCGCATATGTTTATAAATGTAATAGTTACCAGTATTAATAAATTGTATTCTTCGTAATCCGAGAAAACTTGTATTATAAACGTCTTAGCAGCATGGGTAGAAAGCTTTCTTTGAACAGGCATCCATTGTGCTTGCAACATACGCTTTTAACGCTTTTATTGATCAAACTACTAGTGTACCTGATGATGCATATAATATTTACAAGACAGGATTAACTAAATTATCCATTCTAGAACTTTTCTGTCCCATCGGCCGTCAGTTCATAGGTTCTAGAATGGAGACCACGTACCATCAAGCGCAGCGTGGGACATGCACCCACGAGTTGGACAGACGACCTGGTAAATGTTGAAGGAAGCCGCTGGATGCAGGCCGCGCGCAACCGGCCGATCTGGAAGTCACTGGGGGAGGCCTATGTTGAGCAGTGGACGTCTTGTGGCTGAAATAATGATAATGATGATTAACTAAATAAAGTCTAATGTAGCTCCTGTGAGATAAATGCATGTTCAAACAATGTAGATATGGTTACAGAACATAGTCTATAAATAAATAAATATTGGACAACATCACATACATTGATCTGATCCTAAGGTAAGTAGCTAAAGCACTTGTATTATAGAAACCAGAAACAACGACAATATAGAAAAGTTCGTTTTCTACATTGACCCGACCGGGGATCGAACCCGGAACCTCAGAGATGGCGGCGCCATTTAAAGTCCGGCGTGCTCGCCTCTCGGCTATGGAGGTCGTCAAAAATATATTTTTATCTTCTATACTTTATTATACAGGATTATTTGAAATAAATCAACAACCTCGCACGACTAGATAGCTAACATCATTAACAACAACATTTATTCTACAAGTATGATCATAACTCAATACATTAATTAAAAATGATTTTCCAAGCTTTTAATGTACTGTCGTACCATTTGTAAGTCTATGTTAGGCGACGCACGCGCGCGACGCTTGCGCCCCGCTCCGCCTGATGTGAAGCGCACAGAGATAAGAGCATTTTGAGTTAGACGTAAAACTATATTGATATTTAATTTTGTATGTAAGTAAAATATGTCAAATTATCTAAAGTCGTATAACAAATGCTTTTTTTTTTCTTTATTAAGGAAAAAAACAGCTTTCAATATTACATTTAGCTTATGGATAATGTTTAGTACTAGAGCATTACAAGTTTCCACCAGTAGTTTTTACAGTAAACAAGTTGTGTATGATGTTAGCTATCTACTCTTAAGAGCTTGTTGATTTTTTTCAAATAGCCCTGTATAGCAAGTCCGTCATGAATAAGGTGCAATAAAGTACAAATTAACTAACCTTCACCTATTTTCTGCATCCCAAACTCACCCTCCACCGTTTTTTAATGTTATTAAACAGTACTGTACCGTTATTCAAAGCCTTATACATGAGAGTAGCATCCGCGTTTCCGGTTCGAGTACTAGACATGACTCATGGTCTGCCCACGTGACCCACGTTTCCGCAGCCCGCCACCGCAGCTATGCAACACTAGCGCCACCACAGGCAGCTCGAAGGATTGTTCGATATTCGTGTCATTGGCGTTTTAGTTTTCGTTCAAGACGGTCGCAGAACAGCTTCGCTAGTTTGGAGCCGTCTCACTGGTACTAGTGACTACTTTGGTAACAAAATTTTTGTGGTTACCCTCACAAGGAGTAAGTTTTATCTTTACTTTAAGCCGTTACAATAATAACGGCGTCGACTGGATATTGGTAATTATTTCTTACACCAACTAAGTTTTCAGTTTTTTATGGTTTTTAAACCATTGTAAGATAGATTGGTTTCAATCTACTTAAGTACTTTAAAAATATATAAATTTTCTTCTTGAATAACGTAAGTCTGTAACTGGTTTCCCGTTAGATGACGTCTGTGAATTTTTAGTAGGAAAACGGTGTTACCGTTCGGAGATAGATTGTTCTCAATCTACTCACTTTAATATACACCGTGAATGTTTAATTACCCGAGAAAATTAACTAACATACTCAGATATCGATATACATCGCATTTGGCGAATAAAAAAACACATTTATTTTTATGAGAAATTTATTTGGAAGGTCCCTAACATTCCGTAAAAATATGCACCATAAAAGTCCTGCTAATTCTTTTTATTTTATTTGATTTTATTTAATAAGGACACACAACAGGTAACAGCTAAGAAGGTAGCACAATGTTTATATAAAGATTTAAATACTGAGCTATCACCTAAAGACATGCATCCCTGACATGAGTAAAAAAAATCATGGTTTAATTAAAATATTGACCATCTTAGTAAAATAAATTAAGTATATTGGTGCCTTATGGCCCGTAAATGTACCTATTTTTAATAAATATGTTTATAATGTTCTTTATAAATACACTTTTTAAAATTTTAATACAGGATTTTTTGGAGTTTACTCTTGAAGACATTTGTGGATTTAGTGAAGATATCAATGTCATGATTGCTCTGAGTCACATCATTGTATTGGCGACACATTCGAACTATTGGGTTGTAAAACGATGTATTATTTCGGTATACTTGAAGACAGAATAATGTCTGTTTCCGAGTTCTGTTAAAAGTGTCAAAATTAATGGCCGATAGAAGTATTGGAGAATCTAATTTTGAGGTAAGGATTTTGTGCAAATAAATAAGTTCACTCTGCTTGCGTCTAGCCTCTAACGTTACCATATTGAATTTTTTTAACCTGTCGTTATAATTGCATAGTGCCCGATGAAATCCCTGTCGAAAAGAGAGAATTATAAGAAATTTTCTTTGTAGAGATTCGATTCGACTAGTGTGAACAGCGTAGAAAGGTGACCAAATAATAGATCCGTATTCCAAGTTGCTTCTGACAAGTGTGTTGTACAAGTATATTATGGCACGAGACGTAAAAAAGTGTTTTGTATTCCGCGCTACAAATCCCAAAAGTCTAGAGGCTTTGTTGCAAATATGATTATAATGGTCCCTAAAGGACAATTTTTCATCAAATATGATGCCTAAGTCTTTGGTTTTATGTAAGCGGTTCAAGATTAGGTGGGTCAGTTTATAGTTAAAACATATTTTATTAGTTTTTCTTGTGAATGTCAAAACAAAGCATTTATTAACGTTTAAAAACATATGATTTTTAATACACCAATCGGACACCATGTTAAGATCATTTTGAAGAGTTTCTGCCTCACTAGAATTACTGATTGTTGAAAAAATCTTGAGGTCATCAGCGTATAAAAGACAAGGATTTTTAAGGCTGTTAATTAGGTCATTGATAAACACGTTAAAGAGCAAAGGCCCCAGGTGTGATCCTTGAGGAACGCCGGATGTAACAAAGGCAGGAATAGAAACTTCACCCTTAAGGGCAACTAACTGACTTCTTCGAGACAAGTAAGATTCGATCCATCGAAGTAATGACCCATGTATACCCATAGTTTTTAGTTTTTGACACAACATAGTGTGATTGACCTTGTCAAAAGCTTTAGAAAAGTCAGTGTATATGGAGTCTACTTGAATATTTTTAGCAAATGCTTCACATAAGTAGTGTTTATACTCCAGAAGGTTTGTTATGGTGGATTTGTTTTTAACAAAACCATGTTGATTAGGAGAGAGTAATGGACTGATATGGAAGTAAAGGACATCGTAGACTAATGATTCAAAGAGTTTTGAAAGGAGGATAAAATACTTATTGGTCTATAATTCTCACACATAGATTTATCACCGCTTTTATATATCGGGACAATATGGGCCTTTTTCCAAAATTCAGGAAAAACGCCTGAACCTAAAGACTGGTTGAATATCATAGACAGCGGTGAAGATAGTTCTTTTTAATTCAAATAGTAATCATTATCATTCCAACATTAACGGAACCAAAATCCATCTAATTTGGTCGCGTATTATTGGCGTACGGAACCAAATTACACAACCTGCCGACAAAAGACGTTTCTTTCTCACTCGGCAAACTCGCGTCTAAGCTCGAAGCTGGCCAGCACTCCCTTCATCAATGAACGGGCGGGCGGAGTCTCACGCGCATCCCCTACCCGCCCGCGCCATCATTGACCTCAGCTCAGTCCGTCGCGAATCTTAAACGGTCAAGGTTGTGTCACGCAAGGTCACCGGCGCACGCGACCTCCGCACCTGTGTTTACTTTAAAGTGAAGTGACAAATACCGTGATGGACTATCAGTACTGGCGAGTTCGGAGCGCGATGGATCGGCCGCGGCGGGCCCGTGCCCTGGCCTCCGCGGTCCCCGGACCTTACGCCTGTGGACTTTTTATTCGTGGAGCGAGATCAAGCCCCGAGTGTTTGTGAGTGAACCTACTAGTGTTGGTGATTTGCGAAACCGACTTATTGCGGCTTTTCAAGAGGTTCAAGCTCAAAAAAACGTGCTTATTTCTTTGAAGAATAACTTGCGGAAAAGAGCACGTGTTTGTATCTCGGAGAGAGGAGGACATTTTAAAAAAATACTGTATTTTTTCAAAGGTACGTTGATATTTGTTTTAAGGTTTTTAGGTATTTGTATCATTTGTTAATCTTGTAAATACCTAGTGGATTTCATATTTTAAAATACACCATAACTAAGTAATTAAAATAAACAATTTATTAAGCAGATAAAAAAAATTGTGAAAAGTGCTATTTTTATTACTTCGTAATGGCCACGACATACAAATCAACAGATATCACGTTTATTAAATGCTAGTGCAGGATGCGATGCGAACCCGCGATGCTTGGCGATCTTGACAATCGTTAGCACTAGGCGTAGCAGACGTGCATGCGCGGGAGACTGCGCGAGTGCCGCGCGAGTCTGAATGAATGCATGCGTCTCTCTCTCTCTCTCTCATTCAACAAATACTACGAAGATGTTTCCATGTTTCTGGTGCATTAACAGGATTTATTTGAAGTCCTATAAAACGATATTTTTGTATGAACGCTATAATATTTGTGTGTTACTTACTGATATACATATTTTTATCAACGCAAATTTTAGTTTTCTCGGGTAATTAAAAAGTCACGGTGTGTAATTTTCTTTTTAGATTACGTAAGCCTCTAACGGTTTTTTCCATTAGAGAAGTGTACGTTTTTAGAAAATATAGGTCTGTCCGCGTGCAAAAAGAACATCAGGGAACCTGGAAGAAGGATACGAAAAACTAAATGAAAAGTGAAACATGCAAGGTTCTGTATCGAGTAATTGCAACTAGTAAGGTCTGTATTATTGAGTGAGTACAATTTATAAAACCTAATTATCATTTAGTGAATATTTTTTCTTCGAAAAATATATTCATTAAGCAGAAATGAGCAAGGAACTACATGCATGCTCACGTATCCTCTTTTCGTGGATTAACCTTTCTTTCAGTTGAAGTTGAGGGGATAAGGAAGTCATTGTCATAAGAGTGAAGCAGTGGTCGGGTAGAGCTGCCTTAAATTTGCCCCTGCCACGCAGTCGTCTCTTGGGACCGGCTGCGCGTGCACTCCGACGCATCGCGTCAGTCCGATGGCCCCGTGTCCCTCTCCTGCCGGCCCACGCGCCGCGCACACTCAGACGCCGCCCGCGGTTGTCGCTGTCCGTTTCTGAAGACCTCGCGCTTCAGTCATGTGAACACTGAAGTGAACCTGTGGCCAACATGGTAGAACTAATATGTGGAAATACCGAATTTGTTAACGTTACGGGACCCAGTTCATAGATGACTAGCATGACCTGCTCTCCTTCATCTCACCGGGATAAGAGCTACCTACTATGCTTTTTCGTCGGTATGAGAATGTCAGGGCTCCGCCCTACATTCCAGTTCATAGATGACTAGCATAACCTGCTCTCCTTTATCCCACCGGGATAAGAGCTACCTACTCTGCTTTTTCGTCGGTATAAGAATGTCAGGGCTCCGCCCTACACTCTCGAAACGTTAAAAATATATTGCATCCCATTGAAATTAAAACCATCGAAGTATGTCTTGCAAGTGATGGAGTATAAGGAGCAAACGACTAATCTCCCTTATCCCACCGGGATAGGAGATCAAATACCTACTTTACTCTTCCGTTGACATATGGAAACTAGGGCACCACCCTACGTTTTAAAACGTTGAAAGTATATTGCTCGGCGATGACTATACCTCCGCCGATGGAGGATGGACCCAGGTAAGTCTCGAAACTTCCGATGATCAAGGTTGTCGCGGGGGGTAGGTGGGATGACCAACACCAAGCGTACACGATAATTTAAAGTATTTATTCGCAGTTATGCAAGTAATTATTTACACAGGGCGTAGGTGAAGGCCCGACTGACAGATTGCTTTCGGTTCCGAACTTCCCTGACGGAGCGGCCGAAGGTGGATGGTGGCCGAAGGTGGAGAACGCAGCTGGTGGTAGAGTGTGCGACGACACGGCGGTCCAGGGGCAGCCCGTAAGTGGACACGCCGATGTTCAAGCCCAAAGTTTGTTAAGCCCGAGATTCGTTCCCCGGGGATCAAAACACCAGCTTAAGCCACATTTGCATCTGCGTTTCCTCTGATTGCGACCACCATTACAGCCAAGCCAAGCAAGTCGGTTTATGTAAGAGGGTAGAACGTGAGGTGAAGAAGGATAAAAAGATCGCAATCAGAACGGAGCACAAGCACAGTAAAAATAAAACAATAAATTATGGAAATAGCTGAGAATTACGCCAAATGCAGCTAAATAACAATTGGATAAAAATAGTACGCCAATGGCATTGGAATTAATTTAATTACGAGTGAATTTACTATTAGAAGGTTAATTAATCAACAATTAAGAATAGATTACTATGATAGGATAGATGAAAAGAACAAGATCGACGAAAGTTAAATATTAAGTATTTAAATATCAGCGACCTGCCAGCAAGTAATTATAAACTAAGGTATTATTACTTAACTAAGCGTTAAAAGGTAACTGTTCATCACTTACCCTATCGGGGAGGATTTCTCACACTCTTAAATAAGTAAAATGCAGGATAACTAGTTAGTTGTAAATTTTTCACTGTCGTAAGACGTACGAAATGGAGTACGGAGACGCAGAGAGCGACACGTCCGTGCTCGTATGCTACAAAATCAGTGTGTCGCGACTGCCGGCGCTCGCGCAGCTCGCGGCCGAGGCAGGGAAGGCGTCCCCCCGCAAACATCATACGATGTTTGCAGAACAAAGGATACAAAGGATTGAATAGAAATCACTTTAGGGGTCCGCGCCGCGCATAGATAGACCATTAGCAATTACGAATAATGTCGATAATGTTGATAATCATTTGTTTTTAAATTATGTTACGTATTGAAATAAGTTAGATTTAGGTTATAAGTTAATTTAGATAGTTAAATAAGTAGTTTAATTAAAGAAATTACTATATTATAATAGTTTTTATTTTTATTTTATGTAAACATGTAACGATAACGTTACAAGGTAAAGAAGCAAAAAATCTTATCTTCCTTATCCCGCCGGGATAGAAGATCAAATGCCTATTATACTCCTCCGTTGAAATGAGGAAACTAGGGCACCACCCTACGTTTTAAAACGTTGAAAGTATATTGCTCGGCGATGACTATACCTCCGCCGATGGAGAATATGAAGCTAAAATCTGGTGGTGGTGGGTGGTCAACGAGCAAGTACACGGAACGGACGTGTCGCAAATTTTTATTCCAATTTTTTAATTACTAGTTGAAGTAAAATAGACCTTAGTGCTTTAATCTACTTAACATTTTCGCTGGTATTTACGACATCGCTAAAGTCTTTCTTGTCGTGGGCTCCACTACGTTTGACGAAGTGCGGACCCTCCCGCAACCCTCGAGTGAGCGAGACGGGCTGCGAATATTCGTCTCTTTCGCAGATACAGCGCGTGAGTACCCTCCCCATACTAACAATCTACTGCGCAACCAAAACTATGAGTGCACATCAGTCACCATCAGACAGACCTATTACGTCTGCTCATAGCGATGAATCGTTTGCGTTTCAAAGGAGTGGAGGATCGCAACCAGACCTAAGACGGCTACAACTTTGTGAATTTGAAAATCAACAAGTTACTATTAGGAGCAAAAGGAGATGACGATTTTTCACAGAGATTCGATGATTTTCAAAACAAAATTATGTCCATGCTAACCGTTATGGCTGAAACTCAACATGAAAAGCTGACTGCCATATCTCATGATGTCAGTGCAATACGAGACGAGATTTCCCAAATAAAAAATACAACTAACACATTGGCTTTGGAGCAAAAAAAGCTACAGGCGGATGTGGAACAAATGTCAAAATTTAATAACAACACTGAGATAAAGATCAAAGCCATCGAAGAAGAAATTCAGACATTCAAAGCCCTGAAACATCAGCAAATTCCAACTAGCTATGAGCACATTATCTCAGAAATGAATGACCGCACATTAAGGGAGAAAAACGTGATTATCAGTGGCATAGTTGAAATCAACTCAAAGAATCTCGAAGAGAGGCTTTCACATGACAGGAGTGAAGTAGCAAAATTGCTGAAACGTGTTGTATCAAACTATGCTGATCCGATCAAAGTTATTCGCCTCGGTAAATATGATGACAAAAAGTCTAGACCCATAAAGGCTTGCTTTATGTCATCAGAGACTGCAAAATCAATCCTACGAAACAAATCAGCAATAAATGATGCATCAAAGGAAGTTAAGATTTACTCCGACGAAACTCCAATGCAAAAAGAAAGCATGAAAAAACTAAGAGATGAATTGAAACGTCGAACAGAAGAAGGTGAAAGGGATCTTATTATTAAATTCATAAAAGGAATGCCAAAAATAATTAAAGCTTCATCAAAACCAAAAAACTAGCTAAAGAAACAATACCCAGCGACGTCAAAAATTGCACCCATCAACTAGCAAATAGTCACGCCGATGTTGGCCAGAACAGCAAAACTTTGAAATTTATGTATGCAAATGCACAGAGTATTGTTAAACCAGGAAAAATAGATGAACTTAGATGCCTCATACGTACAATACCAAATAAAGTACATGTCATATTACTAGCTGAAACTTGGATCAAATCAGAAGCAGAAGCCAAAAATTTGAGAATTCCAAGTTACACTCACTACTACAATTACAGGAAGGATAGAAGAGGTGGTGGAGTATCGATCTTTGTTCACGATGATCTGAAACATCACTACATTGAGGATTTGTGTGATAACAATGAAAGTCATTTTATTTGGATACACCTTGACAAATTGTCTTTGGATATAGGAGTGGTGTACAAGCCTGAAACAGCAAATCACCAACAATTTTTGGAAAACTATACCCAGCAGATGCTCAAACGAAAAAGAGCGATTGTCTTCGGCGATTTTAATTACGACTTACTGAAAAGAAATAAACCTACAACCGCCTATAAACAAACGATCCGAGAAAATGGTTTTAGAATACTAAATAAAGTCGACCCACGATACTGTACTCGAGAGACAGCCAATACTCGAACCATCCTGGATCATGTTAGCACAAACATATCCAATAACTTATTCCACCTAGTCATCGTAGAATCCGCTTTGTCTGATCATAAGGAGGTAATACTAGAAGTTGATAGGATCATATCCGAAAAACCAAAAAAAGTCCAATACACAGCAGTCGATTACAACCTATTATATAAAGGAATGGAGGCATTAATTCCAACCGAAAAAATCAATAGCTATGAAGACTTGGAAAAGATTGAACAATCTTTTTGAGGCTGTACGAAAACACACTGTGAACAAAACTAAGACTCTGAACCCACCCAAGAACGACTGGATAAATAAAGAAATAATAGATTCTATACAAAAACGAAATTTACTTGCATATAAAAGCCTACGGTCACCCAACGATAATACAGCAAGGCTTGAATATTTGCTTGCGCGAAAAACTGTTAGAGCAAAAATACAAACTGCAAAAAGTAATTATTACCAAAAGCTCTTCAAGCACTGCTTTGGCAAATCACTCAAAATGTGGAAACTTATTAACAATTTAACTAATAATAAGGTCAAAGCTAATTGCGCTCCCTCAAAACTTACTACCGATGCGGGTAATGTCACTGAGGTCAAGGATATCTGTACAACTTTCAATGCCTTCTTTGCCAATGTAGGATCTAATTTAGCAAATCAGATACCTCTGCGATACCGTAGTAATCCGGACCTAGCACAGGTGTGCGGCCCGTCAGTATGTTCAGCTGAAATGAAAAGCTTTACACCGGCTACTACAACTGAAATCGAAATAATTATCAATAACTTAAGTTCTAATACAAGCTCTGGTCTAGATGGGATAAGTTGCAAAGTGGTTAAGTGTCTTAAACCTGTAATCTTGAGCGAACTGACCAGATGTATCAACATATGCTTGGAAAGTGGGAATTTTCCTGATAGTCTCAAAATAGCTAAAGTTACTCCAGTTTATAAGTCAGGTAGCAAGTCGAATACAGAGAATTATCGTCCCATTTCAGTACTCCCAATCTTCTCTAAAATTATTGACAAAGTGATCTATAACCGCATCGAAGAGTACTTAACATCTAATAAAATACTTTTTGAGAAGCAATACGGTTTCCGTCCAGGAGCAAGCACTCTGTCAGCATCCATTGATCTTATCACAAACCTTAAAAATAAAATCGACCAAAAGAAGATAGCACTAGGACTATTTATAGATCTTAGGAAAGCATTTGACACCATTAGCCACACACTGCTTTTGCGAAAGTTGGAGGCCATAGGAATCAGAGGCACAGTCTTAAAAATGCTTCAATCTTATCTTACTAATAGATATCAGGCCGTTAGAATTGGGAACGACCAGAGTGACTTTGAGCGGATAACGTATGGCGTACCACAGGGATCAATCCTAGGCCCACTATTGTTTTTAACGTACATAAATAATATAAGCCAAATAGGTCTTAAAGGCCAAATCTCTTTGTATGCCGATGACACCTGCTTGTTCTATTTTGGTGGTGAAATTGCTTCGTTAATTGAACAAGCACAATCTGATCTTGACGCACTTTTCAACTGGTTCCAATACAACTTACTTACTATGAATGCAACCAAAACCAATTATATGATATTTCATGCACAGAATAAAAAAATACCCGATATTGCACCGCTAAATGTTAACCATGAGCCGCTTTCAAGAGTATACTCAGAAAAGTATCTCGGCCTGATTCTTGATACTCAACTAACTTGGAAACCCTGCGTTGAGAAGATTCGGTCTAGATTGTCATCGTTAATGGCAGTTCTGCGCGGCAATGTTCGCTGTTTTCCTAAATCAGTGCGATACACGATTTATAACACATTGGTGAAAAGTCACTTAGACTACCTTATCGAGGTATGGGGTTGTGCTGCAAAGAGTAATATCAGCCCACTTCAAAGGGCACAAAACAAAATAATTAAACTGCTATTTCACTACGATTACCTTACCCCAACGTCTAAAGTCTATAACGAAACTCGTATCATGACAATCTCACAAACATACAAATATAACACGTGCATACTGGTACGAAAGATCCTGAATCACAAAATTATTTCAAAAATTAAATTCACTAAACGGTATGAAATTCAAAACCGTGTTAGTAGGCGCGCCAGCAATATCATCCTTCAGATCCCCCGTACTAAATACGGTAAAAAAAATATAATGTATGAGGGAGCTCAATTGTACAACAAATTACCAAATAATATTAAACAAATCAAATCCTTTAATATATTTAAGGCAAAGCTGAAAAAACACATTATGAGTGACTATTCCGAATTCCAATAATATTAAAATAAAAGTGACAGGCAATCGCCATTGAGTAATCTCCATCAATCTTAAGTCAATGGAAACTGTGAGTCGTTACTTAATAAGAGCCATAATTTTATTTTATTGTAATTTCTACCCACATTGTTTTTGTTCGTGTCCTGCACTTGCTTGTTAAATTGTTTCAAGTGATTTTGTATTTCTCTGTAAAGTGAATGTATGTAATATTCTTTTGAGAAATAAATATCTTAAACCGTAAATCTCCCTTATCCAGCCAGCATAGGAGATCCAATGACGGTCTGTCTACACTGTAGCAGCTACAGTCATGCCGTACTACCACGCAACTTTATTTTTTCGTTGGAATGGGGACACTAGCGCACCGTCCCATATCCTCTAAACGTTAAAAATAAAAGAGTAGAATCCTCCTTATCCCACTGGGATAGGATATTAAATTATTATAATCTGACAATGACATGACGTCGTAAAGTAGCCTTACGTTACTTTTACTACTTTCAATACTAGAGCGATGTGCTGTAAAAAAAAAAAAAAAACTTTTGTAATTTAATTAATCTCCCTGATCCCATCGGGATAGGAGATCAACTTAAGTTCTGGCTTAACGTTGCCATTTATCATAGGTACTGACCAGTACCGTGAGGAGAAACGAGCTCTTACTTACAAGGATTAATATGATATAATTTAACCTTTTAATTATTTTTGCAACCTAGATCAGGATAAACTTCAGACATGTTTTAATATGTATACTCGTACTATTGGCACAAAATATGCTAAAAGCAGCGGAGCGCACTTCCAGATTTTTTCTATATCAAAAGACTCGACAGATCTGATTTTAAAGTACCACCATATTCTTGGAAATAAATGATTTTGATTTTGATTTTTTGATTTTGAAAACCAATAGACTTAGATTTTACACCTATGATCACGGTCGTGTTCTAATAATGCCGTACTTTTTACAAACAACCTATATAACAAAAATGATATTTTTGTTTACCCTCGACCAATAGGCAAGTAATGCGTGACAAGTTTTCGCAATGACCTGCTGCCCTCTAAACATTAGCATCATTAACAAATTGGACTGTTCATAGCTGAGAGATCGTAGCACATGCATCTTTTAACGGCAGTACGACTTCCTTCTGGTAAACTCAAAACCCTGCCTATTTACAAAGGGTCTAATACCTCAGAGGTATTACCTCTTATATCTATAAGGTAGATGTCAAAACATCTAGGCCGGTCAATAAACATATGGAAGTCTACCCCGCCTTTAAAAGTAGTCATACTTTTATGACACCGTTGTTCTTAATTTCATGAATAAATCGCTATTTATTCGAAGTTGACCATACCGTAGTATGAAACCCCGAGTTGCGGACATTTTTATCAAAGAAGATTAAAGATAATCATAAATACTACACTTTTGAGCTTTATCAGCTAGGTGTAACATCTAATGTGCAAAGCTTTGCATCGATGCGGTAAGATGACGTAAAGGCAAAATGCGAGTACTACCTCTACTTGCTGAAGACACCACACTGATTTATTTGGGTACGAACTGTAGCATAACAATGTGCGGATACCCACACCACATAGGTACCATACATAATGTAAAATTGTAAATAGTTGCACACTAATGCAATCAAATATTTATCGTTTGATGCAGATTAAGACCATGCAGCGTGTCCCGTAATCCCGTTACTTAGATAAAACTTGTAATACCTACATGCTAAGCGCTGGGGCAAAGAGTGGGGATCGCTCTGCGATTTCACGAAACGATCATCATAAAGATGCGTGTGCGTAAGCCAATCACATAATCGTAATGGTCTTCTGCGCATCTTTCGCCCACGCTAAACATCCGTGTTGTAATGATGTTGATTGACGTCAGTTGAGATCAATCGACTTAACAAACAGATCTAGTCTAGCTTGATTGTGGATAGAATCTCCACAGACAATCCTAAAGTCTCCTTCCCAACATATGCAAAATTAATCAGATCCAAACTTAAAAAATGCGCACTAATAAGAATTGTTTCCGAATTTTCTGGTAGTAATAGTTATACCTACTTACGTAAAAACTACTACATGTTACATAAATTATATTTGGCAATTTTATTTAAGAAAGTAGCAATTGCATTCTTTTGCCATTTGAACTAAAACAAACAAAAAGTGTGGGTAGTATTACATACTCGCCGTTGTGATCGTCTGACACAACTGTTGTTGTTGAATGGCAAAATGCGATGTAAACCAAAACATCGACTTATTTATTGAGTAGCTTTAGGTTTTTCGTCGCAAAACAGAAGAACACAAAATAGAAAATCACATTCTATTATCACATACCTACTGTTGTACAATCTGTCTGATCTGACGATGATTTTCGCCGCGTTCTGTGAAACATTTTCTTTTTGTAAAACTTGGTGCTATAAACCAGGAATCAAATGTTGTAGCTTGCAAATGAGCTGCGTCTTTATTTACTTTAGCTGGATTAACACGCTTTCAGCATTAAGACAGCGCTTGTATGTAGGTGTTTTGATATACGTACGTGAAGTACATTTTAATTTGTCGCAAATCGCATTCGATTACTTAGTCATGCCAATTTCACCCATTTCTATACACTTTGTGTTAAAAATAGCGAAAACGGGTTATTAAACTAGCCGTAACGCTAAATTATAACTATTATACTAGCTTACTGAATGATGAACAACACAGAGTAATTTTATACTTCAAATTCTTATCTTTGGCAATAGAGCCATATGGCAAAACACCTTCACAATAGAAAATTTCATGAGCAGAACACACGATTAAAATGTAATGAGTGTATCGGTATGACAGGTGTTCATGTGTGCAACTGGCATGGAACTGGTACCAGTTTACACTCGTATTGTGCTATGTGGGATAGCTGAACATCCTATGCGAAACTTAAGGCATTAACCTACGCGCTGCTGATATTTTGCAATAGAAAAAACATTTAGTACTTTAATAGTGCACTTAATTTTTGCTAAGCCTCCGAGCTACTTGTCATCGTAGCAAAAAGCTACAGCATTAATTAATGAATCAAGCTTACTTGACTTTATGCTCTGTCTTAAACTTATATTACAGCATTCTAGACAGTGCCTAATCACAGCGCAATATCATTTACTATCTCAAATCATATCGGCTTAAAGGCGAACTGGGCAGTCTTCATTATAACTTAGCAGATAGTTGCAAAGTTAATTCATAAACTGTTTATTTTTAACCAAGTATAGACTAAAAATATTTTTGATAATCCTAGGGTGTAATCGACGATCTCCGTAGCCGATAGGCGAGCACGCCAGACTTGGCATCGCCACCTCTGTGGTCCCGAGTTCATAGCTAAGCCTGCTATCCGGGCTATTATATAAGCTTCTGCGTAAGATCATACGAGCAAAGTAGATGTGCTTGACCTGTCAAACATATTTAGTTTAATTGGTCAACAATATTTTAGAAATATGCACAAACCGCTGATTTATTAGTCTGAATTACAACTAATAGGCTTATAGTAACTAACACATCGGTAATGTTTGACTGCACTTATGCAAAAATTAACACATTTCACACTAGCAACTGGATGTATTGTACAATAAGTCCAAAAAATTAGTTTCTAGCTAGCTAAGGATACACAGTTATACAAATTTATACTATTGTAAGGAACACCCTCTCTACGTCATCGATCTACCCGCAGTTGTGTATAAAAACAGAGTGACTTGACTGGGGAGCTCATTTGCTTCTTGGCGCTCGGAGCGGACGGACGACTACGAGAATCCCTGTCGGTTGATCCAAGGTCACGTGAGCCATTTTCATTTTTAGTGTCGTAGCAAGTGTGTAATCGTTACTTTTGATTATATGAGTTCTGTTTCATGTGTGTTGTGAATAATTTCGTGAGGCTGTAGTTTGTAATGAATAAATTTGCTAAAAAATATCTTATATCAGAAGTGGGATAACAGACTAGTTTGCCCATTTGTGTAATTAGTTGTGTGTTAGTTACTAGTTAATTATTGATAAAATTGCATTAATTGTCTTGCAGAGTCGAGTAATTAGTTAATTAGTGATGACTTGCAAAAATTAATAAAAACAAGAAAGCCGTTATTTTTCTAGACTGTATTTGAAATTGCGTAACGATTGCTCGCTTAGCGTTAGTCTGCTGTTTCTAAACTTTGTGTTAACTTGTTTAAGTGGTAAATATGGTGCGTTCGAGATCCCGAAGCCGTGAACGGCAACACGCTCGAAGTAGGTCGCGAAAACGACGTAGCTCTCGAAGTAGGCGAGTTTCGCGGAGTAGGTCGCGTGATTGTAGTTCTGTTGATTCGCGACATAGCTCAAGTGATGAACGGTATGATCTACGAAGTGGCTTGCGTGTCCGAGATCGGCGTGATTCGCGTAGTACCGAAGGACGCCATTCCCGTGACAGGACTAGGAATAGGATTCGTCCGCGTACTCGTCGTCGGCATCGTTCACGATCACTAGGCGATACCCGTGACGATGTCAGGTCCCCCTCGCGTAGTAGCTCACGCGAGCAGCGCCGGCGTTATATGCAACGTAACACCCGTGATAAGTCTCAGTCTTGCTTGAAGGGCGACGCTAAAGTTTGGTTGGGTGAGTGGGTCACCAACGATAGGACGTGGTCTAACTTTAAACAAGAGTTTAAATCGCTATGTCCTAGTAAACTGGACTTTGCCAATATCTTATTCAAAGCAATGAATACGACATCTGACAAATACCCCACTTTTGCGGAATACGCTCGTAGGACTTTGCTACGTTTAAAGAAAGTCCAAGGACTAAGTGACGAGTTAAGGACACTAATTGTTATTCGCGGTTTAGATAGTCCTCAGGTACGCGCGGCTGCCGCTAATGCAAACCTTACTCCAGATACCATCGTATCATTCCTATCAATCTATACGAAACCCAACTTTACGAAACGAGATAACTTAGGAGGTTCAAAAAAACAAGCTCCACCAAACTCTAATAACCGCTTAGGTCCGAAATGTTTCACTTGTAATGAACGGGGACATGTAAGAAGAAATTGCAAGCGCTCAAAGCCAGACATGGCTCCGCCCGGTTCGAAGCCTGGCCCTAGTAATCTGTGCACTTTCTGTAAGAAGCAGGGACATACCGAGGACAACTGCTTCACCAAAGCGCGGTCAAAAACACGAAATCAGCGTAATGTTAATCTTTGCTCTCATCGATCACAAAATTTTTAGAATAACGACATAACTTCCGCGGTAGTAGATGGGGTACCAGTTGATGTACTCATTGACAGCGGCGCCCTCGATGTGTCCCTAATTTCTTCAGACGTCCTTAAACATATCTCATGTCAACCCAAGCCAAGGCGATGCGTATTGAAGGGCATAAATGACAAAGAAATCGTTGCATCTTCTTTTGTTACCGTCACTGTAGAATTCAGCGAAATATCCATCGAGGTAGATCTGGTAGTAGTCCCAGCTTCTTTTATGAGCGCCCCTATTATAATAGGCACCGATGTATTGAATCGCGACGGAATTACTTTCGTTCGAACCAAAGACAAGCAGTATCTCACGCGTAGTACAGGCACTTGTCCCCACGTTAATGCAGTTGAGTTAGGTGACCAAGTCAAAGTAAATACTCCCCTTCAGGGTGGGGAACTGGAAAGCCTTATGTCCGTCATAAACGAGTTTTCAGATTATTTGATATCGGATACCGCCGCGACAACTGTTCGAACAGGCGAGATGGACATAAAGCTTAACAATCCCGCCCCGGTAGTATATAGACCGTACAAGCTTTCGTATCAGGAAAAACTCAAAGTTCGAGAAATTACCAATGATCTGTTAGACAAAGGTGTAATTAGGCGTTCTAACTCTGAATTCGCAAGCCCAATTATACTTGTTAAGAAGCGCGACGGCTCCGACAGGCTTTGTGTCGATTACAGGGCTCTAAATCGAAATACGATTAAAGATAGATACCCTCTTCCACTAATAGACGACCACATTGATAGGCTCGGCGGCTCAAAATATTTCTCCAGCCTTGATATGGCTACGGGCTTCCACCAAATCCCCCTAAAGGAAGAGAGTATCCACCTTACTGGTTTCGTCACGCCAGAAGAGCACTTTGAGTATGTAAAAATGCCTTACGGGTTAGCCAACTCATCTATCGTGTACCAGCGCATAATTAACGATACTTTACGAGATCATATTAATGAGGGAAATGTCCTAGTTTACGTCGATGACGGTACTCCTATTGACCAATACCGTAAGTGAAGGGATTGAGTTGTTGCGTAGAGTACTAGGAACCCTTACTACGGCCGGGTTTTCGATTAATCTTCGTAAATGTTCGTTTCTCGTGACGGAGGTGGAGTATTTGGGCAAAGTGATAAGTCAGGGTCGGGTTAGGCCGAGTCATATTCATATTCATATTCATTTAATCACTTCATAATGTAACAGCAGTATTATATACAATATACATTAGCATTAAAGGTGGTCAATAGTTACATTACAACCTCCATGAGGCATACGTGAACATTGTCAAACATTGAAATCAAATTAAATATCATTCCATTCATGATTCCTTATATAATTCATGCTATAAAATTTTCTTAATTACATTCTATTCTAATTTTCAATACATTATGTCAAATGCTATTAAGCTGATTGATTACTAGATGTCAATTTCGTCATTATATTAATTGCAAATGTCAAAAATAAAAATTAAATGTGGTCAATATAGAATTATTAATATTATGAAATTACTAAGGTAAAGATGTCAAAAAAATGTCAAGAATAATAATTTAAAATTTATCTCTAAAATATTCATTCAAGTCATAGTACGATTTTGCAACTAATATTTTTTTTAACTCGTTATCGAATCTAGTACCTTGGAGGGCTTTAATCGAGTTGGGCAAATTATTGAAAACTTTGACGGCCATATAGTACGGACCGCTTTTATACAGTGCTAGTCGGGCCGCGGGTAGAACGTAATCATTTGCGCGGCGCGAGGCATAACGGCTCGACATGTCATCAAAGTGTTTGAAATACTTACCGTGTTTTCTTATAAAACGACACAATTCATATATATAAATGCAAGTAACAGTAAGTACTTTGTATTTTACAAATAACAATCTACATGACTCTCGTGGTGCTGTGAACGTTATAATTCTGAGACATCGCTTTTGTAATACAGATACAGCGGATACATCAGTCGAGTTGCCCCAGAATATTATTCCGTAACGTATCCAGGCAGCAGCGTGGCTGTGATACGCTGTGAGCGCACACTCATTACTTGTATTTTTGCGGAGTTCCCGCAGAGCATACGAGAAGCTACTAAGCTTACTGACTACTATTTCCACATGTGGTTTCCACGAGAGTGTCGCATCCATCGTGATTCCTAATAATGAGAATGTGTTGACTTGCTCAATGACTTGATCCTGATAAGATATTGAGAGTAATACCTCTGTTCTCTGGTGTGGTCTAAACTGCATCATTTTCGTTTTGCCAAAGTTGAGGGTAAGTCCTATTTCTTTTAGATGTGATACAATTTTGTGTAAGCAATCTCTAATAATGCGTTGCAAATTACTTACATTATCACGCTCACAAGTGACTATAAGTGTGGCATCGTCAGCAAACAAAACAATTTTATGGGTGACTAATAAAGGTAGTTCGTTTATATAGGCTAAAAATAATAAACACCCTAACACACTGCCCTGAGGTATAGACCCTGTCACAGCTTGTGTTGAGGATTTAATTTGCTTTAGCTCTTTGGTTCTATTATTTAAATGAGAATAGTCCACGAAAAGTAGAAGCTTTGGCCAATACTACACCACCAGAGAACGTAAAACAAGTACGTCAGTTACTCGGCTTGGCAGGGTACTTTAGACGGTATATAAAAGATTACGCCACAAAAACTGCTCCCATCGCTCATCTCACTCGTAAAGATATCAAGTTTGTTTGGACTCCTCAGTGTGAGGATGTTCGACAAGACCTCATTAGACATTTAACAAGTGAACCAGTTCTCGCAATTTTCGACCCAAATCTTCCCACCGAGGTCCATACAGACGTAAGCAGCCTAGGCTACGGTGCTGTCCTATTACAAGTCCACCCAGATTCTAAAAAGTGCATAGTAGCATACTTTAGTAGGTCGACTCAAGGAGCTGAGAGCAAATATCACTCCTACGAACTTGAAACCCTTGCTGTCGTCAAAGCACTTCAAAACTTTCGACATTATCTCGTTGGGCTAAAATTCGTAGTTGTTACTGATTGTAACACCCTAAAGTCAACCGAACGTAAGAAAGACTTACTACCCCGAGTTGCCCGCTGGTGGAACTACCTCCAAGACTTTAACTTTTCTATTGAATATCGCAAAGGAGCGATGATGCCTCACGCAGACTTTTTAAGTCGTAACCCCGTAGTTAGAATCAACCAAATTTCCCGACCACGTAATTGGGCCCAAATAGCGCAATCAGCCGACAATGAGACTTCAGAGCTCATTCAAAAACTACAAGACGGCACCTTAGATGCTACTCAATACTCTGTTCAAAATGGTATTCTGTACTACAAGTACGTTCCGGTAGGCGAACAACAACGACTGCTTTGCTATATACCCAAGGGTCACCGACTTAGCCTCCTCAGAGTGTTTCATGATGAACACGAACATATAGGCGCAGAGAAAACTCTCGATCTCATTTTGATACATTTCTGGTTCCCAGGACTCAGACGGTTCGTTGGAAAATACGTGAGCTATTGCATCATATGTATTTCACATAAGAGAGTTCCTCGTGCTCCATTGCAGAATATCACATCATGGGAGAAACCAGACACCCCATTCCATACCGTGCACGTCGATGCTCTAGGTCCTCTGCCTGTATCCGAAGGATACAAATTCGTCCTCGTTATAGTGGATGCTTTCACTAAGTACTCTCTTCTGTACCCAATATACAGGCAAGACGCCACCGAATTAAAACGCGTCGTCACGCAAGCTATTTCTTTGTTTGGGGTACCTAAGCTTATGATTACGGATAACGGGCGAATGTTCGAATCCAGCGACTTCGTAACGTGGATAAACGAGCTTGGCTGTGACCTTCACTACATAACACCAGAGATGCACCACGCTAATGGTCAGATGGAGCGGTACATGCGTACTGTTTTCAACATGCTCCGTATACAAGCGAATCATAAAAATGTATCCTGGTCAGACATGCTGTGGAAGCTTCAGTTAGTGCTCAACATCACGAAGCAGAAGACCACTCAAGTTTCCCCGTTAAACCTTCTAATCGGTACAGAAGCTACAACTCCGGTAATACAAGCACTGGTGCGTGACGTGGCTGTTGAAGGCTAAACACCTAACCGCGAGGCTCTAAGGGAACTCACTAGGAGCAGAGCCCGCCAACTACTGAGAAGCAATCAGGCTAGACAAGACGAGCAGGTCAACCGACGGCGACGTTCACCTCGCCAATTTAACCTTAACGATTGTGTGTTCGTTATAAAGTTTTCTCAGTCGACAGGAAAGCTCGACCCCGGCATGCGCGGTCCTTATAAGGGAGTAGAAGTACTACCTTGTGGCCGTTATGGACTCCGCTTGCTGAGTGGTTCCTACGGCAAGACGACGCAGGCTGCGGCTCAACATATGGTGCCGTGGCGGGGCGAGTGGTGCCCAGAGACATGTGCTGCATTTTTTGAGAGTAAGTTGAGTGTGTATGTGCTGGTCGCTGTGGTACTAGTCACACAAGCGTTCGTCGCTTGGCGTTTGTCGCTACACATGGGCGTTTGTCGCCATAGCGCTTGGTGGGTCCCAAGTCGTTGCATAGGCTGATCAGTGTGGTCAGCTTATGGTCCGTTGGTCGGACGGCTCACACGTATGAATACGGTCTGCGTGTTGGCCAGCTCACACGTACGAATACGGTCTGCGTGTTGGGCAGTTTGCACGTACGAATACGGTCTGCGTGTCAAGCGACTTGACGTATAAATACGGTCTGCGTCAAGTCATGTTACAGGTACTCTGAATGCCGAAGATGGTCGGCGCAACGAAGTCTCTCTGGCGAGGGACGGCAGAAAGACAGGCCTATGTTGGGTTTGAGTTTTTTAAGAGACGTCTCTGGTTTATTTTCAGAACGATGGATGTATGACTTTAATGTGTGAAGCGTTCAATAGTTTGATGTATGAATTAACTGAATGACGATTGAGTGAAAGGTTAACAAGGCTGAATGTCTTTGACTAAGCTTATGTAACTATCTCTAACGGAACGTTGTTTTCAGATGATAATGAAGATGTTGAGGAGACTGCACCAGCAGGATCCGGACGGAATGCAGTCGACCCGTCCATGCCACTACTAGATGCAGAAGTAGAAGCTGGACCGTCGGCGCTAGACGTCGCGGGCCCCAGCGGCACCACTCAAAGAGCTTGTGTCGAGGACGACACACAGTCAGGAGAGGCCGTGTAAGGAACACCCTCTCTACGTCATCGATCTACCCGCAGTTGTGTATAAAAACCGATTGACTTGACTGGGGAGCTCATTTGCTTCTTGGCGCTCGAAGCGGACGGACGACTACGAGAATCCCTGTCGGTTGATCCAAGGTCACGTGAGCCATTTTCATTCTAAATAATATTCTATTCTATTCTATTCTATACCCATTGTCCAGATTGATGACTCGTCATCTTCGACTGTCACCGCTCCTGATGATAGGCCCCTAATCAGTCAATCTTCAACTGATACAGCACCAAGCATGCGACCACTTTACAGTCCAGCCCCTGAAAATAACAACGACTTACCGTTTTTACCAGACTTAGATGACGGCACAGTTCACACTAGCGTTGAACATCCTGACCTTGAATTACCAGTCTCAGAGGACCCCTTAAATAAATTCAAAAGACAGCTAATCATAAAAGTTAATACTAACGCTTGCGACGCCAGACCAAAGACAACTATTCCTTTTGAGACCTTTCGAAAAACAATAGTTCAAATTTCTGAAAACAATCTTGAACAGGATATTTTATCAGTCGTTAAAAATCACATAGATCCGAAATTGCGTACAGCAATCCTAGTACAGCCACTGAATAAAATGTATGAAATTGTACCCATTTTACAAAAATATTTTCAAAATAATGCAGTAAATTTAGTGCTTGTCAAAAAGGAAATTCAGGATGTTCGTGATTTTCTGAACCAACAAGACATAATATCAAAATACCATGAGGGAAAAACTAACCACAGAGGCATCAATGAAACTCATTTAGCATTATCTGAACGTTACTTTTGGCCAAGATTAAGAGACAGTATAACCAAATACATTAATCAATGTGACATTTGTAATCGCGCGAAATACGATCGCGACCCCTTGCAACCCAAGTTTCAAATTGTACCACCGCCCCATAAGCCATATCAAGTAGCCCATGTGGATGTACTCACAATAGAACAGGATAAATACCTTACAATTATAGACGCTTTTACAAAATATGCACAAGTATACCGATTACCAGATTGCACTGCCCCTAATATAGTTAAAGCACTCTTAACGTTTTCACACTGTGTCTTGTTACAGACCAAGGTACAGAATTTACGAATCAGGTAGTTAGTGAATTTTTGAAATTACACAAGGTGCAGCATCACAAAATAGCTGCTCATGCTCCCAATGAAAATGGAATGATAGAACGTTTCCATAGCACTCTTTTGGAACATGTTCGCCTATTAAAATTGCAACACAAAAACGAACCGACACAAAATTTAATACCATATGCAATTATTGCTTATAACAGCTCTATCCACAGCCTGACAAAGTGCAGACCATTCGACCTTATAACTGGACATTTTGACCCTAGGAACCCGACTGACTTAAATTTATCAGAACGACTTTTGCAACAGTACTCACAAGAACATCGCAGTAAAATGGATACAGTATATAACATTATACATGACACATCATATGCCGAGCGTTCAGCAATAATGGAGCGCCGTAACTTAGACCGCGAACCTGAAATTCAGTATAATCAGGATCAAACAGTTTACGTTAAAAATCCAGCTGCTACTAGGCAGAAAACTGCACCCCGCTATACTCACGATAAAGTAATTACTAATCTGCCTATCCACATTTACACATCCAGAAAACGAGGCCCAGTTGCTAAGACTAGACTAAAACGGGAAAAGAAAAATAAAGACAATACGTTGTTACAGGATCCTCCAAATCATGACGGGCCTGGACCGAGTACAAGCAGGTCCACTAACTCAAAACTTGATCCGACTTGATGACCTGTCTGACGGACCTGGAATTCTCCCCTTTAAACTTGGGTCTGCAAAAATCGTATCCCATGACCATACCTTTCTCCAAGAAATTGACCTTTACAAGATACAACAACAGATCGACTTGCTACAGACCCAACTAACTGATTTGGCTAGTAGATTATCTAACAAAAATTTTGTCCTATTCAAATATCAAATATTGCATTTATTCAGTAAGCTTAATAAAACTTTACAGGAACTAGAAACTTTTGAACCGAAAAGAGTTAAAAGAGGCCTGTTTAACCCTTTAGGAACTTTTATTAAAAGTATATCGGGCAATCTCGATAACGAAGACGCTCTAAGATTCGATAACGCTCTTAAAATATTGCAAAATAATGATCAAGAGCTTTCTGTTAGTTTTAATAAGCACATTAGTTTATACAAGGAAATGACTCTCCAACAAACTCAAATTTTAAATAATATCACTTACAACCAAACCTTAGCTATCAAACCCGAACACACAGTGACTGCGTCTACAATCTCATCTATCATCAAGACACAGCGGATTGCCATCCTACGTCTATATCACTCCTAAAGGAAGCACTTCTAGAACTCGACAGTCAGCATTTCATTCTATCAATGCCTAATGAAATCAGAGTACAAATGTCATGCGCACAAGAAAAATACCACCTGCTAAAAGGCAGCTACTTAGCAACGATTCCACGAAATTGCAGCATTCGAACATCAGAATTCACAATTGTTAACACCGACAACAAACTCCACGGACAACCTGTCGAAATAATGACATTCCCGCACTCAATACCGATGTCAGCTAATTCGAAGAAACATCTGCCGCATTATAATTTCACAACAATCGACTTGAACAAATTGCACAATATTCAACATCAATTACTTATGGACCCACCTCTCGAAATTAATAATGAAAACTTATCCAGCTTATATCACACCACAATACCTACTTATGTCATCATACTATTAAGTGCATTTGCACTCAGTAGTCTGACTTATTACTTGAGACGACAAATCAATCAAAACCAAATGAAATCGTCACAGCCCCAGGACATTGAAATGACTTCTGCAGTTTCTACACCATCCTTTAAAGAAAGAAGATCCGCAACATTTGCTCTTCACCTTCGCAAATAGTTGCTCATCTAGGAGGGGAGGTGTTACGAGTGCAAGCCTCGTCTACGTCACGCGTATATCGTAGTGTTGCGCAAGTGCAGGTGGCTCGATTGAGCAATCGTGTTAAAAAGTGCATAGTGGACAGATTTCGCTCATGTGAACCTTTTGGACTGTTTTCGGATATCTTTGAGCTTCAATCGCGGGAGCACAAGGACGTTAGTTCCTAAGATCTGATCATCGCGATCAATTAGTTATAATCATTTTGTAACCATTTTTATAATAAATATAATTGTAATTAAAATATAGTTTTTTAAAAATCCTACCCGACGGCTCAATTCACCTCAGTTATAGGAGATTTTAGGTTAGGTTTAAAGAATTTATTCTCATAAGAAATTTACATTTCACTTAAAATGAGATAACTACTACTAAATTTATACATAATATAATAATTAGTCGTCGCAGCTCCCTGTTATGTGTATTTTGAGTTTGCGCTTAAACGTTTCCACGCTCTTACATTTCTTGATACTCTCTGGCAAGTTGTTATATAGCTGTACTCCCTCAAATAGTATGGTCTTTTTACCGTAATTCGTTCTCGGAGTAATTAGTTCTAGTTTATTCTGTTTTCGCAAGTTATGTTTATTAGTTTTTATATTCAAATCTAAATTTGATTTTATTGTTTTAGTTAAAATCTTTTTTATTAAAATGCATGTGTTATAAATGTAAATTTGATTAAGATTAAATATTTTTGTTTTATTATATAATTGTATTGTAGCAGTACGGAACGGATAATGGAATAACATCTATCCCAGTACTCGCATTAGTATCTAAGTTATCAATAATCATTCTTATTTCGTCTGCACTGCAAGGTTTAAGTTCATTTAAAGTTACATCATGGACGTAGTTATGACCATACATTAAGATATTTTCTGTGTTTGTGTGGTATTCATTAGGTATCTTATTAGCCAGGTCAGCACCAATTGATGAGAAAAAGGAGTTAAATAAGTTGCAAATTTCAGTTCCATCAGTTACCAAATTAGAATTCGACACCAAATTTGGGGGAGCGCAGCTATTTTTTACTTTATTGACTGCAAGGGTATTAATAAGTTCCCACATTTTTTTTGGCTTATCGTATGTTTCGTGGAATAACCTGTGGTAGTAATCTTTTTTTGTGTTCTTGATCATACTTTGTACTCTATCTCGCTCATTTTCAAATAACTTTTTAGTATTTTCATCCGTAGGTTTTCTTTTAGTTTCCTTCCATAAGTGGTTTCTTAAGTTAAATTTATTAAGAATATCCTTATTGATCCAGTCTTTTTGTGTTGGATTTAGTACTTTAGTTTTCATTACCTTGGCAAGTTCAATATTTTCTAAAATATGTTTTTCTAAACTACAATAGTCATCTTCAACACTATCTATTGATTTTAATGAATTTTAGTATAGCTTGTCGTAATCCAGGGCTGCATATTGAACTCTTTTATTTAAAACTGGGGTCAACTTGCCAACTTCAAGGAACAGTTGCTTGTGATCTGATAGGGACGATTCCATAATCGACAGACTAAAAGAATGATTGTATATGTTTGTACTCACATGGTCTATAATGGTTTTAGTTGTGCTAGTTTCACGCGTGCAGTACATGGGGTCAATTTTATTTAAAATTTCGTATCCACTTTCCTTTACTCTATCTTGGTATTCGAGGACGTATCTATCTTTTTTCAGCAGATCAATGTTAAAGTCGCCACAAACTATAGCTCTCTTCCGCTGTTCTAGTTGAGCTGAGTAGATCTCTAGGAATTTGTCAATTTCAGAATCTCCATCAGGCTTGTATATAACTCCAAAGTTAAGTGACAATTTTCTTATATATACCCATAAATAGTGGTTGTCGTTATCGATGACATCTTCTGTTAGGTTGAATTGTATCGTGTTATGAATATAAATGGTTACGCTACCACCTCTATTATCCTTTCTGTAGTTATATATGTGTGTATAGTTTGGAATTTGATACAGCTTAGCATCTTCTTCAGAGACGATCCATGTTTCTGTAAATACTAAAAGGTGAGTTGTCTTGGGTATAGCCTTCAATATGCACTTTATTTCGTCAATTTTGTCTTTATTCCGGATACTACGTAGATTTATGTAAAAAATTCGGAGTGACGAAGGTACGAGCGGGAGATCCTCATATTTATTAATTAAATGATGACATAACTTAGGAGTATTTAAATGGCCTTGTGCGGCAGCAGGATTCAGTTTTTTTTATTGATTTTATCTTTAACGATTCGGGGTATTCCTTTTATATATTTAATAATCAAATCGGTTTCACCATTTTCAAGGCGTTTTTTTAACTCGTTTTTGACAGTCTGAAGATGATTTTTTTGCGCTGGAGTTTGATCATAGTAAATTCTTATATTCTCTGGGAATTTCGCTTTATTTTTGAGTAGCAGTTTGGGTGTCACACCATCATCAAAACAGATTTTCAAAGGCCGGTCCTTTCCTGGAATATATTTGCCCAGACGCATCGATTTGCTCGGCTTCGGACAGTCACCAAGTACCAACGTGACTAGATTCATGAACTCTTCAATGTCGTGATTACTTCGAGTATTGTAGTTTTTGTCGTTTATTTCGGTTATACCTGTAACTACAAGGTTCCTCGCGCGTTCAGAACGCTCTTGGAGTTCTAGGATGAGATGTTCTTGGCAAAGAAGTGGCGATTTACTGGTCAAGTTGTCAGAACAGTCTGCGGATGTCAGATATCTCTTTTTCTAAATTTTTAATTTTTTCCTGTGTTATTGAATAATCGTTTTTAATATTTTTAATATCTTCCTTTACCTGTTCAATTTGTAAAGCATAATTTTCTGTTATTGACTTGATAGTCTTAATTTCGTCTCTTATTTCAGCAATTTCTTCTCTTATAATAGATGAGTTTGAGTTTTGGGTAGCGGCAAATTCTTTAAAAAAATGCATAATTTCAGACCGAAAATTTTCAAAATCGTTCTTATATTCCTCCTGTTCCGAGCGTTCTTTGCGTTTTCTCGTGTTTACATTACCAGTGGAGTCATAATCAATAGTTGTTAAGTTCGGCGTTGACCCGCCGCCGCTTCCGTTTGCTCCCGTTAACGTCGCCTGAGGCGGTGTCCTTTGCAGGTTCATTATTAGGTGAAATGTGTCACTTACGCACGATCGCGTCTTTCCGTAAACTTCGGCTCGACTCGGGCGCTGCGGCGATCCCGGCACGGTGCACGCTTGAGCTATCTAATGTGAGGTAGGTCAAGGTTGCAATTGATATTGGCTTCCTCGTGGTATATTATTCCTTATAGCTCCGGGACCCGTGAGAATACAGCGAAACTTTTTGTAGTACTATTTAGGTGTTGAGTTTCTGAGTGAATCGATACTACTTTTAACGCATAAAACGCACTTTAAATATTTTTCCGATGTGATAATACGAAGCGCGATTCGAAACGCAGCTATATCGTAGGCGAGCGCGACGCCATTCATTTAAAAATATTATTGAATAATCGGGTGTTAAGTTGTCAAAAGATAATTGTTCTAATAGTGTATTAAAATGTGGAGACAAATTATACAATCTTAAAAGTAGGTAAATACCATGTTAAAATCAACAAAATAGCCGATGGGGAGCCGGTTTTGTGTGTGTTTACGTCGGAGACAAGTTAAGTTTTACTCACTAAACTAACAACTTTCTTGAATTAATTGAAGTCTAAAATGCTTACCGTTGCGTTAGGTTTCATTTATTTTAAAGTCATATTAATTTATATTATTTGATGTAATGTCCAGTAATTATCCAAAATGTAAAGGAATGACGTTTACACTCTACGGTTCCGGTTGCTAATTTAATGTTATGATTAATGTAAAATACTGAAAACAATTAATTTAAGTATGACAACAATTTAAAAATACATTCTGATTTGTTTAAAATATTATGAATTTATAATCGCATTAAAATGTATTAAGTATAGCCTAATTTAATTATCTTTAATTTAAAATACCGTAGTTTCCGCTTCCGGCGAAAACCACAGTATGGCGTTCGTGCCGCAATGGCGGCGCATTGGTTAGTGTACTGTCGTAGTGATCAGACCTTTTTTTGTAAAGCAGACTCTGTGGAATAAATACTGTTGAAAATCATCAAGTTGGTGTTTGAACTTATATCGACGCCTAAAGTTCAGAAGTGGGATGAAATGTATGCAAAATGTAAGTACAGTGAATTTTATTTGCTATAAGTGGTCTAGATTTAAAAGGAATAAGTTTTTTTTAAAAACTTTACAATAAAGAAGATATATTGCACTGGAATAAATGGGAACTTAGTTAGATTTAAATATTTTTTCCTTTTTTCGTCTTACTTTTTTTTTTTCTTATTACGGCGACGATCGTCTGGTATAGTGGTTCGCGCTCCGGACTACAATGCCTGGCGGTTGCGAGTTCGAATCCCGCGAGGGGCAAATGTTATTGTGATGAGCTCGAGCATCTGCACCTAAGTCATGGATGTTTATAAACGTATTTCAGTATGTTTATCCGTTATCTAGTCGTCATAGCACAAGCTTTGCTTAGTTTAGGGCTAGATAATTGGTGTGATTGTGGAAACAATTTATTTTATATTATTACAGTTTTTCTTTTGAAATGAATTAATAGTAAATTCAAAAGTATTTAGCTATAGAATAAAAATAAAGTAAAAGTCGAACTACGCAAAGCGAATCCAATGATTAAATTTCACTTTATTTTACTAACGAATAAGTT
Source organism: Anania fuscalis (assembly GCA_950371115.1). NCBI lineage: Eukaryota > Metazoa > Arthropoda > Insecta > Lepidoptera > Crambidae > Anania > Anania fuscalis. The sequence continues at coordinate 22,119,756 of OX493326.1, read as the reverse complement.
AATTTTAACTTGACTTTTGCGCGAATAGTTTAACGTTTAGCGACGCCTTAGCCGTGTGACACCAGTATACATAGGTATTTAAGACATTTTTCCCAAAAGTATAATTAAAGCTTCTTTATTCTTTCGATTTTACTGTGAGTAATTTGGGGAAATGATCGCAAAATATAATTTTATTACTAGTTTTAGTACTTACTGGTTTTTTCTTTAGCTGAAATTTAAATACCTACCTTTATTTTCTTGTTGGTAAATATCGTTTGTAGAAAGTTTAATCGAAGTGATGTAATCTTCATGGTGTATAGTCATTCTAAGCTTTGTTTTCTTTCGAGTTCCAGAAACATGGATGGTATTATTATGATATTGCCCGAGGTCAAGGGCCAGGATATGATGATGCTCGAGGTCAAGGGCCAGGATATGATGATGCTCGAGGTCAAGGGCTAAATATGGATGATACCCGAGGTCAAGGGTCTGGTTTTGATGATGCCCGAGGTCAAGGGCTGGGAATGGATGGTGCCCGAGGTCAAGGGCGTAGATCGGGTGATGCTCGAGGTTAAGGGCTAAATATGGATGATACCCGAGGTCAAGGGTCTGGGAATGGATGGTGCCCGAGGTCAAGGGCGTAGATCGGGTGATGCTCGAGGTCAAGGGCGCATACCCATTGAAAACAGTAGCCAAGTTTTTGTGGATGGAACCCAATCTCAAGGGTCGAATAGAAGTGACGTTGATGGAAGGAGGATTTTTAGAGGACGGGATAATGGAAGGAAAGGAAACTATTGCACGGCACAGATTCCTGGAACATAACGCGATAGCGTGATGCAAGAGCGAGCACCAAACAAGAAGGAAATCAAGAGAAAGGATTAGGCAATCTCGCGAGCGGCGAACGAGACTTAGACCCAGGCATCGAAGTACTTCGTCGACATCATTTTCATCGGGTAGGGGTGAGTCATTTATTTTCAAAACTCGTTCAAAGCCTAAACGTTTAAAAACTACTGAAAATGACACGAATACTCTTTTAGATAAAGTACTTTCTATTATTAAAGATGTGAAAAACACTGCTAAACCTAAACTTTCGTACAAAGATAATGTGATCCCAGACTTTGATCCCATGACTAAGGAACAGACAGTTCTAACATGGATAATTAAGGTAGAGGAGTGTACAGAAATTTATAACTGGTCCGAAAGGGAAATTATACATTATTCTCTTCCAAAATTATGTGGCGTCGCGAAGTCATGGTATCAGGGTCTGCCCACTCTGTTGAACAGCAGAGTTCGATATGGTGAATCATTAGAGCATTACTATTACGTCAAAAACAACCTCTTAAACCGTTGTAAGATAACTGGATGGCAGGCAGTAGACTGCTTACTTCACGGCGTAGATGATCGTGCTGTTAAGGTTGGCGCTCAAGCGGCGCAATTTTCGGAACCCGAACAGGTATTAAAGTATTTTAGATCAGTCAAGGTAGGCAATTCAAGTAATAAAGATAATGATAATCCAAGGGGAAACAAATTTGATAAGTCTTACTCAATTAATAACCGACCGAGCAAAACAGGTTTAACAATAGTATACGATGCTTCAATTGTAATCAAAAAGGGCACCTTAGCTGCTGCTAAATGCGAAAAACCCTTAATCAAATGTACAAATTGTGACAGGATAGGTCATCAGACGGTAAATTGTTATAGGAATAAAACTACTGAAACTCCTTTAAATTCTCGTACAAATGATAAAAACGAAAAAAGGGTCTCTGAAGTTAGTATTGACGATAAAACAAATAGTAAATACATAATAAATATCAAGGTAAACAATTCGATATTGCAATGTCACTTGGATTTGGGTAGTCAGTGCTCTCTTAAAAGAGAAAGTGAGGCGAAACTATTAAATCTTGTTTTAGAACAGATGTTGAACTGCCAATGTTGAGAGGAATTGGCGCGAATCCTGTTCAACCGTTAGGACTTGTGGTTTCAACTGTAGAGGTACAAAATGTCAAGGAGGTTGTAGAGATATATGTTGTTGAGGATTATGTTCTTAAGTATCCAATTTTGTTGGGCCACTCGTTCACAGAGTCATAACTAAAATGCCCGATAAAGTAGTAATCGAAAAGATTAAATTTAATGAAAAGATACATATGATTTCCCGGGAAGATACAAAGATTCCTGTCAACACGTTGCGAGCTATTCCTGTTAGATGCGAATCTTTGGCTAAGGGAATTGTTTATGTTGATGGGTTAATTAGGGGTCCAGAAAAAAAAACCACATTATCTTTTGCCTAGTGAATATATTGTAGCCAATAATCAGTGCACTTCTTATTCACAATGTGTCCGATAGCGATATTATTATTCAAAAGGGGGTCTTGTTGACTAGGGCTAACCGGATCCACGTGACAGCCAATATCTCTGAAATTCCTATTAGTAAAACCGAACCAGACAACACAGTAGTTTGTAACCCTAACTTGACAATCGAACAGTGAATGGCACTTTAAAACGTATTAGCAGAGTACGGAGACTGTTTCTCGAGTAGCTTAAAAGACTTGGGTTTTACTAATGCCACTGAGATGACGATTGAGCTCGAAAATTCTAAGCCAGTTGTTTATAGGCCATACCGTATGTCCCACTCAGAAAGGTGTTTAGTTCAAAACATGGTCCAAGAAATGATTTATAGCGGTATAGTTAAGGAATCTGCATCACCTTACGCGAGTCCAATTATTCTCGTAAAGAAAAGTCAGTTTTAGGCCTCTCCGGGTTCTTAAGGAGGTTCATTAAAAATTATGCTATAATAGCTTCCCCTATGAATGATTTGCTAAAGAAGGATATTGGGTGGGTGTGGGCAGAACCTCAAAACGAGTCATTTAAACGCATTAAAGACTTATTAGCCGAACGACCGTTACTCGCTATGTATGACCCTAAGCTTGAAACTCAACTCCACACAGACGCCAGCAAGAATGGTCTTGCTGGTATCCTACTTCAACGAAATAGGGAAGGTATAATACAGCCCGTCTCGTACTTTAGCCGAAAGACTCCCCCAGAAGAGCAAAAGTATCATTCTTTTGAGCTCGAAACTCTCGCGGTTATAGCCTCACTGCATCGGTTTCGGGTGTATTTGGTTGGAATTCCTTTTACTATACTGACTGACTGCAACGCACTTAGATCAACGCTAACTAAAAGAGATTTAGTTCCGCGAGTTGCTCGGTGGTGGATCCAACTGCAAGAGTTTGACTGCGTACTCGACTATAGGCCGGGGGCAAAGATGGCGCATGTTGATGCCCTTAGCCGCAACCCGATAGATACACAATTTAATGAGTCTCATATTTTAGGTGTACTGGCAATTGAGTCCGAGCAAGATTGGATCACCACCGTTCAATCCGCGGATACTGAGATACAAGAAATTAAAACCATTTTTGACGACCCAAACACAGAAAAAATTGCCGGTATCTACAAAAATTATAAAATCAAAAACGGACGTTTATATCGGTTGGTGGGAGAAGAACTAAAATGGGTAGTGCCGAAGGGAGCTCGCTGGCAAATTTTAAAGAAAAACCACGATGACGTAGGTCATTATGGCTCAGTGGCGTGCGGTGCATATAGGCAATTATGCAGTGCCTACCAGTGCCAGAAAAATCCTACAGGACAGCTAACCATCTTTATTTGCCAAATTGACAATCTATAATAAAGTCTAAGTTACCATTTTGTCGTCTTTATTAAACTTTCAAACTAAAGCGCGCTCGTTTCAATACTTTCAATACAAATGACCCACGGTAGGCGGTCGCGACACCGCTTACTATTTCACGCACACTTCCTTAATTTTCACACACACTTATATAATCTGTGCGCATACGTACACAGTTACAAAACACCAATTTTTGGTAAGCATTATGCGGCGCTTACCTGCTTAGCTCCCACCAGATGGCGCTCAATTTCCGCCTCCAATTTTAAAATTTAAAGTCTTATTTTAAGTAAACTTTACATTACAACTTGTTAAAATAAAATTTCAAACCCTAAAATCCTAATTATATTTATAGTAAATAGTTTCAAGTTTTAAAACGAATAATTAATTGTTTGCTAAAAACTATCCTAAAAATAATGTAAACAGAGATCATTTCGATCGGCCATATTTTTTTTCTTTAGTTTGCTTTGGCTTTCATCCCGCGAGTGTTTTGAAAAGTTGTTTTTACTCTTACGGATCATAAACTGCTTCTTTTGATTGCTATTATAGTTATTTCAAAATTCAGTGTTGTGTTGTTGTGTTCTATAAAATGGAGAAACCAGAATGTACAGTATGTAATGAGAATTCTATTTGTTTTGACAAATTACGCGCCAATCCCTTAAATCAATTTTCATTTGTGAACAACCTAGTAGCCTATTTTCATTAGCCGGGTAATTTAAGTTCCGAATTGAGTTGTAACGTAATCGATCTCACATAGAACTAAAATTTATTTGCATAGTTTGAATACGCCAAAGCTTATTTTAGCTTAATTCGGAACAAACAAAGAGATGTCCTTGTTTATTCTGTGGCCATAATATTTACGAGTGTAACTTAACCTCACCTCAGTTAAAGGAGATTTTTAAAAATATTAGTGAATAATCGGGTGTTAATTGTCAAAAGATAATTGTTCCAATAGTGTAAAGTGTATTAAAATGTGGTGAACAAATAATACAATCTTAAAAGTAGGTAAATACCATGTTAAAATCAACAAAATAGCCGATGGGGCGCCGGTTTTGTGTGTGTTTACGTCGGAGACAAGTTAAGTTTTTGTCACTAAACTAACAAGTTTATTTAATTAATTGAAGTATATAATGCTTACCGTTGCAAACATTTTACGATAAAAGATTACTGACATGTTCAAAGTTCGCGAAAAAGTAATAACCACGAAATGTCGCTGAGGAGTTATAAATATCAATTGGATAGTTGTGGTGCTCCATATAAATCTTCACTCAGTCAATTTTCTTTGCTTGTCTCGGAAAGCAAGAATGCCTGGTAAGTCTTTATTTGGTTGGAGTGTAGCAAAGTGTGCAAGGCGTTTGGCACTTAGAAAATTTTTCATTAAAAATATGAAACATAATAAAAGTCAAATCTTTGTTTTTCAATGTATAAGGGGGCTCAAATTAAATGCTTTTTATACTTGTGACTTTTTCTTTCCGACGCATGGTTTAACCGGAAAATGCGATAGAATATAAAGTGTTCAAACACTTAGAAAAAAATTGTGATAAAATTATAAAACTTCATAAAATTCAAATCTTTGTTTTTCGTCCTATAGAGGGGCATAAACTAAACGCTTTTTATACTTGTGACTTTTTTTTCCGACGCATGGTTTAACCGGAAAATGTGATAGAATATAAAGTGTTCAAACACTTGGAAAAAAATGGTGATATAATTATAAAACTTCATAAAATTCCAATCTTTGTTTTTCGTCGTATAAAGGGGCATAAACTAAACGCTTTTTATACTTGTGACTTTTTCTTTCCGACGCATGGTTTAACCGGAAAATGTGATAGTTTTTTTTTTTTATAAAATTACTACTTAGTGCCTACCCAGCACAAAAATCAAAGCACGCCCCTGTTATGGCTACGAGAAGACGCTAGGTCGTATTAGAAAACATTTTTGGTTTCGACGAATGAGGCGATTCACAAAAAAATATGTTTCTGCCTGCCTGGAATGCGCGCATCATAAGGCCCCAGCAGTGGCGGACATTAGTTTTATTTCGAGGTGGGCAGTGGATACTTTCTTGGGTGTTTTATTGATAAATATCAGTGGTTTTCATCAATGACATACGTTTGTTGGTACTTACTGCCCACCTTATTCCATTCACCTGGTAGGCACTGCCTAATTACCTATATGCACCGCACGCCCCTGGGCCCTTTCGTAAAGAGTAAAGCCGGCAACTGTTATTTATTAGTTTTGATTGATAGTATGACAAAATTCATAAACATCACACCTGTCAAAAATACAAAAACACTAACCACTATAAAAGTTTTAAGAGACCATATCAGATTCTTTGGAGTACCAACTCGTTTAATTACCGATAGAGGATCTAGCTTCACCAGCAAAACATTTAAAGATTTCATTGAGGAACACGGGATAAAACACATCTTGAACGCAGTTGCTACTCCAAGGGCTAATGGTCAAGTCAAACGCTTTAACCGAACGATCACAGAGGCATTAGCTACGTCAAATCACGGTAGAGACGAAAGATCCCCTGGGATGAGCGCATTCCCGACATTCAAATTGGGCTAAACACTACAGTTCATAAAACCACCCAAAAGTCCCCATCCGAACTTCTGTTTGGTTTTGTTCTAAACCATAGAACACAGGGCATGCTAAGTACCGTTATTAATGACACCATCAATGTAATTTCACCCGAAGAGCTAGAATCTGTTAGGGAGGAAGTAAATAAACGCGTTGAAGCTCAGCAGGTTAAAGATGCTGAGCGGTATAATCTACGCAGAAAACCAAGTAAAAAGTACAAAGTGGGGGATCTGGTTAGGGTTGAGCGACAGGTACCTTATGACGGTCAATCGCAGAAATTAGTGGTTAAATACCAAGGCCCTTACAGAAACATTAAAGTGCTTGAGCATGATAGGTTATTGTCGAAGATACGCACTTGTCACGTAAGAACGGCCGTCGATATGAGGGCACGGTAGCGATTGATAAAATTTAGCCATGGATGAGTTTTGATAGGGGTTTTGACAGTAGCACGGGTGATGAAGATGATGTTGGCAACGGTCTAGATGTACATAAAAATTTAGACGATGATTGTAGCCAGTCTAAATAATGTTTACTATAAGTATTAAACACATACTTATTATGAAACTGTAATGGAAAAAAAAACATGATGCTAATAAGGACTTTTTTTTTATTAATTTTTTTTTTTACTTTGTGAATAACGTCTAAACTATAATATTATTCTTAAATGGTATCATGCACCCTTTTAAAGCTAATGTTTATTATAATAATCAATCAATCATAATAATTGTACACAACAAAAACTAATTTATCGATTGTTCTTTGTTGGGGCACCGTCGTGGTTTCTGATTTCTGTAACATAAGATAAGCTAAGTCATTACATGTTCACCTTAGGATTTAAGTAATGTATATATGTAGGTGATTCTGTCCAATGCTTGTCATAATTTAATGTATATTACCAAACATTATTGCGATCGTAAACATTTACGCGATGGGACTCGCGTCTAACAGGAAGGCCGAGCTGTTAGGTTTCATTAATTTTAAAGTCATATTAATTTATATTATTTGATGTAATGTCCGGTAATTATCCAAAATGTAAAGGAATGACGTTTACACTCTACGGTTCCGGTTGCTAATTTAATGTTATGATTAATGTAAAATACTGAAAACAATTAATTTAAGTATGACAACAATTTAAAAATACATTCTGATTTGTTTAAAATATTATGAATTTATAATCGCATTAAAATGTATTAAGTATAGCCTAATTTAATTATCTTTAATTTAAAATACCGTAGTTTCCGCTTCCGGCGAAAACCACAGTATGGCGTTCGTGCTGCAATGGCGGCGCATTGGTTAGTGTACTGTCGTAGTGATCAGACCTATTTTTGTAAAGCAGACTCTGTGGAATAAATACTGTTGAAAATCATCAAGTTGGTGTTTGAACTTATATCGACGCCTAAAGTTGCAAACATTTTACGATAAAAGATTACTGACATGTTCAATGTTAACGAAAAAGTAACAACCACGAAATGTCGTTGAGGCGTTATATATCAATTGGATAGTTGTGGTGCTCCATATAAATCTTCACTCAGTCAATTTTCTTTGCTTGCCTCGGAAAGCAAGAATGCCTGGTAAGTCTTTATTTGGTTGGAGTGTAGCAAAGTGTGCAAGGCGTTAGGAACTTAAAAAAATTTTCATTAAAAATATAAAACATAATAAAACTCTAATCTTTGTTTTTAATGTATAAGGGGGCACAAATTAAATGCTTTTTATACTTGTGACTTTTTCTTTCCGACGCATGGTTTAACCGGAAAATGCGATAGAATATAAAGTGTTCAAACACTTAAAAAAAATTGGTGATAAAATTATAAAACTTCATAAAATTCAAATCTTTGTTTTTCGTCCTTTAGAGGAGCATAAACTAAACGCTCTTTATACTTGTGACTTTTTCTTTCCGACGCATGGTTTAACCGGAAAATGTGATAGTTTTTTTTTTTAAATAATGTTACTACTTAGTGCCTACCCAGCACAAAAATCAAAGCACGCCCCTGCTGTTGTGTCAAAGCTCTTCGAAAAGTCCGTGCTGCACAGAATTACAATTGTTCTACAAGAACGGTCAATAATTCCAGACCACCAGTTTGGATTTCGGCAGGAACACGCCACCATTGAACAGGTTCATAGGGTTTGCAAGACAATCAGGAGATCATTTGAACAAAAGGAGTACTGTTCATCCGCCATTCTCGACATCCAGCAGGCTTTCGATAGGGTTTGGCATAGGGGACTGCTCTATAAAATAAAAACCCTTCTGCCACATACATTTTATCCCATTCTTAAGTCTTACTTATCTCACAGACTATTTCAAGTAAGAGAAAACAGCTGTACGTCGGGATTCCACGAGATATCCGCAGGTGTGCCTCAGGGCTCTGTGCTTGGACCGGTGCTGTATACCCTGTTCACATCCGACTTACCACAAAGCCCAAATGTTACAGTCACGACATTCGCCGATGATACGGCCCTTCTTGCCTCTAGCAAGTGCCCAATGCAGGCTTCCAGGGTATTGCAAGATGGTCTAAATAAAATGGAGAAATAGTTGACTAAATGGAGAATAGCTGCCAGTGTCTCCAAATCGGTGCACATCACTTTTACTCTTCGTAGGGACAACTGCGCACCAGTCTTCCTAAATGGCACTCAACTCCCACACCAAGACGGTGTGAAATACTTAGGAATGCATTTGGACCGTAGGCTTACCTGGCGAAAACATGTACACACACACAAAAGGTTCAGAGGTCTGTATTGGCTGCTTGGTAAAAATTCAAAACTGTGCATTGATAGTAAGCTTCTCATCTACAAAACAATCCTCAAACCGATTTGGACATATGGAATACAACTGTGGGGTTCTGCGAGTGATTCCAATAAAATGATTGTGCAAAGGGTTCAAAACAATATCCTAAAACAAATATCAAATGCACCATGGTTTGTCAGAACATCTGAGGTCCACGAAGTCTTCGACATGCTAATGGTCAAGGAGGAGATATACGCACGTGACGCCAAATACAAATTGCGTTTACAAAAGCACCCAAATCAGCTTGCGGCACAGCTTTCGATCCCTGAAGTCATGCGTCGTCTGAAAAAGCGGCGCGATATATTCGATTAAGACTCAGACTGACTGAAAAAAAAAAAAACATGATATCCCAAAGGAAAAAAAAAAATACAAGTGTAGCTAAAAAGTGTGTTTTGTGTACCGATTTCTAATATCCCCAGATACTCACGTGACCATTTCTCAGCGATGGCCGCTTTGTGCAGAGCGGTGTTCCCATCGGTGTCAGCGTAGACGTCTCCATGCCTTCGAAGATGGTATCCAGTGACGTCATCTCCTTGCCGGATATCACCTTCCACATCTGAAATGAGACATGGTATAGACTAAACGATGGACCGACGACCTTAGGAAGATGGCGGGCAGTGGATGGATGAAAAAAGCGGGATATCGTGCTCTTTGGCGCTCTTTAGGGAAGCCCTACGTCCAGCAGTGGACTGCAATAGGCTGAGATGATGATGATGATGATGATAGACTAAACGGTAACTCAGCATCAAATAGTTGGTGATAGTCAACATGTCCATAGTGAAAGATGTTCGTGATAGGACCAAGGAATTAAATATTGGAGAGATTGAGAATTAAGTGGTTTTTTTACAAAGATAGCAAAGCAAATTTTACAATAAAAAACCGGCCAAGTGCGAGTCGTACTCGCGCACGAAGGGTTTCGCATCATTATCTATAAAAACGAGCAAAAAAATCACGTTTGTTGTATAGGAGCCCCATTAAATATTTATTTTATTCTGGTTTTTAGTATTTGCTATTATAGCGGCAACAGAAATACATCATCTGTGAAAATTTCAACTGTCTAGCTACCACGGTTCATGAGATACAGCCTGGTGGCAGACGGACAGCGGAGCCTCAGTAATAGGGTCCCGTTTTACCCTTTGGGTACGGAACCCTAAAAAATGGTACTGGTAAATGTTAATTCATGAAGCTACTACTACGGCGCGGGGGAAGGCTCAGGGTGATCTGCCGTTGGTCGCGCCCGCCGCCGATGAGCGTAGGATTGAAGGTAGCGGGATCGTGGAAGCGTCCCATTGGCTGGAGTCGATGGCGTGATCTTTGCGCCTCTTTTATTGGTCAAGACGTGCGGTGTGGCGAAAAAGTGATGATGCGGATGATAATGAAGACATACCTTTTTAACATCATTAGGAATCTTCTGCGGCATTTTATCCGGCTGTTTCTCCTCTTGCTTTTTCTTCTTCTTAGCTTCTTTCTTGTTCATCTGACTGTCTGTCTCGCTTTCAGAATCAGGGCAGGGTACAGGGTTGTCGTTTAGCAGATCTTTCTCTCGTTATGACGCCGTTAGAGCTCTGTTCGGAGAGCGTCTTGATCCAGCCGATCGGGGTTTCGGAATCGATGTAGCAAGGGCCTTCGTCTTCGCTCGACAACATTTGGGTGTGTAACTCGCGCGGGGCTCGTTCTCTATAACGATAATAAGGATGTTTGAATTGAAAGCAAATATAAATCGTCTTTATAATGAAACTCAAGGAGCCAAGCAGTTTTTTTTTTCGTTTTAGAAAGTTTATGTAGAGTCAAGAAGGAATAAAGCTATTGCTTAAACTGGAATTAACGCGATCATAATTTAGGTACAAAAGTTACCTTTTTGCCTGACGTTTTCACCGGGTATTTCCGTTTCAGTGAGTTTAAATTATGCAACGCGAAAGATTAAAAGTATTTAAAGTTATTGCTATCCTGAGACAATAGGGATGTTGACCCCATTCATAAATAATTCCAAGGCATCATTTATTAAAACAGACACTTTATTTTACGCCTAATAACTCGGTACAATTTCGTTTAAGAGGCAAACTGATTTTTGATTGCTTTAAAATCGTAAAAAAGTAAGGCTGTTGAGTTTATCGGATAGTGACGTCATAATCCGATATCGCCATACAAATTATAAGGCAGATATCTGTTTTCACAGCTCATAAAAAGTATGTCAATTGATTAGTGGTGTCAACTAGCCTATTAGCATTATCAAAAGCAATGAGACATTTACGACGTCAAAGGGTCTGGTGTGAGTTTTATAAATGATTAATATAAGCTTTTGATGAGAACGTAAATTTGGATTTGTATGGCTTGTAGTATGGTTCTCTTGCAATGCCGCCAGGCCACTCCGAGTACCATTCAAATTCACTTTTACTTTTCGATCAATTTAAACGATGATGATATTGTACATATATACGTCCACCCACAAAGTGAACAGACGACCTGGTAAAGATTGCAGAAAGCCGCTGGATGCAGGTCGCTTCCAACCGGTCAATATGGAAGTCACTGGGGGAGGCCTATGTTCAGCACTGGAGGTCCTGTGGCTAAAATGATGATGATATACAAAACTCGCAGTACGCCTTTAGGCATAAATAATAAATAGACCACTTCAGACGCTAACAAAAGTGATAGGAAGAACGAAGAACGAATATATATTTAAGCAAAAACACCTTAAAATAAATACAAATAAATGTAAATTCAGTGACTGGGCTACGACTGGAATTCATAAAAGTAGGAGAAAATTATATGAATTGTATGACCTAAAGGCGCAAACTCAAGACCCTAAAATTATTGAACATGTCAAAAAATACTCTAAAATCTTTAAAAAAGTATGTTTAGTGGCCAAATCAAATTACATTCGTGATACTATTGCTAGCTCCAAAAATAAAATAAAAGCCACTTGGAACATTATTAATAGAGAAACATGCAAAACTAAACAATTAGATCGCACATTTAGCCTTAATGTTGATAATAAAATAATTCAATCCGACAACGAAGTAGCAAACGCGTTTAAGGATTTTTTTTCTAATATACCTATTGCTACAACTAGTAAATTAAACTTTTCACAAGGTCTTGCAGAAACTTTTTTGAAATCAAATGTCGAGGAATGCAGTTCTATTCTAAATTTCAGGCATATAAATCCCGAAATTATTGTTAAAACTTTTAGAGAGCTAAATTTTAAAAAAAGAGAAGATTTATGGGGAATTTCAATTAATATAATCAACCATATAATTGATAGTATAGCAACGCATCTTGCTTGTATATTTAATCAGTGTATTGATGAAGGCTCATTTCCTAATTTAATGAAATACAGCAAAATCATACCCATATTTAAATCCGGAGATAAAAGTGATCCCTCTAACTATAGACCGATATCAATACTACCAGCTCTTAGTAAAATATTTGAAAAAATAGTGTTTAGTCAACTCTTATCACACTTTAGAATGAACAAACTATTGCATGAGAATCAGTTTGGTTTTACCAAGGGTAGAAGCACAACCTGATGCAGGATTTGCACTCATTAAGCATATCTTCGATGCGTTTGAAAATAAGCAAGATGGTCTAGGGGTTTTTTGTGACTTGTCTAAGGCTTTCGATTGTGTAGATCACAATACGTTATTAATGAAATTACGGCATTATGGTGTCTCAAATGAATCAGAAAAAATGTTAGAGTCATACCTCACACATAGAACGCAAACAGTTAATGTCAATTGAAATAAATAAATAATTATTATTATTATATATATTATTATATAATGGAACTGACTCTTCCGGGGCCCCATTACGCATGGGTGTGCCCCAGGGCTCTATATTGGGACCTTTATTATTCCTGATATATATAAATGACCTTTCTTACTCTACTAAAGACCTTTGTGAGATAGTATTGTTTGCAGATGATACATCATTGATTTTTAAAATTGACAGAGGTAAAGCTGCCTTTGACGATGTGAATGATGCTCTCTCTCAAGTAGTACGATGGTTTACTGCTAACAATCTGTTACTTAATGCAAAAAAAACCAAGCTTATCAAATTTACTATGCCCAATGTGAGGCAGGTCAGTATGCATATTAATATGTCAGACGATCATATAGATGCAGTCAATTCAACAACCTTTTTGGGAATTACAATAGACTCCCGACTGCAATGGGGTCCCCATTTAATTGCCTTGTCAGGAAGGCTCAGTTCGGCGGCTTATGCTGTGAGGAAAATAAGGCTTATAACTGATGTCGAAACGGCAAGACTAGTATACTTTAGTTATTTTCATAGCTTGTTGTCGTATGGTCTATGGCTATGGGGCTCAGCTGCTGATATTGAGTCAATCTTTGTGTTGCAGAAAAGAGCTGTACGTGCAATATACTGTCTTGGGCCTCGCGACTCTCTGAGGGAGGTCTTTAAAGATATTAAAATATTAACAGTAGCGTCACAATACATTTTTGACAATATTATGTATGTTAGAAAAAACCTAAGTTGGTTTAGCCTTAAATGTGATTCACATCATTATAATACTAGAAATAAAAATAAACTTGCCGTTCCGAGCGTCAGATTAAAGAAAGTGGGTAATTAATATTTGAGGAAATGTATAAAAATCTTCAATAACGTACCACAAACTCTTGTTGACTTACCTGTTTATGAGTTCGAAAACCACATTAAAAAAATCCTTATGGAAAAAGGATACTACAAAGTTGAAGATTACTTGAACGACAAGAGTGCATGGACTTAATAGCCTGCCTAGCTCGCACTTACACTATCTTGTAATTGTATTTCCTGTAATAAAATCAGGCTGACAAAGGTGACTGAGTTTCTTGCGCCGTTTCTTCTCATCACCAGCCGATATGTTGTCCCGAAGCGGTGGTAGGGCTAAGTTATATGTTGGGACGTGTATAAGTGCCCGGAAGAGGGCCTATATACAGAATAAAGAATTTCAGTTCATACTGTTGTCTTTTATGTACGCGAACACGATACATTTAAATGAAACTACTTTTACGGATTATTTCGCGATTTATTAACATTTTATTTAACCTGACGTTTCGAACACTTTACAGCGTTCATTTCATTTCATTTCATTTTCATTTCATTTCATTTTCATTTTATTTCATTTCATTTTATTTCGAAGGAAGGTTTATTTATCTACAATCTACATCAGTTTTTCGCCTAAATTTAGCCTTATCGACAGGTTTGTAAGGGCTGGCCTTGGGCGGCTTCTTGCTTTGCACACTCGTGTCTGAACTTGTCTTGGTAACAGTCATCCCTCTTGAAGATATTAGTGCCTTCTAGAAACAGCTCCATCGTATCTGGAAATAGACCAAAATAAATAAATAACCGTTTATCAAATAAAAAACAGTAACATGTAGAAATGGTACAATTTATAATTAAGCAGTGCAGAATATAATATTTTGCCGGAACTGGGTAGAACCCACAGAACAAATAAGACTCGCTACGCTCAGAACCTGTGCTTCAGGCGTGAGAGATCTTATGTGTATTTAGGTTTTAAAAATTAACAATAATTAAACTTGTGTACAAGTAATTAGGTAACAGCAATTTCGAGTTGTCACTGTTTTTTTTTTTTTTTTTTACTTAAGATGGGCTTACTCTTGACCCCAATCTTGCTCTAGAGCATAGATGGGATCTACGATGGAGCGAGCTTGCCCAGAAGATGCCTATTCACTCTGGACTTAAAGAGAGTCAGGTTATATGCACTCGGAAATACAGACGCAGGCAGGGAATTCCAATCTTTAGCTGTGCGCATTATAAAAGATGATGAGAAGCGCTTAGTGCGGATTATGGGTATATCAACTAAGAACGGATGGTAGCCGGCCGAGCGTCTGGATGTCCGATGGAAGAAAGGTGACGGTGGTATGAGCTCATGCAGCTCATGAGCACACTCTCCGAAGTACAATCTGTAGAAGACCGATAGGCAAGCAACTTTGCGGCGGTGAACCAGGCTGTGCAGCTTGGACGCCACCAGTTTTTTATCGCCTATTATTCTCTTGGCTCTGCGTTCCACCGAGTCTAGTGCAGCAAGTTGGTATTTCGCCGAGCCGTCCCAAAGGTGGCTGCAGTACTCCATGCAAGATCGGACTTGGGCTTTGTAAAGAGTTAAAAGCTGTCCAGGCGTGAAGTACCGCTTGACTTTATTCAGGACGCCCAACTTTCTAGCTGCAATTTGAGCCTTAGACTCGATGGTGGTGCCAAAGTTGAGGTCAGAGGAAAACTCCATGCCAAGAAGTTGTAGAGTGTCGGTCACTGGAACAGATGTACCTCGGAAAGTAGGAGAAAGGGTGAAAGGACTCCTTTTTGTAGAGAAAAGACACGCCTGCGTCTTAGAGGCATTGAAGCTGACAAGATTGTCACCGCCCCACTGGGAGACATTACTTAACGTCAGGCTCGTACGCTCAACCATGGCCTCTCTCAATCTTTGGACCTCAACTCCACTGGCTCCTGCACTAGACAGATACTTCTCCGTGACAGTACTGTCATCTGCGTACCCAACAATACCTGAAGATAGCAGGTCATTAATGTGCAGCAGGAAAAGAGTCGCAGAGAGCACAGACCCCTGAGGAACTCCGGCGTCAATGGCCTTGAGGTCAGAGGAGCAGCCGTCAATGACTACTCGGATCGACCGTTCTCTCAGGAAGTCAGCCACCCAGCTACAGAAGCCAGTGGGGATACCGTACGCTGGAAGCTTGCTCAGCAGACTCGCATGCCAAACCCTGTCGAAAGCCTTCGAAATATCCAGCGACACTGCGATTGCTTCGCCGTGGTTTTCGATGGCTTCGCCCCAGCAATGCGTTACATACACTAGAGGATCCCCAATTGAACGTCCCCGTCGGAAGCCATATTGACGATCACTGAGAAGATCATTGTCTTCTAGGTATGAAAGCAGTTTGCAATTTAGGACTTTTTCCATAACCTTACAGAGTACGGAAGTGATGGCGATCGGTCTGTAGTTGCCAGGGTCGGCACGGCTACCCTTCTTGGGTACTGGTTGCACATTGGCAAGCTTCCAAGATTTTGGTACGATTTTTGTCGTGAGAGAGAGGCGGTACAGTCGCGTCAGTACGGGAGACAACTCAGGCGCACAATATCTCAGCACTCTTGCTGGTATGCCATCTGGGCCACAGGCCTTGTTCACGTCTAGACCAAGAAGGAATCTACGGACCTCTTTGTTGTGCACTGTGATCTCTGGCATCAAAGAATCACAGTGAGGCATGGTGGGTGGATGTTTCGAGCCAGCGTCTAGACGTGAATTGCTTGCAAACAGATCGGCAAATAAATTTGCTTTCTCTGTTGCGGTGTGGGCAAGTGACCCATCAGGTTTCTCCATTGGAGGTAGTGTAGGAAGGCAGAAGTTAGATTCGACTGATTTCGACAGGGACCAGAACTGCTTACTACCCTGTGGGTAAGATGCAAGTTTCGCCCCAATACGGCTGACATGGTCGAACCTAGCTTTTCGCAGCACCCTTTTGCAAGACCTGGCGGCTGTATTATATGCTCTCTTCTTTGCTCGCACCTTTCGCGCTCGCACTTTTTGATCTCGAGCTTTTACCCAAGCCTGGTAAGCTGACTGTTTACGAGCCTCAGCTCGAGCACAGTCCGCATTGTACCAAGGTCGGGCTTTGTAACCGAGCGGGATGTCGGAAAATGGAATGAAATATTCCATTCCCTGCCGGATAACAGCTGTGATCGCATCAGCGACGCATGAGGGGTCTTTCGAAGAGAAACATAACTGCCGCCACGGGTATGATGCAAAGAAAGCTCGCATCTCGTCCCAGTCTGCTGACTCGTATCGCCATACTCTCCTCGTACCCCTAAGGGTGTTATCCGGAGAAGAGCAGACCGATACGGATTTCACTACACAGTGGTCGGACGATCCCAGTGGAGCCGAGACTGAAACCGAGTGTCTGTGTGGATCAGTTGTCAGCAGTAGGTCCAGGCAATTGGGTGTATGATCAGCGATATCCGGTATGCGCGTCGCTTGTTCCACCAGCTGAGTGAGATCTAGCGCCAATGCTAGCTTGCGGGCCTCTCGCCCAGCATGGTCAGTTTTCTGGTATGGGAACAGCCACTCTTTGTGGTGGGCGTTGAAGTCCCCCAGAAAAACAAGCTCTGCTGTTGGATATTGCTGAAGTGCGGAGTCTGCCGTCTCAGCAAGGTATTCCATGAGCCCAGTCGTCTCCCGATCTCCACTGTGCGAACGGTAAACACAAGCGCAGAGAGATTTCTCTACCCCAGTGTCCACCAAAAGCCACAGCACAGGAAATTTTGACTTCTCAAAGCAACGGAGACGCTTACAGCAGATGTCATCGCGAACATACACACAGACCCCTGCACATTTCTTGAACTTATGTTCGAGAGTGTATCCAGGGTAGTTGAGGTATGCCACGTCCGACGGTGTTGCTATCTGCGTCTCCGTTAAGAAGAATAAGTGCGGCTTCTCGGTCTCCAGGTGGTGGTGGACCGGGTCGAGATTTGAGTGCAGACCTCGGATGTTGGTGAGGTGCACTTTGAGTGGGAGGAAGTGTCGCCGTTGATTAAACTTTTTCTTCTTCTTTTGCTTTGTCATTTTTTTTTTTGAGTTTTAGTAGGGGAAAGAAAAATATAGTCGAGGCGCTGCTTAGCAAACCCTACTCGTACTTTTCGGCTCAGCCGATCAGAGGGGAACTCGCTTGGAGACTGCGGGGACGCCCGAGCCCCCGCGATACCACTCCACCGGGTCCTCCCATCCAGTCGCCAACTGGCACGGTGGAGCCTAACGGGATTTTTCGCAAGTTGGCGGGGCAGCCTTTACGCGTGGCTAGCGCGTAAGTCGGGCCCCCTACTGACTGCGGTCGGCCAACGGCTGGGACCGTGCCTCGGATCCCGCTACCCTCCAGAACGAGTTACCCGATACAGCATCGCCTAAAGACAGAGACCGGTGCACTCCCGCACACCGACGAAACACAGCAGGGCTGCTTGGCGCCAGACTCCGGCGGGATGGTGGTCGCGAGCCAGGCGGCCCCTTCCAGGGCCTACCACCGCCTTTGGGATCTTTAGCCGCCATCACAAATTATGATGACGTTGCGCGGGGTGGACCGCTAGGAGGTAGATCCCAACCACCCCAAACTGTCTATAGTACTTATCAATTTTTATTTATAGGCTTTAAGTTTATTCTGTTTTATCGTGGAATAAATAAATATTAGACATCACATCCATTGCTCGGATCCTTAGGAAACTACGAAATACGAAATCAGAAACAACAACGGTATCACAACACCCAGACCCGAAACATTATACCAAACCCGATCAGGAATCTTACCCGGGACCTCAGGCAAATATTCAAGTATTATGCATCAGTATTGATAACTGGTTATATATCTTTAAGACGTATTTTCGTATGTTTATGCGTTATCTAAGTACGAAAGTACATCTTTGCCTAGAAATTTGGTTTAAAAATGTATTTTAAATTCATTATTGTAGTGCCAACACTTTGTAATGATTATTCATTCCTATTTACCTCTCTCTCTAAGCAGTCAAAGTCGTGAGAAAAACTTGCCATTTAGTACGCGTAAACATACTTCTAAGTTAATATTTATTTAATAAGTCCATGCTTCCCACAAGTAATTATGATATTAACTTAAAAGGCAGGTTTATCGGCGCACATGTTAGAATGAAAACATTTTGTTGTTATCTAACACTAGGTTAGTGAACTGAGTCATTAGATAATCTATTAAAAGATTATTGGGTTTAACACAAAATATGCGGCAGATAACTCCATTCGAGAAACAAATTATTTAGTTATAACTGTCCACGATATGGGCTAGTGCTGTTCCAAAAAGAATATTCAAATCAGATGTTACTAATATTAGTAGTTTTTTTTTAGATATTAGACATTAAGAAGTGTTTGTGGTAACGTTCTTAGCTGTACCTTATAAACTACACTTACTTTACGACAAATGTAAACTTCTTTTTTAGCTACTTCTGATAGATTATAAAAAAAATTGTGGTAGATTATGAAATAGTAGAAAAAAGAGCCGCTAGTGGTTGCCCGCGACTTCGTACACGTAATTCGATAAAAACATGTGAAATTCGACTAATTAACTAACAGCTTCGGTACTTCGAAGATCAGTCACCTGAATATGGAACAGGCGAAGGTTCCATTCTCACCTAACCTACTTTAACACTTTTAGCATTTACAAGTTACTTTTTGTATTAACTAGCTGACCCGGCGAACTTCGTACCGCCTAACAAATATTTTACTGTCGGCTTTTCTAATATTTTTATTATTTATACTGCTTTTCGGAGCGGAGAAAAATCCAACAAATTATAAATCATTACAATCGGTTCAGCCGTTCTCGAGTTATAAGCGTTGTAACCAACAGAACAAGTAAGACTTGTTGGAAATATTAAACGCAACTAAGTGTTTTGACATCTGTCATGTGAAAGGACATGAGCTCCGACTCTGTCTTTATTCTATAATCTGTAGGACAACTTCCGTGTCCGCTCTCTGTAATGTCGGTCTCCTGTATGTACCAATTTATTTGTGCTGGTTGTGAATAAATCCGTGATAATAATCAAGAAGTGTGTTCTCAATCCACTATATTTTCTAACATGGTAGCAGAGCGTAGTTGCTGCGATTGAAGGACACGCATATTTTCGGGCTAGTGCGGCAAAAACTTAAAAACAAAAATCGGCACTCCAATCATGGCTTCTTCAGGTATGATAACTAATACCATTGAAACACTGAGGGGAACAGAAAATTATTCCACTTGGAAGTTCTCGATGCGAATGATCCTCATCCATGAAGATTTATGGGAGTTTGTGGAAAACGAATCCGACGACATAAAACGCAGCGAGAAGGCGTTGGCGCGAATCGCTTTATCGGTCCAACCAGAGATAATTCCGCACATACGAACAGCAAAGAGCGCTTATGAAGCGTGGAATTGTCTCAAAAAGACTTATGAAGGACGAGGTCTCTGCAGAAGGCTAGGACTGTTAAGGAGTTTATTTGCTACAAAACTCTGTGACTGTAGTTCGATGGAGTCCTACCTCAACGTTATAAAGGAAGTTGCTCATCAACTAAGTGAAATAGAGAGTCCACTAGATGACGAGTCCATAGCGGTGATAATGTTGAGTGGCCTGACCGAAGACTATGATCCTCTCATAATGGCCATTGAGAACTCGGACACTAAACTAACTACAGATCATGTATCGGCAAAGTTACTTCAAGAGACACAGAGACGTAAAGAAAAACATGAGAATGTTACTGCTCTGGTTACTCGCAAGCAGCCTAAATGTTACAAATGCAAGAATTTTGGACACATATCACGGAACTGCACTGAAACTAAAACTACAGTGACACCTGGAAATCCAAGGAATTCTGCGAAGTATGCTCTGAATAAGCAGTCAACACCAAAGGATAAAGCGCTCATTACGGCACTCTCAGTCAAAGTGAATAGTGAAGTGTGGTATATTGATTCGGGTGCGACCAATTATATGTGTAATAGTGAAAAGCATATAGTGAATTTAAATCCAAAAAAATTGGTTAATGTTACTTTTGCGAATGGTGAACGGTTAACTACTGCTGGACTGGGACAAGTCAGAGTGAACCTGAAAGACTGCGTAAGGACAATAAGTGATACATATTATGTCCCTAATCTAAGTACAAATTTGTTGTCAGTGAGCGCTATGACTCAAAAAGGATATATTGTCATATTTGATAAAAATACTTGTAGTATTTATGATGGTGATGATATTTTAGCTACTGGTACCCAGGTTAATGGTATCTATCAGCTCGATACTGTGTCAGATAGCGTCTGTACTGAGGCAAAGCAGTGTTCATTGATGGTGTCCACCTCTCAAGGGTGCAGCTCGACCTCCCAAGAGGTGTGGCACAAACGGCTTGGAAATCTCAACTCGAGAAGTATACAGCTGCTGCAAAAAGGTACGGCAATTGGTGTTAGTAATAATAGTTCTAATTACCAGCAGTGTGTTTCTTGTATTGAAGGGAAACAGATTAGGCTTCCTTTCCCTAAACGGTCTGTAAATAGAGCCAAAGATGTGTTGGAGCTCGTACACACAGACCTCTGTGGGCCCATGCAGGTCTCTCCGTTCAGTGGTGCTAGGTATGTCTTGAATTTCATCGATGACTACACAAGAGAACAGTATGTTTATTATTTGAAATCAAAAGATAAAACCTTTCATTATTTCAAACTGTTCAAAGCTCTTGTAGAAAATGAAACCGGTAAGAAATTGATGGTACTTAGAAGTGATAGAGGTGGAGAGTATATGAGTTCTAAATTTCAGGAATTTCTCAACTCTAATGGCATCAAGCATCAGAAAACTATACTACATTCCCCACAACAGAACGGTGTCGCCGAACGGGCCAACCGGACAGTCATAGAGAAGGTTCGATGCATGTTGCGTGATGCTGGTCTCGGGATGCGATTCTGGGCAGAGGCGGTGAACACGGCAGTGTATTTAAAGAACAGAAGTCCAACAAAAGCTGTCACCGGCATGACCCCTGAGGAAAAGTGGTCAGGAAAAAAGGTAAATCTGAACCATTTGAAAGTTTTTGGTTGTATTGCATACACAATGGTCAAGAATAGAAAGAAATTAGATTCAAAGAGCAAACCATACATATTTGTGGGATATTGTATCGAATCAAAAGGATATAGACTCATTGATCCTAGTAATCCCAAAGATTGTGTGAATTCCCGTAATGTGATCTTTATTGAGTATAAATTCTATGTGAAAGAAAATATGTCACATGATGAGAATTTAGATCAATATTTATTTATTGATCTCAGTTTGAATCCAAATGAAATTCAACAATCGGAACCATCGGCTGTGAGTTCTGATGTATCTGATGACATAATATTATCACAGAACAATCAGCACACTCAATCAGTGCAACGAATCAGCACAATCACATTGGATGATTCCGACAGTGACAATATAGATGTGGATTCAGATAATCCGTTGGATGAAACTTACATTCCAGGCGAAGACTCGCTGGCAGAAGCGGAGGCCGATTCATCAGGCAGCTCGAATGAAGATGGCACTGAATCACCACTGAGGGCTAATTTTGTAAGACTGGTAGATGGCGATCCTGATGAACCAAAGACGGCTGCCGACGCATTGAGTGGACCCGAATCAACAGTTGGCGTAAGGCAATGGTTAAAGAAATTTATTCATTCACTAAGAACAAATGCTGGGATCTCACAGAACGGCCACAGGGCCAGAAGCCTGTAAAATGTAAGTGGATTTTTACTTAAAAGTATGGAACTAATGGTCAGCTGTTACGATACAAAGCTCGCTTAGTTGCCAGGGGCTTTACCTAAAGATATGGCATCGATTACCAAGAAACCTTTTCTCCTGTTGTAAGGTACTCCACACTAAGAATGTTGCTAGCACTAGCTGCCGAATACAACTTATCAATAGATCATTTAGATGTGAAGACAGCATTTCTCATTGGAGACCTTGAAGAAACGGTGTATATGGAGCAACCAGACTGTTTTAAAGTAAAAGGAAGTGAAAATATGGTATACAAGCTCAACAAGGCGGTATATGGACTTAAACAGGCATCAAAAACCTGGTACGACAAAATTACTAAGGTCCTGTGTGATAAACTGAATTTTACACGTCTTACGTCTGAGCCATGTG
Organism: Anania fuscalis; assembly: GCA_950371115.1. Classification (NCBI taxonomy): domain Eukaryota; kingdom Metazoa; phylum Arthropoda; class Insecta; order Lepidoptera; family Crambidae; genus Anania; species Anania fuscalis. Next base: position 22,097,078 of record OX493326.1, on the reverse strand, counting down.
TATATTATCGATCTAAAAATCAGTCAATAATGATAATAGCACTGTATGTCGATGACCTGATTGTATTTTCTTTCCAAGATTTTCAAGGCAAAGAGGAAATAAAAAGAAAACTTCAAGATGAATTTGACATCACCGATTTAGGGCCAGCGCAGCATATTCTCGGAATGAAACTGAGCAGAAATGGTAATGAAATTCATCTGAGCCAGTCCAACTACATACAAAACTTGTTAAAGAAGTTTCGCATGGAAGACTGCAAACCTGCAAGTACACCGATGGAGACCGGATTGAAGCTACCAAAGGAAACACAGCTGGATGAATCCTATGACTACAGAGGTCTCATCGGCTCGCTGATGTACGTAGCGGTTTGTACCAGGCCAGACATCAGTCACTCGGTAAGTTATCTCAGTCAATTTAACTCGTTTTTGCAAAGAATGGTTTTGATATTTCAGCATATGCTGACGCCGACTGGGCATCTTATAATGTAGATCGCAAGTCATACACAGGTTATGTCTTTTGTATAGGCAAGTCAATTGTCTCTTGGGAGAGTCGCAAGCAGCGCACTGTTGCTTTATCTAGCACCGAAGCCGAATATATGGCGCTATCTGACACATGTAAAGAAGCTATCTTTATCAGACAGTTCATACACGAAGTGCTAGGTACTACACCCATAGTTACAGTATACAATAAGAACCAATCTGCTATAAAACTTTGTAAAAACTTCATGTTTCATTCCAGAACAAAGCATATTGACATTCGTCACCATTTTATTAAAGAAATTGTTAAGTAAGGTTTGGTAGCGATGAAATATTTATCTACACACGATATGTCATAGTCATAGTCATAATCATTTATTGCATCATGTTGGTACATTGGTAGCTGTTAAAATAATAAAATCCCATAACATGGCCCTGTAAGGGCATAGCAACAATATTATTGTTAGCTTAAAACTAGAAATTACTTAATTTAATTATTTATATATATCTATATAAAGTTAAATAGTCCAAGTTAGAGTAATGAATAATAACCGTTTGGATTAACAATAAATATCATATTGGGCTTAGTTACTTAATTGTCGAAAAATTCTTTAAGAGAATAGAAGCATTTTTCTATTAAATAATTTTTTAATGTTTTATGAAATTCTGGTTCTTTTGATACGTTCTGGATTGCATGTGGTATTCTATTGTAAATTTTTATAGACATGTGGTAAGTTCCCGAGCTAACTATGTGTAACTTGGTGAAGGGTTGAGCCAGCCTACTTCCATATCTTAAGTTACGTTGTTTTGAGTGGAAATCCTTGGCTTGTGCATACATATTTTTGTTTTTCCAGACAAACTTGCATATTTCGAGTATATATAATGATGTTAGTGTCAGTATTCTTAGCTTTCTAAAATGAGGTCTGCAACTTTCAGTGTCTGTTATATTTACCAAAATACGAACACATTTTTTTTGGAGTATAAACAGTTGGTTTGTATCGGTACTATTACCCCAGAGAATGATTCCGTAGTTCAGCCAAGCATTAGCATAAGCATAATAGGCGGTAGTTGCTGTTTTTATGTTGGTACATTTTTTTAATTCGTATAAAGCATAAGAAAATTTAGAAAGTTTAGCGGCAATTTTTTCAATGTGAGGTTTCCAGTTAACATTTGAATCGATTTCTATTCCTAACAGTGTGCCTGACGTTACAAATTCTATTATGTTATTATTAAATGAGAAGTTAATGTTTAGTGGATGTTTTTGTCTAGGTTTAAATTGCATTAATTTTGTTTTAGATACATTAATTTCTAAATTGTGGTCTTGCAACCATTCTAGTATTTGTTCTAGGGTGTTATGGAGCTGTTGTTGTAAGTCATGGCTGTCTGTGCAAGGGAATACGACTGAAATGTCATCAGCATATAAGATGCATTTTTTATTTATGCATTCAGTTATGTCATTTATATAAATTAAGAAGAGCACACATCCTAATATACTACCTTGAGGAATGGAGCGTCTTACATCTAGTTTATTAGAGTTTATATAATTTAAAGTGTTATTCGTATAATCGTAATGTTCAATGTTAACAAATTGCCTCCGATTTTTTAGGTACGATTCAAACCATCGATGCGCTACTCCACGTATACCTATTCCGTACAGTTTTTTAAGCAAAATTTTGTGAGAGACTCGATCGTATGCCTTACTCATATCTAACATTAAGCCGATAGCATATTGCTGGGTATTTATTATATTTAGAATCTCGTTTATATATTTATACACTGCTGTAATTGTTGATTTTTGTTTCTGAAAGCCATATTGGCTTTCGTTTAATATACTGAATTTTTTACAAAAGGAATTTAAGCGGACTGCCATAGCGGTTTCAAATATTTTAGAAAAGGTGGATAAAAGGGATATTGGCCTGAAATGATGGGGTTCATTAGCATTAAGTTTTTTAGGTATGGGTTTGATTATGGTCGTCTTTAATAAGTCAGGGAAGGTTGCCTCATCAAAAGACTGGTTTAATAGATAAGTTAAAGGTGCGACCAGCTCTTCCCTACAGTGCTTAACCAATGTAGGCGGGAATTCATCATCACCATAACTGGATTTATTTTTTAATGATTTTATTATTTTGTCAACTTCAACGGCACTGACTGGGTTGAGGTACATTGTGTTTTCTATAGGTACAGTAACTGGACGCCCTCTGGGTTCTGAATCCTTATCGTTACCTGATGATCCTACTGAAATAAAGTATTTATTTAAGGTGTTTGATACTAGATAGGGATCCTTTAAGATTTCACTGTTACTTTTTAAATGTATATCTTCATGAATATTTTTATGAATTTTATTAGTGCGCTCTTTAATAATTTGCCACATTGCCTTAGTAATGTTTTTTGATGTATTTATTTTCTTTATATAATGAAGTTTTTTAGATAAATATACTGAACATTTTAATAATTTTACATATTTCCTATAGTATTCATTAAATACATTACTATTTATTTGTGATTTAAAAATTTTAAGTAGACGTTTATTTCCACAGGCAACTTTAATTCCCTTAGTTAGCCAGGGTTTTATTTTATTTTTAACTATTACCTTTTTTATTGGGATGCATGAATCAAGTAGGTTTGTCAATTTATCATGAAATGTTTTATAATTCTCATTTACATTTTGACTTGATATGATTAGGTTTGTCCAATTAATATTTTGCAGTTTCTCTTTAAATAAATTTTTGTTGTGTGTATTGAACCTTCTTTTAAATACAAAGTGATTTTGCCTAGTGTTTACATGGAATCCAGCTTTACTAACTGAAACCGTTATACCTCTATGGTCTGAGAGCCCATGCTCCTTGACCTCCATGTCTACATAGGTTGTATCAAAATTTGTAAAAATTATGTCTAAGCATGTGGAACTTGTGGCTGTGATTCTAGTAGGCTCCTTTATATTTTGGTGAAAATTATAACTTTTAAATAGATTGACCATATTTTTTGTTTGTGTTGTATTAACAAGAAAATCTACATTTAAATCACCCCCTATTATTATGTTTTTCTTTAAATATTTTGTGGTTAATAGTTTCAACATTTTTTCTAGTTGTGTATTAACTGTAGGTGCTTCTCTTTTTCGATCTGGCCAATATAAAACTATTAATATTACATTTAAGCTAGGTATCTCTATACCACACATTTCAATGATATATTCCACCGAAAAAGTCTTGATGTCTTTGATTTCAATGAATTCAGTACTATCCTTAACAAATATACACACTCCACCGCCTTCTCGAGTTGTCCTAGAAAACTGACTAGCTAGGGTGTAGCCCTCCAGGGCCAGTAGATCAGATTTAGCTGTGGTAATCCATGTTTCAGTAAAGCAGAGTGCAGATAGGTCAATTTCTTCGGTAAGGGCTTCTATCAAATGAAATTTATTCTTTAAACTTTTTAGATTTTGATAAAAAAATGATAGTTTATTTTTAGGTACGAAAGGGCTGTGTTTTAAACGGTTTCTGTATTGTCTCTTGTGTTTTACGTTGGTAGTCGATGTGGGTTGTGTTTTCCTCTCGGGTTGTGTTGTCTAGTATTGAGGTAGAGTTATTCTGGTGTCTAGTATGCGATCTAATAGCACTTCTCTGAGTTTGGTTTAACTTTCTAAGGTTTTCCCTTTCCAGTTTTCTGCTTTGAAGGCCTTTTTCATCGAGATAAGCTGATAGCCATGTTAGCTGATATTTTAACCAAATCTCTGAGTAATGAAAAACATAAGCCCTCTTATTACAAAAAAATACGTTAGTACCGGGTTTGAGCCAGGACTTAAAAGTCTAGGCTTATTACGGTACTAAGGCTTATTACAGTACTAAAATTTTAGCATATTACAAATCGTAGCCCAAACAAGGACTTAATAGTACCGAAACTCGTTCCTGGTATTATCCAGAGCCACAGATTATAAGCAGCAAATGTCAGTTTATCATTCACTTATTCGTTCAGCATTCGATGCGCCGTTCCTTTTTACAAAATATTGTTACTTATTTATAGAAAAAATAATTATTAATAATCGCTTTTTTAATGAAATTCGTACAATTTTTATATTTACAGTTGTTTCAATAATGTAACAACTGAATTTTGGTCCTACGATCAAGTTTTTGATAAGGTACATATTATTAACTATCGAGCTAAAGTAAAACGGAAACGAGTAAGCGGCGCGCGAAATTCGAGTACTTCTGTCATCGAAATAATAAACGATTTCATTGAAATCATAAAATAAAGACGCTTTGTTCATTATTTATTAAATATTTGTTCTTTAATTTTGTACTATACTCAAATTACCTATATTTGTAGCGAAAACCTTCGTCATCTAAATCAAAAGGATTCAAACGAATACGGTATCTATTGGAACGCCGCTGCGTTCCCAGGTCCTCCAAATCATCGAAATCCATTAAATAAATTGAATCAATTTCCATTTTTGACGATTTTACAAATAAAAACACAAACGCGTATGTCAAATCTAAATTAAATTTGACGTTTCGAGGTTAGTACCAGAGTTAAACTAGGGGGCATGGCGGTTTAACTTTGATACTATAGACAATTCCCGAACTATCGATAAACTTCATTTTGTAATAGCGTTTATTTTAGTTCATGGTTTAATACCAGTACGAAACTGAGTACTAAGTTTAAACTTTGTTTTGGAATAAGAGGGTTGAAGTTTGTTTCTCAAATTTTGATAGCTACTTAAATAGGTAAATAACATAAGTCAGTATTATATGATTATAGTTATGTATGACTGTATATTGTATGTATGTGTTAGTAAGCATACAAGTTAGTATTATTTTTATGATGTAGTTATTTAAAGCTTGCGTTTAAGGGCCAGTGTTGGAAATATTAAACGCAACTAAGTGTTTTGACATCTGTCATGGGAAATGACATGAGCTCCGACTCTGTCTTTATTCTATAATATGAAGGACAACTTCCGTGTGCGCTCTCTGTAATGTCGGTCTCCTGTATGTACCATTTTATTTGTGCTGGTTGTGAATAAATCCGTGATAATATATTGTTTTAAACTTTCATGGTCACTAACATTAGAATAGTTTGTTACGGGATTGCTACCATGTACCTTATTTTTGAGTTCCCGATATTTCGGCACTGTTGCAAGCGCCATGATCACGGAGTAACTGAAGATCTTGCGGGTAAGTTGTTAAGGGCAAACATATCGGTCTACCCTCTTTCGCTGTCTTTTATTGCACGCGTCGGTACCATTGTCTACAAACTCACTATTTTCTCGCACCTGTTCTCGACACACAACACTAACAGTATCTGACCAGATACTGAGACCGATATGTTTGCCCTTAACAACTTACCCGCAAGATCTTCAGTTACTCCGTGATCATGGCGCTTGCAACAGTGCCGAAATATCGGGAACTCAAAAATAAGGTACATGGTAGCAATCCCGTAACAAACTATTCTAAATCCGTGATAATAACCAAGAAGTGTGTTCTCAATCCACGATATTTTCTAACAAGACTCGCTACGCTCCGGTAACAAACCCGATTCTGTTTTATATGTTAAAATTTTGCACACACCATACACCCCAACGCTGGCCACCGTCTCATGCACCCTCTTAACCTCCTTAAACGAAGGTTTCTTTGTAGGGAACGGCAGCACTCTCACTCTTGGGTCATCTCGGTTCAGCGGAGAGTTCTTCCCGAACAAGGCAGCTTGGTTGAGGGAGCCCACAGCGCGGTATAGGATGAACGTGCATCCTGTCAGGTCTTCTACCTAGCCGTTGATTATGTCTTGGACATGCTGAAAGGTTGATTAAATTCTTTTAGGGTGTTACCAGACCAATGAATCGATCGTCGATCGACGACATCGGTCAACGTCGATCGAAGTTGATCGACTGATCCAATGACGACGACTGACGTCGACTAATCCAATCTACCATCGATCGATGCCGTCGTTGAGATTGATTGATTGGTCTGGTGACACCCTTAGATAGATTGACGCCTTTGGTGTTCGGTGGTTTGGCTTGAATCGAGTCCCGGTTTCGATTAGCATAAACTGGAGGTGAAGAGGCTGGTAATCTGTTATACAGGTCTCCTAGTACAGATGCCAGTCTCTCGCATAGATCATTAAGTTTTTGTACCTATTTAGGTTAAGATATAATCACTTTTGTTCTGTGTAGAAAAATAAATTGAAGTTCACTAATTTTGAAAAGTGAGTTTTCTAAATTGTTAGAAACGCATTTATCTATATTGGATGCGTTTTGAGTTTGCTTGCTGAGAGTTGCTGGCAATATTAATTGTTGCCTTTAACCTCCGAGGCCATGACAAGAGATCATGTCTAATGCATGTTTATTAATTTCAGTACTTAAATCGAGCTTACAGCCAAAGAGCTGGGCTACGTCAACACGTTAATTTATAGAGCAGAAATAGCTTAAGTTAGTGTGCCAAACTATCATTAGTAATTGATCCAAGCACCGGGCAGTTGCACTATAAATTGCAGTTCTTTACATACCTAGCTCTCTAAAAGGCTAGACCATTATTATGACGAACGCTTTGTTGCCCCTTCGAGTTATAAGATCTTAATACTAGCACTCGTTTTATTATTTTTAAAGGTTTGCTAACCTGTAAGAACTGTGTCTGGCAGTATCTCCTCAAACTCGCTCCAGCTGACCTTGGGGCGTTCCCATGTTGGTCTCTCAAGGCTTGGGCCTGTCCTTGCCCCCGGCGGATCACGTAAGAGTGGTGGGTCTTATGCACCACGAGGACCCCACCAGAGAAAATGGCCCCAGCAAAATGTCCACCAGACACCATGAGGACGGCCCAGCGTTGGAAGCCGGGGATGGCCAGCTTTTTGCAACGGTCCACCCATGCACTGCCGTCGCCGTCTGTTGATGGTTCTTCCTGATATGATAAAACTTATTAAGAAATATGTGAAAATTAATAGGTTCATTAAGAAAACTAAAAAAATAATAAAAAACCAAAAATGTGTGCAGTCTTATTGTAAACAAATAAATGAACGAAGGAGATTAGGTGATAAGTTAGATATGTGTTCATTATTATTAGAAAAAAATATCTCTGATTATGAGAAAAATGTTAAAAATTTAGAATTAGATATAAGTAAACTTAAGCACTCGTTAGATGTTATGACTCAGCGATACACTAGTACTAAAAAAGAGTGTGGTGAACACATTCTAGCTTTGACGAGCCTTATGTCCTCATGTACCTGCAATAATGTGACAATTAATGACAGTTGCTCACTTGGCTCTCAGTTAGGATGTGAGTCACCAGTTACTCAGTTAAAAAACAAAAAAAAACATAAACCCAATTAATGTCTCCGTTGGTTCCCAATCAACCCAAAATCATATAAGTAGACCTGTTAAATCTTATATAGTTATGTTCAGCGATGAAATAGGTGAAAACATGGGCCTATTACTAAATACATATTTGGGACAAGGAGTTTTTAACCTCTGTATGCCAGGTTCCACATGCTTTGAAATTATGAACCGAATTATTAATTATAAATTTAATAAAAATACCACTTTATTAACTTTTATTGGTAATAGGGCAATGTGAGCAAAAATGAATTAGCAAAATATTTAGACACATTACATTTGTTGAACGTAAACAAAATTGTAATGTTTACATTCCCTTATAGTAACAGCTTGCCACAGGAGGAAAATAACATACGATATAAAATGAATTTACTATTAAATGCCTTGACTTATAATTCAGAAAAAATGCATCTTTTTGACATTAATCATTATTTGAAACATAAATCAATTTATTTGACCAGAGATAAATATAATCTCAGTGGAAAAATTAAAAGACAGGTAGCAATGTCGCTATCATTTTTTATTGAATGTACAGCCAAGAACTTGGCTGAAAAAGCTGCTTTTGTTGAGCAGCAAAATGACATATTATATGTATGTATCCTGTATCTACAAAGGAAAAGTCTAACAGTCTTAATATTGTACATCAAAATATACAAGGCTTTTCCGGCAAAGACCTGGAAATAACACTTTATTTACAGGAAAAGAATATACATGTCCTTTGTCTTACTGAGCACTGGCTTAAAAAATATGAAGTGCTCATAGGGATTGAAAATTGGGAAGTCATTAGTTTGTTCAGTAGAGAGTCAGCTCAACGAGGGGGATCACTAACTCTTATTAAAAATAATATTAAGTCAAAAGATCGCAAAGCCATCGTGGCACTTTCTATAGAGCAAACTATTGAACTAGCGTGTGCTGAGCTGGAGCGGTATATTATTGTTAGTGTATAGTGTTTTTGAGTCCACTATGAAACAGGTATTAAGAAAATTATCAACAACGAATAAGAAGATAGTTGTATGTGGAGACTTTAACATTGATTTATTAGAGGTAACTCAAAACTCTATAAGGTTCCTAAATCTTTTTAAATCCTTTAATTTAATTAATCTTTTTAATGAACCTACACGAATTACTCCTACAACAGCTACTTGCTTAGATAATATTTTCTGTAATTGTAAAGTTATGCAAAACTCTATTATAAACTGTCTAAGATCAGATCATAGTGGACAAATAGCCACATTTGAGCACCATCATGTTTCACCAATAGTGAATATTGTTTGTAGGCCAGTCACTACCAATAAATTAGATAGATTTAAGAAAAATATTGATTATGGAATAAATATTTTGCCACTCAACAGTGCTAATACGGATGTGTCATATGAAAATTTGTTTGGATTGGTTGAAGATGAGTTTAACAATATATTTAAGCAAAAACACCTTAGAATAAATACAAATAAATGTAAATTCAGCGACTGGGCCACAACCGGTATTCATAAAGGTAGGAAAAAATTATATGAATTATATGAACTTAAAGCTCAAACTCAAGACCCTAAAGTTATTGAACATGTGAAAAAAATCTCTAAAATCTTTAAAAAGGTATGTTCAGTAGCCAAATCAAATTACATTCGTGATATTCTTGCTAGCTCCAAAAATAAAATAAAAGCCACTTGGAGCATTATTAATAGAAAAACATGCAAAAATAAACAATTAGATCCCACAATTAGCCTTAACGTTGATAATAAAATTATTCAATCCGACAAAGAGGTAGCAAACGCGTTTGAGGTTATTTTTTTCTAATATACCTATTGCTACAACTAGTAATTTAAACTCTTCACAAGGTCTTGCGGAAACTTTTTTGAAATCAAATGTCGAAAAATGTACTTCTATTCTAAGTTTTAGGCATATAAATCCCGAAGTTATTTTAAAACTTTTAAAGAGTTAAATATGAAAAAAAACAGAAGATTTATGGGGCATTTCAGTTAATATAATCAACCATATAATTGATAGTATAGCAACGCATCTTGCTTGTATATTTAATCAGTGTATTGATGAAGGTTCGTTTCCTAATTTGATGAAGTACAGCAAAATCATACCCTTATTTAAATCCGGAGATAAAAGTGATCCCTCTAACTATAGACCGATATCAATTTTACCAGCTCTTAGTAAAATATTTGAAAAGTTAATCTTCAATCAACTCTTATCACACTTTAGAATTAACAAACTATTGCATGAGAATCAGTTTGGTTTCACAAATGGGAGAAACACAACTGATGCGGGAGTTGCACTTATTAAGCATATCTTTGATGCATTTGAAAGTAAGCAGGATGCTTTAGGGGTTTTTTGCGATTTGTCTAAGGCTTTCGATTGTGTAGATCACAAAACGTTATTAATGAAATTACGGCATTATGGTGTCTTAAATGAGTCAGGAAAATTGTTAGAGTCATACCTCACAGATAGAACGTAAACAGTTAATGTCAATGGAACTGACTCATCCGGGGCTCCATTACGCATGGGTGTGCCCCAGGGCTCTGTATTGGTACCTTTATTATTCCTGATATATATAAATGACCTTCCTTACTTTACTAAACATCTGTGTGAGATAGTATTGTTTGCAGATGATACGTCATTGATTTTTAAAACTGACAGAGGTAAAGCAACCTTTGACGATGTAAATAATGCTCTTTTTCAAGTACTACGATGGTTTACTGCTAACAATCTTTTACTTAATGCAAAAAAAAAACCAAGCTCATCAAATTGACTATGCCCAATGTGAGGCAGGTCAGTACGCATATTAATATGTCAGATGATCACATAGATGCAGTCGATTCAACAACCTTTTTGGGAATTACTATAGACTCCCGACTGCAATGGGGTCCCCATATAATTACCTTGTCAGGAAGGCTCAGTTCAGCGGCTTATGCTGTGAAAAAATAAGGCTTTTAACTGATGTCGAAACGGCAAGACTAGTATATTTTAGTTATTTTCATAGTTTATTGTCGTATGGTTTATTGCTATGGGGCTCAGCTGCTGACATCGAATCAATCTTTGTGTTGCAAAAAAGAGCTGTACGTGCAATATATTGTCTTGGGCCTCGCGGCTCTCTGAGGGAGGTCTTTAAAGATATTAAAATTGTACAGGACGACCGTAACAAACTCTGTAAATAGTTTTTAAGATAGCTATTAAGAATGAAAATAGGTAGGCATAGGTAGGTTTAATAAAGATTATTATTGTTTGTGTTTAATTTCCCAAAGTTATAGGTTTAAGTTAATAGGTAGGATAGGCAAATAGTAGTAAATAAGATATAGAAATGCACACTCGGCAGAGCGAGTAAGAGGCCGCGGGAAAGAGACCGCAACAGAATAGGGACTGTGGTAAGTGTGACTGAAGGCGCACGATAGCGCCCTCTCTTTCATACAAACCCGGCCGGAAAAAAGGCTTCTTTTTTATAGTTTAGTAAATAAATCTTATTAGATTCTTATTGTTATTAGAAATAGATCACTAGGACCTCCTATTAGACATAAGCCTTTAACAATTTGTGTACATAAAAATATTGAAATAAAGAGAAAGTGGTGGGGGAGGCGGAGGCGACTCCCAAAATTGAATATAAGAGGGGCGGTTCCTAGCCAAAATAGTGCATTACTCGACGAGAACTCCTAGAAGCTACTTCGGACTCTCAACACTGAAGACCCCATCAGCAGCACCAAAATAGAAGGGGAACCCTCCGCCGCCTCCACCCGAGCTATACCCGACAATATATCGTATTTCATTTTGCACCGTGGGTACTCGGGGTGGGAACCACCGTTACTGCGCATGACCGCGGTATTCTTCAGGTGTCTCACTATACCAGACACATACGTACGGGACCGACCGCACCTCACCACCGCAGCAGCGTTTTAGGAAAAACCTCCACCGATACAGTCCACTCGCTCAACACGCGGGATAGTCCCGCACATTTTGGTCCTTCGAGCCGAATCACCGTGAGAAATTGTGAAGAATCGACCATCTCAAAATGCCAGTAACAAGTTCGACCAGCGGCCCAGGAGCAGCAAGGCTGTCGACGCCCGTTGAACAAACCACCACATCACCGTCGGATATAGACCCGGAGACGCCGGGAACAGCGATGTGGTCGGCCGGGCAAGCCAACATAGAACAAGCCCCAATCGTCCGTGGGGCACCCGCGTCACCAGACGCAACAGCAGAAGCGCGGACACCGCCGCGCACCATGAAGACGAACACGAGCAGGCGTGCCGCACGCATAGCGCACGCAAAAGAAGAACTAATTCGGTTACAAGTCGAATTTGCAGCCGCTCGTCTCGCAAGAATGGAAACTGAAGAATCGGAAGACGAATTAGAAACAGTCGTGTCCGACAACGAGACGACAAGAAGAGTCGGCGAATGGTTGAACGAAAGCCAAGCTCAGATGCTGGCTATAGCAGAGAAGCTACACGGACCTCCAAGGGTCCCGCTCCCCTCAGCCCGCCGACCCCGCTCCGCACACGGCGCCTGTCGAAGACCCACCGCAATCGAAAATAATTGCACAGCCGATTACCGAAGATGAACAATAGAACGCCGCCAATAGAAGATGGTCCATCGTCGTACCGACGCCGCAGCAGGTGAACCTGTCTGAGCTGGCGTCGGCCATAGCTCTTGCTGCTCGAGCAGGGCAACAGCACGCTCCACGCCTCATCGAGTTACCAGCCTAAAACGGATCGCACCTGTAATGGCTGGCATACAAGGCGGCCTACAACGAGACTGCGTCGTCGCACACAAACGTCAAAAACATAGGAAGACTTCGACGCAGCCTTACCGGTCGGGCTAAAGAAGCGGTGGAGTGCCTCCTCCTACACGGAGCAAGAGCTGAGGAGGTAATGAAGATACTCGAAGATCGATTTGGAAGATCGGATCAGCATAGCCGCAACAGAACTGGAGCGAATAAAAGCGACGCACCAAGAGACGTCTGCGTATTCGCCTGCAAAATAGTGAATATCGTCGCCACGCTGCGCGCACTCAACCGAGTACACTACCTATATAGTCCAGAAGCCGTGAAGACGACGATCGAAAAGCTCACACCAACATTGAAGTATCGATGGTACGACTACGTCGCGTACCACCAAGATGAAGAACCCGAACTAATCAAGCTTTCCCGATTTCTGTCAAGAGAAAGATGAAGAACCCGAACTAATCAAGCTTTCCCGATTCCTGTCAAGAAATCACAGCTCTGTGCACCAGAATAGAGACGCAGCAAGATAGAAGCGAGAAAGAAACAACGGCGCGAGAAAGAGACAGAAAGCACGAGAGCGAGACAGTCGCGTCTACGTGGACAACGAACGCGAAAACATTTTTGAAGATCATCCCGATAACACTGTCTGGACCGGCGGGAGAGGTCCAGACGCACGCCCTGCTGGACGACGGGTCGACCATCACGCTTGCAAACGCCTAACTAGTCAAGAAAATCGGCGTCTCAGGTCCCCGCAGTCCACTACACATAGAAGCGATCGAAGGCAAGTTCACCGAAGGGAAGTCTCAAAAAGTGATCCTGACAGTCAAAGGGCCATCACAGAAGTCATTTCAAGTCGAAGCTCGAACAATAGAGAGAATGCAGCTGTCCACTCAAGCCGTAACCAAAGAAGACGTGAAGAAATGCGGGCACCTGAGAAATATAGAAGAACACCTTGTCTACGAGGACGCCAAGCCGCAAGTTCTCATCGGCCAGGACAACTGGCACCTGCTGCTGGCCTCACAAGTACGAAAAGGTAGAAGAAACCAGCCCGTCGCGTCCCGCACCCCGCTCGGCTGGGTACTTCATGGCTCACAAACTCGCATCCTAGGCCGTAGTCATCGAGTGAACTTCGTGGCGCAACAGGATCAAGAAATGGATGACCAGCTGAAAGAATACTTCGCTATAGAATCACTGCTCATCGCACCACGAAGACCCGACGCGGACCCGGACGAAATCGCTACGAAAAAGCTACGAGAAGAAGTGTGTCGCGACCCAACAGGAAGATATGAAGCACCGTTGTTATGGAAGACAGAAAACAGCCCGATGCCAGACAACTACGAAAACACATTGAAAAGGCTCCACGGCATAGAAAAAAAGATAGATCGCGATCCTAAATTGAAGATGAAATATATAGAACAGATGGACGCACTTATAGAGAAAGGCTATGCCGAACCCGCTCCACCGAGGAAGAAAGAAGATAGAAATTGGTATCTACCGTACTTCGCGGTATTAAACAAGATAAAGCCCGATAAGTCAGATGACTGTCACGACAAATACTGAGCGGGGGCCTTTTTGACACATACTGCTTTTTATTATCCTGTAAATGTTTTTTTATTTCCTTTTGTATTCTGTGTGTGTCAAATAAATATTTTTCTATTCTATTCTATTCGATAAGGTTCGGATCGTCCACGACGCAGCCGCAAAGACAGGAGGAACCTCGCTGAACGACCACCTCCTCAAAGGCCCGACCTACTTCAATCGCTGCCGGGGGTCATGATGCGGTTCCGTCAACACGCAGTCGCAATATCGGCCGACATCAAAGAAATGTTCATGCAGGTCAAAGTCAAAATCGAAGATAGAAACGCACTGAGGTACCTGTGGAGGGGAGACCGACGAGACGACGGACCGCCCGAAGAATACAGAATGACGTCGCTCATCTTCGGCGCCACGTGTTCCCCGTCCATAGCGATATACGTCAAAAACCTCAACGCGCAACAGTTCAACGAGTCGCACGCCGAAGCCTGTACCGCCGTAGTCAAGAACCACTACGTAGACGACTTCATACACAGTCTCAAGACCGAAGAGGAGGCCGTCAAGATCGCTACGCAGGTGCGGGACATCCACGCGCGCGCCCACTACGAGCTACGTAGATGGGCATCTAACTCGCCGCGCGTGCTCGAGGCGCTAGAACCCGGCGAGACCCCGAACGCGTTGATAAACATCGACCTGCAAGACGAACGCGTGCTCGGACTGACCTGAAGGCCGCACACGGACACAATCGGCTTCAACCTTGACCTGGCCCGGCTCCCACCTGGAATACTCGACAAGCCGGCCCCGACGAAAAGAGAAACATTGAAAATAATGATGTCGCTGTTCGACCCACTCGGCCTCGCATCACCCGTAACGATACGGGCCAAACAGATCGTCCAGGAGCTGTGGAGGTGAGGCACCGACTGGGACCAAGAGATAGACGAAGATCTTGCCCAACAGTGGACACTACACTTACAAAAATTGAAGGAAATAGAGATACCGCGCTGTTACGCACACTACACCAACGCAGAGCTCAGGGAGCTACACACGTTCGTGGACGCCAGCGAAGCCGCCTACGCCGCCGCAGTCTATTGGCGCGTAATCACGCCCCACGGTGACGTCACCGTGACACTCGTGGCTGCCAAGGCCAAGGTGGCCCCACTGAAGATGCTGTCCATCCCACGTCTAGAGCTCCAGGCTGCCGTGCTCGGAAGCCGCCTGGCTAACTCCGTGGCCGAAGAGCACGACCTGAAGCCCGACAGGAAGACGTTTTGGACCGATAGCAGGACCGTCCTCACGTGGCTCAAGACAGGAGCCTGATCGTACCGCCCATTCGTCGCGCACCGCATAGCCGCCATCGAAGAAAACAGCGCAGTCAACGAGTGGCGCTGGGTACCAACAAAGTTGAACGTGGCCGACGACGCGACCCGAGACGTTCCCGAAGACCTCACAGCTGATCACCCCTGGTACCAAGGACCGGCCTTCCTTCGAGAACACGAGTCGACGTGGCCCGCCGATACATCGTCGCCGGTACAGAACACGGGCGAAGAAAAAACAGTGAATACAGTGCGTAAAATAGACAATAGTGATAACAGTGACAATAGTGCGAGTGTAATAGTGCCTGATCCTAGTCGGTTCTCACGCTGGGAACGACTAGTAAGGGCTACAGCGCGTGTCCTCCAATTTTTAAAACTGTGCCGACATAGAAAACGCGATAGTGAACGAACGAACTATAGTAGAACGCGTAAAAACAAGTGTAGTGATCTAAATTGGTGCAAAACGAACAATAGACTCGATAGCAAACGCGCAGTGATAAAAAGTGCTAAGAAACTGATAGACGATAGACTTATAGTGTTAAATAGTGACCTGTTGCAACGCGCCGAAACGTTGCTCATAAAAAAGTGTCAGGCGGACGGGTTTTATAGTGAAATGGACACGATACGTAAAGGAGCCGACCTCCCGCGCAAAAATAGATTCGGAAACGTGGCAGTAGTGATAGTCAACGCTGTACTGTACGTAAAGCCACGTATTAACGTCCCTAGTGACGTGAGTGCCGAAACAAAACGACCTATAGTGTTGGATGGTCGTCACGAGATATCGAGATTGTACATAGAGTATGTACATAGAAAACTGCACCACGTCGGCGTTCAAGCTACAATAGCGGAGTGTCGCACACGCTTCTGGATCCTGCGACTTAGAACTACAACCAGAAGCGTGATACACCAGTGCCTGCCGTGCCGAGCGCGGCGCAGTCCACCGCCGACACCACCGACCGGAGACCTGCCTGCGTGTCGTCTCGCCCATCATCAACGCCCGTTCACGTACACGGGCCTCGACTACTTCGGCCCCGTAACAGTCACGGTGGGCCGGGGTACACAGAAGAGATACGTGGCATTGTTCACGTGTATGACGACACGTGCAGTCCACCTGGAGGTCGCAGAGAACCTTACCACCGACTCAGCTGTCATGGCGCTGCGACGCATGATCGCGCGCCGTGGCTGCCCCGCCGAGATCTGGTCAGATAATGGCACCAACCTTCGCGGTGCCGAACGGGAACTACGCGAAGCAGCAGACCAAAACATAGAAAAGGAAGCGGCCCTACGACGGATCAACTGGCGTTTCCTACTTCCGGCCTCCCCGTTCATGGGTGGGGCGTGGGAACGCCTGGTGCGGAGTGTCAAGACAGCCCTGGCAGCAGTACTACAAGAAAGAAGCCCGCGAGAAGAAGTCCTCGCCACGCTTCTAGCCGAAGTCGAACACACTGTCAACAGTTGACCCCTTACACATGTGTCGACCGACCCGAACGATCCAGACCCCTTGACGCCGAACCACTTCCTGCTGCACCCATCCCCATCGTCAGACCCACCGACGGGCAAGTTCGAAGACAGCGACCTCATCGGCAGAACCCACTGGCGCGCCTCTCGTGGAGACGTTGGCTCCAGGAGTACCTGCCGGACCTCCGAGGTCGGGGCCCCGATATCAACATCGACGACGTCGTGATCATCGCAGACAACACCCTGCCGCGGAACGCTTGGCCGCGCGGAGTGATCACGGCTGTCTACCCCGGACTCGACGGCGTTACAAGAACAGCTGAGGTGAAGACAAGAGGAGGAGTGTTACGTCGGCCTGCGAGAAAACTCGTCGTGCTGCACAGAGAAGCGGCCGCCCTTCCCACGATATAGTTGCTTCGACCTGGCGGACGAAGCACGGCGGGAGAATGTATAGGACGACCGTAACAAACTCTGTAAATAGTTTTTAAGATAGCTATTAAGAATGAAAATAGGTAGGCATAGGTAGGTTTAATAAAGATTATTATTGTTTGTGTTTAATTTCCCAAAGTTATAGGTTTAATTTAATAGGTAGGATAGGCAAATAGTAGTAAATAAGATATAGAAATGCACACTCGGCAGAGCGCGTGAGAAGCCGCGGGAAAGAGACCGCAACAGGATAGGGACTGTGGTAAGTGTGACTAAGGGCGCACGATAGCGCCTTCTCTCTCATACAAACCCGGCCGAAAAAAAGGCTTCTCTTTTATAGTTTAGTAGATAAATCTTATTAGATTCTTATTGTACTTAGAAATATATCACTAGGACCTCCTATTAGACATAAGCCTTTAACAATTTGTGTACATAAACCTACCTAAAATGTCTAAATATTGAAATAAAGAGAAAGTGGTGGGGGAGGCGGAGGCGACTCCCAAAATTGTATATAAGAGGGGCGGTTCCTAGCCAAAATAGTGCATTACTCGACGAGAACTCCTAGAAGCTACTTCGGACTCTCAACACTGAAGACCCCATCAGCAGCACCAAAATAGAATAAGAACCCTCCGCCGCCTCCACCCGAGTTATACCCGACAATATATCGTATTTCATTTTGCACCGTGGGTACTCGGGGTGGGAACCACCGTTACTGCGCATGACCGCGGTATTCTTCAGGTGTCTCACCATACCAGACACATACGTACGGGACCGACCGCACCTCACCACCGCAGCAGCGTTTTAGGAAAAACCTCCACCGATACAGTCCACTCGCTCAACACGCGGGAGGGACTATCCCGCACAAAAATATTAACAGTAGCGTCACAATACATTTTTGATAATATTATGTTTGTTAGAAAAAACATTACTTCGTTTAGCCTTTAATGTGATTCACATCATTATAATACTAGAAATAAAAATAATCTTGCCGTTCCGAGCTTCAGATTAAAGAAAGTAGGTACAGTGAAACTTGGTTAAGTGGGACTTGGATAAGTGAGAAGCCTCCATAACTGGAACTCATGCTGAGGTCCCAACACTTTGGCACTGAATTACCTCTGTTAGTGGGACGAGGTAAACCTCTATATCTGGGATTTGTTCTTTCGATTTATCATCATAGTTACCTCTATAACTGAGACAGCGAGTAAATTTTATATGCATAAACCTCTGTAACTGAGATAACATTGTTTGTTTACTCATTCTTATTCTACCTACAAATTCCACACGTAATTCCAAGTACGTAAGTACAAATTTTGCACAGTTATTTTGAAATCATCAATTGGTGACCAAAGCATATTTGATAAAATTTATAATATCGAAAAACATCTGATGGCTGATACTTCCAAACGACAAACTAAAATGACAGATTTTTATAATTGATACATTCTGTTTCCATATTCGTACATATTACGTGAAAAACGTGCTTGAATATTTTTGTTGATAACCTTTAAGTACATACTATTTTTTTTTTTATTAAAACTCATTTACATACATAACACGTTATTTTATTTAATGATCGCACCTGTATAACTGAAATAACCTATATTCTCACCTCTATTAATGGAACCCTCTGTAAATAAGACAGAATTTTTTTATACCTGTATATCTGACACTGTGTAAGTGGAATACCTCTATAAGTGAAACGACATTGCAGGTCCCTTGATGTCTCACTTAACCAGGTTTCACTGTAATTCATTTTTGGGGAAATGTATAAAAATATTTAATAAAGTACCACAAACTCTTGTTGAAACTTGCCTGTTCAAACGACAAGAGTGCATGGACTTAATAACCTGCCTAGCTCGCACTTACACTATCTTGTAATTGCATTTCCTGTAATAAAACCAGGCTGACAAAGGTTACTGAGTTAGGTGGTAGGAAAAAAAATGGGACATGTAAAAGTGCAATTGATGGCCAATTTGCAAAAATAAATGACTTTGACTTTGACAAGAAAATTTTAAAATCACACTGATTTGAAATATTCACAGAACAGCACTTTAATCTAAATAAATAAATATTGGACAACATCACATAAAGCACTTGGGTCATCTAGAAATCAGAAACAACGACGGTACCACAACACTCAGACCGACAATATAGAAAAGCTTGCCTCTCGTCTATGGAGGTTGTCATAAAATAATTTTCATTAACTACATGGCAGTACATACGAGTATACCCATAGAAATTTTTATTTTATCTTATTTCTGTGGCCTGATAGGCAATTTAAATATTTCGATTCTGCTGTGATTTATAGAATCTTACTCATTTTGGAGATAATGGCTGTTTTCTAAATACCGCTTTTATGCACAATAAGTTATGACTGTAACTGTAACATTTCTTTTCTATAATCTCAAAAAAAATTGTAACTTTTTTTCTTTTTGTAAAAATTTTTGGAGTATTACCCAAACCACCAGTTACTCTTGATTGGGCCATTGTGCGAGCTGTGTCCTTCCCCTACTCCAACCAGCCCAAGTCATCCCAGAAGGTCAGTAGACCTTTCAGGCTCCTGAAGGCTTCCGAGAGTGATCCTGGTGATTGGAGAATCCGTGCCCGTTGTTCTGCCACACTCTCGCACTCCATGAGCACGTGTTGCACGTTCGTACGTTTTCTCTGCCTCCATGCATCCTCTACATGTGGGGCTGTCTGTTACTCCTATGTGGAATAGGTGTCTGTTTAGAGAACAATGACCGGTTATAGTACCTACAACCTTCCGAACTTCGTTCCGCTTTAGTCTGATGAGGCTGCGGGCAAGCTTTTTTGATGCTACCGGAATTGCATCTTTTGTTTGCCTGCATCCTACACTGTTCATCCTTTCGGTATGGTGTGTTTCTGTGGTTCTTTCACGCAGCCACGTTTTAATTTGGGCCTGAGGTATAGGCAGTAGTGGTTCCGGTCCATGGACTACTACCTTCGATCCTCTTTTGGCCAATTCGTCTGCAGTGTCATTTCCCAGTGAGTTGCTGTGTCCCTTGATCCATTGCAGAACTACTCTGTTCGTTTAAACTTTCATGGTCACTAACATTAGAATAGTTTGTTACGGGATTGCTACCATGTACCTTATTTTTGAGTTCCCGATATGATATTTCGGCACTGTTGCACGGAGTAACTACTCAGTTACTCCGTGATCATGGCGCTTGCAACAGTGCCGAAATATCATATCGGGAACTCAAAAATAAGGTACATGGTAGCAATCCCGTAACAAACTATTCTAATACTCTGTTCGTGTTCGCAATGGATTGGAGTGCATTGTGACACTCTAATATGAGGGCAGAGGTTACGACATTGTTTTGTAGGGCTTGGCGTACGGATGCACTATCCGAGACAATTTTTATGCCAAGATCTCGGACGTCTCTGGCTGCAACCGCCTGTGCCGCTTTGGTTATACCAATGCATTCTGCCTGGAAGATGGAGTTTAACTTGTCTAGTGTGGTCGATATGTTTATGTTTAAATTATTCGAAGACGCCGGCTCCGGTACCATGTGCCGTTTTTGAGCCGTCTGTATATATCCTAACTTCATCGACGCCAGAGTTATCTTTTAGTTCTTCTGTGAGTTGGATATTGTATCTTTGATCGCAGATGTGTTCTGTCCATGGGCGCCTCGAGGAGTGGTAATTCCTTTAGGACCTCCTGCAGAACTTTTGAGTGTGTTGTTTCTATGTTTTGTTTCCATAGTCCGTTTGCTCTTAGTCTCAAGGCGGCTGACTGTGCTTCCTCCTGTATGATGAGATCTAGCGGTCTCAAGTTTAGGAGGAACTCGAGCGCGGCTGATGGGGTGGTTTTCATGCATCCAGTAGTTGCTACGCTCGCTAGTCGCTGTAGACTCTGGAGTTTTGTTTTCACTGTAGTCAGTTGTGTTCTGGGCCACCATACAACTGATCCATAAGTTATAGAAGGTCTGATAACTGATGTGTATAGCCAAAGTGTGATTTTTGGATTTAGACCCCAACTTTTACCAACTAGTCTTCTACATTGACAAAAGGCTATACAGGCCTTCTTTATTTTTTTATCGATATGACTCGCCCAATTCAGTTTGTTATCAAGGATAACGCCCAGGTATTTCACCTGGATTGATAGCGAGAGTTCTGTGTAAAACAATTTTGGTAATTGTAGTGGAGGTAACTTCCTTTTGTTGGTGAAAAGGATAAGTTCTGTCTTTTTCGGATTTACTGACAGTTGATGCTCATCACACCATTTTTCTACTATCTGAAGTGCTAAACGCATAATTCCGCAGAGCAGATTTTCAGCGTTTCCGTTTATCAATATTGTTAGGTCGTCTGCATAACCAATAGTAGTGTATCCTCTTTCGTTTAGTCTGTACAGTAGGCTATCCACTACTATGTTCCATAAGAGTCGTGAAAGGACACCACCCTGGGGGCATCTTCTTACTACCTTTGCTCTTGGGGTAGTGTTCACCACTATTTGAACCGCCCTTTTACTTATTAGTTGCGTTATCCAGTTTTTTATGACTGGATCGACGTTGTATTTCTGTAGGGCGTGGTTAATGCTGTTGTGCATGGTTTTGTCGAAAGCCCCTTCTATGTCTATGAAGGCAGCTAGGGTTGAAGCTTTATTTGTGATAGCCGTTTCTATTTTATGCACTACCATGTGCAGCGCTGACTCTGTTGATCTGTTTGCCTGTTCTGTATGCATGTTGTTGGGGATGTAGTTGCTTACGTTTTAGCGCTCCGTCCCTTAATTATCAGTCTACTAGTCTTTCCAGTGTCTTTAGTAGGAATGATGTTAGACCAATGGGCCTGAAAGCTTTGGCGTGCGTGTAGTCTTCCTTGCTTGGTTTTGGCTGGAAGACTACTTTCGCCTCTCTCCATGGTTTCGGTATGTATTTAAATGCAATGCAGGCCCTGTAGATTGGTAGTAGATATTTTATTAATTGGTTGGTATGCCATTGTAGTAGCGCTGTGAAGATTCCGTCCAGCCCTGCCGACTTAAAGGGCTTGAAGCTCTTTAGAGTCCATTCTATTATATTTGTCGTTACTACCTTGTCTGCAATTTCCCATTCTTAGATTGTTGGTGTGCTGTATTGCTCGTCAGACCAGCCAGAGTCTGACGTTATTTGACAGCCTGGGAAGTGAGTTTCCAGTAGTACTGTACTGGTTTTCTCATCTGTGTTTGTGAAAGTGCCGTCTTCTTTCTTCAGGGAGCCCAGGAGTTTGAGATCGCCTTTTGAAAGGATCTTCTTTATTCTTGCGGCTTGGTTGGTTGAGTTAATGGTATTACAGAAATCATGCCAGCCTTCCATTCTCCGGAATCTGATTCTTTTCTTGTAGTGTTTTTGTGCTGTTTTGTATTTTTCCCAGTCTTCAGTGGATCTGGTGTTTTTTGCTCGGTTAAAGAATGCACTGAGTCCCTTGCGTAGTCGGTCGAGTTCTGGCCCCCAAAAGGTACTTTTACCCGAGGTTTTCGGTGTTACTTCAGGACAGGCCAGTTCATCACTGTCTCTAAGGGATTCAGTTAGGAGCTGAACGTTTGATTCTATGTTATCAGTACTAAGTGTTACGTCTGTTAGTTGTACATCACCTAGCGACTTGGTTAGTAGATTTGTGTACCTTGTTATATCTGTTTTGCGGGGGTTGCGATATGGGACAGGGTCTGTTTGTGTATACTGTATTTGGAAACAGACGCGGCGATGGTCTGCGAAGGAAGGTTCATTTGAAACATGCCAACCATCAATGCGGTCTGCCGCCGCGTGTGTTGCCAAAGTAACGTCTATGATAGATTGATACCTTGAGTTTACGTAACTGGGTTCTGTACCTCTGTTCATAATGTTCAGGTATGCTTGGTATAAATATTCGGCTAAAGACTCACGACTTGACTTGTCTCCATCTCGCTCAAACCCGGTTGGGGAGCTGAGGTGGATGCCGCTGGGTTGAATGTTGTCCCTGCGGCCTCACTCGTCGCTGTTGGTTCCGGTCCGGTTGTTACGGGCTCGTCCGGAGAGAAGAAGCGGATATAGCCACTGCCGGACATATGGGCTACCCGGCGATTTCTCTCCAGGATGGTCTGCTTCTGGTCTTCGGGGATTCCCAGGATAAGGTGAATCACCTTTTCCTTAGAATCCTCTTCTTGAGGCTTGTTGTCCACCGTCATATCATAACACTGCCAGGAATCAACTTTGTACCACGAGTTCTGGGCACAAAGGACTCGGTGCAGTGATACGGGAGTGGACAAGCAGCCCCGCCTTCAGCTTTTTCTTCATCTCTGGTGGTGCCCGGTATGGGTGATGGTAGGGTTTTGACCCTATCGACCAGCCAGCCGAGAGCGTTCGCATCCTCACACCACATCGCTAGTGCCCCACCCAGAAGGAAGGGGCGGCCGCGGAAGGAAGGAGCTTGCGCGCTCGGAGAGAGCGGAGACAGGACAGCCTGCAGGATACTATCGTCGATAGTCTCCTTGAGCTGATCTGCCTGGGCGGACGAGAGGTCCCTCGGCGGAACGGTGGTAACCGCTACTCTCAAATGCGATTTATTCGCATCTGCGTAGCTCATCGTCCGCTTTGGTCTCGTGTCGGTTTTTGCGCGTTTGGCTTCTCCCCTGGTTGACTGAGTCTCGTCCAGGCGAGCTCGCTTCGAGGAAGTTCGCTCACCCGGGCGGTCCCCAGGCCCAGACTGCTCCTCTTCAGGAGCAGGGGAAGCATTCGCAGCAGGTATCCGGCTACGATGACCTCTCGGCTTTCTTCTCCTTTTCGACTGTGCTGGTGGTGGTGGTGGTGGTGGTAGTGGTGTTGGTGGTGGTAGTGGCGGTGGAGCCGGTATAGTCTGTGCCGCTGCCACCTCCGTGGAGGTGGGCGGCGCGGGTTCGTGCTGCGTTTCCGCTGCTACGTTGGCTGCCGCTTTGGTAATAGTCTTCCGAGCTTTCCTTTCCGCGCGCCGGTTGTGGCGACTACGTTCCGGTTGTCCCGTTGGCTCTTGGTTTGGTGTGTGGTTCTGTTTGTGTGGTTGAGCCGCTGAGCCAGCCTTCCCCTTTTTTAACGGGCGCTTGAAAAAAAATTGCTAACCAATACCTTTTTTTTCTTTTTGTAAAATTTTTTGGAGTATTACACAAACCACCAGTTTAGATGAAGCCTATATCCTGCAGTTGGACATTTACAATCTTACTTTACAGGAAAAGAAAATCAGTTGAGTTATATTATGAATGCTAAGCGAAAATGTGTTAGGCAGATGGCTTACAGAGGGGACCGGTATTTAGCATATTAATTAAATTACTATTTTATTACAACCTACCTTCTTATGATGTAGTATGCACCTATACATATAGAAGACTTGCCCTTTTTGATTGGTGAAGAATGCTTTACAGTGCCTCGTTGCATCGGCAAACAGATCACTGGCTGGCTTATTTGCTGTGTCCTCGGATTTTGAGTCACTTCCTGACACGCTAAGATCTTCGTATTTACATAATATTTTTTTTTTAAAACGGGAACAAAGTCATTGTTCTTGTCACATTTTTTTGTCCTTTTTCTATCTTGAACTTTGACGCTTTTAACTTTATATTGAATATACCATTGAAGAATAACTAGCTTTAAATAAGCAAATGTTAAGACTATATTTTTAAGGTGGATTGTCAGTTCAGCCATTGGCTCTTTTATTGAAAGGATTGTATCCTATGGCTATGCTATTATAGCCAATGGCTGAACTGTGTAGTCTATGGTTTTACTTCAATTATTTCTTTCTATTTTTAATTTACTAATTCAGAATATACTGTACAACACACATTTTAGCTCTATTTTATTGTGAGGCAGCAATGGTCTAATACTAAGGCAGTAAAAGAAGATGTACCTACTTAAAATTACAATCACCTTTTTATCTGATTTAAGTAATATTACCTTGTCTAGAATTAAACTGTCCCAAAGTAAGTGGTGACTTCCCAAACAGTTTTCTCTTCAAATTGTGTGTGTGCCAGTGATTTTTGTAATGTGCAATCTGCTTAGCTCGTGTCTCGAAGGGACCAACACCACAGCAAGAGCAACAGTTACCATTTGATGGTCCATTTAGAGTTAAAGCACTTAGTCTGCGCATCACACTTGCTTCGTCCACTAAAAAGGAATAATTTGTCTGATAAATATATATTAATAAGGAAAAGTAATTGTGTTTTTTTTTTACTTAAATTAAGGCTCAGCATTTTGAAAGATCTACTCTCAAACTCACAAATGAAACGAAGATTGTTCAGATTTTCTTGGATTTTATTCCGTAAATATTCGCTCTTCAAACGTCCGCTCCGTTCAACAGCTCGATGTAAAGTGACGAGTATCTGTCAACGTCAAAAGCGTAACAACGACAGACAAAGGAAATAACTTTATAAATCCAATTAAAG
This sequence comes from Anania fuscalis, assembly GCA_950371115.1. NCBI lineage: Eukaryota > Metazoa > Arthropoda > Insecta > Lepidoptera > Crambidae > Anania > Anania fuscalis. Next base: position 22,071,472 of record OX493326.1, on the reverse strand, counting down.
AAATAACGAATAACGTTACCAGATACTCGTCACATTGAATAATATTAATATTTACAAGACTAAATCACAAAAATAAACGTTGTTACTTAGTAATAATCTTACAACTCTGCCATACTTCACTATGTGGGTCCTCCCACTAAAACTATAAAACTAAACATTAACGAGCAAGAAAAAAAAAAAAACACAATATAACATCAAATTCGAATAACCAAATTTTAACCTTGCACAATCTGTCACGATCTGCAATCATCTGTGCGGCACCGGACTTGATACCATTCGCTCTCTGCACTGACTGCTCGTGACTTGCGCTTACACTGCACAATATGTCGCGATCTACAATCATCTGTGCGGCATCAATTACTTGGCACCATTCGCTATCTGCACTGACTGCTCGTAACTTGTGCTTACAGTATATACTTATGTAAATTAATTATTTCTTGCTGTAACTGAATATATTATGTAAAAACAAAAGATTGCTTTTATTTATTATACAAAATGCGAAAGTAACCAAATAAATTATCACTACTTTCACAATTATTATAAAAGAGTAATTCTAATGACAATAGTAAGTAGTCATCACATTCACTATCTGCTCCAATCATTATCAACATCTTTCAATCTCAAGTCAATAATTATGTTATGCGACAATCTGCGATCATCTATGCAACATTGAATTAACAATGCTATTCGATTCTGCACTGATCGCTCATCGCAAAACATATAATATTATTCATCTGTATTATTCGACTAAATCAATCAATTCCCGATCATCAAATTCATCACTATCAATAAACTAATTTATTCGTCAATTTCATTATCACTGTCACTACATTTGCTGTCATTTTCGCTGGCCTCAGTGGAGTAATCATTAAAATTAAGCTATGGGTTGACCTTATCAATTGCAACTATATTTTCATATCTTTTGTTTCCCGTCCTAGTAAGTGGCGTGTCTTCCACTAAGAATCGATCGTTTGGGAGAACCTTCATAATTCGATATGGGCCCTGAAATTTAGGTACAAGCTTTTTGGATTTGCCTAAATGGTCTTTATCAATTACTGTTCTCTCTATTCTTATTAGATCTCCTACGTTATATGACTTTGCACGCTTTCTATTCCTATCAAATCTTCGCTTAGCTACCTCTTGATCTTTGTCAATTTTGTTTTTAGCATCAGATCTCAGTTGCATTAATTCCTCACCACTTACTAAATGAGAAGTTTCCGTAATCACATCGCCTAACATATTTTCAGATGTAGAGATCAATTTGCAGCCAAACAATAGTTCAGATGGGCTTTTTCCGGTGGTTTTATTCACAGTTGTGTTAATGCCTAACTGAATGTCACCTACATATTCATCCCAGGTATTTTCATTTTTACCATGACACTTGGTACTGAGAGCATCTAAAATAGTGCGGTTAAAGCGCTCGACCTGTCCGTTCGCTCTAGGTGTTGCGACTGCATTCAAAATATGCTTTATACTTTATTTATCCGTGAATTCCTTGAACTTAGCACTTGTAAAACATGAACCTCTATCTGTTATTAACCTCGAAGGAGTACCAAAATAGCTGAAGTATTATTTAAATATTTTAATTGCAGAGAAAGTTTTTGCGTCTTTGACAGCACGTATGTTGACAAATTTAGTAAAATAATCTACTATTGCTAAAATATATACATTTCCCTTCTTAGAGCGAACGAACGGGCCAAGATGATCCGCATGCAATGTGTGGAATGGCATCCCTATTTTTAACCGACTTCAAAAAAAAAGAAGAGGTTCTCAATTCGTCTGAATGTTGTTTTTTTTTTTTCTCAATTTTTATAGGCACCCATAATGTTTTGCATATATTTTCTGACTCAATGCTGATTTTTGGGTCTGGTAATCATCATGTCATGTTGCTGACCTGATGATGGAAGCCACAGAACTCCTTAACGGATAGGAGTTAGAAGATAATACTGCAATTTGTCGACAGAACGTATTCCGCAGTGTGTTGAGCAGACGTGGAGCTTATGAGGTACCGCCAATTTTTATTTACTGGGGGCGGGGGCAAACCCAGTAACGAAAAAAAATTTGAAAGTTCCTTTCTTAATTTGACTTGTTATTTAACGCAAGACCTTATCCTATGGTTTCGACACCAAAAGAGCCGCCGTTCTGGTTGGAGTCTAGGTTAACCCTTTCTTAACTTAAAAGTTTTCGTCGAAAAATTGACCGTATATAACACCTTATTTTTATCATACCATTGGATGGAGGGTCCATAGAGGACCAATATTAGTTAAGGTTACTTTGCTGTAAAGTAATTTTTGGCGAAGTTAGGAGGGAAAAAAAAGAGGACTTAACACTTAAAATTGTAAAATAAAAAAAATAATATTGACTAAAAAATACCTAATCAGTTCTTTTTGGAGTCGGTGCCAGCCATCGACAGTTAAAATGTGTTCATTCGCACCGACTCCAAAAAGAACTGATTAGGTATTTTTTAGTCAATATTATTTTTCGCTTTTTAGTTTCATTTTGAAGTCGGTTTTTAGTTTTTTATTAAACTTTTTTTTTGGAATCAGATGAAGGAAGCCCTCCTTTTGACCCGAAGGTGCTTTATGATGTGCACATTGCAAACATGCGGAGACATATTTCTTAGTGAAACGGCGCATTTTCGGAAACCAAAAGGTTCCTTTTAGTCTACTCAAAGTCTTTTCAAAGCCAAAGTGACCTGCATCGTCATGATCCATTCGTATAACCTGCCACCTGACTCCTCTTGGCACTACCCAACGAATACCACTATTTGATATACGATAAACATGTGCACCCTTAACTTGAAAATTTTTGTTTTTAGCAATTCCATGCAAGGTTTAATTGAAGATAAATAACACTTGAAAAAAATCATCGACCTCAGGTGGGACTCGCACCCACGTCCCATCGCATGCCGGGCGAGTGCTTTACCAATTAAGCTACCGAGGACGTCACGTGACACAATGAAATTTTTCAAGTGTTCTTTCTCGCTGTCAAAGCCGGCGTATCTCCGATCAATGTTGTAGCTATATGTATAGCTGAGTAGTTTACTACCGTCAACATCCTATAGAAATATTTTTACAAATATTTGACTATTGGTTAAGATCAGAAATGCTTAAACATTGAAAATTTTTGTTGTTAGCAATTCCATGCAAGGTTTAATTGAAGATAAATAACACTTGAAAAAAAATCATCGACCTCAGGTGGGACTCGAACCCACGTCCCATCGCATGCCGGGCGAGTGCTTTACCAACTAAGCTACCGAGGACGTCACGTGACACAATGAAATTTTTCAAGTGTTCTTTCTCGCTGTCAAAGCCAGCGTATCTCTGATCAATGTTGTAGCTATATGTATAGCTGAGTAGTTTACTACAATATAAAAATATTTATATAAAATATTTATTATTACTAGAATCATCTAAATCGAAATACACAATGAAACGGGAATTAACGCGATCATAATTTAGGTACAAAATGTTACCTCTTTTGCCTGACGTTTCGATCGGGTTACACCGACCGTGGTCACAGGCTGACTGGAACAGCGATGTCTTCACTCCGTATGAGAGGCAGATTCTTCATCTACCCTCATAATATTATTTTCACGCCAAGTACCGTCACACACTACACTCACTGTGTCCCTATTCTGCACACTAACCGCCGCGTCCGTATTCAGGTGAGAACTCGATCGCGAAACAAAACGAGATTGTTTATTTTTAATCACTGGATTCCATGTCGCGGATAATTTGAAACCGTCTTCCCGATTGAAATTTTTATACTTTTTGATTTCAATAGCTTCACGCACAACTCTTGAATAAAAGTGGCGATCCGTGGAAAGAACTTGCGTTTGATGAAATTCAATCCAGTGATTAGTGCCCGATTCAAGGTGTTCGGCAATCGCTAATCGAATTGGGCACTAATCACTGGTTTTGTTTCGCGATCGAGTTCTCACCTGAATACGGACGCGGCGGTTAGTGTGCAGAATAGGGACACAGTGAGTGTAGTGTGTGACGGTACTTGGCGTGAAAATAATATTATGAGGGTAGATGAAGAATCTGCCTCTCATACGGAGTGAAGACATCGCTGTTCCAGTCAGCCTGTGACCACGGTCGGTGTAACCCGATCGAAACGTCAGGCAAAAGAGGTAACATTTTGTACCTAAATTATGATCGCGTTAATTCCCGTTTCATTGTGTTTTAAATTATGCAGCGCGAAAGTTTAAAAGTAATCATCTAAATCGACTTGCATTACAGACTTATCCGCTTTCTTTTCATTGTTTTTATTTAACTCATTTGGCAATTGTGGGCAATTAATCGTTTTATGTCCTAATCTATTACAAATATTACATTTTAATATCTTTTTGGGGCACCTAAAACTAAAATGGCCAGCCTCACTACAATTATAACAAACGACCGATGAACTAGGTTGTGGCTTAGGCTTTCCATCACTACTCGTAAAATGCGTTACATTTGAATTAACATTATTGTTGCCTTAATGCCGTCTATCTAGTCCAATAAGTTTCGTCCTATCGTGTTCTCGCGATTGTTGTTTTATAGATTGAAAATAATTTAACACCTGTTCCGGTTCTTGACATTTAGCTGCCTTTGCACCTAATCTTAAGGAGCGATCCTCGATTCCGTATAATAAACAGTCAACGGCACGCTTGCCAAAAATTTCGCAATGATTCAACAAGTTAATCTTTTCGTAATAGTATAATTCTAATGACTCATTAAATTTAACCCGCTTAGACAACATATCTGTTAACAATTCTGCATAGTCATCACTACTTGGAAAAGAATCAATTAACTTATTTTTTCCACTCAGGCCACGAAAACGACATTGTAGGCAGGGCTTGATACCATGTATGTGCGAATCCCCACCAAACGCGGCAAAGCATAGTGTATTATCTGATCATTACCCCAATTGTATAACTTTGCACACTCCTCTACTTTATTAAGCCACAAGTGTATAGTTTGACCTTTAATCATGGGGTCAAATTCAGGAATAACGTTGTCTCACATTGGAAACTTATTGCCCTCTGGCTTAGCATTACGTATTGACTTAACTAATTCACTTAAAAACATTTGAGTATCACTGTTAGAAAAAACTGGGGTATAAGAGTCCTTACATGATGATTTAAATCCACTTACGCTTCTGCTGGATGAACTGCTACCACGATCGGATGAAATACGCCTGCGTCTTGAACGTCGTTTACCCTGGCGAGCCGCCAGGGTAAACGTCTCAGTACTGCGGCTTGGTCGGTGTTCATGTCTTCGTCTGCGGCTGTATTTCCGAGACCGTTTTCGCTCAGTGCAAGTTTTCGATCGACTTTCTCGTTCATACGATTCAGTCGATTCGCTGCGAGTCACTCTATGACGTCTCCGACGCTTCGAATTAATTGATTGATCTACACTTCTCGCATGGTCACGACGCCTCTTGCGTCTAGTCTCCGTAACATCCGGAGTGTAGTGAGAACGGCTTTTTCGAGAACCTTTTCCATCACCATCAATGCATTCCATTGCTTATAACGATGACTCATGATTTTCAAATTAAAATACACCGTGAATTTTTAATTACCCGAGAAAATTAAGTAACATACTCAGATATCGATATACATCGAATTTGGCGAATAAAAAAAAACGGAACGGCGTACGGCGTTGGCGTACGGAAGGAAAAACTATGAATGAAAAAAAAATCATTCGTAGTTATTCCTTCCGTACGCCAATATCACGCTACCAAATTAGGTGGATTTTTGTTCCGTTAATGTTGGAATGATAATGATTACTATTTGAATTAGCAGGACTTTTATGGTGCATATTTTTTAAGGAATGTTAGGGATCTTTTAAATAAATTTCTCATATATATTTTTTTAACCGACTTCAAAAAAGGAGGAGGTTCTCAATTCGTCTGAATGTAGTTTTTTTTTTTTTTTGTATGTTTGTTACGCGATTACGCCTTCAATTATGGACCGATTTCAAAATTTATTTTTTAGTTTGAATGGGTTACTCCCGAGGTGGTCCCATTTACACCAAGTCAGATTCTGATGATGGGATCCTTGGGAAATCGAGGGCAACCCTCAATTTTTATAGGCACACATAATGTTTTGCATTTATTTTCTGACTCAATGCTGATTTTTGGGTCTGGTAATCATCATGTCATGTTGCTGACCTGATGATGGAAGCCACAGAACTCCTTAATGGATAGGAGTTAGAAGATAATACTTCTTTTTGTCAACAGAACGTATTTCGCAGTGTGTTGAGCAGACGTAGAGCTTATGAGGTACCAGACCGCCAATTTTTATTTACTGGGGGCGTACCCGCACACCCAGTAACGAAAAATAAAATAAAAGTGCCTTTCTTAAATTGACTTGACACCAAATAGCCGCCGTTCTGGTTGGAGTGTAGGAAATCCCTTTCCTTAAGACTTACAAATTTTCGTCGAAATATTGACCCAATATAACACCAACATTAGCTAAGGTTACTTTGCTGTTAAGTCATTTTTGGTGGAGTTGGAAGGTGAAAACTGAAGCTTATTTTAAAGGCGTCCGGGACTTGTAATAAATTTCGTCGAAAAATTGATCATTAATAGCACCCTATTTTTATTATACCATTGGGTGGGTGGTCCACAGAAGACCAATATTTGTCTAGGTCACTTTGCTGTAAAGTCATTTTTGGCGGAGTTAGGAGGGTAAAAATAGAGGACTAAACACTTAAAATTGTGAAATAAAATAAGTTTAATAAAAAACTAAAAACCGACTTCAAAATGAAACTTAAAAGCGAAAAATAATATTGACTAAATCATACCTAATCAGTTCTATTTGGAGTCTGTGCGAATGAACACATTTTAACTCTCGATGGCTGGCACCGACTCCAAATAGAACTGATTAGGTATGATTTAGTCAATATTATTTTTCGCTTTTTAGTTTCATTTTGAAGTCGGTTTTTAGTTTTTTATCAAACTTATTTTTTATTCGCCAAATTCGATGTATATCGATATTAGTATATATTAGTTATTTATTAGTTATATATTAGTTAGTTAAATTTCTCCCGGTAATTAAAAATTCACGGTGTATATCCGTGAAGGTAGAAAAAAAAACTATGTAGTATTTCCAGTAAATTGTGGGTGTGTTGTAACAATCCCACTTCTGAGATGAAAGATCTAATCTCAAACTCAGAAATGAAACGAAGATTGTTCAGATTTTCTTGGATTTTATTCCGTAAATATTCGCTCTTCAAACGTCCGCTCCGTTCAACAGCTCGATGTAAAGTGACGAGTATCTGTCAACGCCAAAAGCCTAACAATGACAGACAGACCAAGGAAATAACTTTATAAATCCACTTAAAGAAATAACGAATAACGTTACCAGATACTCGTCACAATGGATAATTTTAATATTAACAAGACTAAATCACAAAAATAAACGTTGTAACTTAGTAATAATCTTACAACCTATTGTGTTAGTTTTCATGATTTCTGGATGACCCTTCTCTAGCATTCCTGGTTTTCGTCGTTGAAAAATTTTCCTTGTATTATCCCACGTATAATAAATAGGAACGTCGACATACAGTAATGTTTTTGCGAATGGATCCGTTTGGCACAGTTGGAAAAAAGCTGTTAATGTTGTGTTCTGAGGTGGTTCATTTGCAATTTTTCTAGCCGAGTCTTTTGTGAAGTAAACTCTCTGTCCATTCTCCAAATGTACTGCTAGATGTTGCACAGCTGGTTCGCGTTCGTGTATGGAAAAACTAAAAATCCTCCACGCTGCTTTGTTACTATTGATGTATCTTCCCATTTGGTACATGAGGATCTCATCATTTTTGTTATTTTGGACTATTTGAAATACTGCCATATCACTACCTTTGTTTACGTACTTACATATATATTTAATAGATTTTACTGAATTGCAGTATTCAACGTTTATGTGTGCTTTGAACATTTTGGAAAGTAGTGGGTTATATGGTACTACCCATTGATTATCTATTTCCAGTTCGTCTCTGCCTTATATTCGTATTTTTGCTGTGAAACCACCGTTTCTCGGTGATCGTCTTCTATATTTGGGATAGCCATCATCTTCAGTTTTTGTATCGTCCAAGTATGGTTTTGGATATTTTTTGGTACATTTTCCATCCTTCATGCACGGAGCATTGAAGTTTAATGGTCCACATGATCCGTGAATCATGTTTTTCACTACTATGTTGTATAGTTCCGGATCATTTTGTGGATTGAGAAATTCAGCTTGGGTGATTTTGTCGATATCCGTGGGATAAATTTTATCGTGTAGCCATATGAGATTGTGTGAGTGAGGTAATCCTCGTTTTTGCCACTTGATTGTATACATCCAGCATCTAACGGTTCCAAAGATGTGGTATTTTGTGATAACTTCAATAAATCTTATTTGTTTTTGTCGAAAAACTCGGGCTATTATGTCGTGTCGATCCATGGAGTTTTGTCCGTATTTTAGTTGTTCTTTGATTTCTGGCCATGATGGGTTGCATGTAAATGTTATAAAGAGATCAGGTCGTCCATAATTTCTTACATAGGTCATAGCATCTTGAGTATGAATATACTGTGCATGTCTTTGACTTCCTATGTATGATGAGGGTAAGATTACCATTGTTCCAATATCGTCAATATTGCCGTCATTTATGATCGCGTCTCGAAGGTGGATGTATTCTTCTACGCGTAGTTTCTTCTGATCCAGTCTTATGTAAAGCATCCGCTCTGCTTCTATTTTTGCGTACATAACTACCAGAAATTGTTGGAATAAACGGCGAGCGTTGAGAATCTGATTGTATATTTCATTGTCTCTGATCATTAAGCGGTAAGCATAGAACTCTTTGGAAGTGACTTTTTTGTTTGTTTCTATGCCTGTTTCAGGATAAATTTGTTTTATATTGAAATGATATCCGTCCTCTGCATGCAGAAATATTAACGGATATTGAAGAGCATCATCTGAACGGTGTGTCTCCACAATGCGTTGTAGTCCTTTTCTTTTTCGTTTTAAAATTATGTCACGGCTTGTATTTTCATTGTCCACAATTACGATGGCGACTTCATCTATCTGAGGTGCATTAAATCTACGTTCGTGTTCTCCATGTGGTCTTTTATCGGCTCGAATTACAATTTTATAGTCATCAGAAATCATGCGGTCTAGTGTTGTTTTGAATATGTAAATCAGTTGATTGTATTTGTGTAAGATCCTCTGTACATCTTGGATTATTTCGCGTCTCAATCCATGAATATTTGTGCATCGTTGATCAATTTCTTGTTCTTCATCTCCGATGAAATATACACCGTGAATTTTGAGATACCCGAGAAAATTAACTAACATACTCAGATATCGATATACATCAAATTCGGCGAATAAAAAAAATTTTTTTTATGAGAAATTTATTTAATAGGTCTCTAACATTCCTTAAAAAATATGCACTATAAAAGTCCTGCTAATTCAAATAGTAATCATTATCATTCCAACATTAACGGAACCAAAATCCACCTAATTTAGTCGCGTAATATTGTGAATGAAAAAAAAATCATTCATAGTTATTCCTTCCGTACGCCAACGCCGTACGCCGTTCCGTTTTTTTTATTCGCCAAATTCGATGTATATCGATATCTGAGTATGTTAGTTAATTTTCTCGGGTATCTCAAAATTCACGGTGTACTTGTAGAAATGTATGGTCTTCGTTAGGCATTGGTAGTAACGATTCTATTTTGTGATAAATTTGCCCTTGAATTGAAAATACATATTCAAATTCATCTCTATTAGTGTTAGTCGAAGTAACGCCGAAAGAAGTCATTTGAAAGCAGGAGTTGTATGATCTTATATTTTGAAGAAAGTGTTTTGATTCTAGTGTTTCCCCAGTCATGTAATGTAGAAATTCCGGCGGAGGTGCTTCCAGTGGTGTTAATCTCGAATTTTTCCATTCATGCAACAGAGACCTGGTGGTTCTTTACTGAATTTTTTCGCGTGGCAAAATTGGCAAATGTTATTCATTTTTCCGATTACAACATATTTATGATTATAATATTTTTTCGTCGGTTTGTAGTGGAATGCTTCCTTTGTTAGATTATCTTTTAAAATTCTCGATTCTTCAATACTTTTCTTTTCTTTTCTGTCTTTGCTTTTTTTGCTTCTCAGGGTGCTCATTCTGGTTCGTTGATTTTTTAAACGTGCTTCGTGCTCTTCTTCCGTTTCATTTCTTCGATATTCTTTTTGTTTCCGCCGTTTCGCTGCAGAACTGGCAAGATCTACTCCTCTTTTACGTCTAGGCATTGTATTCTGTAAAAAGAATTACCATCCATTCACCATTTTTTTAATCTTTTTTATCTTATCTTAGAATTAATTAAACACAGTATTAAAATACTCACATTTGATATTTCACAATAAAGGCTCACAGACAATTTTTTTCTTCTTCGCTTCGAAATCGAGAATTAATTAAACACACTATTAAAAATACTCACACGTGATACTTCAAAATAAAGGCTCACAGATAACTTCTTTCTTTTTCGTTTCAAAATCACTTGTTTCGCTGTTCAAATCGAACTAACTCTGGCGGGCGACACCGGGCCCTAATATATTCAGAGCGCTAGGCTCTAGGATATTCGAGAAAGTTTGGAAATATTTTCTTTCTTACACCTTCTAGAATGTTCTCGACATTATCGTCTGCCGTAACAATAGGTTTTACAGTTGTAGCATACGTAGTAAAGGCGCGAAATTTAAAAACTTAAATTTAAAAATGTTTTCAGAACTAATTTGAATAACTAAAATTATGTCGCTTTAACTCCAAAATATAAGTTAGCTACTGCTGTATAAATACACAAAATTTAATAACTTTATTATTGTAACAAATGTAATTTAAGACTTTATTGAAATTGGAATTTTAAATTTCGCGCCATTACTACATATGCAGCAATTGCTCGCAGCGCCATTCGAAATGCACCCCAAATAATCGTTGTTCTTTTAAGTCCATCTTGTGTACAATGAATTAAGTTCAACTACTCGACAACGATGGCGCCACTACACTTAATTTCCAAGTTGAAGGGTTGAACAGGCCCTTATATCTTTAAAAACATGCCCTTTAGGTTAAAACGGGAACTTTCTTGTTCGAGGGGGGATAAAGGGCTATCACACAATATAAGTCCCTTTATCGTGCTGAGACTCCTTCTTAAGTTTTATCGGCACGCACATTTTTCGCTTGACTTTTATTATATCGGGTGTAAAAAAAGGCTGAACGAAGCCGAATACTTCATATTCTACGTATTATTACGATCATTTTTTTCTTTTACACTATACCTGGGAAATGATGGGTTACCGAGTTATTGACAGTCAAAGTTACAATTTTTTACAAAATTGACTTCTGTTTGATAATACTAAACTTTTTTACAAAGAAACATGATCCGCTTACACACACAGGCATAGTCTGTGGCGTGCGCGCTATACATTGCGGGTTAGAAATAAGTTATTTTTTTGGATACCCAAAAATAAAAGTCATTTCCCAGCAATTTTTTTTTTGCATTCTACTTGGTTTTATGTATAGAATTCGTGGTTTAAGGCTTCGTTAAGCCTTTTTTACACCCTGTATATAATGATGATGAAAATCTTTTTCTTATTTTAATTGAATATTATTGCAAAATTCTTTAAAACATTGCATCTAGAAATCTTAGTGATAATTCCATTCATTATTATTGCTTCATCATCGTCATCATCACCAGCCTATATCAGTCCACTGCTGGACACAGGCCTCTCCAAAAGGAGGGTTTTGCCATAATCGCCACGCTTGGCAGGCGGCTTGGCGATCGCAATTTGGCCAATAGTGGAGAACGCTGGTGCCCGTCTTTATTACTGCTTATGCATTTTAAAATAAGCGAACAAAAAATCTCCAAAAATACTTGATGCGTAAAACAGAACGCTTTCCTATACGGATTGACCACGAAAAAACGTAATCTAATCGATGAATATCCGATGAATCAGCTCGGCCAGCTTGTCAAAGCCTATGCTTTGTCGTCAATACGAGTGCGTCGGCCTTTTAAGGCTGTTCCCCTAGCCAATGACCTTGAGCATTTTGCTGCCTCTCGTCCCCTTTTCACCGCTGCATTATTTCGTAAAGTGATTGCGATAGTAAATGCGATAACGCCGCGACATCTAGTTAGCTTACGCCAAACCACGATGTACTCGTGGCATGATTAAGCAAATACAAACGTAAAGCACGGATCGTAGAATAATTATAAGAGGCGGCCAGGCGGCAGAGTAAAATAATTTGCTCGCAACTTTCGCCGCCTACACATTATTATTACCTTACGCACATTACATTTTGACAAGTCACGTGGAATATTTTGGAAAAACATAATAAATTAGCTGTGAATAAATAAGGTAACGAAAATACATAAATTATAGCGACAACTCCTATAGTTTATTTTGTCAGTTATTAAAATATTTTTGGCAGAACAGAATACTAAAATTTAAATATTGTTTTCTAGCAATTACCTACCATGCTACGTTTATTAATAAATGGTTTTTAATAATACTAGAATTTAAAAGTGTAATATTTCTTTATTGAATTTAAAAATAAAACAGTATGAATTGAAACAAAATTTACCAACTACAGGTGGGATTCGAACCCTCGCCCATTGGATCTTGAAAGGCGGGCGAGTGAATTTCCAATTACGCTACCAAGTCACTAGATGTTAAGTCGAAATCTTCAAGTGTTTCTCGCAGATTTTTTTTTATCAATGATGCAGTATTGATCAGGCAATTTGCGGATACTACACCCGATAGAAATATTGTTACAATTTTGTGTGCCCATAAACTCTATCTTGAATTCGTGAGATATTTTATTTATAGGTTTTTGTCATTTATATAAAGTATCTGATTTTATGTTATAAATAGTTTCGGTTTTTATTTGTTTTATCTTAAGATTTAAAACTGTTAATTTTTCTTATCAAATCTAAAAGTAAAACATAGTAAAAATTAAAAAAAACAACTTGAAAAAGTTACTGCTGCAAGTGAGATGCGATCCCACGACCTCGGATTACCGGGCGTGTGTTTCCTCTACTAAGCTATCCAATCACTAATAGATTTGGCGAAATCTTTCAAGTGTTTCTGTCGAAGCCATCGTTTTTTCTAATTAATGTTGCGGTATACTACCGTAGTTAGCTAAGTATAGAGTGTGGCAATGTGGCCAGCCTTTTGGTGATAATAATCTGATTTTATATTGTGGGCATTTTCGCCAGTAGACGTCCCTTCGCTTTTTACGATATCTCACGACTTTTCACTGTAATTATTAAAAAAACTATGTGGTTTATTAAAAAAAAAAATAATGACATAGAAGGTTGTACATTAGTGTGTACTTCTAAACATTTAAAATAGAAGGAATCATGTATTATCATTTAAAAATAAATGTTTAAAATTAAAAGATGGTGATTTTTTGCATTCCCCATACAGACTAGTCGAAGTTTAAAAGGGTCAATATCAACACATGCGATTTTTTGTCAGTTTTGATGGCAAATTTTGTTTTTGAGTTTTAACACGAAATAAATTGATAATACTAATCTTTAGGGTAAAACATAACATATGTGAAATTGTGCCACCTAATTTTAAAATAACGCCACCGAAACTAAAATCCGCCACCGAAACTAAATATCACTAAAAAAAATTCCTTAGATGCTTGTAAGGATCTCAATAGATGACCAGGGGGTCTAGCGCGAAATGTACCATCCAAATGTTCGGATTCGACCGATCGCCGACCGAAGGTTCGATTGGAACCTTAACGCGAAACAACATCGAAATCGCGGGATTCCATCGAGGCCACAGATAATTGTAGAAGAGTATCAGAATGAATTATACTAAGTGCTATTGTTATGCCTATGTATTAAAATTTTACCGGTTTTGTAAAAGTCTCTTGCCAAATCAAAATATTAGCAAACTAATGCGTAAACATGGTTTCTATTAACAGAAAAATGTTTAAATGAAACTACTTTTACGGATTATTTCGCGATTTATTAACATTTTATTTAACCTGACGTTTCGAACACTTTACAGCGTTCGTGTTTCGTGTTCGCGTAAAATAAAAAGACAATAATATAGCAAAATGTTTATTTCAATCAATTTTAAATATTCAAACTAAGAAAATTGCAACATTCCAATTGTTTATGACATTTAGAAAAATAAATGCTGGACACATGAAATGTCATTTCTTGCTTATTGATTTTAAAAAATTGTCCTGCGTAACTCGATCGCAAAGTCGTTTGAAAATAATTCGATATTTGGAGTTATGTGGTATAATAATAAGATTTTTGTAGAAAACGAGTCTTACTTATTAAATAATGCTTTTTAAATTAAGAAAAATAAAAAACATTTAACGACGTGGTACAGTTTGAAACCAAAAAAAAGTTTGTGTTTGTTATTCTGGTCGGATCAGCTGTCTGTCAGACTGTCAATGCGGATCCGACCAAATATAATAGTCACTAAGATTAGACAAAATATGCTTGTGTTGCTTACCTATATTATTTAAATGTATTCGTGGCTTAGTGCTTATAGTGCATTTCTAATAGTTTCATCATAAAATCAAAATATGATGAAATTAATTTTTATGTCAATCCGGCACACCAAAAATGTATTACAAAATATTATATTTGATACATTTTAAAACGTTTACAATAATTTGTGTCGTAAAATTGTACTTGTTCTATACGGTGGTTATAAAGCTTTAACTTGGAGGTGTGAAACTTGATCTTCTTCTTTGCGTATCGACTCAGGCTTTCATATGTGTGAAGACCAAAACTTAACCACCGATATAGCATTATCGGTGGCCTTGCAAAGATCTTCGCGTGTGCAGCTGTAGGGACACGCAGGGCATGTCAGAAGATGGGATGGGATGAGATTGATAAAATATATCGCATCACGTCCATATTAGGGTGTAAAGTAGAAATACACCCATGGAAAAGCACAAAACTTGTCCCTCAATGTAAACGATGCCAGGCGTAGGGTCATACCCAGAAATACTGCGCAAAATAACCAAGATGTGTAAAGTGCTGCGAAATTAAATCAAATCCTAAAATATTATAATCGTTTGATGAACGACTAAAAAAACTGGAAAACAGTGCCAAAAATGCGCCATCAAAACCTAAAAAATTACTCACAACTTAAAAATTATGGCTTGGAATGCCAATGGACTACTCAGAGACCGAAATGAGCTGCAATTAGTTCTAGTCACACAAAACATTGACATATGATCTAATTGGCACTCATTTTTCACAATTAGTTTTGAAAATATAAGCAATTGAAATTTTGTCTACCACGGGAATTAAAAACAAGGCATGGGAATCAATAAAACAATCTTTATTATAGTTCAAATCAATTGTTTGTTTAAATTATTTTATTCAATACAATTCTTTTATTCCAAAATTTCAGTTCTTTGTAAGTTCTTTGATAAATGTAATAAAAAGTTCCTCTCTTTTGCTTTCAAATTATAACAAAAATAGGAAACACGTCACGAGTCACGACACGACACTCCATATCATTTATAAATTTTAACAAACTTTTCTTAGTTTTAAATACATTTACGTTATTTTATTTATTTGCGTGGACTCATTTCACTCACTGGTAAAATTTTGCCTGTCATTTTTTTTTTAAATATCTTTGCCGTTCTTTTTCTTGTGGTTGAGCACGAAGTGTGGGGTCATTTTTTATTTTTTCCCTTCTACGACGTTCAGCAAGGCGTTATTTTTCTAATATTGCTTGCTTTGACTGTTTGGGAGGCATTTTTTGGGTCTGAAATATGAAAAAGTTTCTATGAATATAAAATTGAATCTAGCTATTTTAGTGTTATTAACAAATTACAAAGTAATAACACAAATAAAGATTATCTATGAATCACAAATACATTGGCACAGCATCCTTCATTTTATAAAGAAAGATTAATTCCCATGGCATTAAAACCACGGGAATCAATAACACGGGAATCAAAGTTCGTCAATTTTTATCGATTGCTCTTTAACTAACAAACATTTATTTTAAATGCAAACTTAAATAAATAATGCACTATCAATAGTTTTTATTTGTTATAAGAAGCGATCTTAAAAAACAATAAAAATATTTTTTATGGCTATCACGGTAATCAACGATGTATAGAAACAATGCCACGGAAATCAAATATTTACCTTCGTAACTCGGCGCGGATACATGCTGCGAAGTGACCGCCTTCCACTACACTTAACTCACGACTGATTCTCGCGCGGCAACGCACACTCGTATCCCTACTTTTTATTACTAGAGCTGCAGGTGAAGATTAGTGTCGTACCACGGGAATCAACTCTCAATCCTAGACAAAATTTTGATTCTAAATTAAAGTATAACTAAATACTTAAACGAAGATTCTGATTGACTAATCTATTTACAGACTAATCTATTTATATAAAAGTAGTATTTTACCATCTGGTTTTATCCCTAAGTTGCAGTTTTTTCTACAGTTTGATCAAAATTTATTGAATGGACACGCCATGGGGATCAAATTTCCTACCCTAATTATTTTTTTACAGTTATTTGCAAATTCAATGAAGCCAAAAACCATGAAGCATTAGTTAGAATACACCTAGAACAAAAAAAAAAAAAAATTGATGTTCCATTATTAAACCTCGGGTACTTTATAACTCCGGACAACGTAATTCGTGCGTTTCAAGATTTACCCTACTCAGTCCATTATAATCAGCCCACGTCAGCCTACTACTGGACATACAGTCGTGGTCAACTAATTAGGGACAGATAGAATACTAAGCAATTTTGAATGATTACATCCTATTTTTGTGAGTTTCCTTCGATTACTAACTGTTACTTTGTAAACATATGATAGTAAATATGTTTACAAAGTAACAGTTAGTAATAAATAGCAGTTAGTACTCTAGTTAACAGAATACAATAACAACAAAAAAACTTACTTAGCGTTAGCATCCGTGGGAATCTATTCAAGAACAACCTTGCTGCGCCCAGCAGACGATTTATTGAGCCCGCGCTAACGGTTTAGCGCGGGCTCAATAAATCGTCCGGTTTTCAGCAGGACATAGACCGGGCCCAATTTGGAATGGCCCATTTCGGAACGTGCGCCCGACCTGACACCTCGCTCGATCTACAGTAGCATAGATTCTAAGAGAAAATCATAAAGCATTGCGTGTTTCTAATGATGTCTTTAGTCATTAGGCTCCAACTCAAGACCAGAAAGAGGGATCCTAGGATAGTATTGTTATATTAAGAAGCAAGAAGAAACCACCAAAACTATGATTCAATTTCAGAATGAATTATTTAAATATATAATTCTGAAAATTCACTGCATAAGTTAAATGTCGTAATAAAAACATAGATTACACTAAATATCAAAATCCTAAATAACCTTATAAATTTTTGTGCGTAAACTAAAAGACGTACTAAGAATACGACACACCAAATCTTAAAAGTCGTTGAACAAAACGCCACCAAAAAGGTTAGGAAAATTCTGACGGTCAAATCATGCGTAAAGTGACATTTCCAGTCTAAGTAATCGCTAGGGTACACCAAAGAATTGCAGGCTATATCAAAGTAACACGTTTCGGAGCATTCAATGACGAGCTGACACGACAGACTGAGGCTGAGCGACATGGTGAAATTGCGCCACCAAAGCATAAAATAAAATGACATCCACTTTGTAGCCGGAAGATATTCGCATGGGAGATATTTTTTAGAATTTAAAACTGTTTAAAATATTCAAATTTAAAAACGAAACATAATATGATTTTAAAAAACTTGAAAAAAAAAATACTTCATCAGGGGGACCCGAACCCACCACACTCCACAAATGCACGGGGCAAGTGCTTTACCATTCTAAGCTATCGAGTCACTAGTTGTCTCTACGAAATCTTTTACGTGTTTCTTGCTATTGATAAATAAAATATCTGATATGTAGGTACATAAATAGTTTAGTTTTCTGATTTTGTACATTTGAAAACTGTTAATTATTCTTATCAAATTTAAAATAAAACAAAATATATTATGATGTATTTTATAGTAAGTAGGTTTTTTTCGATGTTTTTATTAAGGTTAATTTATTTCTTTATTTAGTTAGTAGTAATATAAAGATAAGTTAGATTCTTTTATATTTAATTTGTTAGAATAAATAAATACAACAAGAAATAATAAACTGCAAAATAAAAAAAACAAAATATGAATTGAAAAAATGAAAACTTAATCAGGTGGGATTCGAACTCACGACCATCGCATACACAACCACCGGGGAGTGCTTAGACACCTAAGCTACCAAGTCGCTAGGAGTATTGACGAAATCTTTCAAGTGTCTCTCGCTACGCTATTGATAAATAAAATATCTGATGAAACAATTTATGTATATAAACATAAATTGTTTAGTTTTTTTTATTTTTTGGATTAAAAACTGGTTAATTATTCTTATTAAATTTAAAAATAAAACAAAATATATTATGACATTACATTGTGGTGTATTTTATATTAAGTAGGTTTTTTTTGGTGTTTTTTATTTAGGTTATTTCTTTATTACAGAATTATACTGTAAGGGGCACTGCAAGGGATTTTTAGGTGACGAATAGTAATGTACCTTAATATTATGTCCCTAAGGTTGAAATTAATAATTCGGTATTCCTAAGCATAACCGCGGCTTGCCAAGACCACTGTGTGACATAAAGTTACGTCAGATTTTTTTATATTTAATTTGTTAATAATACAAATAAATAAATACAACTAGAAATAAAAAAAAACTGCAAAATAAAAAAAACAAAATATGAATTGAAAAAATAATAACTGAATCAGGTGGGGTTTGAACCCACAACCATTGGATACATAGCGAGTGCTCTGCGACCTAAGCTACCAAGTCGCTAGGTGTTTTGACGAAATCTTTCAAGTGTCCCTCGCTACGCTATTACAACAAACAATTATGTATATAAACATAAATTGTTTATAAATTTTTGTTTTTTAGCAATTCCATGCAAGGTTTAATTGAAGATAAATAACACTTGGGTTCGAGTCCCACCTGAGGTCGATGATTTTTTTTCAAGTGTTATTTATCTTCAATTAAACCTTGCATGGAATTGCTAAAAACAAAAATTTTCAATGTTTAAGCATTTCTGATCTTAACCAATAGTCAAATATTTGTAAAAATATTTCTATAGGATGTTGACGGTAGTAAACTACTCAGCTATACATATAGCTACAACATTGATCGGAGATACGCTGGCTTTGACAGCGAGAAAGAACACTTGAAAAATTTCATTGTGTCACGTGACGTCCTCGGTAGCTTAATTGGTAAAGCACTCGCCCGGCATGCGATGGGACGTGGGTGCGAGTCCCACCTGAGGTCGATGATTTTTTTCAAGTGTTATTTATCTTCAATAAATTGTTGTTATTTTTATTTTTTAGATTTAAAAACTGTTAATTATTCTTATTAAATTTAAAAATAAAACAAAATATATTATGATATTACATTGTGGTCTATTTTATATTAAGTAGGGGTTTTTTTGGTGTTTTTTATTTAGGTTATTTCTTTATTACAGAATTATACTTGCTACTAAGACTAAGACCACTGTCATAGCAAGTTAGTAGTAATATAAATTTAGTTCAGTTTTTTATATTTAATTAAATAATAATAATATAGAAATAAAAAAAACTGCAAAAAAAAAAAATGAATTGAAAAAATAAAAACTGAATCAGTTGGGGTTCGAACCCACAACCATCGCATACATAGCGAGTGCTCTGCGACCTAAGCTATCGAGTCACTCACGCTAAGTGACGAAATTTTTGAGTGTTTCGCGCGTGCTGTTTTGTTCCGAGCAGTGATTGATCGGCACGGCGGAACGAGCGATACAGGCTTCCCCTCGGACAGCTAGCGGCACACTGCCTCCCGCTGCCCCGCACAGCACGCCAGAGAATCAGACGTTCGTAGATAATGAAAGAATAATGGCCATAACTTTGTCAATAATGGATCAATTTACAATTTTTTTGCGATGAAATTAAAGATTTTTTTGGTACAAACCAAATAATAAGATAAGGATTAATTACGGAGGAGACGCACAGAATACATTTTTATCGACGTCGTTTAAAAGCTTGTTTTCGTAACTATTAATTAGAGGAAATAAAAATTTTAAACGATGATTTTACTGATAAAACTATACTTATCGCTATACGCATCAAATAAGGAGTAGAATGCAGCTAAAAAGTAGGAAAAATCGAAGTTTTGGTGAGGGAACCCTCTTAAGTGGTTGGTGTTTTCGTTGTGATTCAGAGTAGTTCCGGTTTTGCCTTATTACTGTTTTTGTTGAGCTTCTCGTTAAGATTTTAACTTTATATTTTAAGATATCAAATTTAAGCTTTAAACAACATGCCAAATATTTGTTTCCGGCACTCAGGCAACAGAACATTGCAGTATTTCTTCGTATTAGAAAAAGGTCAGTAAAATAAAAATCGATTTAACTTTTTTTATAAACTTTCTTGATTTCAGAAAAGAATCGATTAGATTGGGGCGCATCACTATAACTGTGAACTGTCATGTGTCAGAGTGATCATCTTATCCTGAATGGAGTATAGTACGGATATCGATATCCTTAACCCTTATCCGCTCCTATCTTAAAAACTCAACATGTATATGTGATGCTTTAAAATAGAGTCAAGCGAATGTCCAGAGATAGAGCAGACCCTCTTTCCCACTCTACCTCGGGTGTCCAGAGATAGAGCATCACTCCCCCTCTCTACCCTACCCATCGGAATGAATCACATGATATAGACATTTTTCGCGATTTTTATTTATTTAACTTACATTGGGATGGGAATAAACTTTTTTTTGGCCTGAAAGTCTGTCTGTCTGTCCGTCCGTCCGTCCGTCCGTCCGTCCGTCCGTCCGTCCGTCCGTCCGTCCGTCCGTCCGTCCATCCGTCCCTCCACCGTACGACAAACGTGATTTTTTTTTGCTCGTTTTTATAAATAATGGTGCGGAACCCTTCGTGCGCGAGTCCGACTCGCACTTGGCCGGGTTTTTAATCCTTTCAAGTTTTGACATACTTAAATACGATAGAAAAACCTCAAAAATACAAAACTGCCAATGTATTATAGTTTAGGACCATTTCGGTTCACCAATTTTTTGGGATCCTCTATTTTGTACTATAAGATATTGTTTGATTGTTTGTTGGACCCAAATGCGCCTATGCGGCCTAACCCGAGCACCCAATACGACGAAACTGGTGAGTTGCCATTCAGGAATTACTGAACATAAAAAAATCAATAAACCTTTCAAATGTAGCAAAGGTAACGTCCACGACCGCCACTTACAAATGATATATTTATAGCACGTGACATTAGCAGTTGGAAAGTGAAATGAATAATTACGTCTACATTTAGCCCGCCCGTCATTTGTCTATACGTCATTCTTGCATGCACTAATTGCATCGGTCGGGCTGCAGGCAACTTCGTCGAGCTGCCTGAAACAGTCCTACCGGTACGATAGCAATTGGATATCAGAGAATATAACGAATAGTAGGTACTACAGTATCTACGTAAAGCAGGAGCACGAAACATTGCAGCCTTTAAGAGCGTTCCCTCACCAAAACTTCGATTTTTCCTACTTTTTAGCAGCATTCTTCTCCTTATTTGATGCGTATAGCGATAATTGAAAGACACCAAAGTAATCTTTGAAGTTTTATCTGTAAAATCATCGCTTAAAATTTTTATTTCCTCTAATTAATAGTTACGAAAACAAGCTTTTAAACGACGTCGATAAAAATGTATTCTGTGCGTCTCCTCCGTTATTAATCCTCATCTTAATATTTGGTTTGTACCAATCGGTAGTAAATCAAAAAATCTTTAATTGTGCCGAAAAAAAATTGTAAATTCATCCATTATTGACAAAGTTATGGCTATTATTCATTATCTACGAACGTCTGATTCTCTGGCGTGCTGTGCGGGGCAGCAGGAGGCAGTGTGCCGCTAGCTGTCCGACAGGAAGCCTGTGTCGCTCGTTCCGCCGCGCCGACCAGTCACTGCTCGGAATAAATCAACCCGCGCGAAACACTTAAAAATTTCGTCAGTTAGCGCGAGTGACTCGATAGCTTAGGTGGCAAAGCACTCGCTATCTATGCGATGGTTGTGGGTTCGAACCCCACGTTATACAGTTTTAATTTTTTCAATTCATATTTTGTTTTTTTTATTTTGCAGTTTTTTTTATTTCTAGTTGTATTTATTTATTTGTATTATTAACAAATTAAATATAAAAAAATCTGACTTAACATTATATTACTACTCACTTAATAAAGGTAATCAGCATCTTGGGTACCTTACCACGAGGACCTTTTTTATAACTTTTTAGTTATATTATATTTTTTTTATTTATATTTGTAAATAGTTTAGGTGTATATAATGTTATTTATATTAATGATTTTTAAGTTGTAAATATGTTAATAGTATTTTCTGAAAAGAACAGTTCTTATTCTTGCATTTAGGTAGAAGGGATTTTTCATTTTATTTCAATAATAAAGGTATATTAGTGAGACTCTTGCCGCAGCGGGGAGAGAACGCGTCGCAGCTCTCCAAGTTTCGCACGCGCGTTTGTGTTTTAAAATTTAGCATTCGTGTGTAATAAAGTTGATGTGATGGATGAAGTTAGCATCGCTCAAATATGCACTAGTGCTTTTTTAGAAAGTGATATTATGGACGGTAAGAATCTGTTATACGATTCTTTATCGACTTCAAGGCGGAAGAAAATTCTGAAAAGGCATGGAAAGGCACATCGAGATATAGAAGATATCATTTGTGTTATCAAAGAGACGGATACTGAGGAATTTCCTGTTTTTGTGGCGCGGGACCTACATAAATTACCCCCAGTATCTTTTGACCATGAGGATGTAACGCGGCTCCTTAAAGATTTAGTGAAAATGCAGTCTGAGTTACAATTGATTAAAGAACAATATGTAACTGTTCGCCAGCTCGAAGAGATAAAATTGGATGTAGAATCTCTGAAGAACACATCTGTCGTTAATCACTATACCGGCAATGAAAATACAACAAAAAGAGGTGCTTGTTTATTAAATAGTTTCACCTACGATAGTGGGCCTATGGGTTTACATCCTTTACAAGATGCTGATAACACTACTTCCCCTCAAAGTAATTCGCCATCTCATCAACCGTTGGATTATCGGCCGTTAGTACATACGGATAATTTAGTGGGGGGTACTCAGGCGCAAGAATCAGCAGTTCAAATATCGGCGGTTAGTGAAATCACTGCACGCGAGCAAGCGGTACAATGACGGTGACTCATACGCGGCCGGAGCCGATGCAAGCCTGCGTCGAACACTCGGGCGCGAAGGCCGGCGACCGTAATACAATACCTAAACGATCACTAGCAGATATTGCGCGCGGTGGAGTATGGAAGCAACCGGCTCACGATGAAAAGTGGATAACAGTGCAACGTAAAAGGTTGAGAAACCATGTTACAGGCAATAGAAGGAATGCTATAGCAGAACCTAATCAAAGGTTTAAAGCGGCGGACTTCAATATTCCGATATTCATTTATAACGTATCGAAGGAGGTGACTGTGTGTGACATATCGAACTACATTGAAAGTAAAGTCTTCTTTCGTGTCGGCAAGAAAACGGGCTAAATCTTACTTGCCCAGAAGGCGGCTACCGTGGTAGCCCTCTGGTTACTGACAAGTAGGTCCTCACGCGAGCAGGTGGTCGGGCACGCTGGACAGTTAGAGAGGTGAGCCATGGTTTGCAGGAGTTTTCCACATTCACAGCTGGCGTCTGCGCACAGGTTATCTTTACTTCGACCAACCTGGGTCCTCAGTCTGTTTAGACTTCTCTAGGTTGGCCAAGGTTCCTTATAGCCTGCAGGCAGATTTTCATCGGGGGGGCACAGTGAATGTGAATACTCGCTTACCCAAAGCCTGCACCTCATGTCAGTAGGGGTTTCGTCGGTAGGCTGCGTAGATCGCAGGAAGCTTTTGCGGCTTCCCAACCGACCTGAGGCGGGGGAGAGCCCGTAGAGTGGATGTCTCGGGTCGCTTTCCTGTTTTTGTTTTTCAAGCGAACATGTCACTTCTCTGCGGACTCTGGGTGGAGCTATTCCCGCAAGAGGAAACAGCATACCGACCGGGGTTGGCCTAAGACAGCCAGTCACTATGCGGCAGGTGTCGTTCAGCTCTGCGTCCACGTGTCTGGTATGTGCTGACCTAGCCCACACTGGACACGCGTATTCTCCTGCTGAGAAGCATAAAGCTAGTCCCGTAGTGCGCATAACCGTTGGGTTTGCTCCCCAGTTAGTGGAGGAGAGACGGCGGAGTAGATTATTGCGGGAACTAACTTTTCGTTTTGTGTTTCTACAGTGGGTCTTGTAAGTCAGGGAGCGGTCCAGTGCCATTCCCAGGTATCTAGGGAAGTTGCAGTGTTGGATGGTGACGCCTTTCCAAGAAATGTTCAGCTCCCTGTTTGCCTCGCGGTTACGTAGGTGGAAAGCACACGATTGGGTTTTGCTTGGATTGGGCCTTAGAGCGTTATGCTCGTAATATTCATGAAGGTTTTCCAAGGCAAGATTTCGAAGATCTTGGCAAGTTAGTGCAAGATCATCGGCATAGATATATTGCTGAGTGTTAGGGTGGTGGGGCTGATCATTCGTGTAGACGTTGAATAGAAGTGGACGCTTCCTTGCGGAAGGCCGTTTTTCTGACATCGCCATCTGCTCTTCTTTCCGTATAAGTGGACGCAGAAGCGGCGGTTACGAAGGAGCTCACTTAACAGTGATACGAAAGTGGGATCGTTTGTGGCACTCGATACTTTAGACAGTAATTTTTTTATGTTCACTGTGTCATACGCTGCTGAGAGGTCGACAAATACAGCACCTGTGACCATGCCCCGCTCAAATCCGTCCTCAGTGAATTGAGTGAGGTTAAGCACCTGACTGGTGCATGATTTTCCCGGCCGGAATCCGGCCTGTTCTGGGATGAGAGTGGGGTCAATGGTACATGTGAGTCGGTTGAGTATTAGTCGCTCGAAGAGCTTGAGGGTATGACACAGGAGAGAAATTGGTCTGTAGCTCTTAGGGTCAGATGGAGATTTCCCAGGTTTTAGTAAGGCCACAATTTTCGACTTCCTCCACAATTTCGGGATCTTCGCTGATGCCATGCACGCGTTAAATAAACTAAGCAGCCAGGATATAGCCACTGGTCCCAGGTGCTTCAGCTGTTCGACTGTGAAATCATCCAAGCCAGCAGCTTTGCCGTTTTTGAGTGCTTTTATGCTTGTGGTGATATCAGTGAGTGTGAAAGGCAAGCTGATGTTGTTGCATGTCTGTTGCGTATGTTGGGCTGATCTTGGTGTTTTGGGGAGTCTTCCAGTAGGCTTTCCATTAAGTATAAGCTGGTGCGCTACTTGATTGGCTGTGGTTTGACCCGGTAATGATGGAGGGGGCGGATCATTTGTCAGTTTTTGTATATTGGAGTCATATCGTTAGACGTGACAGTATTTATCCACTTTTCCTTCCTACTATCGCCTACCAGACTAAGAAGCTCTTCTCCGATCGAGATGGTCTGTTCAGAGAAGGGGTCTTCTGCGAAGAGTGCCTCATATTGTGTAAGTAGGGTGGAAGCTTCTGATGTCAAGCCTGGGACGTATGACGTGCGACAGCCTCTGGGTATGGTTCGCCGGAATACTGACCAGATGACTTTTACAAACTCTTCATAGTTTTGAGGTTCAGGCGGTATGTCGAGAAGCTGTTGGTCCACTTTTTCAGAGAAGGTCCAGTCAGCTTTGGCAAAGTTGAACCGTCTTCTAAATGGGACCTGTAAAGGTCTCACAGTAGCCACCACCTGGATCACCACAGGCCGATGCTGTGTTTTAGGTATTGGAGAGCACAGTTGTTTGGTACATTGTGGTCTTATATTCGCGCTGCAGAAAGCGAGGTCCGAATTATAGCCGCGACGCCAACGGCGACTGTAGAACGATGCAGGGAGTTTGGCACTGTGGATGAGTTCCAGGCCGTGCAAATCTGACCATCGCTCCACAGCCTCTCCGTCTGAGTCATTGGCTGCATAGCCCCAGGTGGTACTGTGACTATTAAAGTCGCCAAGTATTAGTTTAGTGGGGTGATTATCAAAGTTCTTGGTTTTGATAAATCTAAAGTCTTCGTTCGGGGGCTTATATACAGAGGTCACTGTACAGTTTCCGAGGTCGACGGTGATAAATTCTATCGAACCCTCTGATATACAGTCTGCTGAAAGAACTGAGATGGATGGTTTTGCAAAAACTGCGCTGCCATACTTTTTGTGGTCAATTTCAGCGATAAGGAACATACCTGCTATATGTGGGCTTTGTTGGTAAGAACCACGGTGTGTTTCTTGGACACACAGAATGTCGCATGAGTGCCTCTGACAGAGTCTGGATAGTAAGATGGACTTGTCATCTGAAAAGCCTTCGATATTAATCGTGATGACAGTCAGGGCTGGCTCTGAAAAAAAACTTTTAGTTGGTCCTGAATAGGACCATTTTGGGGGCCCTTGATACCACCCGTTTAAGCCTGGATCGCCCATTTCGATCAGATCGCCAGTCCGTTACGGTGACTAGCTGTTTCCAGGGTGCGCCGCGGGGAGGCCCTTTTTTGCACCGTAAAGTAAAGTAAAGTAAATATGAAGGTGACGCTTGGAAAAATGCCAATAAAGGTATTGCTAAATAAAATATTTTTTTTTCTCTTCTTAACACAGATTTTATTATTTAATTAAACCAAAAAAAGTTACAGTTGTGGGCCGAATTTTTAATTGAAGTTTGATATTATAAAAAAGTTAAGAGCCAGCCAGTCAGCGGTCGGAACACGTGGGTATTTTGAAATTAGTTTCAAACCTACGCGGTTGAGCAATTATTAATTTGGTTGAGCCTATAATTTAAATAAAATGTGGGCGCCATACTCTTAAGGTGGGTAAACCCTATAAAAACAAAAATAGGTTTTCTTTCCTGTGAACGAAGTCGTCGACTCGGCACACCTTCCCGTCTAGTTCTATTACCCAGGGAGGCAGGCCTTCCCCAGCTGCGTGTAGTCCGCAGGGTGTGGGTGTCGAGGACCCAATACAAAAAAAAACCCCTGGAATGTACCAATTTCTAATTGAGAACCAGAATACATCCCAGTATGAAGTTATCGAGACGGGTTAGTAAAGAATTCAATTATTATTTAAAAGGTTACTTCTGTGTGATTAAAAAGGATTTAATTAAGTGAAAATACCTTGTAATAAGACAAATTAATGATATAGTTTGAATATTGGGGGACACACTCTGAAAAAGAGAACTACCCTCCTCTGAATAACATTTATGGAAAGTGCAAGTTATTACCTTAAAACGGGGTTAAAAGCAGCTCGCGGTGGCACAGGCGTCGTTCCAGTATGTATCCCGCTGTGTCACTCGCAAAAGCTGGTACCTATGAGCCAAGAAGGCAAACTTTATAACCTATCAAGTTTCGACTACAAGAATTGTGAAAACAGCAATAATTACAGGTTGCACTGTACTTACAATAAATTGTATGAAAGAAGTCGAGGGTGAAGCTCCTCAAGGAGAAAACCGTCGGCAAACAGCTTCGAAAATTAACGGGGCTGGCAGGCGATCCACCTCGGCGCACAACCACTCAAAACTTCTCGACTTAACGGCAAGCAGGCAACAAAAAAGCCCTTCCCGGCTCCGCGCCGGTATTTATTACACGGCGATGGAAGCTTCTCGAACTATTACATAGTTCCTGCTTCGACTCATCAGCCTTAAACTACCCTTTTAAAGATTTTTAATAATTCAACGTGCCGTGTGGTGCCGGCACGTTAAAAGAATTGCACCACCCCTTCTCTTCCTATGGGTGTCGTAAGAGGCGACTACAGGAGAATCGCCTTAAGAAGACGGGCAGCAGCGTCTCCTCTCCACCATTGGCCAAACTGCGATCGCCAACCCGCCTGCCAAGCGTGGCTATTATGGCAAAATCCTCCCTATTGGAGAGGCCTGTGTCCAGCAGTGGACTGATATAGGCTGGTGATGATGATGATGATGAATAATTCAACTTCCTGAACACAAGACTGTGGCGTAACTTTAGGAACTTTGGTCAATAAACCGGTTTATTGACTAAAGTTCCTAAAGTTACATTATAATATCTGACTCAAGTTAATTACTAAACTTAGCGTAAACCTAACAACCTGACGGGACTGGGAGTGATGTGCGACTGTGAACACAAGATTGGTTGTGCCAGTACCACTACCGCTTCAGAGAGAGATCTAGGTCTTGCGTAGCACCATGCAACTGGAACAAGCAGCAGCAGCAGCAGCAGGACCAGGGAAACTAAACGCGGTGCGGTCGAACGCGGTAAGCGGCTGCACCGAGGAGAACTACCGTTTGCGCGTCAAGGACTACAACAGTGGCACCGTTTACCTCATAGACACGGGTGCGAACGTCTTAGTGATACCGGTGAGTAAAGTGAACCGTAATAAAATAGAGCAAAAATGTTTATATAAGCTTTACGCGGCTAACGGAACAGAAATAAAAACGTACGGTATTTTGCCTGTAGAATTAAATTTAGGGTTAAGACGCGGTTTTAAATGGAATTTCATAATTTGTGATGTAAAACAACCTATTATTGGAGCCGATTTCTTAAAGACACATAATTTAATTGTTGATTTAAATAATAGAAAATTGACTGACGGGCTGACCAATCTAAAAAAGTACGCAACGGTTACAAATAGTGTCGAGCCGACTATTTCTAGCATTCATAGGGACAATCCATTCCGTGATTTGTTGGAACAATACGCAGACATTACGAAACCAATGAATTATAAGGAACATAGCTGTCACGAAACGTACCATCATATTGAGACTGTCGGTCCACCGATTTTTGCTAGGCCTAGACCATTGCCACCGCATCGTTACCAGGCGGTAAAAGACGAATTTAAAATCATGATGGAATTAGGTATTTGCAGGCCTTCAAAAAGCCCGTGGGCCAGCCCTTTGCATGTCGTAGCAAAGAAAGACGGAAAAATACGACCGTGCGGCGACTACCGGCGCCTTAACGCAGTAACCAAACCGGATAGATATCCGATTCCCAGGGTGCAAGACTTTACCTATGCTTTATCAGGTAAGTGCATTTTTACCAAATTAGACATTAATAGGGCGTACCACAACATTCCCATTAGGCAGGAAGACATAGAGAAAACGGCGATTACGACACCTTTTGGCCTTTTTGAGTTTGTAAAAATGAGTTTTGGGTTACGTAACGCGGCACACGGCAGACTTTCCAAAGGTGGATGAACAACTCGGTTTTACAGGGAATAAAATGTTTAGAAATTAATAGCGAAGGAAACAATGCAAGCTCAGTTCTTTTTTGTTACATAGATGACGTAAAAATCGCGACAAGCGATGACGTCACAGTACACAAAGAACACGTAAAACAAGTGTTTAAACGGTTCGAGAAATTTGGAATTACAATAAACCTAAAAAAATGTGTTTTTGATAGCTCAACGGTAGAATTTTTAGGATACGAGGTTAACAAAGACGGCATTCGGCCCATTAAAGAAAAAGTAAACGCTATTCAAGATTTTCCCAGACCGGAAACGGTAGAACAACTCCGTAGGTTTCTGGGAATGATCAACTTTTATAGGTCGCATTTAGAACATGCAGCAGATAACCAGTTGTTGCTCAACAAATTTTTACACAAATCAAAAAAAGGGATAAAACTATAATTCAGTGGGATGGAGAATCCATTGAGGCTTTCGAAAAATGCAAAAAAAGTTTAAACAACGCCAGCTTATTGTCATACCCACAAAATCAAGGGAAATTAGCGCTTATGTGCGATGCCTCAAACATGGGAGTAGGCGCAGTACTACAACAAAGAGTAGATAACACATGGAATCCACTAGGTTATTTTTCAAAAGGCCTTACTACAACCCAAAAGAAATATAGCACGTACGACCGAGAACTTTTCGCAGTATACCTAGCTATAGTACATTTTAGAAGCATGACCGAAGGTAGGGAATTAACAATATTCACCGATCACAAGCCGTTAACGTACGCATTTAGTAAAATTAGTTCAGATCGGGAAACACCAAGACGTACACGTCAATTATTGTATATTAGCGAGTTTACAAGCGACATACAATACGAGACTGGAAATGATAACTTAGTAGCTGACGCGCTATCGCGCACAGTAGAAGCCATTGTTTGTCCGTCCGATATCAATTTCGACGAAGTCGCCCAGGCACAGGAAGGCGATCAGCAATTACGCGACTTATTAGCAGACGTTAACAGTAACATGTTATAAAAAGTACAGTCACCATTGTGTAACAAAGACAGCTATTGTAACATCGTAGGGAACAGCGTTAGACCGTACTTACCCGAACAATTCAGGAAACTAATTTTCGACACAATTCACAACGTTAGTCATCCAGGAATCAAAAGCACTAGAAAGATGACAACTAAGCGATATTTTTGGCCTAACATGAATAGAGACATAGGAAAATGGGGTAAGCAATGTATTTCGTGTCAGAAAGTTAAAGTTCAACGGCATACGATATCAGGTTTAGGAACTTTTCCACCGAGTGAACGTTTCGATCACGTTCACGTGGACATAGTAGGCCCGCTACCCACTACCAGCGAAGAGTACAGATATTTAGTAACAATGATAGACAGATTCACAAGATGGCCAGAAGCAATTCCCATAACTAACATAACGGCAGAAACAGTAAGCAAAGTTATTTATGTAAATTTGATTTTTAGGTTCGGTTGTCCTAAGAAAATTACGAGTGATCAAGGCAGACAGTTCGAAAGCGAACTCTATACGTCACTGTTAAAATTTTTAGGTATTCAAAAAATACGTACTACAGCTTATCACCCGCAGAGTAACGGTATGATAGAGAGATTCCATAGATCATTAAAGGTAGCACCTAAGGCACGTTTATTAGAACACAATAAGTCTTGGTTGGACGAACTACCAACGGTTTTATTGGGACTTCGTGCAGCTTCTAAAAGCGACAGCAACGTGGGCACAGCAGAATTGGCATTAGGCCACAATTTACGTTTACCAGGAGATTTCTACGACAATAATGTACAAAGTAAGCGACGAATCTAGTTACGTTAATAATTTGAGACGAATTTTATATAGTTTACGTCCGCAGTTGAGAGAAAGCAATGACAGACGGAAACTGTTCGTACATAAAGATCTAACGACTTGTAGTCATGTTTTCGTAAGAAACGACATGG
This sequence comes from Anania fuscalis, assembly GCA_950371115.1. Lineage (NCBI taxonomy): Eukaryota > Metazoa > Arthropoda > Insecta > Lepidoptera > Crambidae > Anania > Anania fuscalis. The sequence goes on along the minus strand of OX493326.1, from coordinate 22,040,236 downwards.
TACAAAAGCCATTGACACCGTCATATAGCGGCGCTTACCTAGTCATTAGTAGATCACCGAAAGCCTTTGTCGTAAAGATTGCAGACCATCAGTCAAATATTTCTATTGATAGAGTTAAGCCAGCCTATGTGTTTAATGAAAATTTTATACCAAGTAACAATGTAAATTCAAACCCGAACAGTAATGAAAATTGCAAAGAAAATGTCGGAAACAAAATAGATGTTAATAAAAGTAAAGCAAACCCGAATGAAGTGCATAGTGAACAAAAAACGCTGAAACCTATTATTAAGGCCACACGCTGTGGTAGAGTTGTTAAGCAACCAGTGCGATTTTTGCTGAAATGATAAATATACTAGCGAAATAAAACTATATCTGTGTCAAATACGTATTTGCAACAATAACGTGTGACAGTACACATTAAACAGGGATATTTTTTTCTAAAATGGGAAATTACCAAAGTAAAGACGTTGTTGTTAGCGCTCCAACACAAGTAGCAAGTGCAGAAAAGCTACATCACCAAGTGAGCATATTTAATACCGTGTTAATTGTTCTGATAGTACTATTCGGCATTGGCGTCCTATACTCAATACGCCGAGGATGAGTAAATACTGTAAGAAAATGGATAAGGAAGGAAACTACGAAAGTAGCGATACCCGAGGTAATTCATATACCCCGTAACACTACCCAAGTAACAGCCAGCAGACCAGGAGCAGTGTAAAAGTAGACATAGCATCTATTTTGTTTCATTGCAAAACATAGTGCGTAGTACAAGTGCATTTAATCTGTTATGTGTCGAGTTAAGTTAAAATTGTGTATCTTCGTCAAATGTCTTTCAAACAATGTTAAATGAGTGTAAGTAATTCTGCGTAATTACATGCGTGGCGTTGCGGTAAAGGATGCTGCAGAGCCAAAGGCTGTTAATTATGTATAGCAGAGCATGCCTTACAGTAACCACCTAGAGCATTGTATGTTTTTCCCATGTTTCTCCCGAAACATTTTAAAGTCGGCCCCGAAAACAGGCATTCGCAAAAATGTATATGGACAACATTAACGTTGTCAAATAGGTAAGATATCTTATGTAATTGTTGAATGTAATTCGTTTAAATATATACTTATGTAATTGTAGAAGGTAATAAGAAATAAAAGATTGTAATTTGTTCAATTCATATATTATAATTGTGTTACAGCATTTTAGAGAGCTTCGCCTTAAAACATTCCATAAATAGAATCAAGCGTATGCCCCTTAAGCATTGGAATGTAACGCCAACGCGTGACCTAGATTAGAAACATTGTATAGTTCTGAAACATTGCACTTTGATCATGAGCGAGCTCTGTCGAATCACTTATTGTTAACTTAACTAAAAGTACAGTCAGAGTCATAAATCTATTAGAGTTTTCTAAATTTAAGTTTTTATTGTTTTTTTAAAAAAAGGGGGGGTGTGATGTGGCGTCACCGATTGCACAATGCTAACCAAACATTTTGTAGCGCTGAAAGGAACGCGGGCGAATGCGCCAGTCGCACATCACTCCCAGTCCCGTCAGGTTGTTAGGTTTACGCTAAATTTAGTAATTAACTTGAGTCAGATATTAGAATGTAACTTTAGGAACTTTGGTCAATAAACCGTTTTATCTCCAGTGAAATCTCGTTATCATTTATGAGTCCCAAGCAGTCGTCCGAATAGACAAGCACTAAGACAATAGTGTAAGAGACATTGACAGACACTTTACTTTTTTTTATTTTGAAGACTAGTCGAACGTATAGCGGGAGTTCTATTCGGTCAGCCGTCGCGAGCGGTCGTCTACAACGCGTGCGTTGCAAGTGGCCCGAAACGAATAGATCTTTTGTTCTTAAAATCCAAAGCCCAACGCGCGGGCCCTGTCTTTGATAATAATATTGCAATTTCTCTTCAGCCTTTGAAGTCAATAACAAGTGTGTAAATTTTAAAATAAATTAAATTAAACATTTAAACTTAAATTAATAATCAACAGAACGCGGGATAAGTGTTTTCAGAATTACCCCTCCGTAATTTAATCCTTGCATAGGTTTTAGCTATCTCGAAGTGTGTGAGCCAAGTGTGTATAGTGTTGTTGTGCCAATCGTCTTACGAGTGCTCCAGTGCAGCCTCAGGGAAAGGAGAGACCATCGCATTCACATCTTAATCCTGTGGCGAGTTGCAAAGGGTTCGCGTAAGGCCCACTAGCCCAGCTACTACGCGTGTAGGCGCAAGCCCGGTGAGATCAGTCCTTTACCTTACAAACACTAAGTACCTAACAGTTGCGAATTGAATAACAACTATTGTTCCCGCACGGCGAAGTCCAATCCAAACACATCTCGACCCCGATCTATTTTGGTTAAATTATCCACCCCACGATTGAGAGACTCCTTGCTGGCTGCAACCATTCAGTATAATAAAAAACATTCCGATGATAAACTTAACACAAGCATATTAGGTCTTGATGACAAAAGACTGCCTGTGTATTTGGTCGAGAATCTATTCGCCGAGAATAAACATTTGCACGCTGCGGCCCGGCTGCGCGCAAAACAGCTGGGCTATAAGTATGTATGGGTACGTAGCGGACGTGTTTATATGCGTAAAGGCGATACTTCGGAGGCTGTTTTTGTGCGCAGCTCGGATGTTTTGAATAGTCTTAAGTAAAGCTGTTGAAATTTGTAGTTGTTTTTTTTGTAATTTTTAATTGTGATAATACATTTTTTTTTTTAAAGTACGATAATAAAATAAGTATCTATTATCAAAATGTCAGAGGGTTGCGAACTAAAACCATAGAATTCTATCTTAATATTTTAGCTTGTGAATACGACATAATTGTGTTATGTGAGACGTGGCTGGCTAGCGATATATCTGATTCCGAGCTATTTAACGACCGGCATGTTGTGTACCGACGGGACCGCGAGTCGAGTGAATTTCATAAAAACAAATCAGGTGGTGGTGTTTTGCTAGCGGTTTCGAAGCGTCTTAACTCTTACCGATTGTCGAATTATAAAAGTAATTGCGAAGATATTTGGATAGGTATTGACATTCGCGTTAATAATAAATTTGAAAGGCTATCTATATGTTGTGTATATATTCCGTCACCCGTGCAAAAACATATACTAGAACATTTTTTGGACAGCTCTAATCAGGCCATGGTAAACTCCAATCTGGCTTTGATTATAGGTGATTTTAATTTAGGTAAGACTCAGTGGACAGGACTGCCGGGCTCACCCCTAGTCGCAGCTAATGCACAAAGTAGTCTGTACACAAGCATGCTGTCTGATTACATGGCTTTGTATAACTTAGATCAATTTAACCACATAAAAAATCACAATAGTAGGATCCTCGACTTAGTTTTGTCTAATGTGCCGGTAAGTTGTTTGCGATTGTGCGATTCGCCACTAAGTAAAGTAGACGCTCATCATCCACCGCTTGAATTTTAGTTATCATGTAGTACAGCGTGTAACGACCATACCCTTTCAAATCAAAGTATGATTTAAGTAATTAATGTTTCTCTTCAAATTATTTCTAACTAAAAAGGGCAACTTATTAAACACCATGCTTTCTTCGTAATTTTTAACCAATTCCAAAACTCTAATAAAACAAGCTTTTAACAGCGGATTGACCGGTACGGATAGTTAAACAATAAAAATAGAAAGATGAAACTTGCAGAGCGTTGCGTGAACGCACGTGGTTATGTTTTGCGGCTGTCGTTGGACATAAGATGCGAAATCGTGGGAAAAGACATTAACAAAAAGCTTTTGAAAAGAAGTTTTAGGTAACAACCACAACAACAAAAAGTGCACCTATAAAAAAGGGAGAAACCTGCATTTGAAACAAAAGGACAGTGGACGCACATTTTAGCACTTAGGGTGATACACCCATGTGCAATCCATAAATTTGAACAATATTTTAGAAACTTCATTTTTTGTAAGAAAAGGACAGTGGACGCACACCTTAGCACTTAGGGTAATACACCCATGTGCAATCCATAAATTTGAACAATATTTTAGAAACTTTGGTTTTTGTAAGAAGGGCAGGATAAGCCCAAATTCGTTACCCCACCACATTCTGGAAGCATCGTAGTGCTTGGGTATAAGAGGGACTGACGGAACAAGGAGCGGGGCTTTTTAGTTGGGATAGGGTTGGATTTGCATCCTGTAGATGCCCATAGTGTGGTCTACGGGAGAGTCCAAGGAGGAGGTAAGTGGACAGTCAGATTTGGGCGGTCTGACGTAGACGGTCCGAATGGTGTTCGCGTGTGTCCCAAGAAAAGATGCAGAGGGGTAAGTGTTTTGATTATTACAAATTCCTTTTAAAAGTATTTTAATTAAATATTTAAAGACAAAGTAATTTTTAAATTTTGATGACGATGATGATGTTGAAGCCGATGATAAAGTATTTAATATTGAATTATTTAAAACGTCATTATAATAATTTACATAATTCTCTTGTTTTTCGTAATTTCTTATCAAAAGGAATTTAACAACTTTATTTTGATGTCCTCATAGAAAGCGAAATGGGATTTAATTTGATATGATTTAAATAATAATAAATATAACGTAAATAATTGATTTAAATCATAACTACTTATTTCACAGATTTAATACCAAATGAATTAAAATAATGTTTATTTTGTAGCTTGGTTATTTTGATTTTAAAGATTGACATATTGTTTGCTATTAATTTACCTAATTTCGATTATTGGGTAACATTTTGTGTGCATTGATTTTTAATATTGGTTTGAACCCATTTTTAATTTCATGATGACATGGTGCATGCTAATTTTATTAGACCTTTTTTGTGTTTTATTTTGAATGTTTATTTGTGGTATATTAATTAACGCGGACCATTTAAAGTTCATCTTACGTGTTAAAATTCTTTGAAAATATTTGATGGGTTTTGAATATGATTTACGTATCAAAACGTTTATTAATTGACGATTTAGCGCTCATTAGAGCCATAAAACTTTGACATATTTCTGTAGTAAATCAAAGGTCATTTGATCTTGTTTTACATAAAAACAACACAATTTACAACAAAACAACTTTGAAATCTTCATTTTACCTTTTACTTATCATTATTTTACGTCTAAGACTACGCATATTTGACTTATAAACCTTTACGTTTACCAAATTGACTTACTTGATCTATTGTAGCTAACGTTGGAGAAATATTGAGTTCTTATAGATATCATAATTTTATTGTAGATAACTACAATTAGGTAGGCAGGTATACGTTCTGACGTTGAGACATCTGACATCAAAAACAAACAAACTTAATTATTTTATATTGTAGGTGGGAAGAAGGTAGGGTACAGTTAGGATTATACGTTTCTTTGTAGGGTTCTAGGTTCGTAAATATGTAGTTCAGACAGAGGTACCGTTAGGTAGGAGTAGGTACCCCTTTTTCCTTAATGACCTATCCTTCCTAATACCTGTTCCATCCTACCTTCTAAAAATAGCTTCATTTGTTTAGGGTAACCATTATAGTAATAAGGTAGTTAGGAAATGGGCTATTTTTAGAGATCCTTATACAAAATCCTATATCCATAAAACTGAGAGAAGAATTTAATAAAAGTTTTGAGATTATTTTCAAATTAAAATATTTTGTAAATCATAAGTAGTTCAAGGACTATTATTTTAAATTCAAAATAATGCTGGTTGATGTGGGAGTATCTATGACTTCACATAGGACATAATGCAGATTTCAGGACCCGGTCTTATACGAGTTGTCATAGATACTGTCTGATAATCTTGGTATTATATTGAACTAATTGCAACATTAAATCATAAGTAATTCACTGCTCACTTCCGACTGCCAATGATAGGCTACCAAGGGTCAATATTACAATATTTATTTCAAATTCAAAATAATACTGGTTGATGTGGGAGTATCTATGACTTCACATAGGACATAATGCAGATTTCAGGACCCGGTCTTATACGAGTTGTCATAGATACTGTTGGATCATCTTGGTATTGTATTGAATTAATTGCAACATTTATTTCAAATCCAAATGATTTTGATTGATGTGGGAATATCCATCTGACATTACTTGGTGTCATGGATATTGTTAGGTCAATCTATATTTCATATAGAGGGGTTTAGTATAAATATTTTACTAGTCGGAAAATAATCAGAATCTTTAATCTAAATAATGCTGGTTGATGTGGGAGTATCGATGACTTCACATAGGGCATAATGCAGATTTCAGGACCCGGTCTTATACGAGTTGTCATCGATACTGTTGGATCATCTTGGAATTATATTGGACTAAAGGATTCAGATTATTTATTTAGGTAATTAATTTAAGGACCCCGAACCCTTGGTTGACTTATCGTGCAGTCAAATAGGTAGATTTTAGTATGTCATATTAAATTCTTTAAACTCAGTTGTTCCCTTAGTTGCGCATAATTACGCTAAATGCGTTTTGTTTCAGATTTAAGTCCTATTCCTGGGGGTGGCAGATTGCTTGTTTGGGATGATTTTTTTTATCACATGGCCACCACTCCTGGTGAGCGTTTGGTGTTGGCGCTCACCAGGCGCCCCTCGGGGCGTTCTTTTTCCTTTTCCTTGAATGCGCACAAACCCAATGAAATTCTCGAGAAAGCTTAATCATAACATCCACGTACCTCTAAAAGAATTTGGTTTACTACTATTAACACAACGTACGGTCCTACCATTTAAACTAGACGATCACACTGCCAATTTAAATTATCACAGCCAAACGTAATTAACGTAGTCCGTTTCGATCACAATTAATTATTAATTTCCATATAATTATTAGAGCAAGACGAAGGTGGTTTGTTACAATTGTTACCGTGTTCCAGGATTAAAAAATAACACTGGATCATGTTTAGTAGGCTTTTTAGCCCACAATTGCTGTCTGTGAAATAGAAAGAGGTTGAAAACGTGGATTTTTGATTTAAGTGTATCGGAGTTATTTTGTTGTGCGCATTAAAGGATATTGGAATAGTGGGGGCGAAATGTTTAGGTAATTAATCAGAAACATTATAATTGAGATAGGTTGATAAAAGATTCATAAATAAAAAAAACACCATACCAATACCATTGCATAATGCATTTTGTATACCTATAGGTCCTTTACGGAAAAGATATTTTTTTTACGATAAATTACAATGTTAGTTACTCTTCAGAATTTCATTACAAGTTTAGGTTTGATTAAAATATAATTAAGTTTCGTACGTGTTATAAAAAGAGTGGGGGCGAGATCTTTTAGGTATTTGTTAAAATACGTTGAATTGTTTGTATTAGGTCATTTAGTATTTCAATCAATTAGATTCAGTGGTACCTTCTTCGATAGGTTCGATATTATGTTTTACGGAAAATAATAATATGATTGCTGATTACATTATTTAAGTAATTCAAGGATACATGCAAATGTATCACTTCTTTTGATAAATAACACAAATAGTAATAATGACTAAATCTATTTTTAGAATAGTACAGAGTCTAAGAATGCGTTTAGTATTTGTACGACAAAAGTGTAGGAACAGTGTAAGCTTCAACGCATTTCATTTCAGCCAGATAATCATAACAAGATTACAGCAAGTTCTTTGTTCAAAGATCGCCGAATCATTTCATGGGATTAGTTTATATTTCATTTCTTTGGTCGGCTAGCAAAAGCAGTCACATAAACATTTTGAACAAAGAGAACAAACGATCTGGTGTCTCATGACCGGTATAGGCATTTTAAAAATGTAATAGGATATCGAGTTTTAACAAACAAAACTAATTAGCCATAATTCAAACAGCACTCAACTTTATCGTTTGTTGTAGATTTCGAGCGTGAGAGTTAGACTCGAGTGTGTGTCTTTAGAGTTACAAAATTAACGTTAAAGTGTTTCACATAAATAGTTTTTAGAATTGGCTATTCATAATTTTTTTACCCTGTTGTCACATTTACGTGAAATGTGTCGGAATTTAAAGTGCACTCTTGGTCCTAATGTTGCGTCAAATGGCAATAAATTATAGTTTAGGGTATGTCAAGTGCTACAATGTGGCCAAAACATGCTAATCGTGCGACAATAAAAAAAAAAAAACAAAGTTTGGTTATCGTTTCCAGAAACGCTTAAGCTTGTTAATTGATTGATAAAATATTAGGGAGATTTCGTAATATGGTTACATTTATTTAGATTGCGCACATTATTTTTGGATGATTTATAGTTTAATTATATTATTCAATTTTTAAAATAATGTATCAAAGTTATTACCCTATGGCTTAGTGGTTATTAAGTTACGTGGACTCTCTAGCTAGTAGCTTGAATGTAGCTTATTACTGTGGGGGCGATAAATTAATGTAGTTAAAATAAGTACCATAATAATACTTAATATTAGTTGACTGGTAGATAACACTTAAAAGCAGGGAATCAATTATTTTTAATTTACTTGTAAGTAAGGTTATAGAATTAAGATTATTATAATAGAGTTTCATTTAAATCAATCTATTTGTATCAATAGATATAAGTGGTTTTCTTTATCTTTGTCTCTAAGCCCCGATGACTTAGTGATTAGGAGGAAAAATAATGCAGTGTGGACCCGGGTTCGATTCCGCGGCCAACAGTAAAATGGTTGTTTTCAGTTTTCGACTACCTGTATAGATTATAGTTTTGTTAAAGTTGTTTTAATAGAGTGGAAGTTTTTTTTTTTTAGTTAGTCCTTGGTTAGGTTCCAGGACATGGTCGTACAGATTTTATTAACATTTTAATCATTTTAGAAATTAAAGATTCCAATTAATGCTAATAGCTCGGTGGTATAAAGGTTGACTAAGTCTTCGGTTCGATTCCGGGACACGGTTATATAGGTTTTGTAGAAAATTTTCAATTAATTGTAGAGTTTTAATTTTAATAGCGCAGATGGCTTGTTGGTTGTAAGTTAAATTAGTCACAGTTACGACTTCGGACATGGTCAAATTTTACCTTTACCGGGGGCGATAATTTATAATAGAAATCACTTAGTTCAGTGGTTAAATGATTAACATAGTCTCTGGTTTGATTCCAGTAACAACTGTTTATTTATCATAAGACTGGTTCGACTCCAGCTTAGTGTTAGATAGTTATAGGTCATTGAAGGGGTTTAGGTATTTTTAAGTTTTGCATATAGCTTAGTGGTTGGGTAAACGACATAGTTTCTGGTTCGATTTCAGAACTATTTATTGATCATGGGTTGGTTCACATCTAACACAAGGTTAGAGAGTTGTAAGTCACTAAAGGAGATTGAGTAATCACATAAGTGATACATAAAGCGTAGTGGATCAAAGAGTAACGTAGTATTGGGTTCTATTCCAGTACATTGGCAAATAGATGGTTGATCTATGACACGTAATTAATTAAAAAAGTTAACTTTAGTAATAATTTAGCGCTAAGAATTTGATAGATATAAAACATCATAGTCACCGGTTCGATTCCGTGACTAGTTACTTGTATCATACTGCGACTGGTTTGATTCCGGTTCAATGATCAAATGGATGATTGACATAGGAAGGAGTTCGTTTAGATTTTAATTATTAATAAATTTAGATTTAAGTTAGTTAGTAAGTTACTAGGTAATTTTGTGATAGGAGTTCAGTGGTTTGGAAATAGCATCAGGTCAGGTCACGTGTTTGATTACGGGACTATAGTTATTTATTATAAAGGCGATGACTTAATATTTTAGGGTACCGTACCCTGGGTGAAACGGGACCCTTTACTAAGATTTCGTGAACCGTGATAGTTGGACGGGTGGGATTTTCGCAGATGATGTATTTCTGTTTCTATTGTATCACTGAATGCTAGGATCCAGAATAAAATGAATGTTTTAGGGGCTACCTTGCAACACACTTTGATTTTTTCATACGTTTTTATAGATAATGGTTTGGAACCCTGCGTGCGCTGGTCCGACTTGCACTTGGCCAGTTTTATAATTCGCAGCCCTTTATGGTCATGGGTTCGATTCCCACTTAAATTGATGATTAACAAAGTTTTGTTTTGAATATACCTAGTTAGCTTTATAGATTAATAGAAAGAGATAACATAAAAGCTTGTTATTTCGCAGATGGGCATAAATCTTATTTTGCAATAACTTACAACGTTGACTGATAGAAAATAACTCATGGTGTTGAGTTTCCCTATTGTATGATTTTTTCAAATCTGTGCAAAGCAATGGGTTAGCTTGAAAAAATAAATAAATTACTTAGTATTGACTGGCATAACAAGTCTTGGCGTATTAAAGTTTAGTTGGGGTTAATTCGGCGTTATAGCGTACATCTTTTGTAGTTAAATAAGTTTTATTAAATTGGAACAGCGTTTTGTTGATTTGAAGGCTCTGGATCTTTTAAGTTTTGAAAATTCTTATTCCAGTAAACTGTCTAAGAATTTTAAGGGCGAATGTAACGACCATACCCTTTCAAATCAAAGTATGATTTAAGTAATTAATGTTTCTCTTCAAATTATTTCTAACTAAAAAGGGCAACTTATTAAACACCATGCTTTCTTCGTAATTTTTAACCAATTCCAAAACTCTAATAAAAGAAGCTTTTAACAGCGGATTGACCGGTACGGATAGTTAAACAATAAAAATAGAAAGATGAAACTTGCAGAGCGTTGCGTGAACGCACGTGGTTATGTTTTGCGGCTGTCGTTGGACATAAGATGCGAAATCGTGGGAAAAGACATTAACAAAAAGCTTTTGAAAAGAAGACATAAGATGCGAAATCGTGGGAAAAGACATTAACAAAAAGCTTTTGAAAAGAAGTTTTAAGTAACAACCACAACAACAAAAAGTGCACCTATAAAAAAGGGAGAAACCTGCATTTGAAACAAAAGGACAGTGGACGCACATTTTAGCACTTAGGGTGATACACCCATGTGCAATCCATAAATTTGAACAATATTTTAGAAACTTCATTTTTTGTAAGAAAAGGACAGTGGACGCACACCTTAGCACTTAGGGTAATACACCCATGTGCAATCCATAAATTTGAACAATATTTTAGAAACTTTGGTTTTTGTAAGAAGGGCAGGATAAGCCCAAATTCGTTACCCCACCACATTCTGGAAGCATCGTAGTGCTTGGGTATAAGAGGGACTGACGGAACAAGGAGCGGGGCTTTTTAGTTGGGATAGGGTTGGATTTGCATCCTGTAGATGCCCATAGTGTGGTCTACGGGAGAGTCCAAGGAGGAGGTAAGTGGACAGTCAGATTTGGGCGGTCTGACGTAGACGGTCCGAATGGTGTTCGCGTGTGTCCCAAGAAAAGATGCAGAGGGGTAAGTGTTTTGATTATTACAAATTCCTTTTAAAAGTATTTTAATTAAATATTTAAAGACAAAGTAATTTTTAAATTTTGATGACGATGATGATGTTGAAGCCGATGATAAAGTATTTAATATTGAATTATTTAAAACGTCATTATAATAATTTACATAATTCTCTTGTTTTTCGTAATTTCTTATCAAAAGGAATTTAACAACTTTATTTTGATGTCCTCATAGAAAGCGAAATGGGATTTAATTTGATATGATTTAAATAATAATAAATATAACGTAAATAATTGATTTAAATCATAACTACTTATTTCACAGATTTAATACCAAATGAATTAAAATAATGTTTATTTTGTAGCTTGGTTATTTTGATTTTAAAGATTGACATATTGTTTGCTATTAATTTACCTAATTTCGATTATTGGGTAACATTTTGTGTGCATTGATTTTTAATATTGGTTTGAACCCATTTTTAATTTCATGATGACATGGTGCATGCTAATTTTATTAGACCTTTTTTGTGTTTTATTTTGAATGTTTATTTGTGGTATATTAATTAACGCGGACCATTTAAAGTTCATCTTACGTGTTAAAATTCTTTGAAAATATTTGATGGGTTTTGAATATGATTTACGTATCAAAACGTTTATTAATTGACGATTTAGCGCTCATTAGAGCCATAAAACTTTGACATATTTCTGTAGTAAATCAAAGGTCATTTGATCTTGTTTTACAAAAAAACAACACAATTTACAACAAAACAACTTTGAAATCTTCATTTTACCTTTTACTTATCATTATTTTACGTCTAAGACTACGCATATTTGACCTTTAAACCTTTACGTTTACCAAATTGACTTACTTGATCTATTTTAGCTAACGTTTGGAGAAATATTGAGTTCTTATAGATATCATAATTTTATTGTAGATAACTACAATTAGGTAGGCAGGTATACGTTCTGACGTTGAGACATCTGACATCAAAAACAAACAAACTTAATTATTTTATATTGTAGGTGGGAAGAAGGTAGGGTACAGTTAGGATTATACGTTTCTTTGTAGGGTTCTAGGTTCGTAAATATGTAGTTCAGACAGAGGTACCGTTAGGTAGGAGTAGGTACCCCTTTTTCCTTAATGACCTATCCTTCCTAATACCTGTTCCATCCTACCTTCTAAAAATAGCTTCATTTGTTTAGGGTAACCGTTATAGTAATAAGGTAGTTAGGAAATGGGCTATTTTTAGAGATCCTTATACAAAATCCTATATCCATAAAACTGAGAGAAGAATTTAATAAAAGTTTTGAGATTATTTTCAAATTAAAATATTTTGTAAATCATAAGTAGTTCAAGGACTATTATTTTAAATTCAAAATAATGCTGGTTGATGTGGGAGTATCTATGACTTCACATAGGACATAATGCAGATTTCAGGACCCGGTCTTATACGAGTTGTCATAGATACTGTCTGATCATCTTGGTATTATATTGAACTAATTGCAACATTAAATCATAAGTAATTCACTGCTCACTTCCGACTGCCAATGATAGGCTACCAAGGGTCAATATTACAATATTTATTTCAAATTCAAAATAATACTGGTTGATGTGGGAGTATCTATGACTTCACATAGGACATAATGCAGATTTCAGGACCCGGTCTTATACGAGTTGTCATAAAAACTGTTGGATCATCTTGGTATTGTATTGAATTAATTGCAACATTTATTTCAAATCCAAATGATTTTGATTGATGTGGGAATATCCATCTGACATTACTTGGTGTCATGGATATTGTTAGGTCAATCTATATTTCATATAGAGGGGTTTAGTATAAATATTTTACTAGTCGGAAAATAATCAGAATCTTTAATCTAAATAATGCTGGTTGATGTGGGAGTATCGATGACTTCACATAGGGCATAATGCAGATTTCAGGACCCGGTCTTATACGAGTTGTCATCGATACTGTTGGATCATCTTGGAATTATATTGGACTAAAGGATTCAGATTATTTATTTAGGTAATTAATTTAAGGACCCCGAACCCTTGGTTGACTTATCGTGCAGTCAAATAGGTAGATTTTAGTATGTCATATTAAATTCTTTAAACTCAGTTGTTCCCTTAGTTGCGCATAATTACGCTAAATGCGTTTTGTTTCAGATTTAAGTCCTATTCCTGGGGGTGGCAGATTGCTTGTTTGGGATGATTTTTTTTATCACATGGCCACCACTCCTGGTGAGCGTTTGGTGTTGGGGCTCACCAGGCTACCCTCGGGGCGTTCTTTTTCCTTTTCCTTGAATGCGCACAAACCCAATGAAATTCTCGAGAAAGCTTAATCATAACATCCACGTACCTCTAAAAGAATTTGGTTTACTACTATTAACACAACGTACGGTCCTACCATTTAAACTAGACGATCACACTGCCAATTTAAATTATCACAGCCAAACGTAATTAACGTAGTCCGTTTCGATCACAATTAATTATTAATTTCCATATAATTATTAGAGCAAGACGAAGGTGGTTTGTTACAAGCGCTTAATATGAGTAGCTGCCAGGAACCCAGGTACAAGTTCTACAAGGGAGATTATTGCAAAATCTTGGATGATATGAGAGCAATATCATGGCAGGACGCATTTCAGGAGGGCACTGACGTTAACTTTATGGTAAAAATATTTTATGAAATTGTTAATAAAATAATTATTAAACACGTACCTAAATCAAAAAGTAGTAATCGGAAATACCCATGCTGGTATAGTTATAATTTAATAAAACTTTTACAAGAGAAAAACAAATATAGAAACCTTTATTCAAAATTTAAAAATCCATTAGATGCTATATCATATCGTTTACTTAAGAAGAGAACACATAAATTAATTCACAGTGATTACAAAAAATATATTAGTTCTATGGAATCTTCGATTACATCCAATCCTAAGTTTTTTTGGTCATTTTTGAAACAAAAACGTAAAGGCTCTAATTTTTACCCATCAAAAATGCAATATAACAACGAATCAACTAGTAATGGTACAGAAATCTGCAACATTTTTGCCAAGTGTTTTTCCTCCGTCTATAATAAAAGTACTGATAGTGATGTCTCTATGGAGGAACCGATATTTTGTGACAACCCCAATATTATCACTCAAAAGCTTTAAAAAGACTGGACCCTTGTAAGGGCGCAGGGCCGGATGGATTGCCTTCGATTTTTGTTAACAAATGCAGTGAGGTTTTAGCGGAACCACTGTCCATGATATACAATAAATCTTTATTAACAGGCTGTTTTCCACTGGAATGAAAGGAGGCACTTATCATACCTATTTTTAAAGGGGGAAAAAATCGAATATTAAAAATTACAGGCCTGTTTCAATTTTATCTGTATTGGGCAAGGTCTTTGAGGTACTTATACAACTCATTTTGGCTTGGCATGTGAAGCAAGTACTGATACCTCACCAACATGGTTTTGTTAAGGCACGTTCGACGACAACTAATTTGGTGAATTTTGTTTCCGAAGTGGTTGATGCTGTGGACCAAGGTACACCTGTTGATGTGATCTACACCGATTTTAGCAAGGCATTTGACCGAGTAGATCACAAAATATTAATGGCAAGATTACTCGAATGTGGTATCTCGGGCAGTTTGCTGAAATGGTGTACATCTTACCTCGCTGATCGGTCATCTAAGGTGGTTCTCAACGGTTTTGGGTCTGAAAAATTTATGGCATCCTCAGGGGTCCCCCAAGGATCGCATCTTGGGCCCTTGTTCTTTAATATATTCGTGAATAGTGTAGCTAGCTGTTTTCAGCACTCACAGATATGTCTTTATGCCGATGATCTTAAGATTGTGAAGTGCCTAAAACAAGTTGATGATTGGCGCTTCCTTCAAGAAGATTTGGATCGCTTTTCTCGATGGTGTACAATGAAAAAAATGGACTTAAATGCAGAAAAATGTAATTTTGTTCATTTCTCTCGAAAGAAGTCGTCTTATTTTAAATCTTACGTCATAAACAACCATGTTATAAACGAAGTAGAGGTGATAAAAGATCTTGGCATACACATAGACAACAAACTTCGATTTCATACACACGTTGATAACTTGGCAAAAAAAGCTTACAAAATATTAGGTTTTGTATTGCGTAATTGTAAAGAATTTAAAGGTACTTCAAGCTGCATAGCTGTCTTCAACTCATTGGTAAGGTCTTGTCTTGAATACTGTTGCGTGGTGTGGAGTCCTTACTATCAGGTTCATAAAAGCCGATTGGAAGCTGTCCAAAAAAGATTTCTTTGGCATTTATCTTATAAAGTTAATCTAGCCAAACGTCTTCCAACATATAATTCACGTTTAAAACATTTCAAAATGATTAGTCTAGAAAACCGTAGAACTGTTATTGATTATTTATTTCTGTATAAGCTATGTAACAATTATATTGACTGTCCCAATTTACTTAAACAAATTAATTTAAATGTTCCGTTTAAACTTGCTCGGCCGTCTAGATATCTACCTTACAGAGGCAAGGGCTCAAGGACCAAGTTAGGCCATTTCTCATCTATAAATAGAATACAGTCTCAGTTTAGTCAATTTTTGCGCTCGTCTCGGCTTGATATTGACATGTCGTTTTCACAACGTAAATTTAAATATCTACTCCGTGAACATATATCTTCTTTATTCTAAAAAAACGCAAGTGCTGCAGGGATCGGTTTTTTTTCTTCATTTTTTTTTTTCTTCATTTAATTGTATTGTTAATCTTGTCAGTTTCCACACGTTAATTTCTTATGCATGCCGTGGTAGCCTTTAATTAAGGCAACACTACGTTAAAATTGTATTTTGCATTGTCTTGGTGTATGCTTTGTTGGCTGTCCTTAAATAAATAAATAAATAAATAAACAAATTCGACCACTTCGAACCTATCAAAATCACTAGTTTCCATAGATTTAAATAGGACAATACACAAACAGCAAACCTCAGACCGAAGTCTCTAGAATATTATAATACTTACATCACCTCAAAGTACCACAAATACATAAAACATAAGTAGGAACTTAAAAATGATTGAGGTATAAAGCAAAGTTTTCTGTAACTCTAACAATCGACTATCAACTAACGCTCATTCCCAAAAAGTCTCAATACCGAAAAAGACAACACATGTTAAACCTAAATCTGAAACAAAGCAAACATCTTCGGTAACAATAAACCTTAGTATGGCATAGTTTCACTCAACCAAACATTTAAATTTACAAGAAACACAGCAAAAAGAAGAGCCAAAAAAAAACACTTTTGTTTCTTGCATAATACAAAAGCAAGAAATCAATACCCCGGGTTAAGCCACATCTGGTTACCATTGAACCCATCTAAAAAGTATAGTGAGCCAACAATAAACGGCAAACCCATAAAAAAACTGACGCAACAAGCATTACCAACACTTACAAAAACACTAATAAATAACAATTCTGCAACCTTTACACCCTAGCCATAAGTCTCTAATATACTAGATTTAAGCTTTCCCCCACAGCCCAAACAATGTCAACAGCTATAATCAAAGTAGCTGGAGATGGAAATTGTCTGTTTAGGGCAATATCACTCACACCAGCTAGACCATGGGGCAGTCAGACGTGATCTTGCGCGATACGTGGAAGAAAACCAAGACGACGATACAATGAAAATAGCTATTGCCAGCAACGTTGACACAGACAACCAAACACAATACCGTAATTACATTGCAAAGCAATACAAAGACGGAGAATGGGATGGTATATAAATATCAACATTCATCAGAATGAAAATAGATCGACCTTAGTCTTCAAGCAAAAAAATCCAAACGATTCTATTTATATTATAAACCTCATCTATGACGGTAGCCACTATGATAGTCTTATATACGTTAATTTCTGGAAACGAATATACTACGCTTGTAAACAAGGCATTACATAATGAAAAGAGCCAACATCAAAACACACTGGAAAGCACAAATGACTCGATTAGCTCCCCCATGAGTATTGAGGATTATGCAAACAAAACCAGATATCGCCTAGTCAGTACATCAACTCGCCCTAAACATAACATCGATAGCCAAGTAACCTAAAAATTGGCACATGGAACGTCCTAGGCAACGCAGACCCCAAGAAGAAGTAACCGACATTCGCGTGATACAACATCCCGACTAGAGTTAAAACATTGTCGCACCAAGTTGCAGTACATAATAATATTGAAAAAATGAAGACCGCGAATTCTAATCCTTTTTCAAGGACCTTAATAGCATGCATCCTTCTCAGCGTATGAAAACCACATATAACTTTTACCGAAGATTTAAAACAACTGAAAAATACAGGAAGAAGACCACATATATACCTATTTCTAATTGGGAAAACGAACTATCAAAATCTGAAGGTCCAGCCATATCTCTATGTAAGAACGACAATATAAATGACCTTTGCGAAGGCCTAGGCAATGAAGAAGGTGCTAAAATAATCAATAGTATGCGGCAAAGCACTGGGTAATGACCAAGTAGTCACGGAACTATTTAAAGCTCTACCCGACGAGATGTTCACAGACCCAATGGAGCACTTTAGGAATGCATGGCAAAGCAATATCATACCATCAGCCTGGACGCAAACCGTCTAAATTCCGATTCCAAAAAAAACTAACCCGAAATCAACTAACGAATATGAGCGAATTTCGACATGCTGTACTGTACTGGCTATAGAATATACGCCAACTTTATTCTGTCCAGTCTTGATAAATTGACCAAAAGCCTAGGCAACTATCAAGCAGCCTTCTTAGAAAATAGATCTACCGATGATCATATTTTTACTCTCCGTAGAATTCTCGTCGAGAAATGGCAGGAAGGCACAAAAACATACGTCATGGCAATCGACATGGAACAAGCTTTTGATACCGTAAACTTAATTTCATTGAAAGACATCCTCGTGTCCAGGACTAACAAGACTTTTACCAATAGGATTATAAATGCTTGTATGAATGAATTAACATACATAATGTGGTTTGGGCAACAAACACGGTTTATTAACAAAGGCAAAGCAGTCAAACAAGGTTGCCTACTGTCACCCCGTCTCTTTACCATTCTCATTGACGACGTTTAAAAAACTCTAGAAGAAGAAGTACCATTCCTTCATCTCAATCAAGACCTAATATTATCCCTACCGATATGCCTATCATTTGCTGACGATATAATTATTTTAGGAACAAACTTTAGACAACTACAAATAATTTTATTCCCGACTCAAAGAACTCCTCCTTACTGTTGGACTAAAAATCAATACCACAAAATCAAAAATCTTGATCCGTGACCCGACAAATACCTGCAGGCGCACTCAAATACACCAAATTAGAAATGGTACTAATATCCAACCAGTCGAGGAGATAAAATAGCTCAGCACTTACATAACATCAGGGCTCAGCAGAAGAGAAACAAAAACCCGCTGCAAAAAAAAAAATTCTAATCCCTTTTATTAAAAAAACCAAGATGCAATGGCAACTAGCAAGACTATTGTATAAAATGATCATTGAGCCCACAATGACGTATGGACTAAAGGCCGCCGCGCATAAAAGACATACTTAGCCACAGCAAATCTCCAACGAAAAACCAAAAAGTACACCAACTTCTGATGAGCAAGAAAATTAAATTTCTCTGACTGTGTTACTACGGTCATATATTAGGGCGAACGAAGCTGCACGTACACCACAGCGCTTTAAAACTGAAAGCAAATAGGATAAAGATTGGCAGGTCTATATTTACGTGGAAGGACTCGCTCTCACATGATCTGAAATACTATAATAAAACCCTAATAGAATGTAAACACCTAGCCGTAAACAAAAAGGAGATGAGACAAGCAGCTCAAACAATATTCGAAACAGAAGAAACTGACAGTGAATCCGACGCCAGGAGCTCATACGAAACATGAACACTTATGAAACAATGACGCAGAACAACTAGCAAGCCAAACCAAGTAACATAATAATCAGGAAAAAACCACAACACCCAAGGCCAGATTGCCCAACCCATCATCATCAACGCTCAATCCTAACAACAATAAACCCGTCTTTACCCATTTTCCTATACCAGGCTCAGGATGCATATCTACTTGGTTGTGGTCGATTGGTTTCAGCCGACTTGCGCGGTCGGTTGGCTGGTCGGCCGTCCTATCCCATCCCAGAGCGTGTCTCCTTATAAAATGTGCTACCTGGTATGCCGGTTTGACCGGAGCAGGCTTTGATTCTGGCTGGGCTAGTACCTCGTATCGTATCGTATCGTATCGAAGACTAGTCGAACGTATAGCGTATTATAATCCAATTGCTATGGAACGATCAAATGACTAATCAAAAGTGACAACATTGAACTCTCAGGATGACAGTTTTTTTTTTTTTCGTTCCCGTAGGAACAGGCTAAGGTCAGGGACTATGCTGCCTAGTCATTAGTTGATTTAATTTCATAGTAAAGTAAGTTCAGTTAAAGTAATTAGTTATAAGTCATATAGATATTTTCATTATTATTTTTTATAATATCAGGTCAATTTTTTATATAGATATACTTCATCTTTATGTATTAGTACATACGTAAATTCAAAATAAAATTTCCTTAAAAAAGACAAGTGTCAATGTCACATCCTTTTGTTTGAATGAATCTGTGTTTGACAAGTCAAACAACAACCAACAAGAGCACAATTGCTGCCATAAAATAGGAATTGAATTGAATTGAACTTTGTTACTTTTTAATCATTTTCGAGAATTAGAGAAACACAATCATCACAATTAACATAAATTAATTATTGAACAAGCAGAAATTCTAAATTAAAAAATAAATATTTATATACACAAAACTTTGTACATAACTAAATTTGCCCAACTGTGTTAATAATAAAATTATACAAGGGTATATAAGTCAGACTATTTACAAGAAGAACCTGGATGGAGCGCGTTACCGAACTAGGATTACCATATATTTCCATTAGCTTATCCATCAGCACAAGGCGCTGAATGCCAAAAGATGAGCAACTAAAAAATATGTGTGATAATGACTGCTCTGTTGGGGTATTACAATAATTACAATGAGAACTGAGTACCATTTTGAGTCTAAAAAGATGGAAATTTAATTTACAGTGTCCAAAACGAAGCCTTAAAATTGTAGAATAAAATTTCCTGTTAAAGTAAGTATTATTTTTGCAGAACCAGGGAACAGTGCCAATTGGAACATTATATGTGGCATACCATAAACCTTTATTTTGAATTTGTATGGTGTAGTTCCAATGCCTTTTCCATATGTCAGTGGACCTTTTTTTGAGAAGAGGGATTATATCTGTACAAGGTACTGAAATATTAAGAAGACTACTCGAGTCAGGAATATAGGTAGAGGAATTTGTAATGGTTCTGGCTAAAAAGTCTGCCCTTTCATTTCCTAATACACCAACATGTGAAGGAACCCACATAAACAAAACCCTAATATTATGTACTGTTAACAAGTCCAGCCAAAACTCTTTAATTGAATAAATCAAATAATTTGTGTTAGCATGGAATCTGTTGCTTTTAAGATTTTTAAGAACACTCATACTATCACTAATTATAATCCAGTTCAAAAATCCATTATTTTTAAGTTTTATATGTAAACCTTATACTTAATGGAGGAAGATTACATTCAACTTGCATTGTGTCAATAGGTGTGCTTTTAAATGCTCCAGTAATGAGTCTCAGGCTTTTATTTTGTATTTTGTCTAGGATATCAACCAGTCTATTATCCCCAGCAAAACAGAGAAAACCATATTCAAAGTGACTACGAATCAAAGATTTATACAAAAGCAATAATATTTTGGGATCAGCTCCCCAGGATGTTCCACATAATGATTTTAAGATGTTAAAAGCTTTATTAGCTCTTGAACTTATTAGTTGATATATTTTGTCCAGGAAACATTATGACTAAAGGTCACACCTAAAAACTTTGCTTCATGAGAAGCAGGAATGGAAACTTTATTATAATATACGGAGGGAATGAGATTACTAACATTGCCAAAGACTACCAATTTTGATTTAAGGGCATTTATGTCAAGATTCAAATAAGAAAAGTATGTACATAATCCTTCTAGAGATTTATTAAGGATGTTTGAAATATGTGTAATTTTTTTTACAATTGCATATACTACCAAATCATCGGCAAATTGAAGATTTTTGACTTCTGAACCTAGAATTAAATTTAAGCGTCTGATATAAAGAATAAAAATTAATGGAGAGAGTATTCCACCTTGACAAACACCTATAGACGCAAATCGTGGACCATATAACTTACCATCATACTTAGCATAGACTTCCCTTTCAGATAAGAATTTATGGACCCAGTGAACTATTTTGTTTGGAATTCCAACAGACAATAATTCAGAACAAAGTACATCAATATTAACACTGTTAAAAGCTCCAGCAACATCAAAGAATACTGACATTAAGTAATTCTTATTAATTAAACTATTTTGTATATCCAGCTGTAGTTGACAATTAGATTCACGAGCAGACATTCCTCTTCGAAAACCAAATTGATTTGCAGGTAAAATGTTATTTTGTTCTATAAAAAATTCTAATCTTTGTTTTAGTAATTGCTCAAAAACCTTACCAACACAAGATGTTAAAGCAATAGGACGGTAGGAATTTGGATTTGATCGAATCTTATCTGGTTTTAAAATGGGCACTAAACAATCAGACTTCCATGAGTGAGGTATATCATTGTTCAACCACATATTATTTAATACTTTGAGAAAAATGTACAGACACCTTTCACTTAGTTTTTTTTAGCATAATATAGGGGATACCATCCAGACCAAAGGCACATCTTTTCAAATATATATAGCAGACATTAACTCTTTTATTGAAAAAGGTTTAGATAAACAACTGTTTACAGAATTAGACTCACTGGGAAAGGAGAAATTTGATTTATTATTTAAAAAATCTGGAGTATGTTTCTGCAAAAAATCTTGGACCCAGCAGCTATCGTTATTATTAATACAAGAATAAGTTTTATTAAATTTTCGCATGTATTTCCAGATTCTTGAAAGAGGTGTACAACGATTAAAAGAACTACACAGATCAACCCAACTATTTCTTCTTTCTGTTTTTAAAGTAAGTTTTTTGAGTGCTTGTAATCTTTTAAATTCTATAAATAATTCGTCTGATGGATTGTTTTTAAAATGCAGATAAACTGACTTAGAATTTTTAACTGCTTCTGAACACTTTTTATTCCACCACGGGAGGGGAGGGTTTTTAATCAACTTACTTCGAGAGGAGGTGTGGATAGTAGAATTTGTAGAATGGGAGATGGGGGTATTATGGCTAGGAAGACATTTAACTATTGAAGAATGCAAAATTTCAAAAAACGCAGTATAAGCATCCAAAGGAGCAAAATTTTGAACCTGAAAGTTGGATAATTCTAAATCTACATTATGTTCATACAATTTCCAATCTACCATTTTAAAGTTAGGGTAGATGGGCAACTGTAAGTTACTTTTATCATTTACAACACTATTATTTACAAAAACTTTGATATTTACAGGAAGATGATAGCTGCCAAGGGGATCATCATATACAGACCAATCACAAGATAAAGCTAATGATGACGAAACTAAGGACAAATCTATGGCATTTGGACGCCATGTCAAAGAACCAACTGTTGTTACTTGACCATTATTCAATAAGACCAAATTGTTATCATCGTCAATCTCCAAAATTTTCCTACCTCGAAGATTTATAGAATTACACCCCCAAGATATGTGATGGGCATTAAAATCTCCAGCAAATATCATCGGTTCGGGCACTGATTTTACTAATGACGCGAATTTATGTTTGTTAAAAGATGGAGTGGAATTAGTTGGACAATAAAAACTAACAATAGTTATTTCTTTATTATTTATAGTAATTCTTACACAAATATTTTGTAAGGAATTATCAGAGTATGTTTTAACTTTTTTATAATTTATCTTACTATGAATTAAAATGGCTACGCCATTATGTTTGTTACCAATGTCATTTCTTTCTATTTGAAAACCTTTTATGTTAAAATCTTTAATAGGAGTTAAACAAGTTTCGGATATAATTGCTACATGAATGTTATGGTCGTAAAGGTATTGAGTAAGTAGAATTTTATTACTGGAAATACTTTGAGCATTCCACTGCATGATATTAAGATCCATTAATGGGAGAGGAAGAACTATTTCGGAATGTTTGTCGAAGAATTTCTTTAATTGCAGATGAATTTATTGGAGATTCTTTTTGATTTAAAACAATTTTTGTTATAGCATTTGTCAACATGTTCATGAAAAAGTCTAATTTTGTTCAATTTTGTATTTGTGTATCATGTTACGCATAGGTATTTGTGGGAATGAATTTTCATAAAATAATTCTGAATATTTTGTAGTTCTGGATTTTATTTTATTTTCCTCAATCTTAAGTTTTTTTTGGGGACACATATTTGAAATGGCAACATGATTGCCACCACAGTTGAAGCATTTCGCATTTTTATGTTGTGGTCCAATGAGCATATAGAGCATACCTCTGCATTTCTACAATACTTTGCTATGTGCCCAAACTTGAGACAGTGTAAACACTGTTTGACTGGGGGAACGTATACGCTTACCTCGTGTCTCCAGGAGTGAAGATATACTGTGGTAACTCGGTAGAGGCGAAGGTCACGGCGACTGTCTGAGTGGGCTGGTACGAGACAGCGCCACTACCACTTCGCACACGACGCATAAAACGCCTCACTTGTATAATATTACGCGAGCTTCCTATTAGAGTCGATATTCTTTTATTTGATAGTTCTGTAGGGACTGCGGTAAGAATCCCAGTCACCTTAGTATCAATTGCCGGTACCGTTGCTTTTAGACCCAGTTCATCCAAAAGTTTTTTGTTTTTAAGAAATACATTTGCATTGTTTGATAAGTCGAATGTGATTCCAATTTTATGTTTATTAATTGATTTAAGATGGAGTATGCCAGTGACGCAATATTTGCGTATAGCATGTAAAATTGCCAATCTGTCTTTATCATTAAATGGTTTTTCATCTTGATGAGACAAGAACACTATATACTCAGTCTTTGAACTATTTTCAGGATACTTCCGTGTGTATCCTGGGACCTTAAATACTTGATATTTCTTGCTGCTATCTTCATCAGAATCCGAGGATGAAGTTAATGTAGTCACTGATGCAGGGTCATCAGGCGGATCCTTTTTCCGCTTTTTTCCTCCCATTTTTAACTAACCCTATTATTCAATAAGGCTAATTGACAACTATATTTACAACTAGAGTTATATTTACAGAGAAATATACAATATTAACAAACTTTCAAAATTAAATTAAATTTAGGCGCCTTTCGTCACAAAGGTTCCCGCGCTTTTTCTCAGGATGACAGTTGTAAATAAAAATATAAGTTAGTTGCCTATGCGCACCTTTCACAAGATTAAAAAAACAAACTGTCACTGAGGTTATGTTTGTGAAGTTTTGATTTTATTTCTTTACCAAAATAAAACAATTGAGTAAACTAAGTTAATTAATGTATGTAACAAGGGATGCTAGTGTAAAATGTGCTGCAAATTGATTAGTTAACAGGTAAATAAGTTTCCATGAGTGGTTCTAAAATTACTACGTAACAGTATCTAAAAGTTACGATGCATATAAAATCTTTGTGCCTAGTCACAAAGTAGATATGTTCCTAAAGTTCCGGAGGGTTTTTGGCCTGACGGAATTGCCTATCGCCGTTTTATCAACTTTCGTGAAAAGAGACTAGGAAATCGTGCATCTATCGAGAACAATAACACTGGGTATGAGTACACAAACAGTTAAAATCATTAGTTTCAATTGTAAGACATTGAAGCGGTCTATAGGCTGTATTCGATCTTTATGTCAAACGGCTGACCTGATTGCGTTGCAAGAGACGCTTTTTATGCCTCACGATATCCCACTGCTGGGCAACGTTCATCAGGATTTGGATTATATAGTCAATTAGTAAATTACGCAACTTCCTATCAATACCCACTAAAATTCCACTAGTACAGGCCATCCTATTCCCTATTCTCGATTATGCAGACTGTTGCTATTTAGACCTCAACGAAAGTCTCTTATGCAAGCTCGAGCGCCTTCAGAACTTCTGCATTCGTATCATCTATGGTCTACGTAAGTACGACCATGTCTCAGAACACCGAGCTCTGCTAAAATGGCTACCGATACGACGTCGGCGTGAGTATCACATTCTCACTTTCTTATTTTCTGTGTTATTTAATCCCAAGTCACCATCATACCTAAAGGAGCGATTTCAATTTAGGCAGTCTGCCCTCGGTCACGAAATGCGGTCCTCTAACAATCTCCACCTTATTTTTCCCATACTTTGTTATATATTGATTTACTAGGACATCTGGATCTTACACTTATGTTAGTGACAGCCACGGGACTGTTAGCTGGCTAGACCATTGCCTGGTAACCGAAGGAACTAAACACACAGTTGTAAATGTATCCGTTAATTACAATGTATTTTGGTCTGACCACTTTCCACTGGAAATAACATGTAATCTTAGCGTATTGAGGTCCAAAACTGTTTATTGTACTAGTAATCAAAATAACGCGATCCAGTGGGGAGAACAAGATGATTCTCAAATATCACAGTATAAAAATTATTGTAACACTAAACTAAAGCATATTGATTTCCCTGCTATTTTTTTAGGATGTGCTGGCAAAAAATGTAATATTACTGAACATCGTAAAAAACTTGACGAAATGTATAATGAAATCGTAAATATTTTGTCGGACGCGTCTGTAAATAGTTCTGTTAAGAAAAATACCAAAAGTAAAAATAAATATGTATGTGGTTGGAATAGGCATGTAAAGGCAGCACATAAAGAGGCGCGTCTGTGGTTTACTATTGGGTGCTTTATAACAGACCTCGTGAAGGATATGTATATAAGATGATGTGCGAGTCTAGAAAAATCTTTAAATTTAAGTTAAAATGTTGTCAAACAAATAAACAACAAATACAGTTAGACATTCTAGCTATGCATCATTTACAAAAAGAATTTTCTAGTTTTTGGAAACACACGAAAAAGCTTAATCCTAAACCTAGTGTTCCTATAAGTGTTGGGGGGTTAAATGATCCAAAACAGATAGCAGAAATGTTTGTGGAGCATTTTAAGGTTCAACCATCGTTGAGCTCAGATGCCAGTAGCAATTCTCAACAATGCTATCCTGGTGACCTTACTTCTTCACCAGCTCTGATAACAGCAGGCGAAGTTAGATCTGTACTTAGAAAAATGACTACAGGCAAATTTCCTGGCCATGGCCACCTTAGTATTGAACACTTGCTCTTTGCAGGCTCGCACCTGCCTCGTGTCCTAGCTTTGTTTTTAATTCCCTTTGTATGAGTCATGATTATTTACCGGATAATATGCTAAAAACTATGGTCCTATTATTAAGAATAAAACTGGAAACAGTAGTGAGAAATCAAATTACAGACCTATATCATTGGCTACGATATTAGCGAAGGTGCTGGACAGGCTGCTTGACCAGCAGCTGCGTAAGCATATTAAGCTTCACGATGCGCAGTTTGGCTTTCGACCAGGCCTTTCTACCGAAACTACCATTCTATGCCTCAAGCAGACTGTCCAGTACTACTCTAGCAGAAGTACACCTGTTTATGCTCTATTTCTGGATCTGAGCAAAGCCTTTGACTCGGTTCAGTACGATGTTCTTTGGGAAAAGCTTATTAAAGAAACAGATGTACCCAATGAGTACATACATATATTTAAAATACTGTTATTTGAATCAACGTAATTATGTAAAATGGACAGGTGAGCACTCGGACATGTACGGATTGCAATGCGGAGTGAGGCAGGGGGGAGTAAGCTTAACAACCCTTTTCAATTTGTACATGAACGAGCTGATCGTTGGGCTCAGTGGCGCCGAGGTCGGCTGTTCTATTGATTTAATAACATAAGCTACGCCGACAATATGGTGCTCCTGTGCCCATCGATCAGTGCTCTCAAAAAACTAATAACCATCTGTGAACATTATGTGGAGGCACATGGTCTCAGGTAAAATGTGTCTAAAAGTGAATTACTGGTTTTTAAGGCTAAAAATAACACGTGCCGATGATAGAACTTAATGGCACTCCTTTAAAGCAAGTACAGAGCTTCAGGTACCTGGTACATTGGGTCACCGAGTCGCTCAAGGATGACCTTGATATTGAGAGGGAGCGTAAGGCACTGTGCATCAGGGCTAATATGCTGTCCCGCAGGTTTGTACGTTGCACCAAAAATGTTAAAGTAACGCTTTTTAAAGCTTACTGTTACTCACTTTACACGTGCAGCTTGTGGACGAATTATACCCAAAGATCATACGGTGTCCTGCGCACCCAATATAACAATGCATTTAGGGGGCTGATGGGGCTGCCACGACACTGCAGCGCATCCGGAATGCTAGCAGCAGCTGAAGTAGATAGCCTATCGGCTATCATTAGGAAACGCGTCGCGTCCCTGCTGCAGCGAGTGCGGGGTAGCGCCAACAGCCTCTTGAAGCGGTCGTCGCGAGACTGGACGCGGGCAGTGCTATTATGCAGCACCAGAGTTGTGACATATTTGAAATACTTGTATTTAAAATACATACAAAATACGTATTTCGGATTTTGTACTTAAGTACTTTTTTTTAAAAGTATTTTGTATTTTATTTGGAATACTATTCGAGATGTATTTTGTATTTGTAAAATGGTTTGTAAAATACAAAATACTTTTTTATTCTTAGCTTCATTTTTCTAAAGCATTCCGCGATTCAGTAAAAACAAAAAATGGCCACCAGTGGCGCAGCAGCTTTGAAAATCTATGCGCAAAATGACAGATGAAACAAAACACATATAAAACCTGACCAATAATATATGAGGGACCCCTCTTGACAATCCTCAAAGTCACTGTTACGTTTTGCAGTGTTGGCAGCTATTTCATTATTTCTGTATTGTTCGCTCGAAATGTCTTTAAAAAAATGCCAAAACAAATTGTATTTAAACAATATGCCGTGTAGGCAATAATAGGTTATTTTAACGGTTCGTATTTAAGTGATTATGAATGTATAAATGACAAATAAAAATACAGAAATAGAAAAATATATTTATAAAAAACCGGTACGTAAACAGCACTACAAAAAAGATGTCATTGTGGGCATTGTGGCAAGTATGTAATATAAATATAAGCTTCGATCATATCATAAGTTAATTTGGTCGTTTTGTGTGCTAATTAACATTTAAATCTATTCTATGTTAATAAAAATCTTTAGATTTCAAAATTGTTTACTGTACAACTATAATAACAGAAAAAACATTTAAATCGGACTGTGACGTTTTTTTTTATTTAGCACCATTTTTTTAAGACTGCACGTTTTTAGTACATTTCGACATAGTTTTAGCACTAAATGAAATTCAGAGTTGGCAACACTGTTTACATGTCATTACGCCGTACGCGCCTTTTCCATTTCATTTTGCCTCTGTTACGTTTTATATCTAACCTAACGCTGACAGTTACCATTTATTAATTTCGTATGGTGGTATGATTATGCGTCCACACAGACGCAACATGTCAGATGCTCTTTTTGAAGAGCTTGTGATTTTAAAATCTTTAATAAATAAAGAAAACCAGTAATTTAACAATAAAGTATTTTATTTCAATAAAGTATTTTGAAAATACATTGTAAATTTTTGTTTTTAGCAATTCCATGCAAGGTTTAATTGAAGATAAATAACACTTGAAAAAAATCATCGACCACCACCACCGTCCCACCTGAGGTCGATGATTTTTTTCAAGTGTTATTTATCTTCAATTGAAAATACATATTTTGTATTTAGTATTTAAATACAAAAAGCAAAAGTATTTTGCATCTTGCATTTGAAATACTATATTAAAAAAGTATTTGCATTTTGTATTTAAATACTTTTCGAAAAGTATTTTGTACATCTCTGTGCAGCACTGGACTCGCCTCCATCTCGTCAAAGACACAAAAATTAACTATAATAATTTTAATATTTATTAATTATTTAACTTAAATTTGAATTGTACTAACATAGTTGTAAGCTTTCATTGTTACTAACACTATATGGACTCTTGTTCGAAATAAACATATTTTATTTTATTTATTTATTTTATTTTTTATTAATTAAATAGACTTAATAAAGAAATAAATTAACCTAAAGAAATAAAGAAAAAACACCAAAAACAAAACCTACTTACTATAAAATACACCATAAAATATATTATGATATTATTATCGTAATATATTTTGTTTTATTTTTCAATTTGATAAGAATTATTAACAGTTTAAATTACAAAAATAAATAACTAAACATTTATGTACATAAAATCAGATATTTTATTTATCAATAGCGAGGAACACTAGCAAAATTTCGTTCACATAACTAGCGACTCGATGGCTTAGGTGGTAAAGCACTCGCTCGAAAGTAGTGTGTGTGATGGTCGTGAGTTCGATTTCCACGCTTGCTTTCATTTAGTTGCCAATAAGTTTATTCAAAACATTAGAAAAACATCTGAAAATATTTGTAACCAAATAAAAAAGCAAAATGTACCCATCCAAGTACTGACCGCGCCCGACATTCTAACTTAACTTTATATAACTACTAACTAAATAAATAAATAAATTAACCTTAATAAAAACACCAAAAAAAAATCCTACTTACTATAAAATACTTCATAATATATTTTGTTTTAATACTCCTTATCATCTTACTCCGTGATCATGGCGCTTGCAACAGTGCCGAAATATCGGGAACTCAAAAATAAGGTACATGGTAGCAATCCCGTAACAAACTATTCTAATGTTAGTGACCATGAAAGTTTAAAAGAATATATTTTGTTTTATTTTAAATTTGATAAAAATAATTAACAGTTTTCAAATGTACAAAATCAAAGAACTAAACAATTTATGTACATAAAATCAGATATTTTATTTATCAATAGTGAGAAACACGTAAAAGATTTCGTCGAGACAGCTAGTGACTCGATAGCTTAGAATGGTAAAGCACTTGCCCGTGCATTTGTGGTGGGTGGTGGGTTCGGGTCCCCACCTGATGAAGTATTTTTTTTTCAAGTTTTTTTTTGAAATCATATTATGTTTCGTTTTTAAATTTGTTAAATATTTTAAACAGTTTTAAATTCTAAAAAATATCTCCCATGCGAATATCTCCCGGCTACAAAGTGGATGTCATTTTATTTTATGCTTTGGTGGCGCAATTTCACCATGTCGCTCAGCCTCAGTCTGTCGTGTCAGCACGTCATTAAATGCTCCAAAACGTGTTGCTTTGATATAGCCTGCAATTCTTTGGTCTACCCTAGCGATTACTTAGACTGGAAGTGTCACTTTACGCATGATTTGACCGTCAGAATTTTCCTAACCTTTTTGGTGGCGCTTTGTTCAACGACTTTTAAGATTGGTGTGTCGTATTCTTAGTACTTCTTTTAGTTTACGCACAAAAATTTATAAGGTTATTTAGGATTTTGATATTCAGTGTAATCTATGTCTTTATTACGACATTTAACTTATGCAGTGAATTTTCAGAATTATTTAAATAATTAATTCTGAAATTGAATCATAGTTTTGGTGGTTTCTTCTTGCTTCTTAATATAACAATACTATCCCAGGATCCCTCTTTCTGGTCTTGAGTTGAAGCCTAATGACTAAAGACATCATTAGAAACACGCAATGCTTAATGATTTTCTCTTAGAATCTATGCTACTGTGGATCGAGCGAGGTGTCAGGTCGGG
Organism: Anania fuscalis; assembly: GCA_950371115.1. Lineage (NCBI taxonomy): Eukaryota > Metazoa > Arthropoda > Insecta > Lepidoptera > Crambidae > Anania > Anania fuscalis. The sequence continues at coordinate 22,009,189 of OX493326.1, read as the reverse complement.
CGCACGTTCCGAAATGGGCCATTCCAAATTGGGGCCGGTCTATGCCCTGCTGGAAACCGGACGATTTATTAAGCCCGCGCTAAACCGTTAGCGCGGGCTCAATAAATCGTCTGCTGGGCGCAGCAAAGTCGTTCTTGAACAGATTCCTGCCGATGCTAACGCTAAGTAAGTTTTTTTGTTGTTATTGTATTCTGTTAACTAGAGTACTAGATAGTAAATATGTTTACAAAGTAACAGTTAGTAATCTCGAAGGAAACTCACAATAATAGGATGTAAACATTCAAAATTGCTTAGTATTCTATCTGTCCCTAATTAGTTGACAACGACTGTATGTCCAGCAGTAGACTGACGTGAGCTGATTATAATGGACTGGGTAGGTAGGTAGGACTATGGTCTTTGCCTTGAGTTTGTTACTAACAAACTGACTGATGCATCGGGCATTTCCTAATATGAAATGCAAACGCTCGGTCGGTTGGATCGGGCATTTCAGTCGATCCGACCGATCATCATTTGACATTAGTAGCATCGTAAACCCTACCCCGAAGTGTATCGGTGTATCAATTTCTCTAATAGGAGGAATGGCTTGCACAGGTTTGTCCATTTGCTTTGTCACCTTCCATAAAGAGCAGTCTGTACTACGGTCACTGGTCAGTTGCTCAATCAATTCTTTACTAACAGTGTTATTGAATGATTGTATTTTGCGTTTGAGTTTTTTCGTAAGCATATTTACTATATGTTTATCTTCAGGAGACCTGGTTTGGTGCCATTTTTTCCTCCGTCGACGCTTGTCAGGTATGAGTTGTTTTATTTCCTTAAGTAATGTTGGGCCCCTAATATTTTTTATTAATTCAGGAGTATTGCGCCAGGCTGACTGCTGAATTTTTAAAATAAAATTTTCAACTTCAAAGTCTAACTGTTCTGGAGTTTTCAATGCCACTTGAGATCTATCAAACTATCCAAATCAATTTTGAAATTATTCCAATCTGTGTTTTTATTTACTAACCTTACATTTACTTTCTTAAACAAAGAGTTTCACTTAACGTTAATAATACACGGTGTTACTTTGCATCCTTGCCATATTTACAGAGGTAACTATATCACTGACAATGATAACAAATCAGTAAAAAAAGAAAGACCTAAATATATTTTTTTAATCTTGAGTATTTTATTTTATCGACAATCTATTAAACACAACACTAATTATCGAATCGCATGCACATTACTGTTCTTATTCATCGGCACAAAAGACTTTGTAGTATTACTTGATTAGTGATCGCGTACCGTTCGAGACAAAATCGATTTATTCCTCTGTTTACTGCAAAACCAAATTTACTAAAAACTTGGTGTACTTTATTTATGGGAGTCTCTAGTTTATCTAAACAATAGGTATAGTTCCCTACTTTTATCTCTGTGAATATGGCAAGGATGCAAAGTAACATCGTATATAGGTGAATGGTCTTGTGGGCTTCCCCCACATACTTACATAGTATTTACATAATATATCATATAATAATAAATACACACACAAAGTACATATACTTAAATAAATACAGTACAAATAAATACATATATAAACAAATACATAACAGTAAATAATATATTTAATATACATCAGTAACTACTTCCATATCACATAATAAATACACTAATATTTACACATAAATTACATTTACACAACACGCATATACTTACCGTACCGTCATACGCCGAGAATCAGCTGGCCGCCGTCACGTAGAATGGAGACGCGCAAACGAACACATATCTAGGCATAGGCATAGCGAACACCGCCCGGCGTCGGCGCATCGGTTACGCGCCCCAGTCAGAATCTCTGTCCGACACTGAACGCATGTCGCTTGCGCTCCCCGGCCGTGCTTCGAACTACCTACCATTCGTTGTGTTATGCGCGTTTACCTAACTGCTATCTATTTCGCTATATTCTCGTTACTGTCGCTTCTCCTTCTTTTTCCTGTGCTGTAAACTTGTGTGTGTGAATACTTCTTGTACTATTGTGTGTGGAATAAACCTCTGGAACTTTGAACTGTCTACGTCATTCACCGCCGTACCTGCAGCTAAGTACCTAGACAACGTTATACATACCAAGCAGCACAATTCCCAAACTGGTGACCCCGACGTGATTGGCAGGCCCAAACGTACCTCAGGAGTTCATTAGAACAATTTGGACGAACCGACTGCCTAAACACATACAGACGGTGTTAACGACGCAGCCTACCCACTCCTTGGAGCAGTTAGCAGAATTGGCAGACCGTATCCAAGAAATAACCGGATCAGGACCTAACGTGGCAGCTGCTTCCACCCCCATCGCTGGGACAAGCAAAGCCACCCCAACAAGCGAGATAGCAGAATTGAGAAAGATGGTTGAACGCCTAGAAGCAAAACTCGACCAACATACAAGGATGTCACGCTCCAATAATCGTTCCAGATCTCAGCAGCGGCGGTCATCTTCTAGAAGCCAATCTCGATCAGCTTCCAACTACAAGAGGCACCCTGTTTGCTGGTACCACTGGAAGTTTGGTTCGCAGGCGCATAAGTGCCAGCCGCCGTGCGACTACAAAGCGGGAAACGACAAGGGCGGTCTGTAATGGCGACAGAAGACTGCCCCACGTCTCCAGGTCGCCTCTTTGTGACAGACCGAAATACGAAAACCCAGTTCTTGGTCGACACTGGCAGTGACCTCTGTGTTTTCCCGCGGTCACAACTGCATAATCGTCGTACATCTACGGGATACAAGCTCACCGCAGCCAATGGGACGACCATCGACACCTACGGCTACGCGCACCTCAACTTGGATCTCTCTCTTCGCCGTACTTACCCTTGGACATTCGTGGTAGCCGACGTTACAAAACCCATAATAGGGGTAGATTTTTTGTGTCATTATAATCTTGTTGTCGATTGTAAACATAAAAAATTAATAGATAATACCACAACATTGTCAACCCCAGCTTCACTGGCTAGGAATTGTAACAACATTCTGTCTGTAAAGGTTCCGACTGGTGACTCGCCTTACCATCTGCTACTAACACGGGAATTTCCCGAAATCACGCGACCAGCTGGAACTCAACGTAAGATTTTACACAACACAAAACACCACATTCGCACTACACCTGGTCCTCCAGTTTCTTGTCCCCCTAGGCGTTTAGCTCCTGACAAACTGAAGATAGCTAAGCAAGAATTCGAGAACATGCTAGCAGACGGAACAATAAGCCCCTTTGAAAGCCCATGGTCTTCACCTTTGCACCTAGCTCCAAAAAAGGACAACGGCTGGCGACCATGTGGCGATTATAGGCAACTCAACGCACGCACAATCCCGGACAGGTATCCTATACGTCATATACATGACTTCGCACACAATATTTCAGGTTGCAGCGTCTTTAGTACCCTGGATCTTGTAAAAGCATACAACCAGATACCTGTCTGCGAGGAGGACATACCAAAGACGGCGACCACCACACCCTTTGGTATGTTCGAATTTCCATTTATGCCGTTTGGTCTGCGCAATTCCGGCCAAACATTTCAACGCTTTGTGGACGAGATGACGCGCGGGCTAGACTTTGTATACTGTTACTTAGATGATTTCCTGGTCTTCAGCCGAAGCCATTCTCAGCACAAAGAGCACCTAAGGCAGGTATTCTCACGGTTACGGGAGTATGGCATGGTTATAAACGTGTCCAAGTGTGTTTTCGGTGCTCCCGAGGTAACCTTCTTAGGTTATCGAATTTCGGAGAGCGGAACCAAACCACTTGAGGAAAAAGTACAGGCCATACGCAATTTTCCCCCACCCAAGGACGTCAGGACTCTGAGGCGATTTTTGGGCTTAGCAAACTTCTATAGAAGGTTCTTGCCCAATGCAGCCCAAACTCAAGCACCGCTTAATGCACTTTTGACTGGAGCGGTCAAGGGCTCCACACCCATTACCATCGAAGGCGATGCTCTGAAGGCTTTCTCGGAGACCAAGGAAAGCCTTTCTAATGCAGCTTTGCTAGCACACCCAGATTGCCAAGCTCAACTAGCATTAGTTACAGATGCATCAGATGTGGCAATTGGAGCCGTCTTACAACAACTGCGGGATGACGTGTGGGAGCCATTAGCATACTTTTCGCGAAAGCTAAGTCCTTGCCAACGCAATTACTCACCATATGATCGCGAGCTTCTCGCCATTTACGAAGCCATAAAATACTTCCGGCATATGGTTGAGGCGCGACACTTTTCCGTATACACGGATCATAAACCTATATGCTACGCTTTCCATGAACGTAAGCTCAACTGCTCACCGCGACAGTTCCGACATTTGGACTATATATCACAGTTCACGACCGATATCAGACATATTTCTGGTAAAAATAATGTCGTGGCTGACACTCTGTCGCGGATTGAGGAACTGGCAGCCCCTATTGATCTGGCTAATTTAGCTCGCGACCAAGAAGTCGACGAAGAATTACGTCAATATCTGACCCAAAATAATTCCTCTCTTCGTCTAAAAAAAATGGAATATCCTGGGAGTAAAATTCCGTTGTACTGTGACATCAGCACACGTACTCCCAGGCCATTCGTCACTAAAAATTTTAGAAAGCAAGTTTTTCAAAGCTTACACTCGCTATGCCACCCAGGCCCCGTCACGACGGCAAAATTAGTAGGTGCCAGATTCGTGTGGCCTGAGATGAGGAAAAACTGTAGGGAATGGGCCAGAACGTGTTTGGTATGTCAACGAGCCAAGGTCAGTCGACATGTGTCCGCTCCTTTAGGCACTTTCGACTTACCTCGCGCTCGCTTTAAGCACGTGCATATCGACCTGATAGGACCCCTGCCGATCTCTCAAGGGTTCAGGTATTGCTTAACGGCCATAGATCGTTTCACCCGTTGGCCGGAGGTCATGCCTATTCCTGACATCACCGCCGTAACAGTGGCTAAAGCATTGATCTCAGGTTGGATTTCCAGATTTGGTTGCCCAACAGATATAGTCACAGATCGCGGGCGACAATTTGAGTCCGCGCTGTTTCAATATCTGGCAAAAACCTCTGGTTTCCAACATAAGCGTACCACTGCTTACCATCCTTCATGCAATGGGCTTATAGAGCGTTTTCATAGGCAGCTCAAGGCATCTATTACGTGCCACGCCGATAGCAATTGGTCAGAAGTTTTACCCCTGGTACTCCTGGGAATCAGAAGTGCCTTTAAAGAGGACCTCCAAACATCGTCTGCAGAACTCCTATATGGCGAACCACTGCGACTTCCCGGAGAGTTCTTCGACCCAGGTATCCCAGGTATCCCAGGTACAACAGACCTATCAGACTTTACGGCTCGATTGCGATTTTTCGCAGAAAGCCTAAAACCTGCTCCAGCATCTCGGCATGGCAGTCACAAGGTTTTTGTGTTTAAGAAGTTAGCGACCGCGGAGCACGTCTTTCTTCGAGAAGACGCTACGCGTGCACCTTTCCAACCAGCTTACACAGGCCCTCACAAGGTCATAGAAAGAGGTGACAAAGTTTTCAAACTTCTTATAAAAGGTAAGCCAGTAAATGTCTCAATAGATAGGATCAAACCAGCCTATATATTAAACGACAGTTCGTCTGATGATGTTATCATTCCTCAATTACCCAACCCAACAGCCGAACCGCCTAAAAAAACTAGGTACGGACGACAAGTCCGCTTTCCTGATTTCTATCGACCCTAACCAGGTCTCTGGAGGGGAGTGATGTGGGCTTCCCCCACATACTTACATAGTATTTACATAATATATCATATAATAATAAATACACACACAAAGTACATATACTTAAATAAATACATATATAAACAAATACATAACAGTAAATAATATATTTAATATACATCAGTAACTACTTCCATATCACATAATAAATACACTAATATTTACACATAAATTACATTTACACAACACGCATATACTTACCGTACCGTCATACGCCGAGAATCAGCTGGCCGCCGTCACGTAGAATGGAGACGCGCAAACGAACACATATCTAGGCATAGGCATAGCGAACACCGCCCGGCGTCGGCGCATCGGTTACGCGCCCCAGTCAGAATCTCTGTCCGACACTGAACGCATGTCGCTTGCGCTCCCCGGCCGTGCTTCGAACTACCTACCATTCGTTGTGTTATGCGCGTTTACCTAACTGCTATCTATTTCGCTATATTCTCGTTACTGTCGCTTCTCCTTCTTTTTCCTGTGCTGTAAACTTGTGTGTGTGAATACTTCTTGTACTATTGTGTGTGGAATAAACCTCTGGAACTTTGAACTGTCTACGTCATTCATCGCCGTACCTGCAGCTAAGTACCTAGACTACGTTATACATACCAAGCAGCACAATTCCCAAAGTCTGAACTCATATCATAGCTGTCCTCTATTTGTAAGAAATTACTTGATATATTTTTGTAAATGAAAAAGTCAATCAAATCAGGAACTTTTTTTAGATTTGTAGGCCAATACGTAAGCTTTCCAGTAGATATTACTTGACGTTTCAGTTCTTTAATGGCGCCCAAGAGTTCCTTTCCTTTGTTAGTAGTTAGTCTGGAGCCCCAATGAGTGTTTTTGGCGTTGAAGTCACCTCCTATGATAAACTTGTTACCGAGTTTTTGCAAGAACTCTATGTACTGGTCCTGTTTTATCGAATGTTTTGGTGGGCAATAAATTGAGGCTATCGTAACTGTGTATCGTTTCGTTTCGATGTTGATAGCTACAGTTTAAATCGCTTGCTGTTCAAATTTAAAGTTTTCATAATGACTAAGGTATTTTCTTACAATAACGGCGCTACCACCTCTAGCACAGTTGTTGGGGTGCAGTGCATGATAGACGTCGTATCCTTTGAATGTTATATGATATTGTTTGGTACATAATTGATTTTATTAGATGTTGCTTGTGCGTAGGTAATTTTTTTACTTACAGTTTTTGTTGGAGCTACATTGACTTTGTCTTTTGAGGTTTGTGGTGCCTGTCGGACCTTAGCAACAATTTTTGTGTTCTTTTGTTTTATGATCTGCATCTCTTACACATCCCCTATAATTGGCAGGATGTTGTTCACCGCAGTGCACACATTTTGGCTTCTCGTCTGCAGGTTTTCTGCAGTCTTGAGTTAGGTGTTTTCCAGTACACTTTACACATCTTGGTTCTTTTGAGCAGTATTTCTGGGTATGACCATACGCCTGGCATCGTTTACATTGAGGGACAAGTTTTGTGCTTTTCCATAGGTGTATTCCTACTTTACACCCTAATATGGACTTGATGCGATATATTTTATCAATGTCATCAGTGTTGCTGAACGTGAACATAAACATGTTAAGTAGTTCCTTATTTTTCCACCGCAACTTGTTTGCAGCATCTTCAATTTTGAAGCCTTTGTTCTTAAGATCTTCTATGATTCTGGCAGGTTCACAAGTGAAGTGAAGATTCTTTGCCATCACTCTTATGGGTCTCTCTTGTTCGTTTTCAAAGGATTGCCATAGAAGTTTATTTTCGCTCATAATATTCAGGGCAGCCCTGTATCCTTCTTCGTTTTCAGTGTTTACTTTAACACTTTAACGCTAAAAAATGTGAGCTAACTAGAGCGTTGACGTAAAATTGATTGAATTAACTATAATAATACCTGAACCAATCAAAGCTAAATAGTTATAACAATAACTTTAGCTGTGATTGAACTAAACAAGTAGGTGTTTTTATTAATTCGGAAACGGGGTGACAGGATTGATTGTTACCATCATGAGAAAATCAGAAAAAAAACTATCTCATGCAGTTTGAATATTATTGTCATTTAATAAAGTTTTTTCTATTCTATTCTATTTAAGAAAAACCTAGAAATTTGGTTAAACAATAAATTTTTTTCGGTTATTGTGAGTAATTTTTATTCATTTAAACTTTGGAACCGTAACCCTAAATAACATTTCTAGAATCACAGTCAAAAATAATGACACAATTGACCCAAGTTTCCTAGAATTTTATTTACTCGGCTTCGCTCGGGAGTTGATATAAGATTACGTGGTAGTTGAAATAAAAAAATAAACTATGACGTAAAAAGTAAAAATAAATTATTGAAAACATTATCTCATTATTTACACTACTTGTTTATAAACAACATTAACATTTTTCATTTTATTGTCCGGGGTATATATATATAAATTTTTCGAACTTCCTACTCTTGAGCAAGCTACATATAGCTGACCATGAGCGAAGCAGGATTCTTTGAGGTTGATGCCACAATATTTTAAAGTTTGCCCTTGCGCTTTGTTAATTGTGAAACTAAAGGCTAATTTAATTGGAAACTGCAATCTTTTAAATTGAAATGGCAATTCAGAAGAGATCAGTGGTATTCTAGGTATAAACACTGTGTGTCCTTTGTTCTTTCCAAAAATAAGTTCAGCTCCAATGACATTATTCGATAGCTGTTTTACAATCATCCTCGTTCCATTACATAGTTTTGGGAAGTTGACACTTTCTTCAATGGATACGATCGTGTCGATCGATTTATATATTTTCTCTTCACCGGGTATTTTCTTCAGAATATTCAAATTGATATCGTCAAAAATATTATTTTTAGTGGCTAAAATTGCTCTTTGAAATAACCACTCTACGTTTGTATAGTTCTAAATAATATTTGGGTAAATTGTCTCGATTAGTTCGCTTTCAGTAGTGGCTATGTTACAGAAATCACTATTGAGTTCAATGAGGCCGGTCGTTTGGTCAGTAGGATATGTATTTCGCCTATTTATAAAAGTATTTTAGCAAAATGTGCTGTTGTTTCATCTTTTGATAATTCAACTCTCATGTTTTTTGTTAATTGCAGTATTTGTACTTGTGGCCAGAGATGTGACTTTTTAACCGACTTCAAAAAAAAGGAGGAGGTTCTCAATTCGTCTGAATGTTGTTGTTGTTTTTTTTTTTTTTTTTTTGTATCTATGTTATACGATTACGCCGTCAATTATGGACCGATTTCAAAATTTATTTTTAAGTTTGAAAGGGTATACTCCCGAGGTAGTCCCATTTCCACCAAGTCAGATTCTGATGATGGGATCCCTGGGAAATCGAGGGCAACCCTCAGTTTTTATAGGCACCCATAATGTTTTGCATATATTTTCAGACTTGATGCTGATTTTTGGGTCTGGTAATCATCATGTCATGTTGCTGACCTGATGATGGAAGCCACAGAACTCCTTAACGGATAGAAGTTAGAAGATAATACTGCAATTTGTCGACAGAACGTATTTCGCAGTGTGTTGAGCAGACGTGGAGCTTATGAGGTACCAGACCGCCAATTTTTATTCACTGAGGGCGTACCCGCACACCCAGTAACGAAAAAAAATTTGAAAGTTCCTTTCTTAATTTAACCTGTTATTTAACGCGAGACCTTATCCTATGGTTACGACACCAAAATAGCCGCCGTTCTGGTTGGAGTGTAGGTAAACCCTTTTCTTAAGACTTAAAAATTTTCGTCGAAAAATTGACCCTATATAACACCTTATTTTTATCATACCATTGGATGGGGGGTCCATAGAGGACCAATATTAGTTAAGGTAACTTTGCTGTAAAGTAATTTTTGGCGAAGTTAGGAGGGAAAAAATAGAGGACTTAACACTTAAAATTGTAAAATAAAAAAAGTTTAATAAAAAACTAAAAACCGACTTCAAAATGAAACTAAAAAGCAAAAAATAATATTGACTAAAACATACCTAATCAGTTCTTTTTGGAGTCGGTGCTAATGAACACATTTTAACTCTCGATGGCTGGCACCGACTCCAAAAAGAACTGATTAGGTATGTTTTAGTCAATATTATTTTTCGCTTTTTAGTTTCATTTTAAAGTCGGTTTTTAGTTTTTTTTTAAGCATGCATTGATCTCGTCTGCTGGTGTTGATTTAGGAATAACTGGAAGTGTTTGTCGAAAATCTCCTGAAAGTATGAGTAAAGCTACTCCCATTATTTCAGAGTTTTTTCGCCATTTTTGTAATGTTCTGTCCACGGCTTCTAATGATTTTTATGGGCCATGGTGCATTCATCCCAGAAGATAATTTTAGCTTGTTTTAGAAGTTGACCCCGTCCAGATTTTCCTGAGATTTTACATACCGGGAATTGTTGTTCGGCTATATTCAACGGTAGTTGTAAGGCAGAATGGGCAGTTCGTCCTCCTTCCATGAGTGTGGCTGCAATACCGGATGATGCTAGTGCCAGTGCGATGTGTTTTTTAGCACGTATTTCCGCCAGTATTAGATTTATTAGAAACGTTTTACCGGTGCCTCCTGGTGCGTCCAAGTAAATAATTCCACCAGTGTTGTTTTTTATCCGGTTCATTATAACGTTGTAAACTTTTTTTTGATTGTCATTGAGGAGTGGTTTATTGTGAGCAATGTATTCAAGTAGTTCATTGACGTTGTAGCTTTTTTCCTTTGTAATTTCGTAGTTTAGCACACTGAGCACGTAGCGGAGCAGCATGAAAGCATTTCTTTGTGGTGCTGGCATTCCAAGTTCTACTAAAGTCTGGTTATTTATTGCTAAACATTTGTTTTCTAAGCGAATGAGTGTTTCATTGATTATGTCGTCATTGAATTCTGTAGTCAGTTCTGGATTAGCTTGTCGGATGTGGTACAATATATCATCACTCATACTCCTTTTGAAAGAGTCCCATAGCTGTTTTGGGTTTTGGGTTACATGTCGTTAGAATTATGGCGAATAACTCTCGAATTTGCTCAGCTGAAGCTGTGAGTGTGGCTTCTTGTAGTGTTAATTCCCAATGGTTATCGTTTTCCAATAATCCTAAGCGTTGACATGCTTCTCTGTATGTCTGGCATAGGTAGCCGTCAATGGTCCTGAGATCTGTGAAACTTGTTGGTCCCCGTATTTCGTGTAACAACATCCGAAGATAGAAACATTCGGCGTTGTTTGGATGTACAGTGTATACTCGACCTGTTGTGTTAGTTTTCATAATTTCTGGATGACCCTCCTCTAGCATTCCTCGTTTTCATCGTTGAAAAGTTTTCCTTGTATTATCCCACGTATAATAAATAGGAACGTCGACATACAGTAATGTTTTTGCGAATGGATCCGTTTGGCACAGTTGGAAAAAAGCTGTTAATGTTGTGTTCTGAGGTGGTTCATTTGCAATTTTTCTAGCCGAGTCTTTTGTGAAGTAAACTCTCTGTCCATTCTCCAAATGTACTGCTAGATGTTGCACAGCTGGTTCGCGTTCGTGTATGGAAAAACTAAAAATCCTCCACGCTGCTTCGTTACTATTGATGTGTCTTCCCATTTGGTACATGAGGATCTCATCATTTTTGTTATTTTGTTCGCTATTTTAGTGGGGTAATCCTCGTTTTTGCCACTCGATTGTATACATCCAGCATCTAACGGTTCCAAAGATGTGGTATTTTGTGATAACTTTAATAAATCTTATTTGTTTTTGTCAAAAAACTCGGGCTATTATGTCGTGTCGATCCATGGAGGTTTGTCCGTATTTTAGTTGTTCTTTGATTTCTGGCCATGATGAGTTGCATGTAAATGTTATAAAGAGATCAGGTCGTCCATATTTTCTTACATAGCATCTTGAGTATGAATATACTGTGCATATGTCTTGGACTTCCTATGTATGATGAGGGTAAGATTACCTTTGTTCCAATATCGTCAATATTGCCGTCATTTATGATCGCGTCTCGAAGGTGGATGTATTCTTCTACGCGTAGTTTCTTCTGATTCAGTCTTATGTAAAGCATCCGCTCTGCTTCTATTTTTGCGTACATATCTACCAGAAATTGTTGGAATAAACGGCGAGCGTTGAGAATCTGATTGTATATTTCATTGTCTCTGATCATTAAGCGGTAAGCATAGAACTCTTTGGAAGTGACTTTTTTGTTTGTTTCTATGCCTGTTTCAGGATAAATTTGTTTTATATTGAAATGATATCCGTCCTCTCCAAGCAGAAATATTAACGGATATTGAAGAGCATCATCTGAACGGTGTGTCTCCGCAATGCGTTGTAGTCCTTTTCTTTTTCGTTTTAAAATTATGTCACGGCTTGTATTTTCATTGTCCACAATTACGATGGAGACTTCATCTATCTGAGGTGCATTAAATCTACGTTCGTGTTCTCCATGTGGTCTTTTATCGGCTCGAATTACAATTTTATAGTCATCAGAAATCATGCGGTCTAGTGTTGTTTTGAATATGTAAATCAGTTGATTGTATTTGTGTAAGATCCTCCGTACATCTTGGATTATTTCGCGTCTCAATCCATGAATATTTGTGCATCGTTGATCAATTTCTTGTTCTTCATCTCCGATGAAATATACTTGTAGAAATTTATGGTCTTTGTTAGGCATTGGTAGTAACGATCCTATTTTGTGATAAATTTGCCCTTGAATTGAAAATACATATTCAAATTCACCTCTATTAGTGTTAGTCGAAGTAACGCCGAAAGAAGTCATTTGAAAGCAGGAGTTGTATGATCTTATATTTTGAAGAAAGTGTTTTGATTCTAGTGTTTCCCCAGTCATGTAATGTAGAAATTCCTGCGGAGGTGCTTCCAGTGGTGGTAATCTCGAATTTTTCCATTCATGCAACAGAGACCTGGTGGTTCTTTACTGATTTTTTTTGCGTGGCAAAATTGGCAAATGTTATTCATTTTTCCGATTACAACATATTTATAATTATAATATTTTTTCGTCGGTTCGTAGTGGAATACTTCCTTTGTTAGATTATCTTTTAAAATTCTCGATTCTTCAATACTTTTATTTTCTTTTCTTTCTTTGCTTTTTCGATATTCTTTTTGTTTCCGCCGTTTCGCTGCAGAACTGGCAAGATCTCCTCCTCTTTTACGTCTAGGCATTGTATTCTGTAAAAGAATTACCATCCATTAACCATTTTTTTTAATCTTGTTTACCTTAGAATAGTTTGTTACGGGATTGCTACCATGTACCTTATTTTTGAGTTCCCGATATTTCGGCACTGTTGCAAGCGCCATGATCACGGAGAAATATATATCGTCGTAATTTTCGAATTGTCGAAAATAATAAGAAATCGCCTATCAGGTATTTGCTGTCGACATCCTTCACATAGCGCCATCTCGGTAAGTTGTATGTAATACGTAACTAATGGTTCAACTTTGCGTGTCAGATTCGTCTATTTGTATGCTTTGCACGGCAAAGTAGTTAGTTCCAGAACGCGATTTTAGGTGGCGTTTTCGTGTTCTTCGTGAATTTGGTAGATTTAAGTTAGTTCCAGAACGCGATTATAGGTGGCATTGTCGTGTTCTTCGTGAATTTGGTAGATTTAACTTTTTATGTAATTTTTAGGTTATCATATCACTATTTAGGTTTATTTAATACAGAAATTAGTTTAATCACATTTATTATTATACTGACACTTTCAAAAACTTCACTTCACTGGTTTTGGGGCAAGTTTTAGGGTCAAAATGATGTTTCTTTGAAATTGCAAACTGTTTGTTTTACGCCGGTATAAAAGAATGTAAATCCTGTTAAGTCCTCGGAGATAACACTTGAGCTTGAGATTTGCACTATTTACTTTCACTCTGAGCTATTTGTTTCATTATTTATGCACTAATTATATTTTTTTGGACTCTTGGACGCGGAGCAATATTGACGTCAGCCATGTTTTTTTGTTGTAGTTGTAGTTTCTGGTAGATATTTACGCAAAAATAGAAGCAGAGCGGATGCTTTACATAAGACTGAATCAGAAGAAACTACGCGTAGAAGAATACATCCACCTTCGAGACGCGATCATAAATGACGGCAATATTGACGATATTAGAACATTGGTAATCTTACCCTCATAGGAAGTCCAAGACATATGCACAGTATATTCAGACTCAAGATGCTATGACCTATGTAAGAAAATATGGACGACCTGATCTCTTTATAACATTTACATGCAACTCATCATGGCCAGAAATCAAAGAACAGCTAAAATACGGACAAACCTCCATGGATCGACACGACATAATAGCCCGAGTTTTTCGACAAAAACAAAGAGAATTATTAAAGTTATCACAAAATACCACATCTTTGGAACCGTTAGATGCTGGATGTATACAATCGAGTGGCAAAAACGAGGATTACCTCACTCACACAATCTCATATGGCTATACGATAAAATTTATCCCACGGATATCGACAAAATCATCCAAGCTGAATTTCCCAATCCACAAAAAGATCCGGAACTATACAACATAGTAGTGAAAAACATGATTCACGGACCATGTGGACCATTAAACTTCAATGCTTCGTGCATGAAGGATGGAAAATGTACCAAAAAATATCCAAAACCATACTTGGACGATACAAAAACTGAAGATGACGGCTATCCCTTACTTATCTCTTACTTATCGTCGTCATATTCATATTTATTTATGTATGTATCATCAGGTCTATGTAGTCTATGTATGATAGTATTTAGTTTGTGTATACATAAATGATCGTATTTAGTTTATGCATTTTTATGTAGTTTATGATTTTATTAGTTATAAAAAAGTTTAATTGTGTGTCTTTATCGCACCGCCCACAAAACATCTCTGTTTAGCCTAATGGTCGACTGGAAGAGAATGCCTCATGGCATTAAGTCCACCTATTGTATGATTTTTCTTAAATCTGTGCAATAAAGTTTAAATAAATATCCCAAATATAGAAGACGATCACCGAGAAACGGTGGTTTCACAGCAAAAATACGAATACAAGGCAGAGACGAACTGTAAAATAGATAATCAATGGGTAGTACTATATAACCCACTACTTTCCAAAATGTTCCAAGCACACATAAACGTTGAATACTGCAATTCAGTAAAATCTATTAAATATATATGTAAGTACGTAAACAAAGGTAGTGATATGGCAGTATTTCAAATAGTCCACAATAACAAAAATGATGAGATCCTCATGTACCAAATGGGAAGATACATCAATAGTAACAAAGCAGCGTGGAGGATTTTTAGTTTTTCCATACACGAACGCGAACCAGCTGTGCAACATCTAGCAGTACATTTGGAGAATGGACAGAGAGTTTACTTCACAAAAGACTCGGCTAGAAAAATTGCAAATGAACCACCTCAGAACACGACATTAACAGCTTTTTTCCAACTGTGCCAAACGGATCCATTCGCAAAAACATTACTGTATGTCGACGTTCCTATTTATTATACGTGGGATAATACAAGAAAAACTTTTTAACGATGAAAACGAGGAATGCTAGAGGAGGGTCATCCAGAAATTATGAAAACTAACACAATAGGTCGAGTATACACTGTACATCCAAACAATGCCAAATGTTTCTATCTTCGGATGTTGTTACACGAAATACGGGAACCAACAAGTTTCATAGATCTCAGGACCATTGACGGCTACCTATGCCAGACGTACAGAGAAGCATGTCAACGCTTAGGATTATTGGAAAACGATAACCATTGGGAATTAACACTACAAGAAGCCACACTCACAGCTTCAGCTGAGCAAATTCGAGAGTTATTCGCCATAATTCTAACGACATGTAACCCAAAACCCAAAACAGCTATGGGACTCTTTCAAAAGGAGTATGAGTGATGATATATTGTACCAAATCCGACAAGCTAATCCAGAACTGACTACAGAATTCAATGACGACATAATCAATGAAACACTCATTCGCTTAGAAAACAAATGTTTAGCAATAAATAACCAGACTTTAGTAGAACTTGGAATGCCAGCACTACAAAGAAATGCTTTCATTCTGCTCCGCTACGTGCTCAGTGTGCTAAACTACGAAATTACAAAGGAAAAAAGCTACAACGTCAATGAACTACTTGAATACATTGCTTACAATAAACCACTCCTCAATGACAATCAAAAAAAAGTTTACAACGTTATAATGAACCGGATAAAAAACAACACTGGTGGAATTTTGTACTTGGACGCACCAGGAGGCACCGGTAAAACGTTTCTAATAAATCTAATACTGGCGGAAATACGTGCTAAAAACACATCGCACTGGCAATAGCATGATCCGGCATTGCAGCCACACTCATGGAAGGAGGACGATCTGCCCATTCTGCCTTACAACCGTTGAATATAGCCGAACAACAATTCCCGGTATGTAAAATCTCAGGAAAATCTGGACGGGATTAACTTCTAAAACAAGCTAAAATTATCTTCTGGGATGAATGCACCATGGCTCATAAAAACATTAGAAGCCATGGACAGAACATTACAAGAATTGCGAAAGACTCTGAAATAATGGAAGGAGCTCTACTTATACTTTCAGGAGATTTCCGATAAACACTTCCAGTTATTTCTAAATCAACACCAGCAGACGAGATTAATGCATGCTTAAAAAAGTCACATCTCTAGCCACAAGTACAAATACTGCGATTAACAAAAAACATGAGAGTTGAATTATCAAAAGATGAAACAACAGCACATTTAGCTAAAATACTTTTATAAATAGGCGAAGGTACATATCCTACTGACCAAACGACCGGCCTCATTGAACTCAATAGTGATTTCTGTAACATAGCCACTACTGAAAACGAACTAATCGAGACAAAATTTATTTGGGTAAATACCCAAATATTATTCAGAACTATACCAACGTAGAGTGGTTATTTCAAAGAGCAATTTTAGCCACTAAAAATAATATTGTTGACGATATCAATTTCAATATTCTGAAGAAAAAACCTGGTGATGAGAAAATATATAAATCGATCGACACGATGGTATCTATTGAAGAAAGTGTCAACTTCCCAACTGAATTTCTAAACTCATTACAAGTACCAGGAATACCATTACACTGCCTTCGCCTGAAAATTGGATCTCCAATCATACTACTCAGAAATCTCAACTCCCTATGAAACTATGTAATGGAACGAGGATGATTGTAAAACAGCTATCGAATAATGTCATTGGAGCTGAACTTATTTCTGGAAAGAACAAAGGACACACAGTATTTATACCTAGAATACCACTGATCTCTTCTGAATTGCCATTTCAATTTAAAAGATTGCAGTTTCCAATTAAATTAGCCTTTAGTTTCACAATTAACAAAGCGCAAGGGTCAACTTTAAAATATTGTGGCATCAACCTCAAAGAATCCTGCTTCTCTCATGGTCAGCTATATGTAGCTTGCTCAAGAGTAGGAAGTTCGAAAAATTTATGTATACACCGTGAATTTTGAGATACCCGAGAAAATTAACTAACATACTCAGATATCGATATACATCGAATTCGGCGAATAAAAAAATTTTTTTTTTATGAGAAATTTATTTGATAGGTCCCTAACATCTATTAAATAATATGCACTAAAAAAGTCCTGCTAATTCAAATAGTAATCATTATCATTCCAACATTAACGGAACCAAAATCCACCTAATTTAGTCGCGTAATATTGGCGTACGGAAGGAATAACTATGAATTATTATTTTTTTTCTTCATAGTTATTCCTTCCGTACGCCAACGCCGTACGCCGTTCCGTTTTTTTTATTCGCCAAATTCGATGTATATCGATATCTGAGTATGTTAGTTAATTTTCTCGGGTATCTCAAAATTCACGGTGTATATACCCCGAACAATAAAATGAAAAATGTTGTTTATAAATAAGTAGTGTAAATAATGAAAAATTGTTTTCAATATTTTTTTTTACTTTTTACGTCATAGTTTAGTTTTTTTATTTCAACTACCACGTAATCTCATATCAACTCCCGAGCGAAGCCGGGTATCATAGCTAGTAAGTTTATAAACATCCATGTCTTAGGTACAAATGCTCGTGCTCATCACACAAACATTTGCGTCTTGCGGGATTCGAACCCGCAGCCGACAGGCTTTGTAGTCTGGAACACGAACTACTACACCAGACGGTGGTCAAATAAGCAAGTAAATTCCTAAGAAACTACACGTGGAATTTGAAGGGGTATCCATCCCATAAAAAGGAAAAAAATGTATACGTCCCACTGTAGGGCACGCACGGGCCTCACCTCAACTATGAGGTAGTTTGAGCCATAGTAGGTACACCACGCGGGCCCAGTTGCGGTACGATGGAGACGTGTTACTGCCAATGACTAAACTTTACTGTCAGATGTAATCAAGCCGCCTTAAGGCCTCTGACTAGCCTTCACGACCAGTATCAAGGGACATTAGGCCGAAAAAAAATTTTAACGTGTCTTCCAAAGCACTGAGATGCTTGTAATAACTGTCACTAAATCCTCATTCGGTCGGAATGATTAAACATAAACTTACAATCGCGATGTGGGTTACTTATCTTCGGTAATCACTCCTAAAATATTGCCGCCACTGAGCTAAAGGCACCTTAAGCTTACCTGATATCAAAAAAAGTTTAATAAAAAACTAAAAACCGACTTCAAAATGAAACTAAAAAGCGAAAAATAATATTGACTAAAACATACCTAATCAGTTCTTTTTGGAGTCGGTGCCAGCCATCGAGAGTTAAAATGTGTTCATTCGCACTGACTCCAAAAAGAACTGATTAGGTATGTTTTAGTCAATATTATTTTTCGCTTTTTAGTTTCATTTTGAAGTCGGTTTTTAGTTTTTTATTAAACTTTTTTTATTTTACAATTTTAAGTGTTAAGTCCTCTATTTTTTCCCTCCTAACTTCGCCAAAAATTACTTTACAGCAAAGTTACCTTAACTAATATTGGTCCTCTATGGACCCCCCATCCAATGGTATGATAAAAATAAGGTGTTATATAGGGTCAATTTTTCGACGAAAATTTTTAAGTCTTAAGAAAAGGGTTTACCTACACTCCAACCAGAACGGCGGCTATTTTGGTGTCGTAACCATAGAATAAGGTCTCGCGTTAAATAACAGGTTAAATTAAGAAAGGAACTTTCAAATTTTTTTTCGTTACTGGGTGTGCGGGTACGCCCCCAGTAAATATAAATTGGCGGTCTGGTACCTCATAAGCTCCACGTCTGCTCAACACACTGCGAAATACGTTCTGTCGACAAATTGCAGTATTATCTTCTAACTCCTATCCGTTAAGGAGTTCTGTGGCTTCCATCATCAGGTCAGCAACATGACATGATGATTACCAGACCCAAAAATCAGCATCAAGTCAGAAAATATATGCAAAACATTATGGGTGCCTATAAAAACTGAGGGTTGCCTTCAATTTCCCAGGGATCCCATCATCAGAATCTGACTTGGTGGAAATGGGACCACCTCGGGAGTATACCCTTTCAAACTAAAAAATAAATTTTTAAATCGGTCCAAAATTGACGGCGTAATCGCGTAACATACATACAAAAAAAAAAAAAAACAACATTCAGACGAATTGAGAACCTCCTCCTTTTTTTTGAAGTCGGTTAAAATACAGCGATGACGATTACCTCTTTATCCCAAGGGATGGTGCAGCGGTGAGCCCTCAGCGTTGAGGCTCCGACGGTGTTAAAATAATTGCGCCGTAGTACCTAGACCCAATTATTGGAGTCGGTGCCAGCCATCGAGAGTTAAAATGTGTTCATTCGCACCGACTCCAAAAAGAACTGATTAGGTATGTTTTAGTCAATATTATTTTTCGCTTTTTAGTTTCATTTTGAAGTCGGTTTTTAGTTTTTTATTAAACTTTTTTTATTTTACAATTTTAAGTGTTAAGTCCTCTATTTTTTCCCTCCTAACTTCGCCAAAAATTACTTTACAGCAAAGTTACCTTAACTAATATTGGTCCTCTATGGACCCCCCATCCAATGGTATGATAAAAATAAGGTGTTATATAGGGTCAATTTTTCGACGAAAATTTTTAAGTCTTAAGAAAAGGGTTTACCTACACTCCAACCAGAACGGCGGCTATTTTGGTGTCGTAACCATAGAATAAGGTCTCGCGTTAAATAACAGGTTAAATTAAGAAAGGAACTTTCAAATTTTTTTTCGTTACTGGGTGTGCGGGTACGCCCCCAGTAAATATAAATTGGCGGTCTGGTACCTCATAAGCTCCACGTCTGCTCAACACACTGCGAAATACGTTCTGTCGACAAATTGCAGTATTATCTTCTAACTCCTATCCGTTAAGGAGTTCTGTGGCTTCCATCATCAGGTCAGCAACATGACATGATGATTACCAGACCCAAAAATCAGCATCAAGTCAGAAAATATATGCAAAACATTATGGGTGCCTATAAAAACTGAGGGTTGCCTTCAATTTCCCAGGGATCCCATCATCAGAATCTGACTTGGTGGAAATGGGACCACCTCGGGAGTATACCCTTTCAAACTAAAAAATAAATTTTTAAATCGGTCCAAAATTGACGGCGTAATCGCGTAACATACATACAAAAAAAAAAAAAAACAACATTCAGACGAATTGAGAACCTCCTCCTTTTTTTTGAAGTCGGTTAAAATACAGCGATGACGATTACCTCTTTATCCCAAGGGATGGTGCAGCGGTGAGCCCTCAGCGTTGAGGCTCCGACGGTGTTAAAATAATTGCGCCGTAGTACCTAGACCCAATTAAAAAACCAGCCAAGTGCGAGTCGGACTTGCCAACGAAGGGTTCCGTACGATAGTCTATAAAAAAACAAAATTCACGTTTATTGGGAGCCCCCTTAAATGTTTATTTTATTCTGTTTTTTAGTATTTGTTGTTATAGCGGCAACAGAAATACATTATCTGTGAAAATTTCAACTGTATAACTAGTTCCACGTCATGAGTGTGTCACCAGGCTGTATCTCATGAGATACAGCCTGGTGACAGACGGACTGCGGAGACTTAGTAATAGGGTCCCGTTTTACCCTTTGGGTACGGAACCCTAAAAAGTTGATCATAAAATAAATTGCACAGCTACATTCTGTAAGCATCAACTGTAACTTCTTTGTATGGCGTGCAATAAAGATATCTAACATGTTTTACCATAATGTTAAAATGCGTTCAGATAAAATACCAACCTAATAAAGCTACGAACCTAAATACGAACTCGTCATTGCCCTGAATCTAGCCTTATCACAGATACTATAATGAATAGCAGGGAAATAGTTATACAGGGTGTACAAAAGAATAGGACACTCTTTAAGACCACGTGATCAGATAGTGATACACAACAACTTTTCCTATGGGAGCAACATCGAAATCGTGTTTTTTTTTCAGATGCTCCATACATTATTATTGAGGTATACGAGTGAGTTTGTATGGAGCAGCTTAAAAAAACTATTGATTTCAATGTTGCTCCAATAGAAAAAGTTGTTGTATATGATCAGATGATCACGTGGTTTTAAGGAGTGTCCTATTCTCTTGTACACCCTGTATTAAGCAATAGCCTCATATTTTTTCAACCGATGTTTTAGACTAGGATTTAATGTAGGTATACTAGGCCTAAGACGTAAGTATGTAATATTTATTCAAATAAAGACCTTTCAAAATTAATTAATGAATAGGTTATTTAAAAAATCTAGGCTATGTTGGTAATATCCCACGAACATTGAAAAAAAAGTTAAGCAGTCGTTTGCTGACTTTACTACTTAATTAATGAATTAATTAAAACGACCAGCAAACATCGATTTGGATACACATACCTATTTAATTCAGGTTTAGACTCTTGGCGGTCTTTGTCAAAATTATGCTTGTCTTGTACAAAAATAATTCATCTGGTGTCAGAGAACTGACAATCAGCATTTACGTGTTATTTTCGATGTTCAAGTCACGGTGGTTATCTACCATCAGAATTTGATAGCCGAGCTTTGACCCCTGGAAATCCTTCTGGTAAAAACGGAAAACCAGCCAGTTGGTCTAGGCCAGTTTGGCTTTATTCAAAGAAAATTATTGTTCATGAAAAGCTTAAACACGTGAACTTTCCTCAATAAAAAGGATTGTGTTTATTATATAATCCTGAGTGGGATTAACTCTCGAAAATAATATTCCATTACTAAAAATAAAATGAAATATTACACAATATTTACCTGCGTATGTACAACGAGAATTAATAAACAGGCAAATATTAAAATATCTTCCATAAAGGCAGCATTTAATTTTCCGAAAAAATTGTAATTTACTTAAAACCGATGATTTGCCTGTTAATATTATTTTCGTTTTGTAAATTCAGCGAAAAAAGTTTCAAACTTCTGGAAACAGAGAAAGATGACCATAGTGAGTGCGCGCGCAGGCGTGTCTTATAGGCTAGAGTGAACTGAGGCCCGCCCAGTTCGGCGGGGTGGGCAGACTTAGCAACTTACCTGGGCCAGGCTCCCAAGCTCGTAGCACTCATTCAGTCGTAGTTGCTCGTAGCCTGCGCTCGTAGCACTGGCTAACTTTTGCGAGTTGCTGCTTTAACTTTATAAGTGCCTTATCCAATGCTATGTATGTGTACCTACCTACCGAATGCGCGCTGCGACGCGCCGCTCGCCCGTTGCTTATTCAAATAAATCAGTGTGAAACTAGCTAACGTGTTTGATGGTCGCGCTCCCGTCCCACCTTACATTCTGCAGATATAACACGTGGCGACGAACGAATTCACGAAAACAATGTCTAGTGCAGTGTCTTTTGGATTTTTATCGGGGTTTGACCACTTAACTCAAGAGTGGAATAGTTACAAGTCCCGTTTGAACCAGTGGTTTATCGCAACTGATGTGGACGACGCTAAGGACAAGAGCAAGGTCAAGCGAAGAGCCATCTTGCTTAGCGCATTTTCGGAAGCGACGTACAAGCTAGCTAGCAACCTGGCATTACCGAAGAAATAAGAAGAAGTGGAATTCGATGACATCATAAAATTACTGGATGAGCATTTTACTCCAAAAAAGTGCGGATTTGCGGAGAGATTTCACTTTTATTCTGCGGTACAACGGTCGGGTGAGAGTCACTCAATGTGGGCGGCCAGAGTCAGGGGATTGGCAGCACACTGCAGCTTTAAAAGTCTCGAGGAGGCCGTACTAGACAGATTTGTCATGGGTATGGTAGCGGGCCCCGAGAAGGACAAGCTGTTCGCGCATAGTCTGAAGGATCTAACTGTCAGCAAGGCGGTGGAGCTGGCCGAGAGCGTGCGCTGCGCACGCGAGGCGGCAGCGACGGCGCTTGGTGGCGCAGCGGCGGCGGCGGCGCCGACGCACGCGCCGGTATTTAGCATCACCAACGGCGAAAAGTGCAGTGTTTGCGGATATAACAATCACAAATCTGACAAGTGTCGTTTTAAAAGTTACAAATGTAAAAAGTGCGGGAAGAAAGGTCATCTCCGGCGTATGTGTTCGTCCAATAAAGTACACTACTTAGATGAGGGCACTGTGGATGAAGGAGATGAGGGTGAGTCGTTGTATAATATTCGTTGCTCGATGGGTAAACCGATGACAGCTCGAGTTATGGTGAATGGTCTGTTTTTGGAATTCGAAATAGACAGCGGCTCAGCTGTTAGTGTGATTTCGAATAAAACCTATGACACTTATTTTAGTAATGTGCCATTATCAGTGACAAATAGGCGGCTAATTAATTATACAGGGGGAAAAATGACTTGCCGCGGTCTAGCGCGCCTATGCGTGTCATTCGAGGGCCGTGCGCGCGAGCTGGACGTGTTCGTGGTGGTGGACGGTGGGCCGCCGCTGTTAGGCCGCGACTTCATTCATGCGTTCGACCTTGAGCTTGCGCCGGCCATTCAATACCTAATTGCAGACTCGGACGACTCATTTATGCATAGTTTGTTTGATAGATTTCCTAAGTTATTTTCTGGGGAATTAGGCTGTTTTAATAAATATGCAATTAAACTTCATTTCAAACCTGATTCGAAGCCTGTTTTTTTTAAGCCCCGTCCGGTCGCATTTGCTTTAAAAGATAAGATTAATAAAGAAATTGATCGTCTATTGGATCTGGGGGTTTTAAAGCCGACCGAGCACTCGGAGTACGCCTCTCCAATTGTACCAGTTTTGAAAAAAGACGGTGGAGTTAGACTTTGTGTCGATTACTCTATTTCAATAAATAAACAGCTGATTGTCGACAAGTATCCCTTGCCAACGGTACAGGAGCTGTTTGCCAAGTTACACGGCGGTGAACAATTCACTAAGCTCGATCTCTCAATGGCATACAATCAATTGGTTTTATCCGAGGAGGCACAAAACCTAACTTGCATTAATACACACCGCGGCTTGTTCAAGTATACTCGATTGGTGTTCGGGTTGGCCAGCGCTCCGGCTATTTTTCAGCGGGCGATGGAATGCCTTTTAGCAGGCATCGAGGGCACTGTATGTTTTTTGGACGATATTCTGGTCACTGGGGATAAGTCCCAGCATAAAAATAGATTAATAAAAAATTAATCAAAATTAAAAAATTAAAATTAGATTAAAACCTAGACAGGTTAGAAGCGGCTGGGTTGACGATACATGCGAATAAATGCGATTTTTTCAAAGATGAAATTCAATACCTGGGCCATATAATCGACAAAAATGGAATAAGAAAGTCACCTGAAAAAGTCAAAGCTATTGTGGAAGCTCAAACGCCTACGAATGTATTGCAGTTACAGTCGTTTTTAGGACTTATCAATTATTGTCGTAACTTTGTTCAAGACACTTCTTCCATTTTATATCCGTTGTATAACCTATGACATAAGAAATCTAAATGGTTATGGACATTAGAACATCAACAAGATTTAAAAAAAAATAAAAATATTCTGACCTCCGATCGAGTCTATCGTATATATAGAATCTATTTAGAAAAATGCAGATGGCGCTAGTCGTCATGTAAAGATCAGCTCCGTGATTTTTATTAATTTAAAATATAAAATGTTTACTACGTGACATAAAAATATATACATTTCGTTAAGTGCTATTAAAGTAACCAGTGCAAGTGTTATCCTCAAAAATTTTCAAGACGTTTGTGAGATAATCATTAATTTTACTTTGTGTTTTTGAGTGTCATTAAAAAGATATTTGAACATAAACAAAGTGTAAAAATACTAAACATAGTGATATAAACAAAAACAAACTATCTGACTTAAATATCCATTAGCTATCAAGACTTTATCAACATAAATTGTAATAAAACACAATCAGACCGTTAATCTTATTTAAATGAGATAATAGTGAAAGTGAAAAATATATATTATTACAATGTACATTATGACTAATTACGCTTGCACCGCAAACAGTGCCATCTATTGACTCCGAGTGTAAATAAATCAGACATAATATCCTCGCATCACTTACGTTGACTGAGAAGACTAGTGATGACATCTATCCAAAACTGAGAATACTACTTTAATAAATGGTTCGATCTATCTAATAGCGCAATACACCAGTAACGGCATCTAGCTATGGCTGATAAAATTGGGTTGTGATGCGGTCGGTTCTATCTGACGGCGCCTAGCACCTACTAATTTCGCCTACCATTACACTGCATGTGTGGCTCAGTGGGTGAGACACCGGACTTTCTGCATACTACACTTAGAAACCGGTGTTCAAGCCTTACTAAAGACACGTCTTTTTCTGGAATTATTTGTTTGTTATTTATTGTTTCTGATAGATAATAATAATATCAAAAAGTTTACGTCATGTCTGCATCAAAATCGTTTAAAATTAAATGTGACAAATGCAAAAATAACATACCCCGACGAGAATACCTAACTTGTTCAAAATGCAAGTTTAAACTTGACCTGGGATGTGCCAACGTACCATTTGTGAGGTTCAATATTATGGATACAGAAAGGAAAAAGAAGTGGAAATGTGATAAATGCATTTTAAGAAATAAATCACCGATACCTAATCGAACAGATAACCAAATACCTTCCACCAGCTATGTTCCACTGCCACCAACAAGCAATAACAGCAATGATAAGGACAAAAATATGTTGTATGAGAATGTGACAACTCGTCAGAGAAACAAACTACACACATCCTCCGTGGAATTGCTGGATAACTCTTCTGAGGAGTCAGAGACTGGTAGTGCCACAAACCTTCTCGAGGGTTCCCGCCTGAGTTTACCGGATCTGAACATAGCCGACACTAAAGTACTCCACGATAAAATAAACATACTAAAAACAAAATTAGCAAGCGCTCATATTGAAATCGACAGATTAAACATGCAAGTCACTGACTTGCAGAAGAAATTAGACGATCAGCAAAGGAAAGGTCAAGTTCTAAGACACCTACTCACGGAACCTACCCCTCGCAAGTTAACTCCTCTGAAAGCAAGCCGCCACAAAGGGGCACGTATCCACAACCGAAAATCCTCTCTATCTTTAGTCTCAGGTGACAAGCTACAGAACATTAGAGGAGATGTGAACGAAATTACAACTTCTACATCACCACCCCATTATTATTAATAATAATAATAATTATATAGTGACATCTAAAAATAAATGTAGAGCATCATGGGATATTGTTAAGAGCTACACTGATCTGACCAACTATCGTAGGAATGACATTAAAATAATAAAACAAAATGACATAATTTATAATCAACCTTGTGACATTGCAGAACTATTTAATAATTTCTATATTAATATGACATCTGAAAATAATAATAATTCTAATGATAACAAAGCTAACGCGTGTAAAAATATCGATAAGCAGGTACCAAAGAGCATGTTTCTGACCCCTATAACCGAAACTGAAGTTAAAATAATTATTAAATCCCTAAACAACACCAATTCGACAGGCTATGATGATATAAATACTAAAATGTTAAAAACGTGTACTGACTTCATATCGCCCCCCCTATCACATATAATCAATTTATCTTTTGAACAAGGTATTTTTCCTACCCGGCTAAAAACATCTGTAATAAAACCAATTTTTAAAAAAGGGGATCCCAGCGACATGGGAAATTATAGGCCTATTACCTTGATACCCATTTTATCAAAAATATTTGAAAAGGCAATGCTTGACAGAATGGATAGCTTCTTGACCAAAAATGACATTCTTGTTGGAAATCAGTTTGGATTCAGAAAGGGCAGCTCCACCACTCACGCGTGTTTCTCTTTGGTAAGGCAAATTACTGAAGCATTGAATGGTAGGAAAGCAGTCATAGGCTTGTTTCTAGACATGAGCAAAGCTTTTGACTTCGTCTGCCACTCCCGTTTGCTTTCCAAACTCAAACGATACGGTATTAGGGGTAAATCATATGACTGGATTCTGAGCTACTTGTCTGAACGCGCTCAGTTTACTACTTTAACAAAAATAATTGACAATAAATTGATTACCACCAAATCTTCCACTAGAATCAATAATTCTGGCGTACCCCAAGGAAGCATATTGGGACCTCTGCTATTCCTGTTATACATAAATGACCTGCCTAGAGCACTAACGCACGAATGTGTTTTATTTGCGGATGACGTAACATTGGTAATAAGTTGCAAAGATCGAAGTTCGTTAGAAACTGTGGCTAATAATGACCTTGGGAATGTTATTGAATGGCTAGAGCAAAATAAACTAAAGGCTAATCTTAATAAAACATGTACTGTGCTCTTTAGACCCTACAACAGTGAAAATATTTGTTTGAATATAAGGCATAATAACACCCAGGTACAACAAACAGATTCCACAAAATTCTTGGGAATGATTGTTGATAGGCACCTAAACTGGAAGGAGCATATCGAACAGGTATGCACAAAGCTAGATAGATTCGTGTTTGCTCTGCGACGCATCCGATTGATAGCATCTCAAGACACTGCCGTGTCGGCATACCACGGCTATGTGTCTTCAGTCCTGCGATATGGTTTAATCATATGGGGCAATTCAGTTGACATAGAACGGGCATTTAAATTACAAAAAAAATGTATTAGAGCTATATGCGGTGCTGGATACCAGGACCACTGTAGACCCTTATTTAGACGCCTAAAAATTCTACCGCTGCCTTGTCAGTACATCCTGGACCTCTGTATATTTGTAAAAAATAACCCACATCTCTTTCCCTTGCATGACACGGTTCTTGGAAAAAAGAATAGCAGAGACTTGTATAAATTATACATTCCGGCACAAAGACTTAAACTATTTTCGAATAATGTGTATTGTAACGCTATTAAAATGTTTAACAAGTTGCCAGTTTCATTACGAGCATTACCAGCAAATAAGTTTAAATTGACATTGAAAAACTGGCTTCTACAAAAATGTTTCTATTCCATGAATGAATTTAATGATGCTAAAATAAAATACATTTAATAATTAGAATATTGACTTTATGACGACTAGAGAGACCAATAATTCATTACTTTGACATTATATAAAATCATACTTAATAATTTATGAAGTCTGCTAATAAATTGAATTCGAATTGATAAAATTAATCAGGTTCTTACGATGATATGTTAGGTATTATTTGTATTTCAACGCCAGAAGTGGCAGAATATGTAGAACTTACCTAACTTTAAGACCTTATGTAACCACCATATTCTTGGAAATAAATGATTTTGATTTTTTGATTTTGATTTGAGTCCTTACACACTTTGACCCTTGCGCAAAAATAATACTGACCGTAGATGCGTCCCCTACGGGTTTGGGTGCTGTGTTGTCGCAGGTTGATAATGATGATGGCATCGAGAGGCCTATGTCGTATGCGTCTAGAACACTTACGCCAGCGGAAAAAAAATATTCGCAGATTCAAAAGGAGGCTACTGCCATAATTTTTGGAGTAAGGCGTTTTCACCAATATTTATATGGCAGGGCCGATCCATTTGTTTTAAGAACCAATCACAAACCTTTATTGACAATATTTAGCCCTAGTCGTGGCATCCCGGAGGTTTCGGCGAACCGACTACAGCGGTATGCCATGTTTTTGTCAGCTTATAACTACATTATTGAGTATGTACGTAGCGCTGATAACAGCGCAGATTATTTTTCACGCGCACCTGTAGACGGAATCGCCACCATTGGCGCCAATGCCGGGCCGGGGCCGGGGGAACACGACTACGAGGAGAGAGCGGCATACGTCAACTTCGTGGTGGAAGGTAGCCTGCCCGTCACGCAGCACCAGCTGCGGAGCGAAACCGCTAAGGACCCGCTCCTAAGTACAGTCACGCATTACGTAACGACCGGCTGGCCGCAAATAATAAAAGATGTCCAATTAAAGGCGTATTTTCTTTGTCGTTTAGATTTATCTATTG
Source organism: Anania fuscalis (assembly GCA_950371115.1). Classification (NCBI taxonomy): domain Eukaryota; kingdom Metazoa; phylum Arthropoda; class Insecta; order Lepidoptera; family Crambidae; genus Anania; species Anania fuscalis. The sequence continues at coordinate 21,980,175 of OX493326.1, read as the reverse complement.
AGAATGGGTGTTTGATGCGTGGGCATAAGGTTTTTATTCCGTTATCCTTACGAGAACAAGTTTGTAATGAATTACATAGCTCACACTTCGGCATAGTAAAAATGAAAGCAGAGGCTAGGCAACGTATTTGGTTCCCAGGTATAGATAGGTATTTGGAGCGGCTCGCGGCCGAGTCCGACACCTGTGCGCGGCTGCGCCCCGCCCCGCCGCATGCCCCGCTCGCGCCGTGGCCCTACCCTCCTCATCCTTTCTATAGGATTCACCTGGATTTTTTGGGACCTTTCAATAATCAAATGTACTTGATAATTGTAGATGCATACTCTAAATGGGTCGAGTGCTATAACGTTAGTTCTTCGTACGGGTCTAAGACTGTAATAGAGAAATTAATAGATTTAATGTCTAGGTTTGGGGTTCCGCATACTGTGGTCACTGATAATGGTACATCGTTTACATCACAAGAGTTCGCGACTTTTTTGTAAATTGAACGGCATTGCGCAAATGTTTTCACCCGTGTATCACCCTTCAAGTAACGGCCAAGCCGAAAGTTTTGTAAAAATCATCAAAAAGGGTTTACGGGGAATTTTAATGAATCCTTCAGTTGCAAAAATTTCCCAAACTAAGATTTCAAAATTTTTATTTGATTACCGTAATTCTAAAAATAGTACCACGGGTAAATCACCCTCTGAGCTGGTATTTGGTCGTTCCCTACGTTCAAGATTAGACTTGTTAAACCCTGCACAAGTCGCTCCGTCATCCACAAGCCTTACTGACGTTGTGAAGCACAATCAGTCCTTACAGGCTAAACACTACAAAGGCGAGACTAGACCTAAGTTTAATTTACAAGATCGTGTGTGGATCAAACAGTATCTGACCAACCAAAAATATGTATGGACTGAAGGCGTTATCAAGAAAATAATTGGAACCGTAATGTATACCATATACCTACCTCAACATAAATTAGAAGTGAATAGGCACGTAGATCAAATAAGATACCACGGAGGGAAAGTGATTTCAGATACGGAACGGGCGGGACATACTTGGCAACCAGATATTATCTCGGATATTGACAACTCGGTATCATCCCTACTCCCGCCACCAGTTTCTGTAGACAATGAAGCGGGCCCATCAGCTGACGTCGTGACGTCAGCGACAGATCACAGCTGCATCGGAGAGGAAACAAGTGTGAGCGAAAGCACGTCGTCGGCGCCGAAGTCGCCCGAAGAGCCTTCACCAACTGATGCCGATATAGGTACAGATGTTGACGCACACACAAGTGAGAATGGTTGCACGCCGCCGACCCACCAGAACACTAGGTCTAGACGTGAACGCCTGAGAGTTAATTATAAGCCATTTTTTTAGATACTTATTAATTGTTTTTAAAGTAGTTCTTTATTATGTGCGGGAGGGATTGTTATGTATGTGTACCTACCTACCGAATGCTGCGACGCGCCGCTCGCCCGTTGCTTATTCAAATAAATCAGTGTGAAACTAGCTAACGTTTTTGATGGTCGCGCTCCCGTTCCACCTTACATTCTGCAGATATAACATCCAAAAAATATTTCACATAAATATACTGTGCGTTTTTTAACTAATTGTTTTCACGTGAAAAGTAACTAAGTTTTTTTTATACTTCGCGATAGTTTAATACCAAATTAACAGAAACTTTTTTAAATATGTTAAAACAATGAAAAACTGAACGCCGCACGAAAGAAAAAGGAAACTTTTCAGTAAGTATACAAACTTATTTTGTCTTTATTATTTCTAAATATTCAAACTTACTTTTCTATACCTGTACCTGTCTTTATTTTTTTTGTTTTCTGCCCTCCTTTTACTGTTGTGCATTTTAAAATCAACCTTTACTGAGTAAATTTTGTTGGTGTACATAACTAAATTTAAAAAAGAGCTATTAATACCAAAAGTTTTTGAAACTAGTGCTAATAAAAGATTTAATTACTTAATTTTAAGCCTATGAATAAAAATATAAATTTTAATACTGTATTTGCAAAACGATAGTAAGTTTTTTAACAAGTTCGAGTTTGAATAAATAAGTTCTCACCTGTACAGACAGCGTGTAGCATGGTGCTACGGTCTGACTACGACTAGTCTTCGTAGCTCCATAGCGTGCTATGAGGCTTCGTAGACAAAACAGTTGCCCTTATAACGCGTGCGGTGGTGCACGTAGCAATCCGTAACTACATGACCGTCATTTGTTTGACGTTATTTTTTTATGGACCAATTATTTAGTGTGGGTCTATTAGGGCCTGCTTTACAATGTACGGATAAAGTGCAAAATAGATACGTGACAGATTAAAATATGTGGAGGATAAAAGTGCTTGAATGAATGTGTCATATTTGATAGTCGTGAAACGCAAAAATAGTGTTTATCTTATAGATAAGTAACAAATAGCCTATACAGAACTTATCCGTAAATTGTGAAACAAGCACTTAGAATTATAACAATGTTTTATAAATAAAAACTTCGTTCGTCTATTTTTTACTAACATCAGAAATTATTATAGGAATGACATTTTCTATATTTTAGCCAAGTGATTTTATTAATACTGTTATTTTGATTTTAGACGCATTATCATGGAAGTACCTTGGGACGTAGAATAAAAATTGTACTTGCTGTTGAACTTGACGACAATTTAAAATACTAAGAAGAGCAGAAAAATATTTTCAATCGAAGTAAGTATATATTTATCTTGAAGTAAGTATACTTAAAATAAAAATTAAGTTTTAAAACTTCAATTTATTTACGAGTTTCTTGTGCGTTAAACCCAATTTATTTTAGACTAAGGGCCGATTTCACCAATGAAATTAAACGCGATCAATGCGAATTAAACTCAGTTTTAGCGCTAAACGGCGTTCTGTTCTGATTTTTGGATTCCACCGACATAAAATAATCGGAGTTAAAGCTAAATTTCGTTCAGGGGGTCTAGCGCGAAGTGACAAATCCGATATATCGGCCGATTGTTCGGGCGTTTCCTAATATGAAATGCAATCGGTCGGTCGGTTGGATCGGGCATTTCAGTCGACTCGATCGATCATCATTTGACATAAGTCGCATCGTAAACCCTACTCTGAAGTGTATCGGTCCGACCGAACATTTGAGTTTGACAAGAGTTTTATCGGAGATCTAATGTCAAATTTTACGACATCTAAAAAGCTATCGTCTGACCATCGTAAATGGACATATTTTTTAACATGCTTAGAAATCTTGTATTTTATACATACCTAATCATTGTTTACAACAAGTTTCACACCTCTAAGTTAAAACTTCATAACCACCGCATAGCACAAGTACAATTTTACGACACAAATTATTGTAAACGTTATAAAATCTATCAAATATAATATTTTAGTATTCTGGCTTGACAAAACAATTCATTTCTCTTATTTTGATTTCATGATGAAACTATTAGAAATGCACTATTAGCACTAAGCCACGAATCCCTAAAAATGCAATAGGTAGGCAACACAACCATATTTTGTCTAATCTTAGAGACCATTATATTTGGTCGGATTCGCGCTGACAGTGTGACAGCCAGCTGATCCGGCCAGAATAACAAACACAAACTTTTTTATGGTATTAAACTGTAACACGTCGTTATAATATTATTTTTATTTTTCTTTATTTAAAAAGCATTATTTAATAAGTATGACTCATTTTCTACGAAAATCTTATTATTATACCTACCACATAACGCCATCTATCGAATTATTTTCAAACTACTTTGCGATCGAGTTTCTCAGGACAATTTTTAAAATCAATAAGCAAGCAATGACATTTCATGTGTTCAGCCTTTATTTTTCTAAACGTCATAAACAATTAGAATGGTGCAATTTTCTAAGTTTAAATATCTGAAATTGATTGAAATAATCATTTTTCTGTTAATAGAAACCATGTTTACGCATTAGTTAACTAATATTTTGAATCAGCAAGAGACTTTTACAAAACCGGTAAAATTTAAATTCGTAGTCATAACACTAGCACTCAATATCATTCATTCCGATACTCTTCTACAATTGTTTGTGGCCCCGATGGAACTCCGCGATTTCGATGTTGTTTCGCGCTAAGGTTCCAATCGAAACTTCGGTCGAGGATCGGTCGGATGCGAACATTCGAATGGTACATTTCTCGCTAGACCCCCAGGTTCTAAACGGCCGATTTTCGACGTTTAGAGTATTTAACGCGTTTACGAGCGCTGTCATCGGTGTGTTTTTGTGAATTGTTAGATTGTGGGGTTATTGTTTTTAATTAATAAAGAAAAATTGTGCTTGTTTTAAACAAAGATGAAATGGGCATTGGAACACGCTTTTGACGAAACCTTCGATCAGGATGAGTTTGTTGTTCGTCGCTTCAGGTGGATACGCGACGAAAGAGAGAAACATTTTGAAACCCTTGATGATAAAGATTTTGTAACCAGATATATCACCACTGCACAAATGAAACTGCAATAATTACCGTATTTGTGGATTAGAGAGGCGGAATTGAATCGACGCAAACACTTTTCATCAACATAAACAAAGCAATGGCGGACAGTTTTTTTTTAATAGAATTATAAAGATTGCAACACCTTACTTCTATATTTTCCCCATGATTTGTTTTGAAAATCTAAATAAACAACATTAGATAATTGTTTTATTTGTTTTTGATCAAATTATCGTCTAAATTTGTAGTATCCATTTCAATAAAACCATTTTATTGAAGAATATCCTTACTTCAATGTCTTACCTATATTTAACTTTCCAACTTTAGAAGGAGCAATTTTTTAATTGCAACACTTTAAATACATTTCGTTCAATTGATGACATATCAATTATTTGTACACTCTTTGTTAAAGCTAAATGTTTTTGAGAGTTGGTAACAATGAGTTTAAACTACGATTAAGAAAACGAGATCACAACAAGGCCGGTGAAATCGATGCGACGTAAACTGCGTTTTAAACTAACTTCTAATCTCGATTAATTTTAAACGCGTTTTCTTAAACTCGGTTTAAATTGCAGACGGTGAATTTGGCCCTAAGTATATTGTATTATACCTATAAGTAACCAGAAAAGTTTCAGTGGCCTGGCAGAAGTAAGAAAAAGTTATAAGATTTAACGGAAAATTTAAAATATTTTTTGTTTGAAGGTATTATTTAATGAATGGCCAATTTACCATTATTGTAGCCTATATTCACTTTGTCCACTGATGGACCTATAAAAACTCTAAGGATGTATTTGAAAAAAAAAACATCTTTCAATCTTCGTAGGAAAATCATCTTGCTCATTCCCAAGAAATTAAGCTATAAGGTCAACATTAGCCAAAATTTTCAACTTTTAATGAAATAAAATTGAACTTGAACTCGGGTTTGGTTCCCAGCTAAGGTCAATTAAAGAAATTAAATGTATTTTTATAAATTCAATCTAGTCTGGGTGTGCGTGAAGATGCCAATGTCAAAATAAGTAGTCGTCGTAACATAAGGATGTTTATTTTTTCCTTAAGACAAGAAGACAGTAACAAATGGAATTTTTTTTGCCCTATGGCGAATACTTTTTAAGTGCAACTGGGGATTCACCTGCGTGACGCCCTATGTTCAAATAACGGCATGATTAGCGTTCATTAAATTGTGCACTAAATTAGACGATAAATGTGTTCGATTTGGTGTTTGATTTTAGAGTCTAGCGGCTTAGATAGCGTGTGATCTTTGGATCTATTAAAAAAAACTTCCAAGAACTCAATAATTTTCTCATTTGTCCACTCCATCCTAACCCAATACGCAATATACCATTAATTTCACAAAGCGTATTTAAATATGACCGTGTTTTGACAAGTTCGTATACCGAACGACTGTAGTAGGTGTAGCCACATCAAAGCTTCCCTTTGATGTGTCGAAAGTTACCGCCGTCAGAGCTATCGCCTGACGTCTAATATCATTAAAATAATTAGCGCGCTAAGACCAGCCACACCTGCATAAACGCAGCATAAGTATAATTTTTAAAAAACTGCCAAGCGCGTATCGGGCCAAGTTCAATTTAGGGTTCCGTAGTTTCCTGTCATAATATGGAACCCTAAAAAAGGGAGAATACCAATTATTGAATTTAAGACCAGCTGTTGTCCGCGACTTCATTCTTGTGGTCTTCAGTTTTCTTTAATTTTCTTCACAACCTTCTTTTTTTTTTCGATAAGTAGGTACCTTTTTGCTGGGAGCGAACACGCATGCGCAGAGGAAGCGGGGGCATTTAGGCGACGTGTGGGCACCGAAACTTAAAGTCATACATGCCATGATATATATTAATGTGTATTTAAGGTGTACTACTCTGTCAAGAAAGTACCGGGAAAAAATTATTAATACACAAAATGTTAGTTATTCATATGACAGTCAAGTTGGCCCACCGACTACACGTCACTCAGCGTGCTATGGAAAGGTCTATGTTGGGGATCTCATTAAGGGATAAGATCCGGAACGAGGTCATACGACATAAGACTAAGGTGACTGATATTGTCCAAAAATGTAGCAAGCTGAAGTGGCAGTGGGCTGGCCATGTCTGTTGCAGAACCGACGAGAGGTGGAGCAGGAAAGTTCTCGAATGGAGACCACGCTTAGGCAAACGTAGTGTAGGACGCCCCCCGGCTAGATGGTCCGATGACCTGAAGAAGGCAGCGACTGGATGCAAAGGGCGGGAGATCGTGCGCTGTGGCGCTCCTTGGGGGAGGCCTATGTCCAGCAGTGGACTGCAACAGGCTGATATGATGATATGATGAGTTATTCATCCAAATTTATTTTATCACCTTCAAAGTATGCTCCTTCAGAAGCGATACACTTACGCTAACAAATAATCCAATCATCAAATCATTTTTAAACGCTTTTTCCGGAATCGAGTTCAGTTCTCGCCGCGAATTCTCATTTATGTCTTCTACCGAATGAGTTTAGGAAAACGAAAGAAGTCGGCTGGAGCCATATCTGGTGAATAAGGTGGCTGCTAGATGGTATTTGTTGAGTTTTTGTTCAAAAATTCTGTCACAATGATGGCCTTGTGGGAAGGCGCATTATCGTGGTGCAAAATCAAAGAATTTTCATTCCACAAATCTGGCCTTTTTCGTCTAATTTGTTCTCTAAAACGCCGCAAACGCTTAAATAATACTCTTTTTTTATCGGTTGACCTTCTGGCAAGAATTCTGAGTGCACAACACCGCGACAGTCAAAGAAAACAGTCAACATGACTTTGACTTTCGATCGAGTTTGGCACGGTTTCTTCCATAGACTTACCATTCGCTACGCTCTTTCTTCGGTTTCAATTCAGTTGGAAAGCGCCACTCCGAAGCTTGTTGACTAGTTTGCATGTCAAACTCGTAAACCCACGTTTCGTCACCAGTAACAATGCGTTTCATAAATGTTGGGTCTGAATTGACTCGTTCTAGCATGTTCTCAGCGACTCTTTTGCGATTGAGTTTTTAGAGAAAATTCAGGTTTTTGGGACTAGCCGAGCGGCAACATGTTTCATACCCAATTGATTATTTAAAATGGTACGAATCGACTCGTGTGACACAGCAAGTTCGACGGCTAGCTCTCTCAAACTTGAATGAGGATTTTCAGTCACTATTTCCTTCACTTTTGCGATGTTATCTTCAGTAGCAGACGTTGATGGCCTACCAGAGCGAGGCAAATCTTCCACATCTCGACCGCTTTTGAACGCTTTGTACCACTCATAAACACGTGTTTTTGATAAAGTCGATTCACCGTAAGCCTTCTGTAACATTTTCAGAGACTCCGAACACGAAATCCCATTGTCGATGCAAAAGTTAAGACAAACTCTTTGATTGTTTGTTTGATGTTTTTGTCCTTTATAAAATTTGCAATACACTAGGTACCACATTTGTAGCATTTCGATTTTATTAATTTATACTTAAATGCCGAGATGCTGCTGTTTCGAATTATTTAAGATGCGAGGCGAGATACTCTAGCCACTATCTCAATAAAATGAGTTTAGAGATCCAATCTTGCTCTAGAGCATAGATGGGATCTACGATAGAGCGAGCTTGTTTGTTGTACACAGACAGACAGACAGACAGACAGACGGACGGACGGACGGACGGACGGACGGACGGACGGACGGACGGGACGGACCGACAGACAGACAGACAGACAGACAGACAGACAGGCAGACAGGCAGACAGGCAGACAGGCAGACAGGCAGACAGGCAGACAGGCAGACAGGCAGACAGGCAGACAGGCAGACAGGCAGACAGGCAGACAGGCAGACAGGCAGACAGACAGACTTAAACATTTTTTTTTCACTAGAAATCTTGAGCTTTTGCATCACTAACGCAAACTTTTTTTAACCGACTTCAAAAAAAAGGAGGAGGTTCTCAATTCATCTGAATGTTGTTTTTTTTTTTTTTTTGGAAGTATGTTACGCGATTACGCCGTCAATTATGGACCGATTTCAAATTTTTTTCTTTAGTTTGATAGGGTATACTCCCGAGGTGGTCCCATTTACACCAAGTCAGATTCTGATGATGGGATCCCTGGGAAATCGAGGACAACCCTCAATTTTTATAGGCACCCATAATTTTGCATATATTTTCTGACTTAATGCTGATTTTTGGGTCTCGTAATTATCATGTCATGTTGCTGACCTGATGATGGAAGCCACAGAACTCCTTAACGGATAAGAGTTAGAAGATAATACTGCAATTTGTCGACAGAACGTATTTCGCAGTGTGTTGAGCAGACGTGGAGCTTATGAGGTACCAGACTGCCAATTTTTATTTACTGTGGGCCTACCCGCACACCCAGTAACGAAAAAAAATGTAAAAGTTTCTTTCTTATATTGACTTGGTATTCAACGCAAGACCTTATCCTATGGTTACGACACCAAAATAGCCGCCGTTCTGGTTGGAGTGTAGAAAAACCCTTTCCTTAAGACTTACAAATTTTCGTCGAAAAATTGACCCAATATAACACCTTATTTTTATCATACCATTGGATGGGTGGTCTACAGAAGACCAACATTTGTCTAGGTCACTTTGCTGTAAAGTCATTTTTGGCGGAGTTAGGAGGGGAAAAATAGAGGACTTAACACTTAAAATTGTGAAATAAAATAAGTTTAATAAAAAACTAAAAACCGACTTCAAAATGAAACTAAAAAGCGAAAAATAATATTGACTAAAACATACCTAATCAGTTCTTTTTGGAGTCGGATTAAATCGGTTCTTTTTGGCGAATGAACACATTTTAACTCTCGATGGCTGGCACCGACTCCAAAAAGAACTGATTAGGTATGTTTTAGTCAATATTATTTTTCGCTTTTTAGTTTCATTTTGAAGTCAGATTTTAGTTTTTTATTAAACTTATTTTATTTTTGTAGATTTAAAAGCACCAGAATAATTATTTTTAACTGTGCCATCTTTTTAAGATCATTTTAAAAGTGAATAAAGAGTGCGTAGGTTTGCAGTGGTAGAGCGAGTTAGATAATAATTTAAGCAGATTCCGTCTCTGTAGCACGAACTAATTTAATAACATTAACACTGCCGTAACTTTTCCGTCAACTTAGTTGGTTCGATAGATTTTACGAGGTACCTTAAATCCTAGGTACCTACTGTTCCAATTTATTTTGCTAAAGAAACATGTTTTGTATTTTTCTATATTTCCAGAAATGCATTAAACATCCATCTTTTAAATTATTATAATCTAGCTTTTGCCTGCGAGCAAGCACGCGTTTATGACACAAAAACGTTTCGCTTGCCTCGGGGACTACGTATTTTAAGGATAAAAAATTGCCTATCAAAGTATTAGTTTCTTATCTGTCTTTAAATAAAAGTCAATTATTAGTAGATAAATAAGTAATTTACTGTAGTAAAAATTGTTTAACTGAGATCTTAAACCCATGCATGAAAGCTAATGGTATTTTTAAATATGTAATAAAATCGAGCAGTAAAACAAAAATATTAACATTGAACTTATAACATACGTATTTTAAGAATAAAAAATTGCCTATCAAAGTATTAGTTTCTTATATGTCTTTAAATAAAAGTCAATTATTAGTAGATAAATAAGTAATTTACTGTAGTAAAAATTGTTTAACTGAGATCTTAAACCCATGCATGAAAGCTAATGGTATTTTTAAGTATGTAATAAAATCGAGCAGTAAAACAAAAATATTAACATAGTAACATTATACTTATTATTCAGATTGAAAATTAAGACAACCTACCACCACGTGGTAGTATTCACTTACTTGAATTGATATTCTATAACGAAATATTTGTCTAAACAAATAATTTCTCCTCCTCGGCTTCTTAGCCTAAGGGTCAATTCATGAAGCGGAAAAATTATTGAGTAGGTACTTTTAAATGGTAATTTCACCTAGTGGACAAAAGTGCGTGATATCCTCCTCGCAATTGCGCGAGCATGTTCGAGCGCATATTTTGCGACTGGTCAGGCATGCTCTAACGTGTTAGATCGCGCGCGAGCATGTTTATGTTGCAATACCAATTACCAACCAACAGCGCACTGACTTGATACCTAAGCTGTTGACCATCCGCGAGATTGTTCGAGCATATAAGTATAACACTGTTCGAGCGTGCGCGAGACTGCTCGAGTATTCTTGATTTGCGCAACGTGTGAATGGAGACCAAGAACATACTCGAACATGCGCAAGCATTCTCCTGCTTGATTTGAATTAATCCTATATACTTGTACTTAAAAATACCGTGTTTGTATTTTTATTTATTTAATTTTAGTAAATGACGTCGTAAATCAACCCTTAAGTCAACCGCTTTTCACCGAACCACCAGATTACACTAGTGATAATATTTCAGGTATGAGAACATATTATATACAGGATGTAACAGACACATTACGACGTTACATCCAGTAGAAATATTTATTACTTATAAAAATATATAGCTATAAATACTGTAAGATTTTTTTATTTAGGTAGATTGAAAACTGGATCGCAGGCACGATAATACATTTGTTATAAAATTGACATAAATACATAAATTTATTTAGTACTAGACCTCTTGGTATAAAAAATATATTAAAACAAATCCTATTTTTGTAGAAAATATTTTTTGTACCTGGAGATCTAATACTTATGTAAGTATCGTGCCTGCGATCCAGTTTTCAGCTAACAATTCTTACAGCATTGAATTGGTATCTTCTTAATATTATTTTGATTAATTAATTTATGTAAGATTTAAATAATAATAAATAATAATAATAATAATCTCTCGTGAGCCAGAGAATACCCTATTATAAGTACTCGCCGGAGCCAGTACTGGAAAGTGACAGTATCCGGCTCTACTGGGACCGGCCCATCATCACTGACAGGACTATTCTTGCGAATAAGCCTGATATAGTGCTGATGGACCGGGCGCAATCGAAGGTGTTTTTAGTGGACGTCACTATCCCTCATGACGAGAACCTTGTGAAGGCCGAGACCGAAAAGCAACGCAAGTACTTGGACCTAGTACACGAGGTTACCGAAATGTGGGAAGTGGCGTCCACTGAAATCATACCAATTGTTATATCGGCAAACGGGTTAATCCCAGCCACATTAGGTTCACACCTGAAAAGGCTGGGATTCATCGGCGGCTCGCTTCCAGCAAAGATGTAGAAAGCGGTGGTGCTTGATACCGCACGCATCGTCCGCCGATTTCTCTCTCTTTTGCCCTGAACCCGGCCAAATGTGCATTTGCCGGTCATTACCGCCCAAGAGGCGAGAGGTTTTCGGCCTATGGAATAAGAATAATAATAATGTACTATTTTAAGAAATACCTCCAGTTTTGCAAACTAATACGAGTAGCACACACCTTAAGGCCTTAACACGCTTAAATGACCTCGACGCGTCGCGCTCATACAATTTCACGCGTCCGGATGACCTCTAAAAATCGGAAAAACATGTTTTTTATGAAATTAATGCCTTTAACGAAAATTTTCAAATAAAACTCTTAATTCAAAACATGTATATTTACAAAATTCTGTTTTGTGTGAAAACAGTAATGAAATAGCTTATGCCGGTTTAAAAGAACATTTGCAATTTATGAAAAAATAGACACTTTTTTGTGCCTGTTTTAATCCAAGTGACTTAACGGAAAATAAAAATTATTCAATTAAAGATGTTCATTAAATCCTTTTCTAGTATATCGAATTTTAAATTTTTAGATTCAAGTAACAGGTATTCTGTCAATTTGATTTTCATATTCGAGATTTTAGGCACTTGGATGGTGTTATTAAGGCCTAAAACGCAGGCACGGCAGTATTTTTTTTATCAAATTTACATAAAAATATAATATATTATTTTAACCAAAAAATATATTATACAAGGTCGCTTTTTATAAACGGATGACATTTAAAGGGCAATTACAAAAACATAAATGAATCATTTTCTTAAAAAAAGTTTTTTTTTATAAGCTAGTTTTCGAGAATAATGCCAAAAACTATTTTGATTTCAACATATAATAAAACATCCTGTGTTGCCTGTTTAGCACGTTCGGTACGGAGGATCGGTGTATTAATGAATCCGATAAGGGCACCACCATGCTCTTTTGTACTCCCACCTTACACGTGCCACCGGGCGGCGCGGTTCGCCTCACTCGCGCTCTGTCGGCGTAGTCAAACGCGCCGACAATACCGCCATGCCGACAAACGGATACACGCGCCGAGCCCCGACGCGCTCGCGTCACATGAATAAAATGAGGGAAGAGTACTATTTAAATGAGAGAGACCGAGGCGATGACGTAGGGATGTTTCAGACTAGACAGTTATGTTTAAGTTTCACACGTTTATAAAAAGCAACCTTATATGCAAAAAATATTTTATCAATTTTATATATGAAATACATTTTTTGTACCTGGAGGTCTAATACTAAATAAATTAATGTATTTGTATCAAAAATATCGTGACTGCAACCCAGATTTCAGTCTAGAGATAAAAAAAATACAGCATTGAATTGGCAACTTTATAAATTATGTTAATTTTATAAAAGAAATAATATAGTGCCTGCAAAAAAGTTACAGCATTAAATTGGCAACTTTATAATATTCTTTTGATTAATAAATGTGTGTAGTTTTTAAAGAAATACCTCCAGTTTTGCAAACTAATAGCATGTACCATAAACGCAGGCACGATATAGAATTTACTATTTTTTATTTCTTGTACCTTAAGGTATCGTACCTACTAAATATATTAATACCTGTTCAGATACCGATAATGATGATTATATCGAAGATAATATAGCATTTCAACAAAACAGTCTGCCATTTACTTACGAGTCACAAGATTATAGTAACGAATTGGGTAAGATTTTGAAAGGATTGTTGTTTCATAAAATAATAGACATAAAAGATTTTGTTATATAATTTATTTAGGACTTCTAATATCCATTATGAGAACAATCAAGTTGACACTAATCAAATTTTGATTGAACTTAATGTATGTTCATAATTTTACGAAGATTATTGTGTTTTTTAAGAAAGCAACGGGTACAAGAATGATGGATCTGAAGAATCGTTTAAAGAAAATAATGGAACTGAACAACATGAAACAGACGTTCATCAACCCATTACAGAAGAACAAATTAGCTCAGTTGAAAATAGGGATGCAGTATCAACGTCCTGTATTCATTGTGTATTTGAAAGAGAACTTGATAAAATAAATTACTACTTCGGTAACCTTTTGATTGGCGAACTACAATATATACCAGCTTGTATGCGTTCCAAAGTATTCATTAATATTTTAAAATATGTAGAATCTTTAAAAAATAAACATAAACAAGAATCCGATGAAAATTGAAACATGAATAAAGAATTAATATTGATTTAACTAAGATTGATTTGAGATTACCTAATTGATATTATGATCGTTTAATTTATTGATTATATAATTATAAACACAATAAATGCAGGTCGTTGATACTGCTATAATAGCCATTAAAGAAATCAATCTAGTCGCTAATTGACCGTTTAGTTATATTACTAAGGTTGCAGTTTTTTTATTATATAGCATTGTTTCTTACAATCAGAATGTCTTCAATTATTGAATCGGATAATGAGAGTCTTAAATTATTCAAAACAAATTTGAGACAAGAAAACAATCTTTCTACACTAACTTGTGTAGGTGGTGTGGAGAGAACTATTTGTGATAATAAATGTAATTGAGGATCGGATATTTTTTTTATGCCAATACTCCAAAATATTTGTTGAAGAAGGAACAATTGGCTCATTCAAAAAAATTTTGAGAATTGTATTTAGCGAAATATCTGAATGATTTTGCTCGGAATATCTTCTTTGTCGAATATTTTGAAAATAAAGGTCGAGGTTAACTTACGATTCTACGGCTGTGCTTGGTCCTGGTTGTGGCTCTTGTGAATTATCATTGGCTACAGTTTGATTTAAGTTGGTAATTCGACGAAAAGTAGATATCAAATGTTGATGTGCTTTTATTTGCTTGTCATCTGTCAAAACTGAGTTAATTCGAGGGTCCAAGTAAACAGCCGCAAGAAAACTTTCGTTATCGAAAAGCATTTGCTGTCTTTCTCGCATTTTAATAACTATCTGCGATGCAAACGGTAACGTGAGATTTTCGTTTTCGATGATGCAACGTGTCCAAGCAATAAAGAAATCTCTGAAAGTGATCTGCTCTTTTTGTAATGTTTTGCTAAGCGCTCGACAAGGCTTAAGTGCATTAAACAATTCTTCAATACTGATCCATGTTGTGGCTTCCAAGAGGTTACATCGCAGAATGTCTGAGTTTGCCTGGCAAAATGGTTTCAGCATTAACAGCCTTTCCAACATTAAAACAGTCGAGTCCCATCTGGTCGGACAGTCTATAGTAGCGTTAAGCAAGTTGTTTTCACGCAGTCTTAAAACGATATTCGGTGTTCGTAAGAGCCTCGATAAGCAGCGACATTGTTCTAAAATTGACTCATAACCAATAAGTGCATCTCGTACGGCCAACTGCAAAGTATGAGCCGCACATCGAACAGCTGAAATTTTTGTTCTTATATTAGAATTTTCATCATTTAATTCAATGTCAAAATATTCAGATTGCTCTGCATCCTCATAATTTTCATTCGCCTCTTCTGCTTCCATTTCTTCATAGATATTATTTTCTTCTACATTTTGTAACTGAAGCTCTTCTCCAATTATTTTGGTCATTTTAATCATATTCGAGCCGTTGTCTGACGTGATTGAATATATATGATTAATATCAATACCAAAACGACTTAAAACTATCTTCATTGTATCTTTTAAAAACTCAGCTGTATTTCTTTGATGCAACTCTAAGACAGTCAAAGTTCTCAAAACTAATTTGCCATCTCAAATTTATTGGATATTTAGACCAAGAAATCTTCTTGATTTAACTGAAGCGACATCAATTTTAAATGCAACCAGCTGATCTTTAATTTCTTTAGATATAATTCTATGAGTCTCATATGCTTTGTCTTCCACACATTTTTTTACTTTTTTGCTGTTTGTGTCACATCCTGGGATAAGTCTCAGAATATTTTAGAAAGCTTCATCGTCAATTAATGTAAATGGCATACCATGTACAGTAACTAATTTGCAACATTCTTCCGTTACTCTATTCGAAATTGTTCTTTCAGGAGTTATATTTGCTGATTTATTTGTACTGTCTTTTTTCAATAACTCATCGTATTCAGATCGATGACGTCTTGTAAGATGTCGCAGTAAATTGGCACCGTGATTTCCCTGAAAATAATATGACAAAATTAAATAAAAAAACAAAGTAAATAATAATATCTGAACACCAAATTTCATCCTAATCATTAGAGTAATTTCCGATACATAAACAACCTTCTATTACTTTTATAATTGTCACTATTTACAGATTCTACAACGAATATATTTTGCACTAGACAGATTCCACATTGTACAGATTCTATCTTTGGCAAATGCTATTTCGGACAGATTCTACAATTGACAAATTATACAAAAACCTACCTTAAAACATGTAAGAAATATTTTTATTTTAAATAACATTATTTATAATTTATGATAAAAATCTTAACTAAAACAAAATAACATTTTGTTAATTTACCTAGAGATAACATTAAATAGCTTTTTTGTAGATATACACCGTGCTTTTTTAACCGTCTAAAAGCCGAAGCACACGATAAGTAACCATCTTAATAAACCTCTAGGAAGTGTTATTTTTTTTTATCATCCATATATTTTTTAAAGAAAAAATAACAAATAAGTAATTCAAGATAGTAATGTAGGTATCATCCTGTTATAATGTAGAGGGTTTCAGGAATGCATGTCCTTGATCTTGCCGCCTCCACGCGTGCAGCACCGTCCACGTCCACGGAAGTATCCGTATACAGGATGTTTCGAATTCTGCTAATAATTATTTTAATTTCTTAGTCTTTGAAATCTTAATGATTAACATGTTTTATTTTACGAATGATAAGTAGTTATTGGATACTTTATGTGGCCTTCGGCTTTAAGACGGTTAAAAAAGCACGGTGTATAAGGTCCGATTTTATTAGTGTACATCCTGTTAACCTGTGACTATATAGGTAAAAAGCAATCGTAAAAACCAACTTTCAAATGTATATCATAAAAACTAAAAAAGTTAGGCCCGAGCGCTTGTTACTACCCCCTCGCGCGCGAGCCACAAGACGAGCTGCAAGACAAGCCGTGAGCCGCGAGTGTAAACGCGAGCTCGTCTCGCGGCCGGCTCAATCTTTGGCTTGCGCGAGCTTGGAGTCGAGCCACGAGACGAGCCGCGAGCCGCTAATGTAAATGTAGCATCACGTCATATCTTAATTTGTCAAATTGTTGAATCTGCTAAAAATATAATTAGGTTAATGAAAAATCTGTTAAAAACAGATATCTGTCTAATGCAAAAGGAGATGTCCCAAATTATATGGACCCTCGGCCCAGAATCTGTACAAATACCAAAAGATAGGTAATTACATCAATTAACAACACTTTGTTATTATCCGATTTCTCTAGAATTGCTTCCTTTCTTGGAAGAAACAATTAAAAAAATTATAGAATTGCTATTATAATGTTATACTCAACCACCATGGCGGAAGTTGATGACATTTTGATGACGTTTGTTGTTAAATAAATAGACTGACAAGTAAAATCTGTCAGCGACTGACATTCACAGCGGCCCTAGTGCGAGTGCAATAAAAAGGTCGCGTCGCTTACTTTTTGCATAACGTCAATGTTAATTGTATTACTTTTTGATCGATTAAAGTGAATTGATTGTTTTGTGCATCTCGTAATAGGCACCCAGTTTATGGTTCTTTTTTTTAAAATCATGTGACGCCTATGTTAACGCCATCTTGTATGCCTACTTGAGACTCATAATTATTAAACTGTTTTTTATGTTTGAACCACTAAATTATTAATTAAATTAAGTTGATCGTATTTTTCTTAAAATCAATATACTTTTCCCTATTTTTTGAGATGGTATACATTGTGTGGCCAAAAACGGGACATCTCCTTTGTTAACATCATATACCTACCTACATTATTTCGATCCTAAAATATAAGTCATTCTTGAACACCAAACCAACTCACTACAGATATTGTAGAAATGTGTAAAATAACCTAATTTAAAATATTAAAACCATCCCTGAGCTCAAAACAATTTCCGGGCATACCTACTAAATATTGCTTTCTTTTCGGTTGGTTCTCAAGGCGGTTTTAATTTTTCAAATTAATAAACGAACTAGGTACAACCGCGCAGTTAAAGAATGGGATTGAAAACGAAATAGATTTGAAGCTATTTTCAATCCTATTATTTAATGACGTCGTATGTACTTATTCAAACTTACGTAAGTATGATTATGATCTGGCTTCCTTAGATACCTACATTACGTGAAGCAAATTACAAAGAAACTGATGTAAATATAAAATATTTTATTGGCACGAGTACTCACCTTAACTCTGCATTGCAAGTTTCTATTAGACATTTGGATTTTTTTGATACTTCATTATATTCAAAGTAATGATAAATACTTGATTTGCGTTTTCGACCCATGTCTATAGGCTGCGCGCAACGATCACAATCAATGATTGAATGAGACTGACTGCTCTTACGAGCGACGCGCACGGCGGTACTTCAACAAGTCACAACAAGTCTCGTCGCGATCTTCGCAAGCGGCTCGGAATAAACCGGTTTATTTGGGTTCAAAGTATCGCTCCTATTTGGTTCCGCTCCGGAACGGAATTTTACGATAAAACCGGTTTAACCGTAATAATAACGGTTAATTTTGAACCGGTTTCAAGCCTTGGTTTGCAGAACACGAATCTCATGACGTCGAAGCGTACTACGAAGCTCCAGTTACGAACCCTAAAGAAAACATTCCCATTGAATATGACGCCCCGCCGACCCCCTCAGCCTATCGAAGACGGCTTTCAATGCCAGTCACCGGTGGAGTTTGTGCTCGAAGAACCAGCACAATTAAGCGATGTAGAACAGGCTGCTGTTATTACGCCTAACGACCCGGAGCTAGTGCCACCCGCGCCATGCACCGATGCCGCACCCGCGACCACGCTCCCGCCTGCCCCCGTTGTGGACCCGGATCTACTAAGCGTCTTGGGGGACTGTCTCGCAGACACACCGGAATGGGGCGAAAATATCTTAGATGACATTTCCCAACGATGGGAGCCTATTTTAAAATCGGGCCTTACCAAAGATGTCAAAGAGGGTATCAATAAAAAGTATGTTTTTCCTAAGAACATGCCTATGACGAAACCTCCACTTCTGAACCCGGAAATATCCGCCGTATTAACGGAGTCATCAAAAAATCGTGATATTCGAGTGTGTAATAAGCAAGGGCAGCTTGGCCACGCACTTACTGCTTTAGGAAAAGTGATGACAGGGTTGCTCACAAAGAGTATGGAGACGCCGGAGATAATTCGTATCCTGAACGATGCGGGAAAAATTATCGCAGACTCTCATTTTTCAGAGACAGAGACCCGGCGTTATTTGATTATACCATTATTGGAAAAGTCTTTTGTTGCACCTATAAAGGATAGAAAACGAGATGCCTATCTTTTTGGTGAAAACTTGGGCGAGTTTATTAAATCCTCACAAGGGATAAAAAAGACGTGAAAATTAATAACGCCTCCCATAGCTCCACCGGGAAACTCGAAAAGCGGTCCGCAACGCAACCAGCGCTACCAACGCGGCATGCCAGCGGGCCGCAGCAACGCACCGCGGCCGCAACAGTCGTACCACCAGCGTCGCCCGCAACAATACCAGCGACGGCCTCCACCTCCGCCTGCTGCGCGACGGAACCCACCACCGCCAGGGCAGCCGCAGAGCGGTCCCTCGCGCCCCCGCAACGCGCCCACTAACTAAACAGTGAGGTACCAGCTGGTCGCTTACGTAATTTTTATGATACCTGGCTAAACATAACTAACGATCCCGCTATTCTCGAAGCTGTGTCTGGCTATCGCATTCCTTTTATTGGATATCCTTGCCAACTTCTAGACGATTATCCTAATCAGTCTTTCAGTATGGCTGAATCAATTGCTATTGAAAAGGAGGTACACCATTTACAGAAAATTGGAGCAGTCCAACAATGTTCTCCGGTGCAGTGTCAATTCTTATCTAGTATTTTTTTTAGTACCGAAGAGTAATGGGGAAATGAGATTCATACCAAATTTAAAAAAATTAAATAAATTTGTTTTTGTAGAACATTTTAAAATGGAAGATGTTAGAACTGCAACTAAACTGATGAGTGTAGATTGCTATATGGCTAATTTGGACCTCAAAGACGCCTATTTTTTGGTGCCCATAAATGAACAGGATAGGAAATATTTACGGTTTCGTTTTAATGGAAAATTATTCAAATTTTCCGCATTACCCTTTGGTCTTTGTGCTGCACCCTTTATTTTTACTCTGCTCTAGAGGTTTCCTATCGGTGACATTTCTTGATGATATACTGTGCTTGGATGATTCCTATTTACAATGCCGGCATAATATCTCGGAAACTATCAATTTACTAACAAAATTAGGATTTATAATAAATTATGAGAAAAGCGTCCTCATTCCAAACACGGCCTGCCAATTTTTAGGTTTCGTTTTAAACTCTAGACAAATGTGCTTGGAACTACCAGCTAAGAAAAGAGACAGTATCCTTGAGCACACAAGGACTCTCATAAAACAATCGAGGATAAAAGTTCGGGATTTCGCTCGATATGTGGGTACTTTGACAGCAGCTTGTCCAGCAGTCCAATACGGTTGGGCTCACACAAAATCTTTTGAGAGGGTCAAGTATTTAGCATTTAAAAGATCCTAATTATGAAAAAATCATAACTCTTCCTAAAACCATTCAGAACGATTTAATTTTGTGGAAAAGCAATATTGCTAAGACACACAATCTAATCCGAAGTTCCAAGTATACACTGGAAATATTTACAGATGCCTCTAAAACGGGGCGGGGAGCTGCATGTAGGAATGAAAAGATAGGCGGTTTTTGGACAAATGAAGAAAGGCTTCACCACATTAATTATTTGGAATTATTAGGGACGTTCGTTGGTTTAAAGTCCTTTGCTAATAAACTCCATAGTTGCGAAATTTTGATGCTAATTTATAACACACTTACTTTAGTAACCATTACTGTAGTACCATTTATGGTGTAAGGACAAAAATATTTTCATTTTCGGCAGCTATGTAAAATCATCAGAAAATACAGACGCTGATGCAGAATCCAGAAATTTAAACATTGATACAGAGTGGGAACTTTTGCCTGATGCATATAAAGAAATTGTTACAAAGTTGGGTAATCCCGAAATCGATCTGTTTGCTTCGCGAATAAACACTTAATGCGAAAAATACGTGTCGTGGAAAAGAGATCCATATGCATTCAATATCGATGCCTTCACCACCAATTAGCCGGATTTCTTTTTCTACGCTTTTCCCCCGTTCTCACTAATCCTTAAAGTTTTACAGAAAATTAAAACAGACAATGCAACCGGTATTTTAATAGTACTTCGGAGAGTGTGCTCATGAGCTGCATGAGCTCATACCACCGTCACCTTTCTTCCATCGGACATCCAGACGCACGGCCGGCTACCATCCGTTCTTAGTTGATATACCCATAATCCGCACTAAGCGCTTCTCATCATCTTTTATAATGCGCACAGCTAAAGATTGGAATTCCCTGCCTGCGTCTGTATTTCCGAGTGCATATAACCTGACTCTCTTTAAGACCAGAGTGAATAGGCATCTTCTGGGCAAGCTCGCTCCATCGTAGATCCCATCTATGCTCTAGAGCAAGATTGAGGTTAAGAGTAAGCCCATCTAAAATAAAAAATAAATAAAAAAAAAACCGTACTGGCCAGCCCAGCCATGGTTTCCGGTGTTTTTGTCCTTATCTGTGGTCAAACCACTCACGTTTCCCCCGAGTAAACGCTTACTTTCGTCTGTTTTCAGAGATGCTCACCCTTTCCACCCCCAACTTTCCCTGGTGGCGAGTATATTATCCGGCAAGCCTTCACAAAGAAACAAGTTCAACCATCAGCTTTAAACATAATGTTGTCATCATTATCGATGAATACTATGTCCCAATATAATTCTAGCATAAAATTCTGGTGGCAGTTTTGTTTAGATAAAAATATTGTTGACGTGCATAATGTTCAAATTAATGACTTACTAGATTTTCTTAGTAATTGTTTATCAAAACGGTAATTCTTATGGGACCCTGAACAATCATCGTTCAGCCATTTCTCTTATTACCTTAAATGGCATTAGTGATGATGAACGCGTCAAAAGATTTTTTAAAGGTGTATTTAAGTTGAGGCCATCGTATCCTAGATATACAGTGACATGGGACCCTATTATTGTACTAGATTTCTTATCAATTTTTTATCCAAACGCTTCCCTGTCTTTAGAAGTCCTAACAAAGAAACAAGTGGTTCTGCTGGCATTAGCCACGGGACACAGAGCTCAAACATTATCTCTTATTCGAATTAAGAATATACAAAAATTCAATGACAGGATTATGATTAATATTACAGATTTAATTAAAACCTCTTCTGCTGGACCTCAGCCTATTTTAGATTTACCTTTTTATACAGAAAGGCCAAGTATTTGTCCTGCTGAAACACTAATCACATACATGAATATCTCGTCAAACCACAGATCTACTAATGAAGAAAAGTTGATTCTTACATATAAAAGGCCTTATCACGCAGCATCGTCTCAAACCCTTGGACGCTGGATTAAACAAACGATTGAGGAAAGCGGTGTCGACACTAATATTTTCCGTGCTCATAGCACGCGCCACGCGGCGACATCGGCAGCGTACCGTGCCGGGATCAGTGTCGACGCCATTCGGAAAGCTGCGGGTTGGTCACAGCAATCCGCAGTATTTGCGAATTTTTATAATAGGCCGGTAGATAAAGTTACTGATTCGAATTTTATGAGAGGAGTATTCAATCGATAAATGTAATACGATGTAATTTAACAATTTTGTTGATTGTTGAAGATAGACATTTATTTGTTTGAAGTACAAAAAATATATATTTTGTTTCTTCTTGCTTAATTTTTTTTTTCTTTGTTTTCTCATACTTCTTCCTTGCCCATTTGCTAACACACAACATTAAATACACTCTGAACATCTACATGGTCTACTTTAAATCTTGAGACGAAGACAGGATAATTACCTGATCAAACGAACTTACCTGTAAGTGAAGTTCGATCCTAATTATCCTGGCTTCGTCGAAGAGATTTAAAGTCCCAACCCCCCTTACCTTTGCTTTGCAAGTTACAATACCCAGTTCAATGTTGTGTTGGTTCTCTGAAATGAATGATTTGTACCAGTGGTTGGAACGAGAGGCGGGGTAGGCAACGTGGGGGGTAAGAGAAGGGAGCATTCGCTTTCTCTTTCTCTCCTACGCTAAACAACTATGTGCGAGTGAATACAAACGCGCAGGGCTAACTACATGGTCTACTTTAAATCTCTTCGACGAAGCCAGGATAATTAGGATCGAACTTCACTTACAGATAAGTTCGTTTGATCAGGTAATTATCATTTAGCTTTTCATTTGTCGGCGTCTTTTAACGGTTAAATTCTTTCTTGTAACGCATTTTTTGTTCCTCGACCTTAAAACTTAATTACTACGAAATTCATTAAAAAAACTTAGTAACTATCATTATATTTCTAGTTACTAGACTTAAAAATCATTAGAAACCTGTAGTAACCACTCCAAAACCTAGTATGTCAATTGACCATTTCAAAACATAGCAAGTGATCGACACTTGCTAGACTTTTGAAATGGTTTTGTGACTTGCTATGTTTTGAAATTGTCAAGTCGGCTCAAACCGAAAAGGTACATTCACTTACTAGAGCGTAACTTTTTATTTATTAGAGTTATCGATCTGCGGGTTTTTGCAATAATTAAGGGCTTACTAGAATTGATATTTATCCAAAAATATCAAAATCGCATCCTAGAGACTTACTAGGTTTTGAAATGGGGCAGCCGTACTAGCTTAAAATACAATATAAATATTATTTAAAAAAAAGTCAGATGGAACTGTTAGATAATTTTAACATTATTATGAGTTAGCTTAGAAACTAAAATAAAACGGTTAAGATAATGGAATTAATGACATCAGTTGAACGATGGTTATAATTATTTCATTCAGTACGTTTCACTTTGTTTATTTAGGTCTGGCTAGGTAGCTATATAGCTACTTTACTCGTATGTAGCCGGGAATATGTGCAATATAATACCTACTAATTTTAAAGAACTATTAAGATGTGTTTAACATCCAACCAAATTAAGCCAATGCATATTACAAATTATAAATTCTATATAGGCATTAAAAATGGCGGCTACACAAATATGTAGTACAAGAAAAAACAATACAAACTGACTATGTTGCTAAACGAAATAATATAGAATGATCCTGCTAAACTGCATTTGGCATTTAGGAAAACGTAGCGTCTTGTAGTTTGCTGCTGTCGTTTGGTATTCTCGATTTTTTTCAACTCCATAGGATACAACGAATAGTATAGTAAAGTAACTAATAGTAAACAGGTTATCATACTTTAGTATTATCCTGTCAACCTGCTTTTTAAAAAAAATATAATAACTTGGACATAGCTTCGTAAATATATCAGATACCTATTTGTCGTGGCCAGATCGTAAATTTGATTAATTCACGATGTGGCCGACCATTTCATAAAACAGGTTGGAAAATTTATTCTAAAAGTGAATAATACTCTGTAAATTGAAATTATCAGTGCAGTAAGTAAAATATCGTTACGATATCAAGTTAGACGATTTTTATTTAAAGACGATTTAATCTGAACATAACTTCTTCGTCTTAATACATATATTAATACTTTGGAGGAGAGATTGAAGGCAGCAAGCCCTAAACTTTCTCTCGGTAATACCAGCAACATGGCTTCGTTTGACACTGTAACAGGAAAACAAGATGAGACAAACTGTATTTACATCTTTGGAACTCAACGATGTGTCGGCCTTTCATCGGCTTTAATACGATCAAGAGAAAACACAGAACACGTAAAGTATAAGATACATCACTAACAAAGCCATTCGCTTTAACGGCAGATATTATTAAAAATATCGAAAACCTACAACTGAAACCACACTTCCCCACTGCCAACAGGAGGCGTGTCGTAAGAGGCGACTAAATCCTGTAGCACGAGACGGGGAGCAGCGTCTGCGTGCGAAATAATAAAAAAACTGCGCTCGCCAACCCGCCTGCCAAGCGTGGCGAGTATGGCAAAAACCCGATGACAGAAGTCACTGGGGGAGGCCTATGTTCAGCAGTGGACGTCCTGTGGCTGAAACGAAACAAAACGAAACGAACAACTAAAACCAAGAGACAAGGTGGTTTTCTGCATCGGTGAAAATGACTATGACGTAAAAATTCTGACTCTTCAATTACGACGACTACTTAAGCAATTTCCTCGTAATTGTATTATTTTTATTAATCCTTTGACAAATGTTTATTTAAATGTGAATGATTTTAGTAATACATTTGAGAAAATATGTAATGGCTACAAAAATTCTCGCTTTAACTTGAGGTATCAAAATGTTCTTAATTTGTGTAAACGTATTAATTTTTTTATTGACTGTGTGGACTATGATAAAAAGAACTAAAGAAAATAATTCAGGGTAAGCAAATCTCTCAAAAATTGTGCAAAGCTACTAGGAGATATTCAAAGGGTACAATTCCATATTATTTCTCCAGGTCTCAGTTAAGGCGGAGTGCCTCTATTGGCTCTGAAACAACTTCACCCTTACCTGCGAGGGCCATGTCGAATATTCCTTTAGACACTAATACAGACTCGTCTTTTTTTCGTGCCTAAAGCGAACAAACAAACATTTAAAATAATGCACCAAAACATTGCTAGCGTACTCTCAAAACAGGAAATATTAGAGTTACCCTTGCAGGAACTCTACAATAAAGATAACGAGCCAGACTTAATATGTCTATCGGAGACCTTTTTACAAACAGGATGCGAAAAATACCTGCGCATCCATAACTATGAAGTAGCATCCGTTTTTTCCCGGGATAGGAAAAGAGGAGGGACGTGTATTTAAATCAAAAAGAACATTATTTATGGAGAAATGGCGGAATTAAAATCACATGCCACGCAAAAAACTTTTGAGATTTGCGGCATAGAAATTCCCATACATAAATTAATAGTACTTTGTATCTATAGAACACCAACGTCCGATCCAAATATCTTCTTATCTAAACTAGATCAGCTATTGCATAAGCTATCAAAAAAGTATTCACGCAATTTAAAAATAGTAATAGCAGGAGACTTTAATATCAATACAATTAATAAAGGTAAAATCACCAACTACTTCTGCGAACTATGCCGTAACTATAACTTACAAATCCATATTAATGTCCCAACACGAAAAGAGTCGTGCATAGACCATATAATTAGCAACATAAAGGATGCCGATGCAGCTGTGCTCCCATTATATTTATCCGACCGTGACACAGCTCAAATGCTAAGTTTTTCAGTTAAAAAAAAGACAGAAAGCCGAAACCATACACTGTCCTTAGAAAAAACTACTGTTTCCAAAACATACTAAAATTCAAGGAATGTCTTAGCAGTTTGTCATGGTCCGAGGTATACATGGCGGTTGATCTAAACATAGCATTTGTCAATTTTCATGAATCGCTTTGCTTATTTTATAACCTATGCTTCCCATACAAAAAAGTAAAAATTGATACTGTAAATAAAAATAAACAAAATTGGATAAGCAGAGGTCTAAAAGTCAGTTGTAAAATAAAAAGAGCACTCCGTTGTAAATATTATAGACAAAAATCAAGTCTTAATAAAAGTAATTATTTAAAATATTCAAAAGTATTAAAAAAGTCAATGAAACGGGAATTAACGCGATCATAATTCTTACCATGGTCAGAAATGGTCCATTCCCACGATTTACACCCCGGGGTTAAAAGTACAGACTTTACTAGGCACACCGAAGGATGTCTTGCCGTTACAAACACCAGGGTTTACAAAATAAACTGTAGCTGTGGGAGTTCCTACATAGGCCAAACGAAACGCATATAGCTGCTGTGAAAAACCGCCAAACTGCGAAATCAGCGATTGCCGAACAAGGTGTTCGGGCACTAATCACTGGATTGAATTTCATCAAACGCAAATTCTTTCCACGGATCGCCACTTTTATTCAAGAGTTGTGCGTGAAGCTATTGAAATCAAAAAGTATAAAAATTTCAATCGGGAAGACGGTTTCAAATTATCCGCGACATGGAATCCAGTGATTAAAAATAAACAATCTCGTTTTGTTTCGCGATCGAGTTCTCACCTGAATACGGACGCGGCGGTTAGTGTGCAGAATAGGGACACAGTGAGTAGTGAGTGAGTAGTGTGTGACGGTACTTGGCGTGAAAATAATATTATGAGGGTAGATGAAGAATCTGCCTCTCATACGGAGTGAAGATATCGCTGTTCCAGACAGCCTGTGACCACGGTCGGTGTAACCCGATCGAAACGTCAGGCAAAAGAGGTAACATTTTGTACCTAAATTATGATATTATGATCGCGTTAATTCTCGTTTCATTGAGTTTTAAATTATGCAAAGTGAAAGTTTAAAAGTAATTATTGCAAACCGCTACGGGTCGGATATAGCAAAACAAATAAGTCACCTAGAATTCCTACGGAAAAAACATGCGCGAGTGAATACATCGTTGATATTTTTACAAAGTGTCGCGATTGGGACTTGTTACCTACTTGTGTGCGTATTAAGCCGCGTAGTGATATCGCATTTTTGCGTAGGATTCTGACAAGTGCAAGTCGACGGCTCCTGAGACAGTTAATACAGAATAAATATCGGGAGTTGAATGAGATACAGTGTGATTTATATGCGTTACATTTAAAATGTGGTGTCGTCTTGTCTCGCGAAGATTACGATCTGTGTGATAGGGTTACCTATTTACAAGCTAGCCGTACATTTGAACTATGTACCACTACCCACGAGTAGTGCGTAAGTAGTAAGTTTTTAAAGCTTTACAACCGGCGGTATTCTGAGAATACCACGTCATCCGTGGTTTCGAGGGAAACGGTAGTAAACCTGTCAAGCGTGAGTTTGGATGATACTGCAGTTAACGTTTTGGCCAAAGGTATGAATTTCGCACTTACACCGAAGCGAGTACCGTATGAAAAAGTGATCGGTGGCATGGAGGAAACGATTGTTCGTAATAACGTACCACCTGGTGATGCTGATACTATAAGACAAGATGTCGCAGTAATTTAACGAAAGTCGAAACTCCCAGCCACCAATGTTACTATAGAAGAGCGTCAAGCACTAATAAACATTCGAGAAAACCCTGATATTTTAGTGCTTAAGGCCGATAAGGGAAACGCTACTGTAGTGATAAACACAGACGATTACCATCAAAAGATACGAGTTTTGTTAAGTGACGAAGAGGTGTACAACCGGTTTCGTATAACCCCACGGCCAGAGTAACGCGTAGGATCCGTGCTCTTATCCGAGAAAATCAAGACCTTTTTGCAGAAGACGGGTACGAAAAACTGTATCGTTGTAAGTCACACCAACCACCTAAGTTATATGGTGTGCCTGAAATTCATAAGACTAACGTGCCATTGCGTCCAATTGTAAGTCAAATAAATTCGCCTACTTAAGATCTTGCAAAGTACGTTGCATCAGTATTGCAGCCTCTAGTAGGAAAAACACCGTCTTTTGTAAAAGACTCACGCCATTTTGTTCAGATTATTAAAGAACTAAAGTTGGAACCTGATGAAGTTATGGTGAGTTTTGACGTTGAGTCGTTGTTCACCAACGTTTCAATTGGGGAGTGTCTGGACATTGTAAAAGAAAAACTGTCTAGATGGGAATTATTTTCTTTTCCAAGGTCAATATTACCTCCAGATTGATGGTGTCGCAATGGGAAGCCCTGTAGCCCCTGTACTTGCTAATATCTGGATGGAACATTTTGAAGAAAAGGCGCTGCAACTTGGCCCTGGAACCGTCAGACTATGAAAACGGTACGTTGATGATATTTTCAGTATCATCAAAGGTAACGAGCAAGAAGTAGATCGATATTTAGAACATCTCAACTCGATTCATCCTAAGATGAAATTTACAGATGAGTTGTAGTCGGCCAGGTCGTTGTCATTTCTGGATATCAAAATTACAGTGAGATCGGATGGATCCTTGTCGCACTGTGTCTATAGAAAGCCAACACACACAGATAGATACTTACACGCTGCCTCACATCACCATCCACGCCACTTACAATCCGTAATGTCATCATTAAGAAATAGAGCATATGATCTCTGTGACCCTGACCATTTGAAGCAAGAGCTAAATCATGTTCAGGAGGTTCTCATTAAAAACGGATACAAAGTGTCACCACATCTGTTGAAGCCACCAATAAAACGCTCTCTAAGTCCGAATGTAAGCAGACATCCCGCATTTTTGCCTTACGTGAAAGGAGTGACTGATAAAATTGGCTTCCTGCTAAAGAAATGGTCCATTCCCACGATTTACACCCCGGTGTAAAAATACAGACTTTACTAGGCACACCGAAGGATGTCTTGCCGTTACATAGGGACACAGTGAGTTTAGTGTGTGACGGTACTTGGCGAATGAATAACTAACATTCTGTGTGTTATTAATCTTTTCCCAGTACTTTCTTGACAGAGTAGTATATAAAATAATAAAATAATTTCAGGTTATATTATATTTCTCTAAAAAAAATGGCAAAAAGGGCAGGGAATAGGAGAAGGAAGATAATTTTTCCCTAAACATCTTGTCCACGCGCAGGCCAAAATTGAACATTTTTCTTTTCTCTTTATTTCAATCTCTTTACATTTTTCCAGTGCTGTAATAACATGACGGGTTTTTGTCGATAGATGAATTAATAGCCCCTAAATTAGGGCCGGTCGAAACCCAGACAACTGTTTATTAAGAAATCCAGCCTGCTCCGGTGGCTGGAGAGCGTCAACTCTTGCGCCTAGACGTTTTGTGACGACTCTTTAGAATAGCTTATAGACGTTGCTCAGGAGCGTGGTCGGTCTGTAGTTCTTTAAGAGTTTTATCTCCTTTTTTGAAAAACCGAGTAACCACGCCCTTGCTCCACGCCCTCGGCGTAGTCCTATTGCCTACGACGGGGTTGAACAATCTCCTTAGTTCCCCAAGGATGGGTAGCCCTCTTGCTTTTAGAAGTTCTAAAGTGACTCCAGCTTTGCCTTGCTAAGATGTTCGAGAGCCGACTCAATTTCGTCTATGTCTAGTTCTGGGAAATCATCGCTGTAGTGGCGTAAAAGCGTGGCTCTAGGGTCATTCGCGTCAGGTGGAAGTTTCAGGACATGCGAGGCATATAAGCGGCCATAGAAGTCCGAGGACTTCTAGATCGAGATCTAGGCGAGAATTTCCAAAACTGCTGTGACGGTTCTGCCGTCCTAGGTTTTTAAATTTGTAAAATGCGATCTCCCCATTCTTTGGGAAAATACTTTTGACACCGGTTTTACTCAACAACCAAAAATAATAAGTTGACAAATATTTTGCATGGTGCCTTATATCCTATATGAGGCAGGAGTTTCAGCTTTGGAGATCGCGTCTTACCAAGCACCGGATATTTTTATGGATGGCATCTGACTGGCCTCTGGCGACCCGTAAAATATATGTGCTAAAAATAATATTTGTTTTGTTATTAATAATAAACAATTGAAAGGATGGTTAATATTGTTTTAATGAATTTACGTACAAATTACCAAAAAAGGGATAAAATCTTAAATAAATGAAACGGGAATTAACGCGATTATAATTTAGGAACAAAATATTACCTCTTTTGCCTGACGTTTTGACCGGGTTACACAGTGGTGGTGTGGTCATAAGCTGACTCAGCCGTTCCTTTTTTTTGGCTCACCAGTTAACCTGTGACCACGGTCGGTGTAACCCGATCGAAACGTTATTAAGGATAAAATTATTATGTGAATCACTTTCTACAAAGTAAGAACCTTTCATAGTATTATTTGTTGATCTATTCAAATATTATAAAGAGAATAGGTTTTATTGTTTGTTTATATGGACTGATTAGGCTCCATAACTACTGAGCCAATTTCATTCTTTCACCATTAGATACCTACATTATTTCTGATGAACATAGGCTACTTTAAAATCCTAAAAAATGCACCAATCTTTAGAAATACGAGAAATTTCACAATAACTGGCGCTGAATAATATAAGATGTACTATCCGAAATAAGCAACCGCTATTATAGTCTTTTATAAATAAATTATAGACCACGCAATTTTGGTTAAATACTAATTTTACCTCTACCTTTATACTTATTTAAATACTAATTGGTATTAGACTAATTTAATAGTTTTATTGCTACCTACTACTATACAACGTAAATAATCGTATTGTTGAGTTACCATTTTGAGATTAGTTTTATCAGCCGTAAAGTACCGTAACAACAATATCTCTGAAACTGTAATATGTTAACAAATACATGTTGTATAATATATTGTGATAACAAGCTATACTTCAATTATAGGTATAAAAAAAATGTACTCCTAGGCAAAAGACAGAAGAACTGCACCCAATAATATCTTTAGATGGTGCTCCTGTAAAGTTGGGTTTTAAAACATTATGATGGTTTACGTAGAAGGCATCCAATGGGCATTGTTCATATTTTGAAAAACATTACAATTCGAAAACCATTTCGAGGAATAGACTTACGGACTGTGGTAATGTAGATAAAATTCGAAAATAGTTTCTATTTTATGATATTTCAGTAAAAATTCATTTGACATTAATTTGACCTCTGATGACGACATCACTGGCACGATGGTAAAATATTCCTTTGCTTGTAATTGCAACATATAAAAAAGTAACCACCTATTTTTTTAGTGGTGTGGTTTGCACCGGAGCGGAATTTTGAGAACCGGAGAAATTCACCGGAGAATCTCCGGAGATTGGTCAATCACCGGTACCTACTCGATAATTATTTTTAGAGCTAGAAACCATGCTTCTGTTTAGTTTTATTTCGTTTATGTTGTTCAATTTAACAATGAACCTATATTTACTTTCCAAAAATATTTATGAAATTTTATAAATACTTAATATTTATCAATAAGTAATTGATAATAAATGTTTTTTTTTCTTTGGTTTGCTGATGATATTATAGTAAGGCAGAATCGTTTGAAGACCGGAAGCACTCGGCACAATGCTCGATGGCCTTAATAAAGTTTCCAAACAGGGCAGGTAACAAAACAATGATAATGTCGAATGCTCATGTTACGCTCTATACCCAGTACCAGTTGGGAGCTCCATCGTCGAAATAGTTGACAAATATGGAACCTAATAAGACAAGTGATCCAACTGTCGTAACTTGCCTTCTATATGTATAGGTGACACTGCAATGAGCACATTTAAAAAAGCAGTATATTTTTGTCTCGCGTGCGCTACAACCTGCTGATTACAAAAAAATAAAAGCTTTCTAAAGTTAACGAAAAAGATGAGTTCTTTCTTACGATTATAAATCTAAGGTACTATATAAACTTATCAATCAAAACACGAGAATTTCGACTTTAATGTGTTGTTAGTTCATGTCGCATGAACTTGAACAATATAATGGGGATGAAAAGTATAATATAATATAATGCAATAAATTATAGAAGTAGAAGTATAGTATAAAAGGAAGAATAAATTAAAGAAAAAATTAAAAACATATGATAAGAAAATAATTATTTATAGATACCTGACTACGGAAGTATTCAATAAAACCTAAAACTGTTCAACCATGACTTTAATTTATTACTTAATAGCTGACACTGAGTACCGTTTACAGAATCTATAAAACGCGTGTAGTGTCCGGCGACCGACTACTCGTATGGCTCGGTCACCCTTGCCTTTCGCTCGCACATATGTGCTGCGTATGCACAACGTGACCCCTACAAAAATAATAACATCAAATAGTGCCAAATAAAAACAACGGTTGTCAATAAATTAATATTTCCTTAAATCTTTATAAGCTGTAATCATCGGGGAAAAACGGTTTTTCTCCGGTGATTTCACCGATTAATTTCAGCGGAGATTCTCCGGTGCAAACCACTATTGTCTTGTCACATACTAATGTCAAAACATAACCTCCACGAAATACGATTTTATTTAATATGTTCCCAGTTTCACAAACACATGACTGTAAACAATGTGTTAAACATAGAAACAGATATTGCTTTGTTCCTAGCTGCAAAAATATTTCGACCAATTCTCCAAAAAAAATAAAGCACAACCTCTTTTTTTTTCTAGTCAAACTCATTACGCCTTATCGTGCCAGTGATGGCGTCACAAGCCCTAAAATTTCAAAAAAATATTTAAAAATAACTACGCGTCAGTTGAATGAAATATTCAAATTAGTTTTTTAAAATTCTCTATTTTTTCTAAAAAAAAATATAAAAACAGTAACAATTTTTTTTTTGACAATGCCCATTGTAGTATCGAAATTCCTGGGAAATACTTTTTATTGGCTAATATTTGCCGGTATTCGAATCAATGAATTATCCCGGGAATTTCCGGTTATTTCAGTACCAAGAATTCCAGGGAACAAACCCTACGCGCCCGTGCAAAGCATTGACCAAATAAGTGCGAAGAACAACCCACCACGCAATTTTGTTAAAAATGAGGTTTTCCCTAAGTTTCCCGTATGTCACTACTTCCCAGAATTTGTTCTTATCGACACTATCGAATGGTTGTTTGTAATACCGGTTGTTTTTTTTTTAGGATTCCGTACCCAAAGGGTAAAACGGGACCCTATTAGATACTGAGGCTCCGCTATCCGTCTGTCCGTCTGTCACCTGGCTGTATCTCATGAACCGTGATACTTAGATAGTTGAAATTTTCAGAGATGATGTATTTTTGTTGCCGCTATAACAACAAATACTAAACAATATTTAAGGGGGCTCCCATATAACAAACGTGATTTTTTTGCCGTTTTTATAGATAATGGTACGGTACCCTTCGTGCGCGAGTCCGACTCGCACTTGGCCGGCTTTGTCCATTTCAGTTCGATTGGAATAAGTTTTTTTTTTCAAACATCTAATAATGCAGTTTAAGTTTTCATTAAATTCGGGCCCGAGACAACTTTTGAGTGTTTTTTTTTTATTTCTCATAGTTTTGGATTTGACCTACCACGCCCACGTAAAAAAAAATACACCGTATAAGTATTGAACATATTACAAAACAATATAAATATATCAAAATAAAACAATAATAGGTATAACCTAGCTTTAATATGACGATTTTTCCTGTGGCAACACTTCCGATAGGATCTCGTCCTAAATGATTTTAATAAATTAATTGTAAAAATAATATTTTTTGGCCAATTAACTATCGCAGAACGTAACTAAATGTATTGTTAGTGTTTATAATTAGATTGTGTGGTTGAAGTGTGTGTACTTTACGTATATTACGCTTCTAAATTATCGCCGTTAGACGAGTGATAATGACATTGCACTTTCAAAGGTTTTGTACATACTGTTATTCATTGTTCCCTGTTTCAATTTAAAAATCAACATAATAATATCAATGTGTTTGTGCTAGAAGATCCCTATAAAGCAGTAAGTAGATTTATTTTCTTAAATTGTGATATTGATATCACCCGCGTTGAGGTTATATTTACATATTGAAATAACCTCATAAATTGATCTATCAATTCTTTGGAGTTTTATTTTCAATCGTTATACGACACAATGCTCACTCGTAAAGCCTCTGCTCGCCAGGAGGAATCAAAACTCCTACTGGCTTTGAAGGAATTGAAGGCATCCAAGGAGTTGGTTGAGCAATTGAATAGTGAAAGAGAGGACAATAAAAGGGAACTAATAAAAGTATGGAATAAAAATGCTAATTTAAAGAAAGAGATGGCTGAGCTGCACAACAACTTTTTACTAGTTGTTGACAAGCGGAACAAACTTCAATCCGTGATAGATAGGTTTGACCAGTGCAGCGATGAAATTGAGCTCAATTTAAAACGTATATCTATGCTTTATCAAGACCTCAATGATGCCCAGGACCACATCCTACACCTGGAGACAGAAAAGCAACAGCATATTGACTACCAGACTGATAGTTTATTTCATAAATTAGTTGGCAGTGCGCCCAGCCTTCCTCAAACTTCAAACAATGAACCAACTGTCACAATTGATCTAACTAGTGATGAAACTTTAAAATCCCCTAATTCAATTGGCATTTTTAAATTAAGTAGTAATAAAAAAAATAAGAAATATGTAAAAATTAATAGGTTCATTAAGAAAACTAATAAATTAATAAAAAAACAAAAATGTGTGCAGTCTTATAGTAAACAAATAAATGAACGAAGGAGATTAGGTGATAAGTTAGATATGTATTCATTATTATTAGAAAAAAATATCTCTGATTATGAGAAAAATGTTAAAAATTTTGAATTAGATATAAGTAAACTTAAGCACTCATTAGATGTTATGACTCAGCGATACACTAGTACTAAAAAAGAGTGTGGTGAACACATTCTAGCTTTGACGAGCCTTATGTCCTCATGTACCTGCAATAATGTGACAATTAATGACAGTTGCTCACTTGGCTCTCAGTTAGGATGTGAGTCACCAGTTATTCAGTTAAAAAACAAAAAAAACATAAACCCAATGAATGTCTCCGTTGGTTCCCAATCAACCCAAAATCATATAAGTAGACCTGTTAAATCTAATATAGTTATGTTCAGCGATGAAATAGGTAAAAACATGGGCCTATTACTAAATACATATTTGGGACAAGGATTTGTTAACCACTGCATGCCAGGTTCCTCATGCTTTGAAATTATGAACCGAATTATTAATTATAAATTTAATAAAAATACCACTCTATTAATTTTTATTGGTAATAGGGGCAATGTGAGCAAAAATGAATTAGCAAAATATTTAGACACATTACATTTGTTGAACTTAAACAAAATTGTAATGTTTACATTCCCTTATAGTAACAGCTTGCCACAGGAGGAAAATGACATACGATATAAAATGAATTTATTATTAAATACCTTGACTTATAATTCAGAAAAAATGCATGTTATTGACATCAATTATTATTTGAAAAATAAATCAATTTATTTGACCAGAGATAAATATAATCTCAGTGGAAAAATTAAAAGACAGGTAGCTATGTCGCTATCATTTTTTATTGAATGTACAGCCAAGAACTTGGCTAAAAAAGCTGCTTTTGTTGAGCAGAAAAATGACATATTATTTCATACGTTGGAATCAGTTCCAATAAATAATAATAATTTAAATTAATTAATAAGACAATAGAGGAAATCTCTTGCACTCCACCTGTATCCACAAAGGAAAAGTCTAACAGTCTTAATATTGTACATCAAAATATACAAGGCTTTTCCGGCAAAGACCTGGAAATAACACTTTATTTACAGGAAATGAATATACATGTCCTTTGTCTTACTGAGCACTGGCTTAAGAAATGTGAAGTGCTCATAGGGATTGAAAATTGGGAAGTCATTAGTTTGTTCAGTAGAGAGTCAGCTCAACGAGGGGGATCACTAATTCTTGTTAAAAATAATATTAAGTCAAAAGATCGTAAAGACATCGTGGCACTTTCTATAGAGCAAACTATTGAACTAGCGTGTGCTGAGCTGGAGCGGTATATTATTGTTAGTGTATATAAACCCCCATCTGCCGATTACCTTCTTTTTGAGTCCACTATGGAACAGGTATAAAAAAAAATAACAAAAACGAATAAGAAGATAGTTGTATGTGGAGACTTTAACATTGATTTATTAGAGGTAACTCAAAACTCTATAAGGTTCCTAAATCTTTTTAAATCCTTTAATTTAATTAATCTTTTTAATGAACCTACACGATTTACTCCTACAACAGCTACTTGCTTAGATAATATTTTCTGTAATTGTAAAGTTATGCAAAAATCTATTATAAACTGTCTAAGATCAGATCATAGTGGACAAATAGCCACATTTGAGCACCATCATGTTTCACCAATAGTGGATATTGTTTGTAGGCCAGTCACCACCAATAAATTAGATAGATTTAAGAAAAATATTGATTATGGAATAAATATATTGCCATTCAACAGCGCTAATACGGATGTGTCATATGAAAATTTGTTTGGATTTGTTAAAGATGAGTTTAACAATATATTTAGGCAAAAACACCTTAGAATAAATACAAATAAATGTAAATTCAGCGACTGGGCCACAACCGGTATTCATAAAAGTAGGAGAAAATTATATGAATTATATGAACTTAAAGCTCAAACTCAAGACCCTAAAATTATTGAGCATGTGAAAAAATTCTCTAAAATCTTTAAAAAAGTATGTTCAGTAGCCAAATCAAATTACATTCGTGATATTATTGCTAGCTCCAAAAATAAAATAAAAGCCACCTGGAGCATTATTAATAGAGAAACATGGAAAAATAAACAATTAGATCGCACAATTAGCCTTAACGTTGATAATAAAATTATTCAATCCGACAATGAGGTAGCAAACGCGTTTAAGGATTTTTTTTCTAATATACCTATTGCTACAACTTGTAATTTAAACTCTTCACAAGGTCTTGCGGAAACTTTTTTGAAATCAAATGTCGAAAAATGTACTTCTATTCTAAATTTTAGGCATATAAATCCCGAAGTTATTGTAAAAACTTTTAAAGAGTTAAATATGAAAAAAACAGAAGATTTATGGGGCATTTCAGTTAATATAATCAACCATATAATTGATAGTAAAGCAACGCATCTTGCTTGTATATTTAATCAGTGTATTGATGAAGGTTCGTTTCCTAATTTGATGAAGTACAGCAAAATCATACCCTTATTTAAATCCGGAGATAAAAGTGATCCCTCTAACTATAGACCGATATCAATTTTACCAGCTCTTAGTAAAATATTTGAAAAGTTAATCTTCAATCAACTCTTATCACACTTCAGAATAAACAAACTATTGCATGAGAATCAGTTTGGTTTCACAAAGGGGAGAAACGCAACTGATGCGGGAGTTGCACTCATTAAGCATATCTTTGATGCATTTGAAAGTGAGCAGGATGCTTTAGGGGTTTTTTGCGATTTGTCTAAGGCTTTCGATTGTGTAGATCACAAAACGTTATTAATGAAATTACGGCATTATGGTGTCTCAAATGAGTCAGGAAAATTGTTAGAGTCATACCTCACAGATAGAACGCAAACAGTTAATGTCAATGGAACTGACTCATCCGGGGCTCCATTACGCATGGGTGTGCCCCAGGGCTCTATATTGGGACCTTTATTATTCCTGATATATATAAATGACCTTCCTTACTTTACTAAAGATCTGTGTGAGAAAGTATTGTTTGCAGATGATACGTCATTGATTTTTAAAACTGACAGAGGTGAAGCAACCTTTGACGATGTAAATAATGCTCTCTCTCAAGTACTACGATGGTTTACTGCTAACAATCTTTTACTTAATGCAAAAAAAACCAAGCTCATCAAATTCACTATGCCCAATGTGAGGCAGGTCAGTACGCATATTAATATGTCTGTGGGTACTGCTGACGCATCACACACATGCGTCGCCCGTTTCAATGTGTATGTAATTCTCGGTAATTTGATAGCGACCGCCGTCGGCGGGACCGCAGGCTGTAAGTTAGAGTTAGTTCCTTTTGGGTGTACAATGTGAACACGCGTCTTCGCCTGAGTGAATAAATCGGCTACAACCTGAACTGAACAGTTTATCATTCCCTCCCTACACAAGCCCTTATTGTACACGAACCACTAAGGTTCCCAACATTGGTGACCCCGTGTTAGGCC
This sequence comes from Anania fuscalis, assembly GCA_950371115.1. Lineage (NCBI taxonomy): Eukaryota > Metazoa > Arthropoda > Insecta > Lepidoptera > Crambidae > Anania > Anania fuscalis. The sequence continues at coordinate 21,941,855 of OX493326.1, read as the reverse complement.
TTGTGTAGGGGCGGAAGTGATACACGTGGTGCGCCGCCAAGCACGCAAAAAAGCACGCGACGATGAGTCAACCAGCGCCCATCCCGCCGCCGCCGCCAATGGCATACCCGCCGGCCGAAATTGCCACCATCAGCCTGGCATCGCGGATCCCGCCATTTTGGACCGACATGCCCAAAATGTGGTTTCTTCGCTTCGAGTCAGTTCTGGCACCACAACACCAGGGGGAGCAGGTCAAGTACGACCTGGTGGTGAGCAAGCTGGGCAAGGAGGAGCTCACCCAAGTTAGCGACCTCATAAGCAGCCCACCGGATCAAGGTCGCTACACCGCATTGAAAACCAGGCTCCTCAGAGTCTTCCAGGCCAGCGCGGAGGCCCAGTTCAACAAGCTCGTGTCGGAAATGGAGTTGGGGCAGCAGCGACCATCCCAGCTGCTAGCCAAAATGGGTGAACTAGCAAAAAACTCCGGCGCGGAAGGCGACACACTCAAGAATTTGTGGTTAGCGCGACTGCCAGCCTGGGTTCGCGCGATATTGGCCACCAACAGGCCAGACACAAAACTAGAAGACCTCGCCGAGATGGCCGATAAAGTGATGGACAACCTGCGCAACGGGGAGCTGTTGGCCGTGGACGCCAACGTGGCCCGTGGCTCCTCGTCGACCCCAACTGTAGCAGAGGTGAACGTCGAGCTGCTGACCCAGATGAAGACCATGGCACTGGAGCTCAAGACGCTGCGCAATGAGGTAAACACCATTAACAGTCGCCGTCCTTTTAATGGTGGTAGGAGATGGGGGCGTAACCGTTCTCGTTTGCGTCCCAGGTCCCAAACACCGCAACGGACGCCGCGCAGTGAAGACTGACTCTGCTGGTATCACTTCAAGTACCGCGAGGCGTCACGACGATGCGAGTCACCCTGCAACTGGAAGAAGTCTAACAACAACAACAACACCAACAAGCCGGAAAACTGAAGAGGGTGCAGCCTGAAGCGGTGGTAGCATGCATCAACTCCACAGAAAACCATCGCTTGTGCGTCACGGACACTAAAAACGGTATGAACTTTCTCATTGATACTGGTGCCAATGTGTCGGTCATACCGGTGACTAAAACTAATCAAAAATATCGTAACAAGTGCAAAAGTAACTATAAATTATTTGCTGCAAATGGCACGGAAATAAATACGTACGGCGTCGTAACATTAGAACTTAATTTAGGGCTACGACGCAGTTTTAAATGGTCATTTATTATTTGTGACGTAAGTAAACCAATAATAGGCGCAGATTTTTTAAAAACTCACCGATTATTGGTAGACTTACATAACAGAAAATTAGTAGATTATGTAACTGATTTGTGCGCTATAGGGACCATCGTAAGCTATAGTGACCCGACGATAAATAGCATTCAGGAATCGCATCCGTTTCGTGACTTGTTAGAAGAATTTTCTGATATAACAAAGCCCGTTTCATTTAAAGAAACGCCGCCGACACACACAGTTAGGCATCACATTGATACCACCGGACCGCCGGTCTATGCTAAGCCGCGACCTTTACCGCCGGGGAAATACCAAAAAGTGAGGGATGAATTTCGTTATATGCAGGAATTAGGTATTTGTAGACCATCCAGGAGCCAGTGGGCTAGCCCTCTACACGTTGTTCAAAAAAAAGACGGCCAGATACGACCCTGCGGAGATTATCGCAGACTTAATGCAGTGACGAAACCGGATCGGTATCCGGTACCGAGACTTCAGGACTTTACTTTTGGGTTAACAGGTAAGACAATATATACACGCCTTGACATTAACAGAGCTTACCATTTTATTGAGGTTGAACCAGAGGACATCGAGAAAACAGCCATCACCACCCCTTTTGGTTTGTATGAGTTTCCGCGGATGACGTTCGGCCTTAGGAATGCAGCTCAAACCTTCCAGAGATTTATGGACAACACGGTTCTGCATGGAATTGAAAATATTAGTGGAATGAATAATGAATATGAGTCATCACTTTTTTGTTACATTGATGACGTCCTCATAGCATCAAAAAATGACGTCATACACCGGGAGCATGTCCGGAAAGTATTCGAACGATTCCACAGTATCGGGTTGACCATAAATCTAAGTAAGAGTTTGTTCGGAGTGAGCGAAGTCGATTTTTTAGGATACAAGGTTACACAGTCAGGAATAAGCCCTTTAGCCGACAAGGTCAAGGCTATTCTGGACTATCCAAAGCCACAGACAGTCGACGAGTTAAGACGTTTTTTAGGCATGGTAAATTTCTACAGGTCACATTTACCAAAAGCAGCTGAATGTCATATGAAACTGAACAAATTTTTACATAATTCAAAAAAAAAAGGACAAGACAAAAATTTACTGGGACATGGAAGCCGACAACGCGTTCGAAAAGTGTAAGTTAGACCTACAAAACGCCGTAACATTATCTCATCCTGTGCCGGACGCGCCATTATCATTGATGACCGATGCCTCGAACACCTGTGTAGGCGCAGTACTGCAACAGAAGGTCAACGGTACTTGGAAGCCACTCGGTTACTTCTCTAAAAAACTATCAGATGCTCAACAAAAATACAGTACGTATGACAGAGAATTGTTGGCCGTATACATGTCTATCATGCATTTTAAAAACGCAATAGAAGGACGAGAAATGACCGTGTACACAGACCACAAGCCTCTGACATACGCACTCACAAAGGTAAATTCCAGTAAAGAAACTCCACGACGAATTAGACAGTTGTTGTATATCAGCGAGTATACCAGCAGTATACAACATGTCAATGGTAACAATAATACAGTCGCAGACGCGTTATCGCGCATAGAAACTATTGTTTGTCCAACGGTCATAGATTACGAGGAATTAGCAACAGCGCAGGAGGCCGACGCTCAAATTTCGCAGATGCTGCAGGACGCCAGCGCGTCGAACAAGGTACAGTTAAAACGAATTGTTATTCCAAACGTTAATAAAAGTATATACTGTGACGTCGCGGGCGGCAATATCAGACCTTACGTACCACTGCCATTCAGAAAAACTATTTTTGAATCTATACATAACATTAGCCATCCAGGTATTAGAACAACTCGATCAATGGTCGCCAAGAGGTTCTTTTGGCCAAACATGAATAAAGAAGTAGGATCATGGGCAAAAATATGCATACAATGCCAAAAAAGCAAAGTAATACGTCATGTTGTTACAGGAATAGGTTCATTCGAGCCCAGTCAACGTTTCGATCATATTCACGTGGACATTGTAGGCCCGCTGCCTACAACGCGCCATAGTAACAAGTATTGCGTCACTATTATAGACCGTTGTACACACTGGCCGGAAGCAATACCCGTTGAAAATATCACCGCCGAGACCGTAGCTAAAGTTATTTATGAGAACTGGGTATGTAGATTCGGATGCCCTAGCAGGTTAACTAGCGATCAAGGTAGGCAGTTCGAAAGCACTCTCTTTTCAAACCTATTGAAGTTACTAGGAGTTTATAGGATTCGAACCACACCTTACCATCCTCAGAGCAATGGGATGATAGAGAGATGGCACCGTTGTTTGAAAGTAGCTTTAACGAGCAGGTTATCAGAAAGTGAATCATGGGATGACGAGTTATCCACAGTGCTATTCGGATTACAAGCCGCCAGCCGGTGTGACACAGGCTTTAGTGCAGCCGAGTTAGTCTACGGACAATCATTGCGCTTACCAGGCGATTTTTACCGTGAGGCGAGTCCAAAGTACAACGGGGACGATTACACGTACGTCGAACGATTGCGAGAAGTTATAAGTAATCTCCGTCCACAGTCACGAAGCGCAAGCGATTCGCGGAAATTATTTGTTTATAAGGACTTAAATAATTGCAGTCATGTTTTCATACGAAACGATGCGGTTAAAAAACCTTTGACACCTACTTACAATGGCCCCTACAGCGTGCTAAGTAGAAATAATAAGGTATTTAAGGTGCAACTTCCTAATAGGCAAGTTAATATTTCAATTGAAAGGTTGAAACCAGCTTATATTATAGTCGAGTCAGAAAGTAACGATTCGTGTATAAATACTGCTAAATGTCATAAAGCGAACACAAAAAGTAAAGTAGATAATAAGTTCGTTCCTTGTACCACACGTAGTGGCAGAGTGGTAAAGCCACCTGTGCGTTTTTTGTAAACTAGGTCTTAAGCAAATTTAATTAAATGCAATTCTGCAAAAATGGGTAAAAGTTAACTTAGAAAGTAGATAAATTAGTAATCATTATATTGTACAATTCCAACGATTGACACCTCTTTCAAGTAAAAATAACGTTGCAATTACTTTATGCCTATTTTTATAAACATGGGCAAGCAACAGTCAAAAAACGCGGAAGTAATATTAGCTCAAAACGGAGCTGGTAACCAAGCGCAAGCTGAATTACAAAGAAAACTAGAATTCTACAGTGTTGTTACGATAATTGTGATAATTGTGATAAGTGTTACATGTTTTTACATTTTTTGTCGGAAAGCCGGAAAGAAAGTTAAAGGTAAAGTGATCGAACAAATTATTTCGAGTATCGAGCAAGGACGCGGGACACAGTTAGCTCAAACAGCAGCTCGTCCAAACGTTCAATCAGCACCAGCGCATTATTAAATACTAGTGTTATAATAAGAATGTTAACTATGTACTACTACTTGTATGTACTATTACTTGAATAAACCTAAATCTTTAGTAATTAATGGGTTTCACAGTTGGAATTGGAAATTAATGTAAGGTATTAGATATAAGTACCTAGATGCAATGTTAAGAACAGGAAACATGTATTTTAACTTTGTAAACTAATATATGTATTCTCATGAAGACAATCCTGACCCATAAGAGAGTCACTTTGTATTTTATAGTTAAGTGCAAAACAATTCAATGTATTATTGTACCAGTGACTATTTTTAGATTCGTGTTTGACTGTATCTGCATAGATGTAAGTAGGTCGAGCGACCAAGCGGCAAGCAAGCCACGCGTGATCGCATAGTTTGCTTGTAACTTAGTAGGCTCCACACAAACTCTGTTTAATATAGTTAGAAGTAAGGCTGAACCGATTTAGATAAAACTGTCAACTTTTTTTATGTTTAATATTCCAAAAATTTTTTTTAAAGCTGTATCAAATTACTTAAATAAAACTTGTAACTAAATGATGTATTACATTCAAAAAAAATTTTTTTTTAAAAGGGGGGAGTACTGTGGGTACTGCTGACGCATCACACACATGCGTCGCCCGTTTCAATGTGTATGTAATTCTCGGTAATTTGATAGCGACCGCCGTCGGCGGGACCGCAGGCTGTAAGTTAGAGATAGTTCCTTTTGGGTGTACAATGTGAACACGCGTCTTCGCCTGAGTGAATAAATCGGCTACAACCTGAACTGAACAGTTTATCATTCCCTCCCTACACAAGCCCTTATTGTACACGAACCACTAAGGTTCCTAACATGTCAGACGATCACATAGACGCAGTCGATTCAACAACCTTTTTGGGAATTACTATAGACTCCCGACTGCAATGGGGTCCCCATATAATTGCCTTGTCAGGAAGGCTCAGTTCAGCGGCTTATGCTGTGAGGAAAATAAGGCTTTTAACTGATGTCGAAACGGCAAGACTAGTATATTTTAATTATTTTCATAGTTTATTGTCGTATGGTCTATTGCTATGGGGCTCAGCTGCTGACATCGAATCAATCTTCGTGTTGCAGAAAAGAGCTGTACGTGCAATATATTGTCTTGGGCCTCGCGACTCTCTGAGGGAGGTCTTTAAAGATATTAAAATATTAACAGTAGCGTCACAATACATTTTTGATAATATTATGTATGTTAGAAAAAACATTAGTTCGTTTAGCCTTAAATGTGATTCACATCATTATAATACTAGAAATAAAAATAAACTTGCCGTTCCGAGCTTCAGATTAAAGAAAGTAGGTAATTCTTTTTTGGTGAAATGTATAAAAATATTTAATAAAGTACCACAAACTCTTGTTGACTTGCCTGTTTATAAGTTCAAAAACCACATTAAGAAAATCCTTATGGAAAAAGGATATTACAAAGTTGAAGATTACTTGAACGACAAGAGTGCATGGACTTAATAACCTGCCTAGCTCGCACTTACACTATCTTGTAATTGTATTTCCTGTAATAAAATCAGGCTGACAAAGGTGACTGAGTTTGTTGCGCCGCTTCTTCTCATCACCAGCCGATATGTAGTCCCGAAGCGGTGGTAGGAAAAAAAAAATTGGGACATGTAAAAGTGCCATTGATGGCCAATTTGCAAAAATAAATGACTTTGACTTTGACTTTGATAAACTTTAATAATATTGAAATTTTGTCTTAGTTGCCGTAAGTGAATCAATTTAAAATTTTAGCTTAGAAAATATAAAGGTATCGTAAGATGACAATATTATATTAAAAATACACTTCTGAGCTCTTTAAGCTAATTATAGGAAATTTCAAAGCCTATTTCAAATTTGGCGCTCAGTTGCTTACGCGCTGCGCGCGCCTGGCTGCGCGGGCAGCTCCTCGCGGTGGGCGGAGTTACCCACCCCCGCCATAAGAGTAACCTGCCGAATACCCTCGCCTTAACTAGCTGTTGCTCGCGATTTCGTTCACTAAGTCTTTAAGTTAATTTATAAAACCCTCTGTGAAGTACGTCCAATATTTCACTGTGAGTTGCGGCAATCATCTTTCCTAAAGCATGACATCTACTTTATATGAAACTCCATAGAGAAGAGAGTTCAAACTGTATCGGAAGTCGTACTAAACCACTCAATCACTACACATATTTTACTGTACTGAGGGTAGTAGTGGTAGTATTGAGGTATAATGTACTAACTACCCCAGACTTAAGAGCCATTTTACATTTTTAGCGCAAAACCTAACTTTTCATGCGCCTAATTTATGACTTTCCGAATGATTTTTCGACTGGTAAACACATGAAAAATATTGCCCAGTCCTTCGTCTATTACATTCATGTAACGCATTTGCAAAAATGCCTTTTGTCTCTTGTAAAATGATCCATTTTGCGAGCTCAATTTACGAAAATGTCTAATCCTTGTCAACTTCAGTTACCTAAAACTCTTACTAAAATGCATTATTATAGATAGGTAAAAATGCTCAAACATCAGGCATATAACCTAGTTGAAATTTCATGTACAACAATTCACATTAATTATCAAAATACTAGTAAAAAAAATAAAACGATTTGTAAATTTTCCTGAATTATGGCGCCAGTTTACCACGATCTCTTGTTAAAAATAAAGCATAATTATAATCAAAAATTAATGTCAGAATACCTTTGATCTATATTTAATAAAAAATAAAATTTTATTGAAGATTCAATCACTTAAATCAACCTAAAAACGAAAATGAAAACATCCCAAAATCCAAATAAATTACGATGCACAAACGCGCGTTCCTCAGTACGGCGCGAGCGCTCTCCGAATTAGGACCTGTATAAGTTTTTATCGCACCGTACAACTCGCGATTCTCCGAGCGTAGCTCCAATTATACTGCGACCGCAAAGTTTTGATCTTTGTTTTATTTTATTTTTAGCATAACTTTTAATCGATTAGTAAATATTAGTTTTAAAACTTTTGAAGATGGGGCGAAAAAATCATTATTACCATTGTGTAAAAAAAAAGGAAAAATAAAAATAGTAGTAAATAATAGTAATATATAATTTGCGATTCTAATATAAAACTTTTACACAACATGACCTTTCCCTCTGGACCAATAATAAAATCTGTTTATGGTGTGCGGTAAATATCTTTTTTTACCCTACAAGCCTTCAAATCTTGTAAAAAAAAATTAATCCACTTCCCGGTTGTCGATTGAGATGAAAATTTGCACACATTTATAAAGCGTGTGACTATGCAATATTATGATGACCTGGATCTGATCTGATGACGGATCTGGAAAGTAGCCATAGAAACTTTGCAATGAAACGACACAACCTCATCGAATTTGGGCTCGTTTGTATCGACTTGACGAGTAGTTTGTCTTTCAATGATAACCAGGATCTGATGATGGAGCTGGAAGGTGGTAAATGGTCATAGGAACACGACGACGACAAATGATATAACGACCATCGAGTTTGGGCTCATTTGATTTGTCTTGATTTGTACTTTGGAGTCAGATAGTAATCAGTTGGTGTGACCCATGTAGGAAGTTGGCCATAGGAACTAAGTAACTAAGCACCACAACTGCATCGCGCTAGATTCGTCTTAAGATACCAATTACTTCGTAGTCAATCACGCGTCGAAAATGATAAAAAGATCAAAAAATACTTATAACAACAAGTTTTTATGACTTGTCAGTACAAAGAACTACAAACTTAAAATAATTTAAGCCTGATAAGAAAATTATTATTATATAGGTACCTTTATTGCATTTTTATAAATAAAATGGTTCATTTATTAGATATATTTATTGTTATTTATGTAGTTTACTAAGCACGCAGTAATTACGAACTGGGCCACCTAGGGCTCCAGCTGAAAATCAGCGCTGCAATTTTCTGCAGCACACGCTGAGCTGGTGCCCATTAGACACCACATCGATACGGATCATTGTGTTGCTATCTTTTGTTTATTTTTTTTCTTTTTGTCTATTGTTGTTTTTTGTCTGCTTTTATTTTATTGGATTTTTGTTTTTTGTATTTATTCTACTTTTGTATTATTGTGTGTGTCTAATAAAATCTCTCTCTCCCTCTCTCTCTCTCTCTCTCATGTTGTTATATATGTACTTAGGTAGTAGGGTGCGTGCTGCGCTCACCACCATTTTGTGACAAATAAATGAGTGTGCTATTAGCCGTCGTAAGTTTCACTCGTGACCCGTATTTGCATATATAACAGTGGCGAGAGGCTTACCCACTTTTTACAACAAAAAAAAGTAACCGTTAACAATCATGTCCCATTTCGGTATTTTATCTTCATTCGATCACAATGTTACAGATTGGAAAACATACAAAAGTCGGCTAACTCAGTGGCTTATTGCAAACGACATTAGTGTAAAAAGTGACGAATCGGGAGTTAAACGGCGAGCGATATTACTAAGCGCACTCACGGACGGTACATACAAACTCACCGCGGATCTAGCTTTGCCAAAGGAGCTTCAAGATTTACCGTACACTGAGATCCTACAATTGTTGGACAAACACTTCACGCCCAAAACATGCGGTTTCAGCGAGAGATACAAGTTCTTCGCGGCGACGCAGCAGCAGGGTGAGACGTTCTCCCAGTGGGCCGCAAGGCTACGGGGGCTCACGGCGCATTGTGGATTCAATAACGTTGAAGAGGCGCTGCGTGACCGTTTCGTTATGGGCATGACGGCGGGACCCGAGCGGGAGAAGTTGTTCGCGCAAGAAGTCAAGGACTTGACGTTAGCTAAAGCTATCGAGATGGCGGAAAGCATCCGTTGTGCTCGCGCAGGGGCCTCGTCTGGCGCTTCCCCATCGTTCCAGCAGGATCCGGTGTTCAAAATCGTTCAGAACGGGCAAAGCAACTCGGCTACATTGCGGTCAAAAATAAAGTGTTCTGTGTGCGGTCGTTCAAATCACAAATCTTCTCAGTGTCGTTTCGCGAATTATAAATGTAATAAATGCAACGAGAAAGGTCATTTACGTAAAATGTGCACAAAAGTAAAATACGTAGTGGCTGAGGCTGAGGGGGTGAGTGAGGAGGACGACGATGGTAAGTTTATTTCTAACATACGTTCGGTGGGTGGTGAACCTATGACTGGAATTGTGACAATAAACGGAACAGAATTGCAATTTGAAATAGATAGTGGTTTAGCTGTAACAGTAATTTCAGAAAAGATGTATCATTTGCATTTTAGTAATCAACCATTATTAGCTACCAATAAGAAACTGGTTTGCTACACTGGCAACAAGATGACGTATATAGGTCGTCTCCAGCTACCTGTGACGTATGAACAGCAAAGCCGTACACTCGACATATACGTAGTACGTGACGGTGGTCCGCCGTTACTCGGCAGGGATTTCATTTCGAGTTTTAATTTGGAATTGTTTATACCATGTTATTTTGTAAACAATAGTAATTCTTTGTTTAAAGACTTGCAATCACAGTTTCCAGAGGTATTTTCTAACAAGCTTGGGTCATTTAATAAATACAAAGTAACTTTAAAATTAAAACCAGACTCAAAAAGCATGTTTTTTAAAGCCCGTCCCATAGATTTCGCCTTGCGCGATAAGGTAGATAAGGAGCTAGAACGTTTGTTAAGTTTAGGTATTTTAAAACCTGTTGATCATTCGAGTTATGCGTCGCCGATCATGCCCGTGCTCAAACGGGACGGGTCGGTGCGGTTGTGCGCAGACTATTCGGTTACGATTAACAAACAGTTAATTATCGATCAATACCCACTACCCACGATCCATGAACTATTTTCCAAACTCCATGGTGCTCAACAATTTTCTAAATTAGACCTGTCAATGGCTTACAACCAATTTTTGCTCGATGAAGAGTCTCAAAACTTAACGTGCATAAATACTCATCGCGGACTGTTTAATTATACGCGCCTAGTATTTGGACTGTCAAGCGCGCCTTCAATATTCCAACGAGCGATGGAAAATATCCTAGCAGGCTTAGATGGCGTCCTGTGCCTATTAGATGACGTACTTATAACTGATAAGTGCCCAAAATCACATTTAAAGAAGCTTCATTTAGTCTTAGAAAGATTGCAAAATGCTGGATTAAAGCTACAAAAAGATCCTCTTCATGCACACATGTACCTACATCGAACTAAGAAAAGCTAATTTCAATGTTTTATGACTTAGATTGCATCCTTATTTTAAGTAGATAAGGTATTTACTTGATTTTAATTGTTGTACTCAATTAGTAATTTTAAAGTTTTATCTTTCCTTAGCAGAGTCAGTAGGCGGATAGAAATAAAAAATAAAATACGGTTTTAATAAAAAAAAAATTATTATGACACCCTATCACATTTTCACAGGCTACGGTCTTGCAATTTAAGCGTTGTTGTGAGTGTAACTACCTAGGTACCTTTCTAATAAATAAGTTTTTTGACAAACAACTAAATAAATTACAAATCAATTGACTAAGTAGGTGCCGCTTGGTCCCAATCCATGCTTACCTTGCTTAATTAGGAGTCAGTTTGTTTAAAGGCATTTACAAATTACCAATTTATAAAAAAAAATATGAAAATATCCTTCACTGACTCCTACAGACCAAAGGTCACCTACTGACGTGCTTTTTTACGCGCAATAACGTGTCACTGCCACTTTTCAATTCACTTTTCGCTTTCGTTATTGTAACGCACTTTGAATGTTTAAGATCACTTTTTATCACACACTAAGTCCTTCACTTCTTATGGAAGTCGAGAGGCGTAGGGACCGGGGAACGTGCCGACCAGAGAACCGGCCTAGCACAACCAATCCTACGCGCGATGCCCGTACCTGCCCGTTAGGTAGGCAGGCAGGCAGGCACGCACATGCGACGCGGTCGTAGTGCGCCGGGGATCTATCTTGCTGGAAGTACTGCAATCCACGGCGGGGATGTTAGCTAGCAGTTCCTCCAAGGTTCCTTGAAGACACTCCGGGTAGCTGTGTCTATTGAGACGCTCCAAAAATACTGCGCCAATTAGTTCATCAACAACTTGGCCATTTGATAATAGGGTAGTAGTACATAACCATTTGTTATGCAGATCTTTGAAATCGTATACCGATAGATCATCGTGTTGCACCTGACTGACATTTCACACACGCAAGGAAGCAAGTAAGAGACTGAATGACTGATTTATTTCACCACACACAAAAACTGCAGCGCGCGCGCTTTGCAAAAGCCGAAACAACGCCAGCTAGGGATGCGCAGATGCGCTTATGATTGGATTATTTGTAAGATACGAAAACATGCCTGATTAATAGCGGATCGTGAATTGGGAATTGACACCCCGTTTTAAACTTAATCGAGTGCGACACAAGGTGTGATAACGTCTTATAAATCGATGACCGACTGCACGCACAAAAGTTTCGCGTACGAGCGAGAGCGCGGAACAAGCGACAGAGAGGCAGTAGGTATCGGCCTAAACTTTCAGCTTGTGACGCATCTATCTCTCTTACACTCCATCGGCCTATGAATCCGAGTTGCATCAATGTTTTATCGAACTCATTCAGTCCAAACCACTAATAATAAATGTTTGTGTTAAAGATACACAGGCACTGATAAGTGATAACAATTAAGGACGTTTTAACTATTGTTTTAACAAATTAGGCCATATTGAACTATATCAGACATTTTATTCTTAACTTACAGATGTAAAGGGTTTTTTTATTCTTAACCACTTAGGTTTTATTGTTAGCGGCAAAAGTAAGGGATTTTAAATCATGTGCCAAACATCACTTTCTTCCTCTCAAATACCGGCGAGATATATCTGATACCATTCTTCTAAAGAAAATTATAACAACATCTATCGATTGCCCCGATTTACTCAGCAAGGTATATCTCTATGCACCCACAAGAACTTACCGTAACAGCCCCTTACTATTTCGTCCTCTACATAAATAGCTACAAATTATCGTCGGAATAGTTTTATCCCACGGACCTGTGAGCTTTTTAATAATATTATTAGAGATAAGGATTACAATCTTGACCTTTTCTGATCCAGTGTATCAACCTTTAAGAAGCGACTTGGTGATGATTTCTTTGAGAAATACTCTAACTCTTAAAGTTTACTCAATTTGTAACATTTTTTCACTACCCTGGCAGAACTGTTATTCTGTATAGACAGCGGATGATAACCATAACCATATCACTAAGTATACTTGTAATGGATACCTACCTGTTTTGTTTTTGATCTGGCTTTAGAAAGTGTTTAGCTCGCTACAACCACTTTTCATTTAATTTTAATTTATCATAATTTCTATTTTTTTAATTGTGTGTCATTTGTTATACATATTATCTCTATAAGTGTAGACTTATAAATATCTTTCTAAAACCAATAAATAAATAAATAAATTTCTAGAGAAATCAAAACACTTATAAAATGTATAATTTTTTAGCACGAAGACGCATAAATCATTGTTGTCGTCATTAAGACTAAAATAATAACAATAAATCGCATTCGTTGATATTTGTTACTAAATGTACCTAAAAAAGTTTATTACTTAAAAGTAGTAACTTTCAGATAGTGCAAGAATAAAATATTTATTAGTTAAGTCCAGTCCGACCTCCGCCGCGCCGCCGTGAGTCGAAAATTTTTAGCCCTAAGATCGGATCTAATGTGGGCTGTGGCACATCTCTAGCTCGCTCATGCTTTGACATTGCCCGACACGTGCCCCGGCGGCACAGCGGCCTTTCGGCGCGAGCGGCCAGTCGGATACTCTGCGACTTGTTCTTGCCATACTTTTACCCCTAAAATTTATTGAAAAAATAAAGTGGAATTTGAATGGCAAGAAATTAGGATTTAATGATATTGTAATTTTTTGTTTATTATTGAGACTAGCTGTAAAATTAAATGTTATGATATTCTTAAACGACACTTCATAAATTTCGAATGTTAGTAGTTTTGTTTATAAAATTTTCAACACAGTTGCTCGTAAATTGACTCTTATAACACCGTTTTTAGTTTCATAATTCATCATATTACGCACTTGTGCTTTAATAACTTTATCGCACTAGTGCGGTAATGTAAACTTTTTTTTTAAAAATCCAGCAAATGTTTCTGTCTAAGAACATTGAATATTTTACTAATAATAAATTATTTTAGGGTTAAAATGACACATAAATATTTTATTTTAACAAATTGTATATTGATAAACACAAATTAACTTCTAGCATTTTTAGAAACATTAATTTATAGTTTATTTTATTTTTTAAATGGCTGCTACTCCGGCTGAACAGCCAGTTGCCTGTGCCATTATTGAACCTGCGCGCGCATCGAAATTGCGGCGCGCGAAAAAAACAAAACTTACGTACCATTCTCCCTAAATATTTGGTAAAGTTGTTGCTGTGTGGTTAATTACTATAAAAAATGACTACTTTAAATAGTGAAGACGAGTAAAATGTTATTCAACCCCGTCGGAAATACTTATCGAGAAACGAAACGCAAGTGATAGCCTGTTGCCGCCAAAACCTAGAGAAAAACAGCAAAAACGGAGAAGGTAGTTTAGATTTTAGTTTGGTTTTTTCCTCGCAATCGTGTTGAAAAACGTCGTATGGAACTCGTGTGCATTGATTATTACACACTCGGCTTCCTTACCGCGCTCGCCTGCGGCTCGCGCTTACAATATGCCTCGTGTGTAATAATCAACCTAGCATACGTGTATCATAATGTACTATTAATAACTCATTACACGACAAGTTGGCGGCCGTGATCAATAACTAATTAATCGTGTACTTATGTGGTTTAATTAAAGCTGATTACGCAGCATTACTGGAGCTTGCGACAACGATAAGCTCAAGTAGCTTGTCGTTGTCTCCGCGGTTTTTTTTTAATAATTTAAAATGATACGTAAGTAAGTACAGCTTTGATTATCAAAGAAAACGAGTGAATCTTTTCGTTTTTTGACGTGAATTAAGTCGCAAGTTCAGATAACACTCTTTGGTCAGTTTGCGGCATCCTGATCCCTTCAATTTTGCGTATTTTCGCAACCGCGTTGGCTACGTGATAGGGTAAACATAAAAATCATGGGTAAAAAACCGTTCGTTAAGTTTTATTGACTTAACATCACAACATTAATTACAAACCTAGCCGTATTTTTTCGTATTACTTGATCGAAAAAAACAACTCAAAAACTTTAATTTACCGTGAAAACAGGGTAACTCTTTTCATGTTGGTATTCCTGACCCGGGATCTCACCCTACCGCTGACCGCGCTTGATTTTTGGATTTTGAATTCGCTTGTGTGCGTATTTAGTGTGTTATTGTAGTAGTAATCAGCTGTAAAAGGAGTGGAATTTTGTAATTACGAAATGAGATTGTTATGATGAATATCTCCGAAACTAGCCTTAATTTTTCGCTTAAATGTTGTAAGGCTCCTTGGTATGACGTATAGATACCCCCATTAAAAGGAACGTAACTATTATCGTTGGATCTTATAGAAAAGTTCGTTTCCTACATTGACCCGACCTGGAATCGAACCCGGGACCTCAGAGATGGCGGTGCCATTGAAAGTCCGGCGTGCTCACCTCTAGTTTACGGAGGTCGTCAATTAATGGATTGGCACACAGCCTGCTTTTAAGTACCTGAAATAACACACTCACTATAAATTAACTATTTTTACTAAAAAGAAAAAGAACAATAAATACTCACTCACTATAAATTAACTATTTTTACTAAAAATAATAATATAATAGGCAGACGAAAAATGTTATCAAGAATAAAATTTATTATTGCAAGTACGAATATCAATATGTAGTGGTCGCGCTATATTAAACATCGTAGCTGCTTCGTGCTTTCTCTCTCGCTCGCGCTGCTCGCAGGCCGGGATTTACCTAAACTTGGGATGCGCTATTTTGTGAAATGGCTTTTAAGAGGGTTCCCTCACCAAAACTTCGATTTTTCCTACTTTTTAGCAGCATTCTACTCCTTATTTGATGCGTATAGCGATAATTGAAAGACACCAAAGTAATCTTTGAAGTTTTATCTGTAAAATCATCGTTTAAAATTTGTATTTCCTCTAATTAATAGTTACGAAAACAAGCTTTTAAACGACGTCGATAAAAATGTATTCTGTGCGTCTCCTCCTTAATTAATCCTTATCTTATTATTTGGTTTGTACCAATCGGTAGGAAATCAAAAAATCTTTAATTTCATCGCAAAACAATTGTAAATTGATCCATTATTGACAAAGTTATGGCTATTATTCATTATCAACGAACGTCTGATTCTCTGGCGTGCTGTGCGGGACAGCGGGAGGCAGTGTGCTGCTAGCTGTCCGAGGGAAAGCCTGTGTCGCTCGTTCCGCCGTACCGATCAATCACTGCTCGGAACAAAACAGCACGCGCGAAACACTTAAAAAATTTCGTCATTTAGCGTGAGTGACTCGAAAGCTTAGGTCGCAGAGTACTCGCTATGTATGCGATGGTTGTGGGTTCGAACCCCACCTGATTCAGTATTTATTTTTTCAATTCATTTTTTTTTTTTGCAGTTTTTTTATTTCTAGTTGTATTTATTTATTTGTATTATGAACAAATTAAATATAAAAAATCTGAACTAACTTTATATTACTACTAACTTGCTATGACAGTGGTCTTAGTCTTAGTAGCAAGTATAATTCTGTAATAAAGAAATAACCTAAATAAAAAACACCAAAAAAAACCCTACTTAATATAAAATACACCACAATGTAATATCATAAAATATTTTGTTTTATTTTTAAATTTAATAAGAATAATCAACAGTTTTTAAATCTAAAAAATAAAAATAACTAAACAATTTATGTTTATATACATAAATTGTTTCATCAGATATTTTATTTATCAATAGCGTAGCGAGAGACACTTGAAAGATTTCGTTAAAATACCCAGCGACTTGGTAGCTTAGGTCGCAGAGCACTCGCTATGTATGCAATGGTTGTGGGTTCGAACCCCACCTAATTCAGTTTTTATTTTTTCAATTCATATTTTGTTTTTTTTTATCTTGCAGTTTTTTTTATTTCTAGTTGTATTTATTTATTTGTATTATTAACATATTAAATATAAAAAAATCTGACGTAACTTTATATTACTACTAACTTGCTATGACAGTGGTCTTAGCAAGCTGCGGTTATGCTTAGGAATACCGAATTATTAATTTCAACCTTAGATACATAATATTAAGGTACATTACTATTCGTCACCTAAAAATCCCTTGCAGTGCCCCTTACAGTATAATTCTGTAATAAAGAAATAACCTAAATAAAAAAACACCAAAACAAAACCTACTTAATATAAAATACACCACAATGTAATATCATAATATATTTTGTTTTATTTTTAAATTTAATAAGAATAATTACCCATGTTTTTAAATCCAAAAAATAAAAAAACTAAACAATTTATGTTTATATACATAAATTGTTTCATCAGATATTTTATTTATCAATAGCGTAGCGAGAGACACTTGAAAGATTTCGTCAAAACACCTAGCGACTTAGTAGCTTAGATGTCTAAGCACTCCCTGGTGGTTGTGTATGCGATGGTCGTGAGTTCGAATCCTACCTGATTAAGTTTTTATTTTTTCAATTCATATTTTTTTTTTTTTTTTTGCAGTTTGTTATTTCTTGTTGTATTTATTTATTCTAACAAATTAAATATAAAAGAATCTAACTTAACTTTATATTACTACTAACTAAATAAAGAAATATATTAACCTTAATAAAAACACCAAAAAAAAACCTACTTACTATAAAATACATCATAATATATTTTGCTTTATTTTAAATTTGATAAGAATAATTAACAGTTTTCAAATTTACAAAATCAGAAAACTAAACTATTTATGTACCCACATAAAATCAGATATTTTATTTATCAATAGCGAGAAACACGTAAAAGATTTCGTCGAGACAGCTAGTGACTCGATAGCTTAGAATGGTAAAGCACTTGCCCCGTGCATTTGTGGTGTGTGGTGGTTCGGGTCCCCCTAATGAAGTTTTTTTTTTCAAGATTTTTAAAATCATATTATTTTTCGTTTTTAAATTTGATTAATATTTTGAACAGTTTTAAATTCTAAAAAATATCTTCCATGCGAATATCTTCTGGCTACAAAGTGGATGTCATTTTATTTTATGCTTTGGTGGCGCAATTTCACCATGTCGCTCAGGCTCAGTCTGTCGTGTCAGCTCGTCATTGAATGCTCCGAAACGTGTTACTTTGATAAAGCCTGCAATTCTTTAGTGTACCCTAGCGATTACTTAGACTGGAAATGTCACTTTACGCATGATTTGACCGTCAGAATTTTCCTAAGCTTTTTGGTGGCGTTTTGTTCAACGACTTTTAAGATTTGGTGTGTCGTATTTTAAAAATTTATAAGGTTATTAAGGATTTTGATATTTAGTGTAATCTATGTCTTTATTACGACATTTAACTTATGCAGTGAATTTTCAGAATTATATATTTAAATAATTCATTCTGAAATTGAATCATAGTTTTGGTGGCTCAGTTTTGGTGGTTTCTTCTTGCTCCTTAATATAACAATACTATCCCAGGATCCCTCTTTCTGGTCTTGAGTTGGAGCCTAATGACTAAAGACATCATTAGAAACACGCAATGCTTAATGATTTTCTCTTAGAATCTATGCTACTGTGGATCGAGCGAGGTGTCAGGTCGGGCGCACGTTCCGAAATGGGCCATTCCAAATTGGGCCCGGTCTATGCTCTGCTGAAAACCGGACGATTTATTGAGCCCGCGCTAAACCGTTAGCGCGGGCTCAATAAATCGTCTGCTGGGCGCAGCAAGGTCGTTCTTGAACAGATTCCCACGGATGCTAACGCTAAGTATGTTTTTTTTGTTGTTATTGTATTCTGTTAACTAGAGTACTAGATAGTAAATATGTTTACAAAGTAACAGTTAGTAATCTCGAAGTAAACTCACAATAATAGGATGTAAACATTCAAAATTGCTTAGTATTCTATCTGTCCCTAATTAGTTGACCACGACTGTATGTCCAGCAGTAGGCTGACGTGGGCTGATTATAATGGACTGAGTAGGGTGAATCTTGAAACGCACGAATTACGTTGTCCGGAGTTACAAAGTACCCGAGGTTTAATAATGGAACATCAAAATATATTTTTTTATTTAGTTCTAGGTGTATTCTAACTAATGCTTCATGGTTTTTGGCTTCATTGAATTTGCAAATAACTGTAAAAAAAATATTAGGGTAGGAAATTTGATCCCCATGGCGTGTCCATTCAATAAATTTTGATCAAACTGTAGAAAAAACTGCAACTTAGGGATAAAACCAGATGGTAAAATGCTACTTTTATATAAATAGATTAGTCTGTAAATAGATTAGTCAATTAGAATCTTCGTTTAAGTATTTAGTTATACTTTAATTTAGAATCAAAATTTTGTCCAGGATTGAGAGTTGATTCCCGTGGTACGACACTAATCTTCACCTGCAGCTCTAGTAATAAAAAGTAGGGATACGAGTGTGCGTTGCCGCGCGAGAATCAGTCGTGAGTTTAGTGTAGTGGAAGGCGGTCACTTCGCAGCATGTATCCACGCCGAGTTACGAAGGTAAATATTTGATTCCCGTGGCATTGTTTCTATACATCGTTGATTACCGTGATAGCCATAAAAAATATTTTTATTGTTTTTTAAGATCGCTTCTTATAACAAATAAAAACTATTGAAAGTGCATTATTTATTTAAGTTTGCATTTAAAATATACGTTTGTTAGTTAAAGAGCAATCGATAAAATTTGATGAACTTTGATTCCCGTGTTATTGATTCCCGTGGTTTTAATGCCATGGGAATCAATCTTTCTTTATAAAATGAAGGATGCTGTGCCAATGTATTTGTGATTCATAGATAATCTTAATTTGTGTCATTACTTTGTGATTTGTTAGTAGCACTAAAATAGCTAGATTCAATTTTATATTCATAGAAACTTTTACATATTTCAGACCCAAAAAATGCCTCCTAAACAGTCAAAGCAAGCAATATTAGAAAAAAAAACGCCTTGCTGAACGTCGTAGACGGGAAAAAATAAAAAATGACCCCATACTTTGTGCTCAACCACAAGAAAAAGAACGGCAAAGATATTTAAAGAAAAAAAATACCAGTGAGTGAAATGATTCCACGCAAATAAATAAAATAACGTAAATGTATTTAAAACTAAGTAAAAGTTTGTTAAAATTTATAAATGAAATGGAGTGTCGTGTCGTGACGTGTTTCCTATTTTTGTTATAATTTTAAAGGAAAAGAGAGGAACTTTTTATTACATTTATTATGAATTTATAGACCTGACGAAGAACTGAAATTTTGGAATAAAAGAATTGTATTGAATAAAAGAATTTAAACAAACAATTGATTTGAACTATAATAAAGATTGTTTTATTGATTCCCGTGCCTTGTTTTTGATTCCCGTGGGAGACAAAATTTCAATTGCTTATATTTTCGAAACTAATTTTGCAAAATGAGTGCCTATTAGATCAATATGTTAAAAAACTATCCAAATTTAATATTAAGTCATGATTTTAGCATATCTTTATCATTTAAAATTTTCCACGGAAATCAATCAAATACTTTACACATCTTGGTTCTTTTGCGCAGTATTTCTGGGTATGACCATACGCCTGGCATCGTTTACATTGAGGGACAAGTTTTGTGATTTTCCATGGGTGTATTTCTACTTTACACCCTAATATGGACGTGATGCGATATATTTTATCAATCTCATCCCATCCCATCTTCTGACATGCCCTGCGTGTCCCTACACCTGCACACGCGAAGAACTTTGCAAGGCCACCGATAATGCTATATCGGTGGTTAAGTTTTGGTCTTCACACATATGAAAGCCTGAGTCGATACGCAAAGAAGAAGATCAAGTTTCACACCTCCAAGTTAAAGCTTTATAACCACCGTATAGAACAAGTACAATTTTACGACACAAATTATTGTAAACGTTTTAAAATGTATCAAATTTAATATTTTGTAATACATTTTTGGTGTGCCTGATTGACATAACAATTATTTTTTTCATATTTTGATTTTATGATGAAACTATTAGAAATGCACTATTAGCACTAAGCCACGAATACATTTAAATAACATAGGTAAGCAACACAAGCATATTTTGTCTAATCTTAGTGACCATTATATTTGGTCGGATTCGCGCTGACGGTCTGACAGACAGCTGATCCGACCAGAATAACAAACACAAACTTTTTTTTGGTTTCAAACTGTAACACGTCGTTAAATGTTTTTTTATTTTTTTTTATTTAAAAAGCATTATTTAATAAGTAAGACTTATTTTCTACAAAAATCTTATTATACCACATAACTCCAAATATCGAATTATTTTCAAACGACTTTGAGATCGAGTTACGCAGGACATTTTTTTAAAATCAATAAGCAAGAAATGACATTTCATGTGTCTAGCATTTATTTTTCTAAATGTCATAAACAATTGGAATGTTGCAATTTTCTTAATTTGAATATCTAAAATTGATTGAAATAAACATTTTGCTATATTATTGTCTTTTAATTTTACGCGAACACGAAACACGAACGCTGTAAAGTGTTAGACTAGACCCCCTGGTCATCTATTGAGATCCTTAAAAGCATCTAACGATTTTTTTTAGTGATATTTAGTTTCGGTGGTGGAATTCAGTTTCGGTGGCGTTATGCTAAAATGAGGTGGCACAATTTTACATATGTTATGTTTTACCCTAAAAAATTAGTATTATCAATTTATTTCGTGTGAAAACTCAAAAACAAAATTTGCCATCAAAACTGTCAAAAAATCGCATGTGTTGATATTGACCCTTTTAAACTTCGACTAGTCTGTATAGGAATGCAAAAAATCACCATCTTTTAATTTTAAACATTTATTTTTAAATGATAAAACATGATTTCTTCTATTTTAAATGTTTAGAAGTACACATTAATGTAGAACCTTCTATGTTATTATTTAATTTTTCTAATAAACCACATAGTTTTTTTTAATAATTACAGTGAAAAGTCGTGAGACATCGTAAAAAGCGAAGGGACGTCTACTGGCGAAAATGCCCACAATATAAAATTAGATTATTATCACCAAAAGGCTGGCCACATTGCCACACTCTATACTTAGCTAACTACGGTAGTATACCGCAACATTGATTAGAAAAAACGATGGCTTCGACAGAAACACTTAAAAGATTTCGCCAAATCGATTAGTGATTGGATAGCTTAGTAGAGGAAACACACGCCCGGTAATCCGAGGTCGTGGGATCGCATCTCACTTGAAGCAGTAACTTTTTCAAGTTTTTTTTTTAATTTTTACTTTGTTTTACTTTTAGATTAAATAAGAAAAAATAACGGTTTTAAAGCTTAAGATAAAACAAATAAAAACCGAAACTATTTATAACATAAAATCAGATACTTTATATAAATAACAAAAACCTATAAATAAAATATCTCACAAATTCACGATAGAGTTTATGGGCACACAAAATTGTAACAATAATTCTATTGGGTGTAGTATCCACAAATTGCCTGATCAATGCTGCATCATTGATAAAAAAAAAACTGCGAGAAACACTTGAAGATTTCGACTTGACAGCTAGTGACTTGGTAGCGTAGTTGGGAATGCCCTCGCCCGCCTTTCAAGATCCAATGGGCGAGGGTTCGAATCCCACCTGTAGTTGGTAAATTTTGTTTCAATTCATACTTTGTTTGTTTTATTGTTTTATTTTTAAATTCAATAAAGAAATATTACACTTTTAAATTCTAGTATTATTAAAAACCATTTATTAATAAACGTAGCATGGTAGGTAATTGCTAGAAAACAATATTTAAATTTTAGTATTTTGTTCTGCCAAAAATATTTTAATAACTGACAAAATAAACTATAGGAATTGTCGCTATAATTTATGTATTTTCGTTACCTTATTTATTCACAGCTAATTTATTATGTTTTTTCAAAATATTCCACGTGACTTGTTAAAATGTAATGTGCGTAAGGTAATAATAATGTGTAGGCGGCGAAAGTTGCGAGCAAATTATTTTACTCTGTCGCCTGGCCGCCTCTTATAATTATTCTACGATCCGTGCTTTACGTTTGTATTTGCTTAATCATGCCACGAGTACATCGTAGTTTGGCGTAAGCTAACTAGATGTCGCGGCGTTATCGCATTCACTATCGCAATCACTTTACGAAATAATGCAGCGGTGAAGAGGGGACGAGAGGCAGCGAAATGCTCAAGGTCATTGGCTAGGGTAACAGCCTTAACTTTCAAGCTGTAAAAATCTTATCAAAACCGGCCCAGTAGGCCTCGCGGCATACATAACATTATACTACCATACAGAAAATAATTGTAATAACTACATTTTGGGCTTAATACAGTGACCGATACTTTAACACAATTTACAATTTTATTTATGAACTAGCTGTGCCCGCAACTTCGTTTGCGAGGACTACAGGATAACGTTGTGGACACGCAGTCCACACGCAAGTGGACGCACTATTTATAAAGAAAAGAGCTTTACTTCCGAATTTTGACTGAATCTTTTCACTGTGACTTTCCTCCTTTGGCGGTGAAACAAAGATATTAGATTGAGCTTCCTTTGGCTAGTCTCCGAAATATATTCGAAAAATAGCAGATAATTTGGACTAATACAGACTAGTCACTACGACTGGAGTTGAAAAGGAGGGTCGCCCACGAATATATTAATTCTTTCGCTTTTTCTTCTAGTTATGTTACAATAGAAGGCATTGGATTTTTATGTATATGCTTAGGACTTTCCTGAAATGTTGCTATTCACATTGAATATTATGAAAATAAAGTAAAATAAAAACTAAAATCCATCTCTTAAAATAAATTAAAAACCAAAATAATATATGGACCGACTCCAAATAGAACTGATTAAGAATGTTCTAGTCAATACAATTTTCTTCTTTTTAACTTTAATTTTGAAGTCGGTTTTTAGTTTTTATAAAACTTTATATTTCAGCAATTACCTCATTCATAATGTTTTCCCCTAAGGAATTTTTGAACGACTAAGTTGAACGACTATAACTCTTAAATTAACTGATCTATCTTGACTGTTATGATTTTCCTTTAAAGTTCGCAAAAAGCACTATTATCATGAATTTTTTCAGATTTTTAAGGCAATAGTTTAGCTTTTAGAGGGAGGTGGACGCCCTATTCGAACAAAACTTTGCACTTTAAAGTTTAATACTTCGCAAATTCCTTAATCGAAAAATAGTCTTAGCAACCCCTGAGTCATTTTAAAGGACCATTCAACGATACACCCCCAGTCCCCACAAGATGAGGTAGACGGTGAAAAAATAACAGTTCTCCAGGGTCAACAATCTCCAAGCAAAACCTCGACGGACAGACAACCAGACAGAAAATCAAACAGATTGTCATGTTGAAACTGTAAGGTTACACGATTAGGACTACGGAACCCTAAAAAGGAATTTCGAAATCAACAGAAGAGCCGCCTCGATGCTAAGCCGTGTCCGCGGAAGCTCCAGCAGTATCCTGCGTGTTGGAGGGCGAGTGGACTGCCCGTTTATGCAGCATTGGGTTCGACTGCACATAAGAAACCCTTAAATGCCTCTAATGTTACCTATTTATTTTTATCTTTTTGTAATTTTTATATTTGTGTAGCGTTATGGTGTTACTGACTCAACTGTATTGTTTGTGGTATAGACTTTGTCTGAAATTAATCTTTTGAATGAATTTGAAATCAGTTAATAATTGACGGAGTTTTCGGTTCCTTCTTATTCTATATTGAAATCAATCAGAAAAAGACACACACTAGAAGTGTCAATATGCCATGAGTTTTTTAGCAAGCGCGGCGAATCGAAAAAGTTTTTTCACCAGCATCAGAATTTAATGAATCAAAGCGCAAAAATTGCGCATGGCTGAGCATAATCTATTTGTAAAAACCACAAAGAAATCTTTGCAGTATCTTCGGAGATTAGCGTATATATACGACAGACAGAAAAGAATTAAAATAATTGCATTTGGTGTGTCCAGTATCGATTATAGAGTGCCTCCCAAAAACAATCTTTACTGTACAGAATTCGACCTGTTACAGATTTATTATAGTATAGATTATTTTCATTCATGTCAAAATCTAATTGGATGAAATAAAAAGTAATAGGAACAACATTCATACAGGCCATATACAACAAAAAACAAAAAAACAAAATAAGACGTTAAAAGAAAGCTGTGCTTTTTTGAAGTCGGTACCGTGTTTGGTAGGATCGTGAGTCTTTGTACTAGCAGTAGTACCTACCTATTAGTCATTTTATTACTGTGCTCAATAACAAACTTGTATTTATCACAACTTTTTAGAATAAGTAACTATTTATAAGGCTATTTTTAAAAAGAATAAAAACGGATTAGAGGGTAAAGTATTAGTTGTGTCTCATCAAGCTATTGTGGTGATATTTAATTAGTTCGTTTTTAAATAGTAGCGTAAGTATTTGAAAACGCTCTAGCGTCGGATAGGTATTCGTAGTGTATTTATATATAGGTAAGAGTCTATAACATGTTGCCGAAATGCATTTTGCCTTTTAGCATAAATTCGACAAAGCATTTGACTATTTAATTATTCGTCGGCTTATGAACTAAATACACTTAGGGCCGATTTTTCAATAGTCAGATATCTTCTAACTGACGATTAACTTTGACATGTTGACTGTTTTCGTATAGAATATGTGTCGCTCTTAAACGCTCATACTTATCTACTAAAGAACTTTATACCTCTAAATAAACACCTGTTCCGTACTTTCATTAGCATTAGATATTTATAGCACAAAAAATATTTCTTATTATTTTCTCTTTTCGAAACATATATTCAGAGGCACAAACCCAATTCCCAGCGCCGTGACAAAACGCAGTTACTAGTGCTGCCCTCTAGAAAAAAAAAAACTTTTCACATTCTGTCTTCAACTTGCAACGCGGCGCGCGGGCACCGTTTTCTAAAACCTTTTCGGAAAACTACTAAATTAGTGCTAAATCAAACCGTACACACAGATCGCTTCGAGAGACCAGAACCGGACACCAGATTGGAGGTACCTCCTAAAAAAAATTTTGAGGATACCAGGTGAGTGCCTCTGATTTTTAGAAGTAGGTAATTTCTCGTTTTCCCATACAACACCTTTGGCAACCTACAAATATCTTTATTTAGGTAGGTACATAACAAAATTAATCAATTGAAAGATTAGATGACAGATAATAAATAGTGAATATTGGACAACATCACATACATTGCTCTGATCCTAAGATAAGTAGCTACAGCACTTGTGTTATCAGAAACAACGAAGGTACCACAATACCCAGACCTGCGACAATATAGAAAAGTTCGTTTCCTACATTGATCCGACCGGGTATCGAACCCGGAACCTCAGAGATGGCAACACCATATAGTAGGCGTACTCGCCTTTCGGCTACGGAGGTCGTCAAAGATACGCATTATACATTAAAATATATTTTCTAATTCTATCAGATATGTTTCCGATTCTGTCCATTCGACGATATTAGCAGTTCATTCGATCAGTGACACAAATTTCATTTGTTGTTTAGACAAAATCTATTTTGGTCAGTAGTTTGTTCGATCAATAATGAAATAGTCACATATTTTTTCGACCGTAAGTTAAACGGCAAAATGCATTTCGGCAACCTGTGGTAGACTCAGGTTTTAAATACCCCTCTCGTACAGCAGATAGTGTTTATTTTTAAATATAGATACTTTTAACTACTATACCAATAATCTATCTCTAACCTTCACAAAACTTTTACTAGGGCGACTAAACACGAAAATACTTTAATCCATTAATAATTATCCATAATATAGGTAAAAAACAATTTGACTCTTCATTATAGGATTCGAACCCACAACAACCTGGGTTTGTGTCCCGGAACGCGAACCACAAGATCAGACGGTCGACCAGTTATATATAATTAAAAAAACGCGTGGTAAATAAAAATCATTTTTAACTTTAGCAATGGTCACTCAAATGAACACAATGATGGCATAAAGCGTTTAGATATAGTCTATACAATGTGATAGGGGCGGTAGTTCTAACCCGTTAAGGCTAAGTAGGATATCTAATTTTATCGAAAAAAATAATAATTTGGGGTGTCAAACTCCTACCCTCAATAAATAGCAGCCATTTTGGTTTTTTTCGAATGAATTCTGGTCTGCTTAACATTTTAGACCAGACCTAAGGTTTCATGTGCCGTAGAAATATGAGAGAAATAGCACAAGATAGCTAAAAGAACAGAGTAACTGACGAATAACTTAATTTTTGATAATTACGCCTTTTTCAGCTAGTAAAAAGACCATTTATATAATTATTTTGAAACAAAAACCAAAATTTTTTATTTTTTGCAGATTACATTAAAATAACCCCCATTAAACAGTTCTTAATTTGCATTATTTTAAAAGTATTCGAGTTTATCTAACGATATCAAAATTTTGGGATTTAACATTACTCAATTTAGGACCCTATTCAATGCTAATCAACGCATAATAAGAAGAAGGTAGATTTTGTGTGCTAGCGAGAGGTAAAACGATATCATTGTAGCGGATAAGGATAGAAAATACGTACAATGCACCAGAGAACCTACTATCATTGTAACAAAGGCAATATCAGGTCCCTGATGACATTTTCAATCGTTCAAAACCTGTGTCTTATCGATTTCATTACTTCTTTCGCAATTTTGATAAATTAGTTAAACAAGCCTTATTAAACAGCATTTAATATGAATTTTTTCGAAAGTATTTGAGTTTACCTTTCTTATAATACCAAAATTGACCATACTTACATAAAAAAAAATTAAGAACGAACGGTCGTTGTTAATGTTCTGTTTTTAGCTTTAAATGAAAGTGTAACACAACTTTCAAATAAACGCGCGCGCTACGCGCCCTGCGACACGCCTCCGTCGCTACTCACGCCAGTCTGTCTTGCGCAGGCGCCGCTTCCTCATTGGAACTACTCCTTGCCTAGCTTCCCCGATACACGTGTACGGGCGGTGAATCCTCAAAGGAACGCCGTCTGGAAGCGTTACTCGGTTTTCGCGTACAAGTGGTTTTTTTTTTCTAAAGTTTATTTTATTTGTGTTTGTTACAAAAGGCCAAAAAACTTATTTTATCACTTTTATTATGTTTATTTTTTGATTTTGAATAATTAATGTTGGCGATATGATCTAAAATGTGATTTATAAATTCATTAATAAACTAAAGATAAATAACACTTGAAAAAAACCATCGACCTCAGGTGGGACTCGAACCCACGCCCCATGCCGGGCGAGTGCTTCACCAACTAAGCCACCGAGGACGTCACGTGACACGATGAAATTTCTCAAGTGTTTCTTCTCGCTGTCGAAGCCAGCGTATCTCCGATCAATGTTGTAGCTATATGTATAGCTGAGTAGTATACTATAAAAATAATTTAATAAATGGTCTTTTTACTAGCTGAAAAAGGCGTAATCATCAAAAATTAAGTTATTCGTCAGTTACTCTGTTCTTTTAGCTATCTTATGCTATTTCTCTCATGTTTCTGCGGCACATGAAACCTTAGTTATGGTCTAAAGTGTTAAGCAGACCGGAATTCATTCGAAAAAAACCAAAATGGCTGCTATTAATTGAGGGTAGGAGTTTGACACCCCAAATTATTTTTTTTGTCGATAAAATTAGATATCCTACTTAGTCTTAACGGATTGGAACTACCGCCCCTATCACATTGTATATCTAGATTTTATTTTTAATATAAAAAAAGTTTAATAAAAAACTAAAAACCGACTTCAAAATGAAACTAAAGAGCGAAAAATAATATTGACTAAAACATACCTTAACAGTTCTTTTTGGAGTCGGTGCCAGCCATCGAGAGTTAAAATGTGTTCATTCGCACCGACTCCAAAAAGAACTGATTAGGTATGTTTTAGTCAATATTATTTTTCGCTTTTTAGTTTTATTTTGAAGTCGGTTTTTAGTTTTTTATTAAACTTTTTTTATTTTACAATTTTAAGTGTTAAGTCCTCTATTTTTTCCCTCCTAACTTCGCCAAAAATTACTTTACAGCAAAGTAAACTTAACTAATGTTGGTCCTCTATGGACCCCCCATCCAATGGTATGATAAAAATAAGGTGTTATATAGGGTCAATTTTTCGACGAAAATTTTTAAGTCTTAAGAAAAGGGTTTACCTACACTCCAACCAGAACGGCGGCTATTTTGGTGTCGAAACCATAAGATACGGTCTCGCGTTAAATAACAGGTTAAATTAAGAAAGGAACTTTCAAATTTTTTTTCGTTACTGGGTGTGCGGGTACGCCCCCAGTAAATAAAAATTGGCGGTCTGGTACCTCATAAGCTCCACGTCTGCTCAACACACTGCGAAATACGTTCTGTCGACAAATTGCAGTATTATCTTCTAACTCCTATCCGTTAAGGAGTTCTGTGGCTTCCATCATCAGGTCAGCAACATGACATGATGATTACCAGACCCAAAAATCAGCATCGAGTCAGAAAATATATGCAAAACATTATGGGTGCCTATAAAAATTGAGGGTTGCCCTCGATTTCCCAGGGATCCCATCATCAGAATCTGACTTGGTGGAAATGGGACCACCTCGGGAGTATACCCTTTCAAACTAAAAAATAAATTTTGAAATCGGTCCATAATTGACGGCGTAATCGCGTAACATAGATACAAAAAAAAAAAAACAACATTCAGACGAATTGAGAACCTCCTCCTTTTTTTTGAAGTCGGTTAAAAATGCGTTAAAATATACAAGCATAAGCCGAGAGAAAGAGCACTATTCATTATCAATTGTCTTGGAAGTCCATTGCTAGGCACATGCCTCCCCTATAGAGACGTATTTTTGAATCATTACAAATGAATCCTGAATTCGAACACGAATATGATTCGTGTTCGAACTATATTTCTATTGTAACTCGATTTTACGCATTTTTAAATAACTCGAATAAGGTGGTGCTACTAAATTGAAATTATTGTAATGTCTGTAGTCAGATCTGGCCGGCCAATGTGGCCTGTTCAATAATCACCCCTATCAATCAACCCTAATTACCGACAGGTTATTAATCTGAACTACCTTTGGGATTTTACCTTTTGTTTTGGCGCAATGGTATCCAGTCGACAATTTTATAAAGCACGTTATCTTTATTCGAAAAAAAAACGTCGGATATGCATCTTTATATTCTTGTATTGTCTTGTCTCTTTAAAGGCATACATAACTTGACAAAAATACACAAAAGAAAAAGATGGAATGTTACAAAAGTTTCGGAACATGCTTGGGAGTAATTCATATCCCTTGGGGGTGCTTTATTACTGGACTTCTGCTTGATACTGTTTATTAAGACAACCTGTATACTGGCAACTGCTTACAACTGCTTGTTAAACATTTACATAAAGGGTGTCTCGTAAAGACCACGTCACTTTATCACCAAGAAAACAAAAAAAATAGTTCAAAGACTCGCTTGAATATTTGCATAAAGTTTAGGCGTAATCTTTACAAAACATCCTGATCTAGATACTTTGATATTTTGATCTAAACTCGGGTCGCGCACAAATGTTTGCGTGGGTCCATTGGTATTCAATTGTAGTCTTTTTTTTTCAGAGCATACAGGTTAACTTCACTGTCCATAATTTGTGATTTAAACAGAGTTAGAGTTCGTTTTTGAAAACTGAACTAGTAACGTATCTCTCGTCTCGTCAAATCTCGTCTTTAGATTTGACCATCTGCGCAGATCTCGAAACTGAACCTGTATTCCTACATTTTGTCATTAGTTTGTGTACATAATTGTGTCTTTTGTGGCCTGTGAGTGGAGGAAAAATTATATAAAATAAAATAAAGAGTTTTTATGGTTGAGTAAATTAAATTTAAATTTTGTTAATTCAACCACACACACAAAACACTTCAATTACCTACATTAAAATACATCTGGGCGGTAACCACGAATTTTTAAAACAATCTCAAATCTGTCAAACATCAAATCTGTCAAATTTTGTATTTTACCAAAATTGACAGATTTGACAGCTTTGAGATTGTTTTAAGAGTTCATGGTTACCCGCTGATGACCAAAGAGCGAGGATATCGTGATTGGAAAATCCGGTCGTTAAGGATTGTTATTACTATTTCTCTGAGCTTAGAAAAAATTTGAATAAAATAAAAGTATTTAAATGAAACTACTTTTACGGATTATTTCGCGATTTATTAACATTTTATTTAACCTGACGTTTCGAACACTTTACAGCGTTCGTGGTCACAGGTAGACTAAGGTGTTATTCGTCTTTACAATATTTTGAAAAAACTATAAACTACCGTCACTCAGTTAATATTGATTTGTGTTCCTATCTACGCAAAAAGAGCTAACTGTATCTAGAGGTCTTGCAGTGCGGGGCCTAGCATGGGATTTCGTTAAAACAGGATCCCATGCTGGTGGTATTTTCCAACCATCTTCTCTGTTGAAATTCGGGTGTCTTCTAATTTCAATTGCCTCCCGTAACATGCGAGGAACAAATCGTCGTTCTCTTGCAAGGACTTTAGGCTGGTCAAATCGTATGAAATGGTTGGGTGTATCTAAGGCATGTTCACACACTGCAGACTTAGTATTCCGTCTATGTTTGATGTCGGCTATATGTTCTTTTACCCGCACGCCTATACTTCGTTTTGTTTGACCGATATAGGAGAGCCCACAGTCACATTCCAGTCTGTACACCCCCGCATCTTGAAGAGGTATGTTGCACTTGACAGGTGGTAAAAATTGGTTAATCTTTTTCGGCGGCTTGAAGTAGGTTTTGATTGAAGCGCGCTTCAAAATGTTTCCAATCTTGTCAGTGACACCCTTCATATAAGGTAGTACAGCAGGTTGGCG
The DNA here is from genome assembly GCA_950371115.1 of Anania fuscalis. Taxonomy (NCBI): domain Eukaryota; kingdom Metazoa; phylum Arthropoda; class Insecta; order Lepidoptera; family Crambidae; genus Anania; species Anania fuscalis. The sequence continues at coordinate 21,910,341 of OX493326.1, read as the reverse complement.
TTCGACGGTGGAATGCTTGACCCGGGGTCTGGAACGACGTGGTACCGGCAACTGGTTTTCCCGTAGTACCTTCCTGACATGCTGGAGCTCGCCAGCCAGGTGTTGGTCGTCACAGATACCCCTTGCTCTCTGAAACAACGATTTGCCTACGGTAGCCAACTGTCGAGGATGATGGTGAGAGGCACCATTGAGGTATTTATCTGTATGGGTGGCTTTACGAAAAACTGTATGACTAAGAGTATGATCCGGATTCCTAGTAAGTAAAATGTCTAAGAAAGCTAGTTTATTGTTTGCCTCAATTTCCATAGTAAATTTGATTTTTGGGTGGATTGAATTTAAATGTTCTAGAAAAGCAGAGACTTGATTGGTGGGTAAAATTGTAAAAGTATCATCTACGTACCGTTTATAGAACCTGGGTGTTATAGGTGATGTGCCTAGAGCTCTGGCCTCGAAGTCCTCCATGAAAATGTCTGCGACAACAGGTGATACTGGAGAGCCCATAGCCACACCATCTACTTGTACATAGAATTCATTGTCCCACAGTAAATATCCCGATGTTAGGCAATGTTCCAATAGTTCCGCATATTCTATAGGCATATCAAGTTCAACTAACTTCCTTTTAGTAATTTCAATGCAGTCCTGTACTGGTAAACTTGTAAATAGGGACTGTACATCAAAACTGACCATAGTTTCATTATCCGCTAGGTGTAGGTGTTTAACCTCGCTGATAAAATGGTAGGAATCCTTCACATGTGCTGTAGTTGTTCCTCTTAGCCGAGATAGTGATCTAGCTACGTGCTGAGCCAGTCTGTAGGTTGGTGTATCAATCTGACTCACAATAGGACGTAGCGGGACATTTGGTTTGTGTATTTTTGGCAACCCATATAATTTTGGTGGTTTTGCGCACGAAGGTATTAGGTATTGAGCATCTAGACTTAAACTTTCACTATGTTTTCGCACTAAGTCACTGGTTTTCTTTAAAACTTTGTTGGTTTGATCTATTTTAACCCGTTTGTAAGTGGTTTCGTCCGCCAGTAACTGTGACATTTTTTGCTTATAGTCCGATGTGTCCATTACAACCGTTGCGTTTCCTTTGTCCGCACGAAGGATAGTTAATTCTGGTTTAGTTTTTAGGTTTTTTAAAGCTATATATTGAGTACGAGAAAGATTTGACTTCGGTACTTTGCTATGTCTTAGGACTGATGATATGTCTTGGCGTAATGCTTCCGAGTCTTCTTTCTTTAAATTAAATTAAATTATTTTTAACTAAACAATCCTCCACGCTGCATATTATTTCTTCATAAGGAATTTGACGCGGTGTTACGGCAAAATTTAATCCAAATTTGAGTACCTCAATGGTATCGCTATCCAATGTTTGTTTTGATAAATTGACAACTGCCCGATTGTCTGTGGTCGATGTGACGTTTGACGCGTTTCGTTTTACAAGATTTTGGGTTGACTTTGACAGTTTGTTGTATTTGAAAATCTGTTTTATTTTGCATTCATTATATTTTGAAGACTCGCGTCTATTTAGTATTAGAATGCATTCATCAAAATCTAGTTGGGACAGTTGTAATTTTAAATCCTGACACAAACTTTCGATGGTGGTATTCAAATAGATAAGGTCGGAATGGTGTTGATGTATGAGATGACGGAGCAATTTTTGACTTGCCTGGTTTAAGATCTTCGCGCTCCCACGTATGTCTCTCTTCGGTGTTATTTGGACACATCGTGGGATGAGGTTATGGTCTCTGCACCTCTTGAGAAAATTTAAAGATGATAGTTTTCTCGCACGCTTTGTCTTTAGATCTTTCAACCGGCGAATTTTATTTGCGGTTTCCAGTCCGTACTGGTTCACATACTGTTGTCTTTTATTTACGCGAACACGATACATTTAAATGAAACTACTTTTACGGATTATTTCGCGATTTATTAACATTTTATTTAACCTGACGTTTCGAACACTTTACAGCGTTCGTGGTCACAGGTAGACTAAGGTGTTATTCGTCTTTACAATATTTTGAAAAAACTATAAACTACCGTCACTCAGTTAATATTAATTTGTGTTCCTATCTACGCAAAAAGAGCTAACTGTATCTAGAGGTCTTGCAGTGCGGGGCCTAGCATGGGATTTCGTTAAAACAGGATCCCATGCTGGTGGTATTTTCCAACCATCTTCTCTGTTGAAATTCGGGTGTCTTCTAATTTCAATTGCCTCCCGTAACATGCGAGGAACAAATCGTCGTTCTCTTGCAAGGACTTTAGGCTGGTCAAATCGTATGAAATAATATCGCGAAATAATCCGTAAAAGTAGTTTCATTTAAATGTATCGTGTTCGCGTAAATAAAAGTAACTGAATAATACTCTATGGAATCATAATAAAAATTTATTGCTCCTCTTACACCCTGTATGCCTAACATGTACTTAATTTGTGTTAATGTCGGGGCTGCTTCTGAAAACGACTTTAACTAAAGTATCTATTTGAAAGTTTATCACAACGTGTTTTTTTTATGATTATCCGTAATTTTGCGCAGACGCCTAGCGTGAAAGAATGTGTTTGTCGAACAAAAAAATACTCTGTCGTTTGATGAGAGATATAGAGTTATATTGAAATATTTTTGGAGTTAAATAATCTTGTTTTGTATTGCGGGCACTATTGTCAACTTAACTAAAAAGTTTAAGGTCATTCAACTTATTTTCAACTCTAAGTCCGACACATAGAGACCAATATCAATTGAGCATGTTTGACGTTTTGTGGTAGGTTGATAAGCTGTTTTTGTACATCATGAGTAACTTACGAGAAACAATTTTCTCACATTGACAGAATCAGCCCTAAAATCTTAGATTCTAATTTCGGTACTAATAAGGTTAGTGTGATGATGAAGAATGTAGCAGAAGTCCGCGGCGCCCGGAGCCCTGGTGGCTTGATTACGGACAATTTATCCGGCACTGTCCGTAAGTACGTGCCAGGTCTCTGGGTGCCTGCCATCGAAGGAACCACCATGCTCAAGGATCTGCAAATGGGAGGGAGGGGAGGGGGAGGGGTACTGTCGTCATCGTAAACGGGGAATGTATGCCATTAATCGTCGAGATCATCTGTCTTTAGAAGTCCACTTCAGGATATAGCGACTTTGGCGAGTGACTTTACTCTTAATTTATGCCGTTGCCTGATACAAAAATTTGTCAGCGACAGTCTAACTCCGATGAGTTTAGGTTCCACCAAATGGTTTCAAAATAAGCGACAATGTAAACATCAATATCGTGAAATTACAAGCGATCGTGGTCAAAAATATGTTTATGATTCTGAAAAAACAAGTAGTCAGTAGTAGTAAAGACTTATCTTGTTCTGGGTTACAATTTCATAATCTAACACTTGACCCGAAACCAGAGATTAATATTTGAATACATTTTTTTTAATTTTATTTATTTAGGACAACCAACAAAACATTCACTTAGTACATCAATTTCACTTATACGGATATCCGTATATAGGTATATAGGTTTCATTCTAAAGTGAAGTCTTAATTATAGGCTGCCACGGCAAGCAATACAATCATGTTAACTGTGTATTATTAGCCTAAAATAATGTTCCACACCAAATCACAGGCATCTGCATCAGCCCTGCGATAATTGGCACTTATCTTGGGTTCGAAAATAATTTCACTGATGCAGAGCCATAAGACAAGATACAAGTATAATGATATTAAGCTTCTTTTTTAAATATGATATCTTATCATATTACATAGAATTTCTGTTTCACAAAGTTATAGATTTAACAAAGGCTCTCAGTTTACTAAATATGTCAATGCTAGTGCCTTTAGAGACCTTATTGTATACATTTTGCATGCGGTTCACAGAGGAAAAGTGACCCAGATTACTTTTGAACGGTTTTGTAGCAAACAAGACATATCTGGAAAAGCGAGGTAGTTTACGTGGTATATTAAATTTGATTTTGGATACCAACAGTGGACAGTCTATCTGATTGTTGATCAACTTATGCAGAAATTTTAAATCGGTGACCTCTCTACGACTTTCTAAACTCTGGAGCTTAAAATGTGCTAAGCGTTGCTTATACGATGGTAGTTTCTTAGCCTTAAGATGTTGAAAAGCTAAATGCCAAAGAAATCTCTTGTTTACTGATTCAATTCTTTTTTTGTGTACATCATATTTTGGTGTCCAAGCTGTGCAGCAATATTCGAGTACTGACCTAACAAGACAGTTAAAGACACATATTTTACTGTGGGCCGACTTAAACTCTTTACAATTACGTAGTACAAATCCTAGCAATTTAAAGCTTCTATTAACAATATTATCAATGTGAGTCCTGAACATCAGTTTATTATCAACGATGACACCTAAATCTCGAATTGTATCAACCTCCTCCAAAATATGATTACATAATTTATAGGAAGAGAAGTGGGGGATTTTTTTTCTGGAAAAGTGCATGAAATAGCATTTGTTAGAGTTCAGTTTTAGAAGATTATCCTCACACCATATGGCAAATCGATCGAGGTCTTCTTGTAATAATACAACATCGATATCATCAACAATGTGTTTTACAATCTTTAAGTCATCAGCGTATAAGTAACATTGAGAGTAATGAAAACAGGATGTCACGTCATTGATAAATAGGTTAAAAAATAGTGGTCCCAAGTGCGAACCCTGTGGAACCCCTGATGACGTCACATACACATTAGATTCATAGCCATTAACAACTACTTTCGATCTTCTGTCCAAGAGATAGGAGTGACACCATTGTAGTAAGTGGCCAGTTATTCCATACTTTGTCAATTTTTCGGTCAAGATATTTATATTAACTAGATCGAAAGCCTTGCTAAAATCGGTGTATATAACGTCAGCAGAAGCCCGAGAGTCTACTGCGTCTACAACATCTGATATGAAACTAACTAAATTGGTCGTTGTAGATCGAGACTTAACAAACCCGTGCTGTTGCGGAATAATTAAGTGCCTGACGTGCCAATATATTATTGGGCATATCAGGGATTCAAATACTTTTCCAAATACTGAAAGAATGGATATAGGTCTAAAGTTTTCAATATTTGATTTATCCCCAGACTTATGAACGGGTACGATACGAGCCTCTTTCCAACGAGTAGGAAATACTCCAAGTAATAATGATTTATTAAATATTAAGGAAAGAGGCCAGGCCAGTACATCAGCACATTTTACCGCGAAATATGGCGATATACAATCGGAACCGGCACCTTTTTTGTCATCTAATCGTTTAAGAGCATGCTTAATCTCATCAGTAGTAAAAACAATTTTGTCAATAAAGTTAGATGTAATGGCTTTACCGATTGTCATTTTAGTAGAATTAATGTTTGCTTTATTTGTTTGATATACAGAGGAAAAACATTGAGCAAAGAGTTCGCATATCTCGGGGCCACTAGTAGTAGATCGATTTTTGTAGTACATTCTAGAGGGATAACTGTTGCTGTTTCTATTTTTTTGTTTAATAAAAGACCAAAACATTTTTGGGTTATTTTTTATAGTTGATTCCAAGGCAGACAAGTATTTATTATAGCTGTTGTTTATCATAGCAGTTGATCTGTCTCTTAGTAGTTCGAAAGACATTAAATCAAGTGGGTTTTTAAATTTAGAATACCTCTTTCTATATTTTAACTTCTCCCGTAAAACATGAATAATGGCTTTATTGAACCAAACAGGATAGTGGCTAGAGGAACTAGGGGAGGATCGAGGTACATGTTGCTTTATTGTTTCATGGATAATGTTATAAAATTTATCTACCATGGTATCAACTGAAAGGCAATTACAGAATTCGACATCCCACTCTACAGATTTCAAATGTTTAATTATACTTTCGTAATCGGCTTTGTAAAATTTATAAACGAGATTAGTATTAGGTTGCAAATAAACGTTACTTACATTTTGATTGATTTCGAATTCTAAGGGAGGATGGTACAGGTCAGCTTTAATTAAGGGCGATATGCAATTTTGAACATAATTAACTGAAATGTTCGATAAAATTAAATCCAGTATTTTATTTTTATTATTAGTTACATGATTATATTGCATTAGACCGTTAAAAGATATAAAATCGAGTAGCAAGTTCACATAAGTACTGTTTTGGTCGCAATTTGCGGCTAGTGGCGAGTCCGGGTGACCAGACCACTGGATGCAACTCTGATTGAAGTCACCGAGTATGAGCGAATGGCTGCTATTTGCAAGAACACTGTTGCTGTTATTTATAAAGTGTTCCAAAATGTGTTCTTGTATAGGAGATGGAAGATATACTCCGCATATAAATAACTGCTCGAGTTTGTTATTTATTTTTATATCTAGACCGACCCATACATCTTCACATTTGCTTTCAAATTTTGCTAGTCTGTATGATGTCCAGCGCTTAGAAACAGCAATCAAAGTCCCACCTCCCGACTTGCCACTATGAAAACCACTTGTTTCTCGATCCCGCCTATATACAAAATAACGACTGTCAAACAATTCCGAATCTTTAACGCTACTATTTAACCAGGTTTCGCATATTACTATCACGTCGTAATCACTAGTCACTATATTATTTAAAAAATCTAAGGTTTTTGTTCTAAGTCCTCTAACATTTTGAAAGTAAATTTTTAGGTAGTTTTGATCACTGAATGTTCTAAGAAAAATAACTATCTCAAGATAGGCTCAATAAATCTGATGAATGTATGTACCTCAAACAAGTTTTTTCAGTGACTCGGTATTGCGCACAAATATTGCTTCGGTGGACTCCGACTTACGTACGAACACCTTTCCGCCGCGAACCCAAACAAACTTGTATCTCAACTCCTTGGCACGAAGTCGTGCTGCAGCGTGTAAGGATTTGTTCTCCGGAGTAAGATTTTCAACCACATATATTGGCGTTTTCTTATCGTCAATTCCGAGGTCACTACTGGTCAGTTTTTCCTGCTTGTGGTCTTTGTTGTATCGAATGACAGCCGCTAAAACACAGTCCCTGATGCGAGGGGTCGCAAACTTGACTAGTATTGATCGGGGACGAGTGTTATTTGTATTTATTTTAGCAATACGTGAACAAAAAGCTACGTCAGTCTCGCTCACAGGATACTTTATAACGTTACATAATTGCTTGACAATCGAAAGTACGTTCTCCGTCCGGTGTTCCGGCACGCATTGCAATTCGAGGTTGGTGGCCCTTGACATCTGGTCGAAGTTATTCAATCGGCTAGTCAGCCCATCCACTTCCGAGCGCAGTTGCTCATTTTCTTTCAGTAGTTTAACACTGTCCTTAGAGCATGTTGAGATATCACGCTTAAGGCCATCGAACTGGTCACTTAAAAAACTTAATGAGTCTTGAAACGACACTAACTGGTCACGCAATTCGCTCAGACTAGTGTTTAAAGTACGGTTCAGTTCGCTCATACTGTCCCTAATGGCGCATCGCAGCTCATCTCGAATTATTTCTCTTATATCGGCCCGAGAAACGTAGTCAGATGATCTGCTGATCGATGTTGTAGGCTCGGGTCTATTTTGAACCTTACGCCGGGTGACAGTGTTAAACGTTAACTCGGCTAGCCCTGTAGGTGTCGACGGACGAGCTGGGACGTTTGTGTTGTCGTTCTTAGGCTGCTTATTTAAGCATCCGGGGCACAACCAATTGGATTTAAATGATTCGGTTGTTACGTTAACGTCAGACACGGACAAATTTAGGCATGACAAGTCGTAGCTATCACTGCATTTAATGCATGTTAGGTAATCCTTATTGTTTATCGAAGTACAGCAAGCGGCACAGTTCATTGTGGTTCCAGTTCTATTAATGCGTTCGTAGCAATGTTAACCCCTCTCCTCTCCGTAGCACGCTACGCTTCGTAGCACCTGATTTCTCGTAGCGGCGATTGCGCACAGCCAATGAGGAGAATAAACCCCACCAGCAATGTGAAACGTCACAGGCCCGAGCGGGAACAAAAATAAGGTCTTGTCTCCTTTCTTCGAGGGGGGGCGCGGCGCTGCTAACAGGATCCGTGAGCCACTTGCTTATATGAATTTATTTGTCAACACTAAGACCGCAATATTACAGAAAAGGCAATTACGATTCACAGATTATATGCACAAAGTATAAATTAGAACTATAACTTCTCAAAGATTTGGGAAAAAAACTTGCGACACGTCTACACTCGTTAACGTTATGGACGAGAAGGGATCTATCTACATCTAGATCTACATCTACAACTTTATGTTTAAGCATGCAAGGTTTAAAGTGGCGCCGAAATAAATCCGGACTGCCCGGGCAGGGACAGGGATTTCCCTTTAGGCTTAGCCGACTGCCCGGGCCAGTGCCAGTGTGACTCCTGAAGCTATAAATTGATCAACATCAACCTAAAGGATGAAACTTGCCAGGACATCGGCAAGCTTCGAGTTTGTAGAGCTATGTCTCTATCTCTAGAGATAGCGTTATTTCTATGTCTGACGTCATAAGTTTGACAGAGACCTCGTTCTGCTTAACCTTTTTTTTTTTTTTTGGTGCGCAGGAAAAATGCATTTCGCATACCTACCGCCGCGGGGGCAGCGGTAGGTTATGTGGGACTCCCTCGTCATCTTACAACGGCTTTGGCCGCTGTGCCATGACGAAGTATCACCCACTAAAAAACCTGCGGTGTACCACGCAACGTATGCGAGTAACACATGGGGACCCGTGTTCTGGTTTCCGTCCATGCGTCACAAACATACGGCATGCCATGCCGGGCCTCAGGCATAGGGAATAGGTGATCCTGTACACACGGGATCACCCCAGACTGGCAGACTGTGCAATGTGAGCTAAGGGCCCCCGCCCCGCACCCACTAGTCCGCTAGAAGGGGGAAGCTGAGCGTGGCACAACGCCGTCTCCTCCGCCCTCTTCTACGACTTCGGATCGGGTCAGCAAGGGTTTAAGCTTCCCAGCCCGATCCGTGGCCACCCTTTGCGACGACATAGTGTCGCAACAAAAGGCCGCCCACGTCTTACTCCCACTCGCTGCCCAGCATAGCTTGAACCATACTGGGAAGCGAGAGACACCACCAACCGCAGGGTCAGCGCCCTGCAGCCAGGTCGCGGGTCATCCCCGCGACCACCGTCTAGGCAGCACGAGTAGGGAGTCATCACCCCCCACAAGTGCCGCCCCAAGACGCATCCACGAGCGGGCTGCTTAAGCCCGCCGGGAGCGTCTTCCGCAGAGTTTAGCCGTGAGCTAGCAATAACCCGAAGGAAATTACTAACCCCCGTTGCCCAGGGTGAACCAGGACAGGATGCTACTCCTTGCACCCGATCGTAACCGAATGTAATTAGTAACACCCCGCCGCACGAGTAGGTTACTCTAAAACCCCTCGTTCTGCTTAACCTAATCTTTCTTAAAATGAGCGGCTACTGTGGGTGCTAAGAGGTTTGTGTAGTGCCGAATCGCGTTACGAGTAGGTATTTGTAAAAAAATTATCTGTTTCACGCCTCTCTGCCTCCTTCGTGCGATAGAGAGAGTTACAAATCCAAGAGGCGATTGCTTGCTTTTCCTTCTGAAATTAATATTGTTTCGGGTGATAACGTTTCCACCCCCCGAAACCTTTATGAAATGAGGCAATTTGGGTGTCATTCGATTCAAAAAATGCTCGAGGTAGTTTTTTCAGTTAAAAAAAGTTTAATAAAAAACTAAAAACCGACTTCAAAATGAAACTTAAAAGCGAAAAATAATATTGACTTAAACATACCTAATCAGTTCTTTTTGGAGTCGGTGCCAGCCATCGAGAGTTAAAATGTGTTCATTCGCACCGACTCATTCACTCATTTTGAAGTCGGTTTTTAGTTTTTTATTAAACTTTTTTTATTTTATAATTTTAAGTGTTAAGTCCTCTATTTTTTCCCTCCTAACTTTGCCAAAAATGACTACATCAAAGTAACCTTAACTGATATTGGTCCTCTATGGACCCCCCATCCAATGGTATGTTAAAAATAAGGTGTTATAATGGGTCAATTTTTCGACGAAAATTTTTAAGTCTTAAGAAAAGGGTTTACCTACACTCCAACTAGAACGGCGGCTATTTTGGTGTCGAAACCATAGGATAAGGTTTTGCGTTAAATAACAAGTCAAGTTAAGAAAGGAACTTTTAAATTTTTTTTCGTTACTGGGTGTGAGGGTAAGCCCCCAGTAAATAAAAATTGGCGGTCTGGTACCCCATAAGCTCCACGTCTGCTCAAAACACTGCGAAATACGTTCTGTCGACAAATTGCAGTATTATCTTCTAACTCCTATCTGTTAAGGAGTTCTGTGGCTTCCATCATCAGGTCAGCAACATGACATGATGATTACCAGACCCAAAAATCAGCATTGAGTCAGAAAATATATGCAAAACATTGTGGGTGCCTATAAAAATTTAGGGTTGCCCTCGATTTCCCAGGGATCCCATCATCAGAATCTGACTTGGTGTAAAGGGGATCACCTCGGGAGTATACCCTTTCAAACTAAAAAATAAATTTTGAAATCGGTCCATAATTGACGGCGTAATCGCGTAACACACATACAAAAAAAAAAACAACATTCAGACGAATAGAGAACCTCCTCCTTTTTTTGAAGTCGGTTAAAAATATGGATATTGAGATGCTAATAACTTTTGTTAAAAGCAATCATTTCTTTAAAATAAAAACGTAGGGCCTTACTTATCTAATATATCAACAACATGTAAAAAAAACAAATATTATCAACGGACTATGTTTAAGGGGGGGGGGGGGGGACGTTATCGCTTTTTGTATGAACATTTTCAGCTTTCAGATTGTAAGTACATTTGCAATGATGCTAAGTTAGAAGATTCATTGACTCTGATTAGAGCTTGGTGAATATAATAATATATTGTGGCGTTCGTTACCCGATTAAAATCTTTTTTCGTGCAAGTTAGAGTACAAAGGACAAACGAGATGACGAGACATCTGTGGTTAGGTATACACCACAGCCACACATGTTTTATCTTAAACCTCCTTTTTATGTATTTATTTAATTCGCTAAGCTCTGAGAGGAGTCACCTAAGCGACTTCCATGTTAGCTACGATGTAACTTGTACGATGTAAACGATTTATTGCCATGAAAGTTGGAATGTAAATTCCTACTTGCTTATTGCCATTGTTACTTGTTTATTTAGAGTGAATCTTGTTATTGCCTTTTTGAACAGTTATATACTGTTTTTAACAGTTAAGGCCGTTCCCCTAGCCAATGACCTTGAGCATTTTGCTGCCTCTCGTCCCCTCTTCACCGCTGCATTATTTCGTAAAGTGATTGCGATAGTGAATGCGATAACGCCGCGGCATCTAGTTAGCTTACGCCAAACTACGATGTACTCGTGGCATGATTAAGCAAATACAAACGTAAAGCACGGATCGTAGAATAATTATAAAAGGCGGCCAGGCGGCAGAGTAAAATAATTGCTCGCAACTTTCGCCACCTACACATTATTATTACCTTACGCACATTACATTTTGACAAGTTACGTGAAATATTTTGGAAAAACATAATAAATTAGCCGTGAATAAATAAGGTTACGAAAATACATAAATTATAGCGACAACCCCTATAGTTTATTTTGTCAGTTATTTAAATATTTTTGGCAGAACAAAATACTAAAATTTAAATATTGTTTTCTAGCAATTACCTACCATGCTACGTTTATTAATAAATGGTTTTTAATGATACTAGAATTTAAAAGTGTAATTTTTCTTTATTGAATTTAAAAATAAAACAATAAAACAAACAAAGTATGAATTGAAACAAAATTTACCAACTACAGGTGGGATTCGAACCCTCGCCCATTGGATCTTGAAAGGCGGGCGAGTGCATTTCCAAGTACGCTACCAAGTCACTAGCTGTTAAGTCGAAATCTTCAAGTGTTTCTCGCAGATTTTTTTTTATCAATGATGCAGCATTGAACAGGCAATTTGCGGATACTACACCCGATAGAAATATTGTTACAATTTGTGTGCCCATAAACTCTATCATGAATTCGTGAGATATTTTATTTATAGGTTTTTGTCATTTATATAAAGTATCTGATTTTATGTTATAAATAGTTTCGGTTTTTATTTGTTTTATCTTAAGATTTAAAACTGTTAATTTTTCTTATCAAATCTAAAAGTAAAACATAGTAAAAATTAAAAAAAAAACTTGAAAAAGTTACTGCTTCAAGTGAGATGCGATCCCACGACCTCGGATTACCGGGCGTGTGTTTCCTCTACTAAGCTATCCAATCACTAATCGATTTGGCGAAATCTTTTAAGTGTTTCTGTCGAAGCCATCGTTTTTTCTAATCAATGTTGCGGTATACTACCGTAGTTAGCTAAGTATAGAGTGTGGCAATGTGGCCAGCCTTTTGGTGATAATAATCTAATAATAGTGATTTTATATTGTGGGCATTTTCGCCAGTAGACGTCCCTTCGCTTTTTACGATGTCTCACGACTTTTCACTGTAATTATTAAAAAAACTATGTGGTTTATTAGAAAAATTAAATAATGACATAGAAGGTTGTACATTAATGTGTACTTCTAAACATTTGAAATAGAAGGAATCATGTATTATCATTTAAAAATAAATGTTTAAAATTAAAAGATGGTGATTTTTTGCATTCCCCATACAGACTAGTCGAAGTTTAAAAGGGTCAATATCAACAAATGCGATTTTTTGTCAGTTTTGATGGCAAATTTTGTTTTTGAGTTTTTATACGAAATAAATATATAATACTAATCTTTAGGGTAAAACATAACATATGTGAAATTGTGCCACCTAATTTTAACATAACGCCACCGAATTCCGCCACCGAAACTAAATATCACTAAAAAAAATTCGTTAGATGCTTGTAAGGATCTCAATAGATGACCAGGGGGTCTAGCGCGAAATGTACCCTCCAAATGTTCGGATCCGACCGATCCCCGACCGAAGGTTTGATTGGAACCTTAACGCGAAAGAACATCGAAATCGCGGGATTCCATCGAGGCCACAGACAATTGTAAAAGAGTATCATAATGAATTATACTAAGTGCTAGTGTTATTCCTTTGTATTAAAATTTTACCGGTTTTGTAAAAGTCTCTTGCCAATTCAAAATATTAGCAAACTAATGCGTAAACATGGTTTCTATTAACAGAAAAATGTTAAAATGAAACTACTTTTACGGATTATTTCGCGATTTATTAACATTTTATTTAACCTGACGTTTCGAACACTTTACAGCGTTCGTGTTTTATTATTATTACTCCATAGGCCGAAAACCTCTCGCCTCTTGGGCGGTAATGACCGGCAGATGCACATTTGGCCGGGTTCAGGGCAAAAGAGAGAGAAATCGGCGGACGATGCGTGCGGTATCAAGCACCACCGCTTTCTGCATCTTTGCTGGAAGCGAGCCGCCGATGAATCCCAGCCTTTTCAGGTGTGAACCTAATGTGGCTGGGATTAACCCGTTTGCCGATATAACAATTGGTATGATTTCAGTGGACGCCACTTCCCACATTTCGGTAACCTCGTGTACTAGGTCCAAGTACTTGCGTTGCTTTTCGGTCTCGGCCTTCACAAGGTTCTCGTCATGAGGGATAGTGACGTCCACTAAAAACACCTTCGATTGCGCCCGGTCCATCAGCACTATATCAGGCTTATTCGCAAGAATAGTCCTGTCAGTGATGATGGGCCGGTCCCAGTAGAGCCGGATACTGTCACTTTCGAGTACTGGCTCCGGCGAGTACTTATTATTCTCCCATAGGCCGAAAACCTCTCGCCTCTTGGGCGGCAATGACCGGCAGATGCACATTTGGCCGGGTTCAGGGCAAAAGAGAGAGAAATCGGCGGACGATGCGTGCGGTATCAAGCACCACCGCTTTCTGCATCTTTGCTGGAAGCGAGCCGCCGATGAATCCCAGCCTTTTCAGGTGTGAACCTAATGTGGCTGGGATTAACCCGTTTGCCGATATAACAATTGGTATGATTTCAGTGGACGCCACTTCCCACATTTCGGTAACCTCGTGTACTAGGTCCAAGTACTTGCGTTGCTTTTCGGTCTCGGCCTTCACAAGGTTCTCGTCATGAGGGATAGTAACTACTATCCCTCATGACGAGAATATTATTATTCTTATTATTATTATTATTATTTTTAGTCCTTTTGTTTTTCTCAGTACAAAGACTATTATTATTAAAAACTTTATTGCACAAACTTAAAAATGTACAACAGGAGGACTTAATGCTAAAAGCATTCTCTGCCAGCCAACCTTTGGGTCATGCAGAAAGCGGGTATTGGGTGCGGTAAAGGTCCAAAAGAAAATGATAAACTACTTATAAATCGAAAAAATAAATAATGAGCTTATAATACATTTAACAAAATACACATTATAATATATACATATAAATATATAAATATATATATAACATTATACATTTATATACCATTAGATAAATATTTGATAAATAAATATAAATACATACTATTACTATATTAATGCAATTATGTACTGAAATATTTTCGGAGTTTATTTTTAAAAGAAAGTTTTGAATCCGAGCATTTGATGTCAAGGGGAAACAAGTTCCAGAGTCGCGCCGCCCTCACTGTAAACGATTTGGAAAAGTGGGCAGAGTGGTGAAGAGGCGTAAGTAGTTGGAGATTGTTAGAAGAGCGGAGAGAACGGTCATGGGAATTACATAAATAGGTAAACCTATTCTTAAGGTAAGAGGGTGAAGATGGGTTATTGAGAACGGCGAAAAGGATGCCAAGAATTCTAAGATTCCTACGCTGACGAATGGGAAGCCAATTAAGTTGTGATCTATAATTTGAAATATGGTCATATTTCCGAAGGCCGAAAATAAATCTAATGCAGCTATTTAACAGGCGATCCAACTTATCAGTGAGCGCCTCAGTGAGGTCAGAATAACAGGCATCAGCGTAGTCAATTATGGGTATGACGAGAGTCTGCATGAGCATGAGTTTAGTTTTGAAAGGGAGGAAGAACTTAAGGCGGTGAAGACTCCTTAGACACGCCAATACTTTCCGGCTAACTTCAGTAACGTGAGCAGTCCAGCCAAGTGTAGGGTCAATAAAGAGGCCTAGGTTCTTTACACTAGAACAATACGGAATAACAGTTCCCTCATACGCAATAGGATCCAAGAGCGCCGTGTTAATCTTAGCTAACTGTCTAGAACCACCAATAACAATGGCCTGACACTTCGTTGGGTTCACTGAAACACCAAAATCGCGAGACCAGGAGGAAATGTAATTTAAGCTCTCGTTAATAATTTCGACAGTTTTAGAAATTTCACTAACATCGGAGTGTGCGTATAATTGTAGGTCATCGGCGTACAGATGATACGAACAGCGAAGGTTGAGGGTGATTAGATTAATAAATATGGAGAATAACAGGGGAGAGAGAATACCACCTTGTGGTACCCCAGAGGACACTTTATGCCAGTCGGAGTTGGAATGCTCTGTCTTGACAGACTGCTGCCGACCACGTAGGTAGGATGAAAACCATTTCAGTACTGGAGCAGAGACATTTAAATGGCAAAGTACTGCGAGAAGAAGGTCGTGATCTACTGTGTTAAAAGCATTTTTGTATTCGTATTCGCGTAAAATAAAAAGACAATAATATAGCAAAATGTTTATTTCAATCAATTTTAGATATTCAAACTAAGAAAATTGCAACATTCCAACTGTTTATGACATTTAGAAAAATAAATGCTGGACACATGAAATGTCATTTCTTGCTTATTGATTTTAAAAAATTGTCCTGCGTAACTTGATCGCAAAGTCGTTTGAAAATAATTCGATATTTGGAGTTATGTGGTATAATAATAAGATTTTTGTAGAAAATGAGTCTTACTTATTAAATAATGTTTTTTAAATTAAGGAAAATAAAAAAACATTTAACGACGTGCTACAGTTTGAAACCAACAAAAAGTTTGTGTTTGTTATTCTGGTCGGATCAGCTGTCTGTCAGACTGTCAGCGCGAATCCGACCAAATAAATAAAGTACAGAAAAGAACATAAATCAAAATATAAAACATTTTTGGTCATATATTAAGTCAAGGAAAGGTACGAACACGATTCCGGACATATTGTACTATGACGATTTAACTGGATCTGATGGTTTAGCGATTGCGAATATGTTTAACTCTTTTTTTCAATCTGTCTTCGTGAAGGACGTTGGCGTGGCTTCTGTTAACCACAAGTGTCGTGAATCGAATAGTTGTTTAATCGAATCTATCGAAATGTCGGCGTCGATTGTGCAAAAATATCTGTCACATATTGATGTTAACAAAGGGGCGGGTCCTGATGGGCTCCAGCCCTACTTTTTGAAAATGTGTTGCAAAGAATTATCGAACCCGATCTCTTTCCTATACCAGCTTTCACTGTCTCGCGGAGTTATGCCAACGGTATGGAAACAGTCACTTGTTGTTCCCATTTTCAAAAGCGGCGACAAACACAATATTCGTAATTACAGAGGCATATCCAAGTTATCAGTGATTCCCAAACTATTTGAAAAAATTATATTCGATTCTTTGTTTCCAGCTGTAAGGCCGCTTCTAATAACCCAACAACACGGTTTTATCAACAAACGGTCTACAGAAACCAATCTGTGTGAATTTCTTGACCAAGTACTACATAGTATGGATAGTGGTTTTCAGGTGGACGCCGTGTACACCGATTACTCGAAGTGTTTCGATAAAATCCCTCATCAAATTTTGCTAAGTAAATTAGAGTACATTGGTATACATGGCGACCTTCTGAGATGGCTGAAATCTTATCTCATAAACAGAACTCAAGCGGTTACACTGAAAGGTTTTAAGTCTAGTTTTATACCAGTACCATCTGGTGTGCCCCAGGGCTCTCACCTTGGACCCTTACTTTTCAACATTTTTGTTAATGATGTAGTGGATTGTTTTCGTAGTTCCAAATTTCTTCTATTTGCCGATGATGCAAAAAATTTTACAGTCGTTAAATCTGTAGAAGATTGTATAGCCTTACAAGACGATTTAAATCGATTGTGTAATTATTGTATTGATAATAAATTGTTTCTGAATATTGATAAATGCTGTGTAATGTCTTATAGTAGAAAAAAACATCCAATACAATATAATTATAAAATTTTTGGTCAGAATCTTAATCGTTCTACCGAGGTGAGAGACTTGGGTGTTACACTGGATAGTGAATTGTTGTTTTCATCACATATAAATAAAATTACCACTAAGGCATATCAGATGTTGGGGTTCATTTTTAGGCAAAGTGTCGAATTTACCAACGTAGCCACATTAATGCTACTGTATCATAGTTTAGTCAGATCTCAACTTGAATATGCTTCAACTGTCTGGAATCCGCAATATTTAACATATATTAATTTAATAGAAAAGATTCAGAGGAAATTCATCAAGAGAATGGGTTACAAATTTCGAAGCGACTTTAATGCAGACAACATTGTCCCCCTTGCACAGCGAAGAGAACACTGCGATCTATTATTACTGTACAAAATTATTAATGGCTACGTTGATTCGCCTTATCTTTTAAGTAAAATCTTGTTGCGATGTCCGAGAGCGAACACAAGATCATGTGATACTTTTTCTATTTCGACTTGTCGTACTAAATATGCACATAACCGTTTCATCCTTAGAACTATGTAATTATATAACTCCAAGTATTGTCACATTGATATTTTCGGCCTTAAACCAAATAAATTTAAGTCATTATTAAAAAAGTAAAAATTAGTAGTCCTAATAAACGCCGCAGTAGCATGCTCAAGCGTGTCTCGTGTTACATTAACTTTTTAGCGATACCTATGTATAAATTACTGGTGAAAACTCTTTTGGCAAATGTACAATTAATAAGTGTGTGTTTATATGTGTTATAAAACTGCTGTTTGTTTTCCTAATAAATAAAATAAAAATAAAATAAATATAATGGTCACTAAGATTAGATAAAATATGCTTACGGTGTTGCCTACCTATGTTATTTAAATGTATTCGTGGCTTAGTGCTTATAGTGCATTTCTTATAGTTTCATCATAAAATCAAAATATGAAGAAATTAATCGTTATGTCAAGCCGGCACACCAAAAATGTATTACAAAATATTATATTTGATACATTTAAAACGTTCACAATAATTTGTGTCGTAAAATTGTACTTGTTCTATACGGTGGTTATAAAGCTTTAACTTGGAGGTGTGAAACTTGATCTAATTCTTTGCGTATCGACTCAGGCTTTCATATGTGTGAAGACCGAAACTTAACAACCGATATAGCATTATCGATGGCCTTGCAAAGATCTTCGCGTGTGCAGGTGTAGGGACACGCAGGGCATGACAGAAGATGGGATGGGATGAGATTGATAAAATATATCGCATCACGTCCATATTAGGGTGTAAAGTAGAAATACACCCATGGAAAAGCACAAAACTTGTCCCTCAATGTAAACGATGCCAGGCGTATGGTCATACCCAGAAATACTGCGCAAAAGAATCAAGATGTGTAAATTGCACTGGAAAACACCTTACTCGAGACTGCAGAAAACCTGCAGACGAGAAGCCAAAATGTGTGCACTGCGGTCAACAACATCCTGCCAATTATAGAGGATGTGTAGTAGCTAAAGAGATGCAGGTCATAAAACAA
Source organism: Anania fuscalis (assembly GCA_950371115.1). Taxonomy (NCBI): domain Eukaryota; kingdom Metazoa; phylum Arthropoda; class Insecta; order Lepidoptera; family Crambidae; genus Anania; species Anania fuscalis. The sequence continues at coordinate 21,891,721 of OX493326.1, read as the reverse complement.
AAGCACACAAAAAATGTTGCTAAGGTCCGACAGGCACCACAAACCTCAAAAGACAAAGTTAGTGTAGCTCCAACAAAAACTGTAAGTAAAAAAAATACCTACGCACAAGCAACATCTAATAAAATCAATTATGTAGGTACATAACGATGATGCAAATGTACCTACTGATAGTGCTGCAAAATTTGGATCAAATCCTAAAATATATCGGGTGTAAAAAAAGGCTTAACCAAGCCGAATACCACATATTCTATGTATTATTACGATCATTTTTTTCTTTTACACTATACCTGGGAAATGACGGGTTACCGAGTTATTGACAGTCAAAGTAACAATTTGTTTTCAAAGATTTTTACAAAATTGACTTCTGTTTGATAATACTAAACTTTTTTACAAAGAAACATGATAAAAATTTTCAGTGCTTCTTTCATAAAAGGCCTTTAAAGGGCACAGCCGGCAATGAATCGTGCGCAGTGCTCTCGCGCCACCCGCTCGCCCGCCGACCGCTTACACACACAGGCATAGTCTGTGGCGTGCGCGCTATACATTGCGGGTTAGAAATAAGTTTTTTTTTATGATACCCAAAAATAAAAGTCATTTCCCAGCAATTATTTTTATTGCATTCTACTTGGTTTTATGTATAGAATTCGTGGTTTAAGGCTTGGTTAAGCCTTTTTTTACACCCTGTATGTCTTCGTTTGATGAACGACCAAAAAACCTGGAAAACAGTGCCAAAACTGCGCCATCAAAACCTAAAAAATGACTCACAACTTAAAAATTATGGCTTGGAATGCCAATGGACTACTCAGAGACCAAAATGAGCTGCAAGTAGTTCTAGTCACACAAAACATTGACATATGCCTTGTATCAGAAACACATTTTACCAAACAATCTCATATAACATTCAAAGGATACTAGAGGTGCTAGAGGTGGTAGCGCCGTTATTGTAAGAAATAACCTTAGTTATTATGAAAACTATAAATTTGAAAATTGTAATGAATTGATTGAGCATTTGACCAGTGACCGTAGTACAGACTACTCTTTATGGAAGGTGACAAAGCAAATGGACAAACCTGTGCAAGCCATTCCTCCCATTAGAGAAATTGATACACCGATACACTTCGGGGAGGGGTTTACGATGCTAGTAATGTCAAATGATGATCGGTCGGATCCACTGAAATGCCTGATCCAACCGACCGAGCGTTTGCATTTCATATTAGAAAATGCCCGATGCATCAGTCAGTTTGTTAGTAACAAACACTTCCTTCTTCGTCGTTCGCTACTTGTTGGAGACAGACGTGTCGCTTATCGCTCCTCAATTACCTTTATATTCACAAGCTATTACAGTCTCTCTGTGCACGCATTACTTATCATAATCCTGTGCGACTTTGAGTGATATTTTCTAATAAAATTTAACTTGTGTGCGGGCTTTCGGGCGAGTTCGAGCGCGCTTCGCGAGTGTTCGTCACCTGCGGATGCCCATCTCGTCTTACGACTCCGTGTGAAAGCAAGGGACAGATTTATTCTACACAATACGTGCGCCGTGCGGCCTTCACTTCTACACACACATAATGAAGACGTGCGCCGCTTGTAATGAAACTGCAATAGATAATTACTATTTGGAATGCACTCGCTGCGTGGAAGTATACCACCATCTTTGCCTAAATTTTACCCCCGAGGATGTGCAGAGCATAGACAGCCAGGCCAGGGACACATGGCTGTGTCCAAATTGCAGAAATAAACAACCAAAAGGAGATAACTCCAATGTTTCTGTACGCCCTTCCACACCGACCGGCATGGCTGAAATTACCTTTAACGTCACTCGCCGTAAGGTTCACAACCAAAATAAGCTGGAACTAGCTCAGCCAATTCCAAGTGTATCGTCAGACTACGTATCCCGTGCCGATATTAAGCTGTTAATACGCGAGGAAATGCGATCCGTTATGAGTGAGTTTTCAGGCGATTTGAAACAGACTATAAACAACAGGTTTCGCGAGGTAAACGATCAGCTGTGCGAATTTAAAGAATCCCTGGGCTTCTTAGGCGACCAGTTTGACATTTTAAAAGCTGATATTGACACTCATGGCTCCAAAATAAGTCACTTGGAATCAGAAAATAAATCGCTCCGAGCGGAACTGTTAGCATTATCGAGTCGAGTTCGCCAAATGGATCAACTGTCAAGGTCAACGAACTTAGAACTCCAGTGCGTACCCGAGCATCGATCAGAAAATGTGATCACTGTCATCAAACAGCTTGGGCAAGTGATAAACTTCCCTATCAATGACTGCGACATTTTGTATTGTGCCCGTATCGCTAAGGCGAACCCTAACTCGCCTAGACCTCGCTCGATCTTAGTTAAATTCTCCACCCCACGCATCAGGGACTCCGTGCTGGCCGCCTCGATTCAGTACAATAAACGCCACCAGGACGAGAAACTTAATACGAGTGTGTTGGGTCTGGATGACAAAAAGATCCCACTATATGTGGTGGAAAACCTATCAGTCGAAAACAAGAACCTTCATGCGGCGGCGAGACTGCGTGCTAAACAACTACAATATAAATATGTTTGGGTTCGCGGTGGTCGTGTTTATGTGCGTAAATCGGACACCTCGGAAGCAGTATTTATTCGTGATATTGACACACTTAATAACCTAAAATAAGTTTCTCATTTTCTAAGTTATATCTAGAGTACGGCTTAATTTGTATTAATATTCAATAGTAAAATTAAAATTTTCTATCAAAATGTTCGAGGTCTACGGACGAAAACTAATATTTTTTTCAGCAATATGTTAACATGCGAATACGACATAATAATACTTTGTGAATCGTGGCTGGCGGACGATATCCTTGACTCGGAGTTGTTTAGTGATAGGTATTTAGTGTACAGACGCGATAGGGATTCTAGTTGTTTTTACAGCGATAAGAAGGGCGGAGGGGGTGTATTGATAGCGGTGTCTAAACGTTTACCTTCACGAAGGCTTGCACAATATGAGAGTACATGCGAAGATTTGTGGGTTTGTGTAGACATTTGCATTAATAAAAAGTTAGAAAAACTAATTATCTGTAGCGTTTATTTTCCACCACCAATTAAAAGCAGTATATTTGAACATTTTTATGATAGCGCTAATAAGATACCATTTCATTTTTGCAAAAAGTTAATAGTTGGTGATTTTAATATGAGAAATATTCGATGGCATGGGCCGCGTGGCCAGCCACTGTTTTCATCTGCCGTCAAAGATATTAATTTTGAAAAAATGCTCTCGGAATTTTCTGCTTACCATAATTTAGGCCAATATAATTGGGTCACCAATTTTCAAAACAACATGCTAGATTTGGTTTTGTCTAGCATAGATGTGTCAGAGTTACGAGAAAGTACAACTCCACTTGTAAAAATTGATCCTCTTCATCCAGCTTTAGAGTTTGAAATACAGTGTGAAATTGCTGACGATACTTCACTGCACAATCATGAGCCTAGGTTTAAGTATTTTAAAGCTGACTACACAAAAATATTGGCAGAGTTAGAGCATACTCATTGGGATGAATTATTTTCACAATGTTCTAAAGTGGATGAAATGGTAGATATATTTTATAACATAATTAGGGATACTATCCGAAAGTATGTACCAATGGCTAAATCAAATAAAAATAAATATCCTACTTGGTATAGTAAAAGTCTGATAAAAGTTTTAAATGAAAAAAATAAATATCGCAAACGTTACTCCAAATATAAAAATCCATTAGATGACATAACATACCGTTTACTCAAAGAAAGGAGTTTAAAACAAATTCAAAATAACTATAAATATTACCTTGAGTCTATTGAATCTTCTTTAACGTCAAATCCGAAAATATTTTGGTCATTTTTAAAACAAAAACGTTATGGTACAAGCTGTTATCCGTCTACCATGCACTACAATTCTTTAATAACTTCACATAAATTAGAGGTCCCAAATTTTTTTGCTTTATATTTCTCTTCTGTTTACGATAATAACATTGGCAATTGCACTAAAGGCTCCTTAGCGGAATCGAATAGCGTTATTAAGCCTACTATTTCCGACAATCCTAAGTCGAGAAATCTAAATAACATAAGATTTACAACTGAAATGGTCGAAAAGGCCTTAAAAGGACTTGACCCTTGCAAGGGATCAGGATCAGATGGTATACCCCCCGTGTTTGTAAGTAAATGCAGTAAGTCTTTGGCTGAACCCCTATGCATGATTTATAATCGTTCTTTACAGACAGGGCACTTCCCAATCCTTTGGAAGGAAGCTTTAGTTGTCCCCATACATAAAAGTGGTGACAAATCAGCTATAGATAATTACAGACCAGTTTCAATATTATCAACATTTGGAAAAGTTTTTGAATCCCTTATTTATCCCATAATATTCTGGCATGTCAAACAAATACTGTTACCTCAACAACATGGTTTTATTCGAGCTAGATCGACTTCCACAAACTTAGTGACTTTTTTGACTGACATCGTTGATGCCGTTGACCGTGGTACGCCTGTTGACGTTATTTACACAGATTTCAGCAAGGCATTTGATAAGGTCAACCACCAAATCCTAATCAACAAACTTTTCAGCTGTGGAATCACGGGAAATTTATTAAGCTGGTGTGCGTCTTACCTTGTTGACAGGTTGTCGAGAGTAGCGATTGACGGTTTTACTTCAGATGCGTATATGGCGACATCAGGCGTCCCACAAGGCTCCCATTTAGGTCCATTATTCTTTAATGTTTTTATTAACGACGTTGATTCTTGCTTTCTAAATTCTAAAATATATTTATACGCTGACGATCTTAAGGTTGTGATGCGCATAAATAACGTAAGCGACCATCGCTTACTCCAAGAAGACCTGAACCGTTTTTCGAGTTGGTGTGAGTCTAACAAAATTAAACTGAACGTTGACAAATGCTATTTTGTACACTTTTCGCGTCAACTAACTCCAAATTCAAATACTTACAAAATTGGTGACCAAATTATTCAGGAAGTGGACGTAATTCGGGATTTGGGGGTCCACATTGATAATAAACTTCGATTCCATGTGCATGTTGATAAAATCGCTAAAAAAGGCTTTAAACTTCTGGGCTTTGCGTTACGTAATTGTAGACATTTTAAGCATGCTTCTAGTAAAATAGCAGTCTTCAATTCACTGGTACGGTCAGGCTTGGAGTACTGCAGCGTAGTCTGGACCCCTTTTTATGAAATCCACAAACAGCGGTTGGAAGCCATTCAGAGGAAGTTTCTTTATCACTTGTCTTATCAGTGCAAGTTAGCAAAGCGATTGCCTACATACGAGACCCGATTAGAATACTTTAAACTTTTATCGTTGGAGGATCGTAGAAAAATATTGGATTTTCTGTTTCTGTTCAAATTAATTAATAATAACGTTGATTGTGCTGACCTCTTGAGGAGGATTAATTACAATGTCCCAGCCAAATTGGCTCGGTTATCCAGATATTTGCCTTTTAAGACAAATACTTTTAGGACTAACCTAGGTCATTTTTCCGCAATTGATAGGATTCAGTCCCAATTCAGTAAACTTTCTCGTTCGCCCGATGCCAATGTTGATATGTCTTATTCGCTACGTAAATTTAAGTCCTCACTCATGGATTCATTTGATATTAAGAGGTTGTAATAATCAAGTCATATTGTTTACTTTTATCTACTTCAATTAATTAAGACATAATATCTGTTCTCAGCAGTATTTTTGTGAATGTCGTGGCAGCCTATAAGTAAGGCAACACTGTAACAATGTATTTTATTTATTTAGTATGTAAATGTGTGGTGTATGCTTTGTTGGGTGTCCTAAATTAAATAAATAAAAAAAAAAAAATAAACACCAGGCAAAGACCATAGTCCTACCTACCTACTGGGTGAATCTTAAAATTGGGCGTATTTGATTGATTCCCGTAGAAAATTTTAAATGATAAAGATATGCTAAAATCATGACGTAATATTAAATTTGGATAGTTTTTTAACATATTGATCTAATAGGCACTCATTTTGCACAATTAGTTTCGAAAATATAAGCAATTGAAATTTTTGTTTACCACGGGAATCAAAAACAAGGCATGGGAATCAATAAAACAATCTTTATTATAGTTCAAAGCAATTGTTTGTTTAAATTCTTTTATTCAATACAATTCTTTTATTCCAAAATTTGAGTTCTTCGTCAGTTCTTTAACAAATGTAATAAAAAGTTCCTCTCTTTTCCTTTCAAATTATAACAAAAATAGGAAACACGTCATGACACGACACTCCATATCATTTATAAATTTTAACAAACTTTTACTTAGCTTTAAATACATTCACGTTATTTTATTTATTTGCGTGGACTCATTTCACTCACTGGTAAATTTTTTTCCTGACATTTTTTTCTTTAAATATCTTTGCCGTTCTTTTTCTTGTGGTTGAGCACGAAGTATGGGGTTATTTTTTATTTTTTCCCGTCTACGACGTTCAGCAAGGCGTTTTTTTTCTAATATTGCTTGCTTTGACTGTTTGGCAGGCATTTTTTGGGTCTGAAATATAATAAAAGTTTCTATGAATATAAAATTGAATCTAGCTATTTTAGTGTTATTAACAAATCACAAAGTAATGACACAAATTAAGATTATCTATGAATCACAAATACGTTGGCACAGCATCCTTCATTTTATAAAGAAAGAACCAAAACCACGGGAATCAATAACACGGGAATCAAAGTTCGACAATTTTTATCGATTGCTCTTTAACTAACAAACATATATTTTAAATGCAAACTTAAATAAATAATGCACTATCAATAGTTTTTATTTGTTATAGGAAGCGATCTTAAAAAACAATAAAAATATTTTTTATGGCTATCACGGTAATCAGCGATGTATAGAAACAATGCCACGGGAATCAAATATTTACCTTCGTAACTCGGCGTGGATATGTCGTGGCCCGATCTTAGAATTAATCACTTCATGATGTGGCCAACCATTTCATAAAATGGTCGTTTTTCATGATGCGGCACATTACCTGCTGGCCAGATCATGATGTTAATAGGCCAGATCAATGAATCAGTCAGCGTTTGACGATATGACCGACTACTTCATGAAATGGCCAAACGTTGTTGGTCATATCGTATAACAGTTATATTATCCACCGGTAGAGGCGCTAATGTCGCTTTGTTATTGTGGTACAACATGGCGGCGGACAATTATTATACTGTTCTTGTGAATTGTGAAAGTGAAAATAATAAGTGTAATTAGAAGATTAAATTGAAGTGAATTATCGTTAAGACATCAAGCTAGGTGATTTTTATGAAAGTCACTCGAAAAAAGGCGCAACGTCAAATTATTGTTGTTCGACACGTAATTTAGAGGTTAGTTAGGTTATTTAAATCTTTTTATTTATTAATTTCCCTTAATATTTACAAATATTTATAATGTTTTATTTATCTATAGTCCAAAATTATTATTAAACGAATTCCTGTAACTTGTAAACGTATTTATACCTATTTTAATGATATGGCCAAACGTTGATTGGCATATCATCAAACGTTGACCTTTAAACGATATGGCCAGTTTTGTTTGGCCGTTTTATGAAATACGACCATTTTATGAAATGGCCGGCCACATCATGAAGTGTTTAATTTTAAGATCGGGCTACGACAGATACATGCTGCGAAGTGATCGCCTTCCACTACACTTAACTCACGACTGATTCTCGCGCGGCAATGCACACTCGTATCCCTACATTTTATTACTAGAGCTGCAGGTGAAGATTAGTGTCGTACCACGGGAATCAACTCTCAATTCTGGACAAAATTTTGATTCTAAATTAAAGTATAACTAAATACTTAAGTGAAGATTCTAATTGACTAATCTATTTACAGACTAATCTATTTATATAAAAGTAGCATTTTACCATCTGGTTTTATCCCTAAGTTGCAGTTTTTTCTACAGTTTGATCAAAATTTATTGCCATGGGGATCAAATTATCATTTTTTTACAGTTATTTGCAAATTCAATGAAGCCAAAAACCATGAAGCAATAGTTAGAATACACCTAGAGCTAAATAAATAAAAAAAATGATGTTCTATTATTAAACCTTGGGTACTGTATAACTCCGAAAAACGTAATTCGTGCGTTTCAAGATTCACCCTACTCAGTCCATTATAATCAGCCCACGTCAGCCTACTGCTGGACATACAGTCGTGGTCAACTAATTAGGGACCGATAGAATACTAAGCAATTTTGAATGTTTACATCCTATTATTGTGAGTTTCCTTCGAGATTACTAACTGTTACTTTATAAACATATTTACTATCTAGTACTCTAGTTAACAGAATACAATAACAACAAAAAAAAAATACTGAGCGTTAGCATCCGTGGGAATCTGTTCAAGAACGACCTTGCTGCGCCCAGCAGACGATTTATTGAGCCCACGCTAACGGTTTAGCGCGGGCTCAATAAATCGTCCGGTTTTTAGCAGGGCATAGACCGGGCCCAATTTGGAATGGCCCATTTCGGCACGTGCGCCCGACCTGACACCTCGCTCGATCCACAGTATCATAGATTCTAAGAGAAAATCATTAAGCATTGCGTGTTTCTAATGATGTCTTTAGTCATTAGGCTCCAACTCAAGACCAGAAAGAGGGATCCTGGGATAGTATTGTTATATTAAGAAGCAAGAAGAAACCACCAAAACTATGATTCAATTTCAGAATTAATTATTTAAATATATAATTCTGAAAATTTACTGCATAAGTTAAATGTCGTAATAAAGACATAGATTACACTAAATATCAAAATCCTAAATAACCTTATAAATTTTTGTGCGTAAACTAAAAGGCGTACTAAGAATACGACACACCAAATCTTAAAACCTGAATCATTCTTTATGAACCCAACAAATGAAGTAGAAGTTAACAAACTCATAAGTGACTTAAAACATAATAGCTCACCCGGTATCGATAAGTGTACGCCACTACTTATTAAACAAATTAGACACCATGTATTAACTCCTCTAACGCATATTTTTAATTTGAGTCTCTCTTCGGGTGTTTTTCCAGAAAGCTGGAAAGTAGCTATAGTTACACCTCTTCACAAAAATGGAGATAAATTAAGTCCAGACAACTACCGTCCGATATCTCTACTAACTGTGTTCTCTAAGCTGCTGGAAAGGATTGTCAACAATAGAACAGTTGCTTTTCTTAAAAAGCATAACTTGATTCCGGACAGACAATACGGTTTCAGAAGCGGTAGATCTACGGAAGATGCGATATCACGGGTATCGGATATAGTTTCCACGGCTCTGGACCTCAATAAACAGTGTATCGGTGTGTTTATTGACTTAGCAAAGGCTTTTGACACAGTTTCGGTGCCAATCCTTCTGCAAAAATTATACCGCATAGGCGTCAGGGGTATAGCTCATGATTGGTTCCGCACATACCTTTTAAACCGAAGACAGCGAGTTCGCGTGGGTGATTACATTAGTGAGGAAGAAGTGGTCGAATATGGAGTCCCGCAAGGTAGCATTCTAGGCCCAACACTTTTCCTCGTTTACATGAGCGATATTGAACAACTACACATGGAAGGTGCTGAGATCATTTGTTACGCTGACGACACAGTAATTATTTTTCAAGGAACTTCCTGGGAGAATGCTTACAAATTGGCGGAGAACGGTATGGAAATAATCATGAACTGGCTAAATAAGAACCTACTAACTCTTAACATAGGTAAAACCAAATACATAGCTTTCCATAAAACGCGGACCTCACAACCACCCTCAGTATTGCGTCTGCGGCTTCACACCTGCAATAAATCACCGCAACTATCCCATTGCAATTGCCACACAATCGATCGCACACAGAATATAAAATATCTCGGAGTAATACTTGATGAAAACCTTTCGTATAAACCTCACATTGCTAATCTATCTGGCCGAATCCGTAAATCTGCGTTTATTTTAAAATCTCTTAGAAATTCAGCCCCTTTAAGCACACTATTTTTAGTTTATAAAGCTCTTACTCAATCTTTACTTATATATTGCATTAAAGTATGGGGCGGTGCGGTTAAATCAAATATGATCGAACTTGAGAGAGCCCAAAGGTCAGTTCTTAAAGTTATGCTACGTAAGCCTTTTAGATACAGTACAAACCAGTTGTATAATGACTGCAAAATTCTGAGAGTCAGACAGTTGTTCGTACTGCGAGCTGCAACAGTCATGCATAGTAACACCTTGAACTCTCCAGAATACGAGCAGCTGATTAAAAATAGGGTCTATAAAGTCCCGGTCCCTGCGACACGTACTACTTTTGCCAAGCGTCACCCAAATGTACTTTTACCACAAATTTACAATACTGTTTGTCGTCGACTTGATATTAAAAACATGACTACACGCAAAGCAAAAAAAACTATTGAGACCTGGCTGACTACAATGGATTACGACGAAACAGAGAACCTTTTTGCAAGATAAACTTCCTTAACACAACACACACACACACACACACACGCGCGCACACGCACCCACACGCGCGTGCGCACACACACACACACACACACACACACACACACACACACACACACACACTCTAAGTATAATGTATATCTATTAGTATTAAGTAAAATATCTTCATTTATTGTATTACAATAATTAAAAACCGTGCGCCCATTGTAATTTGCCCCTAGTAACTGTGATCTGGCAACTGCGATACAAGCTACGCTTAGTGCAGAGGCCGCTGTAGTAATTTAAGCATGTAACTCATTTTTCCTGAAATAAATGTTATTATTATTATGTTAAAAGTCGTTGAATAAAACGCCACCAAAAAGGTTAGGAAAATTCTAACGGTCAAATCATGCGTAAAGTGACATTTCCAGTCTAAGTAATCGCTAGGGTAGACCAAAGAATTGCAGGCTATATCAAAGTAACACGTTTCAGAGCATTCAATGACGAGCTGACACGACAGACTGAGGCTGAGCGACATGGTGAAATTGCGCCACCAAAGCATAAAATAAAATGACATCCACTTTGTAGCCGGAAGATATTCGCATGGGAGATATTTTTTAGAATTTAAAACTGTTTAAAATATTAATCAAATTTAAAAACGAAACATAATATGATTTTAAAAAACTTGAAAAAAAAATACTTCATCAGGGGGACCCGAACCCACCACACCAATGCACGGGACAAGTGCTTTACCATTCTAAGCTATCGAGTCACTAGCTGTCTCGACGAAATCTTTTACGTGTTTCTGGCTATTGATAAATAAAATATCTGATTTTATGTAGGTACATAAATAGTTTAGTTTTTTGATTTTGTACATTTGAAAACTGTTAATTATTCTTATTATTTATTTTAAATAAAACAAAATATATTATTATGTATTTTATAGTAATAGAATAAATAAATACAACAAGAAATAAAAAACTGCAAAATAAAAAAACAAAATATGAATTGAAAAAATAAAAACTTTATCAGATGGGATTCGAACTCACGACCATCGCATACACAACCACCGGGGAGTGCTTAGACACCTGAGCTACCAAGTCGCTAGGTGTTTTTACGAAATCTTTCAAGTGTTTCTCGCTACGCTATTGATAAATAAAATATCTGAAGAAACAATTTATGTATATAATGTCCGATTTTTTTAGCACTCATCCTGCTAGCCTGTGACTATATAGGTGAAAAGCAATCGTGAAAACCAACTTTCAAATGTGTATCATAAAAACAAAAAAAATGAAAATAAAAATGCAAAATAACAACAACGACTTCATATTGCATAAGCTCGTCCATCTTCAAACGTAAAACCATCTGTGATCATCTGTCTTATTCCTTCCCCTTGTAAAGAGCGAGAAAGAGCTAACAGACGTTAAAAATGGCCGGAGTTCATTCATAAACTTATACTACACGGTCAGATGTTTGGCTTGTTTACCTTTAACATTGATAACTTAAAATTAGGGCTTAAATGTAGCTTAGTGCAAATTTTCTAATTTGAAAACCTACATCATTTTGAACAAACCAATTAAAAAAATACAATGTCTTAGCTAAGTAAATGTTAAGTTAGCAGCTTACCAATGGTAAAACCAGTAAAACGGCCCTCATATCAGCTTATCAAGTAAGTACATACTCTGATCTTCGGGGGGTTTGTTTCCAGATAAGGTAGTGATTCAAATTTCCCATCACACTTTCACAGGCTGTGGACTGACGAGCTATCCAAAACCATGTTAAGATTGTTTTAGGTATGCGACTTTATTATTGAGAAAGGTAATTAAAACTAACCGAAAACGATAAGTTAGATTATTCTAACTCAATGAAATTCAAAATACCTAACATGATTTTATGATAACTCGGCGTGTTTAAAAATTTGAATCATCTCTCTAGGTACAACGATTGTTTATTTACACTGTTCCTTACTATCGAAAATTGAACTCATCATGATTAAAAATACACGAAAACATTCCTCATCTAACTCAAGATTTAGGTATTCTAGTTTCTACATTTTTTATTACACTGACCGACCACTCACACGCACACTCACATTGTGACTTTTTGATGGTTCTACATTGACTAACTATCACAGAAAAAACTAGGTTAAAATTGTGTTTTTAATAAATGACAGATTTTGCGATACTACGACGCGCGCGGAAGCCGGAAGCGCGGCCGTATGACGCATCTAATCGCGACAGGCGCACGACCCGAACTAAAAGAAAGCAAAGCGCACTGCGCAGCAGCGATCGGTCAAAGTGCGGCCGCCAGCGCACCAGACGAAGCAGTAGTGATGTAGTATCTATCGACATAGCGCGGATCGATACACTGTCATTTAATTTTAATACTAACAATTAGAAGAAGTTCAATATCATTTTTGTTTCTGTAAATTAAAAATCAAAAAGTGATTTAATTTAAACGGTGTAGGGCCGGGTATAGCAAAAGTCTCATTAAATGCCACAGGATGATAGCTTGTAGCCGTTTGAGTTCTTGCTTTTGAAATTTAAAACCTACCTACGAGGGCGGCACTGAAAATTTCGGGACTCAAGGAAGTGACACAACATTACTATTTAAAAATGTATTTATTGCTTTTCAAAGTATTCTCCGCGAAATTTGACACATTTTTCCATACGACGTAACCAATCATTGAAGCAACTATTCCATTCAGAAGTTTGGGTCTCCAAAATGGCCGTTTTGTAGGCGTCCACAGCTTCTTCAGGTGATGAAAATCTCTGACCACGCAATTTATTCTTTATTTTAGGGAAAGTATAGAAATCACGAGGGCTTAGGTCGGGGCTGTACGGCGGATGGTCTAATAATTCTATGTTTTCTTGCTCTAAAAACTCTTTTGTTCTGTGCGCGGTGTGAGAACTCGCATTGTCATGATGGAGGATGATGCGGCGGTTGCAGTTCTCTTTACGGAGTTCAGAAACGACCTGTGGCAAACAAATGCTAGCATACCATTCTGCATTAACCGTTCTTTGTCCCTCAAGAGGAATAGTCGCAACATGGCCGGTTTTGGAGACAAACGTGGCCACCATTTTTTTTGCAACACTCCGTGAAGGAACAATTTTTGTTGGTTTTAACTCATTTTCGAACACCCAAACTCGTGACTGGTTTTTTGTTTCGGGTTCGTACGCGTATATCCAGGATTCGTCACCTGATACGATGTTGAATACAGCATTTGAGGATCCTGCGTAAAATCTTTCGAGAGTTCTGACGCACCAAGTAACGCGAGCCGCTTTTTGCTCTTCACAGAGCGAATGCGGTATCCATCGGGAAAACAACTTTTTTACACCTAATTGTTCATGCAAGATTATTTGTATTTGACTCATGCCAATGTCTAAAGTTGCCTGAATTTCGCGGTATGTCACATGTCGATCTTCCTCAATCAGCTTACGCACAGCATCTACGTTTTCTTGGGTGACTGTAGTTTTTGGACGACCTTGACGGGGAGTATCACTGAGCTTGACACGTCCACGTTGAAATTCAGCAAACCAGCGATAAATTGTGGTTTTAGATGGGGCTTCATTACCAAATGCAGAAATCATCCGGTCAACACACTGCTTTTGTGTTAAACCACTTTGAAAGTCATAATAAATCATCGCTCTTGAATTTTCTCGCGTCAATTCCATTTTCTCAACGACTAAACAAGTTTGACAAGACCTTGTGATAAGACCGAGAATCTTTTATATATATTAAATAAATAAATGGTATTCGCTTTTTAAAAACCAAGGAGTTTGCAATTAGAAGGATTGTAATATGACAGGAACAGTGGAAATTTTCCATTCCCGATACTTTTAGTGCAGCCTATGTACCGTCATGGCGGGTGGCCTAAAAGTAGGCCCAGCTCTGGTTATTTTAAACTTTTCTGCTAAGATCGACTGATAAAGAATGCTACAGAACGTTTGCCTTCCTCTGCACTTTGTTTGTGCTAAATGCAACTGTTCCCAAATTGGCCGCCAGTTGAGAAGTTATTAAAAAAAGTATAAAATTATGTTATTTCTTAGTAAAACAGTCTCGCATAAGCAATCGATCGAAAAGTAAAAGTAATAGTATTCTTTATTTGCATAATACAAATTGCTTTTACTCTTTGATTAATTCGATCATAAGTGAAATTATAACTCATAATTGTTGATATTGTGACGTTTACAACGATATCAATTGCATAGCGAATGCCAATAGTTTTACACGTCGATACATTTCCCTTTTGTTACTCATCCCTAGATGTCTTTAAAATTCCGACAATTTAATTGGCATAGGCTAAGAGCTAATTTGATCAAAATAAATGATTGCATGCATGGAGGTAGGTCTTGCGTTTGATTCACGGGCTCGATCTTTTTAAATGACACAATAGTCTAGGCAGCACTTCTCAACTGAGGATGTATGCTCGATTGATAGTTGGTCTAAAAATGATTCAGTCAGTACCCAATGGCCAAAAAAAAAATCTACAGGAAATCGGCACAATTTATAAACTAAAGATTTTAATTAAGTACCATGAACTGTGCCAGGAAAAGACCGACATACCTCGTAACTTTATATCGCGCTCAGAATACCCACAATCTAGGTACAAACAGCCTTGGCCAACCCAGAAAGCGCTAAACCGCCTTCGGGCAGAGGTTGGCCCATACAGATAACATTTGATAAAAAGATAGAATCAAACTTAGGAATCTTAGTAGTTAGGATAGGAATAAAAACAAATAATTATTATTATTTCATGAGCCCTGGCAATACGTCAAAATTTTTAGAGATTGGGTACCTGGACGCTTCGAGTCAATTAGAGCGATTGGGAACTAGTATGGCCTTTGCGTAGGTAAAGGATCTCGGAGATAAGATCACTACCTCCTGGTCTAATTTTAGTCGGTCTTTTCGGTGCATCTCAAACGATCTAGTACAAAGGGACCGCCGGCCGCCGCGCTTTTCGGCAAGTGTTTTCGCTGCTTGCCGACAAGGCGGCTAATTCAAAGAATGTTTGGCACGTGTCAAGGTAAAGATTCACCTGAATTTTAGTATCGAAAATCTAGTTGCACTAGCAAGACGTGTGATATCGATCACAATTTTACGATCATGCCCTACCGATACTCCAATCAGGAGTACCTTGATATGGTACTCTGCTACAATGAGACCGGCATTAATTTAACCGCGGCCTCAGAACTGTTTGCGGAAAGAAATGGAGGAGTTCTGCCTGCCCGGCAGACTATTTTGAGAGCAGTGCAGCGGCATCGTGACTGGCAGACGTTCCGACCGCCAGCTGCTGACGCCGGCCGGCCACGCTATTCAGCCTCTTTAGAAGAGGAAGTGCTGGATTTTTTTACCAGACACCCCATGGCTGCACCATGGACGCGGCCATAGTCTTCGGAATCAGTTATTTTTATGTGTGGAGACTTTTGCGGGAGGAAGGGTTGTACCCGTATCACTTCACCCGGGTGCAAGAACTAGAGGTTACCGATTTTCAGCCCCGTGTCCTCTTTTGCCAGTGGTTGTTAGCGGATGCGACTCGAAACATTTTGTGGACTGACGAGTCAACTTTTACGAGAGTTGGCCTTTTTAACCAACACAATGCCCACTTTTGGACAGAAAATAACCCACACGCAGTGCGGCCGGATCACTTCCAAGTGAGATTTAGTGTCAACGTGTGGGCTGGGTTATTGGGCGATAGGTTGTTGGGGCCTGTTTTTCTCGAGCGGTTAAACGGGGAGAGCTATGTGCATTTGCTAAATACTCGGGTCCGGCGTATGTTGGAGCGAGTGCCGCTGGCGTTGCTGAGAAATTTTTATTTCCAGCACGATGTTTGCCCAGCTCACTACGCCAGGACGGTTCGTGAGTATTTAACAAATGAGCATGGTGATCACTGGATTGGCCGCGGAGGGCCGGTTCCTTGGCCCCCTCGTTCCCCAGACCTAACGCCCATGGACTTTCATGTCTGGGGTCGTCTTAAAGGCCTTGTTTATGGACACGATGGCCACGAAATACGGACGGAGGACAATTTAAGACGTCGTATTAAACGGGCCTTTCGTGTGATGCGCCGCGATCGCGACGCACTGCGGCGTGTTGGATTGCACGCCCAAAGACGTGCAGCAGTGTGTATCGCGCAAAACGGACGCCATGTACAGCAATTAGTGTAAATAAATAGTGATTATTTTAGTGTAAATAAACTGAAACCAGTAGTGTAAATAGGAGGAACAGTGTGTTAATAGTCGTGTAAATAAACAATCGTTGTAGATAGTGTTGATTCAAATTTTTAAACACGCCGAGTTATCATTAAATTATGCTAATTTGTTTTTTTAGTTTAATCAAACATACCTAACTTTAATAAACTTGCATACCCCTAACACAATAAATTCTAGCATGATTTTGGATAGCTCGTCAGTCCACAGCCTGAGAAAGTGTGATGGGAAATTTGAATCACTCCCTGTCCGAAAAATACCTACACCCCTTAAAGATAAGTGTACTCACCTGATAAGCTGATAAGAGGACCGCAAATAGGTAAGCTGACTTAACATCTACTTATTTTATAATTTTCAAAATTATGTTTTTATTTGTTTGTTTTAAATTATGTCGATTTAATCGTACACATCGACATACGTAACCACTGAACAGTTATTGCAAACTAAAAATGAGTTACTGAAAACAAGTAACGAGGGTGTAATGTTGAATAACAATGCTCAAACAGAATTAATCCCGGCAGTGCATGATAACTCCTTCAGAAATATAACCATTAGAAGAGGTGCTTGTCTAGGTAGTTTTGATTACGATAGTGGCCCAATCGGCCTACCGCATTTGACCTTGCCTGAGGACGATCGAAAAACGGTCGTTTCTGACAGTGCTACTGCGAAAATCAGCTGTGTTCATTCGTCTCGCTCGCCGACGTGCAAAAGTCCCGTTAAGTTGCTACCCGCCTCTGTCTCGGTGTGCTCGCCTGCATCGGGTGGGCGCGTGGAGGCCACTACCATGGTTTCGTCGCGGAAAGGCCCGAGCGGAGCCGATCGTCCTGCGCCAGAGGCTGAGAGGCCCACCACGGTCCCAGACACTATCTTGAACAATTCGACCGATATCGACTTATCTACGCGCTCATTTGTTGAAGTTGCGCGTGCGGCGCGAGTTTGGACTGAACCTAAAAGGGACAACGAATGGATTGAAGTGCAGAGAAAAAGATATAGGAATCGATTTATAGGAAAGAAAGGAATGGCGATTACCGCATCCGACTGTAAGTTTAAGGCAGCCGATTTGATAGTTCCGTTGTTTATAAATAATGTCGATAAGAGTACCTCGCCTGTGGACATTGCAGACTATATTAAGGAAAAAACGCTAGTGACAGTCACATTGGAAAAGATTCAAATGAAGCATCAAAAGGTTTACGATGCCTACAAGGTTTTTGTACCTAAACAAAAACTTGATTTATTCATGGATGACCATATGTGGCCTGAAGGCATTTCTTTTCGCCGCTTTATAGACTTTAGTAATAGAAATAGCACCAAACGAGATGGATCAAGTTCAAACAGACATAATATCAACAATAAGTAATTTTGTTAGTTTCAACTGCAAATCTCTGAAACGATCTATAGATCACGTAAGGTCGCTGTGTAGCAAAGCTGACATTATAGCCCTGCAGGAAACTTGGCTGTTCCAACACGACATTCCACTCCTCGGCACCGTTGACCCTGGCTTCGGGTTCACGGGTACATCCGCTATTGACTCGTCCGCAGGTATTGTACGAGGCAGGCCCCATGGCGGTGTGGCGTTGTTGTGGCGAAAAAGTGCGTTTGATAATGTGACAGTGATTTCCTGTAATAATGTGCGTCTTA
This sequence comes from Anania fuscalis, assembly GCA_950371115.1. Classification (NCBI taxonomy): domain Eukaryota; kingdom Metazoa; phylum Arthropoda; class Insecta; order Lepidoptera; family Crambidae; genus Anania; species Anania fuscalis. The sequence goes on along the minus strand of OX493326.1, from coordinate 21,873,456 downwards.
CCGCGATAAAGGTTAGTGTGTGTAATCGTTCCTTTTTAGTAATGTCCGTCTATATGCCCGTGAGCTGTAGTGAACATTTGATTGAATTCACTGACTGTCTCAGCGAAATTAGTGCAATCATAGACAGCACTGAAGTAGCATCAGTATTCATTTTAGGAGACTTTAATGCTGACCCTAGTGAATTATTCGGTATTGAACTAATAAAGTTTTGTAAAGAGCAGAAATGGATTTGTGCAGACATAGAAAAACTAGGCATTGACTCGGGCACTTTCACATTTATTAGCGACGCGCACGGTACCACTAGTTGGCTAGATCATTGCTTGGTGACAGGGGCTTCGTGGCAGTCAGTGGTAGATGTGGGGGTGCACTATGACTGTATATGGTCTGATCATTTTCCGCTTGTAATTAGTGTAAATCTGAGCTCTGTGTACTCTGTTACTGTGTCACCGCCAGAAACTATACAATATTGTAATAAAGTTATTTGGGGGGATAGGAATAAAAGGCAAATAAAAAAGTATAGCATTTTATGTCAAAAAGGGTTACGAGATATAGATTTTCCTACTGAGTTTTCCAAATGTTGTGATGGTGTTTGTAGAGACACAGAGCATTATTTAGTTATAAACCGGTTGTACGAGAACATTATTGATGTATTGAGTAAGGCAGCTGAGGCTACTTCCAAAAAGCAAGTCCGTGGCAAAAAAAAGCATGAGGTGGTCGGTTGGAACAAGCATGTTCAACCTGTACACGCTGAGGCACGGTCTCGCTTTCAGGCTTGGAGGCGGGAGGGTAGCCCACCAAGTGGTGCTGTCTATGAGAAAATGGTGGAGTCTCGGCGTGCATTTAAAGCAAAACTTAAGTGGTGCCAAAATAATGAAGATAAGCTTAGAATGGACATTTTGGCATCACATCACGCTAACAATAACTTCAAAAGCTTCTGGAAGTGCACTAAGAGACTAAACCCTAGGCAAACTGTTCCTCTTTGTGTGCATGGAGTGACTAAGCCCAAGGATATCGCAAACTTGTTTAAAAACCACTTTCAAGTTGAACCACCACCTCAAGCCCGTGTGCTGCGGATGCCGGACTCTAAGTCGGTCTGTTCCCCCCAGTCGCCAGTTATGTTCACAGCCAAGGAAGTAGCTTTGGTAATAAAACGGATGAACAAGGGAAGGTCTCCTGGACACGATGGGTTGAGTATTGAGCATTTGCAGCATGCGGGTGCTCACCTGCCTAGGGTTTTGTCAATGTTTTTTACGTTCTGTGTACGTCACTCATACTTACCGGCTGAGTGTATGAAGACGGTAGTTGCACCAATAGTCAAGAGTAAAACTGGGGATCCATCAGACATAGCCAACTATAGGCCCATCTCACTGGCGACGACTGTGGCAAAGGTGCTGGACGGTTTGCTTGATCGCATTTTAAACAGACATCTGCAGTTGAATGACGCTCAATTTGGATTTAGGTCTGGACTATCTACAGACACTGCAATACTGTGCATGAAGCATACCGTCCGGTACTATACTGACAGGAAGACACCAGTCTATGCTTGTTTCCTGGATTCGTCTAAAGCCTTCGATATGGTGTCCTATGAGTTGTTGTGGAGTAAAATGCGGACCATTCCTACTCTCCCATGTGAAATAATTAATATTTTTGACTATTGGTACAAAAACCAAACTAATGTTGTTCGGTGGGCGGGAGAAGTCTCCAATGAGTATAGACTCAGGTGTGGAGTTAGACAGGGTGGCTTAACCTCTCCTCGTCTTTTTAATTTATATATGGATGGACTTATCGAGGAACTCAGTAGCACTGGTGTGGGCTGCTCCATAGACGGTAAAATCATTAACAATCTAAGTTATGCAGACGACATGGTGCTGTTGGCTCCCTCGATAAGCGCCATTCAGAAACTTCTTAAGGTGTGCGAGGATTACGCGGGAGCTCATGGACTCAGATATAACGCTAAGAAAAGTGAAATCCTGATGTTTCAGTCTCGGGGTCACAATATTACAGCAGTCCCTCCTGTCTATTTAGGCGGTGTTGCACTAAAACGGGTATCGCGTTTTAAATATCTGGGTCACTGGGTGACGGAGGATCTCTCTGATAACGAGGACATAGAACGGGAGCGACGGGCGTTGGCAGTCAGATGCAATATGCTGGCCCGCAGGTTTGCACGCTGTACTGAACCCGTTAAGGTGATACTTTTCAAAGCTTTTTGCCAGTCTTTCTACACGTGTAGCCTGTGGATTAGCTGTACGCTGAAGACAATCAACGCCCTGCGAGTGCAGTATAACAACGCGTTCAGGGTATTGTTGGGGCTGCCGCGATACTGCAGCGCGTCAGGCATGTTCGCGGACGCTCATACCGATGGCTTTCATGCCATTCTACGCAAAAGAGCCGCCTCGATGCTAAGCCGTGTCCGCGGGAGCTCCAGCAGTATCCTGCGTGTTGTAGCAGGGCGAGTGGACTGCCCGTTTATGCAGCATTGGGTTCGACTGCACACAAGAAACCCTTAAATGTTACCTATTTATTTTTATCTTTTTGTAATTTTTATATTTGTGTAGTGTTCTGGTGTTACTGACTCAACTGTATTGTTTGTGGTATGGACTTTGTCTGAAATAAATCTTTTGAATTTGAATTTGAATTTGAATTAATCATTCGAAAATTTGCAAAAGCTACATTTAAGGCAATTTTTTTATTAACAAGGTTGAAGGTCGTTCCCCCTAGTTATTCAAGCCAAACATCTGTGCGTGTTATGAATGAACTCTGGCCATTTTTCACGTCTGTTAGCTCTGTCTCGCTCTTTACAAGGGGAAGGAATAAGACAGATGATCACAGATGGTTTTACGTTTGAAGATGGATGAGCTTATGCAATATGAAGTCGTTGTTGTTATTTTGTATTTTTATTTTTATTTTTTTAGTTTTTATGATACACATTTGAAAGTTGGTTTTCACGATTGCTTTTCACCTATATAGTCACAGGCTAGCAGGATGAGTGCTAAAAAATTCGGACATTATATAAACATAAATTGTTTTTTTTTTTTTTTTAGATTTAAAAACTGTTAATTATTCTTATTAAATTTAAAAATAAAACAAAATATATTATGATATTACATTGTGGTGTATTTTATATTAAGTAGGGTTTTTTTTTGTGGTTTTTATTTAGGTTATTTCTTTATTACAGAATTATACTGTAAGGGGCATTGCAAGGGATTTTTAGGTGACGAATAGTAATGTACCTTAATATTATGTCCCAAAGGTTGAAATTAATAATTCGGTATTCCTAAGCATAACCGCGGCTTGCTAAGACCACTGTCATAGCAAGTTAGTAGTAATATAAAGTTAGGTCAGATTTTTTATATTTAATTTGTTAATAATACAAATAAATAAATACAACTAGAAATAAGGAAAACTGCAAAAAAAAAAAACTAAATATGAATTGAAAAAATAAAAACTGAATCAGGTGGGGTTCGAACCCACAACCATCGCATATAGCGAGTGCTCTGCCACCTAAGCTATCGAGTCACTCACGCTAAGTGACGAAATTTTTTAAGTGTTTCGCGCGTGCTGTTTTGTTCCGAGCAGTGATTGATCGGCACGGCGGAACGAGCGACACAGGCTTACCCTCGGACAGCTAGCGGCACACTGCCTCCCGCTGCCCCGCACAGCACGCCAGAGAATCAGACGTTCGTAGATAATGAAGAATAGCCATAACTTTATCAATAATGGATCAATTTACAATTTTTTTGCGATGAAATTAAAGATTTTTTGATTTCCTACCGATTGGTACAAACCAAATAATAAGATAAGGATTAATTACGGAGAAGACGCACAGAATACATTTTTATCGACGTCGTTTAAAAGCTTGTTTTCGTAACTATTAATTAGAGGAAATACAAATTTTAAACGATGATTTTACAGATAAAACTTTAAAGATTACTTTGGTGTCTTTCAATTATCGCTATACACATCAAATAAGGAGTAGAATGTAGCTAAAAAGTAGAAAAAATCGAAGTTTTGGTGCGGAAACCCTCTTAATGAATACTGTTCTAAACAATTATTAGAATAACCGGCAGACATAATAGTGTATTGTGTCTATTCGACGAAAGTTAAATAATTAATGAACATAAAGGATGGCTATGATTTTGTTGACCATGATTAATTCCTAAGTTTCTGCTATCGTTGTGTTTCTGAGTTACAACATGTGCTCTCTAAATGTATTATAAGTATTACTTGAATTATCACAAAATATGTAGTTATTTACTTACTTATTAATAGCTGTTGCCCGCGATTTCGTTCATCGCAATCGGATAAATCATTTTATGAACTCATCAAGAAATCAATTATTTTTATCTTCATCGGTTTTCACTTTTTACCTCACTTTAATGAAAGTTAGGTATAAGTAATATTAAAATTATTGACTTTGTTTGTGTAACTTGCAATGGGTAATTAATTAAGTCAAGTCAATTGTCGCATCACCCTCAAAACATTTATGTTTGCCGAATGGTCGACTACATGGCATTAAGTTTACCCTTTTTAAGATTTGCCACGGTGGAATAATATTTTAATAAATATATAAGAGTTAAACGCCCGCTGCAGCTGCGGCCTGCAGCAATAGTCCGTTTAGCAAATAGGATAATAACAACTTTTAGAACTGCTGTAAAATAATTAAGTTACAAACATAACGTAGCCACGTTGGTACATCTTAAATGAAAATGTAGGTAAGTAGTGGTTGTCATTAGTTGCTCATCTATATGTTTTTACATTTTAATGTTTTTATCAACTTTTTCTGCCATCATCCTTCTACCATGGAATAAGTAGGATAAATCTAAATATTTTATGAATTAGGTACCTTTTTGTTAATATCTTCGTATTCGGTACCATAAACATCTGAAATATAAGAAATACTATGAATGAATTACGTGTCTGTGAAGTTTTAATTTAAGTTGTAACTATTTATTGCATTTACACATTTCTCAGCTTCTTAATTCCACATTAAGTATTTCAAGGGCTTATTTAGGAGTATGTAAACGATCAAATCATACACTCAACATCTGCATTATACAAAACAGACACCTAATTGAATATGTTTTACATGATCATACCACAAGTATTTGTGATCATATAAATCATATGCCTTGTGCATAATGTTTTATGTTTACACTAAAGTATTTTTTTCAATCTATATAAAAATAAAACAATTGTTTCCAACGTCAATTTTAAACCTATAAACTGCGTACTATTATTAAATTACATAAACATGAGGGTTGTTAAACTCAGTTATCAAACCTACACCAAGTGGATGTGTGAAATTTACTTTTATTCCCATATTTTCGATCCAGTGTATTTTAAACCTATGAAAAAAGGGGTTTCTCCTTACAAGGTCAATTAATGATGTTCATGTAAATAGCTAACTATTTTATTACATGTACACTAAAATTGCCAAGGTATTTTTTTAGTTGTAGGTAAAAGCATAGACTAAGGTAAATAGATAGATAAATAGATATTACACTTTGTCTATGGTAATTTATAGTGATGTCTACATATGGCTAGTTTTAGAACCAAAAAAACCTATCGATCATAGGCAATGGTCATAGGATTAAATTAGAATATCTTTAATTTAGGTTATGGTTACTAAATTTGGTAAATAGCTTTAAAGTTGATATAGTTGTTGAACACATTTAATGAATAGTTGTTGTTTGAATGAAGAAAGAGTGGAAGACGCTTTGTAATCGCCATGACGTACACGTCACACCACGAGGTAGTGATTTGCTGTGTGAACAATATTCTTTTGTAAATAATACTCTAATGTATATCAATAACAAGGATTGAAAGGCAAAACGTTTAATTATTTTAGAAAGTCGTATTTGATATACGCAACTAATATTCCAGTTTTATTTTAGCCTTTATCTCTTAGCTTTTAAGTTTTACCAGATAATATATAATAGCACTGGTTTTACAGAACATCTTTTCAATAATTGCTACGTAGATGTGATCTATGATATAAGCTCTGTATGCACTATTTATTAGTAGTAGCCGACTTTACTTAAAATACGAATTTAGAATTTCGTGCTACGGTCAAGTCGTAGCGACTCGTACTACGACCATATTGCTATGATTTATGATTATGCTACGAGTCGTAGCAACAACGATGTCACTACGATTCATGCTACAAATATGTCACTAACATTTATGCTACGAGTGCATATATGACTTTGTCGCTACGATTCACGTGGTAACAATTCGGTATGCAAAGAAAAATAATGAAATATAACCTATGCTAATTCCAAAACCTTTACGAGATTTTGTAGTATTTTGGTAATTACATCACTTAAATTACAAGATGACGTTGATTTTTACAAAATTACAAAAAAAAAATTTGCCACTGATGAATATCCTCTAATGACGGAGAAGCTTACATCTGACGTCACATGTTTGCATGTGTGTGATGTATCCCGTGTCTGTGCATAAAAAATGCCACAGATTTAAATGTGAATGTGTGAGTTAAGATACGTCCACTGATCAAGTGATCACTTTGTACGGGATTACAAACTACGTCATGAAGACTGAAATTTCAAAAAATTATAAAAAAATGTTTCGTGCGTCTTAATTTTTTTGTATTCTGCATATTTTTTCTGTGAATTGTTACTTATTAACTTGAATAAATAATTATAATAATAATAATAGGTTGGTAAATAGTGTGTATATTAGATTGAAATATTACAAAGAATAAGGCATATCACTTGAGTAAGAATTTTAATAAAATAATCACACCACTAATTAAACTATTTACCTTCAAACTTCAAACTATCTAAGCCAAAATTTTAGTGTGGCGACTAGAAAACGAATAAACGTATATAAATACATTTAATGTCTTTCCTCAGGTGTAATACAGGTTGTTAAAAAAAGCACAAGTAAAATTTTAGGGGCTGATTCAGAATCAAGTTTAGAATGCAGTAAAAATTATTTAAAAATTCATCGGTTAAGTAATTTTCAATTAATACATACGTACTAGATTCTAGGTTAAACGTACATAATGACCAGACAAACATTTCGAAAACGTAAAATGCCACTTTCTACCATTTCATTATACATATATATTTTAAACATTTTGTATCTTAGATTAGCATGTTTATTAAATGGCTATAACGATTGATGCTGAAAGCGGTGGTGCTTTATAAATATTCTCTAGATCGATATGTATGTATCTTATCGTCCCTTTATAAATTGTACTGTTTTTCGTATGTCAGTGTATACGTACACTGACACACGAAAGCAATGATCACTCAAAATTATTCGTCACTTGTAACTCTCGATCACGATACCTATCCAAATTGAATTTTACGACACTTAATACTCAATATATTATATAATATTATATTATTTAAACTATATAAACTGTTATATTTATTATTAATAATAAGGTCCATTGCTGGAAAGAGGGACCTAGCTGAAGTAGTGTAGGTAGTTTGTACATAAGTTATCGTATTATTTTGCCTGTAAGACAATAAAACTTTGTGCGCTCGATACCTACAAAGTAAACATCTATAAATATATAAATATCCGTTTATTTAAATACATAAAATTATTGTAATCCGTTTCATTAAATTCATAAACTTAATGTAATCTGTTTCTTTGAATACATAAACTTAATGTATATGTCGCAGCCAACTGGTTTAAATAGCCGTTCAATTGCATGGCTAGCCCGTTCATTAAACAACGAACGGCATTTTACTACATGCCTGCCTAGTTATAGAGTTGAATCATTAATGCATTAGAAACATTAAACATCACGGCTGACTTAAAAGCCAGCGTAACATAGAATTAGTATACTACTCTGTCAAGAAAGTACCGGGAAAAGATTAATAATACACAAAATGTTAGTAGTTATTCATCCAAATTTATTTTATCACCTTCAAAGTATGCTCCTTCAGAAGCGATACACTTACACCAATGAATAATCCAATCATCAAAACATTTTTAAACGCTTTTTCCGGAATCGAGTCCCGTTCTCGCCGCGAATTCTCCTTTATGTCTTCTACCGAATGAAACCGGGTGCCACGAAGTGGTAATATGAGTTTAGGAAAAAGAAAGAAGTCGGCTGGAGCCATATCTAGTGAATAAGGTGGCTGCTCGATGGTAAATGTTGAGTTTTTGGTCAAAAAATCGTTCACAATGATGGCCTTGTGGGAAGGCGCATTATCGTGGTGCAAAATCCAAGAATTTTCATTACTCAAATCTAGCCTTTTTCGTCTAATTTGCTCTCTTAAACGCCGCATAACGCTTTAATAATACTCTTTTTTCATCGTTTGACCTTCTGGCAAGAATTTTGAGTGCACAACACCGCGACAGTCAAAGAAAACAGTCAACATGACTTTGACTTTCGATCGAGTTTGGTGCGGTTTCTTCGTTTTCGGTTCAGTTGGAAGGCGCCACTCTGAAGCTTGTTGACTAGTTTGCATGTCAATCTCGTAAACCTACGTCTCGTCACCAGTAACAATGCGTTTCATGAATGTTGGTTCGGAATTGACTCGTTCTAGCATGTCCTCAGCGACTCTTTTGCGATTGAGTTTTTAGAGAAAATTCAGGTCTTTTGGGACTACCCATATAACCATATCATACCCAATTGATTATTTAAAATAGTACGAATCGACTCGTGTGACACAGAAAGTTCGACGGCTAGCTCTCTCAAACTTGAATGAGAATTTTCAGTCACTATTTCCTTCACTTATGCGATGCTATCTTCAGTAGCAGACGTTGATGGCCTACCAGAGCGAGGCAAATCTTTCATCACATCTCGACCGCTTTTGAACGCTTTGTACCACTCATAAATACGTGTTTTTAATAAAGTCGATTCACCGTAAGCCTTCTGTAACATTTTGAGAGACTCCGAATACGAAATCTCATTGGCGATGCAAAATTTAAGACAAAAGCTTTGTTCTATGTTTTTGTCCATTATGAAATTCGCAATACACACTAGATTGTGATGTATTTAATCTAACTATCAGATGTAACTCAAACTCCGCGCCAAAATGGAAAACAGTTGTGCCAATCTAACAACAACAAAAAATATATAATTTTGAATTTGGAACCATAAACAAATCATCAATTCCCGAAAAATTTTTGACAGAATGTATTTCTCCACCACCGCGGTGCTGCGTATTGTTTACAATATGGCGGTGAACAGCAGGTGTTTTTTTTAATTAACTGCGAGTTGTTTTTTTGCAGAAAATAATAATAAAAAAAAATCTCATCGTTATTTAGAAGTATAAATAATTGAGTTACCTAGCGACTCTAGTGGAACAACATTTTTACAAAAAAATTAAGTAAAATTGCGCAATCATTAAATTTTATTGTTATTTTACGGATATTTTGCTACTGAATGTAAGCTAAATTACAAAATTAGTAAAATTACCTACACTTGATATCTGCCGTGATCATAGTGCTCGTAACAGCGTCGAAATATCTCATAATTCACTGCTAATAGCTGAGCATCGTCAGCGTCGTCCATTGCAGCTGTTCAACAGTACAGCTTCAACCACTTAATCGAGATTCGAGGTCTAGGCGTGTGATTGAATAGCGTTGTTCAATTAAAGGCCTTGCCATTCAATTTAACGGCTATGTTAACCAGTTGGCTGCGACATATACGTTATTTAATTTATGTATTTTTGTATATTTTATAACTTTAACTAAACCCGCTGGTAGAGTCTAATTCTTATTGATAGAGTCTAAAAAGTCATAGGGTGGGTTTCTCTCTTAATTTTTTGTGCTGTAAGCCAGCTATACGGCATACGGCAATTATAATACTGTCATTACGACATTAAATCTAAAAGTATTGAAAAGATAAATTATGTATCTATGGCTGTTTTTGTGAATGGGGACCAAATTGAGAGGGTGAATAAAGCAAGGAACTTAGGACTGGTTTTTGACAGCAGGCACAGGTTCGAGGCCCACATAGCTGAATGTGCAAGGAGTTGCTTTTATAGACTGAGGCTGCTTTATAGAATCAGGTCATATCTAAGTGAAGAGCTCCGAATCACCCTCTGTGAGTCACTTATATTGTCAAAGCTTAATCACTGTGATACAGTGTAGTGTCCATGTCTGCTGGCCCGATCAGCCAGACTGATTCAGAGAGTGCAGAATGCGTGCGCTAGGTATTGCTTTACAATCCCACCACGGTCACATGTTTCTCCTTTTCTTAATGCTAAGGGCTTGCTTAAGATGGAAGCGCGTAGACGTCTGCATCTAGCTACCATGTTATTCGGAGTCATTGGAATGCGGAAACCGGGGTACCTACTTGATAAGATGCTGTGGGCCCGGGGTCGCGATGGTCATGGTAAACGGGCATGTACTCGCGTGTTCCTAACACCATGCCATCGCACAGTCGCGTTTCGGGGCTCTTTTCGCTTTGCCGCCTCGAAGTGCTGGAATGACCTACCTCCGCCAATGCGCGCTCTAAAAACAAAAAACACGTTTAAGAAAAAACTCAAAAATAACCTCATAACTTGCCAGCAAGCAGAAGACAGTTATATTTATACTTACAAGCGGAGTATGCGCGTCGCGTGGACAGGTGTGATGGGCGTCGCGTCCCTGCACATTGGGGACGGCTGAGCGAAGGCGTCATCTCTCAGTTCATCAATCTGGTGGCCCTGTCCTGCAGATGGAAACGGAAAATGGATTGTAGTTATTGAAGCTAGCTTTCACACATGAAACACTAGGTACACTGTGTTAAAAACAGCGTAGGTACAGTGCAGGTACTTACGGTGACGGGCGGCGTTGTCCATTCACTGCTCATTATGCGTATCACGCGCACACACATTCGTGTTGTTGTAAATAAAGGAACTAATCAACTCTCCACTTCGCGACTTGAAATGCGAAACATGTGCACACATGATTACTGACGTGGCTATTAACGTGGCTGGCACCATTTTGGGGCGTGGGCAAATAAATAAAATAGCGACATGGCGGCCACTGATCACCAGATTGGTTGAAGTCACTGATCAAATAAACTACGGAGCTAGCCAGAGAGAATGCAATCACTGCTGGCCGGTCGGGGCTTATAAAGGCATGCGCACACTCACACTATTGGTGCTGAGCTATCGGCTGAGCTAGTTGTGTTCTGCTGCTGGTCTCTGGTTGGCTCTGACTGAGTAGTGTCTCCATGTCGTTGAATGTTGTTGTTGATTATTTTGTTGTTTAAGTAATTGGTTTGTTAATGTTTTTTTTTTTTCTTGTATTTTTTTTTTGATGATTTAATTTGTTGAATTGATCAATGTTATTGTTATTATTTTGATTATTCTTGATTATGCTTGATTTTTTTATTATTATTATTGTTATAATTTCATTTTATTATTGTTTTTGTTCTGTGTGTTTTGCCTCAGTGTTATAGGCCCCCGCAGAATATCAGTGTCGTGGCAGCCCTCAGTTGCCACGACTAATACTGAGTGGGTGTCCTTTTTGGCACACTTCGTTTTTTTTTATTTATTTATTTATTACAGGAAAACCAGGGTTTATACAATATTAAAATACATCAGTATAGCATCTATTCAACCACTAATATATACAGGCTTCACAAGTAGCGATAATCTAGGAATTAACAAAACATATCAAAACATAGCTAAAACTTAAAAAGTAGATCAACTGTCAGAGCCTCACACTTTTATAATGATAAAATAATAAATCAAATTTTAAAAAAGCGCTCACTTAACTGCCGCCTCACCGCACTAACACTGATATGGTAAATGTCCAACTTGCCATCTAAAATAATTTCATTCAACTTGCGACCAGCACGCCAGAGGTAACTATTTTGCCTATAATTAGTTTTCACTATTGGGAGATAAAATGGAGCGTTACGGCGCAACTTTCTCCTAGGAGCATTAAAATAAATCTTTGCTAAAAGGTCAGGGCAATCAATCTCGGCTGCAACAATTTTTATCATATAGATAATGTCGGTTATTTCGCGCCTGTCAACCAAGGGAAGGAGGATGGTGCTTTCGGCAAAGATTGAGGTAGTCCGTGGTTTTGTACTTAGTCCTAGTTCGAAAGCAGAGGAACCTAATAAACCTCTTCTGGACGTTTTCCAAACGCGAGATATATGTCTGGTATTTTGGGTTCCAAATCTGAGAGGCGTACTCAAGGTGACTGCGAACAAAAGTGCAAAATAGTATTTTTAACGTCTTTATTTTATTAAAGCATACTGAGTTGCGCATCACAAATCCGAGCGCCTTCGAAGCCTTGCTTACGATGCTATTGATATGATCATCGAAAATTAACCCGGAGTCATGTATCACGCCCAGGTCACGAACAGAGGTTTTCTCGGCAAATCGCATCCTTTCATAGAGTATATGTGCAACTTGGTATCATGCTTACGACTGAAGGTCATAACAGAACATTTGGATGGATTTAGGTCTAATTTGTTTCGATCGCAGTAGTTGCAAAGACGTGTCAGGTCAGCCTGCAGAGCATCGACATCGTCTTGTGAGCTGACAGAGGCGAAAACCTTCATATCATCAGCGAAACAAAGGAGACGAGAGGAATGAAGACATGAACCAATGTCATTAACGAATACAACAAATAGCAAGGGGCCAAGCAAGGATCCTTGAGGAACACCGCTAGGGATAGGTATCCAACTAGATAAATAGTTTCTCACGGCCACAGCTTGAGATCGATTTGAAATGTATGAAGAAAACCATCTTAGCAGGTCACCTCTAATGCCTATATCTTGCAGTTTACCCAGAAGAAGTTTGTGGTCAATCCGATCGAATGCTTTGCTATAGTCAGAGTAAATAACATCCACCTGCCTGCCAGCGCAAGCGAGACAGGTGTTAGTTTAATAGCAGGCCATTTAGACAAAAATGACCGGTAGCGCGCAATACAATCGGCAAGCGTTAACTCACAATGAATGTGCGTACGGCTAATAGGCGAGGCAGTGGTTGCAAATCTTTTAACATTAACGGTGCAGTCAAACATTACATTGCGAACAGTAAAATAACTTAGTACTATTGGTAAATACGGATTTTCTGTAAGAATATAATAAAATGGCAAACTATATACAATTAATACTAAATCTAAGCATACTAAGATATAGCCTAGATAAGCCTGTTTAAATCCGTCTCGGTAGTTATCGTTAGCACATGAGAGGTGTCATTCTTCCGTACGTGTATCTTTCCATATTTTACCAAATGTATCGGTAATCTTTTTTTTTTTTTTTTTTTACTTAAGATGGGCTTACTCTTGACCCCAATCTTGCTCTAGAGCATAGATGGGATCTACGATGGAGCGATCTTTGGCTTTAAGGACTGTTTTAGTTTTGGTTAACAGTTTTTTATTCTCCGAGGTCAAGTGATCGTTGACAAATACTCGTTGCGAGCTACCTGAGAATCCTACCTCCTTTCTTTTCTCTCTCTGCATGTATGTCCATTTTTGTTGTGCCAAATAAATATTATTCTATTCTATTCTTCTATTCTATTCTACATTACATCTCATTTCTCTGGTGTGACAGGTTAAAACTATTAACAGACGTTCCGATTTAGTTGAAGCCGATCACGACATTTTAAAAAAATGGCTGCAAAGCAACTGACGGTTGGATTGCCGACCGTCGCGACGTCTGTAGCAATATCTGATTGGTTTTCGCGTCGGCCTCGATATGGTCGGCTTCAACGAAATCGGAACGTCTGTTAATAGTTTTATAATTCATTCAAGTCACACTTGGGATGTAAGGAATTTTGAACATCATCTAAGAAATCCAAGCCAACCTCACCTGCTCGCGGTGCATCCTGCCGAACAACAAACGAGGCTCTGGCGCAGCTTTTTCTTAAGCTCTTCTGTTTGGTTACAATAGGCTAGTTTGCACCACTTATCAATTGACATACTTTTTATGTGCTGTCAAAACGCACCTCTGCCTTATAATTTGTATAGCTATAGCAAGCTATGACGTCATTTTTAACCGGACTCAACTGTCTAACTTTTTATTGATATTGAAGCAAACGAAATTAAGATTATTTTAATAAATGATAATATACCGGGTTATCTTATAAATCTTAGATTATTATTTATGATTGGTGTCCACATACCAATTATTTATTTATCATCTTTGCACTATTCTCTGTATATTTTAATTGCGGTAGGAAAGGCAAAATAAGCAGTGTACTAAGTAAGCAAATTTAACAATTGACTTCAGCACCACTCAACAACAGTTATGAAAGAATTCATATAAATAAAAAAATACATTTTAATAGGGAATCGTATTGGGCTTTTTTACCCGACTGCCAAACGAGGGTTATTAATAAAGATTAGCCCTTTTAGCAGTCTCTTGCTTTGTAATTAATAACATTATTATCAAGTGAAAGAAATGTTATTTCACCTAATGAGACAACTTAAATATTAACATGTTACAAATATTATGTATTAGAATATTAAACATATCAAAATCTAATTAAAGCTTACCATAATTATAGTTCTTTACTTGTAGGAATACTTAAGTAATATGTTAAGTCAGTGCTATTATATTCTGTAAATATGTAAATAATGTGAATTATATCCGAGAGATAGATAACATAATTATAATTATAGTTTTAGATGTCCGCTGGCAGTGTTCGATTGAACATCTCCGTATACATCTGAAAGGCTATAGAACCAGCTTGTAAGCCAGACCGACAAAAATCATCAACTATACTCATCCAAACTAAAAACAAAACAATGGTTAAAATATAACGCTTACATTGCAAAAAAAAATTGTTTCATTTTAATCGTAGCGAATAACTATGTATTTAAAAAAACTAAGTTATTTTAATAAGATGTGCATACTCAATAAAATATTTAAATTAAAATATGCAGATTAAAAACATTAAAATAAATCTAAATAATTCAGACTGTACATTTGCTATTGTTTCTTAGTAACCTAATGTTAATATAATAAATAATGAGTTCTTAAGTTTATTTAAATAATACTAGCTAAACCGGTAAACTTCGTACCGCCTAACAGTTATGTTTTTTTCGTCAGCTGTTCCAATGTTTTTATTATTTATTTTGCTATTCGTTTTAAACCATTAAAATCGGTCCAGCTGTTCTCGAATAATAAGTGATGAAACAAACAAAGTCGTGTTTTATTATATATTAAGATATATTACTACTTATATTCTTGAAAAGTTAACATAGCCGATGGCAGGGTTCGATTATGACTCGGTTGAAATGATATCATAGCATCATCTTATCCAGTTCTCTGTGAAAGTCTTCTTTAAAGGTGAGAGTGCCGGTAAAAACACGAAAGTGATGCATTTACATCTTACTAACATCAGATGATTTGGCAATTGTAAAATGTGCATTCTATTGCAGTACTTCTAGAGACAACTTCGAGCGGGAAATCGCCAGAAGAGTGCAGCTTGGCTGGGCAGCATTTGGGAAATTGCGTCATATCTTCTCGTCGACACTGCCGCAGTGCCTGAAAAGCCGGGTGTTTAACCAATGCGTCCTACCAGTTTTAACCTACGGAGCCGAAACGTGGAACATGACAGTCAAGTTGGCCCACCGACTACACATCACTCAGCGTGCTATGGAAAGGTCTATGTTGGGGATCTCATTAAGGGATAAGATCCGGAACGAGGTCATACGACATAAGACTAAGGTGACTGATATTGTCCAAAAATGTAGCAAGCTGAAGTGGCAGTGGGCTGGCCATGTCTGTCGCAGAACCGACGAGAGGTGGAGCAGGAAGGTTCTCGAATGGAGACCACGCTTAGGCAAACGTAGTGTAGGACGCCCCCCGGCTAGATGGACCGATGACCTGAAGAAGGCAGCTGGCAGCGACTGGATGCAAAGGGCGGGAGATCGTGCGCTGTGGCGCTCCTTGGGGGAGGCCTATGTCCAGCAGTGGACTGCAACAGGCTGATATGATTGCAGTACTACAGCGTACCTACTATAAGATAAGATAGGACAAGATAAACATAGAATAAATCTATATCATTAAATAAAAAGGTAGGCTTTACATAAAAAACAAAATCTAAAAAAAAACTTTAAGGAAATTAGATTCTAGTAACGAAAGGTTAATAGGTACATACATATGATAGGAATAAAGATAACGCTCTTAAGAGTGAGTTTGTATGATATTATACTATACATAAAAATACGTCACAGGGTTTCCATACAAAATGTGACAATTGTAGCAATCCAGATGTGGCTACACTTTCAAATCTGGGTGTATTTGCTGCATTTGTTCACGTACTTAAATAAATAGGTTATAAGTGTTGTTTTTATGTATAAATTAAATAAAAGCATATCTATAATCTATGCATTCATAAACATTCATTCGATTGCAATGAATCTTTGGTGTCTAGTTGTACGCAAGACAAAGGAAGACCAATGCTAATTCTAAATAGTGTTGGATTAATAATATTTAAATTATATGAAAAATAATGATTAGAAGTAATAAACAAATATACCCGGTGGTTGAGTTTCGAACTCATCTGGGTGGGTACCACCCTCTCACCTAGTTTTTTTTTAATTTTTTTTATTTGATAAGGCTTACCAACTGAATACATACAAAAAGATTACATTTAACAGGCTTTATGTACGAGAGTGCATCTAAATTAAATATATGCATTTAAATTAAAGGTATGCACAACATTACTATATTAATATACTTTTTAAAACTAAATATCAACAATAGGAAAACTAGTAGTGCTTCTTACAAAATTCCGATATAGATTTCTTAAAACTAACAATGTTATCACAATTCACATCTACATTACAATTTTGAAAAATATTGTTTAAGGGTTTTAACATGGACAAAACGGGCGAAGAACTGCCATATTTATTTTTTCTAAGTTCTGCAGAGAAAGGCCTATAATTGTGAAGACGAGCCGTAACTCTAGGAACCGACAAACTGATTTGTGTTAGGAGAGACGGACTATCCACTTCGTCGTTCAATAATTTATATAGAAAAGTCATAGTTAAGTGTTCCTTACGTTGCCCCAGCGATAGCATATTAAATTGATCTAACCTTTCAGAATAACCCCTGACGCTACGATAACTACCATTGATAAAAGATATTCTGTTCAAAAACTTTCTTTAAATTATTTCGATACGCTGAATATTATTTTGATAATATGGATACCAAACACAACTGCAATAGTCTACATAGCTACGCACCAATGCGAAGTACAACACATTCATTGCCTGAACATATTTAAATTGTCTTGTGTTTCTAAAAATAAACGCTAACATTCTCAGGCATTTGTTAATTATGATATTTATATGGTTTGTAAATTTCATTTCCGGATCGAGAGCAATACCTAAATCTTTAACCTGTTCTACTTTGTTTAAAACCGTTCCATTTATTTTGTAGTAGCTAGAAAACTTGTCATGCTTTCGAGAAAATTTTATGTGATAACATTTATTTGCGTTTAGAGTCATACCATTAAGTTCACACCATTTCCTAACCCTGTCTATGTCTTCCTGAAGCTTTATAGTATCATCACTGTTCAGAACCGTCTTGGATAGCTTTAAATCATCTGCATAAAGTTCAAACTCAGAGTTTAGGATACAATGTTTTATATCGTCTATAAACATAACAAACAGAATCGGTCCGAGGTGCGAGCCCTGCGGAACACCGGAAGTAGGATGAATTTCTTTAGATTTAAAACCATTCACTACAACTCGCTGGACACGATTACTTAGGTAAGATGAAAACCAACACAAAAGTGATCCATGTATGCCAAAAATGCTGCTAAGTTTATGTATTAGTAATGCATGATCCACCTTATCGAATGCTTTACTAAAATCGGTGTAGATTGCATCTACCTCTTTACCTGCGCTCATATTAGAAATTGTTCTATCCACAAATGTTAAAAGGTTAGTGGTTGTTGAACGTTTTTTCAAAAAGCCATGTTGTTGATCTGCCACAATTTGTTTTATGTGCCAAAATAAATAAATCAGGGCATATTAACGATTCCAAAACCTTGGCAAGAACAGGGAGGATACTTATTGGCCTGTAGTTATTCACATTGCTTTTATCACCCGCTTTATGAATTGGAATAATCATAGCATCTTTCTATATTTTAGGGAAACAGCCATCCAAAAGAGATTGATTGTAGATAATGTGAGAGGCTTTGCTAAGTTTACAGCACAACTTTTGAAGAAGATTGGGTGAATCCCGTCGCTTCCGGCTCCTTTACTGGAGTCGAGAGCTTTTAAAGACCTTTATATCCTATCATAACTTATATGTGACGAGGATCCGGCGGCGCGACATCCCTAGCACGCGAACCGCCGTATCGACTACCGACATCACTAGCACGCGAACCATCGTATCGACTGCCGGCAGCCCTACGCCCGCCGTACCGCGGCGCCCGCGCCCCGCCCGCGACTATGCTATATCAAGCGCGGTGGGAGGGAGCTCCGCAGCAGTCGTCCATACTCCGCAACCGTGGCAAGACGTTCCCGCGCGCGCCTACGTCATCCGTTCACCATTGCCTCGGAACATCGGTGTACCGGCGATTGGCTGTCCTGTCTTCCCTACTAACTTAGTTAAGCACCCGACCCGTATCCTAGTCCAGAGGTTTTCGTGGCCAGCGGCTCGTTCGTAGGCTCGAAACCTCAATCCTAGACCTTGACCACACTCCTGTGGTGAACCCGTCCCCGGCCCGGTCGCCCACGCGGCTCGTTCGCGTGGCGCCGCATGCCAGCCTTCATTTCCAGAAGAAATAAATTAGTTACTAACATCCGCCTCGCTACGCGTCGACCGTAACTCGCCCACGGGATTCGCGCCGGTTCCCGTCGCACTGCCTCACCCGTCCATATAGCTTAAGACAGTAGTCACAGATTTAGGTATAGAATAAGTGTGAGGAAGTGTACTAGTTTATAAGGAACTTGTGTAATTTGTGAACCTGCACGGTGCAATAAATAGTGTGAAAACGTCTCGTTGGTTTCCGTCAATTCCCTGGTAGGATAACCCTCATTTAGGTACACATCCCCTCACCGCACGCATAGCGGGCTGGGGCCAGTACATATGCTGACGAGGAACTCAGGCCTAGGCTAGCCGGAAGGGTTCTTCGTCACATTGGCGCCCAACGAAAAAACCCATATAATCCCCAGGGAAGGGTACTGACCGAGCCGTCGCACCCAGGAAAAATAATTCCGAAAGAGAGCGACGCCTTGGTAGTAGCCGCCACCCGCCATTGACTGGAAACCAAATCTAATGCCCACATCTTGGATATATAACTTGAAAAAACAAGAACTCGAAGCAGAGTGCAAGAAAAGAAACATAGAAACCGAAAACCTGACAGTGCGAGACCTGAGGCAAAACCTCGCACAAGTGGTAAGGGAAGAAACCACAGACACACCAAAAAACCGATCCGACAAACCTGACCAGTCCTCCAGCGAAAAAGAAGAACTTACAGACAACTCCGACACCGAATATATCTGACTCAGCGAACCTACAGCCTGAGCAGACTGGATTTCATCACCCAAGACAGTACCACTAGCCATGCTATACGCTAAAGCGAAATTATCCGCAAAAAGATTAGTAATACTGTCACCATCTCTTGCAGCCCTGTCACCAAGATTCATAGCAAGTGGAATATCGCTTTATACTTTTCGTTTGCTTTTAATATAAGTCCAAAAGTATTTAGGGTTTTTAACAACAGTGTTGAAAACTCTTTCTATTTTTTTAATCAACGCCGATGTCCGAACTTTCAAAATATCATATTCTAATTTATCTAAACCATTGATAAACTTTTTGACTTTTTGACGAGCTTTTTCTTTTTCATGCAACAAACGAATAAGATTAAAAGAAAACCAAGGTGGATACTTCTTCTTATTAAATTTCTGGATGGGAACATATTCAGCAATAATTCTAAATATGTTCCCATCGCAGCACAAAAGCGGTCGAGTAACAATCCGTGGCTCAACGCAGCACAATGACGCGTAGCGCGATGACTTGATGACTCACGCGCGGTTGCCTACCGGGCGAACGAAGCGGTGCGGCTAGCAGTGAGTGAATATACGTTGGACTAAACTTTCGTAAATGTTTTCGTTTATAACTTTTTATCACTCGCGAATATCACCATACGGTATTCACTATTCCAACGGTAGTTGCCATGACTACAGAATTATGATAAACAATACACCAAAAAACCGAAATTTACTATAGTTTAGAATTAATTTCTCGGATCAAAACAAATACACGTCTTCCCATTCTTGCGCGCGGCGCGGGTTTCACCGTGGAACACCTAAATACCTAATAGAGTCAGGAAAACTACTGGAAAGACGATATAATATCTCAGTCCTCCTTGAAGATGCGGCAAGTTCATAAATTAGTAATGATGAGCCGACCCATATTCATAAAATTAGGATAGGCAGATTAGATTATAAAAAAAAGTTACTAAAATTTTAAAAATCTAATAAAAATATGTAAAATAGAAATAGGCATCTAATTGTAGTTAATTGTAAATATAAGTATATAAAAAAATGTAAAATAGTAATTATTAACGATGCTAAAAATCTTGCAGCATGTAAAGGCTTTGCAGTGAAAAATATAAAAAAAAATACAAAACACTTTGCTAGCTTCTTCTAAAACTATTGCATATTAAATTATGTTTGAATAATACGACCTAATAGATATGCAGTAGAATGCAGTATGCTTTGTTGTCATATTAGAAGATAATACACCCTAGTTTAATATATATATTATTCAGAGAAGGTTTTTATTTATACTAAGGCTTTAGTTAGTTATAAAATAATGATAAATAATATTCTAGTAATATTAAAATCCGCCCGCATTATTCCACTGCTGGAATCCTCTTTAAATGCTCAATACTTAGTTTGATCTTCGGCTATCTTTTCCATCCGCCGATAGCAGCAGTGCCCAACCTTGTTGAAAGGCGCCTTACTAAGTCATGGTCTAAATTCAAGAACTCGACGTCAATTTCAGGAGCGGTCCTGAGGCAAATATGACCAACTCGCTGTCACTTTACCTTCATTATCATTATTTGAGCCATAGGACGTCCACTGCTGAACCAGCCCCGCCCCTTCACTTAAGCTTTCTTCGAGCCATATCGATTACTTTTGATATTGATTTGATTAGTTACATATATGGTAAATAAACTCTCACAAATGTCAAAAATATTTAACCTACATTGCAAGAGCTTTAAGTGTAGATAGTTATATTTATATAGAATAGAATATTTATTTATTTGCTTAAGACACAGTATAAATGCTGAATGGGTTGTGCATATGTCTTGCTTCATTAAGATAGCATGCAAATATAAAAATAATTAAATTAAACATTGAGAATTATAAAGTCATATCAAAAATTGAATACTAATTAATTATAAATCATTGAAATTAAAGACACAATAATATAAATAATACAAAAATAAAAACCATTAATTAATTCATTTCAATGTCAAAAAATCTCGAATGTCATAGAAGCTGTGTTTATTTAGCCATTTAAACAGTCTAGATTTAAACAAATTAATAGTAAGTCCCTTCATTTCATTCGGTATTTTATTGTATATGCGAACACACATGCAAATACAGCTTTTTCCGTATTTACTGGATTTTGATATATCACTAAGTATCAGTCTTTGAGGATATCTTAGTCTGGTATTACCAGCTCTCCCGAAGAGCGTTGGGTTTTTGTGAACAAATATTGCCACTTCATAAATGTAAAGTGATGGAAGCGGCAATAAACCCATGATTGTAAATAGTGGTCTACACGATTCAAAAGGAGGGATAACACATATAGCCCTAATGCATCGTTTTTGTGCAATAAATATCCGTTTTTTTAATGTGCTATTGCCCCAAAGTAAAATTCCATACCCAAGAATAGATTCTATGTATGCGTGATAAGCTAAAACGGCCGTTTTTCTACATGTTACGTTTTTAACTTGTCTTAAGGCATGTACAAATTTATTGATTCTTGTGCAAACGTTATCTAAATGTATTTTCCAGTTTAAGTCTTCGTCAATTATTACACTAAGAAACTTAAGGTTTGATATTTCATTTAGTTTTGAGATATTTAAATAAAAATTGTATATGTCATGTTTACATTTATTAAATTGTATGAAATTTGATTTATTAAGATTAATTTTTAAATTATTTGCATTTAACCATTCAATTATTTTATCAATCGTATTATCTATGTCTAGTTCATGATTTTTAATGTGTTTTTTATCCTCGGATGTCACAATAATGGATATGTCATCAGCGAAAAGAGTACATTTGTGGTTAGTAATATGCGTTATGTCATTTACATAGAGCAAAAATAGGATTGGTCCCATCACACTGCCCTGAGGGACGCCACAGGAGTTTTCCCTAAATTTCGATGAGAATGTTTTTACTTCGCTTCCTTCTTTATTTCTTTTATTTATATTATGACTATGTATTATTATAATATAATACATATTACTATGAATATGAAACGTGGTGCATATTATAGTTATTATTACTCTGTAAATATAGAGGTATAGTTAGCTGCTATTGCTCACGTAGTGTCTAAGTCATGGTATAACATTTATTTTAACTAAAAGCATACGCTTAGTTAATTAAATGTATGCAATAAAACATTATTAAGGATAAAATTTAATATACCCGGTGGTAGAGTTCGTTTTGAACTCGTCTGGGTGGGTACCACCCTCTTACCTAGTTCCACCGTAAAACACCTAAATACGGCTGGAAGGGTAAGAGAGCCAGGAAAATTACTGGAAAGAGGCATTTCATCTCAGCCCTCCTCGTAGGTGCGGCATGTTCATAATGTTAGTACTGATGCCGACCTATATTTATACAATAAGAATACATTTAAGAATTTTAAAAAGATACCATTTAAAAAAATACAAAAATAAAAAAAACAAATAAACAATTATGTTCAAATCTAATTGTAGTGACATGTAAATAAAAGCATACTTTAAGCCATCCCGGATTAAACATGTAAAAGTTAAAGTGCTTAGCACTTCTTGCATTCTTTAATAATGTTGTCACAGCGTTGACTACTTAACGAAGTGTAAAATAGTTATTACTAACGATGCTATACTTTTAGCATGAAATTAGGATAGGCATATTAGACTAAAAAAAAAACAAAAATAAAAAAGGTTACAAAAATAAAAAAAATCGAATAAAAATATGTATAATAAAAATAGGCGTCTAATTGTAGTCAAATGTAAATAAAAGTATACTTAAGACATCGCAGACAAAACATGTAAAAAAACTTTTAACGAAATTAGCACATATTGCATTCTATAATAATGCTGTCACAGCGTTGACTACTTAACAAAGTGTAAAATAGCTATTACTAACGATGCTAAACTTTAAGCATGTAAAGGCCTTGCGTTGAAAATATAAAAATAAATACAAAATGCTTTGCTAGCTTCTTACTTCTAAAATTATTGCATATTTAACTCTATTTGCATAATACGACCAAATATAAAATATACTAAAAATAATGATTTTGAACTAAAATTAGGTGTAGGATTTGCAGTAAAATCATTACAAAAATTAAATAGCCTAGGTATCAATTATTTTGTGTAGTGAGTGACGAATATATATAGAAATATATATATTCGTCACTTGTAATAATAATGTAAGTATAATATTAAGGTAATATTAACTTATTCCAACACAACTACTTGCTTTGTAACACTCCTTTAGAGAGAGACTCATTAATCAAGGATTTAGGTATACTCTTCGATTCAAAACTGCATTTTGATGCTCACGTTGATCACATCACTGCTAAAGGTTTTCAAATGTTTGGGTTTCTAAGACGAAACTGCAACTCATTTAAAAAGCCATCTACTAACCTGCTCCTATACAAGTCACTCATAAGACCTCAAGTTGAATATGCTTCATGTGTTTGGAACCC
Source organism: Anania fuscalis (assembly GCA_950371115.1). Lineage (NCBI taxonomy): Eukaryota > Metazoa > Arthropoda > Insecta > Lepidoptera > Crambidae > Anania > Anania fuscalis. Next base: position 21,849,617 of record OX493326.1, on the reverse strand, counting down.
ATTCTACAATAAATACAGTGACCAAATTGAATCTTTACAACGTAAATATCTACTTAATCTAAATTACAGATCTGTAAGGGCACGGTCATCATATCGTTCCCTTTTAGTTAAATACTCAATTTCGACCCTCAAACAACGTAGATTGTATCTTGACCAATCGATTCTTTTTAAAATTTGTCGTAACGGATTTGACTGCAACATGCTTATAAACCAAATTTACCTGCGCATACCTAGCCGCTCCCGGCGTATTCGTGATGCTTATACTCGTTGTCGAACCAACGCTGGTAAACGAGCTCCTTTACAGCGACTAATGAATGCATATAATAAATACTTCACTAAAATTGATTTATTTGTCTTGTCACCAACGCAATTTAAAAAGTGTATCTTTCATACCTTAGTGAATATTGGTTAACTGATTTTTCGTTTCTCATTAATTTAAATATGTAAAGACAATGTTTGTTTGCTAAGTTTGCTTGTACTTAATAACTACTTATTGTTCTAATATTATTTTGAGAATAATGGTGCTGGTTGCGTAATTATATAAGTTTTTCTAATATTAATGTAGTAGTATTAAGCATTATTGCGCAATTGTTTGTTATTCCAAACAAAAATAAAATAAAATAAAATTAAAGTCCGCCCCCTTTTATTCCACTGCTGGAATCTTCTTCAAATGCAAAACACTAAGTATGATCCTCGGCTATCTTTTCCATTCAATGATAGCAGCATAGCCCAACCTTGTTGAAAGGCGCCTGACTAAGTCGCGGTGTACATTTAAGTACCTATCTATCTTTGGGAGCGGTCCTGAGGCAAATATCACCAACTCGCTGTCACTTAGCTTCATTATATTTATTTCAGCCATTGGACGTCTACTACTGAACCACCGTCCCCTCCCCTTCACTATAGCTTTCTTCGAGCCATATTGTTTACTTAAAATTTCAGTTAAATAACTTGTTACTAGAAGCTATTTACACTACCAATCTTGACTTAGTTGGTCTGTCAAAACGTCTGGAAAACAAGTTCTAGAAGTCTATCACTACTTTTTTGCTAGGTTTATGGTACTTTTGTTTGACAATTTTAAAAATAAGTGATTTTTAAACTTTCTTCGCTTAGGGTATTTTCTTTTCGTGGAAGACCTTTAAATATTACTTACTAGCTGTTTGATCAATTCTAGTGTAATGAAAAGATTTTATTCTCAACTTATGAAGGATCTATTTTGCATTAAAAATATCTCACGTTATATCCACAGTGATCTAGAAATATCTCTGCCTTATAACAATGTATTTGTTTTAATTAACTGAGTATTATTTTCAGAGCGCTACTGTTTTTGGCTTTAAGGTTAAAAAACATTCAAGTTCAATCAAAAAGATTTTTTTATTTCTCGTTGTGATTTAAATCCAAAAGCTTTGTATTAAAATAGAAACAAAAGGTTGTGAGACTAAAACATACATATTTACTGATAAATGACTTAACAGCAAAAATATAAGCTCTTCTGACTTATATACATTTTTAAGGCTAGCTTCAGCAAATATTACTGCGAAGGTCCACTCCACGTCGTATCTAATTTTACATACTACTTTATTACGAACAATGAGTACAAAAATAACGCATTATTTATTAAAAATGTTTTTTTCTTGTATTTAATATGCTAGTTATGATATCGAAGATAATAAACCACCTCAACGTGTTGAAATTTTTCATATTGATTAGATTAGTTACACAAATGGTAAAATAAACTCTTACAAAATGTCTACAAGATTAATTTCACAAGAGCTTTCAGTGTAGATAGTTTTTTTTTCTTAAATATATAAGATTCAACGATATAAGTTACATTCCTTTTAATGGGGGTATCTATACGTCATACCAAGGAGCCTGACAAAATTTAAGCGAAAAATTCAGGCTAGTTTCGGATATATTCATCATAACAATCTCATTTCGTAACTACAAAATTCCACACCCTTTACAGCTGATTACTACTACAATAATACACTAAATACGCACACAAGCAAACTCAAAATCCAAGAATCAAGCGTGGTCAGCGGTGGGGTGAGATGCCGGGTCAGGAATACCGACATGAAAAAATTTACCCTGTTTCTAGGGTAAATTAAAGTTTTTGAGTTGTTTTTTTGTCGATAAAGTAATAAGAAAAAATACTACTAGGTTTGTAATAAATGTTGTGATGTTAAGTCAGTAAAACTTAACGAACGGTTTTTTACCCATGATTTTTATGTTCACGCTATCACGTAGCCAACTCGGTTGCGAAAATAGGTACGCAAAATTGAAGGGATCAGGATGCCGCAAACTGACCAAAGAGTGTAATCTGAACTTGCGACTTGATTCACGTCAAAAAACGAAAAGATTCACTCGTTTTCTTTGATAATCAAAGCTGTACTTACTTACGTACCATTTTGAATTATTAAAAAAAAACCGCAGAGACAACGTCAAGCTACTATTTTATTGTTGTAATCAGCTTTAATAAAACCACTTAGGTACACGATTAATTAGTTATTCATCACGGCCGCCAACTTGTCGTGTAATGAGTTATTAAATTTTATAAACAAAACTACTAACATTCGAAATTTATGAAGTGTCGTTTAAGAATATCATAACATTAAATTTAACAGCTAGTCTATTGAGACTAGCTGTTAAATTTAATGTTAAACAAACAAAAAATTACAATATCATTAAATCCTAATTTCTTGCCATTCAAATTCCACTTTATTTTTTCAATAAATTTTAGGGGTAAAAGTATGGCAAGAACAAGTCGCAGATTATCCGACTGGCCGCTCGCGCCGAAAGGCCGCCGTGCCGCCGGGGCACGTGTCGGGCAAGGTCAAAGCATGAGCGAGCTAGAGATGTGCCACAGCCCACATTAGATCCGATCTTAGGGCTAAAAATTTTCGACTCACGGCGGAGGTCGGACTGGACTTTACTAATAAAGATTTTATTCTTGCACTATCTGAAAGTTAGTACTGTCAAGTAATTAACTTTTTTAGGTACATTTAGTAACAAATATCAACGAATGCGATTTATTGTTATTATTTTGGTCTTAATGACGACAACAATGTTTTATGCGTCATCGTGCTAAAAAATTATACATTTAATAAGTGTTTTGATTTCTCTAGAAATCCCTTACTTTTGCAGCTAACAATAAAACCTAAGTGGTTAAAAATAAAAATAAAACCTTTACGTCTGTAAGTTAAGAATAAAAGGTCTGATACAGTTCAATATGGCCTAATTTGTTAAAACAATAGTTAAAACGTCCTTAAGAGGGTTCCCTCACCAAGACTTCGATTTTTCCTACTTTTTAGCTGCATTCTACTTTTTATTTGATGCGTATAGAGATAATTGAAAGACACAAAAGTAATCTTTGAAGTTTTATCTTTAGATTTTAATACAAATTTTAAGCGATGATTTTAGAATCATCGCTTAAAATTTGTATTTCCTCTAATTAATAGTTACGAAAACAAGCTTTTAAACGACGTCGATAAAAATGTATTCTGTGCGTCTCCTCCGTAATTAATCCTTATCTTATTATTTGGTTTGTACCAATCGGTAGGAAATCAAAAAATCTATAATTTCTACGCATTTTTTTTTTAAATTGATCCATTATTGACAAAGTTATGGCTATTATTCATTATCTACGAACGTCTGATTCTCTGGCGTGCTGTGCGGGGCAGCGGGAGGCAGTGTGCCGCTAGCTGTCCGAGGGGAAGCCTGTGTCGCTCGTTCCGCCGTGCCGATCAATCACTGCTCGGAACAAAACAGCACGCGCGAAACACTTAAAAAATTTCGTCACTTAGCGTGAGTGACTCGATAGCTTAGGTCGCAGAGCACTCGCTATGTATGCCATGGTTGAGGGTTCGAACCCCACCTGATTCAGTTTTTATTTTTTCAATTCATATTTAGTTTTTTTTATTTCTAGTTGTATTTATTTATTTGTATTATGAACAAATGAAATATAAAAAATCTGACCTAACTTTATATAACTACTAACTTGCTATGACAGTGGTCTTAGTCTTAGTAGCAAGTATAATTCTGTAAGTAATAAAGAAATAACCTAAATAAAAAACACCAAAAAAAACCCTACTTAATATAAAATACACCACAATGTAATATCATAATATATTTTGTTTTATTTTTAAATTTCATAAAAATAATTAACAGTTTAAATCTAAAAAATAAAAATAACTAAACAATTTATGTTTATATACATAAATTGTTTCATCAGATATTTTATTTATCAATAGCGTAGCGAGAGACACTTGAAAGATTTCGCCAAATCACTTAGCGACTTGGTAGCTTAGGTCGCAGAGCACTCGCTATGTATGCAATGGTTGTGGGTTCGAACCCCACCTGATTCAGTTTTTAATTTTTCAATTCATATTTTGTTTTTTTTTATTTTGCAGTTTTTTTATTTCTAGTTGTATTTATTTATTTGTATTATTAACAAATTAAATATAAAAAATCTGACGTAACTTTATATTACTACCAACTTGCTATGACAGTGGTCTTAGCAAGCCGCGGTTATGCTTAGGAATACCGATATTTTTAATTTCAACCTTAGGGACATAATATTAAGGTACATTACTATGCGTCACCTAAAAATCCCTTGCAGTGTCCCCCTTACAGTATAATTCTGTAATAAAGAAATAACCTAAATAAAAAACACCAAAAAAAACCTACTTAATATAAAATACACCACAATGTAATATCATAATATATTTTGTTTTATTTTTAAATTTAATAGGAAGAATTAACAGTTTTTAAATCTAAAAAATAAAAAAAAATAAAAAAACAACAATTTATGTTTATATACATAAATTGTTTCATCAGATATTTTATTTATCAATAGCGTAGCGAGAGACACTTGAAAGATTTCGTCAAAGCAGCTAGCGACTTGGTAGCTTAGGTGTCTAAGCACTCCCGGTGGGTGTGTATCCGATGGTCGTGAGTTCGAATCCCACTTGATTAAGTTTTTATTTTTTCAATTCATATTTTGTTTTTTTTATTTTGCAGTTTTTTATTTCTTGTTGCATTTATTTATTCTAACAAATTAAATATAAAAGAATCTAACTTAACTTTATATTACTACTAACTAAATAAAGAAATAAATTAACCTTAATAAAAACACCAAAAAAACCCTACTTACTATAAAATACATCATAATATATTTTGTTTTATTTTAAATTTGATAAGAATAATTGAAGATAAATAACACTTGAAAAAAGTCATCGACCTCAGGTGGGACTCGAACCCACGTCCCATCGCAAGCCGGGCGAGTGCTTTACGAGCGAGCTTTGACAGCGAGAAAAAACACTTGAGGAAAGCACTTTCCCGGCTTGCGATGGGACGTGGGTTCGAGTCCCACCTGAGGTCGATGACTTTTTTCAAGTGTTATTTATCTTCAATTAAACCTTGCATGGAATTGCTAAAAACAAAAACTTACAATTGATAAGAATAATTAACAGTTTTCAAATGTACAAAATCAAAAAACTAAACTATTTATGTACCTACATAAAATCAGATATTTTATTTATCAATAGCGAAAAACACGTAAAAGATTTCGTCGAGACATCTAGTGACTCGATAGCTTAGAATGGTAAAGCACTTGCCCCGTGCATTCGTGGTGTGTGGTGGGTTCGGGTCCCCCTGACGAATTTTTTTTTTCAAGTTTTTAAAAATCATATTATGTTTCGTATTTAAATTTGATTAACATTTTAAACAGTTTTAAATTCTAAAAAATATCTCCCATGCGAATATCTTCCGGCTACAAAGTGGATGTCATTTTATTTTATGCTTTGGTGGCGCAATTTCACCATGTCGCTCAGCCTCAGTTTGTCGTGTCAGCTCGTCATTGAATGCTCCGAAACGTGTTACTTTGATATAGCCTGCAATTCTTTGGTCTACCCTAGCGATTACTTAGACTGGAAATGTCACTTTACGCATGATTTGACCGTCAGAATTTTCCTAACCTTTTTGGTGGCGTTTTGTTCAACGACTTTTAAGATTTAGTGTGTCGTACGTATTCTTAGTACGTCTTTTAGTTTACGCACAAAAATTTATAAGGTTATTTAGGATTTTATTATTTAGTGTAATCTATGTCTTTATTACGACATTTAACTTATGCAGTGAATTTTCAGAATTATATATTTAAATAATTAATTCTAAAATTGAATCATAGTTTTGGTGGCTCAGTTTTGGTGGTTTCTTCTTTCTTCTTAATATAACAATACTATCCCATGACTAAAGACATCATTAGAAACACGCAATGCTTAATGATTTTCTCTTAGAATCTATGCTACTGTGGATCGAGCGAGGTGTCAGGTCGGGCGCACGTTCCGAAATGGGCCATTGCAAATTGGGCCAGGTCCATGCCCTGCTGAAAACCGGACGATTTATTGAGCCCGCGCTAAACCGTTAGCGCGGGCTCATAAATCGTCTGCTGGGCGCAGCAAGGTCGTTCTTGAACAGATTCCCACGGATACTAACGCTAAGTAAGTTTTTGTTTGTTGTTATTGTATTCTGTTAACTTGAGTACTGGATAGTAAATACGTTGATAGATAGTACATCGTTGATTACCGTGATAGCCATAAAAAATATTTTTATTGTTTTTAAAGATCGCTTCTTATAACAAATAAAAACTATTGATAGTGCTTTATTTATTTAAGTTTGCATTTAAAATATATGTTTGTTAGTTAAAGAGCAATCGATAAAAATTGACGAACTTTGATTCCTGTGTTATTGATTCCCGTGGTTTTATTGCCATGGGTATCAATCTTTCTTTATAAAATGAAGGATGCTGTGCCAATGTATTTGTGATTCATAGATAATCTTAATTTGTGTCATTACTTTGTAATTTGTTAATAACACTAAAATAGCTAGATTCAATTTTATATTCATAGAAACTTTTACATATTTCAGACAACAATTGATTTGAACTATAATAAAGATTGTTTTATTGATTCCCATGCCTTGTTTTTGATTCCCGTGGTAGACAAAATTTCAATTGCTTATATTTTCGAAACTAATTGTGCAAAATGAGTGCCTATTAGATCAATATGTTAAAAAACTATCCAAATTTAATATTACGTCATGATTTTAGCATATCTTTATCATTTAAAATTTTCCACGGGAATCAATCAAATACGCCCAATTTCAAGATTCACCCAGTAGGTAGGTAGGACTATGGTCTTTGCCTGGCATTTGTTACTAACAAACTGACTGATGCATCGGGCATTTTCTAATATGAATTGCAAACGCTCGGTCGGTTGGATCGGGCATTTCAGTCGATCCGACCGATCATCATTTGACATTAGTAGCATCGTAAACCCTTCCCCGAAGTGTATCGGTGTATCAATTTCTCTAATGGGAGGAATGGCTTGCACAGGTTTGTCTATTTGCTTTGTCACCTTCCATAAAGAGTAGTCTGTACTACGGTCACTGGTCAAATGCTCAATCAATTCTTTACAATTTTCAAATTAAAAGTTTTCATAATGACTAAGGTTATTTCTTACAATAACGGCGCTACCACCTCTAGCACGTTTGTTGAAGTGCAGTGCATGATAGCCGTCGTATCCTTTGAATGTTATATGAGATTGTTTGGTAAAATGTGTTTCTGATACAAGGCATATGTCAATGTTTTGTGTAACTAGATATACTTGCAGCTCATTTTGGTCTCTGAGTAGTCCATTGGCATTCCAAGCCATAATTTTTAAGTTGTGAGTCATTTTTTAGGTTTTGATGCGCAGTTTTGGCACTGTTTTCCAGTTTTTTTAGTCGTTCATCAAACGAAGACATATTTTAGGATTTGATCTAATTTCGCAGCACTATCAGTAGGTACATTTGCATCATCGTTATGTACATAATTGATTTTGCTTGTGCGTAGGTATTTTTTTTACTTACATTAATAATAATTATTAGCATAATTGGCAGGATGTTGTTCACCGCAGTGCACACATTTTGACTTCTCGTCTGCAGGTTTTCTGCAGTCTCGAGTAAGGTGTTTTCCAGTGCACTTTACACATCTTGGTTCTTTTGCGCAGTATTTCTGGGTATGACCATACGCCTGGCATCGTTTACATTGAGGGACAAGTTTGTGCTTTTGCATGGGTGTATTTCTACTTTACACCCTAATATGGACGTGAAGCGATATATTTTATCAATCTCATCCCATCCCATCTTCTGACATGCCCTGCGTGTCCCTACACCTGCACACGCGAAGATCTTTGCAAGGCCACCGATAATGCTATATCGGTGGTTAAGTTTTGGTCTTCACACATATGAAAGCCGTAGTCGATACGCAAAGAAGAAGATCAAGTTTCACACCTCCAAGTTAAAGCTTTATAACCGCCGTATAGAACAAGTACAATTTTACGACACAAATTATTGTAAACGTTTTAAAATGTATCAAAATATTTGTATTACAAAATAATATATTGACATAACAAACAATTTCTTCATATTTTGATTTTATGATGAAACTATTAGAAATGCACTATTAGCACTAAGCCACGAATACATTTAAATAACATAGGTAGGCAACACAAGCATTAGTGACCATTATATTTGGTCGGATTCGCGCTGACAGTCTGACAGACAGCTGATCCGACCGGAATAACAAACACAAACTTTTTTTGGTTTCAAACTGTAACACGTCGTTAAATGCTTTTTTATTTTTCTTAATTTAAAAAGCATTATTTAATAAGTAAGACTCATTTTCTACAAAAATCTTATTATTATACCACATAACTCCAAATATCGAATTATTTTCAAACGACTTTGCGATCGAGTTACGCAGGACAATTTTTTAAAATCAATAAGCAAGAAATGACATTTCATGTGTCCAGCATTTATTTTTCTAAATGTCATAAACAATTGGAATGTTGCAATTTTCTTAGTTTAAATATCTAAAATTGATTGAAATAAACATTTTGCTATATTATTGTCTTTTTATTTTACGCGAACACGAAACACGAACGCTGTTAAGTGTTCGAAACGTCAGGTTAAATAAAATGTTAATAAATCGCGAAATAATCCGTAAAAGTAGTTTCATTTTAACATTTTTCTGTTAATAGAAACCATGTTTACGCATTAGTTTGCTAATATTTTGAATCGGCAAGAGACTTTTACAAAACCGTTAAAATTTTAATACATAGGCATAACACTAGCACTTAGTATAATTTATTCTGATACTCTTCTACAATTGTCTGTGGCCTCGATGAAATCCCGCGATTTCGATGTTGTTTCGCGTTAAGGTTCCAATCGAACCTTCGGTCGGGGATCGGTCGGATCCGAACATTTGGATAGTACATTTCGCGCTAGACCCCCTGGTCATCTATTGAGATCCTTACAAGCATCTAACGATTTTTTTTTAGTGATATTTAGTTACGGTCTCGGAATTCAGTTTCGGTGGCGTTATGTTAAAATTAGGTGGCACAATTTCACATATGTTATGTTTTACCCTAAAGATTAGTATTATCAATTTATTTCGTGTGAAAACTTAAAAACAAAATTTGCCATCAAAACTGACAAAAAGTCGCATGTGTTGATATTGACCCTTTTAAACTTCGACTAGTCTGTATAGGGAATGCAAAAAATCACCGTCTTTTAATTTTAAACATTTATTTTTAAATGATAATACATGATTCCTTCTATTTTAAATGTTTAGAAGTACACATTAATGTACAACCTTCTATGTCATTATTTAATTTTTCTAATAAACCACATAGTTTTTTTAATAATTACAGTGAAATGTCGTGAGACATCGTGAAAAGCGAAGGGACGTCTACTGGCGAAAATGCCCACAATATAAAATCAGATTATTATCACCAAAAGGCTGGCCACATTGCCACACTCTATACTTAGCTAACTACGGTAGTATACCGCAACATTGATTAGAAAAAACGATGGCTTCGACAGAAACACTTGAAAGATTTCGCCAAATCGATTAGTGGTTGGATAGCTTAGTAGAGGAAACACACGCCCGGTAATCCGAGGTCGTGGGATCGCATCTCACTTGAAGCAGTAACTTTTTCAAGTTTTTTTTAATTTTTACTATGTTTTACTTTTAGATTTGATAAGAAGACTTAACAGTTTAAATCTTAAGATAAAACAAATAAAAACCGAAACTATTTATAACATAAAATCAGATACTTTATATAAATGACAAAAACCTATAAATAAAATATCTCACGAATTCACGATAGAGTTTATGGGCACACAAAATTGTAACAATAATTCTATCGGGTCGAGTATCCGCAAATTGCCTGATCAATGCTACATCATAGATAAAAAAAAAATCTGCGAGAAACACTTGAAGATTTCGACTTAACAGCTAGTGACGTGGTAGCGAAGTTGGAAATGCACTCGCCCGCCATTCAAGATTCTATGGGTGAGGGTTCGAATCCCACCTGTAGTTGGTAAATTTTGTTTCAATTCATACTGTTTTAATTTTAAAATATAATAAAAAAAAAATTACACTTTTAAATTCTAGTATTATTAAAAACCATTTATTAATAAACGTAGCATGGTAGGTATTTGCTAGAAAACAATATTTAAATTTTAGTATTCTGTTCTGACAAAAATATTTTAATAACTGACAAAATAAACTATAGAGATTGTCGCTATAATTTATGTATTTTCGTTACCTTATTTATTCACAGCTAATTTATTATGTTTTTTCAAAATATTCCACGTGACTTTTCAAAATGTAATGTGCGTAAGGTAATAATAATGTGTAGGCGGCGAAAGTTGCGAGCAAATTATTTTACTCTGCCGCCTGGCCGCCTCTTATAATTATTCTACGATCCGTGCTTTACGTTTGTATTTGCTTAATCATGCCACGAGTACATCGTAGTTTGGCGTAAGCTAACTAGATGTCGCGGCGTTATCGCATTCACTACCGCAATCACTTCACGAAATAATGCAGCGGTGGAGAGGGGACGAGAGGCAGCTAAATGCTCAAGGTCATTGGCTAGGGGAACAGCCTTAATTGTTATCACTTATCAGTGCGTGTATATCTTTAACACAAACATTTATTATTAGTGGTTTGGACTGAATGAGTTCGATAAAACATTGATGCAACTCGGACTCATAGGCCGATGGAGTGTAAGAGAGATAGATGCGTCACAAGCTGAAAGCTTAGGCCGATTGTGCCTCTCTATCGCTTGTTCCGCGCTCTCGCTCGTACGCGAAACGTGAAACTTTCGTGCGTGCAGTCGTGGTGCAGTCGGTCATCGCTTTATAAGACGTTGTCACGTCAAAAACTTGTGTCGCACTCTCGATTTAGTTTAAAACGGGGTGTCAATTCCCAATTCACGATCCGCTATCAATCGGGCATGTTTTCGTATCTTACAAATAATCCAAGCATAAGCGCATCCCTAGCTGGTGTTTTTTCGGCTATTGCAAAGCGCGCGCGCTGCAGTCTTTGTGTGTGGTGAAATAAATCAGTCAGTCACTCACTCAGTCAGTCTCTTACTTGCTTCCTTGCGTGTGTGACGTGTCAGTCAGGTGCAACACGATGTTCTATCGGTATACGATTTCGACGATCTGCATAACAAATGGTTATGTACTACCCTATTGCCAATTACCAACTTGTTGATGAACTAATTGGCGCAGTATTTTTGGAGCGTCTCAATGGACACAGCTACCTCGAGTGTCTTCAAGGAACCTTGGAGGAACTGCTAGCTAACATCCCTCTTCATCTCCGCCGTAGATTGCAGTACTTCAAGCAAGATAGAGCCCCTGCGCACTACGACCGCGTTGCACGTGCGTGCCTGCCTGCCTGCCTACCTCCTAACGGGCAGGTACGGGCATGGCGCGTAGGATTGGTTGTGCTGGGCCGGTTCTCTGGTCGGCACGTTTCCCGGTCCCTACGCCTCTCTACTTCCATGAGAAGTGAAGGACTTAGTGTGTGATGAAGTGATCTTAACATTCAAAGTGCGTCACATCACAATAACGAAAGCGAAAATTGAATTGAAAAGTGGCAGTGACACGTTATTGCGCGTAAAAAAGCACGTCAGTAGGATCTTTGGTCTGTAGGCGTCAGTGAAGGATATTATTTCATATTTTTTTTATAAATTGGTGATTTGTTAATGCCTTTAAACAAACTGACTCCTAATTAAGCAAGGTAATCATAGATTGGGACCAAGCGGCACCTACTTACTCGATTGATTTGTAATTTAATTAGTTGTTTGTCAAAAAACTTATTTATTAGATAGGTACCTAGGTAGTTACACTTACAACAACAACTATTGTAGGTGTTATGGGCTTTTAATTAATACTATGTTCTTCTAGTATTCAACGTTTATTACTATAAAAAATCACACAGCTTTTACAGGCCGCAGCCATATTTTTCTTGACACTTTTTCACATGCATAGATAATACAAACACTCGCAAGTAGGAAATAGGAATGAGTAATGTTGCCACCTCAATACTCTTCCTCAACATAAGCATTCCTATCACACAAACCTAATCCTTTAATTAAATTACAAAACAAATTTTTAGACAATGGCTTCGTTAAAATATCAGCTAACTGTTCCTTACTGTTAACATAAATTACTTTTACAATTTGTTTTTCTACCATTTGTTTAATAAAGTTAAATTTTACATCAATATGTTTTAGTCTTTTAATTTCGCAGCTTTTCAGAGACTTTATAGTACTTTGAATATCTTTAAATATTGTAACAGATGGTACATTTTTTTTTAAATCCTTCAACAACTTAATCATGAAACATGCTTCCATAACAGATTCACACAAACTAATATATTCAGCTTCTGTTGTACTAAGTGCAACAGTACATTGTTTTTTAGATTTCCATATTACAGTATTATTGTACACTTTAAATAAATATCCAGATGTTGACTTTCTGTCACTATCCCTTGCCCAATCAGCATCTGCATATCCAACAAGTGGCTTACTAGACTCATCTAAGATCAGCGTCGTGGTACGTCCCTGACTGTCACGACAAATGCTGAGCGGGGGCCTTTTTGACACATACTGCTTTTTATTATGCTGTAAATGTTTTTTTTTTTCCTTTTCTGTGTGTATCAAAGAAATCTTTTTCTATTCTATTCTATTCTATCTTTAGTGTAAAGTAATACAAAATTAATTGTCCTTTTAACATATCGTAATAATCTCTTTAAGGCACGCCAAAGCTCAACATTAGGCTTTGATTGAAATCTACTTAGGTAATAAACAGATGTGGCTAAATCTGGCCTTGATCCTACAGTTGCATACATAAGAGAACCTATGAGAGACCTACATTGCTTTTCATAAGACAAGTCAATTTCTGATTTTTCATCAAATTTAAAATTATGATCCATAGGTACAATCCTCCATATTACAAATATTTAAAATTCTTTTTAGGTATTTTGTTTGATCAATAGAAATTCCCTCAGAAGTCTTTTTAATAGAAATGCCCAAGTAAGTTAAATTATTGTTCCCCATATCTTTCATTTTAAATTGTGTCTTCAGACAATTTTTTACTGAAATAATATTATTTAAATCTGATGCTAGGATTAATAAATCGTCTACGTATAAAAGTAAGTATAAATCCCCTTTGCTGTATAAACAATAGTCATTACTAGAACGTTCAAAACCATAAGATGTGATAGTCTCATTAAATTTCTCATACCAGTACTTTGGTGATTTCTTCAATCCATATAGAGATTTCTTAAGTTTTAGCACATAATTTTCTTTTACATTCATTCCTTCAGGTGGTTTTAGGTATACATCTTCATCTATTCTTCCATAAGAAAAAGGCTCCTTTAACATCCATTTGGTGAATATGATAATCTCTCTTTGCAGCTACTGATAACAAAAATTACTTTTAAACTTTCGCGTTGCATAATTTAAAACTCAATGAAACGGGAATTAACGCGATCATAATTTAGGTACAAAATGTTACCTCTTTTGCCTGACGTTTCGATCGGGTGACACCGACCGTGGTCACAGGCTGACTGGAACAGCGATGTCTTCACTCCGTATGAGAGGCAGATTCTTCATCTACCCTCATGATATTATTTTCACGCCAAGTACCGTCACACACTACACTCACTGTGTCCCTATTCTGCACACTAACCGCCGCGTCCGTATTCAGGTGAGAACTCGATCGCAAATTATGATCGCGTTAATTCCCGTTTCATTGAGTTTTAAAATACTGATAACAAAGTTCTTAAAGTTTGCATTTTTAAAACTGGTGAATATACATCTTCAAACTTCTCTTCCTGCTGAAAACCTCTTATGACAAGTCTTGCTTTACATATTTTTCCACTTTCTGTTTCTTTTTTTTTAAATACCCATTTTCCATCTAACACTTTCTTTCCTGTTGGTTTCGGAATAATCTCAAATGTCTCGGTGTCTTCTAATACTTTCAATTCTTCTTCTATTGCTTTTTCCCAATCTTTTCTGTCTTCTCTTTCCTCAATATCCTCATATTTTACCGGTATATCTTCATATTGACTACTTAATAATGCAAACAGTGCTTCATCACTTTCATCTTCGAAATCTGTAATGTAATTTTCTTGCTATTTTGGTTTCTGAATCTTTCTCTTCTCCTTTCCTCTTCCTGCATCTTTATTTTCTTGCTCATCATCTTTGTTTTCAATACTCTTTTCAATTTCTTTTTCTATATTTTTTATAGGTTCTTCAATTCTCATTTGTTCCTCTTTGTTTTCAATAGCGTCATAGTCAGGGATATAAATAGTCTTTTCTGGTGTTTTAGATCGTTCATCAAAAACAACATTTCTTGCAGTCACCACTTTGTTATTCTCCTCATCAAATAGTTTGTATCCTCCAGTATTGTATCCAATCATTATCATTTTCTTGCCTTTATCATCTATCTTTTTCCTTAATTCTTGTGGCACATGATTGTATGCAATAGATCCAAAAACTCTCAAATTTGAAACATTAGGTTTTCTTCCTTCCCACAGCTCACTAGGTGTTTTGTCTCTTCCTGAGACTGGACTCCTGTTTGTAACATATGTTGAAAATAAATCGGCTTCTCCCCAACATTCCTTTTTCATTTATGAGTCGATCAAAATAGTTCTTGCTTTATCCATAAGTGTCCTGTTCATTCTCTCTGCTACTCCATTCATCTCCGGGTTGTAAGGTACTGTATGCTGCATGACAATTCCATGATTATAACAAAAATCCCTAAACTCATTTGACAAATACTCGCGTCCATTATCCATTAGGAACTTTGTAATATTAGTATTAAAATGTTTAGTTACCACATTATGATAGTATAAAAACTTTCTGAAAACCTCTGACTTTTGCTTGATTAAAAATACCATAGTAAAATGTGTGTAGTCGTCAATGAATGTTACAAAATAGTTTTTATCATCCCAAGTAGTCGGTGAAATTGGACCACATACATCACTATGAACTAGCTCTAACGGTCTACGGGCTCTATAGCCTTTATGATTAAATGGCTGTCTGGAACTATTACCCAACAAACAAGATTCACATAAATCACTCTGAGTTGTTTTATTTTTCAAATCAAGTAAACCATTTACCATGCAATTTTTAGCTAATAAATTTAAGTTATTTAATCCCAAATGGCCAAAACGTCTATGCCACAATTCAAAGAGATTTATGTTTGGCTTGCTTATCAAATTACAGGATTTTAAAAGCACACTAAGATTTACTGTATATAAAGTACCTGAGTTATTACCAATCATTATTAAGTAATCTTTTTCAAAAATTCTTACCTTGCCTTGAGAAAAAGTTACAGTCAATCCAGCATACTCCATTTTAGAAACTGATAGCAAATTTTTCCTTAAATCAGGGACATAATAGACATTTTTAATTACACACTTATGCTGTCTGTTACCTACACTACTTAGTACCTCAATGTTACCAATTCCTATGGCTTCTAAACTCACTCCATTTTTTGCTGCTGCTATCTGTCTTGGTTTCTCTAACTGTATACAGTCCACAAAATGTTCTTTGTTATTAATTAAATGATCCGTACAACCTGAGTCCACCCAAAATGTGATATCACTATAATTTTCCGCACTTTCAACACTAAAGAACGCACTAGGGTTGTTCTCTGCCAGATGTATCTCTTCTTGACCTTGGTAATACCTTCCCCTGCTGCGGCCTCTTCCTTGTCCTCGTCCTGGATTTACATTCCCTCCACGACCAGTATATGAAAATCCTCCTCTATATATTTGGCCTCGACTACTGGTATAACCTCTTCCTGGACGACCAGCCCTGCACTCGTACTTTTTATGGCCTGGCCTTCCACAGCTATAGCAGTTAAATGCAGTTGTACTCGTCTCTCCAGTGTGTTCTGTAAATTTATTTTTCTTTAAAAGTCTATCTTTAACCGTGCTTAGTTTTAAATCTCCCATAGTCTCTAATGCAGTCACTACTGCCTCATAGCTTTTAGGCATTGATAACAATATGTAGTTTACTTTTTCTTCGTCTGATAAGGTTGACTCTGCTTCCTCTAATTGAGTACAAATTTCTTGTATTTTTGTGAAATGGTTTTTCAGTGGTTTATTCTCATTGTATTTTAGTTCACTGCACTGTCGTCTTAGGAATAACTTACTGCGTGTACCTTTTTCTTTGAAATTTTCTTCCAAGTTCTTGAACGTCATATAAGCACTATCTTTCCTTACATATTCTAAGTGACTATCTGCCACAGCACTTATTAATATGGCTTGTGCCCTCGCTTCTAATGACTTGTTTTCATGACTTTTACAAAAATCTTTCTCGAGAACCGCCTGTACGCAATTAGCCTCGTTGAGAACGCTTTTTATTCTGAACGCCCAATTCGAAAAACCTTTACCGCCGAACGGAGTAATGTTGTACCGATTGCTATTTTGACTGCTAAAAGCCATGATGATGAGGATATTTTCAGATTTCTTTTCAACTTGTTTTCGTCACAATGTTTTCCAATGCACAAACAAACGCAGGTGGTTGCGATTAATTTCTTGCCGTTTCTGGCCAAATCTGGGCCCATAACTATTGTAGGTGTTATGGGCTTTTAATTAATACTATGTTCTTCTAGTATTCAACGTTTATTACTATAAAAAATCACTCAGCTTTTACAGGCCGCAGCAATATTTTTCTTGACACTTTTTCACATGCATAGATAATACAAACACTCGCAAGTAGGAAATAGGAATGAGTAATGTTGCCACCTCAATAACAACGCTTAACTTGCAAGACCGTAGTCTGTGAAAATGTGATAGGGTGTCATAATAAAATAAATGTTATTAAAACCGTATTTTATTTTTTATTCCTATGCGCCTACTGACTCTGCTAAGGAAAGATAAAACTTTAAAATTACTTATTGAGTACAACAATTAAAATCAAGTAAATACCTTATCTACTTAAATTAAGGGTGCAATCTAAGTCATAAAACATTGAAATTATCTTTTCTCAAGCTTCGAAGTTCGAACTAACAAAAAAACAATGTTGGCTATTAATTTAATCGGCATTGGTTTTAATGTTTGATAACAATCATAATAATTATAATAAGAAGCGCATTCTACACTACATGCACACATGTACCTACAGTACATGTGTGCATGAAGAGGAGAGGATTACAATTGGTCTGTGATTGGTCGACGAGACAGCCCGGCCGTGCTGCTAAACCAATCGCAGATCAGCTGACTTGACAGTTAGTATACACACAACTAACTTGCTAGTGTGCGCTGTGTACGTACACTACGTACGTACACAATCTGTAAACTACAGCTTGCACATGTGTTGGAAAAGATACAGAGTGTTTCAGGTTTGACTGTGATTTTATTGATTTATTTTGTTAGAAAACATAACTTTAAAAAATGACTATGAAACAGTACCTTATTTTTTGGCATCGTATTTAGTATGATTTATAGATACCACCCTATAAAGGAATGTAACTAATTTCGTAAGATCCTGTATAAGGTTAATCATAATACATATGACTATGAATATAAAATGTGGTGCATATTATAGTTATCATTACTCTGTAAATATATAGTTAACTGCCGTTGCTCACATAGTGTCTAATAATAATAATAATAATATATTTATTTGCAGAAAACATGGTACAATGGTTCTTAAAATAATTACGAATAGTATGAACAAGCATGTTTTACCGATCTATCGGTATGCAAACATTTAGTCGACGTGCAATTATTTAATTAATTATTAAATATTATCACATATAAATTAGAATTATAAAATAACAATAGCATTTCAATAAATAAAACAGTGAGATGACAATATTAGTGGAAGAATGATGCCATGATGATGAGGATATTTTCTAATAAAATTATACAGAATGTCAAACTAATAATAATGTCAGCCTTAAAATTAATAGTATTTCAATTAAGTAAGACAGTAAGATGTCAATGTTAATGGAAGATTCAAAATTATACATGCGTCATAGTAATTCAGAATATTAATAAATAGTAGTTATGTCAACCTTAAAATTAATTACAATTGATCTAGAAATAATTTTGTCAGAAAGTCGGGGTATAAATTTTATTTTAAATAAAACCATATGCTTAGTTAATTAAATGTATGTAATTAAACATTATTAATGATAAAACTGAATATACCCGGTGGTAGAGTTCGTTTTGAACTCGTCTGGGTGGGTATTACCCTCTTACCTAGTTCCACCGTAAAACACCTAAATACGGCTGTAAGGGTAAGAAAGCCAGGAAAATAACTGGAAAGAGGCATTTCATCTCAGCCCTCCTCGTAGGTGGGGTATGTTCATAATGTTAGTACTGATGCCGACCTATATTTATACAATAAGAATATTAAGAATAATATTTAAGAATTTTAAAAAACAAAAAAAAAAAACAATTATGTTCAATCTAATTGTAGTGAAATGTAAATAAAAGCATCCTTTAAGGCATCCCGGATTAAAAATGTAAAAAACAATTAAAGCGCTTAGCGCTTATTGCATTCTTTAATAATCACGGCGTTGACTACATAACGAAGTGTAAAATAGTTATTACTAACGATGCTATTTAGCATGTAATGGTTTGCAGCGAAAAATAAAAATAAAATACAAAACGCTTTGCTAGCTTCTTAGTTCTTAAATTATTGTATACTTATTAAACAAGATTTTAATAATATTCTCACGTAGTAGTAGGTCAGGTTTTTGTTAGGTACGTAGCAATGAAACGACGGTTGAATGCAAACTGATTTATTATTCACCCACCGCACCGTGGCGGGGTGTATGTAGGTACTTATACATAACAGTTATAAGTTTCATTTTAATTATAATCATGCGCTTAGTTAATTAAATGTTTGTACAAAACATTATTTAGTATACGATACAATTAATATAACCGGTGGTAGAGTTCGTTTTGAACTCGTCTGGGTGGGTACCACCCTCTTACCTAGTTCCACCGTGGATCATCTATAAACGGCTGGAAGGGTAAGAGAGCCAGTAAAACTACTGGAAAGAGGTTTTAACATCTCAGTCCTCCTTAAAGATGCGGCAAGTTCTTAATAAAAGTACTGATAAGCCGATCTTTATTAATAAAATTAGGATAGGCATAATATACTTAAAAAACAAAACAAAAATTAAAAAAGGTTACAAAAATTTAAAAAACCTAATAAAAATATGTAAATAACATTTAAAGAAATTAGCACATATTGCATTCTATAATAACGACGTCACAGCGTTGACTACTTAACGAAGTGTTATATAGTTATTTTATTACTAACGATGCTATACTTTAAGCGAAGCATCTTTGCAGTGAAAATATTAAAATAAATGCAACGCTTTGCTAGCTTCTTACTTCTAAAATTATTGCATATTTAAATAGATTAGAATAATATAACCAAATATAGATATGCAGTAGAAATTGTGTAATACCTTACGCACATTACATTTTGACAAGTCACGTGGAATATTTTGGAAAAACATAATAAATTAGCTGTAAATAAATAAGGTATCGAAAATACATTAATTATAGCGACAACCCCTATAGTTTATTTTGTCAGTTATTAAAATATTTTTGGCAGAACAGAATACCAAAATTTAAATTTTGTTTTCTAGCAATTACCTACCATGCTACGTTTATTAATAAATGGTTTTTAATAATACTGGAATTTAAAAGTGTAATTTTTATTTATTGAATTTAAAAATAAAACAGTATGAATTGAAACAAAATTTACCAACTACAGGTGGGATTCGAACCCTCGCCCACTGGATCTTGAAAGGCGGGCGAGTGCATTTCCAACTACGCTACCAAGTCACTAGCTGTCAAGTCGAAATCTTCAAGTGTTTCTCGCAGTTTTTTTTTTATTATTGATGCAGCATTGATCAGGCAATTTGCGGATACTACACCCGATAGAAATATTGTTACAATTTTGTGTGCCCATGAACTCTATCGTGAATTCGTGAGATATTTTATTTAAAGGTTTTTGTCATTTATATAAAATATCTGATTTTATGTTATAAATAGTTTCGGTTTTTATTAGTTTTATCTTAAGACTAGCATTTGCCCGCGGCTACGCTCGCGCTAATCTAGATTTAAAAATAAGGGACAAAATAAACTTCAAACAACACACATAACTAAACCGTAAAAATAATGTTTTTAAGCAAATCGCTAAACTTTTATTACGCACCTATTGTATAGGTTGTAGCGCGAGACATCAACGCTACACTTGTAAACTTTTAGGTTTTATAAATATTATCATGTGAGGTATCGGGAAATTCCCTACGCCATACTCCATATCCAAAAATCCCTCAACTATTTCCAGACGCTGAGATATTTGCTCGTAGCAGACAGACAGATGGATAGCAGAGACGGCAGTAGAGAATTAGTAATAACACTAAAAATACAAAATTGAAATCCATTAAAGTATTATTATTAAAAATATATTAATGAGTAAGACTTGAACCATAAGCCCAAATATCTTCTACTATATAAAATTCTTAGCTGATTGTTGGTCTATCAACGCACAGCCCAGACCGCTGAAATTAGAGACTTGAAATTTTGCACATAGTTACCTTATACAGTGTAGGCATCCACTAAGGAACGATTTTTGGAAATTCCACCCTAAAGGGGGTAAAATAGGGGGTGAAAGTTAGTATGAAAGTCCGTTAGTTTTGAAGTGAGGATCTCCAAATTTTGTGTTTAGGTTGACGTATGAAAATGAATTAATACGTGTCTCAGCGTTTTTGATAAATTAACCCCCAATGGGGTAAAAAGGGTGATGAAGTTGTGTATTGAAAGTTTTTAATGTAAAAATTATTAAAATTATTATTTAGGCGTACGGTTGGGACCTTGTTCAAAGTATATCGTTGTTGTTGGGATTTCAACCCTTATGGGGGTAAAAAGGGGATTTTTGAATTTAAAGGTCTTTATTTTCTAACTAAAATTCACTCATTTTATTACTAAGGCTTATATATCTATGCTCTAGAGCAAGATTGGGGTCAAGAGTAAGCCCATCTTAAGTAAAAAAAAAAAAAAAAAAGTTGGTAACTCACGCAAGGTAAATGCTCAAAAATAAAGAACTTTAAATACGAAATTAAATCCCCTTTTCACCCCGTTAAGGGTTGAAATTCCAACAACATCAATATACTAAGCGTGACGTAAACACAACTTTACCCCCTTTTTACCCCATCAGGGGTGAATTTATTTAAAACTCTGATACTCATATAAACTTATTTTTTAAGGTTAGGAGCTTAAACACAATTTAAAGAAACTAACTTTGAAACTGAAGGACTTCCATATAAACTTTCACTCCCTACTTTATTCCCTTAAGGGTAGAATTTCCAAAAATCCTTCATAAGTGAATGCTTGTACTGTATAAGGTATCTATGTACAAAATTTCAAGCTTGTGGGTCTAGCATTTTGGGATGTGGTTTGATATCTAACAATCTTATACTTAAAAAACTAAGGAATTTTCACATACAACTTCATTCATTGCTCTTTTCATCCCAGCGGGGGTTAATTTATTAAAAAAAACACTGAAACACTATTAATTTATTTTTATACATCGGCCTAAACACAAAATTTGGAGATCCATACTTCAAAACTTACGGACTTTCATACAAACGTTCACCCCCTATTTCAATCCTTTAAGGGTGGAATGTCCTTCTTTATTCTTCCTAAAATCCTTCTTTAGTGGATGCCTGCACTGTAGGTATTACCGATTGCGTGAGTGCCCTAGCATAAGTCTATTTATTTACTTCGAAAATAAAGAACTTCAAATACAAAATGTATCATCTTTTCACCCCTCAAGGGTTGTAAATTCACAACAACACCAACATACTTTGCGCGAGTTATCACCCGTAAGCCTTAAAAAAAATTGAGTGACAGAAATTATAGATCTTCAAAAAATTCCCCTTTTCACCCGTTTAAGGGTTGAAATTCCAAAAACAATGATATAGGTGCTTTGCGTTAGTTACCACTATAAGCTTAAATAATCATTTGAGTGAATTTTAGTTAGTTTAAATTAAGAACTTTAACTACAAAAATGCACCTTTCACCCCCATAAGGGTTGAAATTCTAACAACAACGATATACTTTAACTGAGTTCCAAACCGTACGCCTAAATAATAAGTTAAGTGATTTTTACTTTCAAAACGACGGAATTTCAATACAGAACTTCATCCCCCTTTTTACCCTATCGGGGGTGAATTTATCAAAAACGCTGAGACACGTATTAATCATTTTCATATGTCAGCCTAATTACTAAATTTTGACATCCTAACTTCAAAACTGACGGACTTTCATACAAACTTTCACCCCCTATTTTACCCGCTTAAGGGAGGAATTTCCAAAAATCCTTCCTTAGTGGATGCCTACACTGTGTAAGGTAACTATGTGCAAAATATCAAGTCTCAATGAGATGCAATCCCACGACCTCGGATTACCGGGCGTGTGTTTCCTCTACTAAGGTATCCAATCACTAATCGATATGGCGAAATCTTTCAAGTGTTTCTGTCGAAGCCATCGTTTTTTTCTAATCAATGTTGCGGTATACTACCGTAGTTAGCTAAGTATAGAGTGTGGCAATGTAGCCAGCCTTTTGGTGATTATAATCTGATTTTATATTGTGGGCATTTTCGCCAGCCCTTCGCTTTTTACGATGTCTCACGGCTTTTCACTGTAATTATTAAAAAAACTATGTGGTTTATTAGAAAAATTAAATAATGACATAGAAGGTTGCACATTAATGTATACTTCTAAACATTTAAAATAGAAGGAATCATGTATTATCATTTAAAAATAAATGTTTAAAATTCAAAGATGGTGATTTTTTGCATTCCCCATACAGACTAGTCAAAGTTTAAAAGGGTCAATATCAACACATGCGATTTTTTGACAGTTTTGATGACAAATTTTGTTTTTAAGTTTTCACACGAAATAAATTGATAATACTTATCTTTAGGGTAAAACATAACATTTTTTTCTAATTGGCATGAAAATAACAATAACTGATTAATTGACACTCAAAGTTTTGGGCTGCCACCAAAGTGAAATTGTGCCACCTAATTTTAGCATAACGCCACCGAAACTAAATATCATTAAAAAAATCGTTAGATGCTTGTAAGGATCTCAATAGATCTAGCGCGGGGTCTAGCGCGAAATGTACAATCCAAATGTTCGGATCCGACCGATCCCCGACCGAAGGTTCGATTGGAACCTTAACGCGAAACAACATCGAAATCGCGGGATTCCATCGCGGCCACAGACAATTGTAGAAGAGTATCAGAATATACTATACTGAGTGCTAGTGTTATGCCTATGTATTAAAATTTTGCCGGTTCTGTAAAAGTCTCTTGCCAATTCAAAATATTAGCAAACTAATGCGTAAACATGGTTTCTATTAACAGAAAATGTTAAAATGAAACTACTTTTACGGATTATTTCGCGATTTATTAACATTTTATTTAACCTGATGTTTCGAACACTTTACAGCGTTCGTGTTTCGTGTTCGAGTAAAATAAAAAGACAATAATATAGCAAAATGTTTATTTCAATCAATTTTAAATATTCAAACTAAGAAAATTGCAACATTCCAATTGTTTATGACATTTAGAAAAATAAATGCTGGACAAGAAATGTCATTTCTAGCTTATTGATTTTAAAAAATTGTCCTGCGTAACTCGATCGCAAAGTCGTTTGAAAATTATTCGATATTTAGAGTTATGTGGTATAATAATTAGATTTTTGTAGAAAATGAGTCTTACTTATTAAATAATGCTTTTTAAATTAAGAAAAATAAAAAAACATTTAACGACGTGTTACAGTTTGAAACCAAAAAAAGTTTGTGTTTGTTATTCTGGTCGGATCAGCTGTCTGTCAGACTGTCAGCGCGAATCCGACTAAATATAATGGTCACTAAGATTAGACAAAATATGCTTACGGTGTTGCCTACCTATGTTATTTAAATGTATTCGTGGCTTAGTGCTAATAGTGCATTTCTAATAGTTTCATCATAAAATCAAAATATGAAGAAATTAATTGTTATGTCAAGCCGGCACACCAAAAATGTATTACAAAATAATTATATTTGATTCATTTTAAAACATTTACAATAATTTGTGTCGTAAAATTGTACTTGTTCTATACGGTGGTTATAAAGCTTTAACTTGGTGGTGTGAAACTTGATCTTCTTCTTTGCGTGTCGACTCAGGCTTTCATATGTGTGAAGACCAAAACTTATCCACCGATATAGCATTATCGGTGGCCTTGCAAAGATCTTCGCGTGTGCAGGTGTAGGGACACGCAGGGCATGTCAGAAGATGGGATGGGATGAGATTGATAAAATATATCGCATCACGTCCATATTAGGGTGTAAAGAAGAAATACACCCATGGAAAAGCACAAAACTTGTCCCTCAATGTAAACGATGCCAGGCGTATGGTCATACCCAGAAATACTGCGCAAAAGAATCAAGATGTGTAAAGTGCACTGGAAAACACCTTACTCGAGACTGCAGAAAACCTGCAGACGAGAAGCCAAAATGTGTGCACTGCGGTGAACAACATCCTGCCAATTATAGAGGATGTGTAGTAGCTAAAGAGATGCAGATCATAAAACAAAAGCACACAAAAAATGTTGCTAAGGTCCGACAGGCACCACAAACCTCAAAAGACAAAGTTAGTGTAGCTCCAACAAAAACTGTAAGTAAAAAAAATACCTACGCACAAGCAACATCTAATAAAATCAATTATGTGGGTACATAACGATGATGCAAATGTACCTACTGATAGTGCTGCGAAATTAGATCAAATCCTAAAATATATGTCTTCGTTTGATGAACGACTAAAAAAACTGGAAAACAGTGCCAAAACACCGCCATCAAAACCTAACAAATGACTCCTCCTCCTCCTCGCATCGTGCTCCTCATTGCTGAGGGTCGTGAAATCCCCGTGGAGTAAGCTTCTCTCTAACGGTATCCCGCCATCTGTGCCTATTCTTGGCCTCATGTAGTGCGACGTGCAGTTTAGTATCCAGTATGGAACGGACCTAGTCTATCCATCTTGTTGGACTGCGGCCTCTAGGTCGTTTGCCATCAAACTTGCCTGTAATGATGAGTTGTTCAAGGTTGTGGCCCTCTTTTCTGGCTTTGTGACCGAAAAACTCCAGTATTCTGCGTAGACAGATGGTTGATAGTCTGGTTTTGATATTGAGCTCTCGTAAGATCGAGACGTTTGTGCGGAAGGCAGTCCAAGGAATTTGCAGCATTTTCCTCCAGCACCACATCACGAAAGCGTCAATCCGGTCACGGTCAGCCTTTTTCAGAGTCCAAGTCTCAGACGCGAAGCTGAATATAGAGAAGACTAAGGAGTTGACTAGCTTGGTTTTAGTTTTGCGTGAGATGTTGCGATTCCTCCATATGCCTTACAGCTGGGACATTGCACTTTTGGCCATTCCTATTCGCCTTCTAATATCTCCCACACAAGAGCCGGTATTGCAAATGTTTGCGCCAAGATAAATAAAATTATCTACTGTGTCAAGCCCAAGAGCACCTGTGAGCTGTATCTTATTGCCGCGATCCACAACTTAAAAACAAATGACTCACAACTTAAAAATTATGGCTTGGAATGCCAATGGACTACTCAAAGACCAAAATGAGCTGCAAGTTGTTCTAGTCACACAAAACATTGACATATGCCTTGTATCAGAAACAAATTTTACCAAACAATCTCATATAACATTCAAAGGATACGACGTCTATCATGCACTGCACTCCAACAACCGTGCTAGAGGTGGTAGCGCCGTTATTGTAAGAAATAACCTTAGTCATTATGAAAACTTTAAATTTGAAAATTGTAAAGAATTGATTGAGCATTTGACCAGTGACCGTAGTACAGACTACTCTTTATGGAAGATGACAAAGCAAATAGACAAACCTGTGCAAGCCATTCCTCCCATTAGAGAAATTGATACACCGATACACTTCGGGGAGGGTTTACGATGCTACTAATGTCAAATGATGATCGGTTGGATCGACTGAAATGCCCGATCCAACCGACCGAGCGTTTGCATTTCATATTTGAAAATGCCCGATGCATCAGTTAATTTGTTAGTAACAAACGCCAGGCAAAGACCATAGTCCTACCTACCTACTCAGTCCATTATAATCAGCCCACGTCAGCCTACTGCTGGACATACAGTCGTGGTAAACTAATTAGGGACAGATAGAATACTAAGCAATTTTGAATGTTTACATCCTATTATTGTGAGTTTCCTTCGAGAATACTAACTGTTACTTTGTTAACAGAATACAATAACAATAAAAAAACTTACTTAGCGTTAGCATCCGCGGGAATCTGTTCAAGAACGACCTTGCTGCGCCCAGCAGACGATTTATTGAGCCCGCGCTAACGGTTTAGCGCGGGCTCAATAAATCGTCCGGTTTTCAGCAGGGCATAGACCGGGCCCAATTTGGGATGGCCCATTTCGGAACGTGAGCCCGACCTGACACCTCGCTCGATCCACAGTAGCATAGATTCTAAGAGAAAATCATTAAACATTGCGTGTTTCTAATGATGTCTTTAGTCATTAGGCTCCAACTCAAGACCAGAAAGAGGGATCCTGGGATAGTATTGTTATATTAAGAAGCAAGCAGGAACCACCAAAACTGAGCCACCAAAACTATGATTCAATTTCAGAATTAATTATTTAAATATATCGTCAATCGTAATATGAATTGCTGTAACAGCCAAAATGGCGATATTGAGTTATACATACAGTTCGACTGCAAATTTTCCGCTCTATCGATTGGTGTCTTTAAAATCTCGATATCTTGAAAAAATTGGCGAATACGTTAACAAAATGTAGGCAGTTTTTTTTTCATTTACACTTATTTTTGTGACTTAAGTCCATTTTATAAATAAATTCAATTTGTAGTTTACCGTAAGGACCAATTGGATTTTATTTTAAATGTATTTGCTTTTTTTTGGTGCTTACGTTAAATTTAAATGATATATATTTTTAAGTAAAACACTAAACCTGTGCATGAATATGTTATTACTGGCTATTAAAACACAAGTAATTAGTATTATGATGTTATTTTAATAAATTTAGATAACGTTTTTTGAATTATGCTGTATTAAAGATGATTTTTTATTACTTATATCACGCGCCACCCCAACAAAGCGTTACGGTTCATGAGATAGGTCTTGTCTGGTGATTTGGACTTGAAATGTCACTGATGCAATTTTGTGCAAGTAAGAATTCCAGAACAGTCCAGGTCACGACGGAGTCGAAGGCTTTCTCGTAATCCACAAAGGCTAAGTACGAGGCCTGATTACATTCTTCTGACTTCTGTAGAATTTGCCTTACTCTGGATGTTCTTTAGTGTACAGCCCTTACTAAACTCAGTCTGGTCCAGTGGCTGGAAAGCATTCAATCTTGTGTTAAGATGATTTGGTACGACTCTCGAAAACAGCTTATAGACATGGCTTAGGGCAGACGAGGTCTGTAAATCTTTAGAAGAGTTTTATCATCTGTGAAAATTTCAACTGTCTTACTATCAGGGTTCATGAGATACAGGCTGGTGACAGACGGACAGACAGACAGACTGACAGCGGAGCCTTAGTGTCCCGTTTTACCCTTTGGGTACGGAACCCTAAAAACAAAATTAAATATAGTGTAACTGAGATTATTAAAACAGTTTTTCTCGCTTTTTAATGGCTATACAGTATCTAACGAAATTAGTTACATTCCTTTATAGGGTGGTATCTATAAATCATACTAAATACGATGCCAAAAAATAAGGTACTGTTTCATAGTCATTTTAAAAAGTTATGTTTTCTAACAAAATAAATCAATAAAATCACAGTCAAACCTGAAACACCCTGTATCTTTTCCAACACATGTGCAAGCTGTAGTTTACAGATTGTGTACGTACGTAGTGTACGTACACAGCGCACACTAGCAAGTTTGTTGTGTATACTAACTGCCAAGTCAGCTGATCTGCGATTGTTTTAGCAGCACGGCCGGGCTGTCTCGTCGACCAATCACAGACCAATTGTAATCTGCTCCTCTTCATGCACACATGTACCTACATGTGTGTGTAGAATGCCCTTGTTATCATAATAATTATGATTGTTATCAAACATTAAAACCAATGCCAATTAAATTAATAGCCAACATTGTTTTTTTGTTAGTTCGAACTTCGAAGCTTAAGAAAAGATAATTTCAATGTTTTATGACTTAGATTGCATCCTTATTTTAAGTAGATAAGGTATTTTCTTGATTTTAATTGTTGTACTCAATAAGTAATTTTAAAGTTTTATCTTTCCTTAGCAGAGTCAGTAGGCGGATAGAAATAAAAAATAAAATACGGTTTTAATAACATTTATTTTATTATGACACCCTATCACATTTTCACAGGCTACAGTCTTGCAAGTTAAGCGTTGTTGTTGTGGGTGTAACTACCTAGGTACCTATCTAATAAATAAGTTTTTTGACAAACAACTAATTAAATTACAAATCAATCGAGTAAGTAGGTGCCGCTTGGTCCCAATCCATGCTTACCTTGCTTAACTAGGAGTCAGGTTTGTTTAAAGGCATTTACAAATCACCAATTTATAAAAAAAAATGAAAATAATATCCTTCACTGACGCCTACAGACCAAAGGTCCTACTGACGTGCTTTTTTACGCGCAATAACGTGTCACTGCCACTTTTCAATTCACTTTTCACTTTTGTTATTGTGATGTGACGCACTTTGAATGTTAAGATCACTTTCATCACACACTAAGTCCTTCACTTCTCATGGAAGTCGAGAGGCGTAGGGACCGGGGAACGTGCCGACCAGAGAACTGGCCCAGCACAACCAATCCTACGCGCGATGCCCGTACCTGCCCGTTAGGAGGTAGGCAGGCAGGCAGGCACGCACGTGCAACGCGGTCGTAGTGCGCAGGGGCTCCATCTTGCTGGAAGTACTACAATCCACGGCGGAGATGAAGAGGGATGTTAGCTAGCAGTTTCTCCAAGGTTCCTTGAAGACACTCAAGGTAACTGTGTCCATTGAGACGCTCCAAAAATACTGCGCCAATTAGTTCATCAACAAGTTGGTAATTGGCAGTAAGGTAGTACATAACCATTTGTTATGCAGATCGTCGAAATCGTATACCGATAGAACATCGTGTTGCACCTGACTGACACGTCACACACGCAAGGAAGCAAGTAAGAGACTGACTGAGTGAGTGACTAAAGCTGGAAACATACTATCGGACGCGGCTTACGGACGCGGCTTACAGCCGCGACTTAAAGGAATCTAGGTATTGAATGTACACTAAGGTGTGCAAACCATCGGACGTCAGTCGCGGACGTAACCTTGGGCTAATCTTGAGCTCTCGGACGTCCGATAGCAATCTGGCACGCTGGATGTTTCTGTAAGCCGAAAACGTCCGCGGACGGTATGCACGGGGTTCGGACGCGTCCGAGCGTCAGAAGGACGCCGACTGCGCGAGAGCTCGCACGTCCTTATTGATTGCATGAACATTTTTATTATAAGATAGCTAGCGATTTGATAACGTATGCGAAAAAGAAACCCGCTTATCACCGTATTCAGTAATAATGTTACAGGAAATCCCCGGGACCTGGACAAGATTTATTTAGGGTTCCGTACCCAAAGTGTAAAACGGGGCCCTATTACTAAGGCTCCGCTGTCCGTCTGTCTGTCACTCTGTCTGTCTGTCAGTCTGTCTGTCCGTCTGTCCATCTATCTCATGAACCGTGATAGCTAGACAGTTGAAATTTTCACAGATGATGTATTTTTGTTGCCGCTATAACAACAAATACTAAAAACCAGAATAAAATAAATATTTAAGGGGGCTCCCATACAACCAAAGTGATTTATTTTGCTTGTTACAAAGGCTCCGCTGTCCGTCTGTCTGTCTGTCCGTCTGTCACCAAGCTGTATCTCATGCACCGTGATAGCTAGAAAGTTAAAATAAATATTTGAGGGGGCTTCCATACAACAAACGTGATTTTTTTGCCGTTTTTATAGAAAATGGAACGGAACCCTTCGTGCGCGAGTCCGACTCGCACTTCGCCGGTTTTTACAGATAATGGTGCGGAACCCTTCGTGCGCGAGTTCGACTCGCACTTAGCCGGTTTTTTTTGGCCTGGATAATTGTATTTTGGATTAGTTACTTTTTTTTCAGAATTTAAACGATACCGATTTTCTACTGAAATTACTACTCAATCATCGTCCTCTTTGTCACAAATCTACCAAAAATGTAGAAATCTACTTAAAGTGGTCACACTCATGGCGTCCGCAAGCAACGTCCGAAGGACCGTGCACACTTATCAGTCGCGGCTGTAAGCCGCGTCCGTAAGCCGCGTCCGATAGTATGTTTCCAGCTTAACTGATTTATTTCACCACACACAAAAACTGCAGCGCGCGCGCTTTGCAATAGCCGAAAAAACGCCAGCTAGGGATGCGCTTATGATTGGATTATTTGTAAGATACGAAAACATGCCCGATTGATAGCGGATCGTGAATTGGGAATTGACACCCCGTTTTAAACTAAATCGAGAGTGCGACACAAGTTTTTGACGTGATAACGTCTTATAAAGCGATAACCGACTGCACCACGACTGCACGCACGAAAGTTTCACGTTTTGCGTACGAGCGAGAGCGCGAAACAAGCGATAGAGAGGCACAATCGGCCTAAGCTTTCAGCTTGTGACGCATCTATCTCTCTTACACTCCATCGGCCTATGAGTCCGAGTTGCATCAATGTTTTATGGAACTCATTCAGTCCAAACCACTAATAATAAATGTGTGTGTTAAAGATACACACGCACTGATAAGTGATAACAATTAAGGACGTTTTAACTATTGTTTCAACAAATTAGGCCATATTGAACTGTGTTAGACCTTTTATTCTTAACTTACAGACGTAAAGGTTTTTTTTATATTTTTAACCACTTAGGTTTTATTGTTAGCTGCAAAAGTAAGGGATTTCTAGAGAAATCAAAACACTTATTAAATGTATAATTTTTTAGCACGAAGACGCATAAAACATTGTTGTCGTCATTAAGACTACAATAATAACAATAAATAGCATTCGTTGATATTTCTTACTAAATGTACCTAAAAAAGTTTATTACTTAACAGTACTAACTTTCAGATAGTGCAAGAATAAAATCTTTATTAGTAAAGTCCAGTCCGACCTCCGCCGTGAGTCGAAAATTTTTAGCCCTAAGATCGGATCTAATGTGGGCTGTGGCACATCTCTAGCTCGCTCATGCTTTGATCTTGCCCGACACGTGCCCCGGCGGCACGGCGGCCTTTCGGCGCGAGCGGCCAGTCGGATAATCTGCGACTTGTTCTTTTACCCCTAAAATTTATTGAAAAAATAAAGTGGAATTTGTATGGCAAGGAATTAGGTTATAATGATATTGTAATTTTTTGTTTATTATTGAGACTAGCTGTTAAATTTAATGTTATGATATTCTTAAACGACACTTCATAAATTTCGAATGTTAGTAGTTTTGTTTATAAAATTTAATAACTCATTACACGATAAGTTGGTGGCTGTGATGAATAACTAATTAATCGTGTACTTAAGTGGTTTTATTAAAGCTGATTACGCAACATTACTTGAGCTTGCGACAACAATAAAATAGTAGCTTGACTTTGTCTCCGCGGTTTTTTTTAATAATTCAAAATGATAGGTAAGTAAGTACAGCTTTGATTATCAAAGAAAACGAGTGAATCTTTTCGTTTTTTGACGTGAATCAAGTAGCAAGTTCAGATTACACTCTTTTTTGTCAGTTTTGCGGCATTCTGATCCCTTCAATTTTGCGTAACTATTTAACCGACTTCAAAAAAAGGAGGAGGTTCTTAATTCGTCTGAATGTTGTTTTTTTTTTGTATGTTTGTTAAACGATTACGCCGTCAATTATGGACCGATTTCAATTTTTAGTTTGAAAGGGCATACTCCCGAGGTGGTCCCATTTACACCAAGTCAGATTCTTATGATGGGATCCTTGGGAAATCGAGGGCAACCCTCAATTTTTATGGGCACCTATAATGTTTTGCATATATTTTCTGACTCAATGCTGATTTTTGGGTCTGGTAATCATCATTTCATGTTGCTGACCTGATGATGGAAGCCACAGAACTCCTTAACGGATAGGAGTTAGAAGATAATACTACCTTTTGTCGACAGAACGTATTTCGCAGTGTGTTGAGCAGACGTGGAGCTTATGAGGTACCAGAGAGCCAATTTTTATTTACTGGGGGCGTACCCGCACACCCAGTAACGAAAAAAAATTAAAAGTTCCTTTCTTAAATTGACTTGGTATTTAATGCAAGACCATATCCTATGGTGACTTTCGACAAAATAAA
The DNA here is from genome assembly GCA_950371115.1 of Anania fuscalis. Classification (NCBI taxonomy): domain Eukaryota; kingdom Metazoa; phylum Arthropoda; class Insecta; order Lepidoptera; family Crambidae; genus Anania; species Anania fuscalis. Next base: position 21,816,817 of record OX493326.1, on the reverse strand, counting down.
CGCCGCCGTTCTGGTTGGAGTGAAGGAAAACCCTCTCCTTAAGACTTACAAATTTTCGTCGAAATATTGACCCAATATAACACCTTATTTTTATCATACCATTCGATGGGGGGTTCATTGAGGACCAACATTAGCTAAGGTTACTTTGCTGTCAAGTCATTTTAGGCGGAGTTGGAAGGTGAAAACTTTAGTTTTAGCTTATTTTAAAGGCGTCTGGGACTTGTAATAAATTTTGTCGAAAAATTGATCATTAATAGCACCCTATTTTTTACAAATTTTCGTCGAAATATTGACCCAATATAACACCTTATTTTTATCATACCATTCGATGGGGGGTCCATTGAGGACCAACATTAGCTAAGGTTACTTTGCTGTCAAGTCATTTTTGGCGGAGTTGGAAGGTGAAAACTTTCACATCATCATCACCAGCCTATATCAGTCCACTGCTGGACACAGGCCTCTCCAAAAGGAGGATTTTGCCATAATCACCACGCTTGGCAGGCGGGTTGGCGATCGCAGTTGGGCCAATGGTGGAGAGGAGACGCTGCTGCCCGTCTTCTTTTGGCGGTCCTCCTGTAGTCGCCTCTTACGACACCTATAGGAAGAGAAGGGGTGGTGCTATTCTTTTAACGTGCCGGCACCACACGACACGAAAACTTTAGCTTTAGCTTATTTTAAAGGCGTCTGGGACTTGTAATAAATTTTGTCGAAAAATTGATCATTAATAGCACCCTATTTTTATTATACCATTGGGTGGGTGGTCCACAGAAGAATAACATTTGTCTAGGTCACTTTGCTGTAAAGTCATTTTTGGCGGAGTTAGGAGGGAAAAAAAATTGAGGACTTAACACTTAAAATTGTGAAATAAAATAAGTTTAATAAAAAACTAAAAACCGACTTCAAAATGAAACTAAAAAGCGAAAAATAATATTGACTAAAACATACGTAATCAGTTCTTTTCGGAGTCGGTGCGAATGAACACATTTTAACTCTCGATGGCTGGCCTACGAGTGACACGCTGGAGCCAGATATTCTGGAGTCAGAAATCAGAGCGGCTATTCAACACCTTAAAAATAGGAAAGCCACAGGTAGAGATGAGATCCCAATTGAAACCATACGAGCATTGGGAGACTGTGGTGTTCATATCTTTCACATCATCTGCAACAAGATATGGCTCTCTGGCAAATGGCCCTCTGAGTGAACTCATACAGTGTTCACTCCTCTTCATAAAAAGGGCTCCACAAAGAAGTGTAGCAACTTCCGACTTATTGCCCTGATAACACATGCCAGCAAAATAATGCTACACATAATAAACGAGCGACTGAAAGGGTATCTGTCGAAGGAGGTTGCGCCGGAGCAGGCCGGGTTTGTGAAAGGGAAGGGAACCCGTGAACAGATTCTCATCGTTCGTCAAATCATTGAGAAGGCGCGAGAGTTCAACAAGCCGACATATATATGCTTTGTCGACTTCTCCAAAGCATTCGATTCGGTGAAGTGGCCTACGTTGTGGAAAACACTACTAGACATGGGCACACCACAACACCTCGTGCACCTGCTCAGGGAGCTGTACGAAGGAGGAACAGCCTCAGTGCGTATAGACGACCTTCAATCCCATAGTTTCCATGCAAGTGCGGGCGTGCGCCAAGGATGCATAATATCTCCCTTGCTCTTCAACATATACACCGAGCTTGTGATGCGATTCACTCTTGAAGACTGGACCGATGGCGTTGCGATTGGTAGATACAAAATCGCGAACTTGCGGTACGCAGATGATACCACCTTATTTGCGAGTAGTGCTGGCCTTATGGAGGAATTACTTTTCAAAATGGAGCGCGTGAGCCTTATGTTTGGGTTAAAGATAAATCGGTCTAAGACCAAGATGATGATCGTGGATCGCGTCAACGACAACTCGCCCGAAGTGACACAGATTGCGAACTGCGACGTGGTCCAGACCTACATATACCTTGGAGCTTTAATTTCAAGCAACGGCGGCTGCGTGGATGAAGTGAAGCGACGTATGGTCATAACCAGAACTGCGATGGAGAAGCTGAGGAAAGTATGGAGGAATCGGAACATCACAAATCCACCAAAGTAGGGCTCGTTCGAACATTGGTATTCCCCATCTTTCTTTACGCGGCAGAGACGTGGACAGTGCGCAAATTGGAAAAAGGGAAGATAGATGCTCTGGAAACGTGGTGCTGGAGGAAAATGCTTGGAATATCATGGACGGAATTCCGTACCAACGTGTCCATCCTCCGAGAGCTGAAAATCACACAGCGTCTGTCGTCCTTAGTACAATCGCGCATACTGCAGTACTTTGGCCATATCTCAAGACGTGATAACGACTCCATTGAGCGGCTGGTTGTGCAGGGAAAGGTGGAGGGAACTAGATCGCGCGGCAGGTCACCGATGCGCTGGACTGACCAAGTAAAGTCCGCAGTGGGAGGCCGCGTGTCTGACTGCGCCAGACAGTCTGCAAACCGAGAGAGGTGGCGGGAGATCGTGAAGAGAGCTGTGTCCGCCTCCACCACTAACACGGACGCCTCAACGTGACCACGACCGCTCTGCCAAGAGCGAAACGACAGAGAAGAAGAGATATTTAGTGTATCATTGTAATAGTAATCAGCTGTAAAGGGTGTGGAATTTTGTAGTTACGAAATGAGATTGTTATGATGAATATCTCCGAAACTAGCCTGAATTTTTCGCTTAAATTTTGTCAGACTCCTTGGTATGACGTATAGATACCCCCATTAAAAGGAATGTAACTAATATCGTTGAATCTTATATTTATAATGCCGACCCTTATCCTCGAGTTAGCCAAAATCATTAATAATCTCGATATTGTTCTATATTAGACCCTAATATAAGGAATAAGTATGGTAATACTATAATAACCTTACTACAGCGTATGTTCACGCCTTGAAAACTGTGGTCACATACGTTATGAAATTATTGTTTACTAATATGTTTAACTAGTTATAATTTTTATATGTGTTTGTCTATTGCTACGGTGCCGCACGCACTCATACGCATTTATCGGCCTTATAGTTAAAAGTAACGTGCGAACCCCTAATAGACGAGTCGATATTGAGACGTTTCCCTTGACACCTTACAAGACTGACCGAGCATTTATCTCCACGTGTTTCCTTTGGGAGCTCCCTACAGACTTTCGGAGTGTATATCGTGCCTGTGAAGTGTTCCTTCCCTTAAACCCTGGATATTGTACCGGCAAGTACCTAGCTATAAGTGCTCAGACTTTAACTGCCTTTGACCATTTTTCTTTCCATATGTATTTAGCCCCACGTGTGAATCCACTGCCGATCTTTCAAACATTTTGGTAGCAGAGCGTAGTTTTTAATAGGCCCCTTAAATTAAATACGTAATTTGTTTATTAAAGATTAATTACCTTCCTTAGATCTGAATAATAACGTCTCGTTAAAGTACCTATAACCTTTTTGTTAAACCTTAAGAATATTCTAATATTTACCTATAAATCGTTACATAAATTATTCCGAATTAAATAATTGTTTATTGCGTTATTTACCTACCGAGTGCATCGAGTCGTGCGGCCGCATTGGAATGTTATTGTTCCCGCATCCGCATCACTGCATGTGCGAGTTGTTTACGAGTAACATAATTACCTACTGCGTGCGTGCATCTGTGCCGTCCCGTACTATTTGTTCCTTAAGCATTTTTTGAAACCGAAAGTGAGTTTAGTCACCTACATTATTTTCGTGATTTAAATTAAATAAAATGTCTGAAACTGAGGCTGCCAACGAGACTATGAGGGCCGTACTTTACACGGATACTGCTGAATATCGTGAAGCTATAGGCGAAGTCCGGTATATTAGTGAATGGGTTAACGATTCCCACCAAGTCCTTGAGACATTTTCCTCTACTCGGATGCGTGCTCGTCTTTCGGACCTTTCATTTATGTACGATAAGTTTACGGCCGCTTGTTCTAAGCTCCTAGGTAATCTCGATCCGACAATTTATGAACAAGAATATGTGCACGTTAAAAACGAGATGCGCGTAGTAAGGGACAAAGTCGACGACTTAAAAATTAGATTAGACGAAATACGCCCTCACCACCTTGAGACCTTCCGTGCCAGCACTCCCTTATAAGATTATAAACCATTTTCTATTGACACCCCAGCTAGTAAATTACCTGACCTACCTATACCAAAATTTGATGGTCGTCCTGATAGTTGGATCAGTTTTATCGATCATTTGACAGTGTTGTGGATAACCAACCTAACTTGACCCCCACCTTAAAATTGCATTACCTAGTAGGTGCTTTGTCGGATGAACCCCGCCGACTGATCCAACACCTAAAAATTGAAGCAGATAATTATACAATGGCCCGTGACCTTTTAAAACGTAGGTATCATAACCTTCGTGTTTTAGCAGATACACACATTGCACAAATAATGATGCTCCCTAATATAAAACCTAAACTTTCCGGGTTACGTACCTGCCTGTTAAGCATTGGTCATACCTACTAGTGCATTTATGCCTTACTAAGTTACTCTCCGAGTTAAAGTCGAGATTTGAACGTCGTTTCGGTGATGACCCCAAGCGGTCCATTCCCATGGTACTGTACCTTTCTCATTTACCTTTGATCATCTTATCACCTTCTTCGAGGATGAATGTCGGCATCACGACAATGTAGGAAGTGCCTCTGTCGTTGACACCACTACCCCTCCTACCGTGACCTCCCCGCGATTTCCTAAATCTAACGCACGTTCTCCTCCTCCTCCTAGAGCATTTGTAACGTTTGCAAGCCCGCCTAAATGTCACTTGTGTAATAGTACCTCGCATTACATACGCGAATGTCCCGAGTTTGCCCGTCTTCCCACGCGTCAACGCATCGGTGTAGTGAAGGAAGCGCGATTGTGTTTTCGATGCCTAGATAAACATACCATCTCTCAATGCAAGCGAGAATATCGCTGTCGTATGTGCCGTCCGCCCCAATCACCACACATTATTGTGTTATGATGATGCGTCTCCCGTGAATTTTGAGCGTGAGCGTTCATATCGAGACCTCCCGCAACAGCCACCTCTGCGTCGTCTGACGGAGCGTGCGACTCCTCCTCGTACTCAAAGGCAACTCGTCGTAAGAGTCGTAGTCGCCCCATCGGAGTTGGATATCCAGCCAGTACTTCTGAGTGGTCGTGTTGTCCATTATGTCTCTGGAAAGAGTTGAATGGTTAGAAAAATAATAATATGATTTATTTACCAGAATATGGTTACAAAAAGTAGGTAATATCGATAGATTCTAGCATATCATATCGCAATGCGACGTGCAAATATTATGTCAAAGAAAGAGATATTTACTAAAAACAGGTAAATTTTTTTCTATTGAGTGATTCTTACTGTTTTACCTCTATACTTTTTTTGTTTGATGTGGGATAAAGATCTATATTTTAATTATTGAGTAGCAAAAATTGGTTTAACTGTTTGACAGATTGAGCAATATTTGCTTAAAGTTTTTTTGATGGAAAATGGCCCTAAAATAAGTCGATGATTTGACATATTAGGGCTGAACTTTCTGTGTGTTTAGTAAGGCAATTAATTTAACAAGCACAAAGTGGTGAACTACAAATGAAATAGGCAGGTATTTGGATTAGAATGCTGGCAGTGGGCGTGGTTTTGAATCTTTTCTCGAAAGTATAAAATTCAATATATTTCGTCAGCTAACCATGCCAAGACGCTCTTCACCTCCCGGTGACACCTACAGATCATCATCGCCGCGTTCGGGCGGGCGATCTCCCCATGCTTCCTGCGGTGACCGTGATTTTCACCAACCTCCACAAGGCCAGAGAACCCAGGACGCACGTTCATTTCGTCCTAAGTATGATGAACCTTCTCGCTCTTTACTAGACAGCCCACCCACAACCCCCGCTTCTATATGTGTACCACGCAATTCTCTTGTTCTTTTGCCTACTGCTCTGATTCATGATAAACCTCGTCTGAATATTATGTAGAAGCACGTTCATTATATGACAGCGGGGCGCAGGGTTGCCTTCTTACTACTGAGCTTGTGGTCGACCGAATGAACCTACCTATTACCCCCTCCCTAGTGCCTGTTCGTGGCATAGGTAATGTTCAAGCGGTCCATTCCCATGGTACTGTACCTTTCTCATTTAAACCTGTGAATTCTACCTCCCCTGAGATATCAACTATCGCAATGGTTGTCGACGTAATTGCTGGTAATCTCCCTGAAATCGATTTACCTAAAGGTGTCGTTTCCTGTACCAAAAACCTACTACTTGCCGATCCCTTGTTTTATAAGCCTGATACTATTTGTGTACTCCTAGGATCTGATGTCATTGGTCACCTATTGTTTGTGAACCCCGATGGCCTAACTGCCATCTCAACTATTTTTGGTTATGTCCTGTCAGGGCCTATCCCTGGATGTTTTTCTGAACTGGATCCACCAATGACTGGAGTTTTGTTGTCCCAGATTGTAGAAAAATTTTGAAAAATTGAAGAAGCCCACCCCCCCCCCCCCCCCCTTACTTGTCACTAGCCCCTCGGACTTAGAATGTGAAACATTTTTCAAGACAACCACCACCCGTGAAAACGATGGTCGATTTATGGTCAGACTTCCCTTTCTTAGTGATTGGCCTCCTCTTGGTGATTCTAAAACCAATGCTTTGCAACGATTTCGTAACCTTGAGAAGCGCTTACAAGCTAATCCTGATTTTAGACATAAATATATTTCCTTCATGCGCGAGTACCTCGACCTAAACCACATGTCTCTCTCTTCGTATGATCCGACCCGTGAGCACTATTTTATACCTCATCATGGGATCTTTAAGTCTTCTGGCGACAAAATACGTGTCGTGTTTGATGGAAGTAGCCCTACATCTTTTAGAGTATCCTTAAATCCATGTTTACACACCGGCCCTAAACTTCAGCGAGATATTTCTCACATTCTCCTAAATTTCCGCAGACACGAGGTAGTGTTCGTGACAGACATACGTATGATGTTTCGTATGACCTGGGTACATCCTAAAGATAGAAGGTACCAGCTCGTGCTGTGGCGTGAAGATCCTTCTCATCCCCTCCTTACTTATGAACTTAACACCAATACGTATGGTCTTCGTTCCAGTCCTTTTATTGCAATTCGAACCCTGCTTGAGCTCGCCGAACGAGAAAGACTTAACTTCCCTCGAGCTGCAGAGGTTCTTAATAACGATGTTTATGTCGACGACTGCCTTACTGGTACGGATTCTATTGAGTCTGCCCAGGCTTTGAAATCTGAGCTTGAAGGCATTATGGCATCTGGTGGGTATGAACTTCGTAAGTGGATTAGTAATAGACCCGAACTCCTAGATGACTTGCCCTTAGACCATTTGCAACTTCCACATTCATTTTTAGACCCCGACAATCCTCAGACTATTGCTATTTTAGGTGTGCAATATAATCCCGTGAGTGACTCATTTACCTATAACTATTCTTGTGACTCCCGTGACTCAGTAGTTAGTAAGCGCAAAGTTTTATCCTTGATTGCCCTTATCTATGATCCCTGCGGTTGGATAGCCCCTGTCGTGTTTAAGGCCAAAGAATTTATACAGCGACTATTGTTGTCAGGCCTTTCCTGGGATGAACCCTTAAATGAATCCTTGGCCTTGGAATGGAAATCTTTCATTCAAGGCGTAGCAATGGTCAGCAGAGTAGCTATTCCCCGCCACATTCTACCAGCCGGTTTTTCCTTCCTGTCCCTTCATGGGTTCTGTGATGCTTCGGAGTTGGGCTTTGCGGCAGCTGTTTATTTACGTGCAGAGCGTTATTTATTTCTGGAAATTGCTCCGTCCACCTTGTTATAGCTAAGTCAAAAGTTGCCCCTGTTCGGACCCGTTTAACAATTCCTAAGTTGGAACTGTTAGGAGCTACCCTCCTCTCTAAATTACTCCATCACGTCGCTCTTTGTCTGCAAAGATCGTCTGTGTTGACTTCAATCCATAGTTGGACGGATAGCAAAATTGTGTTATGCTGGTTAAAGACCCCTCCTCACCTTCTTCAGACTTTTGAGGCGAATCGTGTCTCCCAAATAAATAGTTAAATAGTTCCCCGACATCTTCTGAATGGAGGCACGTCCCAGGCTACATGAATCCTTCTGACTGTGCTTCAAGAGGTTTAACAGTCTCCCAACTGGTCGACCACTCTCTTTGGTTTTCTCCCTTGTGGTTGGCTCAATCTACTGACCAATGGCCCGTGAATGCGGATTCTACCCAGAGTAGTGATCTCCCTGGACTACGTTGTTTATTAGTGTACCAGTAAACCCGTACATTTGCATAGTTTTATATTATCGCGACATCGGCATTAACTTTACTTGACCTAGTTTAGACTCAACTTGTTTTTATAATTAACCTATGATTTTAGTGTTGAATAAAGATTGCTACAATCGACATCTCTGTTATCATTTAGCTCATAGACATCAGTCTTTGGCACTCACAGCATCATTATCAATCCTTAATGTGTAGACCGACACTGCACATTAAACATGGTCCTTCGAGCTACAACTGAATCACGACATTTGGAGCATCCACGACATTTCTTCGACATTTAACTTGTTGAGTTTGTTGACCTTTAGTGTAGTAGCGTATCGGTTCAATTGGTCTCCCAGAAGCGGGTCTCACCAATTGGATTGAGAAGGGTGACGCACATACTACGCACAGGCTTCAAACTTGTTTAAGTTCGACATAGACGACATTTCGACATGGATGAATTATTCAATCGCCAAAACGCTATCATCAATGAAGTTCAGAAGATTTATAATAACTTCAGGAAAGATAGTACAATAAGAAAAACTAGAGAATACATCAATATTCGTGTGCAAACATTGGACAACCTGTGGGGTGAGTTTATGCAAATTACACTACATTGGAAGAGCATAGAGATGACAAAGAAGAATATTTCTCGAAAAACGTTTTTACGGAAATCAAGAAATTTTTCGACAATGCCAGAGAGACAATTTCGACTTTTGAGATCACACCTTCAAAATCATCGGACACTAAATTTAATACTACTGGAACTGATGGGGGGAAGTACGATTTCAAGCCACTAAATCAGTTAGACGACCTGCTGTCGCAACAGAGAACAAACTTTAGAGCACTGCAACGTCTCATCGACAACATCAACGTAACTGACATCTCCGAAAAATGGGAAATTGAAGACGAATTGAAGAGTATCCAGCATCGTTGGCATGCAATTGAGGAACTTCACTTGCAAATCGACAACTTACAACAAGGTGAAAATGGTGCCTATGAGGGAGACTTCAGACGAATGGAAATAATATTCAAAGACGTGAAACGGACATTGAACCGTAAGATATTTTCGACAAACCACGCGCAGTTATCTGTTCCGCAGATCGATATTCCAGTATTTACGGGCAAATATACTCAGTGGCCCACATTCTGTGATTTATTTACTGAGACTATTCATACCAACAACTGTTTAACAAAAACACAAAAGTTACAACACTTGAAAAGCAAGATCAAAGGGGAAGCTGAACGTCTAATACAACATCTCAATATATCAAGCGACAATTACAACACCGCCTGGGAGCTTTTCTTACACCGCTACAACAACCCTCAAGTCCTGTTCACTAAACAAATAGAAACCTTCTTGAACCAACCGACAATACATAAACAAACATCGTATGAACTTAGGAAGTTATACGACACCACGATGGAATGCATCCACGCCATCCACAATCTCGGCATAGACACGACAACTTGGGATCCAATCTTAGTTCATCTGGTTGGAAAGAAACTTGACCCCGACACATTTACGGATTATAAGATATCACGTAAGAAGCCACGAGAATTGCCATCATTTGACGAGTTAATGGCATTTATCGAACACAAGTTTATTGCCCTGGAACCGCTTCAGAAACGAGAAAGGGAAATGTCGACATCAACCAAGCCTCTACAACAATTTGCTTCCAAACCGACACAAAACAGAGCTAACTGTCAACCCAAATCGATGTTCAAGAATTATTATCAGACAGTCGCGACATTTACAAAAAGATGTCCCTATTGTACATTTGAACACGATCTATACGAATGCAAGAAGTTCCTGGTCATGACCCCGGAAGCTAAAATGAGGACTATTAACAAATTACAAATATGTCATAATTGCCTATATCAACATAAATATAAATGCACTTCGTCGAAACGATGTAAAGAATGCAACGCAGCACATAACACAATATTGCACGATACAATTACCGGCATGTTATCGCCCTTGATGAACTTATCACGTGTCAATACAACAGCTGAGAATCAAAACAAAGCAACAACTTCTAAGTCGGTCAACTATGTGGCCACGCATGATGAAGAAGTACTACTGACGACTATCGCGCTACGTGTTAAGGGATCTGACAATAATTACGTCACTTTGAGAGCCCTCTTGGACCAAGGCTCCCAGATATCACTAATATCCGAAAATGCAGCACAGCTATTAGGTTTGCAACGTGAGCATTATCAAGCATCTGTTTAGGGCATTGGGTTTGGCTCCAAACAAGGAAAGGGAATGGTGTCCCTACAATGTAGATCAATTCATGACGATTATACATATAACACGAAGGCCCTCGTCATCAAACACGTGATAAGCAACCTGCCCAACGCTTCATTCCCAAGACAGACATGGTCGCATCTTCAACATTTAAAGTTAGCGGACCCGGACTACAATATTTCCAAACCAATCGACATCTTACTGGACGCAAGCGTATATTCAGACATCATTTTAAGTGGCCTTATTAAGGGTCCAACGACAGCACCGATAGCGCAACAGACGCTACTCGGGTGGATATTATCAGGCAATGTTAAGACATTTACCTGCAATGCTGTACTAACTAAACATGCAGACGTGTCAAAATACTGGGAAATAGAAGATATTCCCGACGACAGTCCCTTAAGTCAAGACAAGACATTTATTGCGAAGAGCTGTTTCAAACCACCACAACCAGTCGCACTACCTATGAGACCACACTATCAACAAAACCTTGGAGCTTTTAAACCTAAGGCGGTAGCACAATTTATGCAGATTGAGAAAAGGATGTCAAAAGAAGATCAACTTCGACAATGTTATCAACAGTTTATGTCTGAATACCAACAATTAGGTCACATGCAAGAGGTCACCGACAACGAGAAATCTGAAGGCCGACCCGTGTGTTATTTACCACACCACGGCGTACTGAAAACAGATTCCACCACTACGTCACTACGGGTTGTATTCAACGCATCATCGAAGACGTTATCGGGATACAGCCTCAACGATCTCATGTTTTGTGGACCTAATTTACAACACGATTTGTTGACGTTGATATCAAAATGGCGCCAGCATAGATATGTAATTATTGCCGTCATAGAGAAAATGTTTAGACAAATCTTGGTACGCGACAGTGACAGGGATCTACAACGAATTCTATGGAGAGACCAACCGCGTGCACTGCTTAAAAAATACCAACAACAACAATCAGCTATGGCATGAAAGCAGCACCGTTTCTTGCAATGAGAGTTTTAAAGCAAATCGGGAGAGATCATGCAGACACACATCCATTGGCCGCATCAGAATTAGAGCATTCCTTTTACATGGATGATTTGATGACAGGACATAACTCTATAATGATATTAAAGAAAATTCAACAACAATTATTAACCGTATTGAAAGCAGCTGGCATGAACATAAGAAAATGGTCTTCAAATGAACCCGAACTACTTTCTCAGTTATCAACAGAACAAAAGGATATTGCACATTTCGAGTTCAGGGACACCGAATCTCGTAAAACCTTGGGGTTGAAATGGACTCCGACAACAGACACGTTTAGTTTTCAAAACATTATACCTGACAACGACAAGCAATTAAGCACTAAACGACAAATGTTATCTGACATATCAAGGATTTTGATCCTTTGGGCTGGCTTTCTCCACTCACGATAAGAGCCAAGCTATTATTTCAAAAGACATGGACATCTGATATAACGTGGGATGATGAGCTACCCAAGACTTTACAAGACGAATGGTTGCTATTAAGAGATGACCTACATAATATTTGTTATTTTACAATCCCAAGACATATCGGCGACACTCAACAAAACTACCAACTCCTCGGATTTTGTGACGCGTCGGAACGAGCTTACGCGTGCGCAATTTACGTCGTTACGAATGGAGTTACTTGGAGCATTGTTATTGACACAACTGGTAAAAAAAGTTACGGCTACTATATCAACCGACAAGATGAACATGTTTGCATGGACAGACTCCAGGATAGTCTTGGGATGGATTCATGGTGATAAAACTAGATGGAAGCAGTTTGTAGCAAACAGAGTGCAGCAAATCACAGAAGTTATCCCTTCGACATCTTGGAATCACGTGCGCTCTGAAGAAAATGCAGCAGACTATGCGACACGAGGAATGACGACAACATCTCTACAAAAGCATCGGCTGTGGTGGAATGGCCCGGGCTGGCTAATAAATTTCAATAAGAGCAAAATTGGTTATCAGACATACGAAACACCTACGATTGAAATAAAAAAAGCCCTTGTACACACAGCCTTACATCAAAATAACTCATCATTCATAAATGAATTACTTACACAAAACAGCAGAATCAACAAAGTCATAAACACAATTGGGTGGGTGTTGCGTTTCATCACATGTTTACGTAAAGGACAAGGTTCACGCCCCGGGTCACTGACATCGGACGAATTACAACACGCTAACTGTTTAGTTATTAAAACTATTCAAGTACACGATTTCACATTGGATCTATACGACATTCGTACAAAGGGTCACGTTCGAAGCAGCAGCAAGATTGCAAGTCTTAATCCATTCATCGATCCTCAAGGAGTCCTACGAGTGGGTGGAAGACAGAAGAAGCAACTCCGACTTATCCTATTCTGCAAAACATCCTATCATTCTGTCATCTGGAAGCTGACTTACTGAACTCATCATTCGACAAGCTCACTTCGCTACACTGCATGGAGGTCCGAGGCTCACATTGGCATGCATTCGAAACAAATATTGGATTATTAGTGGGCTCAGAAGCGTAAAACGACAACTTAGAACCTGTGTCAAGTGCAAGCGCTATAGTCAAACTAATCAACAACCAATAATGGCCGACTTACCTCAAGTACGTGTTACACCCGCACGCCCTTTCACCAATGTTGGAGTTGACTACACAGGTCACGTAGACCTGAAGCTGAACAAGGGAAGAGGAGTAAGGACGACAAAGGGATATGTCGCGGTGTTTATTTGTATGAGCACTAAGGCAGTACACCTTGAATTAGTTTCCGACATGAGCACAGCGACATTCCTGGCCGCATTCAAAAGAATGTGCGCCCGGCGAGGAACCCCTGCCAATGTATACAGCGACAATGGTACCAATTTCGTTGGAGCAGCAAAGTCATTAATAAAGAATACAAGGAGATTTCCCGAGTAATTAAAGACTGTTCTAACCAGAACATCGACGCAATAGACATCACCTGGCACTTTAACGCGCCTGCGTGGCCTAATGCCGGTGGAATCTGGGAAAGTGCCGTAAAAAGTTTTAAGCACCATTTTAAGCGAGTCCTTGGTGAGCAGCGCCTGACATATGAAGAATTCACCACCCTTCTTAATCAGATCGAAGCTTGCCTCAACTCAAGGCCACTATGCCAACTAACGGAAAACCCCGATGACACATATTTAACACCAGGTCATTTTCTCGTTGGAGGGTCCATACTATCAAGACCGCAAACTGAACCCGACATGATCAACTTACCTGCACGATGGCAACTTGTACAATCAATTAACAAACAGTTCTGGAAAAGTTGGTCTGTGGATTACCTACAACAACTACAGAATCGGACAAAATGGAGGGTTCCCTGCAAAAATATGCTAATAAACGACATTGTTATTATCAAGGACGACAATGCACCACCTGGAAAGTGGGCACTAGGACGGGTACAAGAACTGCACCCAGGCCAAGATGGCTTCGTGAGAGTCGTCTCTGTGAAAACCCAAAACACCATCATGAAGAGACCAGTAAATAAACGGGTATAGCTGCCTGTATATGATGAACACCAATCAAGCCCTATTATCGACATGAAAACGAGTAATCAAAGCACTACGACAAAGCAAAGAGGACATTTCAATGCATTTTCCATCATCACTACGATACTTTACCTACTTTCGTTACTGTCAGTGGGATACGGAATAAAAACAGCCCCCATTGAACCTAACCAGGGATTGTACTTTGACCGGATCGCCAACCTGCAGCTGATACGCAACGAATGGAAGATCATCATCTACTACGACATGCAACCTTACTGGGACGGAATAGCAGCCTACAAGAAAATTCCAAGAACCTTGAAAACACATGCATACCTATTAAGACAAAAACGTCATGCGACGTCATTCTAGAGCAGCAGAGTCATGGCTTTTCAGAATTAGAATACTACAATTCTATTCTAAATCAACAAAATAGCACGACTTATCTACATCGACAAAAACGTGGGCTGTTAAACGTCATTGGAAACATCGCGAGCGATCTCTTTGGCGTCCTAGATAATCGCTTCGCAGAGCAATATAAAAAAGACATTGAAATACTGAAAGGCAGTCAGAAACATATATACAAGTTATTCAAAAATCAGACATCTATCATAGAGGCCGAATTCAATTTCGTGAAACGAGCTGAATCAGCTATGCAAAAGCAACACAAGTTATTGAATCGACACATAACTAATTTGGATAAAAACGTATACCATCTTAAAACAGAAATAGAGGGCACGCAGTACACAAATCAGTTTATCCTGGCTGTGATGTCCGCCAACACTATGCAAACGTTCCTAAAAAATATACAAGATACGCTTATTGACACCGTAACGAATATCTACAATGGAAAATTCAATGTGGATCTGATGACACCACAGCAACTACAAAAGGAGCTCAACATCATCTCTAGTCACGTGTCTAAGGACGTTATTTTACCTATCGACAACATTCAGAGCGATTTCCGAAATATTTATCATCTGTTAAAAATCAAGGCCAGAATGACTACCGATTACATGCTGTTTGAAATACGAGTATCACTTGTAAGCAGAGAAAGTTATGAACTATATAAAATATAAATATAGGACAACATCACATACATTGCTCTGATTCTAAGGTAAGTTGCTAAAGCACTTGTGTTATAGAAATCAGAAACAACGACGGTACCACAACACCCAGACCCGAGCCAATATAGAAAAGTTCGTTTTCTACATTGACCCGACCGGGGATCGAACCCGGAACCTCAGAGATGGCGGCGCCATTTAAATTCCGGCGTGCTCGCCTCTCGGCTACGGAGGTCGTCAAAATCATTCCAATACCACAACAAGTTCGTAACGACATGATAAAAATTAGTCCCATATCTGAATACGTAGGAACGAACATTCAAAAGGATTCTTACGTAACCGTGACAGCTGAGGACATACGACAGTGTTTAGTACATGAGTCAGAGATTTATTTGTGCTACTTAAAAAAGCCTATATACACCATGACGTCAGACAAAGACTTATGCATTAAACCAAAAGAAAATAAAAATGCATGTGAGACGAGCAAAACCGCGTGCGAAAACAAGTGGACAAATTTAAATAAGTTAAACACTTATTTATATTCCTGTTGTGATAGCTGTAATCTGAGAGAAATATGCCAGGATCAAGTTACGACATACAGTCTGGCGCGAACCAACTTAGTCAGCGTTTCCGAGAATTGTGTCATCAAGGCTAAGGAATTCACTATTTATTACCACCAAGTTTTTGAAAACGTACTGAAATACGGAAAAGATGTCGAAATACTTACCGTACCTCCCATGAACTTAACTGAACATAAGATTAGAAGAATATCAAGCAAACAGCACGGAGACACAGGAGAACGAAGAGGACCCGGAGCTAAAGAGAATCAGTGACGGTGTCAAAACTGAAGAAAGAAAGTTCTTTGAACGACCAGTTATCATACCACGACATACATCATTACACCGTCATATACATCCTGTTGGCTACGGTAGCAGCGATCGGCGTAGGAGTCGCATGCAGACACGCCCATCGCCGAAGACAATGGACAAGATCGGCGGCGGAACAACAAGCAGCGCCCGCGCCCGCGCCGCGCTCCCGGCGACACAGCGCGAGTGAGCAACGGGTGGACATCCCTCTGCCTTCAGCTTCCACGCGGCTCCAATCAGTGCAATTTAGCGCTCCCTCTAATGTATTGTTCCCCTTCCTTAGAGACGGCAATATGTACGAGTAAACCCTTACATTTGCATAGTTTTATATTATCGCGACATCGGCATTAACTTGACTTGACCTAGTTTAGACTCAACTTGTTATTATAATTAACCTATGATTTTAGTGTTGAATAAAGATTGCTACAATCGACATCTCTATTATCATTTAGCTCATAGTCTTTGGCACTCACAGCATCATTATCAATCCCTAATGTGTAGACCGACACTGCACATTAAACAATTAGTCTTAGCTGATGTTCCTATTCCTGATCCCTCTTTCTTGTTAGAGCGGTATAGTTCCTTGAACAAGTTAATAAATGTAACTTGTTACCTTAGGCGGTTTTTTATTTCCTAAATCTTATTCATCTTACCTGAACCCTGAAGAACGTAAAGAGTCCCTTTTGTACCTCGTAAAAATTGTGCAATTTACCTTCTTTAGTGATGAGCTAGATCGCTTGCGACGAGGCGATGCCATTACTAATTCCTTGAGAAAATTAAACTTGTTTTTGGATGACAAGGGCCTTATTAGAGTTGGAGGTCGCTCGCGAAACTCCGATCTTCCTTAAGATGCGCGGCATCCTCTTCTTCTACCTAAAAATGGTAATTTTGTAAATGTCCTGATCTCCCATTACCATCGTGAGAATGCTCATGCCGGTGCTAATGCCCTGCTCGCTATATTGAATCGAGAGTTCTGGATTCTGTCTGCCCGCAGAGCAATACAGAGTGTTATTTTCAAATGTCTTTCATGTTATCGACTTAAAGCAGCTGTCTCTCAACCTATGATGGGTGACTTACCAAAAGACCGTGTAACTGCTGCTAGGCCATTCGACGGCGTAGGTACCGACTTTGCTGGACCCTTTTACACTAAAGTTCAGGCCTACAGGAATAAAAGATTAGTGAAAAGTTACCTGTGCGTATTTGTGTGTCTCTCCACTAAAGCCGTTCACCTCGAAGTCGTTTCGGATTTGACTACTGAAGCCTTCATTGCAGCCTTCTCCCGCTTTGTCTCGCGTCGTGGTGTGCCTCGCCTAATCCGATCCGATTGCGGTCGAAACTATATTGGTGCAAATAATTACCTTAAAGAGTTAGAGTCCTTTTTGTCCCAAAACCAGGCGGTTATTGGTTCCGAGCTTTCAAAACGGAATATAAATTGGATCTTCGATCCACCCGTATGTCCTCACTGGGGTGGCCTATTTGAAGCTGCCGTTAAATCCGCGAAGTCGCACCTGAAACGTGTTATCGGAGAAACCCCTTTGACATTTGAAGAATTAACCATCGTTTTTGTTAAAATCGAGGCGGTTCTAAATTCGCGACCCCTGTGTCCAGTTTCTCTGGATCCTAATGATGTCGAAGTATTGACACCCGGTCATTTCTTAATCGGTCAACCCTTAACAGCTATCCCTGAGTATCCTTATAACGACGTAAAATTACATCGCCTTACGCGGTTGCAATTAATCCAACAAATAACCCAGCACTTTTGGTCTCGTTGGCATCTGGAGTACCTAAATACCTTACAAGCTAAAAATAAATGGACATCTACTTGTAATCCTCCCCAGGTAGGGGAACTGATTCTCATTAAAGATGACAATCTTCCTCCTTTGCAGTGGCGTCGTGGACGCATTACCCACCTATACCCTGGACAAGACCAAGTTGTTCGTGTGGTCGATGTTAAAACTCCGACCGAAACCCTTAAGAGATCCTTGACGAAATTAGTTCGTCTTCCTGTCCTGTTCGTAAACACTTGTACGTGTTTAGGGCGGGCGATATGTTTACTAATATGTTTAACTAGTTATAATTTTTATATGTGTTTGTCTATTGCTACGGTGCCGCACGCATTTATACGCATTCATCGGCCTAATAGTTAAAAGTAACGTGCGAACCCCTAATAGACGAGTCGATATTGAGACGTTTCCCTTGACACCTTACAAGACTGACCGAGCATTTATCTCCACGTGTTTCCTTTGGGAGCTCCCTACAGACTTTCGGAGTGTATATCGTGCCTGTGAAGTGTTCCTTCCCTTAAACCCTGGATATTGTACCGGCAAGTACCTAGCTATAAGTGCTCAGACTTTGACTGCCTTTGACCATTTTTCTTTCCATATGTATTTGGAATCCCCCACGTGTGAATCCACTGCCGATCTTTCAAACAATTATATATCGTTTGTGATATACGTTTAACTATCGTTGCATGTAATGTGAGTTACTTTAAAGCTCTTAATATTTTTTTCTACAAAAATTAAGGTAGCGCAATATTTTTTAAAAAAAAAATAACGTAAGCACCATGTCATCTTCCACCATAATAGAAGGCTAAATATGTTTTATAAAAGCTGAAAGATCTTAACGTTTTGCATAAATAGGTGGAAACAGCATTGCAATCGGATAAGAATACAAAAAGTTACAACTGTTTTTGCGATTGTAATTTTGTTTTTCGCCTCTCCTGTAAAGTTGCCATTTGGCGGTTACCGCAATTCATATTACGATTGACGATAGAATTCTGAAAATTCACTGCATAAGTTAAATGTCGTAATAAAGACATAGATTACACTGAATATCAAAATCCTAAATAACCTTATAAATTTTTGTGCGTAAACTAAAAGACGTACTAAGAATACGACACACCAAATCTTAAAAGTCGTTGAACAAAACGCCACCAAAAAGGTTAGGAAAATTCTGACGGTCAAATCATGCGTAAAGTGACATTTCCAGTTGTTGTGTATGTATGTAAGTCTGTGTGCGTGGGCTACGTCCCCGCACCCCCCGCGAACCTAACGGTCGAATAAACAGGGCCCCAATTCTGCTAATTTAAAAGTTGCATTATTGTATAATTATTGGATCGTATTGTAATTTTTTTACACATTTGGTATTCTGCTACAAATTTTAGACCATTGGTCATTCCATTGTATTGCCATTGAACTTTTTGGGTAGTCTGCTCCCTTATCGTTTTACAATATAACACGATAGTGACTTAAAATGGTATTCTACTCTTATTTTGACGTTTTGGCCGATGGACTTTAAGTGTCAATTTGACTATAGACGTACGATAGTGCAACGACACCTTTCGGCTTGGATTTGTTGAATTGTTTCTGTGATAAAATCTATAATTATGAGCCAAAGAGAGAAAGGCAACGACGGGATTAAGTCAGTCAACCTAAGGAAATAGAAGAACTAGAAAAAGAAACACGAAGAATGTCAATCCGGCTCGGCATTTGTCGTCGGTAAAGCTGAAGCCTCAACGAGGCTGATTTTCAGCGAGAACCCTAACATTAGGACGTACAGCGAGTGACATGTATATATTATTATATGACCACCAAAGTGAAACAACCCTGAAGGAATCTTCGGCAGACTCCGAGCCCGGCGGGGTCGGTCGAAGAAACCAGGCACTGGCAGGATCCGATGGACCGACAACCGAACCGCTGAAGCTGCCCACATACAGGTACATACGGTTGCTTTGTTTGCATGAAGTTACTCAAGAAAATGGGCAGTTGCAATGTGTATTATCGTGATGATTGGGGAAAATTATTCCATTGTTAAAAGAGACAGTAGGTAATTCAAATGTGTAGGCCTAAACTTGGCTAGTCGGTGATAGTTTTGTGATTTGACTACATAATTTTACTCAATTAGATAATTGGGCAGTTGACTATGTAATACTATAAAGTTGCATTTGAGAGTAAGTAAATAAAATTAATATAACTAACACTAAATTGCTCATATGAAATATGTTTAAATTAGCACATGATATATTAAGGTATTTCAGTGATACTTAAGTTGCTATGTGACATAGGCATGGCATGGTTATCTTGTTTGATTTTTTTAATAAACATAGGTACTTTAACTTTTGTAATTTCGGTCAAAGTGTACTTTATAGTATGAAACACTTTTCATTTTATTTCATACAAATATAAAGCCTTTTAAATTGTACAGAGTTATAAAAAGCATTTAAAATTGTACATTATAGTATATATAGAGTTTTGGTCCTGAGGTATGTTGCTAAGGCATTTGTGTTATAGATATTGGAAACAGACCCACGGCATAGACCATACTGCAACACCCAAGCTTGATACAACAAAGAAAAGTTAATTTTCTACATTTATCCGGCAGGGAACTAAACTTGGGGCTTGCAAATATCAATGCAAAGTCACCTCTCAGCTATGGTGGTCATCCTGTTGCCTGTCCATTATTGTCTGTCTAGACTATTGAATTCAATACACTAAAAACAATAAATAAAATTGATTTATCTATTTTCACAGTTTGAAACAGAAATAAATGCAGCAGCAGCAGGACAGCAACAAGAGGAAAATCCACAAAGTGTAACCTCTGATCTCCGCAGAGGAAGAATACTACGAAGGCACTCATTGAAACAATATGGCGGGGACCTAATTTTAATATTTAATTAAAGATTAAGCTGACAGAAGATGCTTTCTTATTGTTTAAATAAAACATTATTATTTTGAAATTCTTTTTAATTATAATAATAATTTAAAAATAATTTAGCCATTTATTTCAAATCTCTATAAAGTTACATTTCAGAAGTTGTTAGTAGTTGGTTAGTAAGTTGCTTAATAAAATACTAGGAGTTGTTTTAGTATGGTTAGTTTAGTCTGCTTCTGAGATTTGAACCCTTTGGGTAAAGGTTTAATTATAATAGATTATGATTAATTATTAATCATCTATTCACTATCAGAATCACAAATAACTCCACTTGGATTCTGCTGATCGGACACCGCTGGTAACTGAGTGTTCTTAGAGCCGTTGCTCCTGAAAAAGAATAAATTATTTTGAGTAGATGTTATAATAAGTAAATTATTAAAGAGCAA
The DNA here is from genome assembly GCA_950371115.1 of Anania fuscalis. Classification (NCBI taxonomy): domain Eukaryota; kingdom Metazoa; phylum Arthropoda; class Insecta; order Lepidoptera; family Crambidae; genus Anania; species Anania fuscalis. Next base: position 21,795,746 of record OX493326.1, on the reverse strand, counting down.
GCAAATTATTTTGTATATAAAATGTATAATTTGAAATATATTTCAATTCATCTATATGAATAAGGATTTTTATTTGAATAATTGATCGAAACAAAATAATAATTTTCTTTTTGTTTTGATTTCTAGAAACTTAGAATGGAAAAGCACAACTTAAACTACCATACTCCTCATATACTATCAGAATAATGTAGAATAGTATAGTGAAAACTTTAAGCTTTGTTTTAATACAAATATTTACCTAATTGTGTGTAATTTTTATTTGTGGTAAAGTCCTAAGTAAGTACAAACTTATTATAACTTACCATTTGCTGTTGTTCTCAAAAATAATAGTGATTAACTCTGTGAGCTGTCAGCATCTCGATCGCTGCAGGTAGCCCGTTTGTGGCCTCATGTTGAGCACTTCATTGCTCCATGGCCTCCTGCCTTTCAGTTGCCCTTTGCTTGCCTTGATCTTCAGATTCTATAAAACAACAGTTTATTTTATCATATTGTGAAAGAGTAGGTAGGTACATAATTAATAATATGAAGTATGTACACATAGTGTGCAAACTGACAATAATAGTTGTGGTAGAAACTTACTGGTGATTCGCAGGCTGTCCATCCTCTCTTTGGAGCGTGAGCAGCGCCCAAGGGATAGCTCCGGCTGCCCTTCTAAGAACTCTATGGGTGCCTCCAATGGCTGGATCCTCATCTTATTCGCCTAAAAGAATTCATTACATTTTACAAAACCGATTTATAAAACTAATTATGTAGGTACTCACTAAAGTAAATTTTCAGTGTGTTTTATGTAATTTTGCAATAACTTACCGACTTGAAATGTAAAGAAAATCTAAAACAAAACAAGTTCACGTATATAAAACACTGATCAAATAATTTATGAAATAAGATTTATAATTTTGAAATTTGACGTAACATTGTCATGGCAGATGTCAATTGCTTTTTTAATAAAATTACCTCTCAGACATAGGGTTATTTAGCCACCAAATTTCAAATAACGCGTTTTCAATATTGTCAAATCATGTTTTAATTAGTTTGAATTACGAAACGGTTTAATTTGGTCAAAATTATTTGTAATTGAATCGCAGAAAAGCAAAAAAACTATTATTTTAAATAAAATTATGATTCGTTCACTCACGTAGTTCCTTGGTAGTTTTTATAGGGCAACACCAACAACTTTGCAACTGCGAACCCATAACGAGACTATTGCTATAACCGTTAAAATTTAGCAGAATACCTATTTTTTCTCCATAGAACAAACCTTGACATTGATTGGAAACTGTATATCAATAGAATTTGATTTTTACAAAATTAGCAGACTTGGGGCCCAGTGCGTTGCTAGCCAGCTTGTGTTTCACTCGTGTCCCTTCCTACTGCTCTGCATACTAACTAGTGGCGACTTTGCGTTTTACCCACACTCGCGTGCAAATAAAAAAGTGTGAAAATGTCTAGTGCTCAAATTGGAATTTTAAACTGTTTTGATCACAATATACAAAATTGGAAAACGTATAAAGGTCGGCTTACGCAGTATTTCATAGCAAATGACATTGGCGTAGGTGTAGATCCCACGGGTAACAAACGGAAAGCTATATTGCTCAGCGCACTCGCCGAGGGCACTTATAGTCTGGTAACAGATTAAGCACTACCTAAAGACATCGGTGACGTGCCCTATGAAGATATATTGCAACTGTTGGATAACCATTTCACTCCAAAACGTGTAGGGTTCGGTGAACGCCATAACTTCTACGCGGCCACACAACAGCCGGGTGAATCCCACACCCAATGGGCTGCGAGACTTCGGGGTTTGACAGCACACTGCGGGTTTTTAAACATCGAAGAAACGCTGCGTAACAAGTTCATCCTGGGAATGCGGCGTGGAGAAGGAGAAGGTTTACGCGCAAGACCTCTCCGAGTTGACGTTGGCTAAAGCCTTGGAGCTGGCAGATAGCTGGAGCAGCGCGCGCGCCGCCGCGGCCAGCGCGAGCGCCCCCGCGCCCGCTGACAATCAGCTGTTCAGCATCTCGAAAAACGGCAGGAGTGGAAATGTAGTCAAAGTGAAGTGCAGTGTTTGTGGGTACTCTAACCACAAGGCATCGGAGTGTAAATTCGCAAATTACGTGTGTCGAAAGTGTCATGTCAAAGGCCACTTACGTAGAATGTGTACGAAAGTAAACTACGTTGAGGTGGATGGCGGTGACAAGGGTGAGGGTGACGATGACGGTAAGCTTTTTTACATCCGATCGGTGAGGGGGGGAACCCATGGTAGAAACAATTACTTTAAATAATGTTTCAATTAAATTCGAAATCGATAGTAGCTCTGCGGTTTCAGTAATTTCGGAGCGGTGTTACAAATCTGATTTTAAAGAGGTGCCATTATCACGCGCGCGTAAACAGCTAATGTCATATACCGGTAAAAGTATTACGTGCGTAGGTACAATGCGGGTGCCCGCCTCGTACTCGGGACAAACGCATGATCTCGATGTGTACGTCGTCCAGGACGGCGGGCCACCACTGTTGGGCAGAGATTTTATATCACGGTTTGGTTTACAACTAATGCCAATTAATTATTCTGGTGATGTTAATGATTTTACGATAAAAAAACTAGAACAGGAGTATCCCGACTTATTTTCAGAAAAGTTAGGCACATTTAATAAATATAAAATTAAACTTTCATTGAAAAACGATTCAAAGCCGATTTTTTTTAAGGCACGTCCGATTGCATTCGCATTACGCGAAAAAGTAGAAAGCGAGATTGATAGGTTAGTCTCTTTAGGGGTACTAAAGCCAGTCGAATATTCCGATTATGCATCACCTATAGTCCCGGTGTTAAAACGTAATGGCTCAGTTAGATTGTGTGCTGACTATTCTGTTAGTCTTAATAAGCAGTTACTCGTAGAACAGTACCCACTTCCCACAATCAATGAGCTATTTGCAAAAATTCACGGCGGGCAAGAGTTTAGCAAACTAGACTTGTCAATGGCTTATAATCAGTGTGTTTTAGATGAGCAGTCGCAGGGTCTAACATGTATTAACACACACCGCGGGCTTTTTAAGTACACGCGCCTAGTGTTCGGGTTAGCCAGCGCGCCAGCCGTGTTCCAGCGGGCCATTGAAAGTGTGCTATCAGGAATGGACGGGGCTATATGCCTATTAGACGATATTCTAGTCACAGCTGAAAGTAGGAAAATACATTTAGAAAGGTTAAATGAAGTACTTAAGCGGTTGCAAAACGCGGGACTGACCTTACAAAAGGAGAAGTGCGAGTTTCTTAAGGACCAGATTAATTACTTGGGTTACGTGATTACAAAGGAAGGGTTAAAAAAAGCGCCAGAAAAAGTTAAAGTTAGACTAACGCACCTGTTCCTAATAACGTAGCGGAGTTACAGTCGTTTTTAGGCCTTGTCAACTATTACAGAAACTTTGTGCCAAATGCGTCCATGATTCTTAGTCCTTTATACGACCTTTTGAGGAAAGGCTGTAAATAGGTATGGACTAAGGATCACGATATAACGTTCAAAACAATAAAACAAATTTTAGCTTCGGAACAGGTGTTAACTCATCTCAACCCCAAATCAAAACTAATATTGACCGTAGACGCTTCACCGACCGGGTTAGGTGCTATTCTATCACAGCTCGATTCTGACGGCATTGAAAGACCTATTTCCTATGCGTCGCGAACCTTAAATGCAGCGGAGAAAAGTTACGCACAGATACAGAAGGAGGCGACTGCCATTACATATGGGGTGCGCCGGTTCCATCAATATTTGTACGGTAGATCAGAACCGTTCATTCTGCGTACAGATCATAAGCCATTAATTTCTATATTTGGACAACATAAGGGCGTCCCGGAAGTATCAGCGAACAGGTTGCAACGGTATTATTCCTTAGTAGCTATAACTATGAAATCGAGTACATACGCAGTCGCGACAATAATGCGGATTATTTATCTCGCGCGAGCCTGCCCGTCCCCACCACGACCACGGCGACGCGCGCGGGCGCGCTCCTCCCGCGGCGCGGCGGCCGCGGCGAGTGCGCCAAAAGCGAGCCGACGTGTAACCGCGCTACATATATTTGTTTTGTATCGGATGGTAGTATGCCAGTGACATTGGATAAATTACGTAAGGAAACTAACAGCGACTCGGTCCTAAAAAATTTAATAAATTTTATTAGAAATGGTTGGCCATCTGAATTTAGCGATGTAAGATTGAAACCATTTTTCCTGTGTAGGTATCAGCTTTCGTTCGAAAATTGATGCGTAATGAGAGGTCACAAAGTCGTTTTACCAGAAAATTTACACGGACCACTCCTTAAGGAACTCCATTCGTCACATCTAGGTATAGTAAAAACAAAGGCTGAAGCACAATCTAGGTTTTGGTTCCCAGGAATCGATCAAGAAAGAATGATTAGTTCCTGCGAGGTCTGTGTCCAGCTGCGTCCGACGGCCCCGCGCGCCCCTCCGTCACACTGGGAGTATCCGTCTTGTCCTTTCCAACGCGTACACATCGACTTCTTAGGGCCAATTAAAGGTTGTGTGTATTTAGTTATAGTAGACGCACATAGCAAATGGGTAGAAGTCTATAATATGAACCACTCGACGACATCAACAGCGGTTATAGAAAAAATGTCCGACTTTATGTCGAGGTTTGGTATTCCAAAAACCATTGCGAGTGATAATGGCACAGCTTTTTGTTCTTACGAATTTGAGCTTTTCTGTGCGTCTAACGGAATTTCACATATTACTTCGCCAGTATACCACCCGGCAAGTAATGGTCAAGCGGAGAGTTTTGTAAAAGTTGTTAAAAAAGGTATAAAATCATGTATTTTGTCAACCGTTACCGTGAAAGAAGCTAGTTTAAAATTACTTAAATATTTAATGGACTATCGTAATTCTGTTCACTCTGCCACGGGTGTGTCTCCCGCACAGTTGGTATTTGGGCGTAAATTACGATCGCGCTTGGATTTGATTGACCCAAAACCATCTTTACCCTCGTCACCGGCCATTGCTAATCGTGTAAAGAATTCGCAGTGTACACAAACTAAAATAAATGAACAGAGACCAAAATTGTTTACCGAAAACGAACGCATATAGTTCAAAAAATATAATAATAAAAACTCTTATACATGGTGTAAAGGACTAATAATTAAAAAACTAGGAAACGTCATGTACTTAATAAAGGACATTCATACATCAGAACACTTCAAAAGACATAAGGATCAACTAGTACTAGATAAATGGCCAAATCACATAGGAGATACAAATGTACAAACTACAGTTAATATAGACTTACCTGGTCCACGCCCTCAGACACAATCCTCTCACGTGACTCTGTTGCCGACTCATCCGTCTACACTGCCGGCGCCGCTATCTCCAGTTCAAAATCAGCTTTCAACAGCTACAAACCAACGTCCAGATCTGTCCGATCCAGAACCCTCGGAACCACGTAGATCAAAAAAAGGAAGGAGAGTGGAGTTATATGAGGCAAATGATTTCTTATCACCAGAGGGCTGTAATATCGACGTACCTGACGTTGAGCAAACTACTTCTGGAATATTAGATCCGGCTGTCCCTAGAAGCCATCCAGATTCCGACGAGGAATTTCTAGAGGCGGAAAATGAGGACCAGGCGTCGGATCGAACTGCAGTGCCTGATGCTGCACAGCAGAGATCTTTGCGAAATAGGCCGGCCATAGATTATAAGAAGTTTTTCTAGAATCTCTTTTTGTTGCTTGGTAATTAATTGTATGTGGATAATATTGTCAAAATATTGTTGGGAGTGATGTTGTGTATGTATGTAAGTATGTGTGCGTGGGCTGCGTCCCCGCACCCCCCGCGATTTTTAGGTGACGAATAGTAATGTACCTTAATATTATGTCCCTAAGGTTGAAATTAATAATTTGGTACTCCTAAGCATAACCGCGGCTTGCTAAGACCACTGTCATAGCAAGTTAGTAGTAATATAAAGTTAGGTCAGATTTTTTATATTTAATTTGTTAATAATACAAATAAATAAATACGATTAGAAATAAAAAAAACTGCAAAATAAAAAAAAACAAAATATGAATTGAAAAAATAAAAACTGAATCAGGTGGAGTTCGAACCCACAACCATCGCATACATAGCGAGTGCTCTGCCACCTAAGCTATCGAGTCACTCACGCTCAGTGACGAAATTTTTTAACTGTTTCGCGCGTGCTGTTTTATTCCGAGCAGTGATTGATCGGTGCGGCAGAACGAGCGACACAGGCTTCCCCTGGGACAGCTAGCGGCACACTGCCTCCCGCTGCCCCGCACATGCTAGAGAATCAGAAGTTCGTAGATAATGAATAATAGCCATAACTTTGTCAATAATGGATCAATGTACAATTTTTTTTCGATACAATTAAAGAATTTTTGATTTCCTACCGATTGGTACAAACCAAATAATAAGATAAGGATTAATTACGGAGGAGACGCACAGAATACATTTTATAGACGTCGTTTAAAAGCTTGTTTTTGTAACTATTAATTAGAGTAAATACAAATTTTAGACGAAGATTTTACAGATAAAACTTCAAAGATTACTTTGGTGTCTTTCAATTATCACTATACGCATCAAATAAGGAGTAGAATGCTGCTAAAAAGTGGGAAAAATCGAAGTTTTGGTGAGGGAACCCTCTTAAATGCACAACACTGGCTAAGTTTGATCATCGGCTATCTTTTCCATCAGCTGATAGCAGCATAGCCCAACCTTATTGAAACGCGCCTTACTAAGTCGTGGTCTAAACTCAAGTACCCGTCTATCATCGGAAGCGGCTCTAAAACAAGTTTGACCGACTCACTTTCAATTTAGGTTTATTATCTTTATTTCAGCCATAGGACGTCAACTGCTGCAACCAATCCCCCTTCCCATACTTTAGCTTGCTTCGAGCCATATTGATTACCTTGAATTTTTGTTAAATAACCCCAATAATACTAGAAGCTATTAACACTAGCAAGTCTGGACATAATTGGTCTGTCAAAAATGTCTTAAAGTAAGTACTAGATATAAGCCTTCCACTTCCTTTCTTTAGGTTTATAAATATAAATAAATATTAAAACGTAAGTTTTCGCTTAGGATTTCATTTCGTGGAAGACCTTCAAATATTACTGACTACCTGTTTCATCATTTTTAACCGACTTCAAAAAAAAGGAGGAGGTTCTCAATTCGTCTGAATGTTGTTTTTTTTTTTTGTATGTATGTTACGCGATTACGCCGTCAATTATGGACCGATTTCAAAATTTATTTTTTAGTTTGAAAGGGTATACTCCCGATGTGGTCCCATTTCCACCAAGTCAGATTCTGATGATGGGATCCCTGGGAAATCGAGGGCAACCCTCAATTTTTATAGGCACCCATAATGTTTTGCATATATTTTCTGACTCGATGCTGATTTTTGGGTCTGGTAATCATCATGTCATGTTGCTGACCTGATGATGGAAGCCACAGAACTCCTTAACGGATAGGAGTTAGAAGATAATACTGCAATTTGTCGACAGAACGTATTTCGCAGTGTGTTGAGCAGACGTGGAGCTTATGAGGTACCAGACCGCCAATTTTTATTTACTGGGGGCGTACCCGCACACCCAGTAACGAAAAAAAAATTGAAAGTGGCTGGTGGTGGAAATCCTTTCTTAATTTAACCTGTTATTTAACGCGAGACCTTATCCTATGGTTACGACACCAAAATAGCCGCCGTTCTGGTTGGAGTGTAGGTAAACCCTTTTCTTAAGACTTAAAAATTTTCGTCGAAAAATTGACCCTATATAACACCTTATTTTTATCATACCATTGGATGGAGGGTCCATAGAGGACCAATATTAGTTAAGGTTACTTTGCTGTAAAGTAATTTTTGGCGAAGTTAGGAGGGAAAAAATAGAGGACTTAACACTTAAAATTGTAAAATAAAAAGTTTAATAAAAAACTAAAAACCGATTTCAAAATGAAACTAAAAAGCGAAAAATAATATTGACTAAAACATACCTAATCAGTTCTTTTTGGAGTCGGTGCGAATGAACACATTTAAACTCTCGATGGCTGGCACCGACTCCAAAAAGAACTGATTAGGTATGTTTTAGTCAATATTATTTTTCGCTTTTTAGTTTCATTTTGAAGTCGGTTTTTAGTTTTTTATTAATAGTGTAACAAAAAGATTGTATTTTTAACTTTATGAAGGATAAATTTTGATTAAAAATATCTAACGTCATATCCAGTTTTCCAGAAACATATCCACCTTATAACCATGTACTTGTTTTGACTTAGTATTTTTTTCCGGGCGTTGCTGTCTTTGAGTCCAATCAAAACGTTATTTAATTTTTTGTTTGTAATTTTAATCTTAAAGCCCTGTATTAAAAGGTTGTGAGCCTTAAAATCGAGATGGCGTTCGTCAATCACAAATGCCAAGACACTTCCCGGTGCCGATTGTGGCAGTGATCACCAGCTGTTAATTGCTAACTTCAAACTGCACTTGAAAACTCAGAAGCGAAAACCTCAGACTGCGGTTCGTCTGAACAAGCCAGCTCTAGACCACTTTGAAAGAACTATTGACTCTAACATCAAGTCTTTAGAATTGGATCCATTTGACTCTCCCGAGGCTGACTGGAACAATCTCAAAAAAGTTATTTGGGAGACAGCCAAAGTGAGTTATGATGCCCATAGAATCGTACAGAAGAGGGAAGAATGGATTAGCAATGAGTCTTGGAAGCTGATTGACGAAAGAAGACAGCTAAAGGCAGCAGGCCTCGGTTCTGATAGCCAGAGAAGCAGATACAATCAGCTACATGCATTGATACAGAAATCTACTCGACGAGATAAGGATGCGCACATCAACGGAGTCTGCGACGAAATTGAAGGACATGCAACTAAGGTACAGTCGAGGGATCTCTTCAGGAAAGTCAAACAACTAACTGGAACCTTTAAACCTAAAAACTGGCTGGTGGAGGACAGTAGAGGTAACATTTTGACTGAACTTGAGAAAGTTTTGGAAAGATGGAGAGACTACTGCTATGAATTATATCAGGACGTAGAAGATCTTGGCACCGAAAGGAGATGGGATGATCATGATGAAGAGCTGGACATATTGCTGTCTGAAGTACACAATGCCATTAAGAAGCTGAAGCATAAAGCCGTGGGCCCCGATGGCATCTCCGCAGCAATGCTACAACACCTGGGTCAAAAGGGGACAAGGATCTTGCATCAGCTATGCACTAAGATCTGGTAGACAGGTCAGTGGCCAGTGGATTGGACAAAATCCGCGGTTATTCCTCTTCACAAGAAAGGTTCTACTAAGAAATGCGAAAACTATAGAACTTTGTCCCTTATGTCTCATGCCAGTAAGATACTCCTTCGCATTATAAATGAAATGAAATGAAATAAAATGAAATTCTTTATTCTGTATATAGGCCCTCTTCCGGGCACTTATACACGTCCCAACATATAACTTAGCCCTACCACCGCTTCGGGACAACATATCGGCTGGTGATGAGAAGAAACGGCGCAAGAAACTCAGTCACCTTTGTCAGCCTGATTTTATTACAGGAAATACAATTACAAGATAGTATAAGTGCGAGCTAGGCAGGCTATTAAGTCCATGCACTCTTGTCGTTCAAGTAATCTTCAACTTTATAGTATCCTTTTTCCATAAGGATTTTTTTAATGTGGTTTTTGAACTCATAAACAGGCAAGTCAACAAGAGTTTGTGGTACTTTATTGAAGATTTTTATACATTTCCCCAAAAATGAATTACCCACTTTCTTTAATCTGAAGCTCGGAACGGCAAGTTTATTTTTATTTCTAGTATTATAATGATGTGAATCACATTTAAGGCTAAATGAACTTAGGTTTTTTCTAACATACATAATATTGTCAAAAATGTATTGTGACGCTACTGTTAATATTTTAATATCTTTAAAGACCTCCCTCAGAGAGTCGCGAGGCCCAAGACAGCAAGACAGATATTGCACGTACAGCTCTTTTCTGCAACACAAAGATTGACTCAATATCAGCAGCTGAGCCCCATAGCAATAGACCATACGACAACAAGCTATGAAAATAACTAAAGTATACAAGTCTTGCCGTTTCGACATCAGTTAAAAGCCTTATTTTCCTCACAGCATAAGCCGCCGAACTGAGCCTTCCTGACAAGGCAATTATATGGGGACCCCATTGCAGTCGGGAGTCTATTGTAATTCCCAAAAAGGTTGTTGAATTGACTGCATCTATATGATCGTCTGACATATTAATATGCGTACTGACCTGCCTCACATTAGGCATAGTAAATTTGATAAGCTTGTTTTTTTTTGCATTAAGTAACAGATTGTTAGCAGTAAACCATCGTACTACTTGAGAGAGAGTATCATTCACATCGTCAAAGGTAGCTATACCTCGGTCAGTTTTAAAAATCAATGATGTATCATCTGCAAACAATACTATCTCACAAAGGTCTTTAGTAAAGTAAGGAAGGTCATTTATATATATCAGGAATAATAAAGGTCCCAATATAGAGCCCTGGCGCACACCCATGCGTAATGGGGCCCCGGAAGAGTCAGTTCCATTGACATTAACTGTTTGCGTTCTATCTGTGAGGTATGACTCTAACAATTTTTCTGATTCATTTGAGACACCATAATGCCGTAATTTCATTAATAACGTTTTGTGATCTACACAATCGAAAGCCTTAGACAAAACACAAAAAACCCCTAGAGCATCTTGCTTATTTTCAAACGCATCGAAGATATGCTTAATGAGTGCAACTCCCGCATCAGTTGTGCTTCTACCCTTGGTAAAACCAAACTGATTCTCATGCAATAGTTTGTTCATTCTAAAATGTGATAAGAGTTGATTAAACACAATTTTTTCAAATATTTTACTTTAAATGAAAGACTGTCGGCTTATGTGGATCATCAGATACCGTGTGAACAGGCCGGTTTCGTAGCTGGCAAGAGAACGCGCGAACAAATCCTCAACGTACGCAGTCTCATTGAAAAATGTAGAGAATTCAACAAACCGCTGGCCCTTTGCTTTATTGACTATGCTAAGGCGTTTGATTGTGTAAACTGGCAGACGATGTTTGATGTTCTTGTCGAGATAGGCGTCCCTCCGCATCTCACATTTCTGATCCAGAATCTGTACCTTGACGGCACCAGCTTTGTGAAACTGGAAAATCAGAATTCGCAAACCTTCCACACTGAACGGGGCGTGCGTCAAGGATGTATTCTGTCACCAAAGTTATTTAACCTCTACGGTGAACACATCATGAGGAGAGCACTTGATGGGTGGCACGGTGGGATCTGTGTTGGCGGCGAAAGAGTGACCAACCTTAGATATGCGGATGATACAACAATTGTTGCGTCAAGTGAGGAAGAGATGGCAGAATTGCTGAAGAAAATTGAAGCAGAAAGTGCCAAGCTTGGGCTTAAGATCAACCACGCTAAAACCAAAATCATGGTGGTAGACCGGGCTCAACTTCTTCCAAGCTCGAATATTCTTGACGGATACGAAAAGGTCAATCAGTTTGTTTATCTGGGCTCTATGATCACATCTGAGGGCAGCTGCTCTGAAGAAATCCGCCGTCGCACTGCAATGGCTAAAAGTGCAATGACAAACCTCGGAAAAATCTGGAGGAACCGCGGAATCCGACAAAATACGAAAATGCGACTGGTCCGGGCGCTGGTATTCTCCATATTCCTATACGGGGCAGAAACGTGGTGCATTAAAAGTCGCGATAGCAGCAAAATTGATGCCTTCGAAATGTGGTGTTGGCGAAGACTACTACGTATACCATGGACAGCCATGAGAACTAACGAGTCAATACTTTCGGAGCTCAAAATAACCAAGCGACTCTCAACCATATGCCAGGAACGAGCTCTCAACTTCTTCGGACATATAATGCGCTCATCTAGGCATCGTCTGGAGAAGCGTCTAATGCTGGGGCAGATGGAGGGTAAACGTGCTCGGGGCAGGGCGCCAACTAGATGGACAGACGCGATAAAGAGGGCTGTCGGAGGAAACATATATGATGCGGTCCATAGAACTGAAGACCGCGCGGCTTGGAGACGTGTCGTGTATGGTCGCGATCCTCAGCACTGAGGGAACGACGAAGAAGAAGAGCCTTAAAAGTAAGTATTTATTGATAAATGACATAACGGCTAAAAATATAAGCTCTTCTGACTTATACAAAATTTTAAGTCTAGCCTTAGCAAATATTACTAGGGGGAAGGTCCACTCCACGTCGTATCTAATTTAACATACAACTGACAATGAGTAAAAATAACGCGTTATTTATTTAAAATGTTGTTTTTTTGGATTCACTATGGTAGTTATGATATCGAAGATAATAAACCACCTGAACGTGATTACATTTTTGATTTTGATTTGATTAGTTGCATAGATAATAATGGTAAGCAAACTCTCACAAAATGTCTAAAAGATTAATTTTACAAGAGCTTTCAGTGTAGTTTTTTTTTTCTTAAATATATAAGGTTAATCATAATAAATATGAGTATGAATATGAAATGTGGTGCATAATTTATAGTTATCATTTCTCTGTAAATATAGAGGTATAGTTAGCTGCCGTTGCTCACGTAGTGTCTAAGTCAGGGTATAAAATCAATTTTAAATAAAAGCATACGCTTAGTTTATAAAAAGAATGTAATAAAACATTATTTAGGATACAATTTAATATACCCGGTGGTAGAGTTCGTTTCGTACTCGTCTGGGTGGGTACCACCCTCTTACCTAGTTCCACCGTGGAACACCTAAATACGGCTGGAAGGGTAAGAGAGCTAGGAAAATTACCGGAAAGAGGCATGGTATCTAAGTCCTCCTAAAAGGTGTGGCAATATCACTATGCGAGTACAAATGCCGACCCATCTAAAAATAGGATTTAAATAAAATTAGAAAAAAAAACTATGTAAATAGGCACTTGTGAAATATAGGAATACGCAATTCCTCAATAATAAAAAAAATCTTGTTGCGTAAATTACAGGTATATATTATATAGTTAGTACCTATCAATACTTCTCATTTATAGTAATTGTACAAATGTAAATATACACATAAGCCAGAACATTAGCCAGCTAAGATAGAATAAAAATAAATCAACGCACCGTCCCTAGAAAGTTTAATAACTAGCTTGTCACGTAATTTAGGATATTATAATTAAGTACCGAATGTTGTTCTAGAAAGTAAGTGGTGTTGCCGCTTCCTCTTGCTACCTGTACTATCGGTAGCAACTTATTAAAAGTAGATAAGTTCAAGATAATATTTTAGTACGATAAAGCTTCGCAGTAAAAAATATTACAAAAAAAAAAAAATGCTTTGCTTGCTTCTTAGTTTTAAAACGAAGTAGGTACCTATTGTATAACAATAATACACCTTGTATATTATTATGAAGAAATTGAGAAATACATTCTAAATTAATTAAGGAGGTTTGCAGTAAAAATATTGAGAAAATGAAAAAAGTAATGCTTTGCCATGTTATTAGGGAAATATTTACCGATAATGCACGCAGTGTACATATTAATGGGGTAGGTCAAGGGATTATATTATTTAGATTAGGCTTTTAGGGTTAAGTTAATTAGCTACGTACCTACAACATACCTATTCTATTCTTTTGAAACATATCACAAATTATTGTTTTTTATTATTTTTAGCTATATTTTTTTTTTATTAATTAAATACAGGATATTAGGTATAGGTAACACGTATGCATGAAAAATTCGAATATATGTGCTAAAATATGCATATACTTATACATATCTACTGATCGTGAAGTCTTAAATTTGAAATCATCATTTAGAGAAATTAAAACATAGTTATTAGTAACTGTTTTCGTGGTTTTTTTCTAAAGTCATTATCGTCAAAGTTGATTCATCGATCAAATAATCGACGAATCGACGCGTCGACTGCATGTCTGCATCGATGCTGCGTCGCGTTTTGGCGACTTTATTTGTGTTTTCTAAAAGTCTTGGTGAGTGTTCTAAGAGGAAAAGTTGTATTAAACTCAGAATCAAATCGGCATTCTGTTCTGTAAACGAAATATTCGGAAAAACTTTATTAACTTTTCTTTTCATACAAGCTGTGTTCTGATAACTCCAACACAACAAAAGAGAAATCATGGGAGTAGGTCAAGTCATTCTTGAGTTTGAACAATTTTGGCAGAGTTCGGCGACTCATTTTTATTTTAAACCATATAGCTTTTTTGTAGACTTAATTATTAACTGAAGTAGCAGAGTGCCAAACAAAGTGAAACGTTATGTCAGACAACCAATGAGTAATTAAAAAAGAAGGACTGGGCTATTAGAAACAAACGATCCTCTTCTAGTAGGTAATTTAGTCCTTTCCTTGGCTTACTGCACTAGGGAGTTACCATGAGCAAAATATCCAATCAAATTCCAGGCAGTTCAGTGTCTAAATCGCTCAAATTCGTATTATCTGAGCGATTCAGATAGCTGCACAGACACTGAACTGCCCGGAATTTGAGTGGATATAGTTAGCTCATGGTAACCCCTCTGGTACTCAGACTAATCGTGATTAAGATCCTTTAACGCCAAGATCCATAATGTTTAGAAGACACTACACTAAGATTTCTGGATATTTATTAACATAATTTATGACATTCATCTTTGGATCCTATGGCCAGGTTCAGTCTAGGTACATCATCATAACCTGATAATTATCATTCCATCACAAACTATTCATCAGGACCATTTTAATGAGCCCAAACATCAAAGGTTTACGGCAACTGAAACTTTCCAATGGCCAAGTGCGGTTTTCATCATCGTACCTTGATCATCATCATCCCGTCACAAACTATTCGCCATGACCATTTTAATGAGCCAAAACATTAGAGGTTTACGGCAACTGGAATCCTTTGGCCTGTTTCAGTCTCCATCATCATACACTGATCATCATCATTCCATCACAAATTATTCACCAGGACCAATTTTAATGAGCCCAAACACGATAGGTTTACGGCAACTGGAACTTTAGATCTTATTGCCAAATTCAGTCTCCATCATCATAACCTGAAAATTATCATTCCATCATAAACTATTCATCAGGACCATTTTAATGAGCCCAAACATCAAAGGTTTACGGCAACTGGAACTTTCCAATGGCCAGGTTCGGTCTTCATCATCATACCTTGATCATCATTATCCCGTCACAAACTATTCGCCATGACCATTTTAATAAGCCCTTATATTAGAGGTTTACGGCAACTTGAATCCTATGGTCAGGTTCAGTCTTCATCATCATACACTGATCCTCATCATTCCATCACAAATTATTTAACAAGACCAATTTAAAGAGCCCATTTACAATAATTTTACGGCAACTAGCATCTCAGATCATATGTCCAGGTTCAGTCTCCATCATTATACCCTGATCATCATCATCACCTCATCACAAACTATTCACCAGGACCATTTTAAAGAGCCCAAACACGATAGGTTTACGGCAACTGGAACTTTAGATCCTATGAAATGAAATGAAATTCTTTATTCTGTATATAGGCCCTCTTCCGGGCACTTATACACGTCCCAACATATAACTTAGCCCTACCACCGCTTCGGGACAACATATCGGCTGCTGATGAGAAGAAACGGCGCAAGAAACTCAGTCACCTTTGTCAGCGTGATTTTACTACAGGAAATACAATTACAAGATAGTGTAAGTGCGAGCTAGGCAGGCTATTAAGTCCATGCACTCCTGTCGTTCAATTAATCTTCAACTTTGTAGTATCCTTTTTTCATAAGGATTTTTTTAATGTGGTTTTTGAGCTCATAAACAGGTAAGTCAACAAGAGTTTGTGGTACTTTATTGAAGATTTTTATACATTTCCCTAAAAAATAATTACCCACTTTCTTTAATCTGAAGCTCGGAACGGCAGGTTCATTTTTATTTCTAGTATTATAATGATGTGAATCACATTTAAGGCTAAATGAACTTAGGCTTTTTCTAACATACATAATATTGTCAAAAATATATTGTGACGCTACTGTTAATATTTTAATATCTTTAAAGACCTCCCTCAGAGAGTCGCGAGGCCCTAAACAGTATATTGCACGTACAGCTCTTTTCTGCAACACAAAAATTGACTTAATATCAGCAGCTGAGCCCCATAGCAATAGACCATACGACAACAAGCTATGAAAATAACTAAAGTATACTAGTCTCGCCGTTTCGACATCAGTTAAAAGCTTTATTTTCCTTTACAGCATAAGCCGCCGAACTGAGCCTTACTGACAAGGCAATTATATGGGGACCCCATTGCAGTCGGGAGTCTATTGTAATTCCCAAAAAGGTTGTTGAATTGACTGCATCTATATGATCGTCTGACCTATTAATATGCGTACTGACCTGCCTCACATTGGGCATAGTAAATTTGATAAGCTTGGTTTTTTTGCATTAAGTAACAGATTGAGCAGTAAACCATCGTACTACTTGAGAGAGAGTATCATTCACATCGTCAAAAGCAGCTTTACCTCGGTCAGTTTTAAAAATCAATGATGTATCATCTGCAAACAATACTATCTCACAAAGGTCTTTAGTAAAGTAAGGAAGGTCATTTATATATATCAGGAATAATAAAGGTCCCAATATAGAGCCCTGGGGCACACCCATGCGTAATGGGGCCCCGGAAGAGTCAGTTCCATTGACATTAAGTATAAGTTGTAATGATGACTAACCTATACATATAATTAAAGCTATAAAAAAATAATTTCTCTCTACCTCTCGAAATGAAACAAAAGGTATGATTCCGAATTCAGCAGCACGCAGTAGTGCTGGTCCCCGTATTTTCTCTATGAGTTTATATGAGATTACATCGATAACCGTCTGGTGTAGTAGATCGCGCTCCGGACTACAATGCCTGGCGGTTGCGGGTTCGAATCCCGCGAGGGGAAAATGTTAGTGTGATGAGCACGAGCATTTGCACCTAAGTCACGGATATTTATAAATATATTTAAGTAGTCTATAAATGTATTTAAGTATGTTTTTTATCTGTCGCAATAGCACAAGATTTGCTTAGTTTGGGGCTAGATAATTGGGTGTTTGTGGATACAATTTATTTTTATATACGGAATCATACCTTAAAACTTTTCTAAAAAAACTATATCAGATAGGTAATTTATATTTTTCTTTATAACATTTCACTGGCCTTCGAATAAAACTTTTATTTTTTTACTTTTGCCTTTTGTTATTTTTGATATGTTTTTAATTTTTGACTCATAGTGCTTTATTTATTACGTAAACTTAAAATAAGTATTCAATAAATCATCATAAAATAAAATGTTTATATTACATCGCATGTACTGGACTGCACTTAGTGCACTGTGAGCACTATTATGGCTATACTATAACTATACAACTAATGCACGCCGCTACAAAGTTGTATCGGTTTTGCACGGTAAATATGGCGTTGCTTCGTAAAATTGACAAAGAAGTTAGAAAATTGTTAAAGTAATGTGAATAAGTTTAGTGCTTATCAAATATGCGGCTTATTGGTGAGAAGTAATATTAGAATTTGTTTTAATGACCTTTCTGTCGTAATTTAAGCAACCTTTCAGTGAACATCTAGGCATTTTTATTTTTTCATACAAATGTCTGATCCCGATGACCGCCGACAACTGACTACGTCACATCGGCCTCGGTCGGGTCATTTTCGGGTCATTTTAGTTCCAACACCCAGAAGTGTGGTCCGCCCTGTCCTTACGAAGTTATATATAAGTCAATGGATTTATCACTGGTAGCAATTTTTATAGCACAAATTCGCGGGTTATCGCACTTCAAAACTGACACTTTTTGAAACACTGAATATCGCCACAATAACGCGACACCACCGTAAGGGCGGCCGCGCACGATGCCCGCAGACGTGTCCATCGCTGAAGTCGCAGTATAACCAAAGCCGCTATCGATTGTGCCGATAAAGGGTATTTCTTTTGATTGCAACCAAGTCTCTTTAAGACATACTAGATCACACGAACGACACAGACTTCTAACGTCATCAATAGAACGCTTTTCATTTTTACAGTTAAATGTGGCGATACTAGAAGGGCCTCTATCCATTTTTAAGTTTATTCATGCCGTTTTCATCACGCTTATGAGTACCGTTCGTATGCCTATATTTATAATTCACGAAACGGCGGAATATTACCCCCACAGGCCATAAAGTTTCATCCAGGTATTTTGTCAAATTCGCCTCTGATATTAAAAACTTATAAGCCTTATGTCCTCTCTCATACTTCATGTTTATCTTTTCTAAAGAAACAGCTTCCTGAGTTTTGTTCAGTATATGTTTTACTATATCGCTTTCTGCTGTCGACAT
The DNA here is from genome assembly GCA_950371115.1 of Anania fuscalis. Lineage (NCBI taxonomy): Eukaryota > Metazoa > Arthropoda > Insecta > Lepidoptera > Crambidae > Anania > Anania fuscalis. Next base: position 21,777,406 of record OX493326.1, on the reverse strand, counting down.
GTGCACGTTGGTAATAAACATTGGAATTTTACGTTCCGCTGCCCGGAACGTACATTCCAAATCCCGGGCCACTCCCGACTTGCCTGAATACCGATATTGTGTTGCTTTCCTACGGCGGACTGGCTGCCATTCACCATTATTACTATTATTTCTAATAGTCAACGCATTGTTAACAGTCAATGCGCGCTTCTTTAATTCTCGACTGCGGCCGACCTTATCTGTAGCAGTCAGCTGGCCCTCTCCTTGCGTATGACTCGGTACGTGTGACGTGACTGCAGCACTCGCCACTAAACCGGTCCCAGCGCTCACCTCATCATGACACGCGGCGAGACCGATAGCGCGGGGAGGGATAGCGTAGGCGATCCATCACCTCCCGCACCGCAGCCGGCGCCCGCGCTCGACTGACCGCGCTCCGCCAACGACCGATTTAAATCCAGCTCGCATTGTTTATTTGGCACTACCGTCATTTCTCTATATTGAGCTAACGGTGGTATAGTACACAACACCACATCGTTATCTACACATGATTCGTTCTCCTGCAAATCGAAATCGTGCGAAAGACCCATTGGACCACTATCACACCAAGCACTGCACTTTTTATTTATTTTAAAAGCCGATACTGGCGGCGGCAACGAGTCATTTTGTATGCAAAGTACTGCCGCCTTTAATTCGTTCAAACTATCTAGGGTTGCAAAGTTGGTCTTCATCATTTCAATTTCCGTTCATCCTCCATCATTTCATTTTGACATATCCTTCAACAGTTTCGAGCAGTCCAAATGATCTATTAAAATCGGTGGTAGTTTGTCTAGTTGCCTGGCTACAAAAACGGGAATAGTATCTGGCTCTGTCGATTTAAAAATATTAATCATGTCTATAACGTCACGGTCTTCTTTCCCCTTGCTTTTCCTTAATCTTTTTCTGACGTCCGTTGGCGTCGTCTCAAACAAAAGTGTCTTCGAATTTTTGATTTCTTCGCTTTTGAATGTTGCCGTACATATTCGCACCATTGTCACTTCATCGACAATCGAAACATTGTTTTGTAAATAACACAGAAGCTCGTCAACGACGATGTTGCATGTAACGCATTTAACACTTAGGGACTCGCGCCTTAATTTGTAACACAAACACTCGCTACCGGGTACAGCGGACCCATTACAATATCACGTGTTTATTTCAAAACTGCTCAATAAAAGTGGTTGGTATATTTTAAAATTGTTATATAGTTTATAGTTTATAGTTTCAAAATAAAAACATATATTTAATAAAAAAACGAATATTTATTATTTCAACTCAATCATTAATCCGTACAAAAATAGAAGGAATTTTGGCTCATTTTTATGACTAAACTTAGACTAATAGTTATAAATTCTGTAACTATCTATTTTAAACAAAATCTTCTAAACTTAATTATACTACTAGAATGTATCTACTAAGACAAAATAACAATGAGAGATCAATCATCATAGGAACAAGCAAAATCAAATTTGAAAATCCACAAATTTTCGATTATTATTTTCGTTGGTATAAAATCACTTTTCCACATAGTTTTACATCTTTCTACATCAAACTAAGCTATAAAAATTTGAACAAATTGGTTTCATGTGTTCTCCACAAATTGGTGTATTACATGTTGCGCAAAAAACAGTGGTTTTCCTATCTTTCTTCCAGTTACATAGACCGCAACGCACTTTTCGTCCACTGGTTGGTAAGAGTGCGGAGGATGCTGCAGATGGTTCCACTTCTGGTATTATGTTTTTGATACAGGTTTTGATGTGCTGTGGAATATTAGTGACAGAAAATCTGGCACGAAAATGAGGTTCAATCAAAGAAATAGCCAACGTTTTGATAAAAAAGTAAACAAACAGAAATAACAAAATGGGAAAAAAACACTTACGTATTTAGTCGCTACCGGGTCCAGCGGACCCATACGCACCTTTCACGTCCGTAGCACTCACACGCAGCACGCTAACTGACGGCTCAGACCGCCATCTACCGCGCCACACTATTGTCGAAAGGTACTAAAAGCGACAACGTTGCAAACTTCGTGTTTTTTAAGTTGTTCAACAAAATACAAGGGACTGGGTCTACCAGACCCAGTAGCGAGTCCTTAAGTGTTAAGAATGTCCGTCATTTTTGCCAGTTTCACAACGCTACGGTCACAATGCGGATCGATGCAAGCGCGTCCGACTTCGGAGGATGCGCGCGTGACAATGACACACTAAATACGCACACAAGCAAACTCAAAATCCAAGAATCAAGAGCGTACAGCGGTGGGGTGAGATGCCGGGTCAGGAATACCAACATGAAAAAATTTACCTTGTTTTTAGGGTAAATTAAAGTTTTTGAGTTGTTTTTTTGATAAATACGAAAAAATACGACTAGGTTTGTAATTAAAGTTGTAATGTTAAGTCAGTAAAACTTAACGAACGGTTTTTTACCCATGTTCATGTTGATTATTGATTTTTATGTTCACGCTATCACGTAACCAACGCGGTTGCGAAAATACGCAAAATTGAAGGGATCAGGATGCCGCAAACTGACCAAAGAGTGTAATCTGAACTTGCGACTTAATTCACGTCAAAAACCGAAAAGATTCACTCGTTTTCTTTGATAATCAAAGCTGTACATACTTACGTATCATAGTGAATTATTTAAAAAAAACCGCGGAGACAACGACATGCTACTTGAGCTTATCGTTGTCGCAAGCTCAAGTAATGTTGCGTAATCAGCTTTAAGAGGGTTCACTCACCAAAACTTCGATTTTTCCTACTTTTTAGCTGCATTCTACTCCTTATTTGATGCGTATAGCGATAATTGAAAGACACCAAAGTAATCTTTGAAGTTTTATCTGTAAAATCATCGTTTATAATTTGTATTTCCTCTAATTAATAGTAACGAAAACAAGCTTTTAAACGACGTCGATAAAAATGTATTCTGTGCGTATCCTCCGTAATTAATCCTTATCTTATTATTTGGTTTGTACCAATCGGTAGGAAATCAAACGATCTATAATTTCATCGCATTTTTTTTTTAATTGATCGATTATTGACAAAGTTATGGCTATTATTTATTATTTACGAACGTCTGATTCGCTGGCGTGCTGTGCGGGGCAGCGGGAGGCAGTGTGCCGCTAGCTGTCCCAGGGGAAGCCTGTGTCGCTCGTTCCGCCGTGCCGATCAATCACTGCTCGGAACAAAACAGCACGCGCGAAACACTTAAAAAATTTCGTCACTTAGCGTGAGTGACTCGATAGCTTAGGTCGCAGAGCACTCGCTATGTATGCGATGGTTGAGGGTTCGAACCCCACCTGATTCAGTTTTTATTTTTTCAATACATATTTTGTTTTTTTTTATTTTGCAGTTTTTTTATTTCTAGTTGTATTTATTTATTTGTATTATGAATAAATTAAATATAAAAAATCTGACCTAACTTTATATTACTACTAACTTGCTATGACAGTGGTCTTAGTCTTAGTAGCAAGTATAATTCTGTAAGTAATAAAGAAATAACCTAAATAAAAAACACCAAAAAAAAAAACCCTACTTAATATAAAATACACCACAATGTAATATCATAATATATTTTGTTTTATTTTTAAATTTAATAAGAATAATTAACAGTTTTTAAATCTAAAAAATAAAAATAACTAAACAATTTATGTTTATATACATAAATTGTTTCATCAGATATTTTATTTATCAATAGCGTAGCGAGAGACACTTAAAAGATTTCGTCAAAACACCTAGCGACTTGGTAGCTTAGGTCGCAGAGCACTCGCTATGTATGCAATGGTTGTGGGTTCGAACCTCACCTGATTCAGTTTTTATTTTTTCAATTCATATTTTGTTTTTTTTTAATATTAAGGTACATTACTATTCGTCACCTAAAAATCCCTTGCAGTGCCCCCCTTACAGTATAATTCTGTAATAAAGAAATAACCTAAATAAAAAACACCAAAAAAACCTACTTAATATAATATACACCACAATGTAATATCATAATATATTTTGTTTTATATTTAAATTTAATAAGAAGAATAAACAGTTTTTAAATCTAAAAAATAAAAAAACAACAATTTATGTTTATATACATAAATTGTTTCATCAGATATTTTATTTATCAATAGCGTAGCGAGAGACACATGAAAAATTTCGTCAAAGCACCTAGCGACTTGGTAGCTTAGGTGTCTAAGCACTCCCGGTGGTTGTGTATCCGATGGTCGTGAGTACGAATCCCACTTGATTAAGTTTTTATTTTTTTAATTCATATTTTGTTGTTTTTATTTTGCAGTTTTTTATTTCTTGTTGTATTTATTTATTCTAACAAATTAAATATAAAAGAATCTAACTTAACTTTATATTACTACTAACTAAATAAAGAAATAAATTAACCTTAATAAAAACACCAAAAAAACCCTACTTACTATAAAATACATCATAATATATTTTGTTTTATTTTAAATTTGATAAGAATAATTAACAGTTTTCAAATGTACAAAATCAAAATACTAAACTATTTATGTACCTACAAAAAAACAGGTATTTTATTTATCAATAGCGAGAAACACGTAAAAGATTTCGTGGAGACAACTAGTGACTTGATAGCTTAGAATGGTAAAGCACTTGCCCCGTGCATTTGTGGTGTGTGGTGGGTTCGGGTCCCCCTGATGAAGTTTTTTTTTCAAGTTTTTAAAAATCATATTGTGTTTCGTTTTTAAATTTGATTAACATTTTAAACAGTTTTAAATTCTAAAAAATATCTCCCATGCGAATATCTTCCGGCTACAAAGTGGATGTCATTTTATTTTATGCTTTGGTGGCGCAATTTCACCATGTCGCTCAGCCTCAGTTTGTCGTGTCAGCTCGTCATTGAATGCTCCGAAACGTGTTACTTTGATATAGCCTGCAATTCTTTGGTATACCCTAGCGATTACTTAGACTGGAAATGTCACTTTACGCATGATTTGACCGTCAGAATTTTCCTAACCTTTTTGGTGGCGTTTTGTTCAACGACTTTTAAGATTTGGTGTGTCATATTCTTAGTACGTCTTTTAGTTTACGCACAAAAGTATAAGGTTATTTAGGATTTTGATATTTAGTGTAATCTATGTCTTTATTACGACATTTAACTTATGCAGTGAATTTTCAGAATTATATATTTAAATAATTAATTCTAAAATTGAATCATAGTTTTGGTGGCTCAGTTTTGGTGGTTTCTTCTTAATATAACAATACTATCCCATGACTAAAGACATCATTAGAAACACGCAATGCTTAATGATTTTCTATTAGAATCTATGCTACTGAGGATCGAGCGAGGTGTCAGGTCGGGCGCACGTTCCGAAATGGGCCATTGCAAATTGGGCCCGGTCTATGCCCTGCTGAAAACCGGACGATTTATTAATAAATATAAATATAAATCGTCTGCTGGGCGCAGCAAGGTCGTTCTTGAACAGATTCCCACGGATACTAACGCTAAGTAAGTTTTTGTTTGTTGCTATTGTATTCTGTTAACTAGAGTACTAGATAGTAAATATGTTTACAAAGTAACAGTTGGTAATCTCGAAGGAAACTCATAATAATAGGATGTAAACATTCAAAATTGCTTAGTATTCTATGTGTCCCTAATTAGTTGACCATGACTGTATGTCCAGCAGTAGGCTGACGTGGGCTGATTATAATGGACTGAGTAGGGTGAATCTTGAAACGCATGAATTACGTTGTCCGGAGTTATAAAGTACCCGAGGTTTAATAATGGAACATCAAAATATATTTTTTTATTTAGTTCTAGGTGTATTCTAACTAATGCTTCATGGTTTTTGGCTTCATTGAATTTGCAAATAACTGTAAAAAAAAATAATTTGATCCCCATGGCGTGTCCATTCAATAAATTTTGATCAAACTGTAGAAAAAACTGCAACTTACGGATAAAACCAGATGGTAAAATGCTACTTTTATATAAAAAGATTAGTCTGTAAATAGATTAGTCAATTAGAATCTTCACTTAAGTATTTAGTTATACTTTAATTTAGAATCAAAATTTTGTCCAGATTTGAGAGTTGATTCCCGTGGTACGACACTAATCTTCACCTGCAGCTCTAGTAATAAAAAGTAGGGATACGAGTCTGCGTTGCCGCGCGAGAATCAGTCGTGAGTTAAGTGTAGTGGAAGGCGCACAGTGGGTCGAAACAGTAATATGAAGGACATAAAGGTTTCTTTTGACAAATCGTATTTTTTTGGATGCCGATCGAAAGTCCTTCAGACACTCGTAAAGACATGTTATATAATATTTTTGACTAAACCTAATAGTTTGGCCATAAAAAAATAATTTGTGTTTTTTTGTATGAAACAAGACCTAAAGTACTAAATATCTCCTAGGAACTGCTTGACCGTGCCTTAAAATAACTTAGGTTGGCATAAGTGCATTGTGTACTAACATCCTAATTTATTTTTAGCTGCTCCACACGGCAATTTTGCCTGTTAAACAGTTCGAAAAAAAATTATTTTGACTAATCCTATTGTGAGATAGTAATTACAATTCTAAGAAAAAGCGTCGATTAGGGTACTAGGAACTAATTACGTAGTTAGTCTACATTGTTCTGTACTATCAGAATCTTTTAAAACCTTTTTTTGTTATCATCGGATGACTTTAAAGTAATAATGATGTCAGGTCATTAGGATATTAATAATTATGCGAATAAAGAGACAATGGTTAGGGGTTGGGGGTAAGTAACCTGGAACTTTGTTATATAATGAAGGAATATTCATTTTAAAAATTAGTTTGTTCAGTGAAACTTTACCAGTAACACTAAACTTGATTTGCGATCTATTACTTACGATTACAATGGAGGCCATTGTGAATAATTTAGATATATTCGTAATCCTCAGGGAAACGTTAAAATCTTTGACAGACAGTGAAAAGTTATATAATCATCTTATGCAGAAAATTGGACGGGAAGAAAACAGTGTTAAATTAAAAAAGTTTTGCCAGTGTTTTTGTGCTAATATTAATAGTAGGTGGACAAAATCCCATCGATCATTTCCACAATTTTTAAGAAGGAACGGAGATTGGTTAGAAACCCCAATTAATTGGCCACAAATTATAAATGAAGAAAATATTGAGCACAATATTGATCCAGTTATTGAAAATGTAGAAGAAATACCGTCAAGTATAGAGGAAAATATAGAAAATCTGCCACCATCTACAGAGAATGCTTCCACTTCTTCTTTTACCCCGAGGAAACCGTTTGACGAACTAAGCTCGAAGCAGAAAAGAAGACGTGTAGCGCGTATAAGCAAGTCTTATTCTCCAGAAGAATTAAACGCGGCTACAATACAATCATTGAAGACAAGTGGAAACGAAGAAATAAGTTTGATAATTAAGCATTTGACAGAACATCCCGAAGACATTGCAAAAGTGAGGAGCTGTTTAGATAGCAAGACTAGTAAAGATGCAACATATTATTCTCCCATGCAAGCATTGTCTATACTAGTTTCACTAAAATTATCAAAGTGGCAATATATTAGCTTAAGAGAATCTGCCAGTGAACAAGGAACGGAATTGTACCCATCATATCACAAAATAAAACTAGCTTAATTAGAATGTTACGCAGCAAAAGAAGACATAATTTTAACCGATGAGGGGGCTTCTATCAAGTTGCAAGCCTTACTAAACTTAACCGCAATCAGACTTTTACAAGCTGTTGAAATTAATACAGAAAATAAAGAAGACTTTAAACTAATTAGCAAGTGGGGTTTTGATGGAGCTGCAGGCCAGAGTAACTATAAACAGAAAAATACTGATAATAATGACGATTCAAGTGTTTTTATGGCCAGTTTAGTACCTATTAGGCTATTGCGTGATGGTGTTGCAGTATGGGAAAACGATAGACCCTCATCAACATTTTATTGTCGACCAATTATGTTTAAATTTATGAAAGAAAGTCAGTTATCCGTCGAAAGTGTAAAAAAACAATAGATGATGGGATAGATGCCCTTCAGCTTACAAGTGTCAAGGAAGTTAATGTAGAACATCAGTTGTTAATGACTATGATCGATGGCAAGATTACTTCCTACTTGTCTGAGACATCAACATCAGCTTGTGATATTTGTAAGGCAAAACCATCAGACATGAACGACTTGGATTCTGTAGAACGAAGACCAAAAAACACGAATATGTACCAACATGGGCTGTCATCTTTACATGCTTGGATCAGATGTATGGAATGCTTATTTCATATTGGTAAGTAGTATACTTTTTATGCATTTTTTATTATTTCTTTCTATTTAATACTGTAGTTTTTAATGAAACTACTTTTACGGATTATTTCGCGATTTATTAACATTTTATTTAACCTGACGTTTCGAACACTTTACAGCGTTCGTGGTCACAGGTAGACTAAGGTGTTATTCGTCTTTACAATATTTTGAAAAAAAACTATAAACTACCGTCACTCAGTTAATATTAATTTGTGTTCCTATCTACGCAAAAAGAGCCAACTGTATCTAGAGGTCTTGCAGTGCGGGGCCTAGCATGGGATTTCGTTAAAACAGGATCCCATGCTGGTGGTATTTTCCAACCATCTTCTCAAACTCAAAATCTTTATTGCGTGTCACATGGGTATACAGTTGACAATAATAGGGTTTAAGTACATGTGACGCCCTGCAAGGGCGTTGCAACGATTAAATATTTTATGTTAAATTACATTGCAATTTTATTATAATATGACATATTGATCTTATGAGACATATGACAGTGAAAATTCTTCTTTTTTGTTAGTATAAGTCATCCTCAAAAAATTCTGCTATGCTGTAGTAGCTTTTTTGTATGAGAAGCTTTCTCAGTTCGCTTTCAAATTTTGTGTTTATGTCGATATTTTTAATGGAATTTGGGACGTGGTTGTAAATTTTAATCAACATTGAAATCAATCATCATTTTAATCAGCAGGTTGGCGTTATATGAAGGGTGTCACTGACAAGATTGGAAACATTTTGAAGCGCGCTTCAATCAAAACCTACTTCAAGCCGCCGAAAAAGATTAACCAATTTTTACCACCTGTCAAGTGCAACATACCTCTTCAAGATGCGGGGGTGTACAGACTGGAATGTGACTGTGGGCTCTCCTATATCGGTCAAACAAAACGAAGTATAGGCGTGCGGGTAAAAGAACATATAGCCGACATCAAACATAGACGGAATACTAAGTCTGCAGTGTGTGAACATGCCTTAGATACACCCAACCATTTCATACGATTTGACCAGCCTAAAGTCCTTGCAAGAGAACGACGATTTGTTCCTCGCATGTTACGGGAGGCAATTGAAATTAGAAGACACCCGAATTTCAACAGAGAAGATGGTTGGAAAATACCACCAGCATGGGATCCTGTTTTAACGAAATCCCATGCTAGGCCCCGCACTGCAAGACCTCTAGATACAGTTAGCTCTTTTTGCGTAGATAGGAACACAAATTAATATTAACTGAGTGACGGTAGTTTATAGTTTTTTTCAAAATATTGTAAAGACGAATAACACCTTAGTCTACCTGTGACCACGAACGCTGTAAAGTGTTCGAAACGTCAGGTTAAATAAAATGTTAATAAATCGCGAAATAATCCGTAAAAATAGTTTCATTTAAATGTATCGTGTTCGCGTAAATAAAAGACAACAGTACTGTAGTTTTTGTCACACATTTTGCCGACTTATCTTAAATCAAAGTATTGTTAAGTGTTGGAACCTTGTGGTAAATTTATTTGCCATTCCGCTGAATATTTATGTATTATTTCTTAATTCCTCAGATCCACTCCTAACAAGTATAAGGCCAAGAATGGCAAAACAGACTAGGATGTCTCTTTCTTCTCAAACCATTGAACTTCTGATGCTTCTCCCTACTGAACCAAATCAAATGGAATTTATTGACATAGACTCACTACAGGATAACTTTAGCGATAGTGAATAAGTTAGGTAGTTTCATTTGTTGTTGTTTTGTATGTAATTACTTTTTGAATATTTTACTTGTTTTGTTTTTAAGCTTCTTTCTTCATAAAAAAACGTAAAATGTGTTTTATTTATTATGTATTATTTAAGTATAACAAACAGTATATCGAACAATCTTTTTATAAGCTCTAATATTATCATTGGTGCTGTAGAATTTAAGCTTTGTATTTTTTGTACATATTGTTTAATATTTGTTTTTGTTATAATTTTAAAGTTTTTTTTTTATATTTTAAGCTAGCATTGTGTACCTAAGCTTTTAATTTCGTATTTTATTTATTACTATTAAACAAGTATTTATAAATATGTGTTATTTTGTAGAAAATATATTAATATTTTATGGAACCTCTATTCTCTGTTTTCTTATCCCAAATCATCTCTGTTATTCGCATAATACCCTAATTACCTGACATCATTTTTATTTTAAAGTCATCCGGTTCTAAGAAAAAAGGGTTTTAAAAGATTATGTTAATACATAACAATGTAAACTAACTACGTGATTAGTTCCTGGTACCCTAATCGATGCTTTTTTTAACAGGAGCAGGTAAAACCCCAAACCATTATCTTTTTATTCGCATAATTAAAATTCTAATGATCTGACATCATTATTACTTTAAAGTCATCCGATGATACCAAAAAAAGGTTTTAAAAGATTCTGATAGTACAGAACAATTTAGACTAACTACGTAATTAGTTCCTAGTACCCTAATCGACGCTTTTTCTTAGAATTGTTATTATAATCCCATAATAGTATTAGTCAAATTTTTTTTTTTCCGAACTGTTTAACAGGCAAAATTGCTGTTTGGAGCAGCTAAAAATAGATTAGGATGTTAGTACACAATGCACTTATGCCAACCTAAGTCATTATAAGGCACGGTCAAGCAGTTCCTGGGAGATATTTAGTACTTTAGGTCTTATTTCATACAAAAAAAACACATTTTTTTTTTTTTTTATGGCCAACTATTAGGTTTAGTGAAAAATGTTATATAACATGTCGTTACGAGTGTCTGAAGGACTATCGATCAGCATCCAAAAAAATACGATTTTTTACGAAAATTTACGAAAAACCTCTATGTCCCTCATATTACTGTTTCGACCCACTGTGAGGCGGTCACTTCGCAGCATGTATCTGTCGTGGCCCGATCTTAGAATTAATCACTTCATGATGTGGCTAACCATTTCATAAAATGGTCGTTTTTCATGATGCGGCAAAGTACCCGCTGGCCACATCATGATGTTGATAGGTCAGATCAATGAATCAGTCAGCGTTTGATGATATGACCGACTACTTCATGAAATGGCCAAACGTTGGTGGTCATATCGTAAAACAGTTATATTATTTACCGGTAGAGGCGCTGATGTCGCTTTGTTATTGTGGCACAACATGGCGGCGGACAATTATTATTCTGTTCTTGTGAATTGTGAAAGTGAATAATAAGTGTAAATAGAAGATTAAATTGCAGTAAATTATCGTTAAGACATCAAGCTATGTGATTTTTATGGAAATCACTCTAAAAAAAGCGGAACTTCAAATTATTGTGGAGTTCGACACGTAATTTGGAGGTTAGTTAGGTTATTTAAATCATTCTATTTATTAGTTTCCTTTTAAAATTACAAATATTTATAATGTTTTATTTATCTATTGCCCAAAATTAATATTTAACGAATTCCAGTAACTAGTAAAAGTATTTATACCTATTTTGATGATATGGCCAAACGTTGGTTGACATATCATCAAACACTGACGTTTAAACGATATGACCAATTTTGTTTGGTCGTTTTATGAAATACGAACATTTTATGAAATGGCCGGCCACATCATGAAGTGTTTAATTTTAAGATCGGGTTACGACATATCCACGCCGAGTTACGAAGGTAAATATTTGATTCCCGTGGCATTGTTTCTATACATCGTTGATTACCGTGATAGCCATAAAAAATATTTTTATTGTTTTTAAAGATCGCTTCTTATAACAAATAAAAACTATTGATAGTGCATTATTTATTTAAGTTTGCATTTAAAATATGTTTGTTAAATAAAGAGCAATCGCTAAAAATTGACGAACTTTGATTCCCGTATTATTGATTCCCGTGGTTTTAATGCCATGGGAATCAATCTTTCTTTATAAAATGAAGGATGCTGTGCCAATGTATTTGTGATTCATAGATAATCTTAATTTGAGTCATTACTTTGTAATTTGTTAATAACACTAAAATAGCTAGATTCAATTTTATATTCATAGAAACTTTTACATATTTCAGACAACAATTGATTTGAACCATAATAAAGATTGTTTTATTGATTCCCATGCCATGATTTTGATTCCCGTGGTAGACAAAATTTCAATTGCTTATATTTTCGAAACTAATTGTGCAAAATGAGTGCCTATTAGATCAATATGTTAAAAAACTATCCAAATTTAATATTACGTCATGATTTTAGCATATCTTTATCATTTAAAATTTTCCACGGGAATCAATCAAATACGCCCAATTTCAAGATTCACCCAGTAGGTAGGTAGGACTATGGTCTTTGCCTGGCATTTGTTACTAACAAACTGACTGATGCATCGGGCATTTTCTAATATGAAATGCAAACGCCCGGTCGGTTGGATCAGGCATTTCAGTCGATCCGACCGATCATCATTTGACATTAGTAGCATCGTAAACCCTCCCGAAGTGTATCGGTGTATCAATTTCTCTAATGGGAGGAATGGCTTGCACAGGTTTGTCTATTTGCTTTGTCATCTTCCATAAAGAGTAGTCTGTACTACGGTCAAATGCTCAATAAATTCTTTACAATTTTCAAATTTAAAGTTTTCATAATGACAGGTTATTTCTAACAATAACGGCGCTACCACCTCTAGCACGGTTGTTGGAGTGCAGTGCATGATAGATGTCGTATCCTTTGAATGTTATATGAGATTGTTTGGTAAAATGTGTTTCTGATACAAGGCATATGTCAATGTTTTGTGTGACTAGAACTACTTGCAGGTCATTTTGGTCTCTGAGTAGTCCATTGGCATTCCAAGCCATAATTTTTAAGTTGTGAGTCATTTTTTAGGTTTTGATGCGCAGTTTTGGCACTGTTTTCTAGTTTTTATAGTTGTTCATCAAACGAAGACATATATTTTAGGATTTGATCTAATTTTGCAGCACTAACAGTAGGTACATTTGCATCATCATTTTGTACATAACTGATTTTGCTTGTGCGTAGGTATTTTTTTTTACTTACATTAATAATAATAATTAGCATAATTGGCAGGATGTTGTTCACCGCAGTGCACTCATTTTGGCTTCTCGTCTGCAGGTTTTCTGCAGTCTCGAGTAAGGTGTTTTCCAGTGCACTTTACACATCTTGGTTCTTTTGCGCAGTATTACTGGGTATGACCATACGCCTGGCATCGTTTACATTGAGGGACAAGTTTGTGCTTTTCCATGGGTGTATTTCTACTTTACAACCTAATATGGACGTGATGCGATATATTTTATCAATCTCATCCCATCCCATCTTCTGTCATGCCCTGCGTGTCCCTAAACCTGCATACGCGAAGATCTTTGCAAGGCCACCGATAATGCTATATCGGTGGTTAAGTTTTGGTCTTCACACATATGAAAGCCTGAGTCGATACGCAAAGAAGAAGATCAAGTTTCACACCTCCAAGTTAAAGCTTCATAACCACCGTATAGAACAAGTACAATTTTACGACACAAATTATTGTAAACGTTTTAAAATGTATCAAAATATTTGTATTACAAAATAATATATTGACATAACAAACAATTTCTTCATATTTTGATTTTATGATGAAACTATTAGAAATGCACTATTAGCACTAAGCCACGAATACATTTAAATAACATAGGTAGGCAACACAAGCATATTTTGTCTAATCTTAGTGACCATTATATTATTTGGTCGGATTCGCGCTGACAGTCTGACAGACAGCTGATCCGACCAGAATAACAAACACAAACTTTTTTTTGGTTTCAAACTGTAACACGTCGTTAAATGTTTTTGATTTTTCTTAATTTAAAAAGCATTATTTAATAAGTAAGACTCATTTTCTACAAAAATCTTATTATTATACCACATAACTCCAAATATCGAATTATTTTCAAACGACTTTGCGATCGAGTTACGCAGGACAAATTTTTAAAATCAATAAGCAAGATATGACATTTCATGTGTCCAGCATTTATTTTTCTAAATGTCATAAACAGTTGGAATGTTGCAATTTTCTTAGTTTGAATATCTAAAATTGATTGAAATAAACATTTTGCTATATTATTGTCTTTTTATTTTACGCGAATACGAAACACGAACGCTGTAAAGTGTTCGAAACGTCAGGTTAAATAAAATGTTAATAAATCGCGAAATAATCCGTAAAAGTAGTTTCATTTTAACATTTTTCTGTTAATAGAAACCATGTTTACGCATTAGTTTGCTAATATTTTGAATTGGCAAGAGACTTTTACAAAACCAGTAAAATTTTAATACATAGGCATAACACTAGCACTCAGTATAATTCATTCTGATACTCTTCTACAATTGTCTGTAACCTCGATGGAATCCCGCGATTTCGATGTTGTTTCGCGTTAAGGTTCCAATCGAACCTTCGGTCTGGGATCGGCCGGATCCGAACATTTAGATGGTACATTTTGCACTAGACCCCCTGGTGATCTATTGAGATCCTTACAAGCATCTAACGAATTTTTTTTAGTGATATTTAGTTTCGGTGGCGGAATTCAGTTTCGGTGGCGTTATGTTAAAATTAGGTGGCACAATTTCACATATGTTATGTTTTACCCTAAAGATTAGTATTATTAATTTATTTCGTGTGAAAACATAAAAACAAAATTTGCCATCAAAACTGACAAAAAGTCGCATGTGTTGATATTGACCCTTTAAAACTTCGACTAGTCTGTATAGGGAATGCAAAAAAACACCATCTTTTAATTTTAAACATTTATTTTTAAATGATAATACATGATTCCTTCTATTTTAAATGTTTAGACGTACACATTAATGTACAACCTTCTATGTCATTATTTTATTTTTCTAATAACCCACATAGTTTTTTTAAATAATTACAGTGAAATGTCGTGAGACATCGTGAAAAGCGAAGGGACGTCTACTGGCGAAAATGCCCACAATATAAAATCAGATTATTATCACCAAAAGGCTGGCCACACTGCCACACTCTATACTTAGCTAACTACGGTAGTATACCGCAACATTGATTAGAAAAAACGATGGCTTCGACAGAAACACTTGAAAGATTTCGCCAAATCGATTAGTGGTTGGATAGCTTAGTAGAGGAAACACACGCCCGGTAATCCGAGGTCGTGGGATCGCATCTCACTTAAAGCAGTAACTTTTTCAAGTTTTTTTTTCAATTTTTACTATGTTTTACTTTTAGATTTGATAAGAAGAATTAACAGTTTTAAATCTTAAGATAAAACAAATAAAAACCGAAACTATTTATAACATAAAATCAGATACTTTATATAAATGACAAAAACCTATAAATAAAATATCTCACGAATTCACGATAGAGTTTATGGGCACACAAAATTGTAACAATAATTCTATCGGGTCGAGTATCCGCAAATTGCCTGATCAATGCTGCATCATAGATAAAAAAAAAACTGCGAGAAACATTTGAAGATTTCGACTTAACAGCTAATGACTTGGTAGCGAAGTTGGAAATGCACTCGCCCGCCATTCAAGATTCAATGGGCGAGGGTTCGAATCCCACCTGTAGTTGGTAAATTTTGTTTCAATTCATACTGTTTTATTTTTAAATTCAATAAAGAAAAATTACACTTTTAAACTCTAGTATTATTAAAAACCATTTATTAATAAACATAGCATGGTAGGTAATTGCTAGAAAACAATATTTAAATTTTAGTATTCTGTTCTGCCAAAAATATTTTAATAACTGACAAAATAAACTATAGGGGTTGTCGCTATAATTTGTGTATTTTCGTTACCTTATTTCAAAATATTCCACGTGACTTGTCAAAATGTAATGTGCGTAAGGTAATAATAATGTGTAGGCGGCGAAAGTTGCGAGCAAATTATTTTACTCTGTCGCCTGGCCGCCTCTTATAATTATTCTACGATCCGTGCTTTACGTTTGTATTTGCTTAATCATGCCACGAGAACATCATAGTTTGGCGTAAGCTAACTAGATGTCACGGCGTTATCGCATTCACTACCGCAATCACTTCACGAAATAATGCCGCGGTGAAGAGGGGACGAGAGGCAGCAAATGCTCAAGGTCATTGGCTAAGGGAACAGCCTTAATGAAACCACTTAGGTACACGACACGATTAATTAGTTATCCATCACGGCCGCCAACTTGTCGTGTAATGAGATATTAAATTTTATAAACAAAACTACTTACATTCGAAATTTATGAGGTATCGTTTAAGAATATCATAACATTAAATTTAACAGCTAGTCTCAATAATAAACAAAAAATTACAATATTATTAAATCCTAATATCTTGCCATTCAAATTCCACTTTATTTTTTCAATAAATTTTAGGGGTAAAAGTATGGCAAGAACAAGTCGCAGAGTATCCGACTGGCCGCTCGCGCCGAAAGGCCGCCGGTGCCGCCTGGGCACGTGTCGGGCAAGGTCAAAGCATGAGGGAGCTAGAAATGTGCTACAGCCATTGATGTAAAAAGTAAAGATACGGCTGACAGAACAAATCGCCTTACATTTCCTTCATACATGACACACTAACCCCATCTGTTAGACTTTGATGTCAACTGTCAAATAGCATCATAGAGTATCCACAAAATTACTCCTAAGTAACCTTGTAAGAGCGGCTTATAACGAAAGAGGAACTAAGAAAAAAGTTTTTATTTCACAGATGTTATATTTAAAGTAGTATCAGAGTAAATATAACATTTGCTTTTTCAAATCAAATACGTCAACATGAATTAAGGTAAAATAAAATAATATTTATTTGCTTAATCACGGTATGCATAGGTGTTTTAAATTGAACGTACCAAGCATGCTTAGCCAACACGAGGCATGCAAATTAAATATAAAATTGAACTAAAATGAAACATAAAATTAATCTAAAATTGCATTAAATTAAATTAGGTACATAGATGTCAGTCATATCATAATTATGTTGAAATTAATATTTATTATTTAAAAAACTCCTTTATGGTATGTGAGATTAGCCACTTATTCAATTTTGTTTTAAATTGATTATTATTTAATGTTTTGAATTCATAAGGTATATTATTGAAAAAAAATTAAACTCATTGTTTAATTTTTACAGGTGTAGTAACAGGATATTGTGATTTCTTGTGTTCCGTGGATAAATGTCAAATGCCCTATTAAAAATATGCATAATTTGCATTACAAATACACATGTTTCAAATATATAAAGGGACGTCAATGTTAGTAATTGCAACTGTGCAAATAGAGGACGACATGATGTTCGTGGAGGGACACCGCATATTGCTCTTATGCATCTTTTTTGGGCAATAAAAGCTCTATTTATGTTAAGTAGTATCACATCAGTAAACTGTAGCGTAATTTAGAACCTACAATGCATGATGGGTAGCAATCGCAGTTTTTGTTACAGATCTAACCTGCTTTTAAGCATAAATAAACTTATTGACTCTGTAAGGATAGGTCCAGATCTGGCTAACGCGCCGTGAATGCACAGGACGCGCACAGCGCGCGATTTGCGCGCGAGCTGCACGCGCGCGGCATGCGATCCGTTACTGCAACAGATTGGTGCGCCTCTTTAGCGCAACTCATGCAAGGCTTGTACAATACAACGTGCAGTTCTGGTTCACGTTCGAGCCTGTTTAAAGGTCGCGTTCGCGCGGCTCGCGCGCAGTCTCGCGCTGCGCCTGATGTTTAAACATTATTCATATGCGTTTTCCAATTTACGTCTTGTTCTATAGATAAACCTAGGAACTTCGTTTGTTTTACCTCGTTAATTTTCGTGTCTTTATAATGAATATCAATATTTTTGTTTCTGTTTAATTGTATGTAAGTAATTAGTAAATACTTTAACTTCAACATTACTTTTAAATAAAACTATACTTTTCTTATAAGTTGTAATGATGACTAATCTATACATATAATTGAAGCTAGAAAACAAAAAAACAATTTCTCTCTCTATCTCTCGAAATGAAACAAAAGGTATGATTCCGAATTCAGCAGCACGCAGTAGTGCTGGTTCCCATATTTTCTATATGAGTTTATATGAGATTACATCGACAACCATCTGGTGTAGTAGCGCTCCGGACTACAATGCGGGTTCGACTCCCGCGAGGGGCAAATGTTATTGTGATGAGCACGAGCATTTGCACCTAAGTCATGGATGTTTATAAATGTATTTAAGTATGTTTATTATCTGTATCTAGTGGCAATAGCAAAAGATTTGCTTAGTTTGGGGCTAGATAATTGGGTGTTTGTGGATACAATTTATTTTTATAAGTATACGGAATCATACCTTAAAACTTTTCTAAAAAAACTATATCAGACAATTTATATATATATATTTATTTATTACATTTCACTGTCCTTCGAATAAAACATTTTTTTTTATTTATGCCTTTTGTTATTTTTGACATGTTTTCAATTTTTGACTCATAGTGCTTTATCACGTAAACTTAAAATAAGTATTCAATAAATCATCATAAAATAAAATATTTCTATTACATCGCATGTACATGGACTGCACTCAGTGCACTGTGAGCACTAATGCACGCCGCTACAAAGTTGTATCGGTTTTGCACGGTAAATATGGCGTTGCTTCGTAAAATTGACAAAGAAGTTGGAAAATTTTTAAAGTAATGTAAATAAGTTTAGTGTTTATCAAATATGCGGATTATTGGTGAGAAGTAAAATTATAATTTGTTTTAATGACCTTTCTGTCGTAATTTATGCAACCTTTCAGTGAACATTTAGGCATTTTTATTTTTTCATACAAATGTCAGATCACGATGACCGCCAACCACTGACTACGTCACATCGGCCTCGGTCGGGTCATTTTCGGGTCTCTTTAGGTCCAACACCCAGACGTGTGGTCCGCCCTGTCCTTACGAAGTAATATATAAGTCAATGGCTACAGCCCACATTAGATCCGATCTTAGGGCTAAAAATTTTCGACTCACGGCGGAGGTCGGACTGGACTTTACTAATAAAGATTTTATTCTTGCACTATCTGAAAGTTAATTCTGTTAAGTAATAACCTTTTTTAGGTATATTTAGTAACAAATATCAACGAATGCGATTTATTGTTTTTATTTTAGTCGTAATGACGACAACAATGTTTTATGCGTCTTCGTGCTAAAAAATTATTCATTTTATAAGTGTATTGATTTCTGTAGAAATCTCTTACTTTTGCCGCTAACAATAAAACCTAAGTGGTTAGAATTTAAAAAAACCTTTACGTCTGTAAGTTAAGAATAAAATGTCGAATACAGTTCAATATGGCCTAATTTGTTAAAACAATAGTTAAAATGTCCTTAATTGTTATCACTTATCAGTGCGTGTGTATCTTTAACACACACATTTATTATTAGTGGTTTGGACTGAATGAGTTCGATAAAACATTGATGCAATTCGGACTCATAGGCCGATGGAGTGTAAGAGAGATAGATGCATCACAAGCTGAAAGCTTAGGCCGATAGTGCCTCTCTATCGCTTGTTCCGCGCTCTCGCTCGTACCCGAAACGTGAAATTTTCGTGCGTGCAGTCGTGCGTGGTGCAGTCGGTCATCGATTTATAAGACGTTATCACGTCAAAGACTTGAGTCGCACTCTCGATTTAGTTTAAAACTGGGTGTCAATTCCCAATTCACGATCCGCTATCAGTCAGCAGGCATGTTTTCGTATCTTACAAATAATCCAATCATAAGCGCATCCCTAGCTGGCGTTTTTTCGGCTTTTGCAAAGCGCGCGCGCTGCAGTTTTTGTGTGTGGTGAAATAAATCAGTCAGTCACTCAGTCCAGTCAGTCTCTTACTTGCTTCCTTGCGTGTGTGACGTGTCAGTCAGGTGCAACACGATGTTCTTTCGGTATACGATTTCGACGATCTGCATAACATATGGTTATGTACTATCCTATTGCCAATTGCCAACTTCTTGATGAACTAACTGGCTCAGTATTTTTGGAGCGTCTCAATGGACACAGTTACCTCGAGTGTCTTCAAGGAACCTTGGAGAAACTGCTAGCTAACATCCCTCTTCATCTCCGCCGTAGATTGCAGTACTTCCAGCAAGATGGAGCCCCGGCGCTCTACGACCGCGTTGCACGTGCGTGCCTGCCTGCCTGCCTACCTAACGGGCAGGTACGGGCATCGCGCGTAGGTTTGGTTGTGCTGGGCCGGTTCTCTGGTCGGCACGTTCACCGGTCCCTACGCCTCTCGACTTTCATGAGAAGTGAAGGACTTAGTGAGTGATGAAAGTGATCTTAACATTGAAAGTGCGTCACATCACAATAACGAAAGCGAAAAGTGAATTTAAAAAGTGAAAGTGACTCGTTATTGCGCGTAAAAAAGCACGTCAGTAGGTGACCTTTGGTCTGTAGGCGTCAGTGAAGGATATTTTTTTTATAAAGTGGTGATTTGTAAATGCCTTTAAACAAACTGACTCCTAATTAAGCAAGGTAAGCATGGATTGGGACCAAGCGGACTACTTACTCGATTGATTTGTAATTTATACTATTTATATTTATATAAAATACTTATTTATTAGATAGGTACCTAACCTAGGTAGTTACACTTACAACAACGCTTAAGGCCTTAAGATGGGTGAAATGTCAAAAATGTCGGATATAAAAATCAATTTCTCTGAATACGTTTAACTTAAATCCATAAACTTCAAATAAGATATGCTAGAAAAAGATTCAATTAACATTTTGAATTCAATAATTTGGCCTATCATATTCACTTTCTTTTATTAAAACGATCCCAAAAACATGTCTATTTTTTCATGAATTTCAAATGTTTGCTCAAATGGCACAAGATTTTTCGTAGCTGTTTTCACACAAAGCAAGGTTATGCAAATATCAATGCATTGAATTGAAAGTTTTATCCATATTTTGCATTAAATTCATCAAAAATATGGTTTTTCCATATCCACGTGAGCGCGCTCGCTCTGACTCGTCCTGTCATGCCCCGCGCGCTCCGCGCAGTCCGTTCCCGGACATTGTCGAGGGTGAATCGCGCGTCGCTGTCAGAGCAATTTCGTTTACATTGATTTTCGGTTTTAATGTGTTTCTACTGATTTGAAACTATTTAAATTTATACCAGTAACTAGGTAAGGCTTAATCTGTAGATTAGTAACTGTTAGTATTTTATTTGCGAATAAATTACATTTTGTGCGGTCAAAGAATAAAAAACAAACTACGATATAAGTTGAACAAATGGAAGTGATCTTACCGGGATGTCATTTACAAAATTATTTATGTCCATTTAATTATTTGGATTCCTAATTTTAAGAGTCACCTGTCCCGCTCGATGTTTGTCAAAAAATCTTGCAAATAAAATTTCACCCATTTCCCCGTTACCGATCGAGCTGAAATTTTGCATACATATGTAAATCGCGTGACAATGCATTATTATGATTAATATGGTAACCAGGGTCTGATGATGGAGCTGGAAGATGGCCAGAGGAACTCATTAATTTAACGACCTAGCTCCGTCGAGTTTGGGCTCGTTTGATTCGTCTTGACGAGTACTTTGGTGCTAGATGGTAACCAAGGTCGAATGATGGAGCTGAAAGATGGCCATAGGAACTCAGTAATTAAGCGAAACAACCGCGTCACGTTTGACTCGTCTTAAGTTGCTATGCCTACAAACTACGCCGTAGTAAATTTCGTATCAAAATACTAAAAGTAAAAAAAATATAATTTTAAAACGAGTTTTTATTACTTGTGATTAAAAAACACTAAAAAGGGAAAAAAATATTTCAGCCTGATAAGAAAAATACCATTATATAGGTAACCTACCTTGCTTTTTTCATAAATTAAAAGCGTGATACATTGTGATTCCAAAAGAAATATAATCAAGGTGTAAAATGCTAAATGTTCTTTAATGTTCCATCAAAATGTAACACGCTTTTAATTAAGTATAGAAATGCAATGTACATAGGTAACATACATAATGGTATTTTTCCAGACTTAAATTATTTTTAACTTTTTAGTTTCTTTTATTCACAAGTGAGAAAAGCTTGTTTTCAAAAAGTTTTTTTTATTTTATTTTTTTACTGGTCGTGTTGATAATAAGTACAGCAACAAGAGGCAGCACATCAAGTCAAACCTGATTCATTACTACTGTAACCATGAGGATGAAATTTTACAATGCACTAGTAACTAATGATATTGTTGTGTATTAATGTTATAGACAATGAAATTCAAATTATTTATTCTGTATGTAGGCCCTCCTCCTGGCACTTTTACACGTCCCAAAATATAACTTAGCCCTACCAGCGCTTCGGGACTACATATAGGCTGGTGATGAGAAGAAACGGAACATGTTGAATTTCAGGATATAAAGTTTACTTCGAAGTATGAACTCTAATTATCCTAAGATTCATTTAAATTTATTCAGTAGTTTCGGTTCGACCAAGACAGACAAATAACATTTAAATTAATAAAATTTTGGTTTCAAATTTTAAAATGCAAAAAAACTTCATACAAATTCTCATGACAAACAATTAGAGTCTTTATACTCTGAACCACATTTTGAATTTTTTTTCAACATTAATTATATCGATTATAAACACACACACACACACACTGCATACTCATTGCAATATTTAAAGGCAAAATCACACACCTTTTGTTAATAAATTGATTAAATACAAATTTTAATAAAGATTGTATTAATCAGTAAATTCATTTTATTGGTTGGGTAATAACAAATAATACTACACAAACTAGCATTGGAATTTATGTAGCTACTCGTAGATGTTTTATTAAATGCTGTTTCCTAAACGAAGATGAATAAATACTATGATATTACAAAACTAAACAACGTGTTATGGTTTTTATTGCCTAGTGGACGAAATCACCAACTTAAGAATGGCAATTAAAATGTGTTCATACAGGAAGGGAGCGGGTATTAACCTATAAAATTAGTGATTAAACGAACTTACCTGAGTGAAGTTCTATCATAATTATACGAAGCGCTTAGTCCGAAGAGATTAGTATTTTAGATAATAGACAACATGTAGTTACGCGTTAGTGTTTACCGCTTTGCACTGTGGTTGAGAGTTTTTTTTTTTTTTTTATCTTTGGGTACTTTTACAAACCATAGACTGTCATAGCTCGGCTTCCTCTGGTCATATAGTTTAGAGTTTTCATATTTATTTATAGTATTGGCATCAAAACCTTTCTTTTGTAATATAGGGGTAAGATGGGAGGGTCGGGAGAGCATACTAATCTCTTCGGACGAAGCGCTTCGTATAATTATGACAGAACTTCACTCAGGTAAGTTCGTTTAATCACTAATTATACTTCGCGCTTCGTTCTCAAGATTAGTATTTTAGATAATAGACAACATGTAGACTTTGAGAGCCAGGACAAAAGAAAGTGTTTTAATCAACTACACTTTAAGTGTCCAAACCAAATTGAATAATAGTTTTATTACTCTTAGTAACTGAATACAATTATTACTTAATAATAATTAACATCATTACTATGTTTATATAAAAAAAAAACTAAATAAAATATTTGTTTATTTAACATTATGATTGATTAATTAATTATGGCCCTTGCAAATGACAAGTTATCATCGTTGACAATGTGTCTCTTATAATATTTGGCAAAAGTATTGGAGTGGCCACTTCAACCTGCAATATTACGAATTAAATCAACGCTGACCCCAAGAGAGTGAGCACGGGACGTGGCGGCGTGGCGGGTACTGTGCGCCGTGAATATGCTGGTGTCTAACCCGCACTCGCCAAGCGTGCATTTTACCCAGCGACTAAGTGTTTGTGAGCCCACTGCTTTGTGTGGTTTACTCATACCTATAAACAGGTTCACAGATTTCCGTAACGATGAAGTTTTCTCTAAGTAGCATTCTACTGCTTTGGCCGGACAGATAGAGGGCTTATCGTTAAAGTAAGGTAGGAGAAGAATTGGTTGTTTAGCGCCAGGGCGGGAAGTTTTTATCAAATCTGGGATTTTTATAATTATTTTATTGGTAAGAAATTCGATATTAACCGTTTTAATTTTTGAAAGAGTTTGCATTCTGTGAGCTGTTGTAAGGGCAAGTAGGGTAATAGTCTTTTTGGTCAGTTGGCTTAGAGGTAGGTCGTCATTAGGAAACCATGAACTTAAATGATCTAGGACGCCGTTAGTGTCCCAAGTCAAATTATATTTTGGAAGTGGTGGTCTTATTCGGAAAACGCCCTTTAAAAATCTCTGAAGCCTATCATCTTTTGCTAAGGCTGGACCTAGTGTCAATAAGAGGGCAGATCTGTATGAATTTAATGTTCCATATTGACATCCCTCGTTAAACATTTCTGTAAGAAAAGATATTACGATGGGAACTGATGCTTTGTAAAAATCAACCGAGTTATGTTGACAAAAGAGCCACCACTTACGGAGACATACATCATATTGTCTTATCGAACTTTTCGACAATGAGGACACCATTATATCTAAGGAGGCCTTTGGTAGACATCTTCTTGTTAACGCTTCCCGGATAACACTCCTGCAACCAGTGTAAGGGAGGAGTGTATTCGGCGGGAGCTGGAATGAAATGACAAGGCGTTATCGTTGGGTGTGAACGTGACAGTTTTGGATACAAGAAGGCTCTTAAATAACGGGTACCAAGCCTGTGTAGGCCATAGTGGAACATTAGAATAGTTTGTTACGGGATTGCTACCATGTACCTTATTTTTGAGTTCCCGATATTTCGGCACTGTTGCAAGCGCCATGATCACGGAGTAACTGAAGATCTTGCGGGTAAGTTGTTAAGGGCAAACATATCGGTCTACCCTCTTTCGCTGTCTTTTATTGCACGCGTCGGTACCATTGTCTACAAACTCACTATTTTCTCGCACCTGTTCTCGACACACAACACTAACAGTATCTGACCGCGAAACAGCAGTTTGTTGTTTTCTCCGGTTTTTGCACATACGAATCACTGGATTCCAGACACTTGACAATTTAAACCCATCCTCGCGATTGAAATTTTTGTACTTTGTAATTTCAATCGCTTCTCTGACCATTCTTGGTATGTAGTGGCGTTCTGTCGCAATGATCTGAGGGTTGTGAAACTCAATCCAGTGATTTAGACCTAATTCCAACAAATGTTCCGCGATTGCCGATTTCTGTTTGTCGTTGTTTTTGACCGCTTTTATGTGTTCCTTCATTCGGCACGCTATGGTACGTTTTGTTTGGCCGATATATGAACTGCCACAGCTGCAGTCAATCTTATAGACACCCGCTGCCCGATGGGCAGCTACCATCTAGACACAAATCAAGATACTCTAAAGACACAGTAGACAGGCAACCTGTGTTCTTGCCATACATAAGAGGAGTGACAGACAAGATCTCAAACGTACTTCATAAATACTCACTTAATACTGTCTTCACTCCATTAAGAAAAGTAACACAATGTCTACGATCTCCAAAAGACAGTTTCCCAATGGAGAAACCGGGTGTCTATAAGATTGACTGCAGCTGTGGCAGTTCATATATCGGCCAAACAAAACGTACCATAGCGTGCCGAATGAAGGAACACATAAAAGCGGTCAAAAACAACGACAAACAGAAATCGGCAATCGCGGAACATTTGTTGGAATCAGGTCTAAATCACTGGATTGAGTTTCACAACCCTCAGATCATTGCGACAGAACGCCACTACATACCAAGAATGGTCAGGGAAGCGATTGAAATTACAAAGTACAAAAATTTCAATCGCGAGGATGGGTTTAAATTGTCAAGTGTCTGGAATCCAGTGATTCGTATGTGCAAAAACCGGAGAAAACAACAAACTGCTGTTTTGCGGTCAGATACTGTTAGTGTTGTGTGTCGAGAACAGGTGCGAGAAAATAGTGAGTTTGTAGACAATGGTACCGACGCGTGCAATAAAAGACAGCGAAAGAGGGTAGACCGATATGTTTGCCCTTAACAACTTACCCGCAAGATCTTCAGTTACTCCGTGATCATGGCGCTTGCAACAGTGCCGAAATATCGGGAACTCAAAAATAAGGTACATGGTAGCAATCCCGTAACAAACTATTCTAATGTTAGTGACCATGAAAGTTTAAAACAATACATAGTGGAACAATTAAGATGCCACGCGCTTTGTCCACTATGATTTTCCTAAGCGTTTTCAGTATCATCGAGAAAGGTGGGAAAGCGTAAAAATAGAAGCTGGACCAACATATTGTGAATGCATTAATAGCCATAGCGTCTGGATCCCTGTGCCACGAGACATAATTTAGACATTTATTGTTTAATCTACTGGCAAAGAGATCGATTTCTGGTAAATCAAATTCAATCGTTAAGCGCCTAAACGCCCAGTCAGCTAATGCCCACTCAATGTCCGGATGTGTTTTGCGAGACTCTGCGTCTGCCACTATATTGTCACAAGACCTTATGTATGATGCAAAGATGTAAAGCTTTCGGGATTCACACCATTGCCAGATATCTCTGGTTATTTGAGTGAGATAAGGAAATTGGATGCCACCCATCCTGTTGATATATGATATCGCGGTGGTGTTATCTATCCGCAAGAGTACCTGGCAATCGTGCAAATCCCTGGCAAAGATTTTTAGAGCTATAAAAGCGGCAAGCAGCTCGAGATAGTTTATATGCTGTTCTTGTTCTTTTTGTGACCATTGACCATTTGCCGTGTTACTATTACAACAGGCACCCCACCCCGTTGTTGAGGCGTCAGAGTAAATTTCAATAGTATAATTATCATCTCTGATACGGCGAAAGGAGTGATTTATGGAACTGAGCCACCATTGAATGTCTGGTAAAACCGAATTAGGGATATTCATGAATCTGTCGTAGTCATTATGGTCTCGAAGGTTAAGGAATTTACAGCGTTCTAATTCTTTGGTGTACAACCACCCGTATTCGATAGCTGGGCAAACCGATACAAGTAAACCTACCAGTTGAGCATATTTTCTGATCTTACAACGTTTTAACTTAGTAAAGCTTTCTAATTCGGAATGAATGCGCAATTGTTTATCAAGAGGCAAGCTAAGAGTCATACTTGAGGAATTTATAATCATCCCCAAGAATTTACATGATTGCGAGGGTACGAGAACACTTTTCTCTTCATTAACAATGAAACCCAAGGAAATAAGTAGTTCTTTAGTGGTATCAATATTTGTGAGACATTGCTGGTACGATTGGCCAATTAATAACCAGTCGTCCAAATACAGGGTGGATAATAATCCAATAGATCGTAAACATTTGGCAACGGGTTTCATAATTTTGGTGAAAATAAAAGGTGCCGTGCTCAGTCCAAAAGGTAGGACGTTAAATTGATAAATTTTGTCATTAAAGGCAAAACGAAGGTACTTTTTTGACTCATTATGCATTTTAATTAAAAAGTAAGCATCTTTTAGATCAAGAGTGGCCATATAACAGTCTTTAGACGTCAATTTTAGAGCAGTACGTAAATATTCAAGTTTGAAGTGGTCAGAAGTAATAAATTGATTTAATTTTTTAAGATTTAAAATGAATCTCATTTTCCCATTAGATTTAGGTGTAAGGAAAAAGCTTGACAAGTATTGACCACTAGATGGTTTACACTCTGAGACGGCACCTATTTGTAACAGATTATCTATTGCTTCAAGAAGCTGAGTACGTTCAGAATCGGTGTAATCACGTGGCATGGGAACCGTGTCTTGGACTACTGGAGATGAAAAATGTATTTTGTATCCTTTGATCCATGACAAGATGGTATGATCGTCTGTAATTTGGGTCCATTGAGGGTAAAACAATGATAAACGGCCAGCGTACTTAACTGCATTCAGTATCGGCGGCGAGTCGCGGGAGGTGCTGGCGGCGGCGGCGGAGGCGGCGGCGGGGGAGGCGGCGGCGGTGCCGGCCACCCTGTCCTGTAGGAGCTGTACGCCGGTGGCGGGGGCGCGGGGGCTCGCGGGGCGGCAGGGCCGCGGCTCCTCGTAGGCGCACCCGGATGCCTGCGCGCTGGGGCCGGAGCTCGCCGGTTTTTTGGAACCGGCGTGATAGTTTTCTTGGGCTGGGTCCTATCGTCTGCTTTTAGTTCGACGCCGGATTTGTTGACGGCTCGAGCAGATTTAATCGTTTCAGCCAAATTCTCCCCGAACAAAAAGGAATCAATTTTTGTGCTCGTAAGATGTTCCTTTATATCTTTTTTAAGAGACGATAGAACAAAATGTTTTCTGGTCGCGAAATCATTGTGCTGGATGTCGCAAAGAAGGCGAGTGACGTCCATGAGTTTTTGTAGCAACTCGTTATCCCTGTCTTTTGAGTTAAGATGAGATGTAATAATTTCGCCTAAGCAAGATACCGCCGATGCCATTTGCACTTGCTTGGCCTCAATACCCCTGTCTCGCTTTAAAGCGATGTCAGCAAGCGCTGCTTTAGTTTCAGGATTGATTTTAGGTGCTCCTATGTAAAGACAATTCGCGGGTAAGGGATATTTTGCTATAAGTGTCTTTCTAATCTCTTTGCTAAGACCTTCTTGGGCGAGATGTTGTAAACGCGATGCGAGTTCTGAGCGTATATCTTTGTTATACTTTATTTGTGATAATGGGTCGTCACCTAAAATCTCTAGTGTGTCAGTATCTAATTCCTGAGGTACTTCCTGGGTAGATTTTTCAGGAGCCAATACCGAGGCGGTTTTGTCAGAATCATTGGTTGAAACTGGCGCTGGGATATCTTGGCAGACATCGTCTATAATTGGCTCGGTAATATGACAATCATTATGTGCAGGGGAGTCTGACAACCAGTTATCTGGGTCCAGAGGTGAGCAAGGTGACTCTGGAAAGAGTACTGCAATTATTGCAATTGTTTTTAAAAGCTAAAGCCGTGTGTCGAG
Source organism: Anania fuscalis (assembly GCA_950371115.1). Taxonomy (NCBI): domain Eukaryota; kingdom Metazoa; phylum Arthropoda; class Insecta; order Lepidoptera; family Crambidae; genus Anania; species Anania fuscalis. Next base: position 21,748,368 of record OX493326.1, on the reverse strand, counting down.
TTCGTCCCGCTGACGGCTCTGAGAACACTGCTATGTTAGCATATTGTTACGCTTATTTTTCCAGACACATAAACTATAAAAGCGCCCATTTCAATCACATTATTCATTAAAATATCGCGTTTTCTAATTAATTAACAAGGGTAGATTGCAAAATATGGCAAATAATTATTATTTTTAAATAGCACTAAAAAGATAGACTTTACAACTTTAGATTATATCATGATTCGTAATGGGCTACTGATTTAGATAACAACTGTTATCATTGTTCGGTTTTGTACAATTCCCGCTGAATTGTACGGTTACCGTTATGTTTTTGAATGCGGTGAAATAGTCCCGCTGACTTTTTAGATTGCATTCGTCTGGGTAGGTCTAAGAAAACGAATAAGTAGGTACCTGGTTGGTAAATTTCGCTTCGCAATCTTGTAGTACAATCACGAGTTGGTGAATCTTCTTGTCGGGAATCACTATCCGAGTCACTGTACTTTGTCGACGGATCTTGCGTTTTAACTTTTTTACTTTACGCATCAAATGAAACATTTCATCTTCTACCGACCGTTTTCTTTTAGGCATTTTAGAAAGCGAGAAGCGCGAATCAGTTATACGTGTTGAGCGGTTGAGCACTAAACTGCGAATGACCAGAGGAAGCCGAGCTATGACAGTCTATGGTTTGTAAAAGTACCCAAAGATAAAAATATAAAAAAACTCTTAACCACAGTGCAAAGCGGTAAACACTAACGCGTAACTACATGTTGTCTATTATCTAAAATACTAATCTCGAGGACAAAGCGCGAAGTATAATTGAGAATCAAACCCGGAACCCGTTGCGTTTCAGACGAGCCACCGCGTCGATACGCTAATCAAATCGTCAAAGATGAATAGGCAAAATATTACTTGTTACCTCTGCAAGCCGTTACGACATTATTCTTTGAACAGTACCACTAGTACCGAGCGCAACACAGTAGGTGGCGTTGACTGATCGGAAAGACTCCGAGATGACAGATTCGTCAAGGTCATTCAAGCATGTTAAGGCCTTAACTTGCAAGACTGTAACCTGTGAAAATGTAAAAGGGTGTCATAATAAAATAAATGTTATTAAAACCGTTTTTTATTTTTTATTTCTATCCGCCTACTGACTCTGCTAAGTAAAGATAAAACTTTAAAATTACTAATTGAGTACAACAATTAAAATCAAGTAAATGCCTTACTTAAAATATGGATGCAATCTAAGTCACAAAACATTGAAAATATCTTATCTTAAGCTTCGAAGATCAAACTAACAAAAAAACAATGTTGGCTATTAATTTCATTGGCATTGGTTTTAATGTTTGATAACAATCGTTATTATTATGATAAGAAGCGCATTCTACACACACATGTAGGAACATGTGTGCATGAAGAGGAGCAGATTACATTTGGTCTGTGATTGGTCGACGAGACAGCCCGGCCGTGCTGCTAAACCAATCGCAGATCAGCTGACTTGACAGTTAGTATGCACACAACAAACTTGCTAGTGTGCGCTGTGTACGTACACTACGTACGTACACAATCTGTAAACTACAGCTTGCACATGTGTTAGAAAAGATACAGAGTGCTTCAGGTTTGACTGCGATTTTATTGATTTATTTTGTTAAAAAACATAACTTTTAAAAATGACTATGAAACAGTACCTTATTTTTTGGCACCGTATTTAGTATGATTTATAGATACCACCCTATAAAGAAACGTAACTAATTTCGTTAGATCCTGTATTGAATAAAATAAATAACACGCGAGCAAGGTCGAGATAAACATACATAAACACACGCTCAATTTATAGAGTTTTAAAACCATAACCTTTCTTTTGGCTTAGTCTTAGTCGGGTAAGAATTGTTTTTTTTTTGCATAGGATAAACAATACGGTATTACCTATGTATTACGTCTGTGATTTGTAATCTATGAACAACGCTAAAAAATGGCGCGGCCCGCTTCTGGATAATTACATTATCTATCTATATAATGTCCGATTTTTTTAGCACTCATCCTGCTAGCCTGTGACTATATAGGTGAAAAGCAATCGTGAAAACCAACTTTCAAATGTGTATCATAAAAACTAAAAAATGAAAATAAAAATACAAAATAACAACAACGACTTCATATTGCATAAACTCGTCCATCTTCAAACGTAAAACCATCTGTGATCGTCTGTCTTATTCCTTCCCCTTGTAAAGAGCGAGAAAGAGCTAACAGACGTAAAAAATGGCCGGAGTTCATTCATAGCACGCACAGATGTTTGGCTTGAATAACTAGGGGGAATGACCTTCAACCTTGTTAATAAAAAAAAATGCCTTAAATGTAGCTTTTGCAAATTTTCGAATGATTGAATCGACATAATTTAAAACAAACAAATAAAAACATAATTTTGAAAATTCTTAAATAAGTAGATGTTAAGTCAGCTTACCTATTTGCGGTCCTCTTATCAGCTTATCAGGTGAGTACACTAATCTTTAAGGGGTGTAGGTATTTTTCAGACAGGGAGTGATTCAAATTTCCCATCACACTTTCTCAGGCTGTGGACTGACGAGCTATCCAAAATCATGCTAGAATTTATTGTGTTAGGGGTATGCAAGTTTATTAAAGTTAGGTATGTTTGATTAAACTAAAAAAATGAATTAGCATAATTTAATGATAACTCGGCGTGTTTAAAAATTTGAATCAACACTATCTACAACGATTGTTTATTTACACGACTATTAACACACTGTTCCTCATATTTACACTACTGGTTTCAGTTTATTTACACTAAAATAATCACTATTTATTTACCCCAATTGCTGTACATGGCGTCCGTTTTGCGCGATACACACATATCAAGGTACTCCTGATTGGAGTATCGGTAGGGCATGATCGTAAAATTGTGATCGATATCACACGTCTTGCTAGTGCAACTAGATTTTCGATACTAAAATTCAGGTGAATCTTTACCTTGACACGTGCCAAACATTCTTTGAATTAGCCGCCTTGTCGGCAAGCAGCGAAAACACTTGCCGAAAAGCGCGACGGCCGGCGGCCCCTTTGTACTAGATCGTTTGAGATGCACCGAAAAGACCGACTAAAATTAGACCAGGAGCTAGTGATCTTATCTCTGAGATCCTTTACCTACGCAAAGGCCATACAAGTTCCCAATCGCTCTAATTGACTCGAAGCGTCCAGGTACCCAATCTCTAAAAATTTTGACGTATTGCCAGGGCTCATGAAATAATAATAATTATTTGTTTTTATTCCTATCCTAATTACTAAGATTCCTAAGTTTCATTCTATCTTTTTATCAAATGTTATCTGTATGGGCCAACCTCTGCCGGCGGCGGTTCGGCCTCTGAAGGCGGTTTAGCGCTTTCTAGGTTGGCCAAGGCTGTTCGTACCTAGATTGTGGGTATTCTGAGCGCGATATAAAGTTACGAGGTATGTCGGTCTTTTCCTGGCACAGTTCATGGTACTTAATTAAAATCTTTAGTTTATAAATTGTGCCGATTTCCTGTAGTTTTTTTTTTGGCCATTGGGTACTGACTGAATCATTTTTAGACTAACTATCAATCGAGCATACAACCTCAGTTGAGAAGTGCTGCCTAGACTGTTGTGTCATTTAAAAAGATCGAGCCCGTGAATCAAACGCAAGACCTACCTCCATGCATGCAATCATTTATTTTGACCAAATTAGCTCTAAGCCTATGCCAATTAAATTGTCGGAATTTTAAAGACACCTAGGGATGAGTAACAAAAGGGAAATGTATCGACGTGTAAAACTATTGGCATTCACCTCGCTATGCAATTGATATCGTTGTAAACGTCACAATATCAACAATTATAAGTAATAATTTCACTTATGATCGAATTAATCAAAGAGTAAAAGCAATTTGTATTATGCAAATAAAGAATACTATTACTTTTACTTTTCGATCGATTGCTTATGCGAGACTGTTTTACTAAGAAATAACATAATTGTATACTTCTTTTAAAAACTTCTCAACTGGCGGCCAATTTGGGAACAGTTGCATTTAGCACAAACAAAGTGCAGAGGAAGGCAAACGTTCTGTAGCCTTCTTTATCAGTCGATCTCAGCAGAAAAGTTTAAAATAACCAGAGCTGGGCCTACTTTTAGGCCACCCGTCATGACGGTAGGTAGGTTTTAAATTTCAAAAGCAAGAACTCAAACGGCTACAAGCTATCATCCTGTGGCATTTAATGAGACTTTTGCTATACCCGGCCTTACACCGTTTAAATTAAATCACTTTTTGATTTTTAATTTACAGAAACAAAAATGATATTGAACTTCTTGTAATTGTTAGTATTAAAATTAAATGACAGTGTATCGATCTGCGCTATTTCGATAGATACTACATCACTACTGCTTCGTCTGGTGCGCTGGCGGCCGCACTTTGACCGATCGCTGCTGCGCAGTGCGCTTCGCTTTCTTTTAGTTCGGGTCGTGCGCCTGTCGCGATTAGATGCGTCATACGGACGCGCTTCCGGCTTCCGCGCGCGTCGTAGTATCGCAAAATCTGTCATTTATTAAAAACACAATTTTAACCTAGTTTGTTCTGTGATAGTTAGTCAATGTAGAACCATCAAAAAGTCACAATGTGAGTGTGCGTGTGAGTGGTCGGTCAGTGTAATAAAAAATGTAGAAACTAGAATACCTAAATCTTGAGTTAGATGAGGAATGTTTTCGTGTATTTTTAATCATGATGAGTTCAATTTTCGATAGTAAGGAACAGTGTGAATAAACAATCATTGTACCTAGAGAGATGATTCAAATTTTTAAACACGCCGAGTTATCATACAATTATGTTAGGTATTTTGAATTTCATTGAGTTAGAATAATCTAACTTATCGTTTTCGGTTAGTTTTAATTACCTTTCTCAATAATAAAGTCGCATACCTAAAACAATCTTAACATGGTTTTGGATAGCTCGTCAGTCCACAGCCTGTGAAAGTGTGATGGGAAATTTGAATCACTACCTTATCTGGAAACAAACCCCCTGAATATCAGTGTATGTACTTACTTGATAAGCTGATATGAGGGCTGGTTTTACTGGTTTTAGCATTGGTAAGCTGCTAACTTAACATTTACTTAGCTAAGACATTGTATTTTTTTAATTGGTTTGTTCTAAATGATGTTGATTTTCAAATTAGAAAATTTGCACTAAGCTACATTTAAGCCCTTATTTTAAGTTAACAATGTTAAAGGTAAACAAGCCAAACATCTGACCGTGTAGTATAAGTTTATGAATGAACTCCGGCCATTTTTTACGTCTGTTAGCTCTTTCTCGCTCATTACAAGGGGAAGGAATAAGACAGATGATCACAGATGGTTTTACGTTTGAAGATGGACGAGCTTATGCAATATCAAGTCTTTGTTGTTATTTTGTATTTTTATTTTCATTTTTTTAGTTTTTATGATACACATTTGAAAGTTGGTTTTCACGATTGCTTTTCACCTATATAGTCACAGGCTAGCAGGATGAGTGCTAAAAAAATCGGACATTATATATATCTATACATATAATAAAATCGTTGAGACTAAAAATTCTGTACATTGAAGATTTAAAGAAAAAAACTAACCAGGGTGACTTAAAATGAGTAACTGAACATATTCCAACGATTTTTAAAATCTTTGTCTGTTTGTCGGTTTGACTGTTTGTCGGTATTAGGGCTTGCAAATATTCGAAACTTTTTGGTATTTAAATATTCGAATATTTTTAGATGTTATTCGAATTATTCGAATATTATTCGAATAATGAAAACATAAAAAAGGTTAAAATCAAGTTTTATTTGCACATTTTTTTCTAAGTCTAATTTTCGACTTTATTTATAATCATATTATAATTGCCAAAATCTTAGTTGGAAACCATTTTTTTCTTAACCAAAAGCATATATTTAGGGATGTCTCTGTGGTAAATAGGTTTAACACCGGTAGCGACCACCGACTGGTAAGAAGCACCCTAAATATCAACATTAAGCTGGAAAGAAGCCGCATGATGAGGTCGACTCTTCGTCCGACACTGGTCCAGGCCGGCCAAGACTCCAAAACATTCCAGTTGGAGCTCCGAAACCGATTCGCTCCTTGGAAACTACTGAGGACGTTGACAGGAACCTTGATGGTGTGATTACAGTCATACGCGAAGCGGGAAACGGGCACTTTAAGGGAAAGCAAGCGTGCCGAGAGGCCAAACTTTCGGGCGGGACTTTGGAACTGATGAAACGTTGACGGGAAATGCCAGAGTAAGCTTCGTCTGGCACCCATCAAAAGATCCGGAGATTGGCGAGAGGCGACCTCCGCAGTTACTATACTCGCCTCATAGAGGAGGCGATTGAGCAGAAGGTCTTCACTAAAAGACTGGGAAAAAGTCACCTGACAAAGCTGAAAACCTCGGATGGCAGAATCGTCTCATCGGTTCCGTAGATTCTGGCCTAAATCAAAGGCTTTTACGGTCAATTGTACGCATTGCATTCCCTACAGCCGCAGCCCGACGCGAACGATCCAAGAGCCAAGCTTACCCGGTACTTCACTGAAGATCTCCCAGACGTCGAGGAGGATGAGGTGGAGGCGGCCCTCGGACAGCTTAGTAATGGGAAGGCTCCCGGCGAAGACAGAATCACATCTGAGTTCTTAAAAGCTGCAGGCCAACCTGTGCTTGGCGAACTTAAGAGGCTCTTCAATTCCGTCATAGCCAATGGGACAACTCCGGAAGCGTGGAGTGGGGGCGTGGTGGCATTGTTTGTCAAGAACGGAGACAAAAGTCTCCTGAAAAACTATAGACCAATCACGCGCCTGAGTCACGTTTACAAGCTGTTTTTGAGGGTCATCACAAACCATCTTTCCGCAAGATTTGACGCTTTCCAGCCACCGGAACAGGCTGGGTTTCGCAAAGGTTACAGTACCATAGACCACGGTGCGGCAGGTTATACAGAAGTCCGAAAAGTATAACCAGCCCCTGTGCCTGGCCATTGTGGACTATGAGAAAGCCTTCGACTCGGTCGAAACCTGGGCTGTTCTGGAATCCTTGCAGCGATGCCAAGTCGATTGGCGGTACGTGAAGGTGCTAAGAAGCCTGTACAGTATAGCATCAATGTCCGTCCAAGTACGCTGGCTTGGAACGGACCGGGCATCAATGTAAATGGCGAATATCTAACGCATCTTCGCTTTGCCGATGACATAGTTATTATGGCAGAATCGCTGCAGGATTTGCAAAAAATGCTGCACAGTCTTAATGCTGCCTCGAGACGTGTGGGGCTTGGGATGAATTTGGACAAAACGTAGATAATGTTCAACGAACATGTCATCCCGGAACCAATTTCCGTTGAGGACACTACGCTCGAAGTTGTTCAAGAGTACGTCTACCCTTGGCAATAACTACAGCTCGGTAGAGACAACTCCGAGCGGAAAATCGCCAGAAGATTGCAGCTTGGCTGGGCAGCATTTGGGAAATAGCGTCATATCTCCACGTCAACACTGCCACAGTGCCTGAAAAGCCGGGTGTTTAAACAATGAGTCTTACCAGTTTTAACCTACGGAGCCGAAACGTGGAACATGACAGTCAAGTTGGCCCACCGACTACACGTCACTCAGCGTGCTATGGAAAGGTCTATGTTTGGGATTTCATTAAGGGATAAGATCCGGAACGAGGTCATACGACATACTAAGGTGACTGATATTGGCCATAAACTTTGAAAGTAATATTTAGTGCATATTAAAGTTTTGAGTTTGGCGTTCAGGAAATTGGTCGAATATTCGAATATTGCAGATTTGATATTCGAATATTCGAACCCACTCTAATATTCGAATTATTCGAATATTCGAATGCAAGCCCTAGTCGGTATGTCTGTTTGTCTGTTAGTTAGTGCACGCTAATATCAGAAACAGCTTATCCGATTAAGATGGGGTTTTCACCAATATATTGTGTTGAGATTCACTTAACATTTAGTGTTGGTTTCATGTGAATCGGTTCATAAATAAAAAAGTTGTGCTTATTTTAAGAGTAACGTCGAACTTCTCTTACTATCTAAATCCATTTATTCTTTTTCTGCTCAGTAGCATTTACTGAAACTTTACTAAACTTCATAATTATCTGTACTGATATATTTGGATACCATCAAACCGGTCAAGTGCGAGTCGGACTCGCGCAGGCAGGGTTCCGTAGCAAAAAATCACATTTATTGTATGGGAGCCTTTAAATGTTTATTGTATTGTCTTTTTTAGGGTTCCTAATATGGCTCCGCTGTCCGTCTGTCTGTCACCAGGCTGTATCTTATGAACCGTGATATTTAGAGAGTTGAAATTTTCACGGATGATGTATTTCTGTTGCCGCTATAACATCAAATACTAAAAAAGTTTAATAAAAAACTAAAAACTGACTTCAAAATGAAACTAAAAAGCGAAAAATAATATTGACTAAAACATACCTAATCAGTTCTTTTTGGAGTCGGTGCCAGCCATCGAGAGTTAAAATGTGTTCATTCGCAATTTTGAAGTCGGTTTTTAGTTTTTTATTAAACTTTTTTTATTTTACAATTTTTGTGTGTTAAGTCCTCTATTTTTTCCCTCCTAACTTCGCCAAAAAATACTTTACAGCAAAGTAACCTTAACTAGTATTGGTCCTCTATGGACCCTCCATCCAATGGTATGATAAAAATAAGGTGTTATATAGGGTCAATTTTTCGACGAAAATTTTTAAGTCTTAAGAAAAGGGTTTACCTACACTCCAACCAGAACGGCGGCTATTTTGGTGTCAAAATCATAGGATAAGGTCTTGCGTTAAATAACAAGTCAAATTAAGAAAGGAACTTTCAAATTTTTTTTCGTTACTGGGTGTGCGGGTACGCCCCCAGTAAATAAAAATTGGCGGTCTGGTACCTCATAAGCTCCACGTCTGCTCAACACACTGCGAAATACGTTCTGTCGAGAAATTGCAGTATTATCTTCTAACTCCTATCCGTTAAGGAGTTCTGTGGCTTCCATCATCAGGTCAGCAACATGACATGATGATTACCGGACCCAAAAATCAGCATCGACTCAGAAAATATATGCAAAACATTATGGGTGCCTATAAAAATTGAGGGTTGCCCTCGATTTCCCAGGGATCCCATCATCAGAATCTGACTTGGTGGAAATGGGACCACCTCGGGAGTATACCCTTTCAAACTAAAAAATAAATTTTGAAATCGGTCCATATTTGACGGCGTAATCGCGTAACAAACATACAAAAAAAAAAAAAAAACAACATTCAGACGAATTGAGAACCTCCTCGATATTTAAAAAAATAGATAGATAATTAAAAAAAAAAAAAACTACTAGGGGTCTTCATATGACCAACAGAAGCCAAAAATATGGTTTCTGAAATTTTTGTCTGTCTGTCTGTTGTTCGCCTTTCACGCAAAAACTACTGGACGGATTTTGATGAAACTTTTTTTATTATATAGCTATTAGTCCTCGTCAACATATAGGCTATAATTTATTTTGAAGGTCTGAAAACCTAATTTGGAACACCAGTGGCCCGTCTAATTTTTAATAGGAATTTATATAGCGCCTAAGGAAAAGTTGGTCAACGTCATCAGCACTTACTGTTGACATAAAGAAAAACGAGGGTCTGGTCTACCTGATGTGGAACCTTAGCAGACCAGCTAAACTTTGAGAGCTATTAAAATAACGTCTTAGGAAAGGTTGTTCATAATGAGCTTATGCTGATAACGTTAGAAAATTTAAATTCTATATATTGTCGCGTTTGGGGTTATATTATAAATAAGAAGCCCACAGCGTACACAAAAAAAAAGTAATTTATTAAAATTTATATAATTAATGGTACAATGCCGGCGGGCGTGGTTAGGTAGGCCTAACTGGTGGTTTGCTCTCGGAGTCCAGACTCCCCTGACGGCGGCCGAAGGTGGGCGGTGGCCGTAGATGATGGACGAGCAGCAGCTGGTGGTGCGAGTGGAGTACGTTGCGAAGCGGACCGGGTGCGTAGTACGACGCTCAAGCCCGACCGACGTTCAGCCAACGCAATGGAACCCGTACAGTGTTCCCTGGGGATGAATATACCAGCTTAAGCTACGTCGTCTTTTGCCGTTGATTGCGATCTTATTATTATAATAACTAAAAGTAGGCACTATCGTACTTTAGTAGATACTAGGTATCCGTGCTACTACTCGTATCGTCAATTTATGTGTGGGGCTCGCTTGCTGGACATCGCGGGCCGCGGGCGCCGCGGACGCAGCAGCCGTAAGTCCCGCCCACAAACATCATACCGCACCTTTAAATATAAACCGTTACTAAATGAAATTAAGACATTTTACAGTAGAGACAATATTTAAAAAATACGTTAGACTTTCTCAATTAAGTCTAAATACAAGAAAGTTTGTGCCATCAATTTGGGTCATTATGATAGTTGTTTTAATTCGACATATACGATTTAAAAAATATATTATAGTTTAGTAAATACAATGAAAAAAAATGATTTTAATTTTTATAGTAACACTTTAGCGTTATTTATTTTTTTACTATGGTTATTAAGTTTAAAATTCTCTATAAACTAATGTACTTAAACAAAAATATTTTAATTTTAAATGGACTCTCGGTACTATATTGTATTATCAGGTTGGAAACAGTAAAATAAGCGTTTCTATTAATGTTAAAAATTGACAGGACAAAATAAAGTAACAACAGAAACGTAATTTGTAATGTTTTATTAGAAATCAGTGAGAAATACCTATTCACTTATTTTAGGCTTAATTATTTTTGTATTTAATACTCAGTCTTTAATCACAGCAAGTATGTAACTTAAACTTAATTTTAATAACTTTCAGTTATAATAACATAACAAGTAAACAGAAAATATCTTATCAAAATTTAGGGATACTAGCAGTTCCCTAGTTGTGTGGTTCAGAAGCGTATGAGTTAGGTACTTAGCTGTAGGTAGAAGAATAATGTGGTGTGTGGTTGAATTCCAGTGGTTTATTCAAACACACACACAGTAGATAGTCCAACAGATTAAGAAGCAGCTTACACACACAAAAGTCACTAGCACAAGCAGAAGAAGGAGAAGCGACAGTTCACAGCGTAAAGAAGCACAAAGTAGACAAGAAGATACAAAAAGCAATTAGGCGCGCGTAACAATGTAGGTAGCGAGAAGCAAAGCCGGGCGCGAGCGACGTGCGTTCCGTGTCGGACAGTGATTCTGACTGGCGATGCGCGGGTCGCCTGCGCCTGCGCCGGTTGTGCGCTATACCAATTTATAAGTTTGTTGGCGGGTTGCGCGTCTCCATACGCACCAGTGCCGGGCGGCCAGCTGATACACAGCGATGACGGTACGGTAAGTATTTTGTGATGTGTTAGGCGATGTATGAAAGTATAAGTGTGTGTATAGTGTTTTTATATAGAAATATATTATTTATCTGTTTTTATGTATGTTTATGATTTATGTGTATTTATATTTTGAGTCTTATATGTGTATGTTTATTTGTAATATATATTTGTTTTGTAATTATGTATTATGTAAAGTAAGTATGCCATATGGAGGAATCCCACATCACTCCCCCCCAGAGCCCTGGTTAGGGGCGATAATAGTCGGGGAATCGGACATGACGTCCGGATCGTGTTACTCTTGGCAATGAGCCAAGAAGAGTATTTGGTTTGTTTTCCCTCGGTGAAAGTGGTGTTGGTGGGGTTATCGTATCCTCTGGCGAATTCTCAGGAAGTATAAAAGCTGGCTTCAAACGGTCTTTGGTAACGGTAACTGGTTTTCCCTTTATCAGGAGTTTAAAGACCTTGTCACCTCTCTCCAAGACCTGGTGGGGGCCGGTATACGCCGGTTGGAAAGGAGCGCGCGTAGCGTCATCACGAAGAAAGACGTGGTCTGCGGTAGCTAGCTCTTTAAAGACAAAGACCTTGTGTTTGCTATGGCGAGATGCTGGGGCGGGTTTCAGATTCTCAGCGAAACACCGCAATCGAGCTGCAAAGTCTGAAATATCCGAAGTACATGGAGGGCCTTTGTCGAAGAATTCTCCGGGGAGTCTTAACGGCTCACCGTAAAGTAACTCGGCCGAAGACGTCTTTAAATCCTCCTTAAACGCACTTCGGATTCCCAGGAGAACTAAAGGCAAAATTTCCGACCAATTGTAGTCGGTGTGGCATGTAATAGCTGCCTTAAGTTGCCTGTGAGTGTGCGTTCTATGAGCCCGTTGCAAGATGGGTGATAGGCAGTAGTGCGTTTATGTTGGAATCCGGCGGCTTTTGACAGATATTGAAAAAGTGTAGATTCGAATTGTCGGCCGCGATCTGTAACGATATCAGTTGGGCATCCAAAGCGCGAAATCCAGCCTGAAATTAGTGCCTTGGCTACTGTTTCGGCGGTGATGTCGGGTATTGGGATGACCTCAGGCCACCGGGTGAATCGGTCTATAGCGGTGAGGCAGTATCTGTACCCTTGCGAGATTGGTAGGGGCCCTATTAAGTCTATGTGGACATATTTAAAACGTGCGCGGGGTAAGTCGAAAGTGCCCAACGGAGTAGACACATGTCAACTCACCTTGGCTCGTTGACACGACGAACAGGTCCTGGCCCATTCCCGACAATCCTTCCTGATCCCAGGCCAAACAAATCTGTCAGCTACCAATTTGGCTGTCGCGATTGCACCTGGGTGACTTAGGGAGTGTAGACTTTGGAAAACTTGCTTCCTGAAGTTTTTTGTGACGAATGGCCTGGAGGTCGGTGTGCTGGTATCACAGTACAATGGAATTCGGCTTCCAGGATATTCCATCTTTTTGAGACGAAGAGATGATGAAGTGTCGGATAGGTATTGAGCCAGCTCTGAATCAGTATCTTGGGCTTGGGCGAGATCGGCTAGACAAATTGGAGCGACCAGTTCATCAACCCGAGATAGAGTGTCGGCCACGACATTATTTTTGCCGGAAATATGCCTTATATCGGTCGTAAACTGGGAAATATAATCCAGGTGTCGAAATTGCCTTGGTGAACAGTTATGCTTCCGTTCATGGAAGGCAAAACATATTGGTTTGTGGTCAGTGTAAACTGAAAAATGTCTCGCCTCGAGCATATGCCGGAAGTACTTTATAGCTTCGTAGATTGCGAGAAGCTCACGATCGTATGGTGAGTACTTTTGTTGGGATGGACTAAGTTTGCGAGAGAAATAGGCTAAAGGTTCCCACACCTGGTCCTGCTGTTGCTGCAAGACAGCCCCAATTGCAACGTCTGATGCATCTGTAACCAATGCAAGCTTGGCCCGGCAGTCTGGGTGTGCTAACAGAGCTGCATTGGAGAGGCTTTCCTTGGTCTCCGAGAAAGCCTTCAGAGCATCACCTTCTAGGGTAATAGGTGTGGAGCCTTTTACTGCCCCCGCCAGAAGGGCATTGAGAGGTGCTTGAGTCTGGGCGGCATTCGGCAAGAACCGTCTGTAAAAAATTGCCATGCCCAAAAATCGCCTGAGTGACCTGACATCCTTGGGTGCGGGGAAGTTGTGTATAGCCTGTACCTTCTCATCAAGTGTCTTGGTACCGCTCTCCGAAATCCGATAACCTAAAAAAGTTACCTCGGGAGCCCCAAAGACGCACTTGGAAATATTTATGATCATGCCATACTCCCGCAACCGTGAAAATACCTGGCGTAGGTGGTCTACATGCTGGGACTGGTTCCTGCTGAAAATCAGAAAATCGTCCAAGTAGCAGTAAACGAAGTCCAAGCCGCGCATCATCTCGTCTACAAATCTTTGAAACGTTTGGCCGGCGTTACGCAGACCAAACGTCATAAAGGGAAATTCGAACATACCGAAGGGGGTGGTGATCGCCGTCTTCGGTATGTCCTCCTCGCAGACCGGTATCTGGTTGTAAGCCTTCACGAGGTCTAAGGTGCTGAAGATACTGCAACCTGAGATGTTGTGTGCGAAATCGTGTATGTGTCGTATGGGATACCGGTCTGGGATAGTGCGGGCGTTAAGCTGCCTATAGTCACCGCAAGGGCGCCAGCCGTTATCTTTTTTGGGCGCTAGGTGGAGCGGCGAGGACCATGCGCTCTCAGAAGGTCTAGCCGTACCGTCTGCTATCATAGCGTCAAACTCCTGTTTGGCTATCTTCAGTTTTTCCGGGGCTAAACGTCTAGGGGGACTGGAAACCGGCGGGCCGGGTGTGGTACGAATGTGGTGTTGCGTGTTATGTGGTACCGTACGCTGCGTGCCAGCTGTACGCGTGATTTCAGGAAACTCACGTGCTAAGAGAAGATGATACGGCGAATCACCTGTCAGAACCTTAACGGAAAGAATATTATTAGTGTTTTTGGCTAGTGAAGCTGGAGTAGACAATGTAGTAATATTATCTATTAACTTTTTATTCTTACAATCTACGACAAGGTTATAGTGACACAAGAAATCTACGCCTATAATTGGCTTGGTTACATCCGCTACCACAAATGTCCATGGGTAATTACGTCGAAGTGCCAGGTCCAGGTTGAGGTGCGCATAACCATAGGTGTCAATGGTCGTCCCGTTGGCTGCGGTGAGCTTGTATCCTGTTGTTTGTCTACGCTCGTGCAGCTGAGACCGCGGGAAAACGCAGAGGTCGCTGCCAGTGTCGACCAAAAATTGTGTTTTCGTAGAGCGGTCCGTCACAAAGAGGCGACCTGGAGAGGTGAGGCAGTCCTCTGTCGCCATTACAGACTGCCTGCGTCGTTTCCCGCCTTGTAATCGCACGGCTTTTGGCACTTGTTCGCCTTTGAACCGTATTTCCAATGGTACCAACAAAGCGGGTACCGGCTGTAATTGGATGACGATCGTGATCTGTTCCTTGAAGATGGTTGGCGTTGTTGTTGTCTAGACCGGTCATAGGGGCGCGAACCCCTTGTGTGCTGGTCAAGTTTAGTTTCCAAGCGTTCCACCATCTTGCGTAGTTCGGCGATTTCGCTAGTCTGGGTATTGCTGCTCGGTCCCGCTGCAGAAGTAGAGGTAGCCGCTACATTACATCCAGGTCCCGTTATTTCCTGGATACGGTCCGCAAGGTCTGCCAGTTGCTCCAAGGAGTGGGTAGGCTGCGTCGTTAACACCGTCTGGATATGCTTAGGCAGGCGGTTTGTCCATATTGTTCTTATGAATTCTTGTGGCACGTTTGGGCCTGCCAGATCCTGCAGATGTCGTAGGAACTGTGACGCCGTCCGATCTCCAAGTTCCTCGTAAGTCAAAAGTTGTTTGACTTTTTTTTCATGTGAGGCTGTAAGTCGTTTAATTAGCTTAGATTTAATTTTTTCGTAGCGGTTCTTGATAGGTGGGTTGACAATAATATCTTTGACTGCTTTGGCATGATGTATATCCAAGTTGATAATGACGTTGTTGAATTTAATAAAATCGTCTGTTATGCCAAAGTTATTGAACTGCCCTTCTAACAGAGCGAACCATATTTCTGGGTCATCTGGACTAAACGCCGGAACCTTCAGGTTTAACTTTAGAAAGTCGCCCGACATTTTCTCGGATGCGTTAGTGGGAACGCGAACATCTTTTTTGCGCTCAGTGACACCACCTCTGCCTATCTGTGTATCGTCGGTATGTGCCGAATCGCTGTCGCTCATCGTGTTAAATGAGGGGTCACCAGTTTAGGGATACTAGCTGTTCCCTAGTTGTGTGGTTCAGAAGCGTATGAGTTAGGTACTTAGCTGTAGGTAGGAGAATAATGTGGCAGTTGAATTCCAGTGGTTTATTCAAACACACACACAGTAGATAGTCCAACAGATTAAGAAGCAGCTTACACACACAAAAGTCACTAGCACAAGCAGAAGAAGGAGAAGCGACAGTTCACAGCGTAAAGAAGCACAAAGTAGACAAGAAGATACAAAAAGCAATTAGGCGCGCGTAACAATGTAGGTAGCGAGAAGCAAAGCCGGGCGCGAGCGACGTGCGTTCCGTGTCGGACAGTGATTCTGACTGGCGATGCGCGGGTCGCCTGCGCCTGCGCCGGTTGTGCGCTATACCAATTTATAAGTTTGTTGGCAGGTTGCGCGTCTCCATACGCACCAGTGCCGGGCGGCCAGCTGATACACAGCGATGACGGTACGGTAAGTATTTTGTGATGTGTTAGGCGATGTATGAAAGTATAAGTGTGTGTATAGTATTTTTATATAGAAATATATTATTTATCTGTTTTTATGTATGTTTATGATTTATGTGTATTTATATTTTGAGTCTTATATGTGTATGTTTATTTGTAATATATATTTGTTTTGTAATTATGTATTATGTAAAGTAAGTATGCCATATGGAGGAATCCCACAAAAATATAATTAAAAAGTTCTATTAATCAATTACTAGAGGCCACAATCACAGCAATATTACTCGTGATACCCGTACTCACGAGGTTAAACATGGTAACTTAAAAATGAACCTATTCTCTAATAAACAAAATAGTGTTGTGATTTTTAATTAATTTGCACGACGTAGTGACGTAATGAACAATAATTACAGAGTTTTGTTTCTGATTTTTTAACAAATAAGTATCTGATTTGACTTTTATCATAAATCGGTAAAATGTAGTCTTTGGTTCCGGTGAATTTTAAAATCGTTCATTCATTCATTTGTCACGACGTAATGCAAGTCCTTATAAACGCTGGACAGATCAAAAGTCAGTTAGTTGGCTCAGAGCTGGCAAGGAGTCAACTTAGAAATAAGTACGCTGTAATGCTGAAAGTGATTTGTGTTTAAATTTGAATAAACTGTGTAGTTGATACTACTGAGTGTTTGATTGTTTAATATATCAGAAGTGACAAACCTAAGGCGCCCATAACATGTCGGACAAAGACCGTAAGTATATTTTAGTAACTATTATGCTTTATAAAATAAAATAGGTTTCAAATCCAGGGCCTGTTACTCCTTTAAAAACAATATAAACTAAAAGCTTAGTAAAAAATAAAATATAACGCTGTTCCGATAGTTCTTGTTTTAAAGTTGTGCGTGCTCCTACGCGCTTGGCCAGGGCTACACCCTGGTAGTGGTACGGACGCATTATTTTGAAACATCATGAGAATCAAGCGTGTGGAAGACACTGGATGTCTTAAATTCTGAACTTGAGCGCATGTTACCTGGATGCTTAGTGCGCACTTGGCCAGGGCTACTCCCTGGCAGTGTTCCTAAATGTACCTAGAGGGTGGCGTGCGTTTTGGTATAATGCTCATGCACTTGGTCAGAGCTACTGTCTGGTAGTGCTACTAATCGATATGAACAAACACGCGCGGTTCACATAGCAATAACAAGCTGAAAAATAAGTTTAATGTGTATTTAAACGCCTCAAGGGTTAAAACACGCAGTTATGTAGGTACAGAATAGATGAGAAATGATTTAACGTTACTAATAATAGTTATTTGTAATTACAAAGGATTTTATAAGTTGAAGTAACGGACGCTTGATTCCTGCTATCTATTGTAACGTTGCACATACATTTTTATACAATTTTTCATATTTATACACTTTAAAATATTCTTAACTATTTTTTCACTAACAAATAAAACTAAAGCTATTTAAGACTAACCTACAATTAAATTAAACATAACTTTATCCTAAATTTGTCTTAATAATTGACTTAATCATATTATAGTAAAACGATCAACCGTTTTATTATTTCACGGGTTACTGCGCGGGACCCTAACACACGCGCGGAATTTCTATTGTTCTCTCGAACATTCGAGACGGGCAACGGCGGCGGAGATGCGCCGCGCTTGTATGAGCATTCGCCGTACAGCTCGTGTTCTGTGCGCTTAACATATTGAGTCCTTCGGCGGACGTTATCCGGGATCCAGATTAGGAGTCAGAGATTTGGAATCAGGAAACGGGACTTCGGACACGGAGGATTGCACCAGCACAGTCTACGGCTAGCCACTTGCCACCTTCGGCCTACACACCTCAGGGAAGTTCGGATCTGCGGAAGTAGCTATCAGTCGGGCCCTTGTAAACCTACATTGATACCCCAATAAATTTTGTGTGTACGTTGTGGGTTTTCTTTACAACGCCTTAAATAGGTAGGTACCCACACGTAAAACGTAACACTGGCGCCGACGTGGTATTTATGGGCTGATAGTTCGCTTCCGTAGTGAGTAGTTGTGTGTTGTGTGCTTTTTTGTGTACTGTCCTGTTTTTGTGTTATTTTTTTTTAGCAGCTAGTGCTTGTAGCTAGTGCTAGCGCTTGTAGTTGCTTTATTTAGTTACCTTGAAAAAATATTTGTCATCATCATCATCATAATTTTCACCTTAGCTTCATTTATTGTAACAGTCGGAGTCTTTTCCATTTTTTTTTTTTCATCAGCTTTCTTTGTAAAACACTGTATCATCATTTTTCCTATTAGGACTTTAGCGTTTCATCAAATTTTTAACATAAGACTTACTTAAAAAATATATTACCAACCTACCCACATATTTTTTTATCTCGGGTTCCGTACATATTTGAAAATATTTTAACAATGTCGTTTCCCATAAAATTCTTATCGTTGCAAAAGGCAGAGTTAGAATACGAGGTTCTTATAAGGGGATCAACTCCCGCGTCTACAGTACTAGATTTAAGGAAACAAATATCAAAATTAGGCATTACCTTTCCCTCTGAAGATATTTTAGAAAGCCCGTTAGATCCCTCAGAGGACTTGAAGGGTGTTAGTGACGTACTGAGCAAAATTAATATAAACTTAAAATCCGGTTTAGACCAGAACGTTCTAGCGCGCACCCAGAATATGTTAAATCACCTCTATCACCGCATGAACCGTATCATCCGAGATGATGCAACGGAAGAATTGTATGCGTCTTGCGTTTCGTTATTTCGGAACTACCTGGACGAGTTTAAGCAGGTTGAGAATAAAAGCGTTAACCCTTTAGCTGCCTCTGTCCTGGTCGAAAGCGTACCTTCGTCGTTGCCCTTAAACATAGCAGTGACTTGCGATCGAGGTATTTCCGGAGACTTAGGAAAGCTAAAATACGACGGTAAAAGCTGCGTTAGGTCGTTTATTGAGCGGGTGTCAGAGTTTTGCGAGGCCAGGGGTATTGCAGGCCAAAAAGTATTATCTTACGCTACTGAGATGTTTGTCGGTGATGCTTTACACTGGTATAGGAATATTAGGGACCAAGTAAAGGATTGGAGCGAGCTTGTCGTTTTGCTTAAGCAAGATTTTGATCAGGCGGATTATGATTACAGGTTATTAGCTGAAATTCGAGCCAGGACACAAGGTGAATGTGAAAACATTACCATTTACTTGTCCGTTATGTCAGGGTTGTTTTCGCGTTTGACTAAGGCTCCTTCCGAAGACGAGAAACTCGAGATACTGCTCCATAACATACGTCCATGTTATGCTAATACCTTGGCATCCGTAACGGAGATAAAAACTATAGATAGTTTAAAAACTTTATGTCGAAATTTCGAGAATATTCAAGCTCGACTTTCTAATTTTCGAGAACCATCAGGACCTACCTCAGCCACCTTAGCACCCGAGTTTGCATATATTGGCAATTCAAATAAAAAACTTAATTTTAACAAAAATCAATATAATAGTCAATTGAAACAGAATTACAGTCATAATACTTCTGGGTTCACTAATACTAACAAAACTAATAACTATCGTAATGATTTTAACGGACATAATACATATATTAACAAACAAAATACTGGTCAAAATTATGTACATGCAATTGATGCCCTTAGGGAACGTTATTGTCCAAGGTGTCGTGATAACACTCATAATTTACGACAGTGTACCGCGAACAAGGGCGAGATATTTTGTTTCGTTTGTGGTCGTAAAGATGTCAAAACTCCTCAATGTCCAGATTGTAATAAAGACAAACCATCTCATTCAAAAAACTAGTTAGTTTTAATTGTGGTAGTTCACTCGTAAGCCGATTTGATAAAGTTGATTGGGACAGTTGGCTTAAATCTATAAAATTATTTTTTAGTTCTTACAAAACGGCCACAATTCATGGTAAACCTATTAATGATACTCGACCTTATGTCACTATTAAAATTGATAATATTTCCTTTACTGGCCTACTTGACTCCGGTTCTGCAGTCACTATCTTAGGCAATAATTCACATCTTTTTTTAGAATCCAATGGTTTTAAAATGATTGCTGATAATTTCATAACAGTAACCGCTGCAGGTGGTCAGAAAATACAAAGCATAGGTTATATTGATATGCCTGTACATTTTGAGAATCAATTCCACATTATTAAGGGCATTGTCGTACCTCATGTTGAAACCAACCTTATTCTTGGTATTGACTTTTGGCGAAAGTTTAAAATTTGTCCGAAGTATTTGGGCAGTATTTCGTTGACTGCCACCACTAGCGATGTTAACCTTCAGTCCGTTCCACTAATATACGGTTATGGCGAACTTAAAGATTCCGAAAAAGTTATCGCAGACAACATTATAGAACAGTTTAGTGATATATCTTTTGAGCGCAAAGGTCTTGGTCAAACTAAATTAATTACACACCGCATTAATACCGGTGATGTAGCACCAATTCGACAAAGATATTATCGCATGTCCCCCGAAAAACAACGCATACTCGTTGAACAAGTGGATGAAATGTTGGCTCTCGACGTAATCGAGCCTTGTGAAAGCGCCTGGTCTTCG
Organism: Anania fuscalis; assembly: GCA_950371115.1. Classification (NCBI taxonomy): domain Eukaryota; kingdom Metazoa; phylum Arthropoda; class Insecta; order Lepidoptera; family Crambidae; genus Anania; species Anania fuscalis. The sequence goes on along the minus strand of OX493326.1, from coordinate 21,727,743 downwards.
CCTGTACTTTTAGTTACAAAGAAGAATGGACAACCTAGATTTTGCCTTGATAGTCGTAAATTGAACTCGGTAACCAAAAAGGATGCTTACAATTTGCCCTATATATCCGAAATCCTCGATAATCTTCGGGATGCTCGTTATCTCAGTAGTATCGACCTTTCCAAATCATTTTGGCAAATAGATATTGCGCCTGAAGACCGGGATAAGACCGCTTTTTACGTTCCAGGTCGAGGAACACTTAGATTTAAGAGAACTGCATTAGGCTTAACCAATGCTCCCGCTACTCAACAGCGTTTGGTGGATCTTTTGTTTGGTGAGTTTGGTACAAGCGTGTTTGCGTTTCTCGACGATATTATTATAGTAAATAATGACTATAAAAGTCACGTGACCCTTTTATTACGCGTGTTAGAAAAACTGAAACAGGCAAATCTTACCGTCAACTTGGAGAAGTGTCAGTTCTTTCGAAGTCAGCTCAAATATCTTGGCTATGTGGTCGACAGCCGTGGATTACGAACAGACCCCGAGAAAGTAGCAGCGATCTTAAGTTATCCAACACCTACCTGCCAAAAGGATGTTAAACGTTTCCTCGGGACAGCCACATGGTATCGTCGTTTTGTTCCCAACTTTAGTACGATCGCTGGCCCCTTGAATCGGTTGACTTCTAACAAGAAAGGCGCTCCCCCATTTAAATGGACTCAGGAGGCTGACGGGGCATTTCAGAAACTCAAAGAGTGTTTGGTTTCTGCACCCGTACTCACATGTCCTGACTATAACCAACCATTTGAAGTGCATACAGATGCTAGCAACTATGGCGTTGGTGCAATGCTTACTCAGACGAGAGAGGGTAAGGAGCACCCCATAGCATACATGAGCAGATCATTGTCATCGGCAGAAAAGAACTACAGTGTCACAGAGCGTGAAACTCTAGCCGTTATCACTGCACTAGAGCATTGGCGGTGTTACTTAGAAAATGGTAGGACATTTACTGTACACAGATCACAGTGCGCTTAAATGGTTTCTTTCCTTAAGTAATCCCACTGGACGGCTTGCTCGTTGGGGTATTCGTTTATCATCTTTTGATTTTACCCTTAAGCACCGTCGTGGCGTGGATAATGTGATTCCTGATGCTTTGTCCAGAGCTGTTCCCGTTAATGCGATTTTTGCTACCGATTTAAAGGACATTAAAGACGTGTGGTATAATACTATCTTTGACGGTTGTTCGAATAATCCACAAAAATATCCAAATTTTTTAGTTGATAAAGGTATTTTATACCGTTTATCTAAAGATAAAAATAGTTTAAATAAAGAATTTTCTTGGAAGATTGTAGTCCCCAACGAGTTACGCGAAAAAATATTGCTGGAGAACCATTCTGACCCAACTGCTGCTCATCTAGGCGTTTTTAAAACATACCATCGTCTCTCGTTGCGTTATTTCTGGCCTGGCATGCATAAAGATGTTGTTAAATTTGTTACTTCATGCCAGAAATGTCAAGAGTATAAAATTCAGAACCACCAAACGTTGGGAGTAATGGGTCGTCCCAAGCAATGTTTTCGCCCTTTCCAAATGATTTCCATAGACCTTATGGGCCCTTTGCCTATAAGTCGTAAGTTAAATAATTATATTTTGGTTGTAACTTGTTGTTTTTCCAAATTTTGTCTTATTTTTCCAATAAAAAGGGCCACTTCAGATATAATCATAAAACATTTAGAAGAATCGGTGTTTCTCGTTCACGGGATCCCTCAAACAATATTTTTGGACAACGGTTCTCAATTCATCAGTCATGATACTGTTTCATTTTTTAATAAATATAACATACCTAACATTTATTATACACCAAAATATACTCCACAAATCAATACCGTCGAACGATACAACAGAACCATTATCACCTGTCTGTCTACCTATGTCAATAACGACCATAGAACTTGGGACGTCTGTATACCTAAAGTTCAATTCGCCATAAACAGTGCTGTTAATGAGGCTACTGGGTTTACCCCCTCATTTTTAGTATATGGTAGAGAGCTCGTCCCTTGTGGCACTCATTATACAGATAATGACATGGGCGATGAGATATTGTTTTTGCCAAGAGATATTTATGCGGAGAACCTGGGATGTCTTTCTGTAATTTTTAACGATGTACAGGCGAAACTATGGCATGCCCATACAAAAAATACGGCACACTACAATTTGCGTCGCAAACCTGCCGAATTTATTGTAGGTGATACAGTCATGAAACGTGCTTACGTCTTAAGTGATAAGGATAAAAGATTTAGCAAAAAGTTGGCACCTAAGTTTATTAAATGTCGTGTAACAGCCAAAAAGTCGCCACTCGTTTATGTCTTAGAAGACATGTCAGGCAAAGATTTAGGTACATGGCATATCAAGGATATAAAATTAGTAAATTGTTATAATAAAACCTAAATAAAATTAAAACTACCTATTAAATAGTATATTTAATTAATTTAAGTAGATGTTGTTTATTTTTATTTTAAAAAAAACACCCTTGAACATAGTTTGCATAAGTTACTAATTTAAATTTTATTGGTACCCTTAAGTTTTGTATGGATGCGTCAATATTCACATAATGATGTCTATTGTTTGTTTTTTTTTAATGCGTGAAGTATGAAAGGTAATTGTAAAAGTAAATAATAAGTTAGGAAGAATGCAAACGTAACATATGTATATAAAGTGCGGATTTTCTCCTGAGGAATAAAATCCTTGGTGACCCGGGGGGGTAATGTAACGTTGCACATACATTTTTATACAATTTTTCATATTTATACACTTTAAAATATTCTTAACTATTGTTTCACTAACAAATAAAACTAAACCTATTTAAGACTAACCTACAATTAAATTAAACATAACTTTATCCTAAATTTGTCTTAATAATTGACTTAATCATATTATAGTAAAACGATCAACCGTTTTATTATTTCACGGGTTACTGCGCGGGACCCTAACACACGCGCGGAATTTCTATTGTTCTCTCGAACATTCGAGACGGGCAACGGCGGCGGAGATGCGCCGCGCTTGTATGAGCATTCGCCGTACAGCTCGCGTTCTGTGCGCTTAACATATTGAGTCCTTCGGCGGACGTTATCCGGGATCCAGATTAGGAGTCAGAGATTTGGAATCAGGAAACGGGACTTCGGACACGGAGGATTGCACCAGCACAGTCTACGGCTAGCCACTTGCCACCTTCGGCCTACACACCTCAGGGAAGTTCGGATCTGCGGAAGTAGCTATCAGTCGGGCCCTTGTAAACCTACATTGATAACCCAATAAATTTTGTGTGTACGTTGTGGGTTTTCTTTACAACGCCTTAAATAGGTAGGTACACGTAAAACGTAACACTATAGAGCTTACATATGAGATGATGTGATGATAGTTAATAACTACTGGAACCATGTAGATATGTGTAAAGAAATACAAATCAAAAACTTTACTTTTTACTTAATAATTGGATTTTATTTGCAAACTGACAGAGTTTTAGCTTGACAAGTGATCGGTACAAAATGATTGACTAAAATGAGCTTGCATGGCGTTATAAAGGCTTGCCCCCACCGACGTCCGCTGCCCAGCTGACTCGGTGGGGACGGCTCGGCGGGAACGTTCCTGATTGGCTGGCGGCATGGCAAGCTTTACAGGCTTGGCTTTGGCGGGAACGTTCCTGATTGGCTGGCATGGCTAGGCTAGCTGCGATTGGCTGCTGCGTTTCGTTACACTCGGCCATCCTGCAACAATTGCTCCCGCAATGTGCGAGAAAACAAACAAAAAGTTACTAGCTTGTCAAATAATCAGATGATCAGTCAAATAGTTGCTAGTCCGAATTTCTGGCACCGTCAGATACAGGAACAACTTATTTATGGATTTAAGAAATTAACCGCTTTACTATATACTCCAAAATCTATCTGTCTATGCCCAGAATATTAGTTATTATACTTGGACCAGAGAAGACTGCCTCCAACTTTAATATATTGCTGGCTAACAGGCTCGGCGGGGAGACTTGGCGGGAATGCTCGGCAGCTTAACCTTGGCTAGTCGTTTTTGTTCGAAGCTAACAACTAAGTCCTGAATAGATAGCCGCTGTCTAACAATAACTTAATGATACCTCTTTTTTTAAATAAGGAGGATATTACGGCCATACAATGAAGAGTATCTAGGTTATGTCCATCATGCAACATTCACAGCTAGCCTCTATCCACAGAACTATTACACGTTTAAATTAATCTACTGCATTTACCATGCAAGGTTAAAATATAATTTCGAGTTAGGCATCATGATAACATTGTGCTAAATCAAAACTGGTAAAGTACCTTTTTGAGGGAAAGCATAAATCCACCCCGTTGATAACCCCTACTTCCAAGAATTAGGGGATTATGACTTTAAATCTTACTGTTTTATTCTCTAACTGCGACAGGAGTTAAGATTGACGCTAAACGGGCTGGTTTGCGTTAATTTATGTTTATTCGCGATAAATTGTTGCAATTCTTGCATTTTACTTGCAATCAATCGCTTTAAGAGCACTTAGCTCAAATTAGTTATAAAATTAACATTATGACGGCATTTTCCATTTATTAAAAATATTAAGTATGGCACACTTACGAATATTGCTATGACCTTAAGCTAGGCAGTAAAAGCACTTATGTTTAAAAAGAGATTTATTGGTAATAGCTTGACAATTTCGTCTGGAACCGAACAGATTTGTATGCAAAACAATAAAACTTACGTTTCTCGTATGCATGAGCTAACAAGGAATGAACTAGGGTTTAAAATAGCAATAGCTAACAAAATATGAACGGCTGGCAAAATGACTATAGCCGGCAAAATGACAATAGCTAGTAAAATGGTACTGGCTTGCAAAAACGGTAATGGCTAGCAAATGTAAGCTAATGGCTTATCGACTGACCTTTGTCATCTGGCAGTGGTGGTGCTTTGCAGACATCGGTTAAAAGCTTCTCGCCCAGCTGCCAGACAATTTTGATAACCTCCATGTAGTGACCAGCAGTGAATGGACGATGCCTTGTAGCTTGAAGTTGCCATTATTGTTCTCAGTAGCACGTTGTCCTTGACCTATGACAGACCTATGACAAACACTATTTTAAGCACTAGTAACGAAAAGAGCTGATAAAGCTGTATTGCAAGGCGAGTAAAATAAATTAGCGATAAGGACTATGCAATTCTTCACAATGTAGGCATAGACACCTGGCTACCATACCTTCCAGCGACTGCTGGCATAGGCATAGGTTTAGCATACCACACAGGTTTTCCATACTGTAGATATAGCCACAGAGTTAGCGTACCTCCTAGTGAATGCCAGCGTAGGCACATTTTAGCATACTACATACATTTTAAATATTAGTCCGCTGAGAAATAAATGAAGTAAATATCACCAAGCTGAATGAAGGCGGAGCACCCCACAAGCATACTGCAGCTGCACCGTGAGCGCACCACGCCCGATGCTGTCACCACCACAGACGCGCACTAGCTGCGCTGCGCCAGCTCCGCACCACAACACAGAGCTAGATGCGCGCCGAGAGCGCTGCACAAGCGCACCATGAACACTGCGCCTGCTGCACTCCGTGATCGCTGCGTCAACAGGCATGGATACCCCAACCCAAGAGTACCTCATCGGATAATCTTGTGTGTATACGATTGAGTGCGTAAAACACACAAAGCACGAACTCAAGGCAGCACATGAAACAGAAACAAATTAACAAGCTCGGCCGCCTGATACGAAATACTAAGTAGGACTTTCAGTTTGAAACATCTGGAGGTACCTATAGAGGTAGATACTTACACATTCTAGGAAAGTAATAAATGGTAGATAATTAACTAGTGGTTTTTATTTCCTCAATCGCAATCTCAACAGGAACAGGAATTCCAATTTTAAGTTCTACGTTTTACTTACGTTATGTATTCTGGCAAATAAACAACTGAACAGTAAATTCAAACTTTGTTGCAACTTGCAACTAAATAATAATATGTGACGGAAACGGAAGCGGTTTAAAGAGACGGCGCTAGATGGCGCTAGTGAAACGTGCACCGGACGTCATCGAGTCGCCCCACTGCTCCCCACCAGTGCTACGGTCGGAGTTGGCTTTATAAGCGGCTGTTGCCTCAGTCCGGCACGCATTCACTTCGGTTGCGTCTCGGTGCACGGATCACTGTCTCGGTGAACTAGCACTGTCCCCTCTCTGCCACTCTGCCAGATACCTATGCTAGGTGTATAGGTTGTTTGATTGTCGGCATAATTATAATTTAATTAATTAATAATTAATATTGTAACGACATTTAATTAATAAAACTCTAGAATTGGAATCCTGACTGTGTTTTACTTCTGATGTCTGACCCTTCTCCGACATATGTAAGAGGTACCAAACAAGAATTAATATCTAAACCACTAAACTAAAAACTGTCGTTTTCGATTGTTTCAAAGTAGTAAATTAATTATTATAACCATGGCTAAGGCGGAGTTGGTTTTAGTTTTAAATAACCTTTATCCAAGGACTACATGGTGTAGACAGTCAGATGTGGCCATGCTACACCTCAAAAGTTATTAATTAAGCAATTAAATTATTTTTGTTAAAACTTTGCGGGTAGGTATTTTTAATCTAATCCTTCAAAAGATTTGACCTAGCGCGTCGTATAGCTTAACGTATGCACTTCGCCCATCAGACAGCATCTATGCATCTTATAAGCACTATTTTAACTAAAATTACAGTCACTTTTGAACAACACCAAAATCGAATCAAACTGTTTAGGTAAAAGTGCATAAGCATCTCCGCTACCATTATGGCAGGCTGGCAGCAGTTATAGTAGGTAGCTCACGCCAACCAGTTATAATTCGCAAAAAGGATGAACTAGTTTTAGGGATTGTCTAAATCGTGGGACATTTATGCCTCCGAAAAGTACACCAGCTACATTAATCGTCAAAAGCATACATGGGCATTTAGAATGTTTAAAAAAATACTTTACTATCACCAGAAAGCCACTTCCGCATAAAGCCTGAGCTCAGTAACTCGAAATAATTTCCCGTCCACAGACAATTAATTATCAATTAGCTAGTTTCAAACTAAGCATAGCTTGTACTATGGCAACTAGATAACGAATTAACATACTTAAATACTGTAAATTTTTGTTTTTAGCAATTCCATGCAAGGTTTTATTAAAGATAAATAATAACACTTGAAAAAAATCATCGACCTCAGGTGGGACTCGAACCCACGTCCCATCGCATGCAAAGCACTCGCCCGGCATGCGATGGGACGTGGGTTCGAGTCCCACCTGAGGTCGATGATTTTTTTCAAGTGTTATTATTTATCTTTAATACTTAAATACATTTATAAACATCCATGACTTGGGTACAAACGATCGGGGTCATCACACTATTATTTGCGGGATTCGAACCCGCAACCACCAGGCTTTGCAGTCCGGAGCGCAAACCACTACACCAGACGGTCGTCTAATTGTATCAAAAGTAGTAAATAAATCAAAAGTAGTATCACTTACTGATTTTAGCAATAAAATAACTCCGGCTTTGACGATACCTCTGTACTTGCAAATACCTCATTGCCGACGATTGTCCCTCGAGCAGTGTAGGACGCCTCCGCAGCTCCGTCCCGAGTGCGAATGCCCGCGGTGCGCCGCGGCGTACGCGACTGCGGCGAGTGCTTCTGCTTACAATGCGGCATTGACGCCGCTCTAAGGACCGATTGCGTTTCTTACCGCATTTGACCGTTTATTACTAAGACTCGCGAAAAACTTACTACTACCCGTACTTTACACGTAAAGTTTAAACTAAACAATTGTAACCAAGAAATCTAAACAGTGGGAGTGAAAGTAATCCAACTTCTGATTTGTAAAGAAAAACAAATCAAAAACTTTACTTTTTACTTAATAATTGGATTTTATTTGCAAGTGATCGGTACAAAATGATTGACTAAAATGAGCTTGCATGGCGTTATAAAGGCTTGCCCCCACCGACGTCCGCTGCCCAGCTAACTCGGTGGGGACGGCTCGGCGGGAACGTTCCTGATTGGCTGGCGGCATGGCAAGCTTTACAGGCTTGGCTTTGGCGGGAACGTTCCTGATTGGCTGGCATGGCTAGGCTAGCTGCGATTGGCTGTTGCGTTTTGTTACATATGCTTAAATCTATCGAGCTTTTAAGTAAGCTTGAATATCATGTTGCGATATAGTTGAACATTACAATTTACAAGCCATGTAGGTGTGCTTTAATTTTTGGTCGCGTAAGTGAGCCCGACTGGTACAGATAATTACTACAAGCCATGTAGATGTGCTTCCATTATTGATCCATGTAGGTGAGCTCGACTTTGATATAGATAATCACCGCAAGCCATGTAGGTGTGCTTTCATTCTTTAGTCATGTAGGTGAGCTTGATTTTGATAAAAATAAGCCATGTAGGTGTGCTTTCATTCTTAAGCCATGTAGGTGAGCTTGATTTGATAAAAATAATGACTGAAAGCCATGTAGGTGTGCTTGCATTATTGAGGCCATGTAGGTGAGCCTAACTTTGATACAGGTTATTACTACAAGCCATGTAGGTGTGTTTTCATTCCTAAGCCATGTAGGTAAGCTTGATTTAGATATAAATAATGACTAAAAGCCATGTAGGTGTGCTTGCATTATTATAATAACTGAAAGTCATATATGTTTGCGATTTCATTGTTGAGCCATATAGGAGAGCTTAACATGGGTGGTGTGTTGTAGTTACTAGAGCCAAGTCGGTGCGCTTGAGTAATTACTAATATTTATGATTTGTTGAAGTTGCAAAGGCAACAATGAATACCATTGTAATAATATTATAACAATAATATATTAAGTCATGTAGATGTCTTCCTCTAAAAGTATTAGTCACCTAGTTACAAAAGCTAGTTCTAGTAAATCTTACAGCATTCTTTAAAATAATAGTTACAGCATAAATAAATAAGACAACTACACGAAATACAATGCATTTTATTTAATATTGTGTGCAAATACAAAAGTTATCATAATTTAATGTTGTTTATTAGGCTCGAGTCAACATAGACGACGACGCAAGCGATCAACTTCGTCAGAATCCGAAGATGAGACTCCACGTCGAAGATCCCGACGTGAGGATAGCAGAGTCAACACAGAGGAGCTGATGAAGATTATCGCGTCATCCTTACAAGGTGGTCCAAGTAAGAATGCATCTTCTTCTAATGTTGTTCCTGAGTTTGACCCAAACAATAAGTCTCAAAATGTAGAACGGTGGTTAAGGAAGGTAAACGAGTGTGCTGCCATCTACTCATGGGACGAGAAACAAATTATCCATTACTCCCTTCAGAAATTAGCAGGTTTAGCTAAAAAGTGGTATGAATCTCTAGCCACCATTAACTATTCATGGGTTGAGTGGCAAGCTAAATTGGTTAAAGCATTTCCAAGTAACGAGAACTATGGTAAACTTCTCGAAGAAATGTTAGGAAGAAGATCTAGGTCGGATGAAAATTTGAGGGATTACTTCTATGATAAATTGTCATTGTTAAGTCGTTGTGAGATCGAAGGTGCTAAGGCCGTTGATAGCATAATTTATGGCATAGCAGATGTGTCTATTAGGAATGGGGCTCAAGCTCTTAAATGTAAAGAACCAGAAGATTTGCTAAATTATTTGGCCTCTCAACAAACCAGAGAACAGCCACGTACGCATAATAGTAACAGTTACTTTAACAGAAAAGATTCGCGTAATAATAATAACTTAAACAGAAATTCGCAGACAAGCACTAATTTTGATTTAACTTGTTTTAACTGTCAGGAAAAGGGGCATTCTTACATGAATTGTCGTAAACCTTTGGTAAAGTGCGTCAAGTGCGGAAGAGTAGGTCATAATAATGATAGTTGTAATAGGAAACCGTTAAACTCTTATGACCCAAGAAACCAAAGTAATCAGGGTGCAGATAGAAAAATTCTTAGGATCAATGTAAGAGCGGACAATGCGGCAATTTCAGATAATAGCATGATCGATAATCAATTTAATAAATCAAACCATGAGATACTTTCAAAACCAATTCCTGAAACTAATAAGAAATTAAAGGAAGTTTTACTTAATGGCTGCACAGTACAAGCTTACGTTGATTTTGGGAGCGACTGTAGTTTGATTAAATGCTCGGAGGCGAGAAAACTATGCGTGAAGGAATTAGGTAGTAATTTGCCTGTTATCAAAGGTTTTGGAAACTCCGTTACATATCCCAAATTCAAGACAAAACTTCACATTAAAATCGATGACGTAGAAACCGAAATTGAACTCGGTCGATGATGAATATTTGCACGTTCCACTTTTAATAGGACAAAATTTGATGGAATTACCTACGGTTACAGTATTAAAGGATAACGAAAAACTAATTTTCTACAATAGTTCCGCGGATAGTTATTCAGACACGGGCAAAAGTTTGAATTTATACGTAGCAAATGATATTTCGGTTGTAAAAGGTGGTTTAGTAGAGGTTTATACAAAAGAACCGTTTTCAGGTGATGTATATTCAGACGGTAGCATTCGTAATAATCCTAATGAAGAGTACCACTTTCACAGGGGATGTTATAAAATAGAGAACGGTAAAGGAGTTGTTTTTGTAACAGCACTAACTGTAGGCCCAATTAAAGATAAAGATAAAGATAATTTATTTGCTTAAAATATGGTTTACAAGATATTAAAATAGTATAGTTTCTCATATTTTACCAATGTTGTGGCATGCAAACAGTATACATAACTAATTAAAATTATTAATTAAAATAAAATTACAATATTTAAAATGTCAACAAATTAATAATTTTTGTGTCTTACAACCAATAGACACATATTAAATCTAAAATAGGAATTTCTACAGTTATTTATAATTTCACATAATTAATATATTATTTGATAAAAATGTCATTTATTTTATAAAAGTTTTTGTTATGGAGCCATGTTTCTAGTTTTCGTCTGAACAATGTACTAGGTAAATCTTTGATTTCATTTGGAATGGCATTGAATATTTTAATACACATTGCATTACACTGTTTTTGATAGAAAGTCAGTCTTGGGGCACTATTATATACAAGCCTGTTTCGATGTCTTAAGTTCCTATCATTTACGTCCTGCCTTTTTTTAAACAGGTGACTATTTTGTTTTACAAAACTGGCAGCTTCTAGTATGTACATGCAAGGAAGAGGTAGTATTCTTAACTCTTTAAATAGTGGCTTACAAGACTGTCGAGGTGATTTACCACAGATGGCTCTTACACATTTTTTTTGTGTCTTAAATAAAATATTAGAGTCAGTTGAATTTCCCCAAACCAGAAATCCATATCTAAGCAGTGATGCGACGTATCCATGATATGCCGCTAGCGATGTTTGCATGGCAGATGTGCATCGAAGCCTGTTTAGTACAAATACGTAACGATTTAGCTTATCTCGCACACTCTCTACCTGTTTTTTCCAGTTATAATTTTCATCAACTATTATACCCAAAAATTTTGTGTTACTTACTTGCTCAACTTTTATCCCTTCATAGCTAATTTGAAGATCTAATTTAGTTTGTCTGTGTGTGCCAAATTGTATGAATTTTGTCTTATTTAGGTTAACTGTCAAATTATTACTACTAAGCCAATTAATTATTTTCTCAATTGTGTCATTTACGTCAGCTTGATATATTACAGGATTTTTATTCCATGGAATTATTATGGATATGTCATCAGCAAATAAAATACTTCTGTGGGTAATTACGTCAGGAATGTCATTAATATAAAGAAGAAACAACAAAGGCCCCAATACACTTCCTTGTGGAACACCACATGCGTTAGTCATATACTGTGACCTATTATGAACAACCCTCGATTTGTTGTCTATACTTGTGATTTCAACAGCTTGTTTTCTATTTCGAAAATAGGAAGCCAGCCAAGTAAGCGCCAAACCTCTAATACCCAAGTATTCTAGTTTCAGAAGTAATAGTTCGTGGGAAACAAAATCAAAAGCGCGTGTCATGTCAAAAAAAACAACCGTTGTAGGTATTCTTAAGTTAATATTTTCATTTATTTGACTTATAAGATGAAACATTGCTAATGCAGTGGACTTATTATTTTGAAAACCAAACTCATTTTCCCGAGGATTGCATAGATCCTCTCTTCCACTGAGGTTAGCACATCAGCGGAAGGAGGACCTCCTCCTGTCCCTCGCTTGTGCACCTCTTGCTCCCCTACTTTTCGCTTGACGCGATATTTAATATCGCGCCAATACTAAACATGCAATTAAGCAACAAAAAATTGTTAGTGGAAACAAAAACATGAAATGCATTGAAACAAAATGATAAGTAGAAAGAAAATGGTTTGTTTTAGTGGAAACACAAGACAAAATGAAAGAAAAACATAGTGTAAACAAACAAGACCAAAATAACTATTAATTCATAGTGCAAACAAACAAGACCAAAATAACCATGACCCAAGATTACAACTCTGAAATCATCACACACTTACTTCACGCCACTGCCCAGCGGTTTTGCAATGCCCCATCACAGCATTGAGTTTCGCCGCCAACTCCTCCCACTGCTGCCTGATTGCGGCCTTGGCCTGAGGGGTCTCTAAGGACTGGCCTCTAGCCAAGGCCCTATTCTCCTCCATGAAGCTCACGAGGAGCTCTATTTGCAGCAGACTCACCTTTCTTGCCGCAGGCATCTACAAGTAAAAGGAATGTATTTACTAATATGGGTTATCTAATAATAAAATATGAGTTAGTACTAAAGAGAAATACAATGTTTACTTACTTTTGTTTTCCAAAATAAAAGTTTTTAAGTTTTAACACTCTACCCTGTCCAGTCAGCGGTTATGTTATGTCAATAAATATTACGTTCCGTTACCGACAACAGTGTTTAATGATAACTAAATAAAAACACTTTTAATACCATGAAACTAAGTGATTTTTTAATTCAATCAAATAAAGTAAGGATAAATTGTTCTTTAAGTGCCTTTCAACAAACAAAATGTAAAAAGATTTGTTCAAATAACGTGTACTTTGTTTTATGTTCTTGTACTGTGTTCTGAGTAAAACGGACCGGAAGCCGACGCTACTTTATCGTTCACTCCATTCATCGACGCTCGTCAAATCGACGGCAAAATAGTTGCGCGGTACGGATGATTTGACAGCGTCGGCATCGGCATCGTAATCACCCGTCGGCATCGAGTTCAAGTCGGCGCCACTTGCGCGGTAGGCCTACTGATCCTTTTTCAGTATTTCAAATCTCAAGATAAAATTCATCAGCCTTGCTTTCATTGCCTTTTCAAAAATTTTTGACAGCACAGGAACTAATGTGATAGGGCGATAGTTGTCAATAGAGGTTCTTTCACCTTTTTTATATAGAGGTTTGACAATTGAGAGCTTTAACAATTCTGGAAAAATACCTTTTTCTAGCGACAAATTTACTAAAAATGTAAGTGGCAAGGTAAGTTCTTCAATACAAAATTTTATTACCTTGGTACATATGCCATCATAACCGGTTGCGTTTGTGTTATTTAGTGATTGAATTATGGCTCTGATCTCGTTCGGGTGAAATGGTTCCAGAAATATGCTATCTCGAAGACAAGTCCCATTTGTATTTTTTAATGTATCCTTAGTTTTGTTGGTCAATTTTATTAAATAATTGTTAAAGGCATCTGCAATGTGTAATGGATCATTTATTACTTTATCGTTAATTATCAGTTTATCAATAAATTTATTTCCATTTAAGATATTTGTTTCGTTTTTAATAATTTTCCATGTAGCCATACATTTGTTTTTAGCGTTAGCTATTATTTTGTTGTTATGTATTCTCTGTGACAATTTACAGCATTTGCGCAGTACTTTATAATAAGATCTGTATTGCTTTTTATTACTATTTGTCTTTAGTGAGTAGTATTTGTACCTAAGTCTCCTTTTCGTTTTACAGCTTTTTGCTAAGCCCTTTGTAATCCAAGCTGGTTTTTTATACATATTAGATATTTTTATTCTTTTAATAGGAAAACATAAATTGTATAAAGATGTCAAAAGATTATGAAATAAAGAAACCGCTTTATTAAGGTCAGATTCATTATATGTTTCAGAAAAAGATAAACACTTAAGATAATTTTTATATTTTTTGAGATTTTCCTCACTGTAATCCCTAACATCTATAAAATAATGCACTGGAGTTTCTTTTATTCTTTTAATTGGTATGTATAGCATTTGTGCAGTATTGTGGTCAGATAAATATAAATGTTGAAGTTCAGCAAATGCGTCGTCAATATTACTAATCAAATGGTCGATGCAAGTTTTTTGTCTGGTAGGTTCATTTATGTGAATATGTAGATTAAAATTATTTACTATGTCATTGAGATATTTTGTGCTATTTGATGGTTCCAGTGTGTTTATATTTAAGTCTTCAGCTAGTATAATACGAGAATTGGAGTTTTTCATGTATTTGTGTAAAAGATTCTCTAAATTTGATAAAAATATATTAACATTTGAATCAGGAGTCCTATAAAGGCATATTATAATAAAATTGTAGTCAGTCAAACTAACACCACAGCATTCAAACGTCTTATCCTCTGCGAATTTTTTAACATTAGGTAGTGCCTTAAAATTGATCCCCTTTTTAACAAATATACAGACTCCACCTCTGGTTTTCCCATTTTTCCTGCAATATGTGGTAGCAACCTCGTAGCCTATGAGTTTCATACAACACTCACTACCAATATATTGTTTTAAACTTTCATGGTCACTAACATTAGAATAGTTTGTTTGTTGTTAGAATCAGGTCTAAATCACTGGATTGAGTTTCACAACCCTCAGATCATTGCGAAAGAACGCCACTACATACCAAGAATGGTCAGGGAAGCGATGGAAATTACAAAGTACAAAAATTTCAATCGCGAGGATGGGTTTAAATTGTCAAGTGTCTGGAATCCAGTGATTCGTATGTGCAAAAACCGGAAAAAACAACAAACTGTTGTTTCGCGGTCAGATACTGTTAGTGTTGTGTGTCGAGAACAGGTGCGAGAAAATAGTGAGTTTGTAGACAATGGTACCGACGCGTGCAATAAAAGACAGCGACAGAGGGTAGACCGATATGTTTGCCCTTAACAACTTACCCGCAAGATCTTCAGTTACTCCGTGATCATGGCGCTTGCAACAGTGCCGAAATATCGGGAACTCAAAAATAAGGTACATGGTAGCAATCCCGTAACAAACTATTCTAACTCACTACCAATTCTAACAAAAGTTTCAGACAAACATATTACTACTAATTGCTTTTAAAACGACTCTTTGATCGCTAGGGTCAATCCCATTGTTGAAACAAAAACTTTAACGGTAAACTCGCGCGAAAGAGTTGACGAACTGAAACCTCTAGAAAAATCGGAGATCATGGTAGGGCCTAATTTAGAGGAACCTTCTATCGAAAGATTATATCAGTTATTGCAAAAATATAGGTCATGTTTTGCGACTAATCTTACTGAACTAGGATGTACTAAAGAAGCGGAGATGAATATTGGATTGCTTGACAAATCACCCGTTGTCTATAGGCCGTATAGGTTGTCTTTTCATGAACGTGAGCAAGTTAGAGAGATAATAGATGAATTGGTTAAAAATGATATTGTCCAAGAATCAGAGTCAAATTACGCAAGTCCTATATTGATTGTAAAAAAGAAAAACGGCGAGTCCAGACTATGTGTCGACTTTAGGGCTTTAAATAGTAAGACGATCAAAGATAAATATCCATTGCCTCTAATAGACGATCAGTAGGCCTACCGCGCAAGTGGCGTCGACTTGAACTCGATGCCGACGGGTGATTACGATGCCGATGCCGACGCTGTCAAATCATCCGTACCGCGCAACTATTTTGCCGTCGATTTGACGAGCGTCGATGAATGGAGTGAACGATAAAGTAGCGTTGGCTTCCGGTCCGTTTTACTCAGAACACAGTACAAGAACATAAAACAAAGTACACGTTATTTGAACAAATCTTTTTACATTTTGTTTGTTGAAAGGCACTTAAAAACAATTTATCCTTACTTTATTTGATTGAATTAAAAAATCACTTAGTTTCATGGTATTAAAAGTGTTTTTATTTAGTTTTCATTAAACACTGTTGTCGGTAACGGAACGTAATATTTATTGACATAACATAACCGCTGACTGGACAGGGTTAGAGTATAGTGTTAAACTTAAAAACTCTATTTTGGAAAATAAAAGTAAGTAAATGTGCCGGATGACACGTAGCTGGACTTGGTGTGAAGTAGAAGCCAGACGGGTCGGATGCCCCGGAGTAACTCGGTGTGAGGGGCGTGAAATAAAAACGCCTATGTCAGGTCACGGAGTAACAGCCAACCCAATATTCGAATTGTGTGCGGTGAGGTGGCTGTATTTCTCTTCCTAGTGTTCTTCCCAGGGCTCTTCCTATTTTCCTTAGGAGAGGTGATTCTTCTAAGCTGCTGCTCGATCGAATGAGTTGCTCTGATTTCTGCCCGCCTTATATACAGTTATTTTGGCGGGAAAATCCCCACCCACGCAGTCACTGTGTGAGTGAGAGGTCGGTGGGAGCGAGAGGGGAGATGGCATGCGCTTGCTTTTCGCGGTCAAAAGGCAATACCGAAGGGAGAGCCGCATGCCATCTCTTTTTAGAAAGAGAGGGAAATAGAGCGGGCTTAAATTTTGAGTTTAATTGGCAATACCGTAAAGAGAGCCGCGCCCTATTTCCTATTATTTTCTAGTCCTCGTTAACCTATACGAGGGTGTGTGCCTACTTAGGGTGTGTGTCCTAAACCCCCGGCTGTTACTTTATTTATTCAAACTTTCCATCATTTTTACAATAAATTTCACAATAAAGATATAACAAAACATAAAGCGCTTACAAACAATTATAAATCAATTTAACAAAAAATACTATTTTACAATTTGGACGCTGTCCTGTACATTCTCCCGCCGTGAGTCGCAGCGCAGTCGGAGACTCACTCATTTCGTCGAGTGGGCGGCGTCTTTTTCTTCGATTTGCAGGTTGACCAGTTTCTTGGTGGGGCGCCGCAGGATGCCTCCTCGGGTCAGCACGTCCGCAGCTCGCACGACGCCGTCGGGTCCCGGGTACACGGCGGTAACTCGTCCAAGTGGCCAAGTATTTCGTGGCAATGTGTTGTCCACGATCAGTACGATGTCTCCAGTCTTCAATTCTGGGCCGTGGCCGCGCGGCTCCCGCCGGCCATGTCTGCTATTCTCTGGGACGCCCTCCAATGGGTTTTGCCCAGCAGGTCTCTATCTTCGAATTGTCCCATGGCCGGTTCATGTGCAGGCTCCAGCAGCAGGAAGTGATTCGGCGTCAATGTTTCGGGTTCATCAGGGTCGACCGTAACGTGGGTGAGCGGTCGGCTGTTGACGGTGAATTCCACTTCTGCGAGGACCGTGGCCAGGACTTCGTCGCTGGTAGTGCGCCCGTTCATTACTGTCGATAGCGCTGTCTTTACTGTTTTGACTAGTCTCTCCCAAGCACGGCCCATGAATGGCGCGCCTGGCGGTATGAAGCGCCAGGTGATACGGCGTTTGCTGGCTTCAATTTCAGTCGCGCTGTCGATGGCTCTGCGCAGCTCCTTCTCGGCACCGTGTAGGTTGGTCCCGTTGTCTGAGCAGATCTCCTTAGGGCAGCCTCTTCTCGCGATGAATCGCCTCAGCGCCATTACCGCAGAGTCGGTGGTCAGCGTAGCAGCGAGTTCGAGATGAACCGCCCTGGTCGTGAGGCACGTGAAGAGGGCCACATAGCGTTTGTGCGTGGCTCGTCCAACGGTGACTTGTAGCGGCCCGAAGTAATCGACCCCCGTGTAGGAGAAGGGTCGATGATGATGAGCAAGCCTGCAGGGAGGATGGTTCCCCGTAGGCGGTGCCGACGGTGCTGCTCTTCGTATGCGACAGTGAAGGCACTCCTTGATTATCTTCTTTGTGGTGGGCCGAAGTTGCAGGATGTGGAATCTTTGGCGACACTGGTTGATGGTGGCTTCCACTCCCTGGTGATGACCGGTGAGATGGACGTGCGCGATGTACAGGCGCGTGACGTGGTGACGTCCATCCAAGATCGGCGGTCTTCGTTCTACTTCGGGTATTCCTTCTGCAGCGTCGATTCGGGACTTCAGAGTGATCATGCCGTTGTTCAGTTCAATCGCCAGCTTTCTCAGTCGGCTCTGGCGGTTGATGTTATGTCCTCTTCTCATGTTTTCTATGTCTTCTTCAAAGGCGTCTTCTTGGCTCGCCTTGATGATAATCTTCTCGGCTTCAATGGTAAGTTCGGCGGGGATCTTCGAATACTTGTCTTCTTCATGAACCTTTTCATTTTATTTTTATTTTATTTTTATATATTTGGGACAACAACAGCATACATAATTTTACATATCAAACGAAAGATAACTTGAATAGCCAATAAAAGTTGACCACGAAATAATACAAAGTAAAGTAGACAGTAGACATGTGTCGCCGCTGGTAAGCAGAACAGTGCAAATTAACAAATTTATCAGCTATGACTAGCAACCGGTAAAGCCATGATGAGCAGCAAGGGTGAAAACGTACAACTTTTACAAACATATATAAATACACACATAAATACAAATATACACAAACAATGATTGCAAACACACATAGACCTACGTATCCATGCGTATACACAGACACTGCCAGTGCGACATTAGGTATAGATAATAGTAGCCAATTAAATCAACAACTTGAAAAACGATAAAGAAGTTCGATAATGATAACATATTGTATATGAGATTGAGATTGACAAGTGCTGTCGTGAGATCACGTGGTAAATTGTCATCGTTATGATAGATAACAGGTAATGACGAACCTCGACCTTGCTTCACTAGAATAATGATAGATACAATTAGATGAAATAATGATAGAATGCACGCGTCAAATCAATTACTAAGAGTGCTTATAGTGTGCGGTATCACTGAACTAACACAGAACTATTCGTTTACAAGCAGCCTCCGAACATCCTGCCTAAAGCTACGCTTTGTTCCATTAAAGATGTCAACATCACTAAAGGCTTTTGTATAGGTTCTGACAAGTCGCGATATAACACTGTTTTCAACTAGTTTCTTCGTTCTTCTGTCGACGCGCTTAGTACCCCAGGATGGATCTTTCTTCTTGTTTGGCTTGGTTCTTGAGAAGAATGTTCTGTGCTTCTTTGTCTTCAGAAGGTTGACGAACTGTAGAACCCTGGCTGTCGTGCGGACCAGGCGTTCCCATCTTGAGAACTTGGTTACGTCCGGCACGACTTGTGATGCGGCCGAGGTCTTCTCCTTGAGATTCAGCGTTCGCTCCTCCCCTGTAGCTTCCGGAACAGTCTTCTTTTCCTCCGGCCATGTCGTTCGATCTTCCTTCGGGAAGTTGGGGCCGGTGAACCACCTGTGGGTCTCGTCGAAGTCTTTAGGCACGTCGCGTGTTGCGTCGTCGGCTACGTTGAGTTTGGTGGGAACCCAACGCCATTCCTCTGTCTTGGTGTTTTCTTCGAGCTCTGCGATCCGGTGGGCGACGAAGGGCTTGAATGACCGGGCTCCGGTTCTCAGCCAGGTCAGGACCGTTTTGCTGTCAGTCCAGAATGTTCGGGACACTGGCTTCCGGTCGTGTTCCTTGATGACTGCCTGCGCCATCCTGCTGCCCATCAACGCTGCCTGTAGCTCCAGCCTCGGGATCGATGTGACCTTCAGGGGAGCCACTTTCGCTTTAGCCAAGACGAGCGGTGTGTGGATGTTCCCGTTTTCATCTTCAATGCGCCAGTAGAGCGCAGCTGCGTAGGCGGCCTCGCTGGCGTCGACGAACACGTGGAGTTCGATGTTGTCGGTGTGACTGTAGTTCGGGTAGCATCGGGGTATGCAGACCTGGTTCAGCCTCTGGAGGTGTGTTGTCCATTGCTTCCATTCCAGGGTCAGGTCTTCCAGTTGCTCGTCCCACGCCGTGCTTCTTCGCCATATCTCCTGGAGGATTTGCTTCGCCCCGATTATGACAGGCGAGGCTAACCCCAGAGGATCGAATAGGGACATGACGATCTTCAGGGCTTCTCTCTTCGTCGGCCTCTTCTGTAGGATGTCCTCAGGTAGACGCGACAGGTCCAAGTTGAAGCCCAAGAGGTCGCTCGACGTTCTCCAGGTGAGACCCAGAACTCGTTCAGTTTTGCTATCTTCTGCTAGGTTCATGTTTTCTTGTTTCTTCCCCGGGTCCAGTTGCTGCAGCACCGCATCAGAGTTCGATGTCCACTTCCTTAGTTCAAAGTGTGCTCACTGGTGGATGTCTCTAACTTCTTTTGCGATCTTGATTGCCTGTTCTTCTGTCTCGAAGCTTTGGATGTAGTCATCCATGTAGTGGTTGCGTTCGATGGCACTGGCAGCTTCGGGATGTGTCTCGGCGGCTTCTTTCGCGTTGCGGTCCTTTACATAGATCGCTGTGGCAGGGGACGAGGTGGCTCCGAAGATCAGTGACGTCATTCGGTATTCGGTGGGTGGAGCGTCATGATCTGTTCTCCACAAGTAGCGGAGCGCATCCCTGTCTTCCGGTCGGATTCTCACTTGCAGGAACATTTCGGTGATGTCTGCCGATACTGCGACTCGGTGTTGCCTTATCCTTAGCAGCACGCCGGGAAGTGATTGGAGCAGGTCTGGACCGGTGAGTAGGGTGTCGTTGAGTGAAACACCCTTCGTGGTGGCTGCCGCGTCGTGCACCATCCTGACCTTGTCCGGTTTCATGGGGTTGATCACCGGGAAACAAGGCAGGTACCATGTTCTGTCTTCATTCTTATGTTCAGGTGCGACTTCAGCGTAGCCCTTTTCAATGAGCGCTTCCATTTGTTCGTGGACCTTGGCCTTCAATATAGGATTCTTCTCAATTTTCTTTTCGGTGGCACAAAGTCTTCTTAGCGCGTAGTGTCGATTGTCAGGCAGCTTGATGTCTGCCGACTTCCATAGAAGCCCTGTCTAGAAGCGGCCGTCTTCGAGGCGTTTGGTCTCCGCATCCAGTATTTTCAATGCCTGGGCTTCAGGATCGTTCTGTGGTTTCTTCGGCGCGACTCCAAATGACTCCAGAGAGAAGAAGTTCTTCAATTTTTAAATGAAACTACTTTTACGGATTATTTCGCGATTTATTAACATTTTATTTAACCTGACGTTTCGAACACTTTACAGCGTTCGTGGTCACAGGTAGACTAAGGTGTTATTCGTCTTTACAATATTTTGAAAAAACTATAAACTACCGTCACTCAGTTAATATTAATTTGTGTTCCTATCTACGCAAAAAGAGCTAACTGTGTCTAGAGGTCTTGCAGTGCGGGGCCTAGCATGGGATTCCGTTAAAACAGGATCCCATGCTGGTGGTATTTTCCAACCATCTTCTCTGTTGAAATTCGGGTGTCTTCTAATTTCAATTGCCTCCCGTAACATGCGAGGAACAAATCGTCGTTCTCTTGCAAGGACTTTAGGCTGGTCAAATCGTATGAAATGGTTGGGTGTATCTAAGGCATGTTCACACACTGCAGACTTAGTATTCCGTCTATGTTTGATGTCGGCTATATGTTCTTTTAACTTGTTTTAACGGAATCCCATGCTAGGCCCCGCACTGCAAGACCTCTAGACACAGTTAGCTCTTTTTGCGTAGATAGGAACACAAATTAATATTAACTGAGTGACGGTAGTTTATAGTTTTTTCAAAATATTGTAAAGACGAATAACACCTTAGTCTACCTGTGACCACGAACGCTGTAAAGTGTTCGAAACGTCAGGTTAAATAAAATGTTAATAAATCGCGAAATAATCCGTAAAAGTAGTTTCATTTAAATGTATCGTGTTCGCGTAAATAAAAGACAACAGTTCTTCAATTGTTCGTCGATTCTCTCTAGTTCCTCTGTTTCCGTAGTCACGTAGTTCATGAAGTGGACTCTCTGTCCCAGAGTCCGCGCCTGCGCCCCGTGAAGAACCCACCCCAGCTTCGTTAGGGAAGCGACTGGCTGCTGTCTGTCGCCGACGCGGGTGGTATCCGCCAGGAGAAGTGGCCAGTTGTCTTGCCCGATGAGTATTCCAGGCTTAGCTTGCTCGTAGGTGAGGTTCTTCAGGTCTTCAAGGTGACGGCAGCCAGCCAGATCGCGCTCGTCGATGCTCTGCGGAGATAGTCGCAGCTGGTTGATGCTTCTTGCTTGGATGGTGTGGCGCTTCTTCTGGGCTCCCTGGATCGTTAGTTTGAGCCGCCTCGAAGACCCCGTTTCAATTTGTCGTTCACCGATTGCTTCAATGCGTAGTGGTTCTACTGGCCCTCGTAGCCCAGCCTGCTGTGCCAAGTCCTCGTCGATAAGCGTGATGGTAGAGCCGTCGTCGAGCAGTGCGTATGTGTCGATTCTTCTCTTTGGCCCGATTACGGTCACAGGCAATATTTTCAAATACGCTTGAGGCTTCCTCGGTGTCCACGTAGAACTCACTACTTCACTTTTCTTTTCTTCTTTTTTCTGTTCACCACCTTTTGTGTGGTGTAGCAGCTGATGATGTGGATGGGGGCACCCGTCTATATTGCACTTCGTGTTGCGGCAATGATGTACCTTTGTTCTATACCGCAGGCAACGAAAGCATAGTCTCTTCTCTTTGGCGAGATCCCATCTGTCATTGACGCTCAGCTTCTTGTATTCTTTACAGTTCCCGATGGCGTGCCCTGTCTTCTCACAACATAGGCAGCTGTATGTCTTCTGTTCGGGTTCCGTTGTGTTTGCATTGTAGGCCCGTTGCGGCCTTCTTGTTGACGCGGCGTTGTCCGGTTGTTCAGGCTGTGCATAGGGGCCGCATCGTTCGGCCTCCCGGTTCAGGAAGCGCGACAGCTTGACAAGGTCCGGTTCTTCTTTGTTCTGTTCGGCCGCGAAGTCGTACCACCGATATCGCATGGTGGAGGTCAGCTTCTCTATTGTGATCTTCGTGGTCTCGGGGTTGTAAAGGTAGTGCCTCATCTTGATGGCACCCAGTGCTGCGACGATGTTCGAGACCCGGCTGGCGAAAATGCACAAGTCCCGCGCCGTGTCTTGAGGCTTCGGTAGTGTTCGTAGTCGCTCCAGTTCGGATATAGCGATGGCGTCCGGGCGACCAAACCTTGCTTCTAAGGTTTTCACGACGTCTTCTGGGTTGCCGTTGTACAGCAGGACTCTCTATTGCCTCCCTCGCACGTCCTTTGAGGCTTCGGCGCAGGCGGGCGAGGTTCTCTAATGATGTCAACCCGTTCTTCGACTCTTCATAGGCAGCTTTGAAGATCAGCCATTCTTGATGGGACCCGGCGAATATCGGCAGTTCAGTGTTCATCTTCGGGTGACTCGCCCTCGCAGCCATAGTAATGGCGGCGGCGAGTTGCGCGATGTCACTTCTTGTTGTCTCGTTCCCTCCCGCCGGTGGAGCACCGGCGTATGCTGTCTCGTTAACTCCCGCAGGTGAGACGCCGATATGCGCTGTCTCGCTCACTCCCACCGGTGAGATGCCGATGTATGCTGTCTCGCTCACTCCCACCTTGGGACACGTCGCGACCTGCGGGGCAGGTGCCTGCGTCGGTATCGGCGGTAGTGGTAGTGGCTCTGGGATGTGTGGTTGCTCGGTGATAGCCAGCATTTGTATGCGACTATCGTCGACCCAGGTGCCGGTGCGCTCGTTGTTGTTGTTGCCGGAGTCATCAATCACGGTGTCAAGGTCGTCTTCATCGGTGTCCGTTTCTGCCTCGATAGCCGCCATCTTGGCGGCGGCGAGCTGCAGCTGGATGCGCAGGAGCTCTTCCTTGGCCTTTAGTAACCGCTTGTTCTTTCTTGATGTTACTGAAGACGTTCTCTTCTGCGCATGTGCCGCGGGCGGCTGCACCTGAGCGGGCGCAGCCGGCGGCGGTGCTTGTTGCTGTTCTCTTCTTTCTTCGTGGCGTTCTGGCTCAGTAGCCAGCGGACTGGACGCTTGACTCGTGGCCGAGGTTTCTGGCATAGTGGTACCAGTGTACTCGGTCCCCGACGATGTTTCCGTCTCTGACGTAGGCGCTCTCTCTTTTGTGTGAGAGCGAGTGACGGGCATCTTGACAATCTTCAATCTTCAGTCTTCAACACGTAGATCCGGCTCGAAGGACCAACAATGTGCCGGATGACACGTAGCTGGACTTGGTGTGAAGTAGAAGCCAGACGGGTCGGATGCCCCGTAGTAACTCGGTGTGAGGGGCGTGAAATAAAAACGCCTATGTCAGGTCACGGAGTAACAGCCAACCCAATATTCGAAAGTGGACTGTATTGTGTGCGGTGAGGTGGCTGTATTTCTCTTCCTAGTGTTCTTCCCAGGGCTCTTCCTATTTTCCTTAGGAGAGGTGATTCTTCTAAGCTGCTGCTCGATCGAATGAGTTGCTCTGATTTCTGCCCGCCTTATATACAGTTATTTTGGCGGGAAAATCCCCACCCACGCAGTCACTGTGTGAGTGAGAGGTCGGTGGGAGCGAGAGGGGAGATGGCATGCGCTTGCTTTTCGCGGTCAAAAGGCAATACCGAAGGGAGAGCCGCATGCCATCTCTTTTTAGAAAGAGAGGGAAATAGAGCGGGCTTAAATTTTGAGTTAAATTGGCAATACCGTAAAGAGAGCCGCGCCCTATTTCCTATTATTTTCTAGTCCTCGTTAACCTATACGAGGGTGTGTGCCTACTTAGGGTGTGTGTCCTAAACCCCCGGCTGTTACTTTATTTATTCAAACTTTCCATCATTTTTACAATAAATTTCACAATAAAGATATAACAAAACATAAAGCGCTTACAAACTATTTTACAAACAATTATAAATCAATTTAACAAAAAATACTATTTTACAATTTGGACGCCGTCCTGTACAGTAAACATTGTATTTCTCATTAGTACTAACTCATATTTTATTATTAGATAACCCATATTAGTAAATACATTCCTTTTACTTGTAGATGCCTGCGGCAAGAAAGGTGAGTCTGCTGCAAATAGAGCTCCTCGTGAGCTTCATGGAGGAGAATAGGGCCTTGGCTAGAGGCCAGTCCTTAGAGACCCCTCAGGCCAAGGCCGCAATCAGGCAGCAGTGGGAGGAGTTGGCGGCGAAACTCAATGCTGTGATGGGGCATTGCAAAACCGCTGGGCAGTGGCGTGAAGTAAGTGTGTGATGATTTCAGAGTTGTAATCTTGGGTCATGGTTATTTTGGTCTTGTTTGTTTGCACTATGAATTATTAATAGTTATTTTGGTCTTGTTTGTTTACACTATGTTTTTCTTTCATTTTGTCTTGTGTTTCCACTAAAACAAACCTTTTCTTTCTACTAATCATTTTGTTTCAATGCATTTCATGTTTTTGTTTCCACTAACAATTTTTTGTTGCTTAATTGCATGTTTAGTATTGGCGCGATATTAAATATCGCGTCAAGCGAAAAGTAGGGGAGCAAGAGGTGCACAAGCGAGGGACAGGAGGAGGTCCTCCTTCCGCTGATGTGCTAACCTCAGTGGAAGAGAGGATCTATGCAATCCTCGGGAAAATGACAGTGTTGGGAGATGAGGATGTGCGGATTCCTTTTGATGTATGATGTTTTGCTTTTTCCATTGCTGCTTTTTTGTGTTTACCATAAACATAAATGGCATTACAAAAAAGATAGACTACCATTAAACACTTGTCTAAAGATTGGTCAACAACCAATTAAAAATGTTGACAGATCAGAGATTCGAGACATATTATTAACAAAAAAATTTAATTGGTTGACCAATCTTGCAACAAGTGTTTAAATTTAGTCTATATTTTTGTAGTAAGGCCCTAAGGCTTTACACTACACTGGTATTATGTTATGTTATTAGACTCATAATATGCTCAAATAATGCAATTTAGTATTTATTTTCTAGCACAATAATCAAGCCCTTATCAATAGCATGACTTCATTCACACATACATAATGACACTTAGGTTTACTGTGATGTTTGTTTATTTAGACTAATTTACAGCAATTATTTCTTAAAATAAACTGTGTTCCTGAACATAACTTTGTGAAATGCTTCTAAAAATATCTTATATGAGATATATTTGTAACTTCATTTTATTCAATTATTAGACAATTGAATGTGGGTTTAGTTTAAATGAAAATTAAAAAATAATAATTTTAAATGACTTTTATGCCCATATAGACATAAAATTGCCAATTCAATGGTCTGAATAACACGCAAAACATTATGAATATCCCCAGGAACATGGTATATACATACCTTCATAATCATCATCATTGACAACCTATGACAATCAACCGCTGGACTATTGCCTCCCAAAAAATTAATCCGCCATCACTACACAGCAAACATTGTTATATAGGTACAAACATGCTAGTCTAAAAAATATTATCTACTTGTATTGTGACACTTTCAATCATGACTCTATCTACTGATGTTAATAATTTATAATACTTTTTTTACATTTACATCTTCAGGAAGTAATCCCTCTCCCGGCACTGCCAAGCCCACCCTCGCTTGGTGCAGAAGTAGAGGTGAGCTCCCCTGCAGTCGACGAGCCAGCGCCACTGCTCTTGCAAGCCCCATTCCCCAGTCCGCCAGCCTCCCAGCCTAGCACAAGCCGTGCTCCTCGAAAAGAAGGCAAGTTTATTTTCTTGTCTATCTCTTGGTTTCGAAAGTCGTTGAATAGGTCATTAAAAATATAGGGGGTATGCGAAACCATTTTTCGATTCAGAGGATCCTTTTGCGAGATATTAAGCTTAAAAGTGCTAATTTTTGTTAGTTAAATGGTTGTATTTAGATAATAATATGTGAAAAAAAATTGCGGTGGCTATAAATAAATAACGTAGTGAAAAGGAAAACTTTCACAGCTTAGTCGGCTTTACAATAGAAAATGTACTTCGAGAACTAAAAATGAATGTTCCATAGAAAACTATTACTAAGCAGTATGGAATTATATTACATGTGCTTAGAAGTTAAGTAGTCGTGTAAAATATAAAATAAAACTACTTAGTCCTACACTGTGCGTAGCCCGACACGCACTTAGCCTGTTTTTATCTAATTCAAATTGTACATGTGTGCAATAATTAAATTTTCATAAGTCCCATAACATGTAACCCTGGCAGAGCATAGCAACTTAATAATAAATCTAGTAAACATTTGTGTAAAATTTCTGTTTCAGGATCTGCAGCAGACTCACCAGCTGCGAAGCGGAAGCGCAGGGCAGACGCCTCCACCACGGCAGCCAGTGAGTTCTAAATGTATTTTAAAGTCGGTTCCTAGTTTTGAGGGTTCCGTTCCCAAAGGGTAAAACGAGACCCTATTACTAAGGCTCCGTTGTCTGTCTGTCACCAGACTAATATCTCATAAACCGTCATAGTTAGAGAGTTGAAATTTACACAGGTGATGTATTTCTATTGCCGCTATAACAACAAATACTAAATAAAAACCGGCCAAGTGCGTCAGACTCGCGCACAAAGGGTTTCGTACCATCATCTATAAAACTTACTTACTTCTATAAGGCTCCCTTCCGACTCGCACTTGGCCGTTTTTTATAGATAATTGTACGGAACCCTACGTTTGCGAGTCCGACTTGCACTTGGCCGGTTTTTTTTATTTTAACCACTAGTTTGTTGCTCCTAAGCTATGGTTGTGGGTTCAAGTCCCGCCCGTATTGAATTTTTTTAAATGCCTTTAATTATAAAGGTTGTTTAAATAATACTGTATAAATAAACTATAAATAAGTACCTAGTTTAAATAAACTATATGCGGTACCTTCGTTTTAGCAAATAATTGAACGTGGCGCGCAGTATTGATAAACAGTACGTGTGTCGTACATTAGGTATTTCGTACGTAGTTGAAACAACCAATATCTTAAACAAACATTTGATGAATAGTCCGATATTTCAGGTAATTTTAGATCAAGTAAAAATAATTGAGTTGAACAGTAGTTGAGTCGTCCAATATACGAGATGAACTTATGTGAATCGACCGTAGTTGATTGATAATAGTTAAATTGACTGTTGTAATAATACGTAACCGTTTTTACTACCCTGTTTTTATTTTTCCAGATCCCACAGCCATGGAAATCCCACAGCCGCGCTGGGCATGGGAGGCGGAGCAGAACCGCCTCGCCCTCGACCAGCGCAGGCTCGAGGCCGAAGAACAATCGGTGGCGCTCTTTGCGCGAGCGATGGATCTTTTCGAGCAAAGTGTTGCGGCCCAGGGGCAAACAAACGCTGCCCTTCAGGCAATAGCCGCGGCCCAGGACCGTGCAACCGCGGCGCAGGAACGTGCAGCCGTGGCTCAGGAAGAAACGGCCGCTTCACTTCGCTCGATAAGCGAAAACTTAAATAGATACTTTGACAATTATCCCTGTTTTTTGTTGAACAGGAATAATTTTCCTTCTGATCAAACTAGTCTGATTAACAGGAAAAATATTCCGTGTGTTCTAACTTATCATAAGTAAGGCACATAGAACCTTAGCTCTTCTTTATTCGCCTAATATTAGATTCTCAATATATAAATTAATAACTCTTTAAATATTAGATTATCAAAATAGTCCATAAGGAAGAAGAGAAAATATCATTCCCTAAGCTATTCCTAATCTATGGCTAGCTTTTTTGCTAAGTGGCCACATTCACAAAAACACTCCACTTATCTAACCTCACCTACCCTTATCGACGACCTCTGTGGACGAGAGGCGAGCCCGCCGGACTAAAATGGCGCCGCCATCTGAGGTTCCGGGTTCGATCCCCGGTGGGGTCAATGTAGAAAACGAACTTTTCTATATTGGCTCGGGTCTGGGTACCGTCGTTGTTTCTGATTTCTATAACATAAGTGCTACTACTTACCTTAGGATCAGAGCAATGTATGTGATGTTGTCCATAAAAATGACAGAATAAAAAATATTATGGAAAAGAGCCACAATAAAACAGTAAAAAACCAATAAAACTAATTTATTTTTGCAAATAGGCTTAAATTAAGCACATTTACACGTCCCAATAGATTTTTTTCCCTACCACTGCTTCGGGACAAGTTAGGGCTAGTGCCGAGAAGAAGCAGCGCAAGAAACTCGGTCACCATTGTCAGCCTCTTTTTAAAAAGTTTTAAATATACATTACAAAACAATATATTACAAGATAAATGCACCTATGCGAGCAAGGCAGTAGGTATTGATTTCCAAACAATTTTGTCATTTAAATAATAATTAACAATATCCCTTTTTTCATAAAAATCATTTCAAAATAGGCAGTAAAACAATTGATGCTGGTAATTTATTAAAAAAGCGAAAACATTACAAAATTTATGTTTAAATAAATATTTTCCTTAATATTAGCGTCGGTTGCTCCACAACCTGTCCACATTTGTCTCCTGTCAATAAAGCGTTCATCTTCTCGTTGAGTGTGACCTGGCACACGAGGAGGCTGCCGCTCTTCATCACGACTCAATGCCTCTCTGTCGACCTCGATGTTTGGGTCATTTATGAAATTGTGAAGAACAACACATGCATTCACAATCTTTGCTGCCTTCCTTGGCGTGTAGTGCAGGGTTCTGTGCGCTAAGAGGCAGCGGAACCGGGACTTTAGAACACCGAAAGTGCGCTCGACGACATTCCGTGTGTGCACGTGAACCGATGTATAATGCGCTTCTGGTGAATTCGGCGCAGTATGGAGAATAGGAGTCATCATCCATGGACGCTGCGCATAGCCTGAGTCACCTGAAATTTAATTGAATTGTTGTCGTTATCTATTCTTCCTTCCAGTGTTGTAAATGACTAATCATAAGTACCCGTCACCCGTCTAGTCACCCGCAAAAATTATTGCTAAGTCAAGGTGAAAAGTTGGTTGAAAGCAAAATATCTTGGTAACGTCTGAACCGGTTTTCATCATAAACTTATATACAATATACAACCCTCTGCTTTCCCTAACATATTCTATAATACATATAATATAGCACAAGTATTGCTTAGTTTAGGACTAGATAATTGGTGTGATTGTGTGAACAACTTATTTACATTTGAATGCAAACCAAAAAACGACAAGATATAGCGGACTGTATTACGAACGATTAAATGTGTTTTGTTGCGCAATTATCGTGATTTTTATGAAGGAATTAATTTTGAATAATATTTTTAATTGATTATTGAAATAACATTCAGATTGCGTTCTGGCTCACCTGGTTTCTCCAATGTGGTAGCGTCAGCCACGTGCAGCAGAGCAATGGTTTGCCCCAGCGCTGGGCCCAGATAAGGCTTACCGGTTTACTGCTATAAGTTGGGATTTTGAGACGGCCTTCACGCAATCACTCACTTGGGTTTAAAGGTTTTTTACTACTTGTAGTCTGGAATTGTTTCTACTTGAAAGAGTTATTTAATATAGGCGCGCGATTCGCCCCGAGAATTACGAACTTGAACTCGACTGACAGTGTTGCCACACGAATTTACGTTACGAAAAATTATACAAAAGTTGCAACAACACTGGACATTTGGCCTTTGGCCAATTTTAATTAATTACGAAAACGATAATAACGAACATTCCGCCCACCTAAATGCGACGGTATTTAGCACGAAAACGACAAGGATATACCGAAAGACCGATTTTCTATTGTTAGTTCCAAAAGAACACCAAGTGATAAATTAAATACAACAAATTATTTAACAACTATGTATGATAAGTTACACTAACCTTGTGTCAACGAGGGCAGTGAGAGCAAAAACAAACGAAAGCTACATTACATGTCATTTGCCAAAGGCAAAGGACATATCTTTACGACAGGTCTTTTGTACCGCCCAGCAGCAGTCTGCACCGTCACCACTCGACAAATTCCATCTGCACCTGGGTGCAGGGCGTAAATACGACCTAATGGCCACTTGAGGGGACTCAATAATTCATTAACTACGAGTACCATAGCTCCCACAGTTATGTTTGAGTTATGCTTGTCCCATTTAGCTCTTTGTTGTAGGGTGTGCATGTACTCACTCTGCCACCTCTGCCAAAAATCTTGGTGAATCTTTTGAATGAGTTTCCAACGCTGAAGAACACCAATATTTAAATCGACAAAGTTTTCCTCTGGCATAAGCGACAGGGGTTCCAAAGTCAAAAAATGACCCGGAGTTATTACCGAGAGGTCATTTGCGTCCGAACTCAGTGGAGTCAAGGGGCGCGAGTTCAGCATGGCCTCCACTTGAGCCAACACAGTGTAGAACTCTTCAAAAGTGAGCCGCTGTGTACCGATTACACGGGCTAAGTGAGTCTTTACCGATTTGATACCCGCCTCGGCTAAACCGTTAAAATGGGGACTCCCAGGAGGACTGAATGAAAACTTTATCTCTTGTGACTCCGCGGCCTTTTCCATTATGGAACCGAGGTAGTTACACGCGCCTATGAAGTTGCGACCCTGATCAGAGATAAGATGACAACACCTACCACGACGTGCGATAAATCTGCGTAGGGCAGCCAAAAAAGCCTCAGATGAAAGCTCAGAAGCCAGCTCAATATGAATAGCCTTCGTACTGGTGCAAACAAAAACACAGACATAACCTTTATAGGTTTTAACACCACGACCACGTCCGAGAGCTATGTCGAAAGGTCCACCAAAATCAGCGACAGAACTCGAAAAGGGTTTAATTTGGTTAACTCGATATGAGGGTAAGTTACCCATGAATGGAGTGGAAGCGGGTTTTGGACGCACTCGAAAACATCGAATGCAACCTGAAATTACCGAGCAGATAGCACGCTTACACGACAAGATCCAAAAGTGTTGCGCAATGAGGTTTTGAAGAGTTTGTGCACCAGGGTGCATGAAACGAACATGATACTCATGAATTATTAAAGAAGTGAGGCGGTGAGAACGAGGCAATAGTAACGGATGCTTAATTTTATAATCAACGTTAGCATTGATGAGGCGACCGCCCACCCTGAGAAGACCCGCTTCATCAATAAATGGCGATAATTTGCGAAAACTCTTTGGAAGTGAGTTCGAAGAACCATTTCTTAAATTATCGAACTCCGACGGAAAAAGACTTTCTTGTACGATTTTAATTATAAACATGAAAGCTCTATGAATTTCAGATGGCTGCAAGGGTCCAACAACGCGCTCTCCGAACGATTTTTGTTTTGAGTTGTGCACGAAACGAAAACAATACGACAATATGTGCTTGACAGTTAATAACGACGAAAATCTGGTAAGCAACAACTCGATAAGATTAGGCTCTTTAAGCGTCAACAGACTAAAAATACGCTGCTCCTCATGCAAGGGCTCTTCATCTGAATATGATAGCAAAGAAGTAGGCCATTTTTCTTTAATTTCGACAAGCCAAGAGGGGCCCTGCCACCACATACCATCACTAACGAGATCAGCGGGCAATAAACCGCGCGAACCGCTATCCGCTGGATTTGAATGAGTGCGGACATGTCTCCATCGATCAGGAGCGATAATCTCTTGGATATGACTGACTCTGTTGGCCACAAAGGTCTTCCATTTTGAAGGACACGACTTTATCCACGACAAAGCTACACTCGAGTCAGACCAAGCGTAAATCTCATCAACAGTATAGAACGGCTTTAAAGCTTCGACAATAGCATGCATTAGGTCAGTGAGTAAAACAGCACCTTGCAGTTCTAGCCTGGGGATAGACAGTTTACGAAGAGGAGCAACTTTAGTCCTTGCACAACAAAGATTGACAGAGACCAAGCCTTGTTTATCAACAACACGACAGTAAATTACGGCACAGTATCCACGCTCTGAGGCGTCGCAGAAACCGTGGAGTTGCAACGAAACGAAAGGGCCGACAATACGACGAGGAATGGACACTGATGCCAACGACGAAAGCTGAGATTTGAACCGTAGCTATTCCGAGGCGATCTCAGAAGGCGCATTGTCATCCCATGAGACACCAGCAGTCCAAAGGAGCTGCATCAGATACTTAGCATAAAACGTAACCGGACCGAGAAAACCCAAAGGGTCATAAATACGTGCGATCTCCGACAGAATGGTACGCTTTGTGCAACGACAATCACTAGTATCTGCAACTCGAAAACGAAAAGAATCAGATTGAGGCTGCCATAAAAGCCCCAATATCTTAAGCGAAATGTCCGACATTTCTTCGAAACGTTTAAAATCCTCTGAGTATAAGTCCGCGGATGGAATGCTATCAAAAAATGAACTATTATTCGAAGTCCACTTCCTCAAGTGGAAACCACCCGACGACAATATTTTGGTGAGTTCCTCTCGAAGCAAGCAGGCTTGGTCGACTGAGTCCGCTCCAGTAACGATGTCATCTACATAAATATCACGAGCGAGAACGGCAGAACCAGCTGGGTATTCCTCAGCTGCATCCCTGGCAAGTTGAGCCATAGTGCGAAGAGCCTGAAATGGAGCTGAAGACACTCCATACGTCACGGTCAACAGACGATAATCACGAACCGGTCCGACTGGGGAGGGACGCCATAAAATACGCTGATATTCCGCATCTTCTTCGGGGACCAATATCTGCCTGTACATTTGTCTCACGTCACCGGTAAAAACCACCGCGTGCCAACGAAAGCGCAAGAGCAAATCGAAAATATTGGTCTGAAGTTTAGGCCCGGCAAGAAGAGTTGCGTTTAAAGAAACGGCTTTAGCGTCTTTCGCGCTGGCATCAAACACAACGCGGAGAGGCGTGCTGACAGAATCGGGACGTAATATTCCGTGATGAGGAATGTAATAGAACTGGCCCTCACTACTAAAAGGAGGATCCACCTCTTCAAGATGACCGCGTAACTCATAATCTTCCATAAAATCAACATACGCTTTCTTGACTTCAAGATTGGAATTTAATTTACGTTCCAACGACAAAAAACGCTTGAGTGCGATTTCTCGAGAATTAACAAAGTTAGGTTTATTCGTAGGGTCGACAAAAGGCAAGGGTACTACAAATCTACCTTCATTGTTACGGCTATGATTAGCAACAAAATAATCGTCGCATTGTTGGTCCTCCTTCGATACGAAGGATTTAAGTGGAGAACTAACATTTTCTAATTCCCAAAATTTCTTAAGGGAATCATCCAACGACAAGGATTGCGAAAGATTCGACACGAAAAGGCAATTTCTATTATTGCTACGATAAACAGCGTTTGAATTAGATTTAGTGACATAACATTCACCCATAATAATCCATCCGAAAATTGTATTTAACGCTTTTGGTTGACCGGGCTTCCCACGCTTGAGACCAGGTAACAACGATGAGGCGAAAATATCTGCACTTAGCAGCATGTCTACCGGTCCCGGTTGAGCAAAGTCTGGATCAGCGAGAGATACCTTTTTTATGTGCGACCACACCGACGAATCGACAGGTTGAGTGGGTTGGTCAGCGCATATCGACGACAAAACGAAAGCTTCGAATTTAATATTCGACGACAAAGTATTACCGATAGGTTTTATTTCACACGATAATAAACCAAGTGGGCGAGCGACAGAGTTACCAATACCATTTACTGAATGCTGGCTGCAACGAATATTAAGGCCTAACATTCTAGCACAAGGTTCCGAAATAAAGTTACAAGCGCTAGCGCAGTCTAAGAGTGCGCGAATTGGTCGAAAGTTACCATCAATGTCTCTAATTAAAACCTTTACAGTTGAAAATAAAACTGTATTTTCATCAGTTATTGAAGTTAAAACTGTGTTACTACTAACATTCCCTGTGCCAGGCTGTGCACTACCATCTACCATAGAAGAGGTCTGTGTTTGTTTAGTAAAATGCAACAATGTGTGGTGAGAGCAATGACACACCGCACAACGAGAGGCTCGACAAGTTTTTACACGATGTGTATTCGAAAAACACAATAAACAGAGACCTTTCTGTTTGACAAATTCGAAACGAGAGGTAATGTCAAGATTTAAAAATTCATTACAAGTGGTGAGGCCGTGCTGGCCGGCACAAAAGCTGCAAGTCGGACGAGAAACAATAAACGACGATTTTTGTTTACTCACACTATTATGTTCATTTTTATTCAAAACACCCGAACTACTCGTTACAGAGGTGCCACTTGACAGGTTAAGCGCTTTGTATTGTTTTTCTATGAAGTCAGTAACATCCGTAAACATTGGAATTTCATCACTATTATGCTCAAGTTGAAATGATTCACGAGTACCTTTATCTAATTTCGACCATAACAATTGGAAAAGCATAAAATTTCTATCTGGTAAACCATATTTATTTAACACTGCTAAGTTCTCCGAAAACGTCCTATGGACACGCTCGAGATCACAGGCTGACTTCATTTTAATGGGTTCCCAACTCAACAACTTTTCATAATAGTGTGTAGCAATTTGGCGTTTCCTATCATAATATTTACGTAAGCAATTGTATGCAACTAAATAACTATCATCTGTAAGTGGGTAGTTTTTTATCAAATCATAAGCAGAACTTTGTACACTTGACAACAAATAGTGTAATTTCTCGACACTAGAAATATTCCGCTTATGAATCAATGAATCGAAAAGCTGAATGAAGGAAACCCAATTTTCCAACTTACCGTCGAAAGGTTTAATATTAATTTTAGGTAATTTTGCCATAACTGCCTCATCAACACAATGTTTTACTTTGGATTCATATTCTTCCGACTGTTGGGTACGTAATCTATGTTTAACTTGCAAAAACTTTTTCTCAAACTCATAAGTTATAGCCATTTCCTGACTTCTTGCAGACGGACACGATAACGACAATAACACTTTCCGTTGCGCATCATGGAAATCATTCGACAATTCGTTTATAAACGTTTCACTACAACCAATAAGTTTAGTACTTTCGATATATTCAATTCGCATCATAGCGTAATCCCGCGCAATTCTATTACTATCAACTTGAACAGTTTCCGATGACATGTTTTGATCTTCGTTTGACATTTTGAACGACAGCCAACAATATTACAACTGTCAACCGAAGAAAATCAAACCGGAAACTTCAAGTTGTCTATGGTACGAAGTTGCACTGGCACAACGACAACAAACAAATACCGATAATTTCCGACAGTAAAAAAATATGGCGTACAACTTTTACCTCGAACCGAGAATCAAGTAGAAGCAACAGACTACCTTCCACAAATTTATAAAAATGTTAAATCACGAAAATATTGCAAATAATCACTACGAAAAGGCACTTTTCAATGAAATATGCGGCTCGAAGGCCAAAAATGAATGCAAACCGAAAAACGACAAGATATAGCGGACTGTATTACGAACGATTAAATGTGTTTTGTTGCGCAATTATCGTGATTTTTATGAAGGAATTAATTTTGAATAATATTTTTAATTGATTATTGAAATAACATTCAGATTGCGTTCTGGCTCACCTGGTTTCTCCAATGTGGTAGCGTCAGCCACGTGCAGCAGAGCAATGGTTTGCCCCAGCGCTGGGCCCAGATAAGGCTTACCGGTTTACTGCTATAAGTTGGGATTTTGAGACGGCCTTCACGCAATCACTCACTTGGGTTTAAAGGTTTTTTACTACTTGTAGTCTGGAATTGTTTCTACTTGAAAGAGTTATTTAATATAGGCGCGCGATTCGCCCCGAGAATTACGAACTTGAACTCGACTGACAGTGTTGCCACACGAATTTACGTTACGAAAAATTATACAAAAGTTGCAACAACACTGGACATTTGGCCTTTGGCCAATTTTAATTAATTACGAAAACGATAATAACGAACAACATTACTTATTTTTTTATTCTACTTACCCAAAAGCCAGAAATTCTGTCTTTCATCATGCAATCTACGCAGGGCTGGATTGACCGGGCACATGTTCCACATATGAGAGTCGTGGCTTGCACCACCAAAAGAGGCATCTACATGCAAGATCTGGAGATCCGCATCACAAATCTGAAAAAAAAAATTACACCTAAATAATATTTCCTCTAAATTTTATATTTCTAGATAGGTACTGTGGTTTAAGCTGAACATTGTCTCTCAGTGACACATACATAAAACTAAAACATAAATAAATAAAATGACATTGTGAGTGCAAAATATCTCACATTTAAGAACAGTCATAAGTGCCTAAGTCACATTTTTTAGTTATAAATTAATATGCCTTAAAAGAGAAAGAAACAATAATTCTCAATGACTTTCAACCAGTGTCGGGAAAATTTTAATTGCAAAAAGAATAAAAGATTAACAATTGATTAATTGGTAAATATAAACACAACAACTAACAATTAATCAATTGTAATTGTGGATAAATATAATTAACAATTGTTTAATTCTTAACTGTAGTAGTAACAATTAATCAATTGTTAGTTGTGATTTACTACAATTAACAATAAATTAATTTTCAATTGTTTTGTGAATTTTAATTAAAACTAACAATTAAAAAAATACTGCTGTATTTATGTAAACATTGTTATACATAAATACAAACACATAATAAAAGGAAATATTCATTTCTTAATCAACAAGCAGTTTTTTTATGTAGAAAGATTTATAAAAATTAAGCTATACT
Organism: Anania fuscalis; assembly: GCA_950371115.1. Classification (NCBI taxonomy): domain Eukaryota; kingdom Metazoa; phylum Arthropoda; class Insecta; order Lepidoptera; family Crambidae; genus Anania; species Anania fuscalis. The sequence goes on along the minus strand of OX493326.1, from coordinate 21,690,287 downwards.
TACAGCCTTTGACCACTTTTGTATTCATTTGAGACTTACAGCTTAGTTTTCCTAAATCCTTTACGAATTTCTTTTTGGTACTTAAAGTTAATTGTTAGTTTTAATTGTTTCATTTAACAACTAACAAAGTTAATTGCAATTATTTTTATTGTAAGTTGCAATTGACATAATATATTAATCAAATTAATTTATAGGCAAGGTGCAATTAAAAGTTTAATTACGATTAATTTAAATGTAATTAATTTAATTGCAATTACTTTTTTAGTCAATTAACAAGATAATTGACAAATTAATTGATAAATGCGCAACACTGCTTTCAACACCATTTCTGCAAGAAAAGAATTGATAGGAGTCCACTGCTGAAAAAATGCAAAATAAAGAGTGTGCATCTCACCGCAAGAACATTCAGCGAGTGGTAGCCCTTTCTGTTGTAGAATGCCTCCTCATTATTGCTCGGTCTTATAATGGCTACATGGGTCCCATCTATACAGCCGATGACCCCAGGAAATCCGAACTTCTCGTTAAATCTGAAAGTAGCTTAGTATTAGTATCTATCCATAACCTATCCATTAATGAAATTAGTATTATATTGCATAAATACAATAAATTCAAATTGGTACCTCATTGCTAGAGAGACTCGTTCTGTCTGGGACCGTGGAAATTTTATATATTTCCTCAAAATTCCCGGAGCGTTGAGCGCGTCTGTCACATCACGCAAGCAATCGGATGTTGATTGCTGGCTCAGGTGAATAATGTCATTAGCACCCACACTGTTTTGGTAACTACCAGTTGCATAAAAATTTAATGCAGCTAGTATCTGTAAGCAAAGAATAAGTTCAAGTATCCTGTATTGATTAACTAAATCACTGGCCCTGCCCGAAAGAATCAATAAATTCGCGACATTTTGCGACCAATTATACGTACCTTAATTTCAGGCTTAATGCCGCTGGTTCTTTCATTTGTGGGCAAGAGCGGTATGACATCTTCGCATAGCCTCACAAAATTCGCTTTTGATAAGCGAAACCGTCCTATGAAGTCATATGTGTCATAAGTGTTCATCTTCTTCAGGCGCTCCTCCTCCGCAGCCACCATGAGCGCCACCCAAGCCATGGTCCTCCTAAAACACAAGACAGCAAAAACGATAAAATAAATAGTAATTAGTCGTTAGGAAGAAAAATAATGAAAGCAAACTAAAATTGGAACAATCAAAATTATCAAATCGACGACTCAAGAGCTGCCGTATTGAAATGACACTTCAAGCCGACGCGTCGAAATAACCGTCGGTTTGATATTGTTTGCGCGGTACCGTTTATCTGTCAAAAACAGCGTATCATTCGTTCTTTATGCGTCGGCATCGATTATCAAGCCGACGCGTCGGTTTGGGAAATTGCGCGGTACCAAATTGCCGTCGACTGTCAAATTGAAGTCGATTACGATGCCGACGCCACTTGCGCGGTAGGCCTACAGGTTGCAAATTTGAGTGGGAACAAGTTCTTTACTACATTGGATCTTGCTTTGGGATATTATCAAATACCGATGGGACAGGAAAGTAAACATTTAACAGCGTTTGTCACCCCAGACGGGCATTACGAATTTAAACGTATGCCGTTTGGGCTGGCAAACGCACTTGCAGTTTTTCAAAAAATGATGAATAGATTATTAGGAGCACGGAGATTCTCTTCTGCATTGGCATATATGGACGATCTTCTCGTCCCATCGGTATCTTTAGAAGAAGGTTTTCAGAGGTTGGAAGACGTTCTTAAGTTATTGCAGTGTGCTGGTCTTACTCTTAAACTCCCAAAGTGTAGGTTCTTTGACACCCAAATTGAGTATCTTGGTTACGAAATTTCTTCCCAAGGTATTAGACCAAGTGAGAAAAAAATAACGCTGTCCGCGATTTCCCAACCCCAAAGAATGTTCATGAAGTGCGGCAGTTTTTAGGGCTAGCGAGCTATTTCCGTAAGTTTATACAGGGATTTGGTGAGATTGCTCGACCATTAACGGGGCTCCTGAAAAAGAATGCCGTATGGCAATGGGGCGATACTGAAAGTCAGTCGTTTAAGATGTTAGTGCACAGATTGATAGAACGACCACTTTTGGCGTTATATGATCCAAAATTAGAAATTGAACTCCACACAGATGCCAGTTCTTTAGGTCTCGGTGGAATACTAATGCAATGGCAGGAAAACCCTAGAGTACTTAAACCGGTAGGATACTTTAGCAGGCAGACCACAGCAGAGCACTTCTAAACAATTTGCAAAATACTTAAACCTGATAATTATGAAGATGTTAAGGAAATTAAAAATAATTTTGTCATTAAAAATAGCGCAGTATTTAGAAAGGTAGGAGACGAGTTACGTTTAGTGGTTCCAAAGAACGCACGATGGCAAATATGTAGGGCTAACCACGATGAGATTGGTCATTTTGGTTACGCAAAAACATTGGAAAGGATACAGAGCCAATATTGGTTCCCAAAGCTTAGGCGATTTGTTAAGAAATACGTGGCCGCGTGCATCGATTGTGCATACAATAAAGATACCGCGCCGCGAACACGGTCTGGGCAACTTTACCCAATACCAAAATTTGATATCCCGTTTCATACCCTCCATATCGACCACCTAGGTCCTTTTGTAAGGAGCAAAACTGGCAATTGCTTTATTCTTACTATTGTCGATGGGTTCACCAAATACTTATTTGCAAAACGTGTAAAAGATACGAAAACTAAAAGCGTCATAAAAGTTTTAGAAAGTTTATTTACCGATTTTGGAACGCCTAACAGAATAATTTCAGATAGAGGTACCGCATTCACTTCTAAACAATTTAAATGTTTTTGCATTCAAAATGGAATTAAGCATATTCTTAACGCAGTTGCATGTCCAAGAGCCAACGGTCAAGCAGAAAGGTTCAATCAAACAATTTTAACAGCCCTTTCTACTCAAAATTCTAATAAAGACGAACGCTCGTGGGACCTGCAACTGGGTAGAATTCAGTGGGGAATAAATAACACTATAAATGCAACCACAAAAAAGTCTGCATCTGAATTACTTTTTTGTGTAAAAATGAAAAATATTTATGACAATAAGTTAACGGCCGATAGCACGGAAACTACAACTATCAGTAATGAATCAATTACCGACACATTACCTTCGGCTAACGGTGGTGTAACTACACCTGGTGGTAGTGGAACCACAGCCGACGACTGCTCTCCGAACGATGGTTGCTTACGTATGACAGACGAAAGCGTACCATCGATGCCTAATAGAGTAGATCCTATCGCAGGTAGCTCGTCACTTTCTCTCGTCAATACAAATTCGCACAGTATAGCTACGTCAACCGGTGAGATGTTAGATCACCAACCTTCACAACTTACAGATTTTGACGAAATTAGGCAGGCCGCGTCTACTAATATCAAAATAAGTCAAATTAAACAAAAGGAAAACTATGATTTAAAACGTTCACCCGCTGTACAGTACAAAATTAACGATTTGGTAAAAATAACAAAAACTAATTTTAATAACGACGGCAAAAGCAAAAAACTGCTACCAAAATTTATTGGCCCCTTTAAAATTACTAGATATTTAGGCAACGATCGCTATGAAATCACCAATATACCCGGGTTAAATACAAAACGGTATAAGAGTGTCATGTCTGCGGATAGGATACGCCCATGGATACATATAAAATCATTAGAAATTGACAAATCCTCTAGTTCAGAAGTTAATACTGATTCCGATAGCGAAAACTCTGTAAATTAGAATGACCGAGAATGCTTTAAAAATGATTTTCATATATTTAGGGTTTTTTTTTATATAAAAAAAAAATATTGTCTTAAAATAGTTTTGTGTTATATAAATAAAATGCAAATACAAATATGTAATATAGTATATATAGATTATAGGTATAATTATGTTCCGTAATCTCGTCCTCGTTTTGTACTATGTAGTAGGCACTTTTGTGTAACTACGCAATCTACAATGTTTAAAGTATAGCGCCTTAGAGCGCTATTTATACTGAAAAAAAAAAACACAACCAATGGCATCCTGTCCCTGGTGTCACGTTTGACATCTGTCAATCTTAATGTCATTGTACTTTTTGTACGCTGCGCGATCGTACGTAAATTTTTTCACACGCGTTTATTTTTAGTATTTTACTGGATTAGTAACGTGTTTAGACTATAAAATATAGGCCAGTAAGGTTGACGAAGTCTCAAGAAAGAAAGTGCCAATTGGAGATGTTTTATAACTATTTGTGATTCAAAACGACGTCGACACCGCCTATCTATATCAGTCCCGCTTCTGCTTGGCATACAGTTTCTTTTTTAGCCGTGTTTCTGTAGTCGTCGGTCCATGGAGTTAAGAGAAGTCCTACACTACGTTTACCGAAACAAGACCTCCATAACCTGCAAGAATTTAATCAAGAAAACAAGGGAGTGCTGCTATGCTGACTTGACATCGGGGCTTTTACGAGGATTTCCTCGTAATCGACAGCCACGACCAATCGGCCGTTATGATCGTATGATCATTTTAGCTGTTCACCCCACATTCAACATAGCCTGTGAGAAATTATTCAAGAAAACAACGGATGTCAACTCAGAACCAATGATCAATGACGACCCGGAGCCTTCACGGGAGGTTGGCCGTGGTGATCGCATGTTCATTCTAGCCGCTGCGTTGTCTCAGAATGACTACAAAACAGAGCCTTGATGGTGGATTGGGCTATTCACTCTAAAGTGTCGTCACAAGATATTGACCTGAGACTTAACATGACATTGGCTCTAGTAGTCTTCATGAAGGGTTGACCATGAGACCAAAGCCTGTGAGAAATTAATCAAGAAAACAACGGATGTCAACTTAGAACCAATGATCAATGACGACCCGGAGCCTTCACGGCAGGTTGGCCGTGGTGATTACATGTTCATTTTAGCTGCTGCGTTGTCTCAGAATGACTACTAAACAGAGCCTTGATGGTGGATTGGGCTATTCATTCTAAAGTGTCATCACAAGATATTGACCTGAGACAACATGACATCGGCCCTAGTAGTCTTGATGAAGGGTTGACCGTGAAACCAATAAATGTCTTGCACCACGAATATACTACAAAGGATTAATAATACCAGCAGGTAAGCTGTAAACATCACACATTTGCTCCAACTTATTTGATGTCGCATAAATAATTACCAAAAGAACAGTATAATTACCTTTTCTATCTCGCAGCAGAATTTTACCACTTCCACTTGCTTTCACGAGGGGTCAGCTTGTGGCTTAACATTATTAATTAACATATTGTGGATCTGCAATTCATTATATAAAGCAATCATAGACTGACTTCATCAATTGAAATTGAATATATATTTGAATACAAAATGTCAAGGTGACACTGCTCCTTGAGCACCACTGAAGCTGAAGAAAAAGAGGAGGGGGTAAATATTGGTACTGAGACACCAAGACAGTGTCCACCCTCGATCTTAGAAGTTTTTTCTACCTAACATTTTGACTCAAGAGAAATCACAGAAAGAAGCTTCTTAATCAGCTGATATTAAAGGCTGAAAGACTTCTGAGTAACCAAGTCACAGACTCATACCTAGACAATTTCAATTAGATTTTAAATTTTTGACATTTCATATGTTTCTAATATATTTACTAATTTAGAATTGGGCCTTTCACATATATAAGGCTACCAAGTCTCAGATACACTTGGCCCTTTTTTGCTGCATTCACATACATACAAGACAATGAAATAGCACTTATACCAATTGTGACTTCTCGCAGTGTAGATTTCCATCACAAGCATTTAATATTATTGATGTACATCTTCTTGATGTTGGCTCAAGAGGAAGAACATTATAAAGCATAGCCAGTTTATAATAGTTGGCATACACATACTTAAAATCTAAACCACAGTTTTGTGTTTTTTAATATATATATTTTTTTTCTTTCATAAAATTGTAAGTTTGAATAAAGAAATAAACATAACTTGCAATCACTATGTTCCGGACGATTAGTTTTCTCAGATTTAATTCTTTATGTTTGTTTCTTTTTTTATGTTTTATTGTTTTTTGTATAGTTTAAATGTATAGCGTTAAGTCAGATTTGTTTGTAAATTATTGTTTTGTAATGTTGATTATTGTAAATAGTTATAAGTTTGATTGAATAAAGATGGCAACAGATAGGAAAGAGACAGGTACACACCCCCGGTATGGGGACATAGGATTAGCAAAATAGAGCCGCTCGGCTCTTTACGGTATTGCCGCCAGGATAGCAAATAGATAGTGCCATCCCACTCCCACAGTGACTCTCGCTCACCCGCGCTCCGCTAGACAGAGCGCGGAATAGACAAATAGTAATAGCCGGCTTTAGTCACTAGTGGTGGGTGGGATATGGGCCACAAGTATAGCGGCCAAATCAAGCCGAGACACAGTCCACAGCCAGCAGTCAGATAGAAAAACAAGAAGAAAAGGAGCAATAATAGGAAGAAATAATAGGAAGAAAATAGCAGCAGTCCTGACTCTCTTCAGTGGTTGCCAGCTTCATAATATCCGGGTCTTTTATTTCAATTCCGAAGCTGAAGCGACCCCCCGCACCCCGCAGTAACGTGGCTACAAGAACACAAGACTTCAAGGCGCAATCCAGAAATAGGTGCAAAAGGGACGTTGAGCCGAAACCGTCGCGTCCCGCACATTCATGGTCCGATTCGAGCTGGATTACGCCGAAGTTATAGAAGATTGAAAATAGCAACATGCCCGTTACAAGATCGAAGAGTGGAGGTTCCAGAGCCGGCGCGACCACAACAGAAGAAAGTACTTCGTCGGGAACGGAGTACACCGCGTCTACGGCCCCGGACACGTCGAGGACTAGTCACAGAACAGAAGACTCCGCGGCGCAACACCCTGCGTCAGCGGAAATAGAAGAGCGCCTTCAGGCGCCCCAGCAGCCCACGATGGAGCAACGGCCGCTGTCTGAACAGCCAAGAAGAGCTGATCAGCGGCCACCGCCGGCGTCGGGCCCACCGCTGCCATCTGAACAGAGGCCGGTGGAATTGCAGAAACCAACGTATCCGAAGATAGTACTTGCCAGATCCAAAGCGTCCACCGCAGCATCAGGACGCACCGCCAGGCTCCTGAAAGCAAAAGAAGAGCTACTCCGACTACAAGTCAAGCTTGCCGCCGCAAAGGTGGCAACCATAGAAGCCGAAACAGACTCTGATGAAGACCTGGACACAGTCATGGAAGAAACGGATCACCATGGAAGAGTGAACACCTGGCTCAACACCAGCGTACAGCCGCCGTTAGCCATCGCCAACGAGCCACACTTCCTGCCAGAAGCCCTGCCGCTACCTCAGAAGCAAATAGAAGATAGAAGGCCTCAAGCCACAGAAGCTTCTCCGGTACCGGCGGGAGGCGACGTGACCGCACCAGCACCGAACCAGTCCATCGACCTGTCTGAGCTAGCCCAAGCCATTGCTCAGGCGGCTCGATCCAGTCATCACCACACATCGAGGATGTTCAGCGAGCTACCATACTTCGGAGGAGCACATCAAGACTGGCTTTCCTTTAAGGCCGCCTACTCCGAGTCACAAAGCGGGTTCAACGACCTTGAAAACTTGACCCGCCTACGCAAGTGCCTCAAGGGGAAAGCGAAAGAAGCCGTCGAGAGTTTGCTGATCTACAGTTCGAATCCAAGAGACGTCATGAAGATCCTGGAGGCAAGATTTGGAAGACCAGATGCGATTGCCATAGCTGAAATAGAGAAGATTAGAAGCCTGCCCCGCCTAACAGACGCCCCACGTGACCTATGCATCTTCGCCAGCAAGGTCGCCAACATCGTAGCTACCCTGAAAACCATCGGGAAGCAACAGTACCTGCTCAATCCAGAGATAGCGAAGCTCACCATAGACAAGCTGCCGCCTACCCTCAAGTATCGGTGGTACGACTTCGCAGCCGAGCAGTCAACAGAAGAAGCGGACATAGCAAAACTGGCGCGCTTCCTGAACAGAGAGGCCGAGGTATGCGGCCCATACGCGCAGCCAGAAGGGGTTCAAGAGGTCACCACGAATAGAAGACAGAAGACCTTCAACACCCAGAAGTCCGAACAGAGCGAAGAAGGGCCAAGGCAGGACACAACCAGAACCTGCCTAGTGTGCAACAAGGCAGGACATAGCACAGCGGAATGCGAAGATTTTAAGAAAGCTGACTCTTCGACCCGATGGGATATAGCAAAGTCGAAGAGGCTCTGCTTCCGCTGCCTTCGGTTCCGAAACAGAATGCACCGATGCCGAGGAAACCAATGTGGGATCGACGCCTGCAACAGCTGGCATCACCGAATGCTACACTTCAGTCAAGAGAAGAAGAACGAGGTCGTCGGCTCCACATGGACAGGGCAAGGAACACAAGCATTCCTGAAAATAGTTCCGGTGCAGATCTACGGTCCGAAGAAGAAGATCAACACGTACGCACTACTGGACGACGGGTCGACCATCACCCTGATCGACGAAGACCTGGCTGAGCAAGCCGGCCTGCGAGGACCCAGGGAGCCTCTACACATCGAGGCAATAGGAGAAGCTAAGGTAGAGACCTCCTCATCCAGAAGGCTGAACATCGTCCTCGGCGGATCAGGCCAGAAGAAGCACAGAATACAGGCGCGCTCGATCAGAAGTCTGAAGTTATCACCGCAGACCATTAAGAATGAAGACATAGACGGATGCGGCCATCTTCACGACATAGCAGAGACCATCGTGCATCGGGGAGCAAGACCTCAAATGCTGATAGGCCAAGACAATTGGCAACTGCTCCTCACCGAAGAACAGAGAATAGGAAAGAAGCATCAACCAATCGCGTCAAGAACTCCACTCGGCTGGGTACTGCATGGAGCAGCCGAGCTATAGGACACCGAGTGCACTTCGTACAACAGTCTGAAGACTTCGACCAACTCAACTCGGAGCTGAAGAACTTCTTCTCGTTAGAGGCCCTCACAATAGCACCGAAACAGCCTCGAAACGACCCCGAAGCCCGAGCCTTGAAGATCCTCGAAGAGAAGACAACCAAGTTGGAAGACGGAAGATTCCAAACTGCACTCCTGTGGAAAAAAGAAGACGTGAAGATGCCTGACAATAGAGAATATGCCCTGAAGAGACTGGAAGCAACAGAAAGAAAAATAGAGAAGAATCCAGAACTGAAGGCAAAGGTGATAGAACAGATGGAAGCGCTAATAGCAAAAGGGTACGCCGAGCCTGCGCCAGAAGATAGAAAACAGAATAGAACATGGTACCTACCGTGTTTCCCGGTATTCAACCCACAGAAGCCGGGAAAAATACGGATGGTGCACGACGCAGCGGCTACTACCAGAGGGATGTCTCTCAACGACGCGCTTCTCACCGGACCCGACCTTCTACAATCTCTTCCCGGCGTGCTGATGAAGATGAGACAGCACAAGATAGCGCTCTCGGCAGACATAGCTGAGATGTTCCTACAGATCAAGATCGACCCGGAGGATAGAGATGCGATCCGATACCTCTGGCGGAATGGAGATAGAACAACACCGCCAAAGGAGTACAGAATGACGTCGCTAATATTCGGCGCGACGTCCTCTCCGGCAACAGCGATCTACGTCAAGAATAGAAACGCCGAAGACCACGCAAAGCAGTATCCAGCAGCATCTTCGGCCATCAAGACGAACCACTACATGGACGACTACATACAGAGCTTTGAAGACGAAGACTCAGCCATCGAGACAGCGAAGCAAGTTCGGCACATCCACAGTCAGGCGCACTTCCACCTAAGAAAATGGGCGTCCAATTCGGCGAGAGTCCTACACGAACTCGACGAAGAAGCAGAGAAGGCAGAACTCTCGATCGGGCCGAAGACAGAAAAGGTCCTCGGGATGATCTGGCAGACTTCCACGGACACGCTGAAGTACAACTTGGACCTCACCAGACTGCCAGATGGTATCCTGCAACAGAAGCCAACCAAGAGGCAGGCCCTGCAGATCGTAATGTCACTCTTCGATCCGCTGGGGCTCGTCTTTCCTGTGATAGTGAAGGCCAAGCAGATACTACAGGAGATCTGGAAAAGAAGCACAGGGTGGGACAGCTACTTAGAAGAAGACCTGGCAGCGCAATGGGCAAAGTGGATACAGCAGTTAGAAGCCCTCAAGAACATCGCAATACCAAGGTGCTACCCGAACTATAGCAGAGGCAAGAGTCTACAGCTCCACGTATTCGTCGACGCAAGCGAAGCCGCCTACGCCGCAGCCCTCTACTGGAGAGTCGAAGAGGAGAACGGGGAAGTGCACACCTCCCTGGTTCTAGCCAAGAGTCGAGTTGCACCACTGAAGACCACCTCGATTCCCCGCCTCGAGCTGCAGGCAGCGGTCATGGGCGCACGAATGGCAAGCTGCGTCATAGAAGAACACGACAGGAAGCCGGAGTCACGGACCTTTTGGACAGATAGTAAGACGGTCCTGACCTGGCTCAGAACAGGCGCGCGGTCTTACAAGCCTTTCGTCGCGCACAGAATAGCAGAGTTAGAAGAGAACACGAAAACAGAAGAATGGCGCTGGGTTCCTACGAAGATCAACGTAGCAGACGACGGAACCAGGGACGTGCCAAAGGACTTCAACGAAGATCATCGTTGGTTCAGCGGTCCCAGCTTCCTAAAAAAAGAACCAGCAGCCTGGCCGATAGAGACAGTGACACCAAGAGAAGCCTCGGGAGAAGAGAGAACACTGAAGATAGAAGAAAAGAAACCCTCGCTTCTGTCAGCGATCCCTGACTTCAACAAGTTCTCCAGATGGGAAAGGTTCGTGAGGACGACAGCCAGAGTTCTGCAATACATAGAACTATGCAGACCAAAGAACAATAGAGCAGCATACGCAAGAACGAAGGCGAACAGAGTGGCTGATCCTACCTGGGGAAAACAGGAAAAGAAGAAGACGGGGCGCTGCAAGGAAATAGTGAAAATAGAAGACAGATTCAGAGGAATACCAACAGAACTCCTTCTACGAGCCGAAGACATCATCGTCCGAGCGAGCCAAGAGGAAAGCTTCGCGGACGAGATCGAGTGCCTGTCACAGAGTCGACGCGTCAACAGCAACAGCAAGCTGAAGAAGATAGCCACAGAAATAGTCAACGGAGTCATCACAGTGAAGTCCAGAATAGAAGCAGCAACGGGCGTCCCAGAAGACGTAAAGCGGCCCGCCGTCCTAGATGGCCGCCACCACATCGCTCGGCTATACATCGAGCACATTCATCGCGTCGGTCATCACCAAGGAGTGGAAGCGACCATTAATCAGTGTCGCCAGCGTTTCCACATCCTGGGACTCAGAACGACGGCGCGCTACATCATCCACCGATGTGTGCCCTGCCGAAGAAGAAGATGGGCGCCCCCTGAGCCTCCGACCGGCAACCATCCCGCTGGTCGGCTCGCTCATCACCAACGGGCCTTCACCTGCACAGGACTGGACTACTTCGGACCGTTGCTCACTACGATGGGACGAGCAACCAAGAAGACCTACGTAGCCCTGTTCACATGCCTAACCACGAGGGCAGTGCACTTAGAGATGACAGCATCACTCACCACAGACTCCGCAATCATGGCTCTAAGAAGATTCATCGCTCGGCGCGGCTGCCCCAAGACGATCTGGTCCGACAACGGGACCAACTTGCACGGCGCCGAGAAAGAACTTCGGCAAGCAATCGACGCAGCGACAGAAACAGAAGCATCAAGAAGAAGAATCACGTGGCGCTTCATCCCTCCCGGTGCCCCGTTCATGGGTGGAGCGTGGGAGCGCCTCGTAAGAACAGTGAAGACCGCACTAGCAGCCGTCATGGATAGCAGGCCCACGTCGGAAGAAACGCTCGCCACCCTACTCGCCGAGGTCGAAATGACCGTCAACAGTCGCCCGCTTACTCACGTCTCGGTCGACCCTGAAGACCCGGAGACGCTGACCCCCAACCACTTCCTTCTGTTGGGGCCAGCCTACGAACCACCGATGGGCGAAGCAACACCGCAAGATCTCCAGGGAAGACACAGTTGGCGGACGGCGCAAAGGTTGGCCGACATGTTCTGGGCGAGATGGGTGAGAGAGTACTTACCCGAGCTCCAGTACCGGCGGGAGCCCCACGGCAGAGGACCACCGCTACAGCTGGGAGACGTCGTGCTAATAGCAGACAACACGCTGCCTCGCAACACCTGGCCGCTGGGGAGAATAATAGCAACGTACCCCGGCCGTGATGACATCGTGCGAGCAGTCGACGTACAGACCAAAGGCGGCGTTCTCCGAAGACCGACCAAGAAGCTGGTGGTACTACAGACAGCGGAGCCAGAGACAACCGTCCTACCCCCAAAGTAATGCGTCGCGAGCCCAGGACTACGTCGCGACGCACGGCGGGAGAATGTTCCGGACGATTAGTTTTCTCAGATTTAATTCTTTATGTTTGTTTCTTTTTTTATGTTTTATTGTTTTTTGTATAGTTTAAATGTATAGCGTTAAGTCAGATTTGTTTGTAAATTATTGTTTTGTAATGTTGATTATTGTAAATAGTTATAAGTTTGATTGAATAAAGATGGCAACAGATAGGAAAGAGACAGGTACACACCCCCGGTATGGGGACATAGGATTAGCAAAATAGAGCCGCTCGGCTCTTTACGGTATTGCCGCCAGGATAGCAAATAGATAGTGCCATCCCACTCCCACAGTGACTCTCGCTCACCCGCGCTCCGCTAGACAGAGCGCGGAATAGACAAATAGTAATAGCCGGCTTTAGTCACTAGTGGTGGGTGGGATATGGGCCACAAGTATAGCGGCCAAATCAAGCCGAGACACAGTACACAGCCAGCAGTCAGATAGAAAAACAAGAAGAATAGGAGCAATAATAGGAAGAAATAATAGGAAGAAAATAGCAGCAGTCCTGACTCTCTACAGAGGTTGCCAGCTTCATAATATCCGGGTTTTTTATTTCAATTCGAAAGCTGAAGCGACCCCCCGCACCCCGCAGTAATGTGGCTACAGGAACACAAGACTTCAAGGCGCAATCCAGAAATAGGTGCAAAAGGGACGTTGAGCCGCAACCGTCGCGTCCCGCACACACTAAATAATATCTGTAATCTAAGGATATTCTGCTTACCAGATTGGTGTAGTGGTTTAACATTGGAAGGTACAGGGTTTGATCCCCAATCGGGTCGGGCATACTGCCCTTAGTCATATGCATAATCTTGTACCTTGTAACATGGGAATGCTAGGTCCTTGCTTGAAGACCATTACAATGGGTCTGTTAACTAGTGCATATTTGTGTTATTGTTTCCTATGTTTCATAAGTTATGTGAAATCCCTATTTTTAGACTTATATTAAATCTAATAGTCTGGCTGAAAGTCAAGGCTAGGCTACTTGCCTTCATCAAGTGTGAACAATTCAAGAGAAAGGCACACTCATCTTATTGGTTACAAATAAAAGGTTTATTTACTTTTTGGCAATAATATAATGTAACCATTGTGAAAAGCATTTTATAAACACTTATCACTGTATTCCAAAATTTTCAGAGTCAGTCAAAAATCCATGGCAAGATTTATGAAGCCTTATTAATAGGCATTTACAAAAATGATACACTATTATATGACCCTTTACACTTGTTACATGGTTTTGTAACAAATAATTTTATTTTACAGTTAAATAGACCATGAAAGACTAAGAAACATTTTTAAATCAGTTCAGTTTTTGTAACACCATTATATGACCCTTATATACTTGTCATATGGTTTTGTAACAAATAATTTTATTTTACAGTTGAATAGACCATGGAAGACTAAGAAACATTTTTAGATCAGTTCAGTTTTTAGTAAATAGAACATAAAACATCCCAAACAAGTTAAAATTGTCTTAATATAATACCTACTAATTATGTTTCATAAAAACTACAAGCTATTATTAAGCTCTAAACTTAAGAGTACCAACCTGTATGACATGTTATTTTATCAAAGTAGCAAGTATACGGAGATGATTAATATAAAATGAAAATTTCAACTGAAAATTTGAAAATAAACTGAATACAATTGGCAGTCAAGGCATTGGTGACAGCTGGCAGTAGTTGACAATTATGTTTACACTCCTCGTTATTGGATTGAGGCTGCCAGGGTACCAGACTGATGCACCACAGAAAAATTCAAGTTTAAATGTTTTTTCTATCTTATTAGATGAGACTTATTGGTAAGTTTTTTATTTTTTATTTTATCAGCTGAACAAGCATTGATCAGTTAAGTGTTGAATCTTTCTCTTATTAGGTATCAGATAACTGTGTTGTTTCAGTAACCTATTATTTCCCCCCTGGAGATCCACACACAGTGCAGGAGTTTCACACTGATTTCCAGTTGTATATTATTAATTTGTTTTCTATCAATGGTTTTCTAACAAGATTAATCAAAAATTAATCTCATTAACTATAATAATGTTCAAACCATTGTTAACTAAAGGAAACTAATCTCAGTCTACGCGGAATCAGTGAGTTATTCCTTGCCAGTAAATATGTATGTGAATCCCTCTCCGACTGAATCAATACTTGCAGTATTCTATTCGTTTTATTTTTTATTTAATAACACATAGGTAACGAAGTATTTGCCATATGAAACACTAATTTTGATTTATTTTGAACCATTGATAAGTACAGATAACAGCTCGTCGACCTACAACAAATCATCGTTTTTATCAATTGAAAATTATTTCTACAAGTCAGGCTTAAAGTTAAAAATCTGTTGAAGAACTTTTAACTTTTTAGGTGGTAACTTTAAACGTGCTGTTTACCGTACATTGAACAGATGGTTCATTAAAGTTAATTACCAAGATTTCTATTTGAATATAATAAAATAATCATTTTTATAAAATTATTACCATATACCACTTGTACTGGGGTAAAGTTACCTTTTTAAATACCTACCCATTTACTAAGTATGTACATTCTTTTAGATAAATGAGACTAGGTTTAGCTTTAATCATTTTCTTGTTTTCATGATAACATTAAGCAAGCTGATGCCCGCGACTCCGTTTGTGTGAACTTTAGTTTATGCATAAATAATTTCTATTGCGAAAATTGCTATTGCGTCAGTTTCATTTCCCATTACCATTTAGATTACTTTTTTCAAGTTTATGAGTGATTTGCTTCTTCTTCTTGGTTCACCTGTAAGTATGGTACAACGGTCGTCGGTGTCATCAGTTGACTGTATCAATATACAGAGTTGTATTATCATACGGGGCTGTACCTCCATACAGGGTGGTACCATCAAACAGGATTGTACCATTATACAGGGTTGCACCGTCATACAGGGTTGTACCACCATACAGGGTTGTCGCAGCATACAGGATTGTAACATCATAATAAATAAAATAAAAATAAAATAAAAAAGCCTCATATTTCTTACTGAAAAAACAATTTACAAAGATTAACTGAAACAGATTCATACATAACACGTAACATCATACAAGGTTGTATTATCATACAGGGTTGCACCATTATACATGGTGGTTACATCATGCAAAGTTATATTATCATACAGGGTTGTATAAATCTGAAGATGTTTTGATATTCAGAGTTGATTGATTGATTCCAATGATGAATCAAACAACTACACCCGCATTAGATAAAATTTGAATGAAGTATCTACTTACTAATAGATACTTCATAAAATAACACCTAAAAATTTTAACATCTCAAACTTCAGCAAATCATTAGGTATGTGATCACAATAAATGATTTATTGATTTTGCATCACAACTTTCCTCTTTGAACATTTACATAGTACAAAACGAGGACGAGATTATGGAACATAATTTATTGATTGGACTAACTTACCTAGTGACGTCCAATCCTAATTATGTGAAGTAATCTCGTCCTCGTTCTTATCCCAGCCCAGCCCTGATTCTAGGTTTTTTAGAAATATATATATACGAATGTATATATAATTATATATATAATCCTTAATATATGTATACGCTTTTATGACCCCTTTTCTTGATGTTGAAAGTTGTGTACCTATTCTTTGAAATAATGACATTAAGATTGACAGATGTCAAACGTGACACCAGGGACAGGATGCCATTGTTTGTGTTTTTTTTTTCAGTATAAATAGCGCTCTAAGGCGCTATACTTTAAACATTGTAGATTGCGTAGTTACACAAAAGTGCCTACTACATAGTACAAAACGAGGACGAGATTACTTCACATAATTAGGATTGGACGTCACTAGGTAAGTTAGTCCAATCAATAAATTATTTCCTATTTTGATGTGATTTTGAATGTAATTTAGTTAGCTGTACCTTGATAAATATAATAAGATATATCACGTTTAGTGTGTAACAAAAATAAGAAATCGTATAGATGATCATAATATAATGTTGTGATGTTGTTTTGTGTGCGCCGGAGTCTGCACCCATTCAGATGGCCGAATGTTGTGATTTTTAATTAATTTGCACGACGTAGTGACGTAATGAACAATAATTACAGAGTTTTGTTTCTGATTTTTTAACAAATAAGTATCTGATTTGACTTTTATCATAAATCGGTAAAATGTAGTCTTTGGTTCCGGTGAATTTTAAAATCTTTCATTTATTCATTTGTCACGACGTAATGCAAGTCCTTATAAACGCTGGACAGATCAAAAGTCAGTTAGTTGGTTCAGAGCTGGCAAGGAGTAAACTTAGAAATAAGTACGCTGTAATGCTGAAAGTGATTTGTGTTTAAATTTGAATAAACTGTGTAGTTGATACTACTGAGTGTTTGATTCTTTAACAATAGTAAGCAAAAATCTTCTTAGCAAACATAAAAAAAATATCTTTTCTTCTTTAACTTACTTATGACCTATTTATTAGTGCAAGATGTTATTGTAATAAGGCAATGCATAACTTTGTGGAATCACATTGTTATCAAGTAAACTTTTTAAATCCTTGTTCTTTCTTTTACTTAATTGTAATATTGACTGATACAAAGGCTTCAATTGATTATTTTGAAGGTTGGTGTTATTACGTGTGCGCGATGATCGATTATTATTATAAAATTGTATTTCTTTGAAGTCTGCATCTGTGTATGAATCTCATGTTTTTCGAACTTTATTATTTTTATGTCACTTAATCTGACAGTTTCACCCTGAGTATTTTTTGAAAACCGTCCACCACACGCCTCTGTTAGATTTTTAATATCCATGAAGTCGGAATGACACATTTCGTTTACTTTATATGCATTGCCTTTCTTCGTGCAGTTCTTATTATTGCAACATATTGGTCTGGTGTGTATATGGGACCTGAACGTAAGCATTCTTTAACGGCCTTTTCTATCACAGAATGTACGGTGTCATTTTCGTTTTAGGTATGCCCAGTTATTAAGTATTTGTGGGTGATAGATTTTATTTTGAGAACTGTAATGGCATATACGTACATACAAAACATAAACTGATTTTTTGCTGGTCACAGCAGTTATCAGAATAAAATACAATTTGTTAATTATTATCATCAACTTCTGTTGCCCTTGTTGTCAAATATTTTAAAACGCACGTTGCTATTTCGTTAGCCCCTCTTAATGCTTCGACTTCGGTCCATACAAAACAATCACAGTAGTCTTTTGACAATTCACTTATAGTAAAATTACAAACGTTGAGTTTACATTTATAATATAAGGTAGAAATATCGCCTTTAGGGAGAGGCAACACTGCCTGAAGGTCATAACAAGCAACGATGTAATTGTTTTGGACCATAGACTTATCATTTGACCTTTCTTCGCAACGAAGTTCTTTTTCTAATTGGTGCTGGTCATATTTATTCTGTATTTCGGTATTTGGATTAACAGTGTTTTTAAAGTGTTTAACTATGCATAGTTCGCACTGATCTTTTTTCGGAACGTAGAAGCTAATGTTGTATTCCTCATTAAACACTTTTTTATATGTATGAATTTTAGCAGGTTCAACTCCAGAATCCATACAATCTTTTTGGTAGTCAGTATATAGATCTGTATGATTCTTACCTCCATCGATATATTCGCGATTTGTTTGTTGTCTGAGGTAGTGAGATTCAATCCTAGGAATTGAATTGATATGGTCTCTTATTCTATGTATAGTATCTGAGCTAATCTTATTTTCCATGTTTGCCCCTCTTCTCTTCTTCAACAAATCCCCTCTCATTTTTTTTGCTATAACAGTTGCAATGGGTCTATTATTGATAGACAACGTGTTTTTAAAGAAAATCTTACAGATACGCTGTTTACAATCATTGATTTCGAATGAAAATGCATGTTTAGGTCCCCTGTTACTGTTGTGTACTTTGTACTGATATTTAGGTTTAATAACGGTGATACATTTTGATATAAAATCTCTTTGTCTTGTTAAGTCACCCATTTGCCAATACTCGTCAAACATATTGTGTTCTCTTTCTTCTTGAGTAATCCTTTCGCTACACTTCAGCCGACACTTACTTCCACATGGAGGTCCCATTTCCTTTTTAGGCATGGTCTTTTTGGACTTGGATACGGAAGTATATTCTTGGCCACTGTTTCGGAGTCTTTTAGCGTCTTGCTATTTAGTTAAATTCCTTGTCCCTTTACGTCTTCGCCTATCTGGTATATCATTGTCTGTCGGAAGATTTGAATTATTGCCTGGGTTATTTGTGTTTTGAACTTGTTGGAGTATTTCGTCACTTTCGGGAGTTGGACTAAATGATACCTGTCTAGGTGGTGCTGGCAGTACATAATCTGGTTCATGATCTACATCATCACCGGAAAAGTCTTTGCCTGGCTTAGACGTACTGCTGTATAAAGTTGATGAAGTCGAACATGTAGATGATTCGGAGCTAGAAGAGATTGACCTTGTTCTCTTGCTTGGACTAGGTGTACTTATTTTTTCTTCTAAGGCTGGCTCCGGGAATGCAGCATCATTCGAAGTTGACGGCGACATTATAACATTATCCGCTACATAAAACTCGTCCCCAGGCATATCATTAACTGACCAAGGTTGTTCATGTGCTTGCAACAAAGAAGTAGATGCATATGTCTCTGTAGATAGTCTCTCTGTGTTAGTATTATTTTCCAGCAAAGAATGCGTTTCTATTAGATTTTGCGATAAAGCGTCATCAGCATGAGTTGTATTATCATAATTTAGTTCATCCATAGATATTTGTTTAGGAATTTCAGATGCTAAGGACTCAATGTGAGTTTCCACTGCAGACAAGATCCGTAATATGCGGGGATTCCGTAAATATGCCATTATCTGAAGCAAAGTATTTTTTATGAGACTAACAACAAATACCAAAAAAATAACAACTCATTTATTAATAATAAACTAACATATCGCATACGACGTTAATAAGTTTTATTAGTGAAAAACACTCATAATTGTTGTTAGTTGTATAGTGGTCATTCATTACAAATAACAACCTACTGTCTTAATTTTTTTTATGTAAGGTATTTTATTTTTAGTTCGTTATGCAATACATACAACTTTTGATAAAACAAAACTAAGCTAAACTTAAAACTAAACCTTAAGAGAAAAAATAATTAAATTCATTATTTATTATTAGCGTGTAAATTTTTTTAGGCCAAAAAGTGTTAAGTTCTTGAGCACAAAATGTGCTGAGGTAAATGACAAACTGCTACTAACCTTTAAAAGACGCTATTGGATTTAAAGTTTATGATTAAATTGATTGCATTTTTAAAAGAAAACTGTGATTATGTCGATGAAAACACTTTGCAAAAACATTATTTTCAAAACAGGCCAAAATATAAGAGGAAACAGAGACTATAACAAAAGTACCCTTTTATTGGTTAGATTAATAAAGCAAATTCCGTTTCTGTAAAAGCTAAACTGTGTCTAAACAAAAAGTTGCACTTTGTTATTAAGCCAAACTAACCAAATACCTTTTTTTTGCCGCGCAGCCGTGTCTATCCAAATAATCACACTTTTGCACTAAACTTCCGTCATCTCTCCTCGACGAACACGTTCCAACTGGTATTGTCACGATGTTGCATTTAGCTTACTGATCATTTTCGCGTAAGCGTAACGCCATCTAGCGTTTAGATCTAGAACTTGAAGAATGTGTCAAAACCAGTTTAAAGCTTACAAAATTTTAAGATAGATGGCATTTTTAAGTAATTTCTTGAAATATTTCGTTTAGTAACAGTTTATAATTAAAGGTGCGATACGATGTCGCGAACAAAGGATTGAATAGACACCAGTTCAGGGTACCGCGCGACATGTAGGCAAACCCTTTGCTATTATGTTTTGTGTTGTTCTTTAAACTACTATGTCTAGGTATAAGTTGTTTTTGTAATTACATGTTGTTTAATTTATTTACTTGTGAATAGTTTGAACTTAAATTATTATAACTAATATACACCGTGAATGTTTAATTACCCGAGAAAATTAGCTAACATACTCAGATATCGATATACATCGAATTTGGCGAATAAAAAAACACATTTATTTTTATGAGAAATTTATTTAAAAGGTCCCTAACATTCCGTAAAAATATGCACCATAAAAGTCCTGCTAATTCAAATAGTAATCATTATCATTCCAACATTATCGGAACCAAAATCCACCTAATTTGGTCGCGTATTATTGGCGTACGGAAGGAATAACTATGAATGAAAACAAATTACACAACCTGCCGACAAAAGACGATTATATCTCACTCGGCAAACTCACGTCTCAGCTCCGAAGCTGGCCAGCACTCCCTTCATCAATGAACGGGCGGGCGGAGTCTCACGCGCATCCCCCGCCCGCCCGCGCCATCATTGACCTCAGCTCAGTCCGTCGCGAATCTTAAACGGTCAAGGTTGTGTCACGCAAGGTCACCGCCGCACGCGACCTCCGCACCTGTGTTTACTTTAAAGTGAAGTGACCAATACCGTGATGGCCTATCAGTACTGGCGAGTTCGGAGCGCGGTGGATCGGCTGCGGCGGGCCCGTGCCCTGGCCTCCGCGGTCCCCGGACCTTACGCCTGTGGACTTTTATTTGTGGAGCGAGATCAAGCCCCGACTGTTTGTGAGTGAACCTACTAGTGTTGGTGATTTGCGAAACTGAATCATTGCGGCTTTTCAAGAGGTTCAAGCTCAAAGAAACGTGCTTATTTCTTTGAAGAATAACTTGCGGAAAAGAGCACGTGTTTGTATCTCGGAGAGAGGACGACATTTTGAAAAAATACTGCAATACGTGTAAGGTACGTTGATATTTGTTTTAAGGTTTTTAGGTATTTGTATCATTTGTTAATCTTGTAAATACCTAGTGGATTTCATATTTTAAAATAAGTTTAATAAAAAACTAGAAACCGACTTCAAAATGAAACTGAAAAACGAAAAATAATATTGACTAAAACATATCGAGAGTTAAAATGTGTTCATTCGCACCGACTCCAAAAAGAACTGATTAGGTATGTTTTAGTCAATATTATTTTTCGCTTTTCAGTTTCATTTTGAAGTCGGTTTTTAGTTTTTTATTAAACTTATTTTATTTCACAATTTTAAGTGTTAAGTCCTCTATTTTCCCCTCCTAACTCCGCCAAAAATTACTTTACAGCAAAGTGACCTAAACAAATGTTGTTCTTCTGTGGACCACCCACCCAATGGTATAATGAAAATAGGGTGCTATTAATGATCAATTTTTCGACGAAATTTATTACAAGTCCCAGACGCCTTTAAAATAAGCTTCAGTTTTCACCTTCCAACTCCGCTAAAAATGACTTAACAGCAAAGTAACTTTAGCTAATGTTGGTCCTCTATGGACCCCCCATTGAATGGTATGATAAAAATAAGGTGTTATATTGGGTCAATATTTCGACGAAAATTTGTAAGTCTTAATGAAAGGGTTTTCCTACACTCCAACCAGAACAGCGGCTATTTTGGTGTCGTAACCATAGGATAAGGTCTTGCATTAAATACCAAGTCAATTTAAGAAAGGAACTTATAATTTTTTTTCGTAACTGGGTGTGCGGGGACGCCCCCAGTAAATAAAAGTTGGCGGTCTGGTACCTCATAAGCCCCAAGTCTGCTCAACACACTGCGAAATACGTTCTGTCGACAAAAAGCAGTATTATCTTCTAACTCCTGTCCGTTAAGGAGTTCTGTGGCTTCCATCATCAGGTCAGCAACATGACATGATGATTACCAGACCCAAAAATCAGCATTGAGTCAGAAAATATATGCAAAACATTATGGGTGCCTATAGAAATTGAGGGTTGCCCTCAATTTCCCTAGGATCCCATCATCAGAATCTGACTTGGTGTAAATGGGACCACCTCGGAAGTATACCCTTTCAAACTAAAAAATAAATTTTGAAATCGGTCCATAATTGACGGCGTAATCGCGTAACAAACATACAAAAAAAAAAAAAAAAACAACAACATTTAGACGAATTGAGAACCTCCTCCTTTTTTTGAAGTCGGTTAAAAATACACCTTAACTAAGTTATTAAAATAAACAATTTACTAAGCAGATAATAAAACCAATAAAACCAATTTATTTTTGCAAATAGGCTTAAACTAAGCACTTTTACACGTACCAGTTTTAAAGTTTTTTCTATTCTATTCTATTCTATTCTATTCTATTCTATTCTACCATTGTTATTTTATTCCCTACCACTGCTTCGGGACAAGTTTGGGCTAGCGCCGAGAAGAAGCAGCGCAAGAAACTCGGCACTATTGTCAGCCTCTTTTAAAAAGTTTTAAATATACATAACAAAATATTAAATTACAAGATAAATGCACCTGTGCGAGCAAGGCAGTATTTATATCCAAACATTTTTATCATTTAAATAATCTATAACAGTATAATACCCTTTTTTCATGAGAATATTTTTTACATGAGCTTTAAATTTAAACATGGGCAGTTCAGCAATAGATGCTGGTAATTTATTAAAAAAGCGAATACATTTCCCCATGAACGAATTTCCCACTTTATGCAGTCTGAAATCTGGAACGGCAAGCTTATCCTTATTCCGGGTGTTAAAATTATGAATGTCACTTTTCTTAGGGAACTGATCCATATGTTTGCGAACGTAAATGATATTTTCGTAAATAAATTGCGAAGCTACTGTCAGTATATTAATTTCTTTGAACAGTTGTTTTAACGAGTCACGAGGTCCAAGGTTATAAATTGCTCGTATAACTCTCTTTTGTAATATAAATATAGAGTCGATATCTGCTGCTGAGCCCCATAATAGAATTCCATATGACATAATGCTGTGAAAATAGCTAAAATATACCAATCTTGCCGTTCCAACATCAGTCAATTGTCTTATTTTCCTCACGGCGTAAGCAGCAGAGCCAAGTCTTCCTGATAGAGTCTCAATATGAGCACCCCATTGCAAACGGGAATCCAAAGTTATTCCCAAAAAGGTAGTGGAACTAGATGTATCAAGTCGTTCACCTTTTATAATTAAATGTGTTGGGACCAGTTTTACGTTTGGCATTGTGAATTTAATACACTTTGTTTTATTTGCATTGAGCAAAAGATTATTAGTAGTGAACCAATGCAATACTTGAGAGAGAGCATTATTTACATCGTCAAACGAATCTTTACCTCTTTTGATTTTGAAAATCAATGAAGTATCATCTGCAAACAACACTGTCTCACAGAGGTCTTTCGTAAAATATGGAAGGTCATTTATATAAATTAAAAAAAGCAGGGGTCCTAATATCGATCCCTGCGGCACGCCCATAGTTATAGGGGAGCCAGAAGACTCAGTTCCATTAATACAAACTTTTTGTGTTCTGCCTGTGAGATAAGAGTTTACCAAATCTACGGCATCATTAGAAACACCATAATGTCTAAGTTTTTTTAGCAAAGTTTGATGGTCCACACAATCAAACGCCTTGGAAAGATCACAAAAAACTCCCAAAGCATCCCGCCTACTCTCCCACGCATCAAACACGTGTTTTAAAAGTGCAACTCCAGCATCAGTAGTGCTTCTACCCTTTGTAAAGCCATATTGTTTGTTATGTAAAAGTTTATTCAGGACAAAGTGAGATAAAAGTTGATTAAAAATTACTTTTTCAAATACTTTACTGAGTACTGGTAAGATTGAAATCGGTCGAAAATTGGAGGGGTCATTTTTCTCGCCAGACTTAAATAAAGGAATAATTTTACTAAATTTCATCAATGTAGGAAACTGTTTGTCATCAATACATTTGTTAAAAATTATTGCAAGATAAGGGGCTATTGTGTATAGAATTGTATTGATAAAATTAATAAAAAAAACTCGTGAAAAGTGCTATTTTTATTACTTCGTAATGACCACGACATACAAATCAACAGATATCACGTTTATTAAATGCTAGTGCAGGATACGATGCGAACCCGCGATGCTTGGCGATCTTGACAATCGTTAGCACTAGGCGTAGCAGACGCGCATGCTCGCATGGCGACTGCGCGAGTGCCGCGCGAGTCTGAATGAATGAATGCATGTCTCTCTCTCTCTCATTCAACAAATACTACGAAGATGGTTTTCATGTTTTTGGTGCATTAACAGGATTTATTTGAAGTCCTATAAAACGATATTTTTGTATGAACGCTATAATATTTGCGTGTTACTTACTGATATACATATTTTTATCAACGCAAATTTTGGTTTTGGTCGTGGTTGGAGATATATGGTGAAAATGACCTAAACTTAGCTTTTGAAAAATTCCATGACACACTTCGCCTGTTTTATGACTTGGTTTCCCTACTATTAAAATTCACATAAATAATTTAAATAAAAATAAGCGGAAGTGGTTAACCAAGGGTCTTAAAATATGTTGTAAGACAAAGCGATTTTTAAGACACCAATTCTTTAATAATAAGACCACAAACAGTAAATTAAAGTACATAAGATACTCAAAAATATTAAATAAATCGATTCAAATGGCTCAAAAAAATTCTAACATTAAGTTTATCAACAAAAGCAAAAATAAATGCAAGGCGACGTGGTCAGTGATTAAAAACTAACTATCCGTTACAGACGGTACGAAAGATAATATAAATGCCTTGAAAGTTAATGATACGACAATAACAAACCCAACTGACATTGCTAATATTTTTAATAATTATTTCATCGATATGACAAGATATTCGTCTTTAAATACAAATACATATGACTTCAAAATAATGACCACCGCAGATTCAATGTTTCTTAGACCTGTGACCGTCGAGGAAGTAAAAAAGGAAATTATGACCCTCAAAAACACAAATTCTGAAGGCTACGACGGTATAAATACCAGAATACTTAAAGTGTGTGTTAACGAAATAGTGAGCATCCTATCGTACCTTATCAACTTATCCTTTTCCACAGGAACATTTCCAAATACCCTAAAAATATCTGTAGTCAAACCGTTATACAAAAAAGGGGACAGGAATGACACTCAGAACTATAGGCCCATCACTCTCATACCAGTCCTTTCGAAGATTTTTGAGAAGTGCATGCTCAAAAGACTTAGTGATTTCTGTAGTAGACACAACATCATAGACAGTGGACAGTATGGCTTTCAAAAAGATAAGTCTACTACCCATGCCATGTTTGATCTAGTGAAAACAATATTAACCAGCCTTAACAAGAAACGTCTAACCACTGGACTGTTTTTCGATTTGTCAAAGGCATTTGACTATGTCGATCACAAACTTTTGTTACACAAGTTAGAAAAAATCGGTATCAGAGGTCTCCCATTGCAATGGATTACATCCTACCTCAATGGTCGACAACAGTGTGTTACAATAAGAAATATAGAAGGAAGCGAAGTAAAAACATTCTCATCGAAATTTAGGGAAAACTCCTGTGGCGTCCCCCAGGGCAGTGTAATGGGACCAATCCTATTTTTGCTCTATGTAAATGACATAACGCATATTACTAACCACAAATGTACTCTTTTCGCTGATGACATATCCATTATTGTGACATCCGAGGATAAAAAACACATTAAAAATCATGAACTAGACATAGATAATACGATTGACAAAATAATTGAATGGTTAAATGCAAATAATTTAAAAATTAATCTTAATAAATCAAATTTCATACAATTTAATAAATGTAAACATGACATATACAATTTTAATTTAAATATCTCAAAACTAAATGAAATATCAAACCTTAAGTTTCTTGGTGTAATAATTGACGAAGACTTAAAGTGGAAAATACATTTAGATAACGTTTGCACAAGAATCAATAAATTTGTACATGCCTTAAGACAACTTAAAAACGTAACATGTAGAAAAACGGCCGTTTTAGCTTATCACGCATACATAGAATCTATTCTTAGATATGGAATTTTACTTTGGGGCAATAGCACATTAAAAAATCGGGTATTTATTGCGCAAAAACGATGCATTAGGGCTATATGTGGTATCCCTCCTTTTGAATCGTGTAGACCACTATTTACAAGCATGGGTTTATTGCCGCTTCCATCACTTTACATTTATGAAGTGGCAATATTTGTTCACAAAAACCCAACGCTCTTCGAGAGAGCTGGTAATACCAGACTAAGATATCCTCAAAGACTGATACTTAGCGATATACCAAAATCCAGTAAATACGGAAAAAGCTGTATTTGCATGTGTGTTCGCATATACAATAAAATACCGAATGAAATGAAGGGACTCACTATTAATTTGTTTAAATCTAGACTGTTTAAATGGCTAAATAAACACAGCTTCTATGACATTCGAGATTTTTTGACATTGAAATGAATTAATTAATGGTTTTTATTTTGTATTTAGTTTATATTATTGTGTCTTTAATTCCAATGATTTATAATTAATTAGTATTCAATTTTTAATACGACTTTATAATTCTCAATGTTTAATTTAATTATTTTTATATTTGCATGCTATCTTAATGAAGCAAGACATATGCACAACCCATTCTGTAACAGCATTTATACTGTGTCTTAAGCAAATAAATAAATATTCTATTCTAAGTATTGGTTAGATTACTTGTTCAGACCAATTAATTTTAAATCTTTAATATGCCAAATACCCAAATCTTTACCGGACATGTCCTCCAGGGCATAAACGAGTGGAGACTTTTTGTGAGTGATACGACATTTGATAAATTTTTGTGCCAACTTTTTACTAAAATACTTGTCCTTATCGCTTAACACGCAAGCCCGTTTCATAACAATATCTCCAACGTTGAATTCAGCTGCCTTTCGACGCAAGTTATAGTGTGCAATGTTTTTTTCATGTGCATGCCACAGTTTAGCTTGCACATCATCAAAAAGGTTTGACAAATAGCCCAGATTTTCTGCGTATATATCGCGAGGTAAGAATAAGACCTCACTGCCCAAATCTGAATCTGCATAATAGAATAGAATAGAATAGAATAGAAAAAACTTTATTGACACAGTACAACACATAAAAATATTACAAAGAAGATTATAAAACAAAATAAGACTGTGCCAAATAGGCTTCCGCTCAGCAATTGTCATGATATGCTTGCAAGCATGTCATGACGCTGGTCTTCCGCGGACACCCATTGTTGGCATTGCGCATCCTTTCGAGGAGACACTCTTGAAAAATTATATGAGTGTTAGGTTATCCTAAGAGAATGGATGCGACTTTGATTGTCTCTCAAAAGGGTTCGCAAGGCGGGGACGCCTTAAACAATAAACTACATATTGCTAACATTTGCATAAACAAAAAATGCCACGGAAAAAGAAAAAGAAAAAGAAAAAAAAAACATATAAATTTACAAATAATTAAATGAAAATTATACACATACTTAACTAAACTTAATTACTTCTGGCTGTATGGCTGTGTACCATTGCCTGTCCCACAGC
Organism: Anania fuscalis; assembly: GCA_950371115.1. Taxonomy (NCBI): domain Eukaryota; kingdom Metazoa; phylum Arthropoda; class Insecta; order Lepidoptera; family Crambidae; genus Anania; species Anania fuscalis. Next base: position 21,662,518 of record OX493326.1, on the reverse strand, counting down.
TTATTTAATCAGTGGCCCCACCGTGGATAAATTCAACTAGGTACTACTGTCAAGCCACAGATTAATATATGTCAAGCTATATGATGTCAAAAATAACCATGCGTTTGCCACGTAATTTATCGAAAAAGAGCGTCAGAGAGGCAGATTTCCACCCGTGTGAGTGTCAGAATCGTGTATGGGCGCAATTCATTACTAGGGGTTCTAAACGCGCGTGATTCGCTTCGCTCCGAACCTCTATGCCCACCTCGGCAAGCATGTTGCGCAGCACCTCCCGGTAAGTATTTACTTTTGATTTGGTTTCCCTTGTTCCTCGTCCAGTACGTCATTAAGTGGATTGTTTTTATTTTCTGGTTTTAGAGAGCACCATGCCGAGGAAACCGAGGAGTCGAGGCTCATCCGGACGCCGGAATTATTCACGATGGGACGGGCCCGCTAACGCCCATCCGCGCCGTGCATACCCCATGGTAAGTGTGTCTGCACCACCCGCTTGTTGCAGTGAGGTTAGGTATTTTTTTACGTGAGTTTTAAACGTATTTCTAATTTGCAGGGCACGCAAAGGCGGCGGCAGGTCGTTCCAACACCGTGATGCAGCAAATCTGAAGGAGCCCCTAAAAGCCATGGTACGATGCTTTGGAGTGGATAAAACGTGGGTACACTCCCTTCTGGGGTATCTGCTGTGGGCCCATTCCAGCTTTAAGAAGAGGTATTTAGGTTTCATTGTAGTGATGACTCCGAACATCATAGTAGTCAAGTGCAATCTTCTGCGTGCTTCCATCTTCATCATGTTTGCATCATTGAGATATGGGGTTATATGTGACCGAGGCGGAACTGTAAAACAGAAACGTGCGCATGCATTCTGCACTCTCTGAATAAGTCTGGACGTTTTTGATAAAAGGCACGGACCGTATACTGAGTCACAGTAGTTAAATTTGCTGAGGACCAAGGACTCACAGAGGGTGATTCTCAGTCTCTCACTCAGGTAAGGTGTCAGTTTGTAAAGTAGTTTTAGCCGGTAAAAACTATTTCTAACACACTCCGCTATATATTTTTCAAATTTTAAGTTGCCGTCGATGACAAGTCCCAGATTTCTGACTGAATCTACCATGGTAATAGGTTCTCCATTAATATGAATATTCAAAGTTGTATCTTTAAATTTGGCAGTATTCTTGGGCGAACCTATGATGATGAATTGGGATTTTTTTGGGTTAATGGTTAGACAGTTTGAACTGCACCAGGCGGAGATCCTGTTCAGGTCCTCATTCATCTTGGCCACAGCACTGGTGCAATCAGCGGGTACAAAAGAGAGGTACACCTGTAGGTCATCAGCATACAGATGATGATGACAGTTAGTAATAGTATTTGTGATGTCAGCACTGTACAAGATGTACAAGATTGGCACCCTTGAGGAACTCCGCGAGTAACCATTTGTGGTTGAGACCGTAGTGAAGTACTGTCCACCCGTTTCAGCTCCACATATTGCAGTCGCTGTGTCAGATAGCTATGGAGCCATTTTACTGAGTTACTGTCAAGACCATAATATCTCAGTTTAGATAGCAGGAGGGATGTATTGATCGAATCGAAGGCTCGAGAAACGTCCAGCAGTGTAAGAATTGTTAGCATCCCCTGATCCTGAGCGGCCAACAAGTTATCGACCACATCTGCTAGAGCCGTTGCCGTACCATACCCTTTCCGGAAGCCAGACTGATAGTGTGGCAGGATGTCCTGTGCTTCGAGATAGTTAGTAAGTTGATGGCACCCTATTTTTTTTAGTATCTTAGACAGGCATGGCAGGATACTTATAGGTCGGAGATCCTGAACTGTACCAGGCTGACTTGTCTTAGGTAACGGTCTCACGACTGCAACCTTCCAGCTCTCTGGGAAAACACCATCAAGTATTGACTGATTAACTATGGCAGTAATAGCTCCCAGCGAGTGAGGCAATGTGAGCAAAAGCATGTCGAGAGACAGTCCATCGTCCCCTTGTGCATTTGACCTCAAATCCCTGATTGTCTTGAGGACTAAGTCCTCAGTGACAGTGTGTAAAGAAAAGGTTGCAGAGTTTTCATGCCTATGATGCTCGTAAAAGGTCAGTTGCGAGATTGTAACCCTGTCCTCGCCCGGTACATTCAGGAAGTGTGTGTTGATCAGATCCGGCTCATGGAGTAATGCAGGGAGGTCAGCAATGTTCTTTTTGTTTGGTAAAATAGTACTTTTTAGGTTCTTCCAGAGTTTTTTAGGGCTGTTTAAATTACTATTTATTTGTTTATTTAAAAAGTTGGCCTTCTCATAATGAATCGCTCTTATGACTAGGCATCTCATAGTTTTATAACTGTCTGAGGACTGAGGTTTTCTGTTGTTGGTACTTTTTGTGGTAATCATCTCGAACACGAATCATGTCCTTGATTGTATCAGTTATCCAAGGATGTGGGGGGTGCTTAAATTTGCGTGTCCTTGTTGGGGCATGTAAGTCTATTAGCCCTATGACGCATTGTGTGAAAGCTCCTACAAGCTGGTCAACGTTGTCGTGACAGTTGAGATTAAGACCACTCCAATTAATGGCGCTCAGATCTCGCTCCAGCTGGTCCAGGACGATGTCTTTGTAAGGTCGGTATGTGACCCATCGAGGACTGATTTTTTCAGTTTTGATTTTAAATTCAGCCAGCAGCATGGCGTGGCGGCCAAGGTCCGGGGAGTGTTTCACTACAACCCTGAGCGCTCGCAGATCCGTGCAAATCACATCAATCAGTGTTGCACTATGGTCAGTGTGATATGTTGGTTCAGTTACTAGTTGCTTGAGGTTTTGACTGTGTATACACTGCATAAGCTCCCTGCACCTACTGCTGCCTTCATCGAGCAGGTTAATGTTGAAGTCTCCAGTAAGTATTAGTCCGTCCGCCCAAGTGAAGGAGGCAATCGACTCTGTTATAGCGTTCAGGAATAGTTCTGGGTCTTGCCAGGGTGGTCTGTAAGCTGTGCCAATAACTATGACTTGGCTGAGTAGGCGCGTGGAAACCCACATCTATTCCACAGATGCCGCAATGTTCGGGTGAGGACAAGCCCTCACATTAACATTCCTGCGCACGTAAAAGCCTACCCCACCCCCAAGGCCATTTTTAATGTGGCGTGGCCTCGGGGTGTGCCTCAGCCGGTAATCTGCCAGTTTAGGAGTTCTGTCTTCCTCTCCAGCTCTCAACCATGTCTCATTTATAGCTATGATGTCCGGGGCCAAGTCATCCATTGCCACTATAAATTCGTCATGTTTAGTACATAAAGACCCTGCATTGAAAAAGCCGACCAATAAATTCTTTAACCGTGGGCCTGTAAAGTGTGTGTGTTATATAAACACCAGTGAATTTTAATGTTACTGATTTTTATGAGAATATTTATTACATGAGTTAAATATAGTAAAATTGTTACAATATTTTTAAACAAGATTAGCGTAAGATTGTAAATAGTTAAGTCAGAGTTTTTTTCATTATAATTGTAATTATTTCCTATGAATATATGATATTGGAATAACCCGCAATAGTGTACAATAGTTTTTCCTATTGAATTCCCTAATACTAAACTGACACAAAAAAAGCAACACCAAAAGAGAGAAAATACTGAGATCAACCTATAGGTAAGCCAATGAACAATAAAATATTTTTCAGTTAGACAATGTGTGTAAAACTTAAAAGAGCTTTTTGATGATTTCCAGTGGGTTGCCAGTCATTGCAACGGACAGCCGAGCACCCTCGCGACGTCGTCCGTCGAGCGCAACTGGAACACCTGCGCACCGTCGCTCTTACGAGCGAAAATGCGGCCCCTCCCGGTCCAGACGAACCTCCACTGGAGACGGCGGCACTCCTCCCGAACCTGACGAAAGAGAAGGCGGTTCGCGCGGGTCAAGCGCTCATTGACGAACACCCGACCCCCGCCTTCGCCCGTGAGGCCGCGGCGCACGCGCGCGGCCTGCAGCAGCTCGCCGCGCAGCCGGCGCCGCGCCAGGCGCACCACCACGCGGCGCGCGCGCGCCCCGCCGCCCTCCGCCGGGGGCGCGCCCACGCGCTCCGCGAACACCACGTCCCGCTCGTCCAGGGTCACCCCCAGGCGGTCGGCGAGCACGATGACGCTGTGCGTGACGTTTTCGCTCTTCGCCTCCGGTAGCTGGCCTATCTCGAGGTCCGCGAGCAGCGCATCCTGTAGCGCAAGCACGAATATTTGAAGTATTCGTAACGTAAACGTATCGAGTCTACTACACGATTACGCAGTAAAACGTTAGTAGGCAGCACGAAGCACTTTCGTCGTCTTATCGTAAGCTCGATAGGCCAACGCAAGTGTCGTCATCCTAACGTAAATAGGGATTGAGCAAACTCAGGAATAATGAACGAATGATGTGTTCGGAAATAACATGAAGCGAGATAATAAATAAAAATTAGTTAAATAAATTATGTTATCGGTGTTAAATCATAAAGAAGGCAATAAAAAATAAAATGGTATTCATTATATTTATTTTTATACAAGATAAGTTAATGCAATTATTGGTCTTTCATTACAATTTTAAAGAAAATGTTATCCGCCTAGATGTTTTGATTTCCGAACGGACTACTAGATTGTAAGACAAAGTTTATGCAAGTATACAACAAATTGGATTCGAAAATATAAATTCTTATTAAATAATGAGGACAAGTAATAATAACACTACGTAAATTCGGCAAATTACGATAATGACAGAATCTATAGCAAAGTACCTACGTGGAGTGAAAAACTAAGATCTTGTGTTATTAACCAATAGTTTGTGATGTTTAGGTATATCTATCTAAAACTTTGATATTTATTTCCCTGTGATTTGAGTTGTAATATAAATTATTGAGAATATAAAATATTCAAATAATAAAGTACATTACCTTATATGTGGTTATGATTATTGTTATGTGAATTAAAGAGCGCAGTATGTATGTAGTTGTCCTATTATTTTGTGTCTTTGTTGCAAATAGGTACTTACCAACGGGCCAGCTTAACAATTTTCTCTCTATCTTTACTACCAACCTTCATAAAACTTTTTATTTAATTAATTGTTTATTATGTTGATCGCTGTAAACTTAATAACTTTAGTTCGATTTTACAAATCTTAGTGGATTTGCTATGATAAGTTAAATATCTACTTAATGATTTTTGAAATATATTTTATGTGATAGTAAATTGTATTTTAAGAAATAAATTTGAATAAAAAAACCGGCCAAGTGCGAGTCCGACTCGCGCACGAAGGGTTCCGCACCATTATTTATAAAAACGAACAAAAAAAGTCACGTTTGTAGTATGGGGGCCCCTTAAATATTTATTTTATTCTGTTTTTTAGTATTTGTTGTTATAGCGGCATCAGAAATACATCATCTGTGAAAATTTCAACTGTCTAACTATCACGGTTCATGAGATACAGCCTGGTGGTGACAGACGGACAGACTGACAGACGGACAGACGGACAGACGGACAGACGGACAGACGGACAGACGGACAGACGGACAGACGGACAGACGGACAGACGGACAGACGGACAGACGGACAGACGGACAGACGGACAGACGGACAGACGGACAGACGGACAGACGGACAGACGGACAGACGGACAGACGGACAGACGGACAGACGGACAGACGGACAGACGGACAGACGGACAGACGGACAGACGGACAGACGGACAGACGGACAGACGGACAGACGGACAGACGGACAGACGGACAGACGGACAGACGGACAGACGGACAGACGGACAGACGGACAGACGGACAGACGGACAGACGGACAGACAGACAGACAGACGGACAGCGGAGCCTCAGTAATAGGGTCCCGTTTTACCCTTTGGGTACGGAACCCTAAAAACAAGTTGTTTATAAAGTTAATCTGATAAATATGTGTTAATTTTAATAGAAAAACTTTATCACTTAAAGGGAAGGTACTTGTTTAGAATTACTTAATTTACCTAGTTCCTCTCTTTTCAAAATTATTTATATCCGACGACCTCCGTATCCGAGAGGCGAGCACGCTGGACTTGGCATCGCCATCTGTGATGTCCTGGGTTCGATTCCCGGTCGGGTCAATATAGAAAACGATCTTTTCTATAATGTCTCGGGTCTGGGTGTTGTGGTACTATCGTCGTTTCTTATTTTTATAATACAAGTGCTTTAGTTAATTAGCTTACCATTATATGAAGCAAAAAATTATGTGAATTATGTGATGTTGTTCTATATTTGTATTGTCCAATATTATTTATCAATCAATTAATATCGATGCGAAATAATAAAACAATGTACTACGTTTAACTTTACGCGGTCCTAACATTGTTTTTAGTAAAAATAAGCTTTTATAACAACACACTGGAAATATTTATAAAAACTTAGTTCCGACGCAAATTCTCTCACCGACAAATCTTAGGTGACAAAACATTCGTAAGTTCACGATAGCTAGCTATCGTCAGTCACGATACTATACGTCAAAAAAAGGTTTGTGCTTGCAAAGTTAGTTGACATTAACGTTACGATTACCGTACGCTTACTTTACGATACGAAATTCATTCGTGCTGCCAAATTTAGTTTGCTTTACGTCCAATAGAGGCGCTGTCAGATTCTCATACAAATAGTTTACGTTAACGATACGAATACTTTGACGCAAATTATTCGTGCTCGCGCTACTGGTCACGGTCGTTGAGCTCGAGCCTGAGCTCCGCGACGGTGCGCTCCAAGCCCGCGACCGCGCCCGAGCCGGCCTCGGGGACCGCCTCCGCCTGCCGTCGCTCCGCCGCCTCGAGTCTCCGCTCGAACTCGTCGAGACGCGGCTTACCAGCCTCGCCGTCCCGCCTCAGCCGCTCCTCCATCGCCTACACTCGCCCGTCGAGTCCGCCGACGTAGCTTTCGCAGCGCCCCACTCTCTCCGACAACCGCAGCAGGTCCTCTCTGGTAGAGGCGACTTGAGCGCGCGTAGCCTTCATCTCTTCGCGCGTAGCCTTCATCTCTTCGCGCACCTCTTCTCTAAGGAGCCTGAGCTCACGGACCACTTCGCCGAGTGTCGCCGGCGACGGCTAGTTGTTATCAGCCATCGGTGTCGGCTGCGGCTCCTTCCCGGTCGACGACGCCGGCAGCGACCCCACCGCGCTCGGGTCCGCCTCGTCTGCCTGCTCGTCCAGGGACATTCCACTCTCGTCCATGTAGTATCCGCAGTGCCTGGTGGTGTCGCGACGGGTGGTGATATTGTCGTATGGACCGTCCGCGCGGAGCCTCACCGGTGTCTCGGCGTTGTCGTTGTCACAGGTTACAAGTTCTCTGCCATAAACTAGAAAGGAAGGCGTGAAACCAGTAGCCTCGTTTACCGAATTATTTATTGCAAATTGTACCTTTGGGATGAAAACGTCCCAAGTCCTATGGTCATTATCAACAAAAATAGATATACATGTAATGATTGTCCTATTATATCGTTCTACGGTATTGATTTGTGGTGTATACTTTGGGGTAAAATATACATTGGGAATTTTATATTTATCAAATAATTTGGACGTATCGCGACTAATAAATTGTGTACCGTTGTCTAGAAAGATGGTCTGTGGGATTCCGTGAACGAGAAAAACTGAATCTTCAAGAATTTTTATAATTGCGTCGGAAGTTGCTCTCCTTATCGGACAGATCATGCAGAATTTTGAAAAACAACAAAAATATAGCTATTCTGTTTACGACTAAAAGGTAGAGGACCCATCAAATCGATTGACAACATCTGGAAAGGTCGAGAGCAATGTTTGGGACGACCCATAACACCTAGGGTTTGGTGGTTAAGAGTCTTGTACTCTAGACATTTCTGACATGATCCAACAAATTTCACTACATCTTTATGCATGCCTGGCCAAAAATAACGAAGCAAGAGACGGTTATAGGTTTTAAAATTCCTAAATGTGCGGATGTCGGTTGGGCATGGTTTTCCAAAATAATATTTTCGCGCAATTCAGAAGGAACTACAATTTTCCACGAAAATTCGTTAGTAAGGCTACATTTAGATTTTGTAAGTCTATACAAGACATTGTCTTTAATTAAATAATTAGGGAAGTCTTGTGGTTTGTCAGTACAGCCGTTAAGAATGTTTTTGTACCACTCGTATTTAGTGTTCAAATTATTGGAAGTACTAATGGCACTTACAGGAACAGACCGAGAGAGAGCGTCAGGAATAACGTTTTCGACACCCCGGCGATGCTTAATCTCAAAGTCAAAGGAAGACAAACGTACCCCCCAGCGAGCCAATCGACCGGTAGGATTACTCAGAGAAAGGAACCATTTTAGGGCACTGTGATCTGTATAGACAGTAAATGTTTTTCCATTCTCTAAATAACACCTCCAGTGTTCCAAGGCAGTAATGACAGCCAAAGCCTCACGCTCCGTGATGCTGTAGTTCTTCTCAGCCGCTGACAAAGATTTGCTCATATAAGCGATAGGGTGCTCCTTACCATCTCTGGTTTGGGTGAGCATAGCACCTACGCCGTAATTACTCGCGTCTGTGTGTACCTCGAACGGTTGATTATAATCGGGGCATGTAAGAACTGGAGCAGAGACTAGACATTCCTTTAATTTTTGGAAAGATGCATCAGCCTCCTGAGGCTGGACTCCTGAGTCCACTTAAATAAGGGCGCGCCCTTTTTGTTGGAAGTCAGTTTATTTAAAGGCCCCGCTATCGTGCTGAAGTTGGGAACAAAACGACGGTACCAAGTAGCAGTCCCGAGAAAACGTTTTAAATCCTTTTGTGTAGAGGGTGTCGGATAATTTAAAATGGCCTCAACTTTCCCGGGATCAGTCCGTAGTCCACAACTATCTACGACGTAACCAAGGTACTTAAGTTGGCTTCGGAAAAACTCACATTTTTCTAAATTCACTGTAAGATTTGCAAGTTTCAGTTTTTCCACGACCTTTGACAGGAGTGTCACGTGACCACTGAATTTTCTATTTATAATTATTATATCGTCCAAATACGCAAATACATTATTTCCAAACTCCCCAAATAATAAATCGACTAAACGTTGCTGAGTTGCGGGGGCATTGGTCAAACCAAAGACAGTACGCTTAAATCGAAGTGTGCCCTTACCCGGAACATAAAAAGCCGTTTTGTCACGATCCTCAGGCGCGATGTCAATTTGCCAGAAAGCCTTTGATAAGTCGATGCTACTTAAATAACGAGCGTCCCGTAGGTTATCAAGAATTTCTGATATGTATGGCAAGTTATAGGCATCTCGTTTGGTTATGGAGTTCAACTTGCGGCTATCAAGGCAAAGTCTTGGCTTGCCATTCTTCTTAGCAACTAATAAAACCGGCGAAGACCAAGCACTTTCGCATGGTTCAACCACATCGAGAGCTAACATTTCCTCTACCTGTTCACTTAGTATTCTTTGTTTTTCTGGTGACATGCGATAATATCGTTGCCGGATTTTGATTTCGTTGAGCATCACCGGTATCAATACGATGAGTTATTAAGGTAGTTTGTCCTAGGCCTTTACGTTCAAATGAAATCTCTTTGAATTGTTCAATAATGTTGTCAGCAATAACCTTCTGAGATTCATTTAAATTATCGTAACTATGGACGAAAGTCTCATAGTTTGGCTCAACTTCAACAGGTTTCGAACTCAGGGAAATGGTACCTAAATATTTAGGACAAATTTTAAATTTTTGCCAAAAATCCACACCTAAAATAAGAGGTGTATCTATCTGTGGCACAACTACAGCTTCAATAATGTGAAATTGGTTTTCAAAGTGCAAAGGGATATTCATGTATCCTATGCTTTGCAGAGACTGACCACCTGCCGTTGTGACAAATAAACAACGATCACTGAAAAGTTTAAGACCGTGATTTTGTAATAGTAAGTAAGAACTATTTCCTAGAATGGTTACCGCAGAACCTGAATCGAGAAGACCAGTAAAAGACTGATCATTAATTTTAACAGTGACATATGGCCTATTATCATTTATTGGTTTACTGTGAATTGTGGCAGTTTTGTATGAAGAAAAAAATATGTTGATAGTTTGAAGCCAATTTTCCCAATCAACTTTGTCAAAGTGACTGATTGAGCTACCACAATTCGGTTTAATTAGTTTTTTGAAGTAGAAATGTTGTCCTTGTTGCAATCTCGACATTGTGGAAACTTAACGTCTGGACGACCGCATTTAAAACAAAAACATGGTTTTTTATTTTCCGTGCATTGCCTAAAATTATGAGTATTTACACGGCATCATGGACAGTAACGAGCTTTAGGAGAGCTGTACATAGTTAGGTGTTTGATTTGAGTCTGTTTTATTTGTGTAAATATTCGGATATCTATTATTATTGATAGTTTGATTATTAAATTTAGATAGTTATTAGAGTTAAAGTTTTGTTTCGAGTTTATTTTATTACCAAAACGATTTTTGTTTCCATTATACGCAAACTCGGGAGCTAAGGTATTAGGTGTCGCAGTACTAGGTTCGTGAAAATTAGCAAGACGTGCGTGAATAGTCTCATAGTTACGACACAACGCCTGTAGGGAATCAAAGGTCCTGATTTCATTAGCTGATGCTAAAGTACTTGCGTAACAAGGCCTAATGTTGTGAAGGATTATCTCTAATTTATCATCTTCAGTTAATGTTTTTGCTACGCGTGAAAACAGTCCAGACATAATTGATAGATAAATAGTGATATTTTCTGATTCGCCCTGTGTTCTGGCTTATTTCTCTATAATCATAATCTAACTGGTCGAAATCCTGTCGCAGCAAGTTAATAAGTTCACTCCAGTTGGAAATTCTATCTCTTACACTCCTATACCAATGAAGAGCATCTCCGGTAAAAAATTCAGTAGCATAGGACAGGGCCTTTGCCTCCGAAATACTCCTAGCATCACAAAATTCCTTAAATCTTTGAATAAATGATCGGACGCACGTCTTTCCGTCATATTTTAGCCTGCCCAAATCAATAGAAACACCGCGATCGCAAGTTACAATGATATTTATAGGTGACTCGGATGAAGTGGGTTCAGTACTACCTGGCAATATCAACCTATTAGTTCCTTTATCTTGGACAGATTTAATAAGTGCAAAATAACTTCTAAATTGTGAAATACAAGTCTCTAATTGTTGTTTATTATCATCATCGCTCATGATTCTATTAATGCGATGATATAACTGGTTTAAGTAGTTTTCTGTACGCAATACGGCATTCCGATCCAAGCCTGAGTCTAAATAGGTTTTTACCTTATTAAGTGTCTCGACAACGCCTTCTAAATCTTCTGCAGGTTCGAAAAAACTTTCTAAAATGTCCCCAGAAGGAAACAAGGGCCCTAATTTACTAATTTACTTGCGTAGTTCTTGGACCGTAGCACGAGGAGACGAGCCTCTTTTTGAGATCTCATATTCCAATTCAGATTTTTGTAATGATAAAAATTTTATACCTTAGAAACCTTAGAAAAAAATAAAGTTTATGAGTAACCGTTAAATTTATAAATTGAAAATACGGAACAAAAGAAATAAAGTTGTGAAAAAAAAGGTTAGGTGATGAACCAATAGTTCGTAAAATATTCTAAGTAATAGAACTCCGCCTGTTACAAATGGTAATTAGTTACTAAATACGGGAAGTGTTATACAAAAGAGCAAACTAAAGGAATTGCAACAAAATAGGTAAAAGCAAAAAATAGGAGATAAAACACTTAAAGAATTAAAAAAACAAGCACACAACTACTTACTGCGAAAGCAAACCATCAGCCCATAAAATACCAAGTTGTGGCGCCAGTGTCGCGTTTGGGGTTATATTATAAATAAGAAGCCCACAGCGTACACAAAAAAAAAGTAATTTATTAAATTTTTTATAATTAATGGTACAATGCCGGCGGGCGTGGGTAGGTAGGCCTAACTGGTGGTTTGCTCTCGGAGTCCAGACTCCCCTGACGGTGGCCGAAGGTGATCGGTGGCCGTAGATGATGGACGAGCAGCAGCTGGTGGTGCGAGTGGAGTACGTTGCGAAGCGGACCGGGTGCGTAGTACGACGCTCAAGCCCGACCGACGTTCAGCCAATGCAATGGAACCCGTACAGTGTTCCCTGGGGATGAATATTCCAGCTTAAGCTACGTCGTCTTTTGCCGTTGATTGCGATCCGAACCTCGGCCAAGCAAGGAAGCTGGTTACTAAGTAACGTAGATGGTGAGTGGCGGTGATCGCAATCAGTACGGAGCGTAGGCACACAATAGAAACAATAAAATAAGCCACATAATCATTTACGCCAAATGCAATTTAATGTACATTTTGTAGATAAAAACTATTACGCCAATAGCGGTGGATGGTAGACGAAAAAGTCTAGGTAATTAAAACAGGTGATTAATTAATTATGTTAATTAATCAGATGAGTGAATAATAGGTATTAAAAGGTTAAAAAGGAAACATAAATTAATAACTACTGTGAAAGAACTAGAAGAATTACTTTGCAAAAAGCTCTAAATTCCAAACTACCTACTTACAAACTAAAACGCAAGATAGAAACATTGGTTCATCACTTACATTGTCGGGGAGTATAATGCACTGCACAATATTAATAAATAATTTCAATAAGATAGTAAATCTTATTATTATAATAACTGAAAGTAGGCACTACCGTACTTTAGTAGATACTAGGTATCCGTGCTACTACTCGTATCGTCAATTTATGTGTGGGGCTCGCTTGCTGGACATCGCGGGCCGCGGGCGCCTCGGACGCAGCAGCCGTAAGTCCCGCCCACAAACATCATACGATGTCGCGAACAAAGGATTGAATAGACAACAGTTCAGGGTACCGCGCGACATGTAGGCGAACCCTTTGCTATTGTGTTTTGTGTTGTTCTTTAAACTACTATGTCTAGGTATAAGTTGTTTTTGTAATTACATGTTGTTTAATTCATTTACTTGTGAATAGTTTTAAGTTAAATTATTATAACTAATATATATATATATATATATATATATATATATATATATATATATATATATATATATATATATATATATATATATTAAATATTAAATGACTTGAAGATAAATAACACTTGAAAAAAAATCATCGACCTCAGGTGGGACACGAACCCACGTCCCATCGCAATCCGGGCGAGTGCTTTGACCACTAAGCTACCGAGGACGTCACGTGACAAGATGAAATTCCACCTGAGGTCGATGATTTTTTTCAAGTGTTATTTATCTTCAATTAAACCTTGCATGGAATTGCTAAAAACAAAAATTTACAATTAAATGACTTGTTTATTTTAGAACTTTAATTTATTAGTGTAAATATATAATATGTTTTATTTTGTATGTTTTATTATTTTTTATTGTCATAATAAGTAGGCATGTAACGCACAACGTTACAATATTCGACATGTTTATGACATAAATAAAGGTACTTCACTAGCCAGATTGATATTCTTTGGAATTACTTTTGCAATTTTTATTCTTTGGAAATATTAACATGAAATTTCGTATGAATTGAGTACAGCAAAAATGATGGTTATATTTTAGCGTTTTCTAAAATTCAAACCCTAAGGGGGTAAAATAGGGGATGAAAGTTTTAAATAAACGCACAGGCCAAATCCTTAAGGCTAGAAACTTGAAATTTCACACACGTATTCTTCTTATGACGCTGGCATCCACTAAGGAAGTATTTTTCAAAATTCATCCCCTAAGGTGGTGAAATGGGGATCCAAAGTCTGTATGAAAGTCTGTCAGTTTTAAAGTTAGAATCGCCAAATTAAGTGTTTACAGTTATAAGTATATGAAAATTAATACATAGATCTCAGCGTTTTTGATAAAAATAAAATTAAAAGGGGGATGAAGTTGTGTATGGAAAGTCCTTCGTTTTCAAAGTAAACATTACTAAAATGATTATTTAGGCTTACGGTTAGGAACTCACTCAAAGTATATAGGTGTTGTTGGAATCATAAACCTTATAAGGGGTGAAAAGCGGGTAAAATTTTGTATTTGAAGTTCATTATTTTCTATGTTTAGGTTAAACAAAATCTTTCTGTAATGGCCACATCTGTCGCAGACTCGCAGAACCGATGAACGGTGGGGTAAACGGATTCTCGAGTGGAGACCACGCCTAGCCAAACGTAGTGTAGGACGCCCCCCAGCTCGATGGATCAACGACCTTAGGAAGATGGCTGGCAGTAGATGGATAAAAAAACGGGATATTGTCCTCTTTGAGGGAGGCCTACGTCCTGTAGTGGACTACAAAAGGCTGAGATGAGATGATGATGATGAGATTAAACAATGAAATAAGAAGTATTTTTTAGGATTCTATGGTTTATTTTTAAATCTAGGTTAGCGCGGGCGAAGCCGTGGGCGACTGCTGTAATATTTCTTTACGTAGGCATATTGTTCATTAAAGCGAGGGTATTCGGCGTGTTACTCTAATTGCGGGGGTGGGTAACTCCGCTCACTGCGGGGAGCTGCCCGCGCGGCGCGTAAGCAACTGAGCGCCAAATTTGAAATAGGCTTTGAAATTTTCTATAATTAAGCTGAAAGAGCTCAGACTATAGCTCAGAAGTGTATTTTTATTTTAATATTATGTCATCGTAACCTTTATATTTTATAAGCTAAAATTATAAGTTATCCCCTGATCTACTCACGGCAATAATGTCAAGATTTCAATATTATTAAAGTTTATCGTAATATTAAAGCTAGGTTATACCTATTATTGTTTCATTTTGATATATTTATATTGTTTTGTAATATGTTCAATACTCATACGGTGTATTTTTTTTACGTGGGCGTGGTAGGTCCAATCCAAAACTATGAGAAATAAAGAAAAACACTCAAAAGTTGTCTCGGGCCCGATTTTGATGAAAACTAAAACTGCATTATTAGATGTTTAAAAAAAAACTTATTCCTATCGGGCAATCGAACTGAAATCGAAAAAGCCGACCAAGTGCGAGTCGGACTCGCGCACGAAGGGTACGTAACGTACGTAAAAATCACGTTTGTTGTATGGGAGCCCCCTTAAATATTTAAAGTATTCTGTTTAGTATTTGTTGTTATAGCGACAACAAACATACATCATCTCTGGAAATTTCAACTATCTAAGTATCACGGTTCACGAGATACAGCCTGGTGACAGACGGATAGCGGAGCCTCATTACTAATAGGGTCCCGTTTTACCCTTTGGGTACGGAATCCTAAAAAGTAAAACAACCGGTATTATTACACCATTCGATAGTGTCGATAAGAACAAAGTCTGGGAAGTAGTGACATACGGGAAACTTAGGGAAAACCTAATTTTTAACAAAATTGCGTGGTGGGTCGTTCTTCGCACTCATTTGGTCAATGCTTTGCACGGGCGCGTAGGGTTTATTCCCCGGAATTCTTAGTACTGAAATAACCGGAGGAAAATTCATTGATTCGCAAATATTAGCTAAAAGGAAGTATTTCCCAGGAATTTCGATACTACAATTGGATGCCTCCTACGTAAACCATCATAATGTTTTAAAACCCAACTTTACAGGAGCACCATCTAAAGATATTATTGGGTGCAGTTCTTCTGTCTTTTGCCTAGGAGTACAAATTTTTACTATCTATAGTTGAAGTATAGCTTGTTATCACAATATATTATACAGCATGTATTTGTTAATATATTACAGTTTCAGAGATATTGTTGTTACGATACTTTATGGCGGATAAAACTAATCTCAAAAATGGTAACTCAACAATACGATTATTTAAGTTGTATAGTAGTAGGTAGCAAGTATACTATTAAATTAGTATAATACCAATTAGTATTTAAATAAGTATAAAGGTAGAGGTAAAATTAGTATTTAACCAAAATTGCGTGGTCTTTAATTTATTCATAAAAGACTATAATAGCGGTTGCTTATTTTGGATAATACATCTTATATTATTCAGCGCCAGTTATTGTGAAATTTCTCGTATTCCTAAAGAATGGTGCATTTTTAGGATTTTAAAGTAGCCTATGTTCATCAGAAATTATGTAGGGATCTAATGGTGAAAGAATGAAATTGGCTCAGTAGTTTTGGAGCCTAATCAGTCCATATAAACAAACAATAAAACCTATCCTCTTTATAATATTAGAATAGATCAACAAATTATACTATGAAAGGTTCTTACTTTGTAGAAAGTGATTCACATAATGATTTTATCCGTAATTACGTTTCGATCGGGTTACACCGACCGTGGTCACAGGTTGACTGGTGAGCCAAAAAAAAAAGGACAGGCTGAGTCAGCTTGTGACCACACCACCACTGTGTAACCCGGTCAAAACGTCAGGCAAAGGAGGTTATATTTTGTTCCTAAATTATAATCGCGTTAATTCCCGTTTCATTTATTTTAGATTTTATCCCTTTTTTATGGTAATTTGTACGTAAAATCATTAAAACAATATAAATCATCCTATCAATTGTTTCTTATTAATAACAAAACAAATATTATTTTTGGCACATATATTTTACGGGTCACCAGAGGCCAGTCAGATTCCATCCATAAAAAGATCCGGCGCTTGGTAAGACGCGATCTCCAAAGCTGAAACTCCTGCCTCATATAGGATATAAGGCGCCGTGCAAAATATTTGTAAACTTATTATTCTTGGTTGTTGAGCAAAACCGGTGTCAAAAGTCTTTTCCCAAAGAATGGGGAGATTGCATTTTACAAATCTAAAAACCTAGGATGGCAGAACCATCACAGCAGTTTCGGAAATTCTCGCCTAGATCTCGATCTAGAAGTCCTCGGATTTCTATGGCAGCTAATATGCGTCGCATGTCCTGAAACTTCCACCTGACGCGAATGACCCTAGAGCCACGCTTATACGCCACTACAGCGATGATTTCCCAGAACTAGACATAGACGAAATTGAGTCGGCTCTCAAACATCTTAGCAAGGCAAAGCTGGAGTCACTTCAGAACTTCTAAAAGCAAGAGGGCTACCCATCCTTGGGGAACTAAGGAGATTGTTCAACCCCGTCTTAAGCAATAGGACTACGCCGAGGGCGTGGAGCGAGGGCGCGGTTACTCGGTTTTTCAAAAAAGGAGATAAACTCTTGAAGAACTACAGACCGATCACGCTCCTGAGCAACGTCTTTACGCTATTCTAAAAAGTCGTCACAAATCGTCTAGGCGCAAGAGTTGACGCCCTCCAGCCAATAAATAAAACAGTGTATCTGGGTTTCGACCGGCGATAATTTAGGGGCTATTAATTCATCTATCGACAAAAAACCCGTCATGTTATTACAGCACTGGAAAAAATGCAAAGAGATTGAAATAAAGAGAAAAGGAAAATGTTTAATTTTGGCTTGCTTCTCCTATTCCCTGCCCTTTTTGCAATTCTTTTAGAGAAATATAATATTACTTGAAATTATTTTATATATACTTTTCCCTATTCCCTATTTTCCCTATTCGCTGTCATAGAATAATAACTAAATTAGTCAAGTCAGCGTTCTTAAAATGTCTGGTTAACGGCGGCGAATATGGAAATCAGTATAAAGTGCAGATAAAAACAGAATTACTTTAAAAAGCTGAGTGATACAGAGATATGTATATTTTAAAGTAACATTCAAGAATTAAAGATTTTAGACAATATTATTTTTATCTGAATATCATGTCCGTGACTTCTTTGAGCTTCGGCCTGAGCTTCAAACAATTTGGACAGTGTCATTTAAGTACTTATAAATATGATAATAGTTGTAAGTTCAGACGCGTCAGAATGGCGGGTATATAATACATGCGCTTCTGTAGCAAAGTTTCCCAAAGACGTTGTTGTATATGGTCATATTTGAGATATGTTTTCTAATTGGAGCAAAAAAATAAAGTAAGGATCAGTAGTAGGATAAGTAGTAGAATGTAGGCTGTGCAGTACCGGTGCTGAAACTGATTTTTAAATCCTTGGTACAGTAGTCAGCGATTACCGGGAAATACCGAGAATACCGGATAAAAAACTAAGATAATAATACTGTGTTGATTAGTCGTGCTCGTGTTAAATAGCTCAGTGTAAATTACAGATTTTTTACCGAGGATTTATTTACAAAATATAGCTATTTTTGTGTAATCTTTTTAATCACTTTAAAAAATTAAATGACACCTTTGACGAAGGGGAAAGGGCGTTCTTCTGTTTGTAGGTACTTCCGAGCAGCGGGAACCATAGGTTACTTGAAGCAATGTATTTTCCCGGGAATTCCCAGTTATTTCAGTACCGAGAATTCCCGGGAAAACTCTAGTCATGCAAAATTTACTTCAGACCAAAAGTCAAGGGATCCATTAGCGTTAGTTTAATAAATATAGCTAAATCTATATGTTGTATATATACACGGCAACGGTATGCGGTAAAGCTATAAAGCTATGCCATTCGATTCGTGTAAATTTTGTTTGTAAATATTATTTTAGTTTTATAAATAAATTCAAATAAAAAAAATATGTAAGAAACCTGTATGACTTATTTAGATCTCTCATTTGAGACCAATGGCATTAAGTCCGCCTATTACACATTTTGTACTTAAGAATAAAATAAAAAAACGCGTAGAACTTGTTGAGACTCATTTCAGACCAAACACGAGGGGTCTATTTTCGTTGGTTTACAAATTAAAGTCAATAAACTAATTAACCTAAGAATCGTATAGAACTAGTCGATACCTCTAATTTGAGACTAAACACGGTCTATAGGGTTTTATTAGCGGTTGTTTACTAGTCATAGCAATTACGAATTATTATAATATATAAGATGTACGTGAATTAGTGTCAGATATTTTAAGGGTAATAAGTTTACATTATGGCAAAAAAAATGTAAGTTTTTTTTTTTATTCGAGCTTTAGTTTTAGAGAAAAACACGATCAAAACTTTGATATCAAACGCAACTATCAACACCCTCTAAGCAGCTGATGACTACGTAGCGGTCAAAAAGCTACTACTAAACTACAACAACAAACGCTCGCTTGTTTGTGTGCATGCGCTACTATGATTTATTGCCAACAGCCGCCGAAGAACAGACAACATCCATCCAATTTTAAACTCTAAACTAATGTGATTAGATTTAAATTTAAAAATTGTATCGCAACTACTACGTTGTTCACAAAATGTGAACGTGGGTTTCTTTTCTGGGCCATACTTTACATTTATTATTTCGCCGATCACAGTGTTTCCTGTTTCTTCCAGTGTTTCCTTTATAACGCTAATAGGAGTTGTATAATGAAGGTTTCTTATCACAATTCTATTGGCTCGCTTGTCTTTCCTATTTAATGTGTGTGCAATAAGGCCTTTTTCTCTCACCTCACCTATGATGATTTTATACACTTCCACAGTAGCGCAGTTGATGCGTAGTTGGTGTTTGTTAATAATTTTGTAAGTGAAATCGGCCTTGTTAGTAACATTTTTTAGTAGTTCCGTAAGCTTGTTGATGTCTTGGAGGCCGTAGAGAATTATAGGCGGTGGTTTAGTAATTTTTTTGAAGGTTTTACTATGTTGGTTAATGCTATCTTCCTTTTGGTCAATAGGAAGACCACTGAATTTGTTACTAACTCTTAAACTCTCTGGGGATGGTGGAGAAACTTTTTTTCCTTTTGGCATTTCTTAAGGTTGGAACTCTCTGCCAAGTGGGGGGTTGGCGTCTTCGTGATCAGAGCTGTCCGTCATATCTATGACTTGTTGGGTATTCCAGTTAAATGTGTGCGTCTGGGCTTGGATGTTGGCATCTGTGGTCGAAGTTAGTGACGCACTTTTAGGCCTAGACATTAGAAGGCTCGGGTGAAAGATTTGCTGAACTAGCTTCTTATTACTCTCTTTAAGACCAGTAGCATTTACTGTTAAGGAGGCCTGGTTGCCCGCCCACCCCCCTACAGTCTTCGGTAACCAATTTCTCACTCACAAGCCCGGGTACCTGTGAGCGCCGGGTGCTAGCCGGATTGCATGGCAAATAATTATCATCATTGTCGCTCATTTCATACGAATTAGGAGAGTAGTATAGCACTTTCCCAAGGTACTACACGCTAGAATTTCGGGTTGACGCCCTAGCCTTTGGTGATTCAACACCTCTCTACAAGGCAGCAGATGCAATTTGATTTCGAAGTTCGCGTCTCCTAGACTAACTGCCACCCAAGGCTTACGAGGTTAGTCTCCCCGGGTCCGAGCTTTATTTTAAGTGGCGGCTCATACTCGCCACTGTCAACCTCTGTCATTGGGTTTAGCACTATTTTATAGAGAAGGCTCAGCCATGAGCGCTCTCAGCACCCCTCGAGTTAGATCGCCCAACTGTCCGCGACTGATGAAGCAGCTAACCTCCATATCTGAAGGCCGTTCGCTATCCGCAATCTGCGACGCGGTGGGTGGCATAGGGCCATGCCTCTGGGAATTTTCACCCAGAACCACCTCTGGGAAGTTTCACACTTGTAATTAACTAATAACAGTTGACTATTAAATTTAGGAGAAGATCCGAACTTGAAATGACCTTCACCGAGCTGATAATAGAATGAAACATATTTTATAACAAATTTAGTACATTATAAAATGTGTTATATATGAGTGGGTTGCCAAAAAAAATCCTGGACAGACTATGTATTTAAAAAAAAGAATTAAATGTTGCAACATCAAGATAATAAGAAAAATTGTATCCCGACTTAAAGTATCAAACGTTCGTTCGGACAAAGTACTCGGTTGTTAGGTATAAACAGGTATGTCGATGCCAGTTACCTTGAGAGTAGTTTGTCCAGGTAAATGATAGGCAAACGGCGATT
This sequence comes from Anania fuscalis, assembly GCA_950371115.1. Lineage (NCBI taxonomy): Eukaryota > Metazoa > Arthropoda > Insecta > Lepidoptera > Crambidae > Anania > Anania fuscalis. The sequence goes on along the minus strand of OX493326.1, from coordinate 21,641,803 downwards.
AAGGGCTCATGCAGCGTGCCGGCGATATCGCGCGACTTCGTACAGACTTGATTGAACCCTTCTGGTCCAAAATTACAACTTCCCATAATTACCACTGTCCCAAATCGTCCACTTCCCAAAAAGTAAACTCCCTAAATGTTCCTTTCCCTAATCGTCCACATTCCCAAAACGACCATTTCCCAAATAGTCTATTTCCCAATAAGCCTACTCCCAAAATGTCTACTTCCAAAATGTGTGCCTAATTTTTGACATATAAAACCATTTACATGGTCTCCTTACTATAGCCTCTATGGTAGGAAATGTTTTGAACTGCTTCTATGTTTTCGTACTGTTTATATGAAAATTATAAGGTCGTAGTACAAGACTCAAGGCAGTTAAAAATCCTGCCATAAAAGGTTATAGTAACGGCCCTGATCTAATCACTAGAAAAGTAAGTTTCTAACTATATTATAAGTGACATTAAAACACGTTATGATGTATAATTTAAACAGGTTTAATGTTGTAAATATTACATAATGTAAGTATAAAAAAATTACAATTCAATACCAAAAGTCTAAATAAAGATAGCGTTTCCCGTCACCAATATTAATTTTAAATAACCAAGGATTAATTATACGTTTCATTTTTTTAAATTTGGTTTTAGGTTCTATCATTAAAACATTAATTATAAAATAATTCTACTAAAAATAATACTATTCAATTGGAGTCAGCTTCCAAATATTTATCACTTTCTCGTTTTAGATTTAATCAACAGTCGCAATAAATTATAATTTATTTAAGAAAGTTTATTGGAGTTATTTCTTTTTTGTCTAGTTTTTTGAGTAAAGAACTATATTTGTCGTCAAACAAAATGTCGACATTCCTTCTTGTCTTATGAATTGGCTCAAAAAGGCTATTTTTTAGTCTGTTGTCTTGATATTTGCTCTTTTTTAATTTTCTACAAAAATACATGAAAATTGGGGCTTTGTGGTATAGAAACTGATACATTCACATTTGCTTATATTTATTTTAATATTTATTTTTAGAGTAATACTGGAACAGGTTATCTAAATCATTTTGGATTAAAATACAGTCGTGAATACTATTAATTTTGAAAAATATTTTCTTATCATCAGCATACATTACATGGTTTGTGGATGTAAAACAAACGTCAATGTCGTAAATGTATGCATTGTAAAATAAGGGTCCCAAATGCGATCCCTGGGGGGGAATACCAGTGGGTATCCTGATAAAGTTGGACTTAAAACCTCCCACTACAACAGCTTGAGACCGATTACTGAGATAAGACTCAATCCATCGCAACAAGTCACCATGAATTCCCAGTTGCTGTAGCTTATTCAGAAGAATGACGTGGTCCACACGATCGAATGCTTTTTCAAAATCAGATGTGAGAATTGATGATTTGTTTATGGTTCCAAATTCCAAACTTTTTTTTTGTTGTTGTTAGATTGTCACAACTGTTTTCCATTTTGGCGCGGAGTTTGAGTTACATCTGATAATTAGATTGAATACAGTATTGTTTTTAGTTATACCATATCTAGTGTGTATTCCGAATTTCATAATGGACAAAAACATCGAACAAAGAGTTTGTCTCAAATTTTGCATCGCCAATGGGATTTCGTGTTCGGAGTCTCTGAAAATGTTACAGAAGGCTTACGGTGAATCGACTTTATCAAAAATACGTATTTATGAGTGATACAAGCGGCAAGAGCGGTCGAGATGTGATGGAAGATTTGCCTCGCTCTGGTAGGCCATCAACGTCTGCTACTCAAGATAACATCGCAAAAGTGAAGAAAATAGTGACTGAAAAACCTCATTTAAGTTTGAGAGAGCTAGCCGTCGAACATTCTGTGTCACACGAGTCGATTTGTACCATTTTAAATAATCGATTGGGTATGAAACATCTTGCCGCTCGGCTAGTCCCAAAAGACCTGAATTTTCTCCAAAAACTCAATCGCAAAAGAGTCGCTGAGGACATGCTAAAACGAGTCATTTCCGACCCAACATTCATGAAACGCATTGTTACTGATGACGAGACGTGGGTTTACGAGTTTGACATGCAAACTAGTTAACAAGCTTCGGAGTGGCGCCTTCCAACTGAACCGAAACCGAAGAAACCGCGCCAAACTCGATCGAAAGTCAAAGTCATGTTGACTGTTTTCTTTGACTGCCGCGGTGTTGTGCATTCAGAATTCTTGTCAGAGTTTCAAACGATAAAAAAAAGAGGATTATTTAAGCGTTATGCGGCTTTTAAGAGAGCAAATTCGATGAAAAAGGCCAGATTTGTAAAATGAAAATTATTGGCCACAAGGCCATCATTATGAACGAATTTTTGACTAACAACTCAACAAATACCATCGAGCAGCCACCTTATTCACCAGATATGGCTCCAGCCGACTTCTTTCTTTTTCCTAAACTCATACTACCACTTCGTGGCACCCGGTTTCATTCGGTAGAAGACATATAGAAGAATTCGCGGCGAGAACTGAACTCGATTCCGGAAAAAGCGTTTAAAAATGTTTTGATGATTGGATTATTCGTTGGCGTAAGTGCATCGCTTCTGAAGGAGCATACTTTGAAGGTGATAAAATAAATTTGGATTAAAAACTAACATTTTGTGTATTAATAATCTTTTCCCGGTACTTTCTTGACAGAGTAGTTTGACGAAATAATACCACTGTTGAACCTCACTGATTTCATTTTATAAGAATAGAATAATAAATTAGGTTACTCACAAATTATATGCTTATTGTATTAATTATAATTGCTATTACGGCCGACAGAGTTTCCTCTTAGCTTGTAACGACCATATCCTTTCAAATCAAAGTATGATTAAGTAATTAATAGAATAAATATTAAATTTTTCTCTTCAAATTATTTCTAACTAAAAAGGGCAACTTATTAAACACCATGCTTTCTTCGTAATTTTTAACCAATTTAAAAACCCTAATAAAACAAGCTTTTTACAGCGGATTGACCGGAATGGACAGATAAACAATAAGATAATTGTTTAACGGGTCCTTCAGTGCATTGCGCGAGCGCACGTTGTAATGTTTTTTGTGCCTGACGCTGGACATATGATGCAAAATTGTGAGCCATAGCATAAAAAAGAGCTTTTAGGAATTTTAACAAATAGAAATGTGAAACTATACAAAAAAAATACTATAGAAATAGAAAGGGTTCTATGGTCCTTTTGTTTCAAATACAGTATTTTTTACGCCATTAACTCCGCAAGCGAAACTACGCACGAGTATCCCATAGCAAGGCGAGAACACTTGAGGTCAGATGTAGTCAACTTTTGAATGATACTAAAGTTAAAATTATTAGGATTTGATTTGTCCTCAATAATGTACACTATGAGCGTAAGTCTTAGACGTAAGAGCTAATTTATAGTCATTTAGTAATTTACATTATGTCAAATCTTTTGATATACAGTGATATAGGTAAACAGTGATACGCAATATTCATATAATAACTAATGAAGGAAAAACAATTCCAGACAGTCATATTTGTTTTAGTCCAATATAGTAAAATAATAGAACTTTAGGAAAGATAGAGTGTGTGTTAGAATATTTGTCGTGCTATGTTGAAGTGGGGCTCGTGGATCATAGAAGGTTGTGTACCCCTGCAAATTGAAAGATTTCGAACGTCAGCTCTTACGACATGGGGCGTGGGACGCAGGGAAGAAATGTGATGTTTAAATAGTTTAGCAGGTTAGGCTTGTGGGACAGTCAGATTTGGGCGGTCTGACGTAGATGGTCTGAATTGCACCCGGGATGGTGCTCGCGTGTGTCCTAAGAAAAGATGCAGAGGGGTAAGTGTTTTTTTCAAACAAATTCCTTTTGAAAGTATTTTAATTAAAATATTTAAAGACACAGTAACTTTTAAATTTTGATGACGATGATGATGTTGATGCCGATGATAAAGTATTTAATATTGAATTATTTAAAACGTCATTATAATATTTTACATAAGTAATTCTCTTGTTTTTCGTAATTTCTTATCAAAAGGAATTTAACAACTTTTTTCATGTCCTCATAGAAAGCGAAATGGGATTTAATTTCATATGCTTTAAATAACAATAAATGTACCGTAAATAATTGATTTAAATTATAACTACTTATTTTACAGATTTAATGCCATGCCAATGAATTTAAATAATGTTTATTTTGTAGCTTGGTTATTTTGATTTAAAAGATTGACATGTTGTTTGCTATTAATTTACCTAATTTCGATTATTGGGTAACATTTTGTGTGTAATGATTTATACTATTAGTTTGAACCCATTTTCTATTTCATTATGACGTGATGCATGTTATTTTATTTGACCTTTTTTTTGTTGTTTTTTTTATTTTGAGTGTTTAAAGTTCATCTTACGTGTTAAAAACCTTTGAAAATATTTAATGGGTTTTGAATATGATTTACGTATCAAAACGTTTATTAATTGACGATTTAGCGCTTATTAGAGTCATTAATTAAACTTTGACATATTTCTGTGGTAAATCACAAGGTTATTTGATCTTGTTTTACATAAAAGAACCCTAGTGGTTTTATTTAACAAATATGACTGTCGTTTATCTTTCAAATGGTTGCTCGATTATTGAGCCAATTTACAACAAAACAACTTTGAAATCTTCATTTTACCTTTTACTTATAATTATTTTACGTCTAAGACTACGCATATTTGACTTATAAACCTTTACGTTTACCAAATTGACTTATTTGATCTATTTTAACTAACGTTTGGAGAAATATTGAGTACTCATAGATATCATAATTTTATTGTAGAAAACTACAATTAGGTAGGCAGGTATACGTTCTGACGTTGAGACATCTGACTTTAATAAAAAAACAAACAAACTTAATTACTTATTTAATATTGTAGGTGGAAAGTGGGTAGGGTGCAGTTAGGATCATACGATTCTTTATAGGGTTCTAGGTTCGTAAATATGTAGTTCAGGTAGAGGTACAGTTAGATAGGAGTAGGTACCCCTTTTTCCTTAACAACCTATCCTTCCTAATACCTGTTCCATCCTACCTTCTAAAAATAGCTTCATTTGTTTAGGTTAACCGTTGTAGTAATTAGGTAGTTAGGAAATGGGCTATTTTTAGGGATCCTTATACAAAATCCTATATCCATAAAACTGAGAGGAGAATTTAATAGAAGTTTTGAGATTGTTTTCAAATTAAAATATTTTGTAAATCATAAGTAATTCAAGGGCCATAATTTTAAATTCAAAATAATACTGGTTGATGTGGGACTATCTCTGACTTCACATAGGACATAATGCAGATTTCAGGACCCGGTCTTATACGAGTTGTCATAGATACTGTCTGATCATCATGGTATTGTATTGAAATAATTGCAACATTAAACCATAAGTAATTCACTGCTCACTTCCGACTGCCAAGTATAGGCTACCAAGGGTCAATTTTACAATATTTATTTCAAATTCAAAATAGTACTGGTTGATGTGGGAGTATCTATGACTTTACATAGGACATAATGCAGATTTCAGGACCCGGTCTTATACGAGTTGTCATAGATACTGTCTGCTCGTCTTGGTATTGTATTGAATTAATTGCAACATTTATTTCAAATCCAAACGATTTTGATTGATGTGGGAATATCCATCTGACATTACTTGGTGTCATGGATATTGTTAGATCAATCTATGTTTCATATAGAGGGGTTTAGTATAAATTTATTTAATAGTCGGAAAATAATCAGAATCTTTGGTCTAAATAATGCTGGTTGATGTGGAAGTATCGATGACTTCACATAGGACATAATGCAGATTTCAGGACCCGGTCTTATACGAGTTGTCATCGATACTGTTGGATTATCTTGGAATTATATTGGACTAAAATATTCAGATTACTTATTTATGTAATTAATTTAAGGACCCCGAACCCTTGGTTAGCTTATCATGCAGTCAAATAGGTAGATTTTAGTATGTCATATTAAATTTTTTAAACTCAGTTGTTCCCTTAGTTGCGCATAATTACGCTAAATGCGTTTTGTTTCAGATTTAGGTCCTATTCCTGGGGGTGGCAGATTTCTTGTTTGGGATGATTGTTTATCACATGGCCACCACTCCTGGTGAGCGTTTGGTGTTGAGTCTCACCAGGCGCCCCTCGGGGCGTTCTTTTTCCTCTTCCTTGAATGCGCACAAACCCATGAAACTCTCGAGAAAACTTAATTATAACATCCACGTACCTCTAAAAGAATTTGGTTTACTACTATTAACATAACGTACGGGCCTACCATTTAAACTAGACGATCACACAGCCAATTGAAATTATCACAGCCAAACGTTATTAACGTAGTCCGTTTCGATCTCAATTAATTATTAATGTCCATATATTTTTAGAGTTGGACGCAGGTAGTGGTTAGTTACAAGCTACCGCTTCGTTCGAACGCTGACGAGCAACTGACTGAATAGCGATCTCCCCCGATACTGCTGCGGTGTTTTCCCCACCACAACTCAATTACGTCAAGTCCTATTCTTGGTCGACAGTTAGTGTTGCCAACATTTAATTAAAATACATCGAATCACGACATTCGGCCATCCGGCACAGTGCAACCTCCTGGTGCACGTCTGCTACTAAATCAGTTGCTTTAACTTTGGTCCCATACCTTAAATTAGAGATGCCGCGAATAGTTGTTATAGCGAATAGTCGAATACCGATTAATCGCCATTCCCTATGGTGAATAGTCGAATAACTCGCTATTATTATTCGACATAAAGAAAGTAACATGAAAAATATAAATTTCTTATCAAATAATAAATAATATCACGTTTGTAGAATCATATACTTACCTACAGCTGTAATCTATAACCTTTTCAAGATTATGTATGAGAAAAGAAATAAAAAATAAATATCAGTTTCTTATTATAATGATTTACATTGTGAAATGCTGGCAACCCTTTTCTGTACATAACTATTTTAAGGGGAATACCCATTGAGGTATAATGTACTTACTAGCTATAGAGAACACATCACGAATTAAATATTTCAGCCAAACATTGTAGTCCAGTGGACTACAAAGCTTCAGTCAGTGTCAATAATTGAAGTTGTCAAAACTGCTTCTTTATTGTTCAAATACTACAATGCTTGGCTGAAACATTTAGTTAGAGATGTGTTCTCTAGTACGCTAGTACATTATACCTCAATGGGAACACCTCGTGCGTGATTGTTGCTTTAAAAAAAGTTATTATTTTAACTTAATAGTTTTTTTTAATATTCGGTGAATGTCGAATAATAGACATTGTTATTCGGTATTCGACGAATAACAAAAAAAATGACGAGTAATGCCGAATACCGAATAATAGCGAGTATTCGCAGCAACACTACCTTAAATATTACATTCTGGGTATATTATATTAATTTACAAGGTTGGCATAAATTTAAATTAATATCGTAAACAGGCAATAATTAACCACGTCTTAACTATTATGGTTTCTTAAGCTTACATATTCAATTCTGGATACATTATGTAAATTTACAAGGTTGGGCTTGTTCAACATTGAGAACACGTCAATATAAGTTCTTAATGGTTTAAACTAACTTTAATAACACATAGCATTTCAGACACATAATACTGTGCACAAAACAAATCATATCACGACATTCGTAAACCTAACTAAACTAGATCTGCGTTTATTTACTTGACTTTATAAGTCACAAATTTACGAGTTTGGTGACACTTAACATTGCTGGTTAAATATACTACTTACGAATTAGATAATTGAATATTATGTAATTAAAAAAAAACATTGCAATAATCTTTAAAAATATTGACTGGGGAAAATTCATCTAGAATCAGAATATTATTTCCGAAAAACATTGTAAGTAATCTTGCATGATAGATAAGGGAGTTAGTGCACATGTTTCACTATTACAAAATAACATTAAGTAAATCTTCTTATTAATTACTTTTTATCAATAAGTGATATGACAGACGGTGTCTCTTAAATTAAAGTAAAATAAAGATAAAATATGTCAGGTAAATTTAGTCGTTTTAAGAATCTTTAATAAATAAAACAAACTCGTGTTTGTTGCAACACCCATAACAAGAGAACGTCTGGACCGACTTTCACGGTCCACAACCTGTTGGATTTGTCTCCGTCCCAATTAAAATAAAAATATAAAAACATTAAAAAGCTGACGGAAAAAACACTATTAGGCGGTACTAAGTTCGCCGGGACAGCCAGTAGTCAAAATCTTTCATGTCATGTATTAATTAATCAATAAGTCACTTATATAATATAGATTTTAATTGGTTGGGATTTAGTTGTCTTATGTCATCTGGAATTCTATTGTAAGTATATCTTTAAACACATTGTAAGGCAGAACACTATTGTCTATTTGGATCCCGTTTTGATCTCGTGTTACTATCACTAGCTTTTATGATCAATTTAATATTAAATTAAACATTTTAAACGCTTAAGAATTATTTAAATAAAATATTATATGGTAATTTAAGCACTAAACATAACGTTCTTTTAAAGATTGGTACTGCCTAATCGACACTCCGTCTATGAATCGGCAGAATCAATGCGGTATTTCCGCAAAAACCTAACAATGGCGTTGGGTTTAATAAGAATGCGTATGTCCATTAAGTGTTTTCTGTTTTTAACTAATCATATTGTTATGTAAAGTTAAAATAAATAATTACTCAGATAAAATATATTAAACTTGCCCTGTAAATTTTCTCGATTCTCACAAAAATAAATCGGACGGATTTCGTAAAGGTGCAATGCCACCAACAGTTTTGGACAGGGTAGGTAATTCGATCACATTTAGAAAAAAAAACTATCTAGAATCACATGTGGATATACTATTGTACTTTAAAATTTCATGTTAACCCATGGCCACGGACGTAAAAAAAATACGGACGTAACATCACATATAAAAAATGTGAAGCATGCAAGGTACTACAATTTCGTTTGTTGTACATGATCTACACTCACACATACACACTAGGTACGACAACCCGCCGCCATTTCGCCCTGAGTGACAGCGCCAGTGACACGTAGTAAATGCGTTCGATGCGTCAACAATTTATTTAAAAAAATGCCGTCTTGTGTTGTTAAATCATGCAAAAACTACATGAGTAAACGTAAAAAGTCACATGGAATCACCTATCATACGTAAGTTATTATGATTCGTGAAAAAAAAAAATATGTTTTAAATACTTTGCCGAGAATTCTAGAGGTAAAATTCAACAGTGTTGTCACTTTATTTACGAGAAAAATTACCCCAAAAGGTGGGGAAATCTATATTTCTATGCAACAAACTATGTATGTGACTCTATGAAATCAGATTTCGTCAGTTTTTGGGTACCGTTTCTCAAAAGTAAAATAAAAGATCCCCATACTTTTAATATAAAATATCTCTTACGTCGTTTTCATAGGTTTCCTAGAGACAAAAATCGTAGGGATGACTGACACATTTTGATGACATAGATTTTTTAACTAAAGCTAAGGGGCTACGTTGTTTGGTTCCGTATGCCATTCCAAAAAGAGTGAAGTTAATAAATTGATTTTAAAGAAAAACAGAGGAGGATTGAGGTTCCCATCAAAAGACTTATTTGATATATGTTGTTTGTGAAATTGTTTTTAGAAAGTTGGCTAAAGAAAAAATACAAATATATAGTAATAAGCAACATTTGTATATAATGACAAAAATTTGGAAATGTTCATTGACAACAGAACAACTTTTTTAAATATAGAAAATATTCACGCCATAGCAGAAGCGGATCATAGAATAAGTTTAATGAAATGCATTATTCAAAAGTATTTGAACGTTCGGTTCCATCATATTTCTAAAATAGAAAGTATTTCCCGTACATTAGACAACAAATGACAAGTGTACAAAAAGTTGACACAACATAAAGGATTTTAGCGCATCTTTATTAATTATAATAATAATATACGTACTCAACATTATTACTATACCATTATGATATATAATGTAAAAGTATTTATGATTTTAACCCCCGACGCAAAAACGACGGGGTGTTATAAGTTTGACGTGTCTGTGTGTGTGAGGCATCTTTGCGCCCGAACGGATGAACCGATTTTGATTTAGTTTTTTTTCGTTTGAATGATTAATTGGTCGAGAGTGTTTTTAGCTTTGTTTGATGAAAATCGGTCCAAGATGGCCGCCGTCACAAAATGGCGGATTACATATTTTTGTTAAACTCCCTCAATATACTATCCAATGAAAGGGATGACTAGTAGAATTTTTATCCTTTTTCAATTAGGTATTAAGCGTCGTGGGGTTTTCAAAATTTTTCAATTTTACTTTTTGTTATTAAGGGGTATATTTTATAGATAGTCATAGCCTTATCACTAATAATGTCATGTGTAAAAATATATTTCTTTATACGTAACATGTGTTTTATTTTCTATCACAGTGATCATAAAAAATATGTTTGGTAGAGCAACATAGAACAACCGTTTATATTTCTGTTAAAAAATATATGTAAATTACATAAGTTAACTGAGATCGATTGGTACCACCAAACAGCAGGGAAATTGATGGTTTATATAGCAACCCTTAAATCACGCACACAGCCTAAACGGGCGGCCATTATTATGCTTCACTTATGGTTAGACGAGGTTACGTCCGTATTTTTTTTACGTCCGTGCCCATGGCCTTATCCTGTCTGCATCAATCATGCTATAATACGAGTAATAACAAATAGCCCGTGAGGTCATCTTTAAAAACTGGAACAGCGTGTTCCGATAATTACCTGGTAAAAATGAAAACGAATAATAATGAATTGTTTCGGTAATCACACCAACTAGCCAACCCCAAACTAAGCAAAGCCTGTACTATGGTTACTAGATAACATACCTATATACATTTATAAACATCCATTACTTATGTGCAAATGCAAGTGTTCGTCACACTAACATTTGCCGCTTGCGGGATTCGAACCCGCAACCGCCAGGCGTTGTAGTCCGGAGCGCGAACCACTACACCAGACGGTCGTCAAATTCTTTGTGGAACACACATAGCTCTTGAACAGTGCACATGGCCGTTTAACTAATTGTGGTGGAACATACATAGCTCCTTAATAGCACACATGGCCGTTTAACTAGTTGTGGTGGAACACACATGGTTCCTTAACAGCACACATGGCCGTTTAACTAGTTGTGGTGGAACATACATAGCTCCTTAACAGCATACATGGCCGTTAACTAGTTGTGATGGAACATACATAGCTCCTTAACAGCACACATGGCCGTTTAACTAGTTTTGGTGGAACATACATAGCTCCTTAACAGCACACATGGCCGTTCAACTAGTTGTGGTGAAACACACATGGCTCCTTAACAGCACACATGGCCGTTTAACTAGTTGTGGTGGAACATACATAGCTCCTTAACAGCACACATGGCCGTTTAACTAGTTGTGATGGAACATACATAGCTCCTTAACAGCACACATGGCCGTTTAACTAGTTGTGGTGGAACATACATAGTTCCTTAACAGCACACATGGCCGTTTCAACAGGACCACGCATTTTCGTACTAACTGACGCATAACTACAATTGAATTTGAACCTTCTCTACTGTTCAAGATAAATGGTAACGTTCTACATATTTGAATATAAAACTATAGACGAGACTTTTCATAAAATACCTGTTGAACATAAAAGCCCGGCTGAAATGAAATTGGTCAAAAGAGGGCACACAAAAATTTAAGCAAATAGTAGCTAAATTTAAGTTATTAATATTTTTTTATAACTTTTGAACTTATAACGTTTGGACTAGTCAGATGTGAAGTTCGGTACCATTTTTAGTAGCTTGTACACTTTTTGTTATTTAAAATATTCTAATATATAATACCTGACAATGTATTAAGTACAAATATGATGCCTGAGATATAATACATATGTATTACTGCTTACTTAGTTTAGATATCTAAAATAGTCAACGTCGTACCGATATGCCTGCTGTATCATAAATAATAATTTCCTATTATGATGTGCAAGTATACAACTTGCGCAATGTAAGTATTTATAAGCCTGGACTAGATGCATGAATATTAAGGCGAGGGTATTCGGCGTGTTACTCTAATTGCGGGGGTGGGTAACTCCGCCCACCGCGGGGAGCTGCCCGCGCGGCCGGGCGCGCGCCGCGCGTAAGCAACTGAGCGCCAAATTTGAAATAGGCTTTGAAATTTTCTATCATTAAGCTTAAAGAGCTCAGACTATAGCTTAGAAGTGTATTTTTATTTTAATATTATGTCATCGTAACCTTTATATTTTATAAGCTAAAATTATAAGTTATCCCCTGATCCACTCAGGGCAATTATGACAAAATTTCAATATTATTAAAGTTTATCGTAATATTAAAGCTAGGTTATACCTATTATTGTTTCATTTTGATATATTTATATTGTTTTGTAATATGTTCAATACTCATGTATCGGTGTATTTTTTTTTACGTGGGCGCGGTAGGTCCAATCCAAAACTATGAGAAATAAAGAAAAACACTCAAAAGTTGTCTCGGGCCCGATTTTGATGAAAACTAAAACTGCATTATTAGATGTTTGAAAAAAAAACTTATTCCTATCTGGCAATCGAACTGAAATCGAAAAAGCCGGCCAAGTGCGAGTCGGACTCGCGCACGAAGGGTACGTCACGTTCGTAAAAATCACGTTTGTTGTAAGGGAGCCCCCTTAAATATTTGAAGTATTCTGTTTAGTATTTGTTGTTATAGCGACAACAAAAATTTTAACTATCTAAGTATCACGGTTCATGAGATACAGCCTGGTGACAGACGGACAGCGGAGCCTCAGTACGTAATAGGGTCCCGTTTTACCCTTTGGGTACGGAATCCTAAAAAGTAAAACAACCGGTATTATTACACCATTCGATAGTGTTGATAAGAAAAAAGTCTGGGAAGTAGTGACATACGGGAAACTTAGGGAAAACCTAATTTTTAACAAAATTGCGTGGTGGGTCGTTCTTCGCACTCATTTGGTCAATGCTTTGCACGGGCGCGTAGGGTTTGTTCCCCGAAATTCTTGGTACTGAAATAACCGGAAATTCCCGGGAAAATTCATTGATTCGAATACCAGCAAATATTAGCTAATAGGAAGTATTTCCCAGGAATTTCGATACTACAATTGGATGCCTCCTACGTAAACCATCATAATGTTTTAAAACCCAACTTACAGGAGCACCATCTAAAGATATTATTGGGTGCAGTTCTTCTATCTTTTGCCTAGGAGTACAAATTTTTACTATGTATAGTCGAAGTATAGCTTGTTATCACAATATATTATACAGCATGTATTTGTTAATATATTACAGTTTCAGAGATATTGTTGTTACGATACTTTACGGCGGATAAAGCTAATCTCAAAAATGGTAACTCAACAATACGATTATTTAAGTTGTATAGTAGTAGGTAGCAAGTAAACTATTAAATTAGTATAATACCAATCTATACTAATATTACAAAGAGGAAAGATTTGTATATAAACTACCTAGAACTACAAGGCCAATTTCAACAATTCTTTCACCATTAAAAAGCTCAATTATTTTGGGGTAACATGGGCTACTTTAAAATCCAGAAAAATGCACGATTCCCGAGGGATACGAGATAATTTATTATAGAGGGCGCTGATTTCATATAGAGGGCGCTGATTACTATGTAATGTAGCTCTCAGCTGGCTAGAATATTTAATGAAAAAACAATTGTGTTACTTTAAAGGTTTCGATAATATTATTAAAAGGCTTCAAATAACAAAAAACAATATGATAATAATCATTTTTTAGAAGTTTCTATAGTCATTTTTATATATTTTTAATACATGAGCTCCATCTGTTGCCGACTGGATGAATGAAAAATGATGTAAAAATGACAATTGCCAACTTGCCAAAAGCAAAATTAGGCTACCCAGAGACGGCCGATTTTTGGTTTTTATCTATACGTGTTTCTTGAGTTGATTTTAATTTGCACGAAAGTCACAGTAATGTATCGTTTACCAACAAATATTTTTCCTTAAGAATTGGCGCGAAGCAATCTAGATAGCCAGTAACGTTTTTTATTGTTTTCATGAGTGTTACTGGTAAATAGAAGATAAAAAATACATATTAATTTATTTCGTGCTCTGGCAAATCGTAACTAGCTACGCAGCATATTTATTTAATCTAAACATTATTGCACAGATGTAAAATATGATACATTCGTGGAATCTGATAACAAAGAAACGCTCATGGCTAGACGGCCTATCGTTAGGGCCACTACTTATCAACAGATGGCGCTGGCTGAATTCAAATATAAAAGCAACAATTAGGGCCCCTTCCAAAATGATCTACAGCTTATGTTGTATCTTTACGAAAGTGTGTTTGTTTGCTTATTTTCTTCAAACAAAGTAACTAAGAAACGTTCGCTTTAAGTTTTGTATTAAATGATACGTCAAGGAGTCTTAGCAATTGGTAGGTTAACTACTTGGCAGTAGATGGCGTTGATTAGCGAGATTTTACCTTGCTTTACTGTGTTGTTATAATACCTTTTATAGCATACTCTTACAATATTTCATACATCTACTCTCCAAAAGAGGGTGACCAAAGCGAATTTGCGAAAGAATAAATTTTTGAAAACAACTCAAATAACAGTAGTAAGTAGTATAATAGTATTTTACTCTATTATTATGGTTGAGTTAAAAATGCATTATTAAGAAAACAATAAATAATATCTATTCGTCATAGCAAGCGCTTTAAAAGGAGTTAGTCAGTTTGCTACTATTGGTACAAAAGTGTTTCGTGATAACAACGCTTCGTTGTCAAATGCTACTTCGTTTTCATTAACATTTGAGCCATAAAAAGTCCACTGCTGAGCATTTTAGATTTTTAAGATAAGCAGCACTTGAAACAGCACTTCTTGACGTAAAGTATGGTGCTGGGTTTCTGTAATTGTGACAACTCTGAGTAGAGCGGTAGTTGGTTGAGCTTGAAAAGTGCTGAGGTTTTCATGGTGGTAGCGCAGCGGTGGCACCGGGAGATTCTTAAAGTCAAAGTAATTTATTTCTGTAAATTGGCCATCGAAGGCACTTTTACATGTCCCATGTTTTTCCCCTACCACCGCTTCGGGACTACACATTAAATAATAAATAAATGAATATTGGACAACATCACATACATTGCTCTGATCCTAAGGTAAGTAGCTAAAGCACTTGTGTTATAGAAATCAGAAACAACGACGGTACCAAAACACCCAGACCCGAGCCAATATAGAAAAGTTCGTTTTCTACATTGATCCGACCGGGGATCGAACCCGGAACCTCAGAGATAGCGGCGCCATTTAAAATCCGGCGTGCTCGCCTCTCGGCTACAGAGGTCGTCAAATTGGCATTGGCTGGTGATGACAAGAACCGGCGCAACAAACTCAGTCACCTTTAGAAAAGGAACAGTCCGGTGCGCCAGGTAGATCCAGTATCCTTTTGCTGCTGGCCTACCACTCCGTATCGGTGGACAGGACCAGTCGTTGCCCGGGGGACACGAGGCGCGCAGATACTTGAGTGGAGTAAAGCCGATCCACCGCCAGTATTGTATCGCAGCGCGCATACAAACAAAGTGGACACTCAACTTAACTAGGAAATGCGCATAATTACGTGGTTGATAAAACCTACCCCACTCCCTTAGCTACCTGTTCTAGCTCATATACCTTCTCATGTCGGCGTCGAAGTAACGCTGCTGCATCTGAGTGAAAGAAGTGCTTACGTCAAGGAATGCCGATCCAGAATATACTAGAGACATTACCACCGCAGCGACTTTCATCAAGATCCCCGATCTGGACTGATAACAGCCTAAAAACCGACTTCAGTCGGAAGACAGCGTGGCAGTAATGTTGAGACAGCTTTGAAGATCAACAAAAATACTGAATTGTGGATCCGACATCAAAGCCCGCTGGTTTTAGTTCTACACGCCAAGTATGGGTAAGGCTAAATTGGTTCAGGTCATGATGCGGGCGTACCAATCACCATTTTCATAAGTGGGGGCTGAAGCAGTCACCTGCGATTGTGTACCCCGTGGTATCCGTATCAAACCTTAGCTCACATTGCCAACGATTGAATCGATATTTAATTTGTAAGGCTTCTAGCAGCTCAACGCCACACGATATGATGATGACAATAAATAAATCCGCAGGACAAACTTTCTCGATGGTTGGCATCGACCAAAAATAAGAGTGCTTTTCTCATGGGCAATTATAATCTTGCCCTTTCTCGAGTAAGATCCCTTGAAAATCAATATGTTTTGTTGCCTCCTATATACCTACAAACAAATACCACTAATCATAGTTAAAGCTGTGAGGTAAAAATTAAAAAAGTAAGGCAAAACGAAGCCCTTAAAAATAAAACTTATCTAGCTGACCAGGCGAACTTCGTACCGCCATCGTACGAGCAGCAGCCAAAAAAAAAAGGACAGTCTGAGTCAGCTTGTGACCACACCACCACTGTGTAACCCGGTCAAAACGTCAGGCAAAGGAGGTTACATTTTGTTCCTAAATTATAATCGCGTTAATTCCCGTTTCATTTATTTTAGATTTTATACCTTTTTTTTGGTAATTTGTACGTAAAATCATTAAAACGATATAAATCATCCTATCAATTGTTTCTTATTAATAACAAAACAAATATTATTTTTGGCACATATATTTTACGGGTCGCCAGAGGCCAGTCATATTCCATCCATAAAAAGATTCGGTGCTTGGTAAGACGCGATCTCCATAGCTGAAACTCCTGCCTCATATAGGATATAAGGCGCCGTGCAAAATATTTGTAAACTTATTATTCTTGGTTGTTGAGCAAAACCGGTGTCAAAAGTCTTTTCCTAAAGAATGGGGAGATCGCATTTTACAAATCTAAAAACCTAGGATGGTAGAACCATCACAGCAGTTTCGGAAATTCTCGCCCAGATCTCGATCTAGAAGTCCTCGGATTTCTATGGCAGCTAATATGCCTCGCATGTCCTGAAATTTCCACCTGACGCGAATGACTTAGACTAGAGCCACGCTTATACGCCACTACAGCGATGGTTTCCCAGAACTAGACATAGACGAAATTGAGTCGGCTCTCAAACATCTTAGCAAGGCAAAGCTGGAGTCACTTCAGAACTTCTAAAAGCAAGAGGGCTACCCATCCTTGGGGAACTAAGGAGATTGTTCAACCTCGTCTTAAGCAATATAGACGAAATTGAGTCGGCTCTCAAACATCTTAGCAAGGCAAAGCTGGAGTCACTTCAGAACTTTTAAAAGCAAGAGGGCTACCCATCCTTGGGGAACTAAGGAGATTGTTCAACCCCGTCTTAAGCAATAGGACTACGCCGAGGGCGTGGAGCGAGGGCGCGGTTACTCGGTTTTGCAAAAAAGGAGATAAACTCTTGAAGAACTACAGACCGATCACGCTCCTGAGCAACGTCTATAAGCTATACTAAAAAGTCGTCACAAATCGTCTAGGCGCATGAGTTGACGCCCTCCAGCCAATAAATAAAACAGTGTGTCTGGGTTTCGACCGGCGATAATTTAGGGGGCTATTAATTCATCTATCGACAAAAAACCCGTCATGTTATTCAGCACTGGAAAAAATGTAAAGAGATTTAAATAAAGAGAAAAGGAAAATGTTCAATTTTGGCCTGCGCGTGGACAAGAAGTTTAGGGAAAAATAATCTTTCTTCTCCTACTCCCTGCCCTTTTTGCAATTCTTTTAGAGAAATATAATATTACCTAAAATTATTTTATATATACTTTTCCCTATTTGCTATCATAGAATAATAACTAAATTAGTCAAGTCAGCGTTCTTAAAATGTCAGGTTAACGGCGGCGAATAAAAAAATCAGTATAAAGTGCAGATAAAAACTGAATAACTTAAAAAGTTGAGTGATACAGAGATATGTATTTTTTAAAGTAACATTCAATAATTAAAGATTTTAGACAATATTATTTTTATCTGAATATCATGTCCGTGACTTCTTTGAGCTTCGGCCTGAGCTTCAAACAATTTGGACAGTGTCATTTAAGTACTTTTAAATATGATAATAGTTGTAAGTTCAGACGCGTCAGAATGGCGGGTATATAATACATGCGCTTCTGTAGCAAAGTTTCCCAAAAACGTTGTTGTATATGGTCATATTTGAGATTTGTTTTTTAATTGGAGCAAAAAAATAAAGTAAGGATCAGTAGTAGGATAAGTAGTAGAATGTAGGCTGTGCAGTACCGGTGCTGAAACTGATTTTTGAATCCTCGGTACAGTAGTCAGCGAGTACCGGGAAATACCGAGAATACGTTCGATACGTTACGTTCGATTCCGGATAAAAAACTAAGATAATAATACTGTGTTTTTAGTCGTGCTCGTGTTAAATAGCTCAGTGTAAATTACAGATTTTTTACTGAGGATTTATTTACAAAATATAGCCATTTTTGTGTAATCTTTTTAATCACTTTAAAAATTTAAATGACACCTTTGACGAAGGGGAAAGGGCGTTCTTCTGTTTGTAGGTACTTCCGAGCAGCGGGAACCATAGGTTACTTGAAGCAATTGATTACTGAAATAACTGGGAATTCCCGGGAATTCCCAGTTATTTCAGTACCGATAATTCCCGGGAAAACTCTAGTCATGCAAATTTTACTTCAGACCAAAAGTCAAGGGATCCATTAGCGTTAGTTTAATAAATATAGCTAAATCTATATGTATACAACGGCAACGGTATGCGGTAAAGCTATAAAGCTATGCCATTCGATTCGTGTAAATTTTGTTTGTAAATATTATTTTAGTTTTATAAATAAATTTTAAAAAAATATGTAAGAAACCTGTATGACTTATTGAGATTTGAGACCAATGGCATTAAGTCCGCCTACTACACATTTTGTACTTAAGAATAAAGTAAATAAACGCGTAGAACTTGTTGAGACTCATTTCAGACCAAACACGAGGGGTCTATTATCGTTGGTTTACAAATTAAAGTCAATAAACTAATTAACCTAAGAATCGTGTAGAACTAGTCGATACCTCTAATTTGAGACTAAACACGGTCTATAGGGGTTTATAATCGGTTGTTTACTAGTCATAGCAATTACGAATTATTATAAAATATATATAATATACTTTTACATTTTAAATTATGTATGTACTATCACCGTATTACTTACAACAAATTTACAGAGTATTTCTTGTACATGTAATAATTTAGTATTTTCATTGATGTAACACCAAATAAAGTAAAATTGAGGTTGAGGTATGCCTGGCTCCACACAAAAAATCTAAATATTTACAAGAATTAAATTTCGTAGCTATTGCGATGGTGTGCAGGGTGGCGGGGGAGAGTCCGAGCGCAACACAACACAGGTCCTACCTCGGCGACGTCCTACTGAACACTGGCGGGGCGGCTTGCACGCCTTTAGTGCATGGTTTTCGAGGTTTTTTAATCTTTGGTACCTAATAACATATCAAAATTGATTTTTTTTACACCGAGACACTAGCAAATTTTGATCTTTAGTAAACTGCTTAATTTTTACATACTTGTATCATATAAAATCTTTCCAGAAAATCGATCCAAAAATCATAAAACGACCTATTTTTAAGATTTTTTCTATCGAGCCAAGTTATTATTATCGTGTTTTGGTTTCACAGAGACATTAGATAAAGGATCAAATATTTTAATAGTATTTTTATTTTTCTTATAAGTTCCTTAGTTTTGTGAATAAATCCGTCGGAAGATCACTAAAAGTTAAATACTCCCGCCTTAATAATATTATATTATTAGGCACGATCATTTTCTTTTATAAACAATGATGTATTAGCACGTGTCAATATCATTGTATGTGTACACCAAACTGTAAGCACTACTTTAATAAACTCTGATGTTTCTTTTACAAAGTTATTTTTGCTGTTCTTGATCCTTCGTCATTACCTTATTTAAGAATTTATACTAAACATATTTAATTCGGTTAATTAATTGAAAAACTATATACACAAAAAATACAATAGCCTAAAATTTCCAGCCCTACCCCCCAAAATAGTAAAGTGATTATAACGAAAAAATTCACGTTTAAAGGCTAGCTAATGTGGCAATTAATTGTAGCATAATTTTACCCATTTTACCAACCCCATCAATTGCATGAAATGATTGAGTCTGAGAAACAGGACCTTTTTTTTTAATCAAGAATATCCAACTATTGGAAAGGCTTCTAAGTCTAAACTGCTTCTGTTGAGCATCAATATGTAAGCTGACATACAGCCTCATTGACCATACTATATAAATATAGTAAAATTAATCATGATATATGTTTGAAAATAGACAATTGCCAATATACACACTTGATAAGTATTACTAGTAATAATAAGATTATTTCGTTACAAACATGTATCAATAATATTGTTATGAATGAGCGGGGTAATTAAATAAATTTAATAATCTGTAGTAAAACCTCAAGGATTGATGAGTACGGGTGGATCATCCTGGCGTTGGTAGAATTGATCTCGCAGGGCTTATCCCTTCGACACCCATCCCGATATGAATGTTTCTTGTCTCGATCTAAAAGCTAAAAGCGACCTCACTCGTGCCTGCAGTCGCCTCTGCCGACAGCAGATCTCATCCATGGCGCCGAAATAATTAAAACAAAAGCATTAGTTATATACTCATTCTAATCATTGTTCTTAAAGAGTCAGTCAAGTATTCCACCTAATTATTAAACCTTTGGTCAATATAACATGCAGGTACATCTAAGTTTGATGCTTTATAAATTAATGACCCTGCTGGATAAAAAACAAAAATAGTAGTACCTAATCAGGCAGAGTGGAATACATTTAGTAGATGGCTTTATAATCGCTCTTTCCTAATTAGCTTATTCTAAGCATTATAATGAGATTTACCTACATCGGCAACCATATAAAACGTTTTTATTCAGAGCTTCTGCTTAAAATGTGCGATAGACCTAGCCTAATGAACTGAAGGTTCATGATGATCTCGATTTACATGCATGCATTAAAATTGAAGCATAAATGGTTTATATAGGGTCATAGGTTTAGGTAATGTCATCAACTTTCTTATTGTGGGTCAAATATTAATATATTAATATCATAAAACGACGTCAAAGAGTACCTTTGATTAAGTGATCTAGGACTCATTTGACCCTTAGCTCACTACACACCTAGCCGCTACGCTTAACTACTAGCTTAAATCTAGGGCACACCTGACCCTTAGCGCACGACACAACTAGCCGCTACGTAAAGTAGTATAAAAGGAATATTAATGATTTACTTCTGTACCATAAATAAGCTTTGTGATTTGTTGCAAATTGACTATTGATTACTTGCTTCAAAATAAGGAAGTACTTGACACAAGCACTCGACACACTTGGCCCTTATTCCTGCTATCTACAAAACCTAAGGACACACTTAGCCCAAGCGACTTACATGGCCTCTTCACCTACCTAATCATCACCAGCCTATATCAGTCCACTGCTGGACACAGGCCTCTCCAAAAGGAGGATTTGCCATAATCGCCACGCTTGGCAGGCGGGTTTGTGATCGCAGTTTGGCCAATGGTGGAGAGGAGACGCTGCTGCCCGTCTTCTTGTGGCGGTTCTCCTGTAGTCGCCTCTTACGACACCCATAGGAAGAGAAGGGATGGTGCAATTCTTTTAACGTGCCGGCACCACACGGCACACCTACCTAATAAAAAGATGTATTTACTAAAGGATACACTTGGTCCACGCGACTCACATGGCCGCTTCACCTACCTTATAAAAAGTGGTATTTACTAAAGGACACACATGGCCTACGCGACTCACATAGCCGCTTCACCTACCTAATAAAAAGAATTCACTGGCTTCTATTTAAAAGGCTTTTATTACTAGTTATAATAAAATTTCTCAAAACATATAGAAACAAGTAAAATGATTAGTGCTATAGTCTCGCCGTAGCAGAATACTATCCTAATACAATGCTTAGCGACAATCTTAATAATATCAAATTACTTTATTTATCATAGGCAATATTTCAGAATAATTTCCATTGAAAATTTCGTACATACCTTTTGTGGGTTGCAGCTTCATCGCACTTCTGAGTTTTGACGAAATAATACCACTGTTGAACCTCACTGATTTCATTTTATAAGAATAGAATAATTAATTAGGTTACTCACAAATTATATGCTTATTGTATTAATTATAATTGCTATTACGGCCGACAGAGTTTCCTCTTAGCTACCGCTTCGTTCGAACGCTGACGAGCAACTGACTGAGTAGCGATCTCCCCCGATACTGCTGCGGTATTTTCCCCACCACAACTCAATTACGTCAAGTCCTATTCTTGGTCGACAGTTAGTGTTGCGAACATTTAATTAAAATACATCGAATCACGACAGTAGTATGTATCCTCTGATTTGTTTGGCAACAGACCATAGATTACTGGAATACTGTTGCTGCAGTTTTTTCTGGAATTTACATCAAGGTGTACACTATAAATTTGGTAAAAAGGAGGTGGACAGCATCGAAAAGTGCCGTAACCGTAATAAAATCCATTTTTGTTATTTTTAATGAACTTCCTGGCAGTACGGGATGCAAATATTAAGATCTTATCATCAGTCGCGTGTTCACACACCAAACAATCCTTTTGAAACAATTTTGGAACTTTAACTTCATTTAAATTTAGGTGTCCGAGCTACGCTTGACCCACTATAAGTGTGTGTGAGAAAACACCTTGGATTTTGGAGTGAGACGGCACGATATCCCTACCTCTAACCCCTCCTCGCGCGGCTCGATCCCCACCGCGGGGCGCGCGCGCTGCCCTGTTGCGCCGGGCGACTGGCGTCGCTCCTCAGTTCGTCTTGGATTTTTAAAGTGAACGCACGTATTTAAAATTTAGTGTATACCCCAGAACAATTTAAATGTAAGTACCTAAAGTTATATTTACTTAAAAATACACGAAAGCCTTGTGCTAGTGATTGCCCGCTCTCAGAACGGTAAACTCATTACAGTATATCAAAATGGAAGCCGCTAGGAAAGGCCTAAGCAAAAAAACTTGCAGCTGACCGTCGGCTGTGCCAACAGACGACACGTCGCCTGCGCAAAACTGCAGCTACCTGTCGGCTGCGGAACAGACGACGCGTCGCCTGCACAGTCTTCAAGCAATCTGTCGGCTGCGTAACAGACGACATGTCGACTGCGTTATCTTACCCGACAATGATATTTTCAGATGGCGCAATCCACTATGGGACGACTGTCCGAGTGGAATCCTCCAGCTGAAGAAGAAATCTTCTTCAAAAACATAGTTAAAATTCTGGATGACATATACCCAGAAAACTGGAGGGACTGGGTCGTCAATACACCCACCTATACTGACCTCTTCGGTGAAGCTATTTCTTCGGACTTGAAATTCAGGCTTCGTTTTGCAATTCCCACGGTCAGACTAGCGAGGGCCCATAGCCAAGATAATACATTAAGCGAACGCCGCTATAGAAAAGTTAAAAGAATCCTGTTGAGTTGGCCAATAGGACGTGCCCTTATATACAATCCTCTTTCAATAGTGGCTAAAGTTCACCCCATTCATCCGGCTAATAAATTTACTGATGCGGTAAGCGCAATCAAAACCGAGCTTATACCGCGGCATGAAGCGTCCAAGTTGCTAAGAGGAGGTACTACTCGGGGCTCTGAATCGGAATCTTCCACTAGCAGCACAACAAGAGCCTCAAAGAGAGGTCATAGCCCAGACCCACTGCCAATAGCAAAAGAACCAAGGATGAATGAATTTATGGCACAACAAAACTTCCTCCTTGAAAAACTCTGCCTCCTAGTCCAGACGACCAATGAAAACGTTAATACAATGTTGAATAAAGAATTGCCGACAAGCACACCAATGTACTCCCAATGCTCATCGTCCCCAGCTCCACATCACAACTATAATGAAGGACCTCAAACAGTACTTGAAGATGAAAGTATCGAAGACAGCTGGCGCCCACCAACCATATTTAACGAACAACTTGTTAATATCGATGAAGAGGATACGACAGCAGAACCACTCGAAGGCTTTACTCCGGGTACCAAAGAAACAGAGGGTAAAACCACAAAGGCTGACGAAACGTTAGTAAAACAAGGCTGCGATTGCCAAAGATTTAATTCAGAAAGCTGGCAGAACATCCGCTATGCTGACGTACAAAAAACATTCCAAGCTACTCCAGTTTTCACCTCGTTGAAAGTCAATGGTAATCTGGCCACAGTGACTCCCTCCTGGCAACTCGTCTCTGTACTAGAAAAGATGGACTTATGCCTTGCTGCCATCACACACGGATTGCTACAACAGTGTCAAACTTTTCAAGATACTTACAAAAGTGCCCCTTCTTCAGTGAAATCACACATCAGCAAACACTTTTTAGCTCCTGAATCGACCTTTCGTAAAACGTCAGATTCTCTGTTACAATACGTCTGTGGCAAACGTGCTGAGGTTATTTAGCAGAGAAGAGGCATATATAAACCACAACATAAAACTTTAAATGATCTGCTGCATACAATACCCCCTTCAGAGACTCATTTATTTGCTGAGCCACGGCTTTCGGAATTTGTGAAGGAACAAGGCGGTGTCGTCAAACTTTTTCCTGGTAAACGAAGACCAATACCCACCTCAACGTTTACAAATCGACCTGCTACCAGAGAAAGAAGAAATCCTCCCGCATCGATTTCAGACAACAGGGACAGACCACAACTACCGTATAATCAAAGAAGCGCTGTACACCGCAGACCGGACAGACCTCTCGGTTTCAAACCAAACGCCCTCCCACCAAGCAACATAAAACTAAAAAATGGTAAATTTCATGCAGGTCAGGTGAGTAAAGCTTTGCAAGCATGGAAAAAAGTAAATGCACCAAAGAATATTTTAGCAATCTTATCCGGCTATCGGATACCATTCATAAGTACCCCACCTTTGTACAGATTTACCAAAACATTATTACAGCGCTATCAAACTTCTCCATCCGTAGGGATGTCTCATGAAATCGATAAAATGATTGAAACAGGGGCTGCCCAGATATGCAAAAGCGAGTCAGGATTAATATCACCTTTATTTTTACGTCGGAAATCTGATGGATCCTACCGCCCAATTTTTGTCCTAAGATATTTGAATAATTACTTGCAGCCACCAAAATTTCGTTTGCTGAACCATTTTAGAGTCCCTTTGTGTTTGAATACATCAGATTTCATGACTAAAATAGACTTGTCTCAAGCTTACTTTCATATTCCTATCGCTGAGGCTCACCGGAGATTTTTATCTTTTGCCTACGAAGGTATATATATATATTTATATGAGATGACGTGCCTACCCTTTGGACTTGCTACAGCTCCATGTACTTTCGCAAATATTACTAACTGGCTTGCAAATCATTTCAGAAAAGAGGGGATTCGCATACTAGTTTATCTAGACGACTTTTTAATTATGAACACAAATCCGGAAATTTTACGACAGCTGACAAATCGTTTGATAAGTTGCCTAATAAAACTAGGTTGGTGCGTCAACATAGAAAAATCAATTTTGATTCCCACACAGACAATAGAATACTTTGGCATAATATGGAATACAGCTCAGAACGTCAAGTGTCTTCCAACACTGAAAGTCAACAAAATTACATCCCTACTACACAAGATGTTAAGAAAAAACTGGTGGTCATGGCGCACCGCCAAAATTATTCTCGGAAACCTAAATTTTGCGTCATTCGCTGTACCCTTAGGGAAACTACATTGCAGGCAAATCCAAATAGATGCCAATCGGTTGCCAGAAAACGACAAGAACAGGAAATTCCAGCTACCACAACGCGTCATACAAGAATTCCAATGGTGGCTAGAGAATGTCCACGTACCAACCCCCATTCACTACAAAGATCCAACGATATTCATAACTACCGATGCATCCGATCAAGGATGGGGAGCGACAGTGAACGACGTAAGCATAAGCGGCACCTGGATCAAGGAACAACAACCCTGGCACAGCAATCTGAAGGAGTTATGGACACTAAAAAGAGCTCTCGAAACTTTGATTCCAAAACACCGTGGCCAAACAATCTTAGCGCAAACCGACAACAAAACAGTAGCCGCTTACATAAACAACGAAGGAGGAACAAAATCATTAAAACTGTTACAGTTAACAACTGCCATACTTCAGAAGGCTCATCACAACTAGATTTACCTCATTGTTCGTTACTTGCCAGGGAGATCCAACCAACTAGCCGACAACCTATCCAGATCTCAACAGATACCAGAATGGACTTTGTCAACACAAATACTGAAGATAATATTCAACAAGTTCGGAACTCCGTCAATAGACCTATTCGCAAGTTCGCAATCGGCGATTGTAGATCAGTATGTCTCCGAGGATGCACGGGACCCAGATTGTGCTTATGTGAACGCCTTCAGCAAACCATGGCATTATCAAATCGGCTGGCTTTTCCCGCCTCCGCCTCTCATACCACGAGTCTTACGGCACCTGGAAAAGAGCTCAGGGCAATACCTGCTAGTAGCTCCAAAATGGGAGAAAACCTTCTGGAAAGCGGAACTAAACCAAAAAGCCCTGTGCCCGCCGTTGAAAATTCGCAATCTTCATCGACACCTGATAGATATTCGAACAGGGAAACCACCCACAGCTGTGGAGAAACTAGATTTGCAGGTATGGAAGGTTCAGGCTGGGCCCATTTAGTTGACTCTTGGGAGGAAAATAACAAAAATCTGCTGGAATCGGCATGGCGTAAATCGACTTTAAAAACCTATGGAACAGCTTAGGAGAAATGGCGGGCATGGTCAAAAGGAAAATGCGCTGCTGATGATCCTGGACCCAGCGATCTGGCTAAGTTCATGTCCTACTTACATAGAGATACTAAATTGGCTCCGAGTACAATTGCCGTCCATAAATCAGTAGTTTCGACCTTTGCCAACCCGGTTAAGTGAGAGTTACTATCCGGACACCCATTAGTAAAGCAAATGATGAAAGCCATATCTATTACAAAACCTCCTCCTAGGAAACCAACCACATGGGATGTTGGCAGGTTAATTGAATATCTACAACATTATAATATCGATGTTGATAGTTTATTTCAAGTATCACGGCATGTTGCTGCACTTTTGCTTCTATGTTCGGGAAGAAGGATACACGATCTCACATTACTGAACATAGGCCCAGAATCCATCGAGGACGCAAGCAGTCATATCATATTATGGCCCAAATTCGGATCAAAGACAGACTCCGCATCTTATCGACAGGCTGGTTGGCGGTTAACGAACGATGGACCAGAGAAACTTAACCCTGTCGTGTGGCTCAAAAAACTAATTAATTTGTCACAAAAACGAAGATGTGCCAGACAAGGTTTAAGCAATTTGTTTATTACTACGAGGGGAAAAGTAAATGCCGCCTCACGAAGTGTTATAGCTGGGTGGATAAGGACTTTATTCCGAGAAGCCAACATTCAAGATTCTCCAGGCAGCTTTAGAGCTGCAGTAAATTCCGATATGTGGTCTAACCATCGAATCAATATTGACGAAATATTACAGAGAGGGAATTGGAGAAGCAAACATACATTTATTAAGCATTATTGCAAAGAATTACAACGATCTCAATCTAGTGAATTTAGTTCTAATAATAATTTCTTCCAATTATTTACCCCAATGTGATAATCTTTTTTTGACTGATTAGATATGCTCAAAGATGAGACTTCAGTTTTTTTTTTTTTTTTAATCGTTATTTTGTTGAAAAATCTTGATTGTTTATTTTGAGTTATTTAGTATTGATTTATTGATGATCAGCTGAAATAAATGAATATGATATATAAATAGTAATATCGAAGATAAATAACACTTGAAAAAAATCATCGACCTCAGGTGGGACTCGAACCCACGTCTCATCGCATACCGGGCGAGTGCTTTGACCACTAAGCTACCGAGGACGTCACGTGACAAGATGAAATTCCTCAAGTGTTTTTTCTCGCTGTCAAAGCCAGCGTATTCTGATCAATGTTGTAGCTATATGTATAGCTGAGTAGTATACTACCGTCAACACCCTATAGAAATATTTTTACAAATATTTGACTATTGGTTAAGATCAGAAATGCTTAAACATTGTAAATTTTTGTTTTTAGCAATTCCATGCAAGGTTTAATTGAAGATAAATAACACTTGAAAAAAATCATCGACCTCAGGTGGGACTCGAACCCACGTCCCATCGCATACCGGGCGAGTGCTCAAGCGTGGGTCAAGCGTAGCTCGGACACCTAAATAACACCGTTTTCCCCCCGAAGGGTAGAAAACGAATATTTAGGTTCCAGCGTAGTTTGACCCACTATATTTAAATGCCTTGCCGGCTGTGTGAAAGAACTGAGGAGCAACGCCAGTCGCCCGGCGCAACAGGGCAGCGCGCGCGCCCCGCGGTGGGGATCGAGCCGCGCGGGGCGCGCGGGGAGGGGTTAGAGGTAGGGATATCGTGCCGTCTCACTCCAAAATCCAAGGTGTTATCTCACACACACTTATAGTGGGTCAAGCTACGCTGGAACCTAAATATTCGTTTTCTACCCTTCGGGGGGAAAACGGTGTTATTTTGAAAAACCTTTTTTTTGTGACATCGAGGATTTTTTTTCGTTCTCGGTACAAAGCACTTTTAACGGAAGAAAATGCCGGTATCCAATTCCTATATTTTTCTTCTTCTTCTGACCCGGTCGTTTTCCGTAAGTTATGTACATTGCTCTCAAATATTTGCTGAACTGGTTCGAAATTTTCCCATACGTCTTTTTTACATTTGTGTATTAACTTTAGTACCTCATTTCTCGTACTGTTGGATACACAAGTGTGATTCTTCTCTCGCAAAACGTTGGTACGGGCACTGTTCAGTGTAATAGAAGCAGAACACGATACACGGTTTTCGCACCTCAATAAAGACGTCCCGTTTTTATTATTTTTTCCCAGAAAATAGCGGTAGCCATCCAACAAAATGCAATCATTACCGTTTCGAGTTTTAATTATAGTTAAATCCATTTTTAAAAGCAATTTGATGTTTTGTACTGCACCTCTACTTGCGGGAATAGCTCCACCCAGAGTCCGCAGAGAAGTGACATGCTTGAAAAACAAAAACAGGAAAGCGACCCGAGACATCCACTCTACGGGCTCTCCCCCGCCACAGGTCGGTTGCGAAGCCGCAAAAGCTTCCTGCGATCTACGCAGCCTACCGACAAAACCCCTACTGACATGAGGTGCAGGCTTTGGGCAAGCGAGTATCCACATTCACTGTACCCCCCCGATGAAAATCTGCCTCCAGGCTATAAGGAACCTTGGCCAACCTGGAGAAGTCTAAGTAGGCTGAGGACCCAGGTTGGTCGAAGTAAAGATAACCTGTGTCAGTGGGGGTACTCAAGCAGTGCAGACGCCAGCTGTGAATGTGGAGAACCCCTGCAAACCATAGCTCACCTCACTAACTGTCCCGCGTGCCCGACCACCTGCTCGCGTGAGGACCTACTTGTCAGTAACCAGAGGGCTACCACGGTAGCCGCCTTCTGGGCAAGTAAGATTTAGCCCATGTTCTTGCCGACATGAAAGAAGAAGAAGAAGACTGCACCTCACAATAAAGAAAGTAGGTTTAATACATTTCAACATAAGTCTAATATTTCAAGTTATTTCACATCTACCCACCGTTTGCAAACAATAACATTTTGCGTTTGGATACACATATTTTGAGCCAAAATAAAATTTCGGACAATACATTGTAAATGTGTAGATTAGGTTTTAGGCTATTTATATTCTGTGGTCAAGCGCAAACCGATTATAAAGCATAAAACAAGTAATCGATTCTGAAGTAGTCATTAAAGGAATTGTTTATTTCATTGTCTATAGAAAAGTAGACGATTTGGGAAGTGAACAATTTGGGAATTGCTGAATTGTGGTCATTTTGGACCAGAAGGCAAGGAACCTTCTGGTCCAAAGTTACAACTTCCCATAATGACCACTGTCCTAAATCGTCCACTTCCCAAAAAGTAAACTCCCAAAATGTTCCTTTCCCTAATCGTCCACTTCCCCAAAACGACCATTTCCCAAATAGTCTATTTCCCAATAAGCCTACTCCTAAAATGTCTACTTTCAACATGTGTGCCTTATTTTTGACATATAAAACCATTTACATGGTCTCCTTACTAAAGCCTCTATGGTAGGAAATCTTTTGAACTGCTTCTATGTTTTCGTACTGTTTGTATGAAAATTATAAGGTCGTAGTACAAGACACAAGGCAGTAGAAAAGTCCTGCCATAAGAGGTAATAACGGTAGGTAGTAACGGCCCTGATCTAATTACTGGAAAAGTAAGTTTCTAACCATATTATAAGTGACATTAAAATACGTTATGATGTATAATTTAAACAGGTTTAATGTTGTAAATATTACATAATGTAAGTATAAAAAAAACACAATTCAATACCAAAAGTTTAAATAAAGCGAGCGTTTCCCGTCACTAATATTAATTCAAAATAACCAAGGATTTATTATACGTTTCATTTTTTTTAATTTGGTTTTAGGTTTTATCATTTACACAATTATTATAAAATAATACTACTAAAAATAATACTATTCAACTGGAGTCAGCTTCCAAACATTTATCACTTTCTCGTTTTAGATTTAATTAACAGTCGCAAAAAAATAATTTGCTTAAGAAAGTTTATTGGAGTTATTTCTTTTTTGTCCAGTTTTTTGAGTAAAGAACTATATTTGTCGTCAAACAAAATGTCGATGTCGTGGCCCGATCTTAAAATTAAACACTTCATGATGTGGCCGGCCATTTCATAATATGGCCGTATTTCATAAAACGGCAAAACAAAACTGGCCATATCGTTCAAACGTCAACGTTTGATAATATGTTATTCAACGTTTGGCCATATCATTAAAATAGGTATAAATACGTTTACAAGCTACTGGAATTAGTTTAATATTAATTTTCTCAATAGATAATTAAAACAGTATAAATATTTGTAATTTTGAAAGAAAACTAATAAGTAAAAAGATTTAAATAACCTTACTAACCTCCCAAATTACGTGTCAAACTCCACGACATTTGACGTTGAGCCTTTTTTTCAAGTGACTTTCATTACAATCACCTAGCTTAATGTCTTAACGATAATTCACTGCAATTTAATCTTCTATTTACACTTATTCACTTTCACAATTCAGAAGAACAGAATAATTGTCCGCCGCCATGTTGTATGTACCACAATAACAGTGCGACATCAGCGCCTCTACCGGTGGAAAATACAGGATCTAACGAAATAAGTTACATTCCTTTATAGGGTGGTATCTAAAAATCATACTAAATACGATGCCAAAAAATAAGGTACTGTTTCATAGTCATTTTTAAAAGTTATGTTTTCTAACAAAATAAATCAATAAAATCACAGTCAAACCTGAAACACTCTGTATCTTTTCCAACACATGTGCAAGCTATAGTTTACAGATTGTGTACGTACGTAGTGTACGTACACAGCGCACACTAGCAAGTTAGTTGTGTGTAAACTAACTGTCAAGTCAGCTGATCTGCGATTGGTTTAGCAGCACGGCCGGGCTGTCTCGCCGACCAACCACAGACCAATTGTAATCTGCTCCTCTTCATGCACACATGTACCTGCATGTGTGTGTAGAATGCGCTTCTTATCATAATAATGATGATTGTTATCAAAAATTAAAACTAATGCCAATTAAATTAATAGCCAACATTGTTTTTTTGTTTGTTCGAACTTCGAAGCTTAAGAAAAGATAATTTCAATGTTTTATGACTTAGATTGCATCCTTATTTTAAGTAGATAAGGTATTTACTTGATTTTAATTGTTGTACTCAATAAGTAATTTTAAAGTTTTATCTTTCCTTAGCAGAGTCAGTAGGCGGATAGAAATAAAAAATAAAATAAGGTTTTAATAACATTTATTTTATTATGTCACCCTATCACATTTTCACAGGCTACGGTCTTGCAAGTTAAGCGTTGTTGTTGTAAGTGTAACTACCTAGATACCTATCTAATAAATAAGTTTTTTGACAAACAACTAAATAAATTACAAATCAATCGAGTAAGTAGGTGCCGCTTGGTTCCAATCCACCTTACCTTGCTTAATTAGGAGTCAGTTTCTTTAAAGGCATTTACAAATCACCAATTTATAAAAAAAATATGAAAATATCCTTCACTGACGCCTACAGACCAAAGGTTACCTACTGACGTGCTTTTTTACGCGCAATAACGCCACGTGTCACTGCCACTTTTCGCTTTTGTTATTGTGATGTGACGCACTTTGAATGTTAAGATCACTTTCATCACACACTAAGTCCTTCACTCATAGAAGTCGAGAGGCATAGGGACCAGGGAACGTGCCGACCAGAGAACCGGCCCAGCACAACCAATCCTTCGCGCGATGCCGATGCGATGTAGGCAGGCAAGCAGGCATGCACGTACGTGCAACGCGGTCGTAGTGCGCCGGGGCTCCATCTTGCTAGAAGTACTGCAATCCACGACGGAGATGAAGACGGATGTTAGATAGCAGATCCTCCAAGGTTCCTTGAAGACACTAGAGGTAGCTGTGTCCATTGAGACGCTCCAAAAATATTGCGCCAATTAGTATTGGCAATAGGGTAGTAAATAACCATTTGTTATGCAGATCGTCGAAATCGTATACCGATAGAACATCGTGTTGCACCTGACTGACACGTCACACACGCAAGGAAGCAAGTAAGAGACTGACTGAGTGACTGACTGATTTATTTCACCACACAAAAAAACTGCAGCGCGCGCGCTTTGTTAAAGCCGAAAAACGCCAGCTAGGGATGTGCTTATGATTGGATTATTTGTAAGATACGAAAACATGCCTGATTGATAGCGGATCGTGAATTGGGAATTGACACCCCGTTTTAAACTAAATCGGGCTATGAGTCCGAGTTGCAAGAATGTTTTATCGAACTGATTCAGTCCAAACCAATAATAATAAATGTGTGTGTTAAAGATACACACGCACTGATAAGTGATAACAATTAAGGACGTTTTAACTACTGTTTTAACAAATTAGGCCATATTGAACTGTATCAGACATTTTATTCTTAACTTACAGACGTAAAGGTTTTCTTTTATTCTTAACCACTTTGGTTTTATTGTTAGCAGCAAAAGTAAGGGATTTCTAGAGAAATTTGTTACTAAATGTACCTAAAAAAGTTAATTACTTAACAGTACTAACTTTCAGATAGTGCAAGAATAAAATCTTTATTAGTAAAGTCCAGTCCGACCTCCGCCGTGAGTCGAAAATTTTTAGCCCTAAGATCGGATCTAATGTGGGCCGTGGCACATCTCTAGCTCGCTCATGCTTTGACCTTGCCCGACACGTGCCCCGGCGGCACCGGCGGCTTTTCGGCGCGAGCGGCCAGTCGGATACGGATACTCTGCGACTTGTTCTTGTCATACTTTTACCCCTAAAATTTATTGAAAAAATAAACTGAAATTTGAATGGAAAGAAATTTGGATTTAATGATATTGTAATTTTTTGTTTATTATTGAGACTAGCTGTTAAATTTAATGTTATGATATTATTAAACGACACTTCATAAATCTCGAATGTTAGTAGTTTTGTTTATAAAATTTAATAACTTATTACACGACAAGTTGGCGGCCGTGATGAATAACTAATCAATCGTGTACCTAAGTGGTTTTATTAAAGCTGATTACGCAACATTACTTGAGCTTGCGACAACAATAAAATAGTAGCTTGTCGTTGTCTCCGCGGTTTTTTTTTAATAATTCAAAATGATACGTAAGTAAGAACAGCTTTGATTATCAAAGAAGTGAATCTTTTCGTTTTTTGACGTGAATCAAGTCGCAAGTTCAGATTACACTCTTTGGTCAGTTTGCGGCATCATGATCCCTTCAATTTTGCGTACCTATTTTCGCAACCGCGTTGGCTACGTGATAGTGTGAACATAAAAATCATGGGTAAAAACCGTTCGTTAAGTTTTAATGACTTAGCATCACAACATTGATTACAAACCTAGTCGTATTTTTTCTTATTACTTTATCGAAAAAAAAACAACTCAAAAACTTTAATTTGCCCTAAAAACAGGGTAATTTTTTTCATGTTGTTATTCCTGACCCGGCATCTCACCCTACCGCTGACCGCGCTTGATTCTTGGATTTTGAGTTTGCTTGTGTGCGTATTTAGTGTGTCATTGTAGTAGTAATCAGATGTAAAGGATGTGGAATTTTGTAGTTACGAAATGAGATTGTTATGATGAATATCTCCGAAACTAGCCTGAATTTTTCGCTTAAATTTTGTCAGGCTCGTTGGTATGACGTATAGATACCCCCATTAAAAGGAATGTAACTAAAATCGTTGAATCTTATATAACTGTTTTAAGATAAGACCACCAAACGTTTGGCCATTTCATGAAGTAGTCGATCATATCGTCAAACGCTGACTGATTCATTGATATGGCCTATCAACATCATGATGTGGCCAGCGGGTACTGTGCCGCATCATGAAAAACGACCATTTTATGAAATGGTTGGCCAAATCATTAAGTGATTAATTCTAAGATCGGGCCACGACATCGACATTCCTTCTTGTCTTATGAATTGGCTCAAAAAGCTATTTTTTAGTCTGTTGTCTTGATATTTGCTCTCTTTTTAATTTTCTACAAAAATAAATGAAAATTGGGGCTTTGTGGTATTCGAGCGCGAAGACGCCAATGCCACCCCTCTACTTGATTCGTAGTTCGACGATTGTCTTTATGCACGCTGATTTTATGGACAGGCATGGTCAGCCAATATTTCTCGAAGTAAGTTTTAAATGTTTTCATATTTATTGTTTTAAACTTTCATGGTCACTAACATTAGAATAGTTTGTTACGGGATAGCTACCATGGACCTTATTTTTGAGTTCCCGATATTTCGGCACTGTTGCAAGCGCCATGATCACGGAGTAAGTTTTCATATTTGTACTTATTTGTACACTTGTGTCGTGATTCTGTGTATTTTAATCAAATGTTGGCAACACTAACTGGTCGACCGGGAAAAAGACATGACGTAATTGAGTTGTGGTGGGGAAACACCGCAGTAGTATCGGTAGAGATCGCTACTTGGCAGTTGCTCGTGAGCATTTGAAGTAGGCCGTTGCTAAGCAGTTACTATGTCAGTCGAAGTAATCATTAATGTAGGGACATAATTTCTAATTTAGGAGGTGGAGAGTTTGTAATAAGTTAATATGGCAAGTCATGTTAAATAAATTCAAGTAAGAACTTCGGCAGTAGTATCATTTACCACATCTCAGAAGTGGCACCGTGATCTTTAGCCCACATAAGTCAAAGGTATGTTAAATTATTTGAAATTGAATTGTATGTAGGTACCTAAAGAAATTATAAGTTTTATATACAATTAAGATGGGGAGTGATAAAAAAATTGCTAGCTAAGTCTGAAGGGTAATTTTTAAATTTATGTGTGCGGTATTGTGCTTTGATCATGGTCGGGGCTACTCTCTGATAGAACGGCCACAATGCACATCACATGTGTTTGAATTTGAAATTGTGTTCGTATATGGTCGGGGCTACTCTCCGATAATACTAACATAATTTGATACTCATTTATTTTAATCTACCTATCTAATTATTATTTTATTATAAACCACATTTGTATCTGGAATGTGTTTGGACATGGTTGGGGCTACTTTTCGACGGGACAGGCACGGTACTGAGTACGGTTGTGTTTTAATAATTGTTTGTATGTGATCGGGGTTACCCTCCGATAGTATTAACATAATTGAAAACGTATGTTTTTTAGTATATTGTGTTGAGTTTGTATATGGTCGGGGCTACTCTCTGATGATACTTACTCAATTTAAAGCACTCGTATTACGATTATGTAGATAATTATTTCTTCATAATAACTTATAATATATTCGTTTATTCAAGGCTACCCTCTGATCATTTCAACGAAATCGGAAGCGCGATATTTAAAAGTTTTTGTAACGGGACGCGCTTGCATGTGGTCGGGACTATCACCGCTCATACTGGCACATTCTAGACGCGCTTTATTTTAAAACTACCGAAAGAGTTTGAGTACTAAAGGGGGGTACCTAGTCTCCGACACAATACCAGCATATCTGTGTATAAGTTAATTCTTCTTTTGAGGCCGATTAGTGTGTCGATCTTTGTTTTTAGGACTAGTTAAGTGTGCTGTCCAAACGAAAATAAGAATTTATAAGCTAACTAAGTAGTCATAATCATAATCTTATATTTATTGCTTTCATTTGGTACATAAGGTCAAAAAAAATATTAATTAACATGTCCTCAAAATGATCCCTGTTAGGGCATTACAATTTAAGGTAATAGAGACAAAAATTAAAATTTATACAATGCCCAAAAGAAACTTTTTTGCGTCAAGTACTCTTTCAATGTTCTGTGAAATTTAGTATCCTTCTTTATGTTTTTGTTTATATATGGTGGTAATTTATAATTGTACTTCACTGCACAGTCTCTCATGATATAGATTACTAATGTAGTATTCTGCAGCCTCAAACCACGAGAGTCCAGAGCACTATCTAGTTTTTGAACGAAGAAAAAATAATACAATATCAATTCCTGAACGTCTCCAACCAATCAGCGCCCTCGGCCGGACCTGCTATTCTCGTTTTCGTGCAGCCTTGTAAACCGCGTTTAGGAATTTTATTGTTAAAATTATTTAAAAAATGGGTAAAGAACCCAAGAAATCTATAGAAAAACTGTTGAAAAAGTAAAGGAAGTTCGAAAATCATCTAAACGTGAGGTCGAGATAACGTTTCAACAGGAAAACACAACAGTCGCTTCGTTTACGCCGGTTCGCACAAGAACCAAAACATAAACAAGATCTTGTTCGAGGTTACTTTCATCGTCTGCTCATCAGAGTCAATGTATTCTAATTACCAATTGTTAACCGAGGAATCTACAGGTAAGTGATTACGTTATTCTATTAATGAATTCATACTTTTCTTAAAAACAAATCTGTACTGCGTTTATCTACTATGGGATAATCCTTACACAACTTCATTGGCGACTTACTAAGTAGAGTAATTCCCAATTAACGACAAGCATGGCGTGCTACAAGGTTGTGTACCTGGTTTTCTTGTCAATTCCACACTTAATAAATATTAAGTCCTACTAAACATGCTTTCTACTGGGTGGGTAGATCCTTGTTTTCTTTTTTTTAATACAACAAATATTAAGGCTTACTAAACCTGCGTTCTACTGTATGGGTAGATCCTTGTTTTCCCTTTTAATACAACAAAATAATATTAAGGCCTACTAAACATGCGTTCTACTGGGTGGGTAGATCCTTGTTTTCTTTTTTAATACAACAAATATTAAAGTCCACTAAACCTGCGTTCTACTGTATGGGTAGATCCTTGTTTTCCCCTTTTTAATACAACAAAATAATATTAAGTCCTACCAAACCTGCGTTCTACTGTATGGGTAGATCCTTGTTTTTCTCTTTTTTAAATATACAACAAATATTAAGTACTACTAAACCTGCGTTCTACTGTATGGGTAGATCATTGCTTCTCTTTTTTAATACAATAAACATCTTCAGTCATAACTGAAGATGTGGATTCCGATGTTCTGAAATTATTGGGCAATTTTTACTGTTACCATTCATGGCCTTGAACTGTGGCCAAGCATGAAAAATGATGGCAAGTCATACTAAAAAAGGGCGTTATTCAAATAAGGAGATAATTATAAAATAACCAACGCCTAAAAACTTTTTATCTACCTATCGATGCACCAAAGCTGAACCTTGAGGCACAGGCTGCATCGAGCATCGAGGCTATAGAAGGGTGCCGTAGCTCATCGGCGGCAGCTCTTTGGTATCGATTACATAAGTTAAGCAACCTAGGTCGTGGTTGTGAGTGGATGGGTGACCATTCCGATCATATTTGTGATATTTATCACGAACATCTCTGTGCTTCAAAAGGCACGTTTAAAGTTGGTCCTGGCCCATATCAGTTGATACTGGTCATGAAGCCTAGTCACAGGTCTTGAGACGGCTGTAGTACTGTTTTCGGCGTTAAATTTTCTGTGTTATTCCAGTGTGAGTAACAAAGATAGCATTGAGCTAATAAGTGATGCTGCTCGTTAACTATGTGTTTGCCGCTATAATGAACAACGGGCAAGACTTGATGGCAGTATAAACTTTAACAAAAATTTTCTTACAAAAATCATTTAAACTTCCAAGGCCCAACAATCATCAGTTTCAAACTCAAACAGATACTCCGATGAAACCTCTTATGAAATAGTACAACAACCAAACCAACACTCAGCTATCCAAATTCTGTTACCATCAGCAGAAACAACATTACTGTCAATAACTGCTGTATTGGTCAGCTATAGGTAATGCGTCAAGTTAAATATGAGTGCCCAAGACATATTTAAAATGTTTTAAATAAAACCCCTAAGTTAACCGTATGGCTTCCTATGGAACACTGCTTTATTGTAGCGATGCATATGGTGACATTCACCTTATGTCACTGCCCCAAATGTGGGTCGCGACAAAAGTGCAATTTCCTGATCATTTGCAAGTGATAAAAATATGCCTTAAGACAAATTCTAATTATGTAGGTACTTCGTACAACTGCCGAGGTTTTTTGTGGCCAATTTTAAAAATCAAAGGATACTAACTAAGCATCTCTTTTCATTTTTTTTTATATGATCCATGTAGCTGTAAACCAACCCGATTTCTCATAATTCAAAGAATAATAACTTTTCTGCTGTAGAAATTTTAAGAAAATTGATGTTTTATACTAAAACCTATAACTAGATAGAGGTGCAATTATTAGTTGTAAACCAGGCCGAAGGACAATATTTTGTCAAATATTTAATGTTCCTAAACCTAAAGGCAGATTTATTTTAAATTTATAGAACTTAAATAAGTTCCTTGTGACAGAACATTTTAAATTAAAGTGTAAACAGTTCTAAAACTGATTACAGCTAGTTGTTATTTAACCACTATAGATATACTTAATTATTTAAGACTTTTTCTTTGCCTATTCATGCTAATCATAAAAGATACCTTCGCATGTGAAAGTCAAAATGTATGAATTTCATGTTCATTATTTTGGCCTTAACACAGCTCCCAGTTTTCATTAAACTTATGAAACCAGTTGCTTAGTGGCTGAGAGCTCAAGGCATTCCCATAACTATATTATATTAGACGATATAAAATAATAATTATTTTCATTCAAAAGAATTTCAAAACAGTGTGTATAATCTACAATTTATTACAATACTGACCAGTCTCGATTTTCACAAAGGGCTGTTTTTTTATTTTAAAAATTTTCAACTGTCACTTCCAAAGAATAAAATATTTAAATCAAAACCTGAAATTAGTAAATTTCTTTCTATTCATTTATACAAAATAAGATCCTTTGCACATCTGCAAGGTCTTCTTATCTTAGCCTGCCCAGCCGTGGAATATGGTTGGATGTACACAAAAGAATTAGAGACATAAAAGTTTTAAGTATAAAACAATCTATTATGAACATTTCCAATAGTGTTAAATAAGTTTTACTGTGGTGGTCTGAAAACATAAAAAAAAACAACAATGAAATCACACATTTAAAACAATTTCAAAAATAAATTTATTTTGATTCATCATTACCAGGTGGGAGGCAGTCTAGAGTCAGCCATCTGAATTGTAATGCTAAAAATATTATAATGGTGACACCACAAAATATTTTTAATATTTTTTAATAAATACTGATTTGTTTAAATCTTTTTTCAGTAACCCAACGTTCCAAAACCGTTTTAGCCTGGTTGTCGCGAGACTGTTACGGTTGACATAATACTGATGTCACAATCGTACAGACCTACAGTATGATACGTACTTTTAACAATGGTACCAATATTGTAATCAAATTAATATTAATTAACCCTAAAAAAAAATTGAGATAAGGACACCAATCATAAATAATTCTAAGACATTATTTATTAATATGACACCTTATTTAAGGCCCAAAAACCTGGTACATAATCAGAATCATTTTTTTTGTTTGCTTCAAAGAAGTCAAGCAGTTGTCCGGCTGATGACATCATAGCTTGCTAATCGCAATACAAATTTTAGAACAAAGGTGCGTTTTGACAGCACCTAAAAAGTATATCAATTAATTGGTGGTGTCAACTAGCCTAATAGGCTAGAGAGTAAAAAAAGTTTAATAAAAAACTAAAAACCGACTTCAAAATGAAACTTAAAAGCGAAAAAAAATTTTGACTAAAACATACCTAATCAGTTCTTTTTGGAGTCGGTGCGAATGAACACATTTTAACTCTCGATGGCTGGCAATATTATTTTTCGCTTTTTAGTTTCATTTTGAAGTCGGTTTTTAGTTTTTTATTAAACTTTTTTTATTTTACAATTTTAAGTGTTAAGTTCTCTATTTTTTCCCTCCTAACTTCGCCAAAAATTACTTTACAGCAAAGTAACCTTAACTAATATTGGTCCTCTATGGACCCCCCATCCAATGGTATGATAAAAATAAGGTGTTATATAGGGTCAATTTTTCGACGAAAATTTTTAAGCCTTAAGAAAAGGGTTTACCTACACTCCGACCAGAACGGCGGCTATTTTAGTGTCGTAACCATAGGATAAGGTCTCGCGTTAAATAACAAGTTAAATTAAGAAAGAAACTTTCAATTTTTTTTTCGTTACTGGGTGTGCGGGTACGCCCCCAGTAAATAAAAATTGGCGGTCTGGTACCTCATAAGCTCCACGTCTGCTCAACACACTGCGAAATACGTTCTGTCGACAAATTGCAGTATTATCTTCTTACTCCTATCCGTTAAGGAGTTCTGTGGCTTCCATCATCAGGTCAGCAACATGACATGATGATTACCAGACCCAAAAATCAGCATCGAGTCAGAAAATATATGCAAAACATTATGGGTGCCTATAAAAATTGAGGGTTGCCCTCGATTGCCCAGGGATCCCATCATCAGAATCTGACTTGGTGGAAATGGGACCACCTCGGGAGTATACCCTTTCAAATTAAAAAATAAATTTTGAAATCGGTCCATAATTGACGGCGTAATCGCGTAACAAACATACAAAAAAAAAAAAAAAACAACATTCAGACGAATTGAGAACCTCCTCCTTTTTTTTGAAGTCGGTTAATAACAATATCACATCAACACCTCTTTCAGATATTAGTTAAAATGCCAGATTTAATAAAGATGGAAGATATGGGTTCCAGCCAACTTCTTCTAACAGTACCTTTTTCCAAAAAAGACCCCAAATATGCCCAGCAAAAAACCTTAATGCCTTAATGAAACATAACAATAACTGTTTTAAAAAACATACTTATTATAAAGTTACATACATCACAAATAATTATATGATGATTAAAAAATACATTTTAAATAAGGGACATTATAAATTATATATTCAAAGCTCATATTACAAGACATGCCACTTCGGCTGCAAATTGTGTGTGAGTTTAGCAAAATTTTATGACAAAAAGAGTCATCTGATTTTGCCAGTCCTATATATAAAAAAAAAAAACATTTAAATCTTTTTGATAATGTGATTAATTGTATAACCAAAAAATAATTTGTTTTTGTTAATTATTTCATGGAAATGCTCATTTTTAATGTCCCTGAAGGGATTTATTTTTAAGTCTAATTGATAATGACTGACTTAAATGTTAAGTATATTTAATGAAGATGAAATCAAGATTTTCCTAAAATAAATAATGATTGTAATCGTTATTATCATCTTATTATTTCACGACAACTCTAAACATCTACATTAGTTATCTATATCATGAGAGACTGT
Organism: Anania fuscalis; assembly: GCA_950371115.1. NCBI lineage: Eukaryota > Metazoa > Arthropoda > Insecta > Lepidoptera > Crambidae > Anania > Anania fuscalis. Next base: position 21,599,954 of record OX493326.1, on the reverse strand, counting down.
GCAGTGAAGTACAATTATTAATTAAACGAACTTACCTTAAGTGAAGTTCTACTGTTCTATTATAATTGTACGAACTGCACAGTCTCGAAATGATATACTAACCCGCCCACCCCGTCAACTATTTTGATTGAACTTGTGTTACACTAATTATTTCATATTTGCTCTAAACTTAATGACAGGTCCGGCCGAGGGCGCTGATTGGTTGGAGACGTTCAGGAATTGATATTGTATTATTTTTTCTTCGTTCAAAAACTAGATAGTGCTCTGGACTCTCGTGGTTTGAGGCTGCAGGATGCGAATACTACATTAGTAATCTATATCATTTCGAGACTGTGCAGTTCGTACAATTATAATAGAACTTCACTTAAGGTAAGTTCGTTTAATTAATAATAAACTTTTACTGACATAATGTGGAGCACCAGAACTTACTATGTGTAATTTAGTAAAAGGTCTAAATAAACGATCTCGTTGACGAAATTCGCTTAAGTATGTTAGTTCCTCTGCTTTACTTTTAAAGAGTTATAGCTAAGTGGGCTATATGATGTATATGGAATTTGGAGTCAAACTGATTAAGTGCGTCGGTCTTTGACCAAAGAAAAAAAATATGAAAAGAGATTGGCTAAGTATACTAATAATTATAGGAGCATCCATAACTTGTAACAGTTATGTAGATAGAGTAGGCCAGCTTTTGAGTATTCGATGAAAGCTACAGAGCAGTGAGACATGTAGTTACCTATTTAACGTGTAGTTGAGAAGTGTAGCAATGGTTTAAGGCCATGTGTGCCATTATTCATTTTATTGCTTTAATAGAATATACACAATTTGGAAACATTTTTAAACTAAACTAAAGCGCAAAACATGTCACATCCCTGACAAGGTTTAAAAACTCGAAAAGTCTCAAATAAAACAATAATGATAGTTGTTTCACAAAAAAAAGACTGCCTCCGTAGCCAAGAGGCGAGCTCATCGGACTGTCTATGGCGCCGCTGCCATATCTGAGGTTCTGGGTTCGATTCCCGGTCGGGTCAATGTGGAAAACGAACTTTATTATATTGTCTTGGGTATGGGTGTTGTGGTACCGTCGTTGTTTTCTGATTTTCATAACAAAAGTACTTACCTTACGATCAGATCAATGAATGTGTTGTGTGTGTTATGGTTCAATATTTAATATTTGCCTTTAAAATATATTTGGATTGGGGTTAAGTATACCCTAAATTTTATTCTAAATCTCTAAATATCTAAATCTAGGGCACACTTGACCCTTTGCGCACGACACACTTAGCCGCTATTCGTAACTACTAGAATCTGGGGCACACTTTACCCTTAGCGCACGACACAACTAGCCGCTACGCTTAACTACAAGAATCTAGGATACACTTAATCCTTAGCGCACGACACACTTAGGCGCTACGCTTAACTACTAGAATCTAGGGCACACTTACCCTTGGCGCACGACACAATTAGCCGCTCTGCCTAACAATAAAATTTAGGGTATACAATCCAAATATATTTTAAAAGCAAATATAAAAAATTGGACCATAACACACACAACACATTCATTGATCTGATCGTAAGGTAAGTAGCCAAAGTACTTTTGTTATGAAAATCAGAAAACAACGACGGTACCACAACACCCATACCCAAGACAATATAATAAAGTTCGTTTTCCACATTGACCCGACCGGGAATCGAACCCAGAACCTCAGATATGGCAGCGGCGCCATGGACAGTCCGATGAGCTCGCCTCTTGGCTACGGAGGCCGTCTTTTTTTTTTTTGTGAAACAACTATCATTATTGTTTTATTTGAGACTTTTCGAGTTTTTAAACCTTGTCAGGGATGTGACATGTTTTGCGCTTTAGTTTAGCTCAAAAATGTTGCAAAATTGTGTATATTCTATTAAAGCAATAAAATGAATAATGGCACACATGGCCTTATACCATTACTACACTTCACAACTACACGTTAAATAACTACATATCTCACTGCTCTGTAGCTTTCATCGAATACTCAAAAGCTGGCCTACTCTATCTACATAACTATCCTATAATTATTAGTATACTTAGCCAATCTCTTTGCATATTTTTTTTCTTTGGTCAAAGACCGACGCACTTAATCAGTTTGACTCCAAATTCCATATACATCATATAGCCCACTTAGCTATAACTCTTTAAAACTAAAGCAGAGGAACTAACATACTTAAGCGAATTTCGTCAACGAAATCGTTTATTCAGACCTTTTACTAAATTACACATAGTAAGTTCTGGTGCTCCACATTATGTCAGTACAAGTTTATTATAAATTACCACCATATATAAAAAAAACATAAAGAAGAATACTAAAGGACATTGTTAAAACTCGCCTAAGAACCAACACTAAATTGACAATTACCAAAATTCCTATTCTTAATTTTGCGATAATTAGCATTCATTAGATAGTTACGGACACTTCTGAATTGTGAAATCGAAATAAAAAGGACTTTTTCGATTTTGAGCTATGTACTTATTTTTTAATACTAATGTGCTGCGTTTATGGACTCCTGTGATTTGGCCAATCGCACAATACCTTTACGCACATATTTAAAAAGTTCGTCATAAACTCAAATATGTGCGGGACGCGACGGTTGCGGCTCAACGTCCCTTTTGCACCTATTTCTGGATTGCGCCTTGAAGTCTTGTGTTCCTGTAGCCACGTTACTGCGGGGTGCGGGGGGTCGCTTCAGCTTTCGAATTGAAATAAAAAACCCGGATATTATGAAGCTGGCAACCTCTGTAGAGAGTCAGGACTGCTGCTATTTTCTTCCTATTATTTCTTCCTATTATTGCTCCTATTCTTCTTGTTTTTCTATCTGACTGCTGGCTGTGGACTGTGTCTTGGCTTGATTTGGCCGCTATACTTGTGGCCCATTTCCCACCCACCACTAGTGACTAAAGCCGGCTATTACTATTTGTCTATTCCGCGCTCTGTCTAGCGGAGCGCGGGTGAGCGAGAGTCACTGTGGGAGTGGGATGGCACTATCTATTTGCTATCCTGGCGGCAATACCGTAAAGAGCCGAGCGGCTCAATTTTACTAATCCTATGTCCCATACCGGGGGTGTGTACCTGTCTCTTTCCTATCTGTTGCCATCTTTATTCAATCAAACTTATATCTATTTACAATAATTTACAAACAAATCAAACTTAACGCTATACATTAAAACTATAAAAAACAATACAAATAAAAAGGAAACAAACATAAAGAATTAAATCTGAGAAAACTAATCGTCCGGAACATTCTCCCGCCGTGCGTCGCGACGAAGTCCTGGGCTCGCGACGCATTACTTTGGGGGTAGGACGGTTGTCTCTGGCTCCGCTGTCTGTAGTACCACCAGCTTCTTGGTCGGTCTTCGGAGAACGCCGCCTTTGGTCTGTACGTCGACTGCTCGCACGATGTCATCACGGCCGGGGTACGTTGCTATTATTCTCCCCAGCGGCCAGGTGTTGCGAGGCAGCGTGTTGTCTGCTATTAGCACGACGTCTCCCAGCTGTAGTGGTGGTCCTTTGCCGTGGGGCTCCCGCCGGTACTGGAGCTCGGGTAAGTACTCTCTCACCCATCTCGCCCAGAACATGTCGGCCAACCTTTGCGCCGTCCGCCAACTGTGTCTTCCCTGGAGATCTTGCGGTGTTGCTTCGCCCATCGGTGGTTCGTAGGCTGGCCCCAACAGAAGGAAGTGGTTGGGGGTCAGCGTCTCCGGGTCTTCAGGGTCGACCGAGACGTGAGTGAGCGGGCGACTGTTGACGGTCATTTCGACCTCGGCGAGTAGGGTGGCGAGCGTTTCTTCCGACGTGGGCCTGCTATCCATGACGGCTGCTAGTGCGGTCTTCACTGTTCTTACGAGGCGCTCCCACGCTCCACCCATGAACGGGGCACCGGGAGGGATGAAGCGCCACGTGATTCTTCTTCTTGATGCTTCTGTTTCTGTCGCTGCGTCGATTGCTTGCCGAAGTTCTTTCTCGGCGCCGTGCAAGTTGGTCCCGTTGTCGGACCAGATCGTCTTGGGGCAGCCGCGCCGAGCGATAAATCTTCTTAGAGCCATGATTGCGGAGTCTGTGGTGAGTGATGCTGTCATCTCTAAGTGCACTGCCCTCGTGGTTAGGCATGTGAACAGGGCTACGTAGGTCTTCTTGGTTGCTCGTCCCATCGTAGTGAGCAACGGTCCGAAGTAGTCCAGTCCTGTGCAGGTGAAGGCCCGTTGGTGATGAGCGAGCCGACCAGCGGGATGGTTGCCGGTCGGAGGCTCAGGGGGCGCCCATCTTCTTCTTCGGCAGGGCACACATCGGTGGATGATGTAGCGCGCCGTCGTTCTGAGTCCCAGGATGTGGAAACGCTGGCGACACTGATTAATGGTCGCTTCCACTCCTTGGTGATGACCGACGCGATGAATGTGCTCGATGTATAGCCGAGCGATGTGGTGGCGGCCATCTAGGACGGAGGGCCGCTTTACGTCTTCTGGGACGCCCGTTGCTGCTTCTATTCTGGACTTCACTGTGATGACTCCGTTGACTATTTCTGTGGCTATCTTCTTCAGCTTGCTGTTGCTGTTGACGCGTCGACTCTGTGACAGGCACTCGATCTCGTCCGCGAAGCTTTCTTCTTGGCTCGCTCGGACGATGATGTCTTCGGCTCGTAGAAGGAGTTCTGTTGGTATTCCTCTGAAGCTGTCTTCTATTTTCACTATTTCCTTGCAGCGCCCCGTCTTCTTCTTTTCCTGTTTTCCCCAGGTAGGATCGGCCACTCTGTTTGCCTTCGTTCTTGCGTATGCTGCTCTATTGTTCTTTGGTCTGCATAGTCCTATGTATTGCAGAACTCTGGCTGTCGTCCTCACGAACCTTTCCCATCTGGAGAACTTGTTGAAGTCAGGGATCGCTGACAGAAGCGAGGGTTTCTTTTCTTCTATCTTCAGTGTTCTCTCTTCTCCCGAGGCTTCTCTTGGTGTCACTGTCTCTATCGGCCAGGCTGCTGGTTCTTCTTTTAGGAAGCTGGGACCGCTGAACCAACGATGATCTTCGTTGAAGTCCTTTGGCACGTCCCTGGTTCCGTCGTCTGCTACGTTGATCTTCGTAGGAACCCAGCGCCATTCTTCTGTTTTCGTGTTCTCTTCTAACTCTGCTATTCTGTGCGCGACGAAAAGCTTGTAAGACCGCGCGCCTGTTCTGAGCCAGGTCAGGACCGTCTTACTATCTGTCCAAAAGGTCCGTGACTCCGGCTTCCTGTCGTGTTCTTCTATGACGCAGCTTGCCATTCGTGCGCCCATGACCGCTGCCTGCAGCTCGAGGCGGGGAATCGAGGTGGTCTTCAGTGGTGCAACTCGACTCTTGGCTAGAACCAGGGAGGTGTGCACTTCCCCGTTCTCCTCTTCGACTCTCCAGTAGAGGGCTGCGGCGTAGGCGGTTTCGCTTGCGTCGACGAATACGTGGAGCTGTAGACTCTTGCCTCTGCTATAGTTCGGGTAGCACCTTGGTATTGCGATGTTCTTGAGGGCTTCTAACTGCTGTATCCACTTTGCCCATTGCGCTGCCAGGTCTTCTTCTAAGTAGCTGTCCCACCCTGTGCTTCTTTTCCAGATCTCCTGTAGTATCTGCTTGGCCTTCACTGTCACAGGAGAGACGAGCCCCAGCGGATCGAAGAGTGACATTACGATCTGCAGGGCCTGCCTCTTGGTTGGCTTCTGTTGCAGGATACCATCTGGCAGTCTGGTGAGGTCCAAGTTGTACTTCAGCGTGTCCGTGGAAGTCTGCCAGATCATCCCGAGGACCTTTTCTGTCTTCGGCCCGATCGAGAGTTCTGCCTTCTCTGCTTCTTCGTCGAGTTCGTGTAGGACTCTCGCCGAATTGGACGCCCATTTTCTTAGGTGGAAGTGTGCCTGACTGTGGATGTGCCGAACTTGCTTCGCTGTCTCGATGGCTGAGTCTTCGTCTTCAAAGCTCTGTATGTAGTCGTCCATGTAGTGGCTCGTCTTGATGGCCGAAGATGCTGCTGGATACTGCTTTGCGTGGTCTTCGGCGTTTCTATTCTTGACGTAGATCGCTGTTGCCGGAGAGGACGTCGCGCCGAATATTAGCGACGTCATTCTGTACTCCTTTGGCGGTGTTGTTCTATCTCCATTCCGCCAGAGGTATCGGATCGCATCTCTATCCTGCGGGTCGATCTTGATCTGTAGGAACATCTCAGCTATGTCTGCCGAGAGCGCTATCTTGTGCTGTCTCATCTTCATCAGCACGCCGGGAAGAGATTGTAGAAGGTCGGGTCCGGTGAGAAGCGCGTCGTTGAGAGACATCCCTCTGGTAGTAGCCGCTGCGTCGTGCACCATCCGTATTTTTTCCGGCTTTTGTGGGTTGAATACCGGGAAACACGGTAGGTACCATGTTCTATTCTGTTTTCTATCTTCTGGCGCAGGCTCGGCGTACCCTTTTGCTATTAGCGCTTCCATCTGTTCTATCACCTTCGCCTTCAGTTCTGGATTCTTCTCTATTTTTCTTTCTGTTGCTTCCAGTCTCTTCAGGGCATATTCTCTATTGTCAGGCATCTTCACGTCTTCTTTTTTCCACAGGAGTGCAGTTTGGAATCTTCCGTCTTCCAACTTGGTTGTCTTCTCTTCGAGGATCTTCAAGGCTCGGGCTTCGGGGTCGTTCCGAGGCTGTTTCGGTGCTATTGTGAGGGCCTGTAACGAGAAGAAGTTCTTCAGCTCCGAGTTGAGTTGGTCCACGTCTTCAGACTGTTGTACGAAGTGCACTCGGTGTCCTATAGCTCGGCTGCATGCTCCATGCAGTACCCAGCCGAGTGGAGTTCTTGACGCGATTGGTTGATGCTTCTTTCCTATTCTCTGTTCTTCGGTGAGGAGCAGTTGCCAATTGTCTTGGCCTATCAGCATTTGAGGTCTTGCTCCCCGATGCACGATGGTCTCTGCTATGTCGTGAAGATGGCCGCATCCGTCTATGTCTTCATTCTTAATGGTCTGCGGTGATAACTTCAGACTTATGATCGAGCGCGCCTGTATTCTGTGCTTCTTCTGGCCCGATCCGCCGAGGACGATGTCCAGCCTTCTGGATGAGGAGGTCTCTACCTTAGCTTCTCCTATTGCCTCGATGTGTAGAGGCTCCCTGGGTCCTCGCAGGCCAGCTTGCTGAGCCAGGTCTTCGTCGATCAGGGTGATGGTCGACCCGTCGTCCAGTAGTGCGTACGTGTTGATCTTCTTCTTCGGACCGTAGATCTGCACCGGAACTATTTTCAGGAATGCCTGTGTTCCTTGCCCTGTCCATGTGGAGCCGACGACCTCGTTCTTCTTCTCTTGACTGAAGTGTAGCATTCGGTGATGCCAGCTGTTGCAGGCGTCGATCCCACATTGGTTTCCTCGGCATCGGTGCATTCTGTTTCGGAACCGAAGGCAGCGGAAGCAGAGCCTCTTCGACTTTGCTATATCCCATCGGGTCGAAGAGTCAGCTTTCTTAAAATCTTCGCATTCCGCTGTGCTATGTCCTGCCTTGTTGCACACTAGGCAGGTTCCTCTTGTGTCCTGCCTTTGCCCTTCTTCGCTCAGTTCTTGTTCGGACTTCTGGGTGTTGAAGGTCTTCTGTCTTCTATTCGTGGTGACCTCTTGAACCCCTTCTGGCTGCGCGTATGGGCCGCATATCTCGGCCTCTCTGTTCAGGAAGCGCGCCAGTTTTGCTATGTCCGCTTCTTCTGTTGACTGCTCGGCTGCGAAGTCGTACCACCGATACTTGAGGGTAGGCGGCAGCTTGTCTATGGTGAGCTTCGCTATCTCTGGATTGAGCAGGTACTGTTGCTTCCCGATGGTCTTCAGGGTAGCTACTATGTTGGCGACCTTGCTGGCGAAGATGCATAGGTCACGTGGGGCGTCTGTTAGGCGGGGCAGGCTTCTAATCTTCTCTATTTCAGCTATGGCAATCGCATCTGGTCTTCCAAATCTTGCCTCCAGGATCTTCATGACGTCTCTTGGATTCGAACTGTAGATCAGCAAACTCTCGACGGCTTCTTTCGCTTTCCCCTTGAGGCACTTGCGTAGGCGGGTCAAGTTATCAAGGTCGTTGAACCCGCTTTGTGACTCGGAGTAGGCGGCCTTAAAGGAAAGCCAGTCTTGATGTGCTCCTCCGAAGTATGGTAGCTCGCTGAACATCCTCGATGTGTGGTGAAGACTGGATCGAGCCGCCTGAGCAATGGCTTGGGCTAGCTCAGACAGGTCGATGGACTGGTTCGGTGCTGGTGCGGTCACGTCGCCTCCCGCCGGTACCGGAGAAGCTTCTGTGGCTTGAGGCCTTCTATCTTCTATTTGCTTCTGAGGTAGCGGCAGGGCTTCTGGCAGGAAGTGTGGCTCGTTGGCGATGGCTAACGGCGGCTGTACGCTGGTGTTGAGCCAGGTGTTCACTCTTCCATGGTGATCCGTTTCTTCCATGACTGTGTCCAGGTCTTCATCAGAGTCTGTTTCGGCTTCTATGGTTGCCACCTTTGCGGCGGCAAGCTTGACTTGTAGTCGGAGTAGCTCTTCTTTTGCTTTCAGGAGCCTGGCGGTGCGTCCTGATGCTGCGGTGGACGCTTTGGATCTGGCAAGTACTATCTTCGGATGCGTTGGTTTCTGCAATTCCACCGGCCTCTGTTCAGATGGCAGCGGTGGGCCCGACGCCGGCGGTGGCCGCTGATCAGCTCTTCTTGGCTGTTCAGACAGCGGCCGTTGCTCCATCGTGGGCTGCTGGGGCGCCTGAAGGCGCTCTTCTATTTCCGCTGACGCAGGGTGTTGCGCCGCGGAGTCTTCTGTTCTGTGACTAGTCCTCGACGTGTCCGGGGCCGTAGACGCGGTGTACTCCGTTCCCGACGAAGTACTTTCTTCTGTTGTGGTCGCGCCGGCTCTGGAACCTCCACTCTTCGATCTTGTAACGGGCATGTTGCTATTTTCAATCTTCTATAACTTCGGCGTAATCCGGCTCGAATCGGACCATGAATGTGCGGGACGCGACGGTTGCGGCTCAACGTCCCTTTTGCACCTATTTCTGGATTGCGCCTTGAAGTCTTGTGTTCCTGTAGCCACGTTACTGCGGGGTGCGGGGGGTCGCTTCAGCTTTCGAATTGAAATAAAAAACCCGGATATTATGAAGCTGGCAACCTCTGTAGAGAGTCAGGACTGCTGCTATTTTCTTCCTATTATTTCTTCCTATTATTGCTCCTATTCTTCTTGTTTTTCTATCTGACTGCTGGCTGTGGACTGTGTCTTGGCTTTTTTTTTTTTTTTTTTGGACGGACCTATGATGGTTACCTATAAAGGTATCTTCCATCTTCACCGGACAGATCGGTGAGTACGGAGAGTACTCAACCGTGAGAGCAACCGGCTAGCGGGTACCTCGTGCGCGGCGCGGGCCTCAGGCTTCGCGAAGCGAAGCATGAGGCTCGTCCGCGCGCGGGCCCCGTACTAGCGGGCGCGATCGGACCGTGCCGGGTGCTGAGGGCACCCGGCCAAGTGGTGAACCCGACTAGTGGTTGCACCGTCGTGGTTTTGGCCTGCGCTACAGACTGGTCTGTGAGCGCAGGCCGGGCCACGCGGGCTCCAATCTAGTGGGCCCGATCTAAGGGGGAGGGACTAGGCCTCAAGGGCGCCTCTGTAGGCTCGGACCTCGGCTTGGGCCGTCGTCCGAGGGGCGGACAGGCGAGAAGCGGCCAGGCACATGTCTGTGCCTGCCGAAATGAAAAGCGGGGCCTCGCACTCGCCGGCGAGTGCGCTGAGCAGAACTAGTGCTTGACTGGTGTGTACTGAGGTGTTGATTGGCAAGTGCTAATTGGTTGTTGTATGCAGTATAGTCATCGTCGGGATCATCGAGAACGTTCCTCGGTCGGCGGAATCGTTTATCGACATCTTTTTGGCAGGAGTAGGTGGCGGCTTTGACTACTAAGGGATTCGAATGATTGACGGCTTTATCAAAGAAACGTTGAGACGTTTCTTTCATATAAGCGGCAATCGTTGGGATCTGGAGGTCTCGGTGCAAATTAACATTACGCATTAACTGCGGGGCGTTCGTCGCAATACGTAAGAATTTGTTTTGGAGGGTCTGGAGTTTATGAAGTACATGGTGGGAGGCGTGAGCAAACACTGGACTAGCGTATGTCATCACAGGACGAATACAGGCTTTGTAAATTGTCAACTTATTTCTAAGCGACATTTTACTTTTCCTGCCTACGAGATGATAAAGCCTACTCATATAGAAGGCTGCGGTCTGACGGACGCGTTTGACGTGAGGTGCAAACGTTAATCGACGGTCAAGAGTGACGCCTAAGTATTTGACCTTCGTCTCCCAGGGGATAGGACGGTCATAGAGGGTGATAGGATCAAGGCGGAGTTTAGGAGTTTTAGAATTGAGGTAACCCCGGGTAAAGTACACAGCGGCACTTTTCTCCGGGTTGACCTCAATCCTCCACCTCATAAACCACTCGCCTAGGGCGTTAGCTGCGCGTTGTAACGCCTTGATGATGTAGCCAGCGTGGTAGCCGGAAAAATATAGGGCTGTGTCATCCGCGAACAGAGCGAGCTCTATTTGCGGAGTCCTGGGAATGTCATTTATGAAAATTGAGAAGAGGAGGGGAGAAAGTACGGAGCCCTGAGGGACACCGGCCCTTATGGGACGGGGAGAGGAGTGAGCTCCTTCTACGCGATAGCGGAAGGTGCGATTTGATAAGAAGTCTCGCAAGATGTGTACGAGACTATCAGGCACGTTTAGTTTGTATAGCTTGTAGAGCAAGCCATTGTGCCATACCTTATCAAATGCCTTCGCTACATCGAAGAAGAGAGCACCGGTGAGTCTGGGTTTTGGTTGGTTGAGACCTTCGAGAATATGCTCCGTTAGGCGGTGCACCTGCTCAACGCATGAGTGGGAGGCTCTGAAGCCAAACTGTTCATCGATTAAGAGATTATTTGAGAAAATATAATCTCTAAGGCGGGAAACGAGTACTCGCTCGTAGATCTTTCCCATAGTCTTGAGGAGACTAATGGGTCTGTAACTGGAGGGCTTGGAGCGGTCCTTGCCTGGTTTGGGGATGCCTATGACATCAGCCTCTTTCCACGCAGCGGGAAAGGTGCAGTTTGTCATGGCGCTATTGAAGATAGCAACCAGGAGGCATATAAGTTGGGCGGGGAGGGCGCGTAAGACTCTGTTGGAGATCCGGTCCGGACCGGGAGCCTTGTTCGGACGAAAGCCTTTAATTATAGTTTGCACCTCATCGACAGTGGTGGGAGCAAGGGGAGTGGAAGGAGCGAGGGCCGAGAGGCGCTCGACTTCGCTGTCCACCGTGGCAAGGTGGACAGGGTCTACTGGGAGAGTGCTGGGAGAGCACTGGGCCTCGAGGCTGTCGGCCAGGCATTCGGCTTTCTCCTCGTCGTCAAAGGCGAGAGAGTTGTCGGGTCTAGTGAGAGGAGGCATGGCCGCTATATTGTCTGCCTTAAAAGATCTGGCCAACTTCCAATAAGCTTGGTGAGAGGGCGAGATCTCTTTAAGCAGGCAGTCCCACCGGTCGTTCCTAAGTTCCGACATGCGCGCCCTAACAGATCTCTGTAGGGTTCGTAAGCGGACACGGTTCTCCTCGGTGGGGTAGCGGTCGTAAGCTCGGGTCGCGGCGTTCTTGACTCTCATTAGCTCTCTCATGTCATCAGGCAGCTTCCATCTATGGTTAACCATAGCTGGAACCTGCCTAGACGACTCGCTGATAGCGGTCGAGATGTGGCTAGTGAGGGCGTCGATCGCGTGGTTAGTCTCGTTAGGCGAGACTATCTTGTCGGGGACCGAATCCAATACTGAGTTGGGACGGAGCTCGAGGTTTTTCTCGAGTCTATCCCAATCCAGGATTGTCTTCGTGGTCAGGACAGGTTCGGGGGAGCCTAGCTGTAAAACTACTGGCCGGTGATCTGAATCAAGGTTATGAAAGACTTCTATAGAGTGTAGGCGTAGGCCTACATTCTTTAGAATCGCCATATCCAAGATGTCAGGTCGGTGGTTTAAATTAAAAGGGTAGTGGGTCGGGGACATTGGTGCTATAATGTCAAAAGTGAGGATCTCAGCGAGATCGGCCAACTTCCTACCGTTACCGGTGGTCGTTAGACAATTCCACTGAACATTTTTGCTATTGAAGTCTCCGCCTAGAATGACGGAGTCTCCCATAGCAAAAAGTGCCTCGTAGTCGCTCCTTAAGGGAGGCTTGTTACCGGATTGGTACAAAGATGCAATAATGACAGATTGGTGGCCGGTCATGGCTAACCGACAGACTGAGGCCTCGGCGTGTGAGAGCACGGGAGAGTCGAGAGGAACGCAGTGAAGCGACCTTTTATAATATATGAGAGTGCCGCCACCCTGGGAGGGCCTATCATTGCGCACTACATTGTAGTTTGCAATCCTGGCGCTACGATTGGAGGGCTTTAGAAGGGTTTCCTGCACCAAAAAGATGTCGATTTGGTGTTCAGTAAGGAAGTGAGAAATCTCATCCTTCTGTTTAAGTAAACCATAAGCATTAAAAAATGCAATGGTAAGGGACCGAGGTTTCGCTCTTTTGGATGTATTATCCATTTAGAGGCGAGGGGGAGGAGGCGAAAGCGGTAATGCTTTCGATAAGATTGGCGTATCTGGCCGCTATGTGGATGAGGGCGAGTCCGTTGTGCTGGTTAGCACGGACGAGATCTGCGGCTTCCCTAATCTCGGCAAAGTTGAAATTTTTGCCTAGGTTAAGGAGGACACCCATATCTAAGTGGGAGTCGGCGTAGGGGCCTTGTTGGGGCGTGGGCGGAGTAGCCTTAGGGGCGCTGGGGCGGAGGTCACACAACGCAACCTGGGCCTTAGGGGCCGTAGTTGGGGCCAGAGGGGCCGGGGCGGGGGCTTGGGGGGCGATTAGTGGGGCCTTAGGGGCCACTGGTGTGGGCTTAGGCATCGGCGCGGGGGCCGAGGCGGTGGTTTGGCTTAAGGCCGGGGCTGGAGCGGGTTGGACCCAGGAGAGGGGCTTACTCCAGGCGTTGAGTCCGTACGGACGCAACTCTGGGAAGGCCGAGGGTTTATGAACTGGCCGCACTGAAGGTGCAGAGGGGCGGGTGGCCATGGGAGCCGGACCCCGTGTGTTAATACGCGGGGCTCTAGGGCAACCGCGATAATTCGCGGTGTGCCCCGATTGGCCGCATAAAACACACGCGGGCGGCGTGGTTGCGGTCTCCTTGTCTCGGGAGCAGTCCGCCGTGCCGTGGTCACCCAGGCACTTAACGCATCGTGGGCGGGCGTAGCAATTACGGGCAGAGTGCCCGTAAAGCTGGCAGCGATGACACTGCCCAGGGGAGTTCCTCTTGTGAGGGGGCTCTATTTTGAGCCCAGAGATGTGGCATATGGATTTGAGGTTGAAAACCTCCTTCCCTGCCGGGGTCGGATCTAGTACAATTTGTACTAAGTCATAGGGCTCCTTGGAACGAGCCCTGTAGAACCGGTGCACTTCTAGTGCCGGGAGGTTTTGGGACTGAAGGTCCCTGAGGATGAAGTCGGTATCCACTTCTTTAGGAATACCGCGCACGACGGCGCGGATCTTCCTTTCCTCGGCCGGGGTGTATGTGTGGAACATAATGTTCCTACAGTTTAGGAATTCTTGTAACTTGCGGTAAGACGCAAGATCGGGGGTGGAGACCCTAATACCATCCGAGGCGGATTTGGCATGGGTGAACGAAATATGCTGCTGGTTGATCGCAGCCGAGATGTTAGTCCAGGCTGCCTTATCCTGGATAACGATCGGGGGCGGAAGGGGGGCTTTCCTAGCCTGTGAAACAGGCGGGGACGGGGAGGAGGGCTTCAGAGGCCTAGGTGCGTCCGGGACGACCTTTGCTTGTTTTAAGGGAGGCTGGGAGTGCCCAGCCTTGCGGGTCCTCTTTCCGTGGGTCACGGGAGTGAACCCATCGGACTCGTCAGAGGTTGACTCCTCCGGGGAGGAGTCACCGCTGACGGAGGCGGTTGAGGCGGTTGATGCCGTCGAAGAGGCGGTTGAGGCCGACGAAGCGGCCGAAGAGGAGGGGGTGGTTGAGGTTGAGGATGAGGATCGCCCAGATGGGGTCACCTCTTCCTCCATAGGCTCGGGGTCGGGAGAGAGGGGGGAGTCAGTTGGCTGAACGTGGGCGCGCTTGTTTTTGAAGGCTTCAAAGTCCTTCATAAACTGCGGCCCGAGACTTTGGAGGTACTCTAGGAGTACCTCCATTTTGGGAGGGACTAACTATAGCGCGGGTGAAAACACTACACCGATTCGGAAACGCGCCGTGCACCGAGAAGAATCGGCAAGAAACTCGGTGACGGTGAGTTGAGGTGTGTGAGTGGTGACAGACCTCCCTACCTTAGGTAGGTTGGTAAGTCAAGTGTGCCTAAAAGGATGTGGGACACCTAATAATGGATGATCCCGCAACGATGTGGTGTCGAAGCGGGGTGAGTAGCCTACTCCTAACAGTCCTTCGGGAGGGACCGGACCGCGGGAAAGCGGCCCGGGATACGCTCCCTTAGGGATGGAAGTAAGGGATAGGAAGGCGTGACACGCCCGGCAGTGAAAGGGCTGTGGGTACCGAGTGTCTCAAGGGCGAGGAGGAACGCCTCACCCTCTCAAACGTGCCTTCCAGGAGGCCAAGGCCCACAGTCCAATATACCGGCGCGGAGGGAAATTTCAGCGCCTTGAAAAAGGCACTGTCTGTCGCTCCCTATCGAACAGAACCGCCTTGAAAAAGGCGTTAAACTCTACTAGGGCCGGTTGACACCGTTAGGTTAGCCTTAGTAGAGCCGCGGGCAAACCACGTAATCGTCGATCTCGAGATAGAAATATGGACTATCGAGAAACTCGGAGCGATCGGAGGCAGGCTGAGCGGCAGAGCGGAACGGAGCGGAGAGAGCGTCCGACCCGTGCGAGCGCAGCGAAAGGAGTGTGTGACGTGTGATGTGTGTCATGTGTGTGTCTTGGCTTGATTTGGCCGCTATACTTGTGGCCCATTTCCCACCCACCACTAGTGACTAAAGCCGGCTATTACTATTTGTCTATTCCGCGCTCTGTCTAGCGGAGCGCGGGTGAGCGAGAGTCACTGTGGGAGTGGGATGGCACTATCTATTTGCTATCCTGGCGGCAATACCGTAAAGAGCCGAGCGGCTCAATTTTACTAATCCTATGTCCCATACCGGGGGTGTGTACCTGTCTCTTTCCTATCTGTTGCCATCTTTATTCAATCAAACTTATATCTATTTACAATAATTTACAAACAAATCAAACTTAACGCTATACATTAAAACTATAAAAAACAATACAAATAAAAAGGAAACAAACATAAAGAATTAAATCTGAGAAAACTAATCGTCCGGAATAAAATATATTAAGAAAATGTTAATATTTTAAAATACACCTCATATTTATTTAATCCTCAAGGAACTGGGATACAGAGAAATCATCTGTTTTTATTTAAAATAACAATACTATGGTACTCTCAGTGGCCAAATCAGCATTGTGCCACGCAAAAAAAAACGTCAATAACGTTGACAGATGACAAGACGTTAAAATAGATAGACGTCAGACGTACGATCGTTTTCGAACTTACGTTTGAAATAATACATTTCGCAAATGTTTTTGGAATCTGAGTGCACGTAGTTGGTTTGTTTTGCGATACTTAAGTTTTTATAAATTACGACTTGGCTTGAACAATGGATATTGATACCCCTCTTTAGCGTTCTACCTGGCTTGAATCACGGACTTTTAGCTAGGATAACTTTCTTTAACACTGACTTTATTGTGGTTCAGCAAGTGGCTCTATGGTGCTGAAAGACGAACAGATTATTTACTGTATACGACAGCTTCACTTTGCGTAAGTTATGATATTGTTTCTTTTAAATAAAAGAGAAAGAAGTAAAGCATATATTTTTTTCTGTTTCATACAATAGATTCTGGTTATACCTTTATCTAGGTACCTAATATGTTTTTTTTAAATTCTCTAATAAACAAAATTCCAGGAGCAATTACAAACTTGAGCTCAGCTGGGAGCTCTTTGTAATATGGTGTTGCCGCTTCACACTCGATCACATCAATTAATTACATTGAGGACTGATATTGAACATCATGTGAATATCAGGAACATCATCTTTGAAAGACTTCTACTATTGCAGGCATGTTTATTTTAATTCAAATACGGACATCATTAAAGATACTCAGATCTATATCATTTATTTGTATTTTTTTAATTTTATTTGATTTAGGTACGGGCATCACATTACATTTGTCATCCTTGCTGGCGAAGAGCCGAAATAGCTGTAAAAGATTACTCTTTGCCGTCATCATCAAGAGGTACTGCGGCCTCGAGTGTACAGTTAAGATGCATTAACTGTAATATTAATTTGATAAGAATGAGACGACATATTTTAGAAGTGAATCACTCATAATATTTAAAATATTACAGGCTATTTCAGCGGACTATATTTGTGAAGCGTGTCACACATTGATATCTGAGAGAAGCTATCACTGTTGGTCATCAAAACATATGCCTAATATGTGGTTGTTCATTGACAAATGCTTGAAGTCGCGAAGTCCAAGCAGAAATCAACCGCCATGTTTTACACATCATTTGGAATTGGGTTCAGCCGCGGCAGGTAAATAATTATATTGATTATGAATTATATACTGCATTTTATTTCAGTTAAATAGTATACTGTGTATTATAGTATTTTTTATATTTACAGGTTCAACCATCAGATCTTGTTTGTCATAGATGTTATCAGCCTGCAGAAACCACCCTGAATAAGACAAGAACTGAAGTATCAGTGCCACAAGCTGACATAATTACACTGCCTAACTACTCAAGAGCTCCTGGCACTCATTCTCGCTGCATATTTCCAACCTGTAAAGATACGTCACAACAAAATGATTCCACTTACGTTACGCATAAGTCTTTTTAGTGATTCAAATACTATATATATACCAAGCAATTGTCGTATATGTAGCTTCCATTTAGAAATACAAACATGGCCAGACTTGTTTGAAATGAGAGTGTATAAGTTGTATTTATTTGGTATGAATAAAATAAGTAATCACAACCTGAGTTTTATTTATATAAAACAACACGTATATAAGCAATACTTACTTATTATTAACATCTTGCTCGAACCGTACAAATATGTATTTAAATAATATTAAACAAGCAGGTACTTATTATGACTAGCCGTTAAAATGTGCTTGAAGTGCTTACATTAGCAAACATAGTAATGTTTCGTAAAAATAAAATATAACCTCAAAATCTCTATGATAACTGCTAATATCTATGTTTTCAGAAGTGTCCGTCAGAAGTTATTGTTCTTACATACAATTATGTGTAATTTCGGACTTGGGAAGGTATTTTTTTTCACTGTTGGTTCTTAGGTGAACATTGTATGGACGCAGAACAATGTCCTTTCACAGAACATTGAAAGAGTACTTACTTTCTTTTGGGCATTGTATAAATTTTAATTTTTGTCTCTTTTACCTTAAATTGTAATGCCCTAACAGGGATCATTTTGAGGACATGTTAATTAATATTTTTTTTGACCTTATGTACCAAATGAAAGCAATAAATATAAGATTATGATTATGACTACTTAGTTAGCTTATAAATTCTTTTTCGTTTGGACAGCACACTTAACTAGTCCCAAAAACTAAGATCGACACACTAATCGGCCTCAAAAGAAGAAATAACCAATACACAGATATGCTTGTATTGTGTCGGAGACTAGGTACCCCCTTTTAGTACTCAAACACTTTCGGTAGTTTCAAATTAAAGCGCGTCTAGAATGTGCCAGTATGAGCGGTGATAGTCCCGACCACATGCAAGCGCGTCCCGTTACAAAAACTTTCAAATATCGCGCTTCCGATTTCGTTGAAATGATCAGAGGGTAGCCTCGAATAAACGAATATATTATAAGTTATTATGAAAGAATAATTATCTACATTATCGAAATACGAGTGCTTTAAATTGAGTAAGTATCATCAGAGAGTAGCCCCGACCATATACAAGCTCAACACAATATACTAAAAAACATACGTTTTCAATTATGTTAATACTATCGGAGGGTAGCCCCGATCACATACAAATAATTATTAAAACACAACCGTACTCAGTACCATGCCTGTCCCGTCGTTGGGGCTACAACCATGTCCAAACACATTCCAGATACAAATTTATGTGGTTTATAATAAAATAATAATAAGATAGGTAGATTAAAATAAATGAGTATCAAATTATGTTAGTATTATCGGAGGGTAGCCCCGACCATATAGGAACACAATTTCAAATTCAAACACATGTGATGTGCATTGTGGCCGTTCTATCAGAGAGTAGCCCCGACCATGATCGAAGCACAATACCGCACACATAAATTTAAAAATTTCCCTTCAGACTTAGCTAGCAATTTTTTTATCCTCGCCATCTTAATTGTATTTAAAACTTATAATTTCTTTAGGTACCTACATACAATTCAATTTTAAATAATTTAACATACCTTTGACTTATGTGGGCTAAAGATCACCGTGCCACTTCTGAGATGTGGTAAATGATACTACTGCCGAAGTTCTTACTTGGATTTATTTAACATGACTTGTACTTGACCATATTAACTTATTACAAACTCTCCACCTCCTAAATTAGAAATTATGTCCCTACATTAATGATTACTTCGACTGACATAGTAACTGCTTAGCAACGGCCTACTTCAAATGTTCACGAGCAACTGGCCGAGTAGCGATCTCTACCGATACTACTGCGGTGTTTCCCCACCACAACTCAATTACGTCATGTCTTTTTTCCGGTCGACCAGTTAGTGTTGCCAACATTTGATTAAAATACACCGAATCACGACACGACATAGTATTTTGATAAAAAAAAAACATTTATTGATGCTAAATGCTAAGAATCACATTAGGATTTGTGTTGATATGTGATGGGGTTCAGAATCTAAAGAAGACGAAGACGAGGACTGGAAATTTTAGTCTATTCTATTTTTGAATATAGAAATAGTCTTCCAACTAACTAAACCGAATCAATTATGTTTAGTAGAAATTCTTAAATCAGGTAATGACTAAAGATCAAGGACAGCAAAAATAACTTTGTTAAAGAAACATTAGAGTTTATTAAAGTAATGTTTACAGTTTGGTGTAAAAATACAATGATATCGACACATACTAATAAATCGTTGTATAAAAGAGAAAGTTATCGTTCTAATAGTATAAGATTATCAATATATTCATGCTACTAATCTAGGTTTCTAAATACTTAAACTGCGCAAGTTGTATACCTACTTACACATTATAATGGGAAATTATTTATGACACAGGCATAACGGTACAACGTTGGCTATAATTAAATTAAATTTATTTGTACTTATTACATTTAAGGTGCATAAATATTAGAATATTTTAAATAACAAAAAGTGTGCAAGTTACTAAAAATGGTACCGAACTTCACATCTGACTAAGTAGTTAAAACTTTATAACGTTATTAATAGCTTTATAGTGTTAGCTAGGAATCGATTGATGGGAGCATCCCTATGAGCGGTTCCCGACACTAGCGGTTATCTGTCATCGGGACGTCATTCTACTACGCACGCATCGTACTACGCTTTCGCGCGCTAATCCGTATCAATATATTTTATTAGTAATTATAACGTTTTATTTAGAAGATCCCGTTAATAGTATCAGAATCGGGATAGTTACTCACGCGTCGCGAGTGTTTACGCGCCCTTTTAGTGATATTTCAGATTAAAACCCGGCGTCCGATGGCGTCATTTGTTGTGACGCTATGCCATCTAAAAATATTTGAAATACAAATGCATGTGCAATGGAAGGGTGATGGGATGTAAAACTTACTGAATGGTAAACCGAGAGCCCAAGTTACCCGCAGGTAAAACGAAAAATATCGACTGTAAGTACCTTTTATTGTTAACTGCGTAGACGCAAACACCGCGCCCTTTTGTAGACAAATTGAAGTTGTCTACGAAACAAAGGTGTAAACATTACATTATACTTATGTTGCATGAGGTTTTAAGCTAAATAACCAAGACAAGTGAAATATTTAGTAAACAAATAACTGTGTGAAAAGCAATGGCTGAAGGACAATGTATTCAATGTGTGCTGATACATCAGCTGTTGAGCTTAATTAACTTAAAAGCTAAAGGAATGAATGTTTCAAGGGCTTGTGATTCAAAATTACTAAACTAAACATGAATATGGTTGGGCATCAAGTGTTCTTGCTTATACGTTATTATCACTTTATGCTTTTTAAATTGTTAATAAAAGCTATTTGTGTGGTTTTTTGTTGGAGGACATCAAAAAGCATTCATAACAAATTAACAATTAATTATATGCTGGGCTGCGCTAAGTGCAATATTTGGTTATACATGTGCTGGTATCGACTTGAGTGTTAATCTGCTTCAAAGACTTCAATTAATTATAACTTTACTTACTAACATTAGGATGAAATAACATTGTTACATTCGCTAAGATTTGAGTTGATGTTTAAATGAGTCGAGCCCTCAGCTTAGTAAACCTTTATCTGATTCTTATTTCTTAGCATACAGTATAAATGATGGTAGTTGGGAAATGCCAGATGGGTTCTGAACTTCTGATACCAGATGCCCAGAAGAAACAAGATTTTATGGTATGTTAGCATTTTTGCAATACATGTTAAGCATATGGGTTTGAGGTTGAAATAGGAAACAGAGGATGTTACTGAAGTAAACAGTGTTGAGGCTTACTGTGAGTTGAAGTTTCTACTGGTAAATATCAAATCAATTAATGATTACAGTAAATAATTTTGTAAGGAACACTACAGAGTGTTACAAACTGTGATGAAGTGTTGGTTAATTTAACAACTTGATCAGTTATAAATTTTGCAATCTAAATTAATATTAAACTTAATAAAGTTTCTTATCGGTCGGATCGGTGCTGAGCTATCGGCTGAGCTGGTTGTCATTGTCTCTGGTCTAATGTTTTTTTCTTTTTTGTGTTACTTCGTGCGGTGTATATTCTTTTCTTTGTTATTGTTTGTTAGGATTTTGTTGATTATTTATTTTATTATTATTATTATTATTTTTTTATTTAATTATTTTTGATTGTTTAAGGCCCTCGCAGAATATCAGTGTCGTGGCAGCCTTAAGTTGCCACGGCGAATACTGAGCGAGGGTCCTTTTTGGCACGTTTATTTATTTTTATTTATAATATTATTATTAGTTCTGTGTCAATCTATGTTATTTTCATTTTCATGTTTGTGTCAATTTTGAGTGCCAAATAAATGATATTCTATTCTATTCTATTCTATTCTTCTTAAGGTACATAAAATAGGATGCAAACATCATTGTGTATTATGAAGTGTGATTATAGCAAGCAGTTTGCATTGATGTTACATGACTGAATATCTGAGTAATATTAAGCACCCAAGCAAAAAGGATTATTCACAATAATGTGCAAATCTTATTGAATTATTAAAATATAGTTACCTAAAGATTCTCTAGCCGTGAGCTAAATGATTCCCTCCTCTGGAGTCTTAATTGGATAATGCGGCTCAGCTCCATGGACATAGTCACTTTAATATATCACAATCCCTTGGCTGCGCAGTGAACTGCTGGTAGCCTATATTGTATGCTGACTGGTGATTGATAGCATAAATATAGTGTGCATATTTTAATGATAAATGTAAAGTTTTAGTTGTGCATGTGCAACTGCACTGTGATGCTGCATCTGCATGGATAATGACTAACAACTGCAGCTGATTGTTACACTGTATAGGAATTCATTGAAGGTTGGCACAGTGTTAATGTAAGGACACTCAAACTTGTTGTAAGTGAGTTTTGAAATAGAGAGAAGCGCAATGCTTGGGAAGTATCATTAAATATTGCTGTCTTATTACTAGATCTTGTAATGATCTGCAATATCCTTATTGAAGTTTGACAAAGAATGGCAAACAAACATTGCTCCTGCCAGGTTGTGATAGTGAGAACTTGATCTTGCTAATGGTCTTGTTAGTCATCAAGTTGAGCGAGTTAAAAGTTAAGTGTTAGCCTGTTCTTGAAAGTTATGTTATCTATTGTTGAAGTTAATAAACACTTTGACATACTTAATTAGCATGAAAATTCATCAATTTTACTAGGTTTGGATACACTGACTTTTGGTTTTACTGGTCAAATATTGACAAATGATTATTAAAACCATTATTGTAACAGAAGGACCTAATGCCTTGTCGTGTCCTCTACCAGTCAACCACTGATACTGCTGACTGACTGAAAACTGCTTAGAGCTTAATTCTATGTAAAGTGACTATATGAGGAAATGAATAACCTAATAGAACTTTGAGCTAAACAAGTTAATTATTATAGACTGTGTCATTCATAACTACTGTGAAATAACATGTTGATTGAATGTAACGGAAACTAGAATAAAGTATCTGTGATGGATGTTGGGTTTACTGCTTTAAGGGGGGAAGCAGATCAAATAGAGATCTTGTTTCTGTGTTTTATTGTTGTGGCTTGCAGGCAATGGCATGGAGAAAGACTAACAGTATTAGAAGCATAAGCATTACAACAAAAATAAATGCATGGGATGGAGTCCTGTTTGCATGAAAGAGCTGTGATCTATGACTAGCTGACTAAGAAGACCACCTTGGTGGAGTGACGGATATGAGTTCTGATGCAGTTAAGACCTATCACAGTAAAATGGTTTGGTATGAAAACATAAACAGGTCAGTAATGTCATTCGGATTCCTTCATGGCTTATGAGTTGTCTATTTTTATGTATGTTGGGAGCATGCATCTTTTCATGATGCTAAACTTATATTTTGAGTATTGGAGGATGGCAGTACAAGTTAATTTTAATAATACACATTATGGTTATCATGTTGAACTATTATGTTTCTCATGTTTGTATTGCCAGCATACAACATGTGTTGTTGTTATGTGGACTATTGGAAAATCTGGTGAATAAAATAAATTGATAGATACAGGGTGAGTAGCTGTGGTGTATGAGAACAATCACTGTACTGTTGGCAAGTTGTCACAAATACTTGCATTGACATTTGACATTTTGTCATTTAAACAGTAAGGTTAATGGTCATGATGATCCGAAATGTGTATTGCCAATAAAGTCTACTTCATCTGTAAACTGTAAAGTTAATGTCGTAATATACTATCCATGCTATTATTATGTGAACAGATGTCTTGGTGTGGAGCAGTCGTGGCTCGCCAGCTGCCTCAGGGGCTAAGCTGGGATGTCGCGGCTGCGTGGCTGACTGCGGGGCCAGAGCCGGAGTATAGCTCCGACTATGCGACGGCCGAGCGGGGCGATGGTCGCGACGTTTTTGGTAGAGCTTTGGACCGCATCAGCAAATATAGTGTAACAATGACTGCCCACAGGGGAATGCATTAACACTACATCCAACTAGAACGTTGCTCTGATGATGGCCGCGAGGGGATTGCATCAGTAGCCACAGTGTAACAATGACTGCCCACAGGGGAATGCATTAGCACTACATCCAACTAGAACGTAGCTCTGATGATGGCCGCGAGGGGATTGCATCAGTAGCCACAGTGTAACAATGACTGCCCACAGGGGAATGCATTAGCACTACATCCAACTAGAACGTAGCTCTGATGATAGCCGCGAGGGGATTGCATCAGTAGCCACAGTGTAACAATGACTGCCCACAGGGGAACGCATTTATACTCGTACTAGAACTTAGCTCTGATGATGGCCGCGAGGGGATTGCATCAGTAGCCACAGTGTAACAATGACTGCCCACAGGGGAACGCATTTATACTCGTACTAGAACTTAGCTCAGATGATGGCCGCGAGGGGATTACATCAGTAGCCACAGTGTAACAATGGCTGCCCACAGGGGAATGCATTAACACTACATCCAACTAGAACTTAGCTCTGATGATGGCCGCGAGGGGATTGCATCAGTAGCCACAGTGTAATAATGACTGCCCACTGGGGAACGCATTTATACTCGTACTAGAACTTAGCTCTGATGATGGCCGCGAGGGGATGCATCAGTAGCCACAGTGTAACAATGACTGCCCACAGGGGAACGCATTTATACTCGTACTAGAACTTAGCTCTGATGATGGCCGCGAGGGGATTGCATCAGTAGCCACAGTGTAACAATGACTGCCCACAGGGGAACGCATTTATTCTCGTACTAGAACTTGGCTCTGATGATGGCCGCGAGGGGATTGCATCAGTAGCCACGGTGTAACAATGGCTGCCCACAGAGGAACGCATTAGCACTACGTTACATAAGAAATTAGCTCTGATGATTGCCGTGAGGGGACTGCATCAGAAGCCCGTGTGCATTAGCGAGTGAAGAGAGGGGAACACATTACCAGTATATCGTACAAGAATATAGCTCTGATGATGGCCGTCAGGGGATTGCATCAGTAGCCAGAGTGCAACAATGAGTGTAGAGAGAAACATTACCAGTATATCATACAAGAAGGTAGCTCTGATGACAGCCGTCAGGGGATTGCATCAGTAGCCAGAGTACAACAATAAGCGCCAACAGGGAAACGCGTCATCACTATATCACATAAGAAGGTAGCTCTGATGATAGCCGTCAGGGGATTGCATCAGTAGCCAGAGTACAACAATAAGCGCCAACAGGGAAACGCGTCATCACTATATCACATAAGAAGGTAGCTCTGATGATAGCCGTCAGGGGATTGCATCAGTAGCCAGAGTGCAACAATGAGTGCCGACAGGGAAACGCGTTATCACTATATTTATTACGCAAGAAGGTAGCTCTCATGATAGCCGTCAGGGGATTGCATCAGGAGCCAGAGTGCTATAAAGAATATTGACAGGGAAACGCAAACGCAGGCTGTTAGGGGATTGCGTCAGTGAGCAAGTGTAACCTATGAGACTGGGGACTGCATTGCACTTTCAGTAAACATAGTTCTGATGAATCGCCGACGGAAAACTGCATCAGTAGACGATACAAAGGTGGCCGATCGATAGGGATCTGCTAACGTAATACGGAATGCATAAAGACACAGGATGGCCGACAAAAGACTTGTTGACGGAAAACTTGATTCAATGACTGTAAGTTACTTATAATATTATCTAGAGGTGACATATACCAGCGATGTCGTTTCACCGATGGGGTATGGTGGATGTTGTATCAGTCATCACAATCATGACGTGAGAGTACTGATAAGGTGCCGGCAGTTCCACACCCCTAACTGGAACCGCGCTGAACCTTAACAATGTTATTGGTGTCTGTGTCGCTCAAGACATACAAGTTTAACCAAGGACAGTTGAAAGTCAGCTTATGCTAAACATAACGGGTATGAGGTAACCAATAACATTATGACTGAATGAAGGCATAAAGCAATTACTTTTGGGGGTAGGTTAGTGAATGGGGAGTAGAACCTAAATTGGTCCAATATTAAAGTTTTGTGACTTTTAGATAGATACTTGACGTAACTCTATGCTCAGGTTGGTGCATGTGTAGTAAAACGATATCAGTTCAATATCAAGGATATGTAACATTTGAGTTAACTTAATGTGTGATGTGACGCTCCATGTGTGTGAGATTTCGCCTGGTAGAATGATTAATCTTGTTGATGTTAACTTAACCTACGCTTTCTTGTTGTTGGGTGAATAATGAGCTGAATGAGATGTTAGTTAATCTACTTTTGACTATGTTACAGTACAAAGTCTAACCATGTGAGTTAACAAACATGCTATCTGAGGCGCTTGTTGTCGTATTTCGTGGTTAAGCAACTACGCTAAGTGTAGTCTCCTAATTTCACTTTGTGATAAATAGCCGCCGCCTTTTGGTGGGAGAAGAAGAGAACAACTTTATCGTGGTGGCTATGGTAACCGAACAACCAGGCGCCCACGGATACATCGGAGGAAGACGCAACTTCACGTCGTGGCGGACCGAGTTCTCCTTCGGGACGAAGGAGCTGCAGGATGGCCGAACTGTTAGCTAGGAATCGATTGATGGGAGCATCCCTATGAGCGGTTCCCGACACTAGCGGTTATCTGTCATCGGGACGTCATTCTACTACGCACGCATCGTACTACGCTTTCGCGCGCTAATCCGTATCAATATATTTTATTAGTAATTATAACGTTTTATTTAGAAGATCCCGTTAATAATAGCTACTATTTTTACTAATTTTTGTGTGCCCTCTTTTGACCAATTTCATTTCAGCCGGGTTTTTTATGTTCAACAGGTCTTTGATAAAAAAAGTTTCGTTTATAGTTTTATTTTGAAGTATGAAGAACATTAACGTTTATCTTAAGGCGATACATCGTTTCGTAATCGTTTGAAATGGCTCCGCCCAATTACCCCCGCGCCCCGCAAGCGACACTCGTCACTCAATTCCTAAAGTTTGAAATTCGCGCCAAATTCCCAAGGGTGGGTCAATGCACGATCAACGGGAACGAACAAGAAAGCCACGGAGTCGAAATACACTTTAAAGTGTTTACTATGTTTAGTGTTTTGAAATAAATAAATAACTTATTTTTATACTACTTTATCTTGTTATTTAACCCCCTAACTAATAATTAAATAATATTTATTTTATGCTAAGAGTACCTATTTAATTTAAAATACCGAACATAGCAAATTCAAGTAAAGGAATAATTTGAGTATATTTCAAAATAAGAACTTATTTTTTTTATTTATATAAGATAGTTTTTTTGTAAATAAAAAAGTCAATGCTTTACGTTTAATTTTTTTTATTATAAAAAGAAATTAAAAGTGATCAAACTGTATAACAGACGTCGTGATTACGTCATTTGAAGTATTTTTTTGTTCCAGTTCATTTTCTTTGGTAGCGCCACGATTCATGTTTTCTTTATTTTTCTTTTTTGTTACATAATTTGGATCCCGAATTGGTTTATTTCGAGTAAGTCGTGGGTCCACTAATTCGGGCAACAAGCAGTCAAAATAGAAAGAAATTAATTTTGGCTCCATTTTTTCTTTCCAAAATTGATCGTCCTTAATAACTGTTTCCATCTTTAATTTATTATGGCCAAACCATACTGCCAATAAACACTTCGATATTTTGCAAATGTGCATCTGCCCTTGAACTTGCATATACCAATCAGAATTCTTATTCACCTGAATTTCGCCACTTTTTTTATTTAACCGCCAGAAATGCATTTTCCCCTGTATTATGGCTTCGTCAATGCCGATTTTGTATGGTATTATGGGACACTTGATTTCCACCAGAGTGTTATTATCTATAATACCGTCAGGCGTCGCTCCTAAAAATGGATGTTCTTTGTCTATGAATAGACCACACTGGTCTATTTTTACGTCCAATAATTTCGAAAGTTGTTCCAAAGCAATTTTTTCATGTGTTCGGCCGTGGTTTATTGAAGACACGTGACCAATGTCTGGTCTGTACAACATATTTTTAACTATACTATAACAACTGCTAGTTTTATTTCTTTTTACAATCTTTCCAAAATTTGATGCTGTTAGAAGGTTTCTTCGTAACTCCAGCCACTCTCCACATTCACTCTGCAGTATCGTGCGCGATTGTATTTCCTGACGTTCAGCATCTGTCTTTTCTAGATTTTTCAAAAAAGTCGTTTTTGATATTTCATATGTTTCCTTGTCCATATCTGGAGTTTCAACATTTTCCCCGTAGTCAAAATCGATTTTCTTCGGCATTAAAAGTCGGTTTTTTTTTCTTTTAATTTTTTGGTTGTAGTTTCTTCTTTTTTCAATTCTTTCTTCAAACATTTTTAGTCTCTTTGATGGAGATTTTTTGTAAATACTTTTTGACACAGCCGAGTGTATTTTTTTGCTATTGAACGAAACGACAGCTCCTGCGCATCTGGCTTGATAGGAACGTTTTAAAGCGTAGTTCACTCGTTTTCCCCCGACAAATTTAGCAATTACGCCATTGAAACACTCGACAACGTTGCTATCGACGTTTTCAATTAAGCTTCGTGCATTAGAAGCAACGTTGGCAGTGTAAAAACGAATTCTTTGCCAAAGCTGACTATTAAATATATCTTGGGGCCCTTCTTTTGTATTCGCTTTTTGGCAAATTTTTGCATTGCATTCGTCATGGTTGCCAAATGCATGTTTGACAGACATATTTACGTCATTGTGCAAGTTTTTTACACTGTCATGTCCTCTGTTTTCATTGCAATAATTTATGGAGTCACATATATATTTTCTAGCCTTTAGTATTTTTTCTGTAGTTAATTGTTTCCTCTGTTGCACACTGTATCGTGTATCAACTTTTAGTTGTTGTAATTTATTGCAAAAGTTTCTTAAAATATGGTTCTTGCAACCTATTTTTTCGACCGTTACATCTGCATACGGTCGTGTTTCTAATATTTTTGAATATGTACTGCTATCTCCGTCTGCAATAAATCTGGAATAAATCACCTGGTGCATTTCAATTGACCGTTTAAATCCTTCGGAAATGATGCTTGCTTCCATACCAGTAGAGGAACCACTATAATTTTTATAGCACTTGTGATTTTTTACAGTTTCTTTTCTTTTTTCGGCCCTTGCACAAATGCAGCAGTATTTGTTTTTGACGCTAATAAATAATACCTTTCCGAAGCGTCTTCCAATTATGGCAGCAGCTCCAGAGAGTGCAGCGTAATTAGTTTTATAAGAGCGCTTGCACCAACAACCGTCAACGATCACGTCTATGAGAGCTATACCATCCTTATTAACTTTTCCTTCTTTAATGGCAGCTTCTCGTTCCTCTTCACCAGCTTTTTTCATTTCTTCCCACGCTGTTGTTTCCCAATCTTGACATACCTTTTCATGACTTTTGTCATACATGTATTGGGAAAGTATTGGCAAATCTAAGGCCGCTGTCATCTGATTTAATTGGGCATAACCACAACCAGCTACCATAGCACCCTCTACAACTTTGTGGTTTAGATTTTCCTTAGAGTTACTAATCTCGAATTCCTCTTGACACATTGAGCATTTAAACAAAAATTTTGATATTAAGCCGTGCTTTTTTTCGGATATAAGCTTTATGGTGCTCAGAGAACATTGAAATAATGAATTGTGGCAAGATATCTCACAAAGTTGGTTTAAAAAATAATTCATATCAATTATTCGATGTCCACCATCTTTCTCTTCCTGGAATGAATAAAAAATTAACAAAATAAGTCATTATAATTAAATGTTAGGCCAACATATCCGAATTAAGGTCACGTCATTAAGGTCAGTGAATATACTTTAGATTTTACACATCCCTTATATGGTACGCCAGAAGACACGCTTGAATTGAACTAAGAGTATTGTATTGACTTCGACCGTAGTTATTCGACAACTTACATCGTTATTTCCGAAAAACATAGTATATGGCAATTCCAATGTAGTGTGTTTCCGTTTTTTTCGTGGATCCGGACAGTTGTCATTAAATGATTTCCTTTTTATTGTTTCCACAGGTTCGACAGATCTAAAAAAAGAGACATTTCATTAACAACACACTTTTGATTACGTTTTTACAAACAATTTTAATATTAAAGGAAAACAAATTCCACTGCCGAACGAAAACCTTTCCCAAAGAGTGCCAATCACCCTGGTTCTTCGTTACACATCTGCACGCACTTATTAAATACTCATATTTATTGCATTAGTAATAAAATAATGTAGCGTAGATGATAGCTTAATGTACTTACGTGTCGGAAACATTTAAAGATTTATTAAAATCTAAGTTAAGTAACAACGACTCCACTGGTGTGTTCTGTTTTACGGGCAGGTGGTCAGTTGTAGATTTATTTTTTCTGTAAACAAATAAATATTTACCTACCAATAATATAACATTTCGATATCCATAAATACAAACAATTTATACAATATTTATTTATACATTACATAAATACTTATATTCACATATTGCATTTCTAAAAAAAGGATGTAGCGTAGATGATAGGAATTTTTGTACTTACGTGTCTGCAACACTTAAAGATTTATCAAAATCTAAGTTAAGTAATAACGACTCCACTGGTCTCTGTTCTACGGGCGAGTCGTCAGTTGTAGATTTATTTTTTCTGTAAAACAATCGAATATTTATATCCGTAAATGCAAACTACTTTTAAATAAAATATTTAGGTATTTACACATAACATTACATAAATAAATACTTATATTCACATTTATGGCATTAATAAAAAAATAATGTAGCGTAAATGATAGGGAATGATGTATGTACTTACGTGTCGCCAACAACTACAAATTTATTAAAATCCACTGCTGATCTCGATTCTATGGGTGTATTGTCAGCCGTAGATGATTTTTTTCTATAAAGCAATAAAATAATATACAATAAAGCAGTTTATACTAATTTAATAACATTGCTCGATAAATATAATAAGTATCGGACAACATCACATACATTGCTCTGATCCTAAGGTAAGTAACTCGAAAGAAATCAGAAAGAACGACACGGTACCACAACACCCAGACCCGAGACAATATAGAAAATCTATAAACACAGTAAAGATTTTTTACAACAAAACGAGAAACGAAAGGGAGATTATGAACAATATTTTATAGTTATATAAATGTACTTACTTCTTTGTATTTGCCTCAGCCATTTTACGAACCAATTCCTTATAACGTTCTTTCTTTTTCAATTTGGGTAATAACACACCTTTCTTTTTACCCATGGTAAAGTAATATTTACAAAATGACAACTCTAATTATACTATAGTTAACCTAATACTAACTCCGAATTAATAAATATTACACTGACTTAACCTAATATTTTACAACTTTATTTAAATATTCGCCGTATTCTTAGCGCCTGGCTCATACAACTGACGTAGGTCTAGCGTCGGAGAAAGCTGTCGCCGCACTGAGCTCCCGAGGGCGAGCCTATGCAATATATTTTATGATCAACGTCATAAAGACGTGAATTCGCTGCACCCTAATGAAATCGTGTCGCTCAAAAAAATTGACGTAAGCGACAAAACACAAATAATTAAATAAAAAAATAACTACGAGGATTACAGAAAAATGCTCCTATACGATTATGAATATTAATGATGTCCACTAATTAAACCGGTTTCCTATTGAATAACTAATCTCGCTTAGTAATAATCTTAAACTTTTGTATTTTTATTAGGTCTTTTCGAAAATTAAATCTATCGAACCAAAACCAGTAAATCGTGTTTCTGGTTCTTGTCATACCTAGATAAAGATATGAAGAAATGTATATCTCAATATCAGATTTGTAACGTCTCTCAGCGTCCTATAAAATTAGATCAAAATTGCCTAATATTTTCGAAGTATCACCTTAAACAGTGGAGAAGGTTCAGTCAATAATTGTAGTTACGCTTCGTCAGTTAGTACGAAAATGTGTGGTCCTGTTGGATCTGTGGGTGCTTGTTGCGGGGGTGATGCAAACAAAGATAAAAATGAGCGTATTGCACTTAATACTTATTAATATATTTCACACCATAAAGTTTTAGAGCCAATATTTTATAAATGGGACCTTGTTAAAATAACCACGCTAAAATATTATAAAATTGTTCTAAATAGTTGTCAAAATTTGTAAGCCCGTTTAAGATTGTAATGTTGGAAAATTAATTGGACGACCGTCTGGTAGGTAATTGTGCCTAAGTCGTGTACCTAATGAAATAAGTTTATTCATTATCCAGTAACCATAGTTCAAGCTTTGCTTAGTTTAGGGCTAGCTAGTTGGTGTGATTGCCGAAACAATTAATTATTATTCATTTTCACCCTTGTAATTATCGGAACAAGCTGTTCAAGATTTTAAAGATGACCTCACGGGCTATTTTTTAATATAATTATTAGCATTGTTGCTGCAGATAGGATAAGGCCATGGGTTAACATTAATTTTTAGAGTATAATGAATATTCTC
This sequence comes from Anania fuscalis, assembly GCA_950371115.1. Lineage (NCBI taxonomy): Eukaryota > Metazoa > Arthropoda > Insecta > Lepidoptera > Crambidae > Anania > Anania fuscalis. The sequence continues at coordinate 21,568,038 of OX493326.1, read as the reverse complement.
ATATTTCTAGAATAGTATAGGCCTACATGTGATTCTAGATAGTTTTTTTTAAAGTGAGCGAAGTACCTACCCTGTGTGAACTGTTGGTTGCATTGCATCTTTACGTAATCCGTCCGATTTATTTTTGTGAGAATCGAGAAAATTAACAGGGCATGTTTAATATACATTTTATTTACCTTAGTAATTATTTATTTTACACATTACAAAACAATAATATGATTAATGAATAGCAGAAAACACATACTAGACATACGCATTCTTATTGACCCCGACGACATTGTTAGGTTTTTGCGGTATTACCGCATTGATTCTGCCGATTCATAGACTGAGTGGCGATTAGGCAGTAGCAGTACCAATCTCGTTACGTTTCGTGTATAAAGTAGCTACCATAGAATATTTTATTTTAATAATTCTTAAGCATTTAAAATGTTTAATTTAATAATAAATTTAAATTTTTGTCTTTAGCAATTACCATGCTAGGTTTATCTATGATTTTTAATACTCGAAAAAAAATCGTCCGCCTCAGGTGGGATCCGAACCCACGTCCATCGCATACCGGGCGAATGCTTTGACCAATAAGCTACCGAGACGTTAGTCAACTCGACGAAATCTTTCAAGTGGTTCTCGGTGTCAAAGCCAGCGTATATACGCTGCGTGGTCAAAGCATTCGCCCGGTATGCGATGGACGTGGGTTCGGACCCCACCTGAGGCGGACGATTTTTTTCGAGTATTAAAAATCTTAATAATAAATTGATCACGAAAGCTAGTGATAGGAACACTAGACCAAAACGGGATCCAAATAGACTAGTGTTCTGCCTTATGCTGGGGCTTCACCTGCGTGACGCCTAACGTTCAAATAAAGGCATGATTAGCGTTAAATAAATTAAAGCATTAAGCTACGCGCTAAGTGCGTGGCCACACTTATTTGATGTTTGATTCTAGCGTCTAGCGACGTAGTTAGCGTGTGATATCTGTAAGTGTGTGTTTAAAATAAAATAAAAAGCTTCCAAAAACTCAATACTTTTTTCGTTTTGTCTACTCCATTCTAACTTAATAACTATGCACTTTAACATATATTTCACAAAGAGTTTTTGAATGTGACCGTGTTTTAACATGTTTAGTGTAGTAGGTGTAGCCACAACAACGCACTGGACGCCCGGTTAATCCCTTTGATGTGTCAAAAGTTACCGCCGTCCGAGCTATCGCCTAACGTCTAATGTTATTGAAGCAAATTAGCACACAAAGACCGGCCACACCTGCGTACTACGTCAAATAGAGCACTAATTAACGACATTAGACGCAGATGAAGCCCCAGCATTACAGTGTGTTTAAAGACATACCTACAATAGGATTCCAGAAGACATAAAACAACTAGATCCCAATCAATTAAAATCTATATAATAAAAGTGGCTTATTGATAAATTAATACATGGCATGAAATATTTTGACTATTTAGGAATAGAATTTGAATTTGAATTAGGAATAGTAAATAATAATACAATTGACTTTACCTGACATATTTTATCTTTATTTTAATTTAATTGTAATGAGACACAAAGTCTGTCATATCACTAATTGATAATAAGTAATTAATTAGAAGATTTACTGTATTTTTTTTAATCTTCCATATTACTTGTAATAGCGAAACATGTGCACTCCCTAATCATGCAAGAACCTCAATAACTTACCATGTTTTTCGGAAATAATATTCTGATTCTGAACGAATTTTTCCTGACAATATTTTTAAGATTATTTCAATGATCTATTTGTAAAGAAAACGTTTTTTTTTTAATTGGAAAATATTAAATGATCTAGTTCGTAAGTAGTATATTTAACCAGCAATGTTAAGTGTCACCAAACTCATAAATTTTCGACTTATAAAGTCAACTAACAAACGCAGATCTAGTTGAGTTATGTTTACGAATGTCGTGATTATGATTTGTTATGAGTATTATTGATGTCTGAAATTTTTTGTGTTATTTAAGTTATTCATATGTTTCCAATGTTGAATTTACATATTGTATCCAGAATTTAATATATAAATTAGGAAACTATAGTTAAGTCAACTAATTCAGTAGTAGACGTGCTTAATTATTTTCATTGACCTGTTCACAATGTTAAGTAAACATATCCCAGCCTTGGAAATTTATATAATGTACCCAGAATATAATATTTAACCCATTAGAGGTCAAACAAAAAGTAACAGTTCTTTTTTTGAACTTTCTTTATTTATGTATTGAAAATAAAGCTAAAAAACATAAAATACAAAAAAAACTCGAAAAAAAATTGTTTTCAGTAAATTACAGGGGTGTACCCAATTGAGTACACTGACCGCTTAGGTGTGAAAATTTTCAAAACACTCTCTCTCAACACAAAGTGTTTTGATGCACTTCTTACACTGCCAGCGCACTCTTGAATGGCAAATAACACATTGCAGTGGTTTTTCAATTCTGGCGGGATAGTGTCCAATATCATCTTGAGGCAGGCCTTCAACAATAGACGCAGACTGCCGAGATTTCCTTGGTTCGCCTTGGCGTAGATAATATCTTGCGATATGACGGCGAAACATGAGTTGATCCATGGGACTATTATTACTCATCACATGTAAGCGCCAAGAATTAGCAATGGCCATGTCAAACACAACCCACCACTACTTTTTACCAGGAACGGCAACTCTATATAGTGAAATAGACTGATAAAGCTCATCGACACCACCCATGTTTTTATTATTATTATGGAACAAACGTGGTATCGCTACGTCTGTCTTCTCTCTCTTCACTGGGCACCAGCGCTTGACAGTTCCAAGTGGTTCAATGGTGTCGTGATTAGTTGCCATTGTGCACACGCTGTTATCTTTCCACTTTAAGAATAGTAGCTTACTTTCCTTATCAAACCTGTAGTCGTAAGATGCCCGTTCTTGCTCTGCCCCTTTAGTTCTTCTCGCAAAGCATTTTGCCTGTCGCTGACTTTGGAATTACGCTGAGAAGTTGAGGCGTATGAAGGTGGACATTTGCGCCAGGTTGGGGTTGGTCAACGAGTAACAGCCTGTCAAATTCTTTTCGATGCCAGAGGTTCATCATCACTATCGTCACAAGTACTATCATTATTACCATCCTCGCGACTCGTAAATACCTCGACAGTACCGGGTTCGTCATGTGGCATGGACGACGACACCATATTCTCGTCGGCTCCCTCTTCTTCATCAGTCAATGCACTTGGATCGGGGGGTACAATTGTTATGTCGAATTCATCGTCGTCACTATCACGCAGAATGGCATCAATAGCTTCGTCGAGCCCTTTGTAGCTACTTTGAGCCGAAAATCGTTGCTTGCTCATTGTTTGAAATCTTAAAAAAAACAAAATTATTTACTTATGTATGTTGTCATTGTACTCAAGCGGGTACACCAAAGTTCATACATCTGTAGTTTGATCGTAAGTATACATTTCTCATAAATTTATTGTTTACAACTTATTTTGATATCTATGATGTACTAATTACATGAGGAAACCAATAATTCATCAGTAATTATTTAATTATGTTTAAAATAATTCACTCACCTGCACAGTATTTCCGTAACACAACTTTGACTGATTTTTTTGTGTGAAAAATAACGCACTACCCTCAATATATTTATATCTTATTTTGAGCAGTTTTATAATAATCTAAAATAATAGGAACACGGCCACATATCAATTGAATTCTATAATCTATGCTTGGGGACATAGCTGTACCTGATCGGGTACGGTGACCTCTAATGGGTTAAGGTTGAGGAACTATAGTTAAAGCAACTGATTTAGTAGCGGACGTGCACCGGGAGGTTGCACTGTGCCGGATGGCCGAATGTCGTGATTCGGTGTATTTTAATCAAATGTTGGCAACACTAACTAGTCGACCGGGAAAAAGACATGACGTAATTGAGTTGTGGTGGGGAAACACCGTAGTAGTATCGGTAGAGATCGCTACGGCAGTTGATCGTGAGCATTTGAAGTAGGCAGTTGCTAAGCAGTTACTATGTCAGTCGAAGTAATCATTAATGTAGGGACATAATTTCTAATTTAGGAGGTGGAGAGTTTGTAATAAGTTAATATGGCAAGTCATGTTAAATAAATCCAAGTAAGAACTTCGGCAGTAGTATCATTTACCACACTTGTCAGTATATCTTTCCATGTTTTTTGTATGTATTCAGGTGGTAGCATTGGCAGTAAAGCAGTAAGCCTTCCAAAAATTCTTTCTGACCTGGTTTTATTTAATCTGATTTAAAAACAACCAGTGGTTCTGGCTTCTGGATACACGCGCTGGATCGCGTTAATCGCGGGAGAACCCACCTTTAGAATAAGTCAGCGCTGACGCTCACACTGCAAACACTTAATAACATTTCTGAAAAGATCGATATATTTCACTGTTCTCTGAGCGAATTCACTAGGGTAACACTGTGTATTCTGTGTTATTAATGTGAATTGTGTTGTAATTTATATGTTTAATTGTTGCTGCTCTATTGTATTAGGCTCCCTGTAAAAATAGATATAAGCTTGAAAATAAACAAATAAATAAATAAAAAAATTGCGCTCGCTCATTCATCGTCACATTTGAAGTGCTCATTCATCGTCGAATTTGTGCTCCCAATTTGTTTTTTATTAACTCAAAAAAACGAATATACATTCTGTCAAAAAAGTTTCGAGAATTGATGATTTGTTTATGGTTCCAAATTAAGGTCAATGTGGGGAAGTCCGGCATAGTTTATTAGGAATTTATAAACCAACCATATTTTTACCTTTATTTTAATCCTAATTTCATTTTGATTAAAATTAGTATAGAGAAGATAATGTATTATATAATATCTTATGCTGTAAAAAAACTTGTCCCGCTTATTTTTACAAATAAAAGCATTTTTTTAAAAGGTGGCATATAGACGGGCTTCCCCAGGCTTTTGGGGTAAGTCCGTCAACTACCTTTATAATCTTTGATTCTATAGATTAACGTATATGCGTATTTAAAATCGATTTGAATTGAAATATCATTTAAATGTGAACCTTAACGTCTAAGATACAAGACTGCAATCGTGTTTTATATCGCTATAATTGTAAAGTGAGGCAAGTCCGTCATAGGTGTAAGGTCAGGGGTTGTCAACCTATAATATACATAAATAAATGTACCTAGTAAAACAATATTTATGATGCTTTTAATTATTTATTTTAAAAAAGACAATGCAAAAATTACATAAACCGTTAGGCTTCAATAGTTTTATTCAAAAAATGGTCAATCTTGGAATGTCGAAAATACGAGCTGCCCTGTATCCGCTTAACTCGCCGTTTCTGACAGCACGCACGACATCTTGTAGCTTTTCTTTCGAATACGAAGCTTTTTTCTGTCTTCCTTTTATAATGCCGCACCATTTTCGTTTTACATTTATACCTAGAAAGAAATGTATAAGTTGACTTTTGTTAACCCTTAAGGATCCGCGCGGCATTAATTTATGTCATCGCGTGTGGTACCGTCGAGACCCGCTTGGCATTATATAATGCCATGGCGCCCGCAGTCGATATTGACTCTGATTGTTAAAGAATTAAAGCTCTGTTTGGCCTGAAACTTTTTTAGTAGAATGAATGATAAATTCTCCGTTCATTGAAACCAAAAACAAATAGACGTTCACGGAAGAAAAAAAAGACAAAAATTGGTGAACTTTTGACTTAGTGTTTAGCGGTCACGTGACACGTGATGACGTGTGGTAAAAAGTGAATTTTAAAAGTATTTTAGTGTAAAAAGGTTAGTTTTTTGCCAAAATATCTATTATTGTTAGTTTTAAAGTTATAATAAGTATTAACAATAGTATTTTATTGTAATTTGAGCGTGTAACTTGATGTGAATTGAAGTGAGTACTTGTAGGCGCGCGAGCGAACAATGGCAGTTTTATTGGCCGATAAGAAATAATGTAAACATCATAAAACACCGGGATCAGCATAAGTGGTTACTTTGTTTGAATAGCTTCTCAGAATTGTAACTGTGAACGTCGTGAGTGTAAACATCTGGCCGCACGAACAATAACAAAGCGATAAGAGTCGAGCGCAGCAAAAAAAAAAGGTAGGTGTCAAGTGGCACGGGCGTTACGTCTCGGGGCCGCGGGCGGGGGGGCCGGCCACGTAGGGGTTAAAAATATACTTGTTATAATTAATTGTTGCTTGTATATCTGTCATCCACCACAGTTGCAATAAAATTTAAATTAATGTTCTGATGATTTTAACGAGGTTTAGTACCTAATATTATCATAAAATATTTCAATTACGCAACTACCGTTCGGTACCTACACCAAAATGTTAACGACATCTGATCAGGGGCAGACCGGCACTATGCCGGACTTTCCCTTTCAGACTATACGGGCTTCCCCCAATTTTGAATTTAGAAGTTAGAATCTGATCACTAGGCATATTTCTATAAATTAACGTTATAAATGAAACTTAACTTCACAAATCTACAGTTAGTAATATTAACCATACACTTACCAGCTTTTCTTGTAAAAAATACTTGGTTTTGAATTATTTTTTTCATTTTGAACAGAGAGCGTCTCACTCGTCTTCAACGTGACAGCCCAAGTAAAAAGTCGTTACGATTTTTTTGCTTGGAAACGACACCTAGCGCCATATGTGTCGTACAGCTTGAACAAAAATCTCGTGCAGTTTTATCAAACCAACTTTCACAGACGTATCTGTTCAAAAATGGACCTAACGCAAGGGTATACGTAGTTACCCCACTGACGGACTTACCCGCATTGACCTTATTTATTTTTTTGTTGTTCTTAGATTGGCACAACTGTTTTTCATTTTGGCGCGGAGTTTGAGTTACATCCGATAATTAGATTAAATACAGTATTGTTTTTAGTTATACCATATCTAGTGTGTATTGCGAATTTCATAATGGACAAAAACATCGAACAAAGAGTTTGTCTTAAATTTTGCATCGCCAATAGGATTTCGTGTTCGGAGTCTCTAGAAATGTTACAGAAGGCTTACGGTGAATCGACTTTATCAAAAACACGTGTTTATGAGTGGTACAAAGCGTCCAAAAGCGGTCGAAATGTGATAGAAGATTTGCCTCGCTCTGGTAGGCCATCAACGTCTGCTACTGAAGATAACATCGCAAAAGTGAAGGAAATAGTGACTGAAAATCATCAGTCAAGTTTAAAAGAGCTAGCCGTCGAACTTTCTGTGTCACACGAGTCGATTCGTACCATTTTAAATAATCAATTGGGTATGAAACATGTTGCCGCTCGGCTAGTTCCAAAAGACCTGAATTTTCTCCAAAAACTCAATCGCAAAAGAGTCGCTGAGGACATGCTAGAACGAGTCAATTCCGACCCAACATTCATGAAACGCATTGTTACTGGTGACGAGACGTGGGTTTACGAGTTTGACATGCAAACTAGTCAACAAGCTTCGGAGTGCCGCCTTCCAACTGAACCGAAACCGAAGAAACCGCGCCAAACTCGATCGAAAGTCAAAGTCATGTTGACTGTTTTCTTTGACTGTCGCGGTGTTGTGCATTCAGAATTCTTGTCAGAAGGTCAAACGATAAAAAAAGAGTATTATTAAAACCAATTTATTTCTGTAAATAGGCTTAAACTAAGCGCTTTTACACGTCCCAATATTTTTTTCCCTACCACTACTTCGGGACTATTTTGGGCTAGCGCCGAGAAGTAGCGCAAGAAACTAGGTCACTATTGTCAGCCTCTTTTAAAATAGTATATATTTCACATTACAAGATAAATGTACCTGTGCGAGCAGGGCAGTATTTATTTCCAAATATTTTTATCATTTATATAATCATTTACATAGTATAATATCATTTTTTCATTAAAGTTATTTTAATATGCGATTTAAATTTTAACAGGGGCAGTTCTACAATAGACGCTGGTAATTTATTGAAAAAGCGAATACATTTTCCCATAAACGAATTACCCACTTTATGCAGTCTGAAATTGGGAACGGCAAGCTTATTCTTATTCCGGGTGTTAAGATTATGAATGTCACTTTTCTTAAGGAATAAGGACAGGTTTTTGCGGATGTACATTATATTTTCATAAATAAATTGGGATGCTACTGTAAGTATATTAATTTCTTTAAACAGTTCTTTTAAGGAGTCTCGGGGTCCAAGGCCGTAAATTGCCCGTACAGCTATCTTCTGCAGTACAAATATAGATTCAATATCTGCTGCTGAGCCCCATAACAATATTCCATATGACATTATACTATGAAAATAGCTAAAATACACCAATCTTGCCGTTTCAACATCAGTCTTAACTAGGCATTATATTATGTCTGTATTTCCGAGTGCATATAACCTGACTCTTTAAGTCCAGAGTGAATAGGCATCTTCTGGGCAAGCTCGCTCCATCGTAGATCCCATCTATGCTCTAGAGCAAGATTGGGGTCAAGAGTAAGCCCATCTTAAGTAAGTAAGTAAGGCATGGACGATTTCATGAGTAACAGGTGAAAAATCATATGATTTGAAAATCATTTGTCACACCTGCTATTTTTTATCATATTGACTGCTACAAATCACAGACTGTGAAATCATATAATATCATGCGCATTTCTTTTCATTCGTTGATGACATGTAGCAGAGCGGGTCTAGCGAGCGCACTTGAGCGAAGGCCTTGAGCGCGCGAGCGAGTAGGAATGATTTGCTACAGGTGCGTGTTAGAAAAAGACAAACATGCTGTGCTTTTTTTATGCCATCATAGGTGACGAACGATAACGATACTGAGCATTTTACGAGCTTTAAACTTATGAACGTAAAGTTGAGATTCGTTTGTCATGATTTTCCTTACGAGTGGCAGGTTGAAACGTTCTTGTTTGTTGAATTGTATGCTGAGTGCCGTAAGGTTTAGATTATCTTGTTATGATTTTGTATTAGGCCACGTCGAGCTCGTTTTGTTTACAATGAAATTTCGTTATTAGTAAGTATGAATTATGATTTTATGATGTTTTAAAATTCACTAGTCGCCCGGTGATGACTGATGACTGATAGTGCGTTACGTAATTTGAGTGCTATGTATGTTTATCAAAATTTGTTTTGTTTGTGACGAGTGTAGCATTGTAAATAATGTTGTAAATAGTGAACGAATATTTAGTTTGTAGACTTTGGAGTTATTTGACTCAGGTCAGGACTTTAATAACAATTTGTTTGAAAACACACACACACGCGCGCGCGCGCAAACACATAAAAATTGAAATTAATTGCATAAAAAGATCGACGACATCGGTCACACTCACACTTATATGTTTTTGTTTTATAAAATGTAAATCCAATGTTGGCTGTATGATAAGTATTTAAGAAACATGTAAAACTGAATTTTTGAGAGCTGTGGATTTTGTTGTAGTAATAAAAAAAAAATGCTTAAATAATACACATACGTAGCGCATGACATGAACTATATACTTATGACATTTCATAAAAAAGTAGCAAAGTAGCAAGGAGCAACTGTTCACAATAAATCATATGTCATTTTAAGTAGCAAATAGCAAAAGTGTTACATTATGACACTGCGAAAAAAATCATTGCCAATGATTTATCACAGGTGATTTCATATGTAAATATATAAATATAAATCATCATTTCATCATATGACAATGAATGAAAAATAGCAATCATTGCCATGCCTAGTCTTAACAGTTGTCTTATTTTCTCACGGCCTAAGCAGCAGAGCTAAGTCTTCCCGATTATCCCGATATTTAAGCGTTATGCGGCCTTTAAGAGAGCAAATTCGATGAAAAAGGCCAGATTTGTGGAATGAAAATTATTGGACTTTGCACCGCGATAATGCGCCTTCCCACAAGGCCATCATTATGAACGAATTTTTTACTAAAAACTCAACAAATACCATCGAGCAGCCACCTTATTCACCAGATATGGCTCCAGCCGACTTCTTTCTTTTTCCTTAACTCAAATTACCACTTCGTGGCACCACCCGGTTTCATTCGATAGAAGACATAAAGAAGAATTCGCGGCGAGAACTGAACTCGATTCCAGAAAAAGCGTTTAAAAAATGTTTTGATGATTGGGTTATTCGTTGGCGTAAGTGCATCGCTTCTGAAGGAGCATACTTTGAAGGTGATAAAATAAATTTGGATGAATAACTAACCTTTTGTGCATTCTTAATCTTTTTCCGGTACTTTCTTGACGGAGTAGTATGCATCCTCTGATTTGTTGGGCAACAGACCATAGATTACTGGAATAATGTTGCTGCAGTTTTTGCTGGAATTTATATCAAGGTGTACACTATACATTTGGTAAAAGGAGGTGGACAGCATTGAAAAGTGCCGTCACCGTAATAAAATCCATTTTTGTTATTTTAAATGCACTTCCTGGCAGTACGGGATGCAAATATTATGATCTTATTATCAGTCTCGTCTTCACACACCATAAAATCCTTTTCAAACGATTTTGGAACTTTACCTTCATTAAAATTTTTAAAAAACTAGTTTGTTGACATCAAGGATTTTTTTTCGTTCTCGGTACAAAGCACTTTTAACGGAAGAAAATGCCGGTATCCAATTCCTATATTTTTCTTTTTCTTCTGACCCGGTCGTTTCCCGTAAGTTATGTACATTTTTCACAAATATTTGCTGAACTGGTTCGAAATTTTCACATTTAGTACCTCATTTCTCGTACTGTTGGCTACACAAGTGTGATTCTTCTCTCGCAAAACGTTGGTTCGGGCACTGTTCAGTGTAATAGAAGCAGAACACGATACACGGTTTTCGCATCTCAATAAAGACGTCCCGTTTTTATAATTTTTGCCCAGATAATAGCGGTAGCCATCCAACAAAACGCAATCATAACCTTTTTGAGTTTTAATAATAGTCAAATCCATTTTTAAAAGCAATTTGATGTTTTGTACTGCACCTCACAATAAAGAAAGTAGGTTTAATACATTTCAACATCCCAACTAGCAAAAACGTCGTATAATTCCAGACTTATATATTTTTCAGTTATGTAGCAGTTATATAATGGTATTCAGCGGAATATTCTGTAGTATAAACAGTTATCTCACGACGTTTCAGTCGCGTGACCGTAGTGTCGTATTATACACGTTGAGTAAACGACTCTATGACTGTTTTATACGTCGTTGTATGATAGTATCAGCCATGACGTTTATAAGACAATGCGTTTGTCGTGTAAACGTTTCAGTTATTTAAAAGGTTTTTGTAAGACAACGTTCGGCAACTGAAAAACTTTAAACAAACTTTTATATAATGAAACCGTCGATTAAATGTTTGTAGATGTCCTTTATATAACAGAAATAAATAGTTTTATTGTAGTCTTAAAAAAACAAGTACGCGACAAAAAAAGCTTGGTTGCAAAACGGTTATACTACTTTAAGTGGCCTTAAAGCAATTAAAAGTTAAAACTACACTTTAATAAAACTATCCATCAGTTTTTTTAATTATTGTGAACGTACAAGCGTAATTAATTTGTTCCAATATGATAAATCCAAATAAATGGAAACAAATAAAACGAAGTGGTACTTTCAAACGAAAAAGAAAGGAAATATTTCAGTCATTAAAGAGTCGGCTGACGACCACTATGTCAATATTACCTCAGGCAAATGATGGTCAAGGAAACATCACTGGTTCCGTATATATTTTGTCTATTTAGGTTTCACTTTATATAAGGTCCGATTTCATTAGTGTACATCCTGTTAACCTGTGACTATATAGGTGAAAAGCAATCGTAAAAACCAACTTTCAAAATATGTCTATCATAAAAACTAAAAAAAATAAAAATACAAAATAGCAACATCGACTTCATATTGCATTAACTCGTCCTTTCTTCAACTCTTTCTCGCTCTGACAAGGGGAAGGACTAAGACGGATAATCAGATGGTTAAACGTACACAAAGATAGGACGAGTTAATGCAATATAAAGTCAATGTTGTTGATTTTGATTTTTTACTTTTTTAGTTTTTATGGTACACATTTGAAAATTGGTTTTACTATTGCTTTTCACCTATATAGTCACCGGTTAACAGGATGTTCACTAATAAAATCGGACCTTATATATTTTTATTTGATGAAAGAGTTCCAACTATTTTTATGTATCGAAGCTTTTGTTTATTTTATAATTTATTTTGTAGCACCATGCTCTTCGGTGTTCTTTAAGAGTGTTGTCCAATTTAAAATATGGGTATTTATTAACACAAAAGTTTTTAGTTGGTAACCACTAAAATCAGCATATTTTAACCAACAAACCAAAAACTTTAGTAGTCCCACTGACCATATTTTGTTAATTATATTAAAACATTCATTTAATCTTTTATGGCGATTAAACTGTTGACGCTGTTGTACTTAGTAATAAAACAAATTTAGCCTTACATACTTCAAATAGTAGCGAACAAAATAATGTTGTTAGTGTAACATCTACACTTCCAATTTGTGGTGTAACAAATGGTTAGTGTACTTTTAAACTAAGTTAATAAAACTTGAACTAAGTTAAAACAATACATAAAGTATGTATTGTTTTTATTTAAAGCTAATTTTTAAGTTTAAATTTACTTAATGCTACTTTTTCAGATGACTCTGATACTGGTTATTTGGAACCGTCTGAAAGACCAGCCTCTGATAATACAGACACAGACATTTCGAGCGTATCTGATGATGACCAGGATATTAAATTTCGCGAAGACTTACAGAAATGGGCTATTGATTTTAATATTTCTCATGAAGCCATAAAATCTTTGAGTACAGTTATAAATAAAAGACTTCCTAATATAGTTCCTAGAGACCCTAGAACCCTTCTTAAAACTAATCATGAAAATATTATACAATTTTCAGTAGGCGAAGGCCAATATTGGCATAATGGCGTAACGTCGCTACTGCGAGAAATATTGAAAATGTTTTCTAGTGTACCAGATCATATTACGCTAACATTTAATATTGATGGTCTCCCACTGTATAAAAGCTCACGACAGCAATTATGGCCTATACTTTGTCATATTTTTGAAAAACAAGAATTTCCACCATTTGTCGTCGGTATTTGTCGGAACAGGCAAACCTAGTGATTTGACAGCTTATTTGCAACATTTCGTAGCAGAAATGAAAGAAATTCTTAAGACTACATTGAAAGTTGTGACTAAAGATGGATTAGAAGTTCAATGCACAGTAAAAATTTGGGCTCTTATCTGTGATTTTCCAGCTTGAGCCCTTTTAAATGGTGAGCCTATCATTGTGATTATACACGGTGTTACTTTGCATCCTTGCCATATTTACAGGGGTAACTATATCACTGACAATGAAAACAAATCAGTAAAAAAAGAAAGACCTACATATTTTTTTTTTTAATTTGAGTATTTTATTTTATTGACAATCTATTAAACCCAACACTAATTATCGAAACGCATGCACATCACTGTTCTTATTCATCAGCACAAAAGACTTTGTAGTATTACTTGATTAGTGATCGCGTACCGTTTAAGACAAAATAGGTTTATTCGTATATGTACTGCAAAACCAAATTTACTAAAAACTTAGTGTGCTTTATTTCTGGGAGTCTCTAGTTTATCTAAATAATAGGTATTGTTCCCTACTTTTATCTCTGTGAATATGGCAAGGATGCAAAGCAACACCGTGTATTATTTTATTTTAAACTCTAGCTTTATGTTAAGAATATGAAAATTATTTCAGGGATCTGTAATTTTAACGGAAAACACGGATGCTTAAAATGCACAGTAGTTGGGGAGTATTCTCATGCTTCGCACACAGTTGTGTTCCCCAAGATAGATTGCCCGAAAAGAAATGACGCTGATTTTCGTTCTAAAAAATATGGCCAACATCATAAGTATGACTCTCCTCTTCTTAAGCTGCCAATAGATATGATTGAAGATATCCCTGTGGGTGATTCCTTACATCTTATAGATTTAGGGATCATGAAAAGGCTTTTGACAGGTTGGCGGGATGGAAATTTCGGAAAATATTTAACAAAGTGGTGTTTTAGAGATATTACAAAAGTGTCTCAATTTTTAATTAACTGCAAAATACCTAGTGAAATTCATAGATCCGTTCGGTCTTTGGACGTTTTAGCACATTGGAAGGGGTCAGAATTTCGTACCTTTCTGTATTATCTTAGTTTTATTATTTTGAATGATGTATTAAGCTTAGAAACATTTTACCACTTTTTATGCTTTTTTTGCGCAATTACTATATGTTCAATGATAAACATTTTACTTACTTAAGGCTTGCTGAAGAAATGCTTAAGCACTTTATAACTTGTTACGGAAAATTTTATGGTATAGATTATATTACTAGTAATGTACACAACTTAGGCCATTTAGTTGACGAAGTAAAAAGATTTGGTATTTTGCAAAATTTCAACGCGTATCCATGTGAAAATAAACTGTTTACTATTAAAAAATGATAAGACAGGGTAATAAGCCATTGAGTCAAATTGCAAAAAGGATTATGGAGAGAAATTACGTAGAAATAAAGCATTTTGATGATAATAACAAAAAAGAAACTCCGTTTGTTAGTACTAAAAGAACCAGGAAAGGTATTATTTTCGTTGTTCATTTAAAAAAAACATTTTATCCGAACAAAATTTTAATAAGTATTTTTTTAAGTACCAATAATCACCTAGTAGAAATTAAGTCAATAAATCATAAAGATAGCAATATTATGATCCTTGGTAACCATTTACAAAATTGTACCGATGCATTTGAAAGGCCCATTAAATCTTCGCTTCTAAATATTTACAAGTGAATTACGGAATTGAGCCGTCGGGTAGGATTTTTAAAAAACTATATATTAATTATAATTATATTTATTATAAAAATGGTTACAAAATGATTATAACTAATTGATCGCGATGATCAGATCCTTAGGAACTAACGTCCTCGTGCTTCCGCGATTGAAGCTCAAAGATATCCGAAAACAGTCCAAAAGGTTCACATGAGCGAAATCTGTCCACTATGCACTTTTTAACACGATTGCTTAATCGAGCCACCTGCACTTGCGGAACACTACGATATACGCGTGACGTAGACGAGGCTTGCACTCGTAACAAGTGTGATGTTAATGTTGTTACTAAAAGAGAGTTAATATATCAAACAGCTGATATTAAATGCAAATTTGTAAGCGTTGCTTATAATGAGCACATATTTTTTGTACCCTTAATTCATACTTTGTAAGTGGTCTCTGAAAAATACAAAATAAATACGCTTTAATTATTTATTTATTTATTTACGCTTTATTGTGAACTTTTATTTATTAAATTACCTGTGGCATGCAAAATCTTTAAAAGAGTTTGTTTGTCACTAAACTTACAGTATAATATATTATAAAAGTTGGACACTTATCTAAATAACCTATTTTTGAAATATTTGAAGTTTTACATATAATTGAACATAATATTATACTTTAATACTTATCGGAGGTAAAGACTTAACCTAGAACAATGATATATTTTATCAAATAAAATCTTTAACAAAAAATAAACAAATGGAAAAATTCACATAGAAAAAATATTATATTATAACTGTACATTCGTACAGTTACGCAAAAATATATAAGATCATATTTTATTACTTAACTTCCTATTAGGTAGTAAGTGATTCTAATGCTTAAATACAACAACTTTCTCTACAGGATCAACATTGAAATCACAAAATAGTAATTACCCTATACTATGACTACCCTCTGACTAGTTGATCAGCTGTTGTACAGCATTTTTTACCTTTTTGAGATTTTGATTTGGTCGCATAATGAAAATTGTTGTGTTTGAGCAGTAAAATTATTCTCCAAATGGAAGTTGACATGTAAAATAGAACCTTACTTGAAACTTAGAATAGTCGTTTAAAACGCCACCAGCTTTAAAGTACAATAGCAAAAAAACTATTGGTTTTTTTTTAAAGTGGGTGTAGATCTGGCACATTCGTTTGAAAAAAAAACTAAAACATTGTTTTTGTATTGTTAGACTACTAATTATAGTTATATATTAGTAACGTTATCATTTATTTAAAAAAAATACGAGAAAAAAAACAACGGTGGCATTCATAGTCAAAATTAAAAAGATTTTCAAACGAGCGTCCTTCTTCTGCACCTTCAACGCGAACACTTAAATCAACTTAAAAATACGTAAAACGAGAGACTAGACAACAAAGTTTTGCCAGAAATCATGTACTTACCTTAAATATTAGGTGTCTGTGTTATGTAGTCGCTTAATAATACTAGGTAATAGAAAAGGACCTTATACACCTTTTATAAGTTTACGTAAATAAGGTCCTTCTCTATTAGTTGCGCTTCTTTTAAAACAATTGTAACTTACTAACTTAGTTACAGAACTTTCATTAATAGGGCTATAAAAGACAATAATCAGAAATTAATAGTTTATGGATTTTCGAGCCTCGGAGGCGAATTTTCCTTCGTTGGATGTTCAGATGCCTGATTATTCTTTTCATTTTCCATAACATTTTCCTCTGATTTGTTATTAGTGTCTTTAGTAGGCAGATTACTAATAGCTGATTATGGTTTTTGTCGTCTACGTTTACTTGATGCAGCTTGTTTGATTTCTGGTTTATTGCGTGTTACAGCATGGCGCATTATGTTTTTAAATAATGATTCACATTCTTGCTTCGTAAACTCATTATCGGATTCGTGAACTACTTTAAAAAACAATTCAATGGTCCTAGAAAACGACTTAAAACAAATTTTATTGATTTGGTTTTTAGAACCCCCAGCTCATGAATATTCAGTCATGAATTGCCTTTTAAACATAATATCAGCTAATGTATACGCGTTATTGAATCCTCGGCCTTTTTTCTTTACCACAAACACAAGATAGATGTTGTTTTGATTCCGTTCAAAACTCCGCATTTTCTAAATTTTTTCCAAACTTTTTTTAGCTCCTCAATTTCTGATATAATTTTAAAAATAATCTTGTCTTCTTTTGCCTGACTTTTTGAAGTTAACGCAACAATGGTGTTAATTTGGGCACTTAAGTGAGATAGCTTATGTAGGACTTTGGTCTCTATATTTTGTAAGTATTCTAATAAAATACCTTGATTCTGTGATATTGTTTCGGTTCTGGTAATTAAATCATTTATTTTATTATGAATTTCTTGTGATGGACCTGGTTCATAAACTGTGCCTTCAGGCACGGTTGCATTTTCAGGCTCAGGTGTCTGTACGGTGATAAAATGGTTATTATTGTTCTTTTCAAGGTAGTCACTTACTACATTTTCTTGTGAGAGTAAATGTAAACCTTCTACATAAATTGCAGCTTCAGGAACCATTGTGGGTGTTTCAATATACTCCTTGAAAAAGCCAAACCCAATCAAAGGTTATTATTATCATAATTGTCAGTATCATAAATAGAATTTACAACAATTTACAAGATAAATTTTTCATCATCATCAAAATTTTAATATAGTGTTTTCTCTACTCATTAATATGATATTGAAAGTGCACGATATACCAATTGATTGAATAGAGCCACCTGCCGCTAACTATAGGTCTTCATTAAAATACGAGTATAGATATATACCGGATGTTTTTTTCCGTAAGAAAACATTAAGAGCCGATTGTGTTGCTCAAATATAATAACTTTCTATAGGAGACAAACATTAAAATCTCAAAAAACGTTAGCTTTTCCACAGAAATCCTAACAGCATCTAATCAAGCAATCTAAGAATATGTTGGTCCCATAGAGAAATCAGCCCTTAAAGTATCCTTGAGGTAAAAAAATCATCCGGTATATTTTATACCTTCTTTTAATTCTTGTTCTTTCTTTACAGCACTATTCTACTATCTGCATGACCCAAAAGTTAACTGACAGAATATTTCCCTTATGGCATAAGTTTACCTTTTCTCCTTATTTTGTGAAAGCCAAGTATTAATAAAAAAACTTACAATTGTACAAGTTCTTGCGTTTGTCATCAAAATATTCCTGAACAGAACTGGAATTCATTACAGAGCTATGTGGTTGGGTATTTTCATCCGTCTCAGTGTCACTCTGTTCTGTCATCTTTGCTAACTCTGCCTCTGTACTTTTTTTTGACACTATACCCGATCTCTTAACCTGGCATTTAATTTTTAGCCAGGAAGCATCTGGGCATGAAGCTTCTGAAGCAAGTAATGTTTCCACATTATATCTAGGCCAATGGAGTATATTATCATCTTCCCAATTAGTTGGCACAATACACAATTGTCTTTTACCCCTTTCTATTGTTTGTACTATTTTGTACGGCATACTGTAAAAGAAATCAATATCTAGATTAGTATGACAAGAAAATAAACAAGAAAAAGAATTCAGATGTAGAACTAGTACTAACCTAAAGCTTATGAACGTAGTATTATATACTCAAAAATAACCGTTTTCGTTAGTTTCAGACAAACAATAACACTAATATTAAAAAAAAAAAACAATTAAATATCATAACAACGGAGTGTGTTGATTTGTAATGCAACATTTTTATTCAAGTAGGTAGATTATGCGCGCACTACACGCAACAACATCATACTATTAATACCTACGCCAAAAGTGTCAATTGAGCTTACCTTGCGGTTATAATTTTATGAAGCGCAAGCCAGCTACGTACGTCGAGCAGACTGCTCTGAGTGTGCTCTACTGGCGGACGAACAGTATGAATGAATAGATAGAGCACGATGGAGTGGGGATCCGGCAACGCGGCGCAGCGAGAATCAAAGAGAAGCAGCGGTAGTGTAGAAGAGGGGCGGGCGTCTCGTGCGATTATTATTCTATTCAGTTATTGTATTAATATGGTTGTAATAGCAATAGTCACACTCGTCCTCAGGACAGTGATCATAAATACTATACACCGAACAAGTGTGACACCAAAAAAAATTATAATGTAATAGATGAATTATACTGTTGCTAGTCCATATAACAAAATGAGACGGTTTCGGGATATCACTGACAGTGGAACTAAGGTACTTGATACAAATAAAGCCTATGCTTGAATAAAGCCTATAGCCCAGAAAAGTCGGTTCTAATATACCTACATCAAAAATACTTTACACATACATAGACGACGGCCCTACGCCCTCGACCATAGCGCAGGATAGTCCCGCTTGCGCTCACAGCGACAGTAGTAGCCGGTCAACCGTGACTAACGGGTGTTTTCATAGCGCGTAATAATTTTTAAGTAACATTTGTCGAATTTTAAAAAATTGTTCTTTGAAGTTTTGTTTCAACTCATGTATGCAGATCGCAGTTACAACTATTCAAAAAGGTAATTATGACTTCATATTTACTTTTTTTGAATACACGAATTAAATACGGTTAAAAACATTTATGAAGTGCCCAGTACTAAATAAGACCTACTTGTAAAATAGGCCTTATTTCTAATCCTAGGCCTTATTAGGAACTATGTCGAATTTAAAATTATTTTGCTTATTTGTAGATTGAATATTTCAAAATGGTTCCTCCAAGACGAAAACGAGCTACGTGGTCCGAGGAAAACTTGAAAGCGGCAGTTAATGACGTGCATTGTGGGCGATTGTCGACATATAAAGCCTCGGAAAAACATGGCGTTCCGCGACGAACCATTAGAAATCATCTTAAAACTGGTATTCTACAGAAAAAATTGGGAAGAAAAACTATATTTACGAAAGAGCAAGAAAAAGATTTCGTCAGCCGTATAATAAAATTTGCTGAAATAGGAATACCTCTTACACCAAAAATGATTCGGATTCAAGCATTCGCCTTTTGTGACAAATTTAACATTCCTAATGACTTCAACAAAGAAACAGGACTTGCAGGTAAAGGATGGTTGAGATTATTTTTGAAACGTAATCCAGATTTGGCAAAACGAAAGGTACAATTCCTAAACCCAGCTCGAGCCCAGAAATTAAATAAAAATATCGTTGCTCATCATTTTCATGAAGTTCGTAAGCTTTATGACGAATTAGATCTTCATTATCACCCTGAAAAAGTTTATAATATGGACGAGAAGGGCTGCCGTCTGACATTACATCAACAACAAAGCGTGATTGCTCAGAAGGGTGCTAAGAGGGTGCACATGCTAGGCTCTGAGCATGGTGAGAACGTCACGGTGGTTGGATGTGTTAATGCAATAGGAAATCCGATACCACCTATGATTCTTTTTAAAGGAAAAAGGAAGAAGCCGGAGTATGACGGTAATTTGCCTCCAGGAACAATTGTCCACATGGCACCAAAAGGGAGTATGACAATGG
This sequence comes from Anania fuscalis, assembly GCA_950371115.1. Classification (NCBI taxonomy): domain Eukaryota; kingdom Metazoa; phylum Arthropoda; class Insecta; order Lepidoptera; family Crambidae; genus Anania; species Anania fuscalis. The sequence continues at coordinate 21,547,836 of OX493326.1, read as the reverse complement.
AGCTATTTACACTTTTTATTGAACATTTAGCAAAGTATAAGACCCCTGGAAAATGTCTTCTTATTTTTGACGGTGCCAAATGTCATTTAGACTTTCGCATTGCCGAAACAGCTGAAAAACATGATATTATTCTCTATTGCTTGCCGTCTAATACTACACACGAATTGCAGCCTCTTGACAAAGCTTGTTACAAACCTTTTGAATCGTACTGGGATCAAGAAGTTCTGCAGTATATGTACGAAACACGTGCCAAACATATTACTAAAACTAGATTCAACATTATTCTATCCAAAGTCTGGTCAAAAACCATGACCTATGCGAATATAACGAGTGGGTTCAAAGCTACCGGACTTTATCCATTAAACGCTGATGCAATACCAGAAACTGCTTTCGCTCCTTCCATCTTGACAGACTGTCGTAACAGTGAAAGAAATTCAAACAACTGTGGTGAATCTTCACAAACAATCGATGCCAACCTTAGAAGACCTCATGACAATTTGTCAGGATCGGATACAAATATTGAAACCGATACCGAGTCACGTCTATCCTCACCCATCGGCAACCTTCAGCATTTGCAAAATATGATCGATGCAGAAAACGTCTTACCATTATCTCCAGCCACACCGGACCTTCGAGTATTTTCAACTGCTTCCCCCATTGAATACAGTACACCACATCGAGTTAATGTTACTGACCAAAATTGGCTCGAAAATCTTCCCGGGCCCAGCGGCTTACAGACTACTCATCGACTAGTAGAATATAGTGATAGTACATCAGATGAGCATAAAAAAAAATTTCGTCTGAAGAAAACAATATCTACGCTTTTGTAAACAGGCCTATTACACCAAAACGCTCAAGCTTTCTTTCTTCTTCAAGCACAGAGTGTGATATTGAAAATGTGAATCCCAATAAAGTTACTTTGCCTAAATTTGATGGCGACATCACTGAAAATGACAAACCTCTGGCTAAAATTGCTACAAATAAGAAGACTGATTTCCAAATATTTATGCCTACGCCCGACTACAGTGTTGTTAAGGATCGTCCACGTAAAAAAGCTTTAAATTATAAAGGTCAGAGGGTAACTAAAGATTTATTTAATTCCGATAAAACACAAAAAAACAATAATTCGAATAAGACAAAGAAAGGACAGAAACATGTCAAGAAAACTACTAAAAAGGTACAAAAACAAATCAAAAAATCTTCGATTAAACCAAAATCAACTAAAGATACTGAACAGTGGTACTGTCTTGCATGTAAAGAGGAGAGGATTGCAGATATGAGACAATGCGTGGAATGTCATCAGTGGTACCACGAGGATTGCGTGGGCTTGACAAAAAGTGATCAAGACGCATTTGTATGTCCCAATTGTGAGAAAAATTAATTTATATTTACGTTTACTAGTACTTTAATTTATTGTTACCAAGACTGATTAATTAATGTTCCTAAGCAAATAATGCTATTTTTTAAGTTTAGAGGCCTTATTTAGATACCGTGTATAAATAAGGCCTATCAAATATATTTTTTTTACAAAAAATCTGTAATATTTTTGAGAAGAAATGTTGATTTAATGTTTTTTGTTTGTTTGGATACGTTTTCTGTAATTTTTTTTTTTAAATTTTTGTTAATATGAGACTGAGTCTGACTAGTAATTTAAGCATACTATTTCGTAAAATTTGTTAAAAAGTTGATTAAGGATCTCATGGAAGCGCTTGATAAAAGCTTCAGAACCCTATATTTTTATATAGTTGTTACTATTATAGCTATTTTTATATAATTTTAGGACATAGGCTTTGTTTGAGCACTGTGTTTTAATATGGCCAAAGGTGAAGGTTCCAGAAATACCTCTTTTTAGGCAATTTGTGATTGAATAATTCTTAATATTTTTTTGATTACGTAAAATATATGAACCAAGGAATAATGTCTTGCTTTTATTTTTCACCTCTTTTAAATAGTTATCATGATATGACTGTTTAAAATTAGCTAGGCCTTATTTGTATCACTTACCTTATTACAGTTATAGCATTTGCTTGATAAAATAAAATAAGTTTTACTCCATGGCCACTTTCGCCTTGTAAGCAGTTTAAAATCTTTTCGAGTCAAAAAATTTTCCACATTCAAAAACACTACCATATTTTATTAATCAGATCTGAAAATAAATTAAAATTGAGCTTATTATAAATAATGTTATATAATATTATCTTAATGTTCATGAAAAAATACAGAGACTAAGTATGAGGAACCCTAAAGTCTATTGTAATGGCGGAAACTGTAGTCTTAAAAAAACGATTACACGACCTTTTTGTTTTGTAAGCGTAGTAAATAAGTTTCCTTAAAGCTTAAACAAGATGGATGGAGATTTTAGGGAAATTACATTTCGAAAAAATTTACTACAATAATGGAATTTCAAAGAAATAGCGAAGCCCCTAAAAAACTTAACAATAAAATCTATACTTATGATAGAAAAAACTAGTTCCCTAAAGGATTACTCGCTAGATAATTATGTCAATGCCATACATCCATTATTATAATACTCGTACGTGTAATAAATAATTCTTAACTTAGATTTCAAAAAAAAAAATGACATCTTTCCTTTTTCCTTCAAAGCACAACTCAAATTAAATCGTCGTATTGATAGTCGTTGTTGGACGTAAGTAAGTAAGTAACGTTACAGTCATTTCCTGACGCTAATCTAACTAGCAAATAACTTAAGAGGTCATATAAGGGTCTCAACAATACCGGTATTAGACTGAACAGTCGTTATTCAAACGATTATGTAACTTCTACATGACGTTTAACAGTTACTAACAGACATCTACATAACCACAACACGACTATAATGTCGTATAATTTGGGCCAAATTCGCGTTTTATAAACAGTAGTAGTGGATCACTCCGCGATCCAGGTGCCCCAATTCGAAAAGTTTTTTACTAGGTATTCTTGCAAAAAAAGGATTAGGTACTATTCAATTTCAAATGCTAAAACTCTGTTAAAATCTATATCTATACTTAATATTATAAAGAGGAAAGATTTGTACCTATTTTTGTATGTTTGTATGTTTGTAATGAATAGGCTCAGAAAGTACTGGGCCGATTTAAAAAATTCTTTCACCAATAGAATGCTTCATTCCTCCAATTTGACATAGGCTACATTTCATTTTTTTAAAAATAGGGATCCTTGGTAAAATTTGAACAATGTAACCGAAGGTGTAGAAAAATGAGTCTTAAAATGTCTTTCGTCGAATGCGCTGCCGAAACTATTCGCGATAATTGTCTACCCCGTGCGAAGCCGGGACAGGCTGCTAGTAATTTATAAGTATGTAATTAACTACTTGAATGATTCTAGTAGAAGGTTTATTCACATTGAATATATCCCTACTTATTATGTACAATGAGTATTAAAACATTTTGTTGTTTTGATGTCGGTTAATCAGGTACTCGTACCATTTATAAATATAAGGTCGGATCGGAAATAAAACACGTTATATAATTATATCATATTTTTATTTTGAAAAATTAAAAACAAAATTTTCTTTACACCACTTATTTAAATATAATACATTTTTTAAAGCACTTATCTTTTCATGATATATAGGTACAGCTTAAAATGTCGAATGAAGTTGAATATTTACATTGCAAGCTTTCTAAACTAGGACAATGTTTATCTTCTAAATTATGTACATTATAGTTATTAAACATTTCTTTTATCCACAATACTTTTTCGCAGCCTTTAGTAAAAATATATTTATTTTTCAAAAAATCGCCAACTACGTTCTTATAACTAGAGTAGGGCACAAATCCTTGATTCCAATAAATTCCTCTATTTCTTTCTATCCAAGTTGCTTGTATGCGTTCTTTTTTTGTTAAGTTATAAAATGGGAATGGTGGTTTTATAAGAAGAACGAGAATTTTCATTGCATATGATAGCTTTAGGAATGAACTCGTTTTGCTCGCTCTTGAATCCCTGTACATCTACTATAGCATGGTTAATATTATTCATGATAATTTTCTCACGATATTGCTTAGAGGTTGGTATTCAAAAATACGATCATTAATAATCAGACAGTAAGCAGTTGTGTTTTCTGGTATTATTTCAGAACATTCAATTTCCACCCGAACATCAACTGGACCGGTTTAAAGCGTATCGTTTTGTATCGAGCAGTAAATTACAAAAAGAGGAGCTTTTTCTTTAAATTGAACCAAATTAAGCAATGGATCAATACTAGCGTTGTAATACGACTGACGAAAGTTAGCATACATTTCATATAATATATTGTATTTCTCCTCATCAAATTTCAGATTAAGTGAGTCATATGGAAAATATTGTGAATTCAAAAAAAGCTTAATGTTAGATACTTTACAATGATCAAACACTGACAAACTATTAGATTTATTTGATTTTCTATCAGTTTGTAGGGCTAAAATTACAAATCTTGGTTTCTCTAATTGAGAGGCGGTTTTGACTGACCATGAATGTTTAGTAGTTTTCGGTAATAACGGGTATTCGTACAAATCCCAATTTCTAAACGCAAGCTGTACAGCGCGATTTTTTTCTAAATGTTTGCGTAGCATCAATTTATTGCGATCGGAAACCTTAACATGAGGAACACGCCACTGAATTTTTTGAATGCTTATTTCTATATTTTCATCATTCTGTAAATTTACACAGTTTGTAACAGAGCTACTTCTTTGCAGTATAAGTTCATGTCTACAGTTAATAATTATTTTGTTATAGTCTTCCGCAAATCCTAATACTTTATTTAATGGAATAATGGCGCTAAACTGAGCATTTTTTAATTTTGTGCCTTGTATATTCCACCCCCACACAGCGGCAGCTTTATTTTCACCTTCATTCATAGAAATGTATGATTTAATTGTTGTAGCGATTCCTACGTTTTTAATACGATCAATTTTAACACCATTCAATTCATATCGTACATCTTGAAATAAAAACAACATTGGATTGTTAATAAAATTTATATCCTTTTTATCGGTTTTTCCTGTTGAATCTTTAGACGTAACATTAGCACAGCCTTCTATGTAAATAGAACTTGCAGAAGGTAACACATATATGTCTTGTTGGTGAATAGGTATTCTAATTTCATCATTATCTTTGAAACTAGTACTATAAGGATTGTAACTATGGATTTCATAGCTTTCAATCGAGTTGTCATGTTGTGGCAGATCTGTGATTTGCAACATTTTGTAATTTAAATCCAAGATATTGTAGAAACTTTTTGTTTTCTTTAGTAATTTTTTTCTTCTTAATCACCCTGACACGTCTGATCCCTTTCGGCAAAGAAAGTGAAATATTTACTTTATCCTTAATGACAGGATTTTTATTAAATATAATCATGATATTCTTCGGATGATTTTAAATCTTAAATGATGTAAATAAACACAATAGAATAAATTATAAAATTATTACTATCAAATAAGTAAAGTAGTTTCTATCACAGGCAATGATTGAATGTGCATATTATAGTATTGTTAACATTATTTTTGAGTAATTGGGTGATACAGGAAATGCAAACATACAAATATAATTTCACTTATTTATTTCATATTTCTCTCCCAGAATGATTTTAAAAATTTTAAACATAAATGTCCGCAATTAAAGGAATGATTCTTTTGTACATTTTCATAATTGTAATTAATATTTTCTCCTAAATATTTAAGTAATTCTTTTGGAGGTTTCAGATTACCATAGCTATCAAAATATTCAATGTAATTATTTAATTTTACATAGACTACCCAATGCGTGCCAGAGTTTTTGATTGTATCGAGGTTTATGACACCACATTCAATTGAAAAAGGTTTATTTGGTAATTCATCTCACATAAATACTCATCGAAAAAAAGGAATATTACATGAATGTTTCATTATATCAATATTATTAAAGCTCTTTTGGGTAACCTAAAATTCAGTTTTTTGTTTTAGTGTCATATATTCCGAGTCCATTTTTGTGTGGCTTTAGGTGTAATCCTTTTCCGATGCACACGGCTTCTATTTGCTTTTTGTGTCTTTCAAGTTCTGATAATTGTTTTCTGGCCGCTTTGATCGCATTTATAGCTTTCGCAACGCCAGCAGCACCCCCCACTAAACTACCAGCAGCAGATAAGCCAGCAAATATCGGGATCAAAGGGAGAAATCCTCCAGTTTTTGGAACAGGTATAATTCTTGGCACTTTAATAGACAAATCTGAAGCTAACTCTTGCGCTGTTGCACAAGCTAATTTCATCAAAGCTTTTTTACATTTAGGTTATTTATTTGTTTCTTAGTATGTGAAACGATGGTGTTGAATGTTTTCTTGAAACTTCGACCTGTAAGCTTTTTGGATTGTTCATTACACCCAACTTGTTTTTCTGAAGTTAATACGGCTTGTTTTCTTTTCATTTTAGTAAATTTTAAAGTTATAATTGTGAAGAGTAAATTCAATAAAATGGGTACGAGACTTAATTGTCTTAAGAACGAATATAAAATGAACAATGATTAACCAAAAATCTCTTTAAATAAGCGGCAATTAAGTGATGTCAAGGAAAATATATGGAACTACTTACAATACATTATTTTTATTTATCCAACTGTTTTCGCTACTCGGAAGGCCAAACCATTTCACATACACAAGATTACCTTTCCTTTTTAAAACCTTTTCAACTAAATATACGTGGTGTTTTGTTTTTTGAAGTTCTTGTGAATAAAATGCTTCAAGTATTGGACATGACTTTGAATCTTCTATTAAGTATGTCGTAGGATTTGTTTCTTGAACTTTATATATTTTGAAAATTTCTGTAGACCAGTTAGGTGTATAACTTTTATCAAAACAAGCTTATGTTTGCTAATTCTCACATAGTCACCGGTTCGTAATTTTTTATGTATTTTTATTTTTCTATCAGCAGCCTGTTGCATGTATCTCCGCAAAATTTTTACTTTATTCATATGAGTTATCGTCACCGGTGGTTGACCAATAGTTCTATGCACGTCATTATTGTAATCGCGTATTTTTCTACTAAGTAATCCATTATTCCATTTATAATTCCCATTTAGGTTAAATTCTTTGTACAATTTACCCTTTAGCGTTCTAATAAATCTTTCAACTATTGAAGCTTTTTTAGTAGAATACGTGGAATAATGATTAATATTGTACTCGTCCATATTTTTTTTTAATTTGTCGTTATAAAATTCTTGTCCACGGTCGGTTTGCAAATTTTTAGGGATCCGACCATTTAACAATAACTTTTTAAATGCTTTTGACACAAGCTCTTTGTTTTTTGCTGTAATGAAATACCCCATGCGAATTTTGAAAAAGTCTATAACCACTAATATGTATTTATAACCACCATTGACATGTGACATTGTTTGCATATCAATCAAATCTGCTTGCCACAAATCGTCAATATCTTTAATAACCACGCTTCTTCTCGGATAATTAATTCTTGCATTTTTACAGATTTCGTTTACAACGTCTGCTTTGCTCATAATGTTTGTTTAAGTTACTTGCGATATCTCTAATAGCAGAACTTCTTTCAATCTTTAGTATTTTATCAGATAAAACTTCAATACTTTTATTGATATTTGCAATTGTTTTTAATAGTTCAACTTTAAATTGATCGGCATTGTTTCTGTCAAAAAAAATTGAATTTACTCTAAGTTTTTAAAATACCTAAATATTGTTCATCTTTGTGGTTGTATTTAATTGGGTAAGTATTAATATGTTTTTTTTCGTTATTACTGACATTCATCGTCAATGTAATTTTCGTGACTGATTATTGACTTTGTTGTTACAAGCCTTATATTATTGTATAATGCCATAGTGTTTAAATTTTAAGCCATTTTCATGTAACAATAAATTTATCATAACATTAGTTTTTTCGCAGTTAGAAAGACCACATACTATACAGCGGATTGTATTAGGAAAAAGTGTACTGTGTTTAATTAATTGTTTCTGAGTTTCTACTTTAATGTTCTTTACTTTTAAGGTTTGGGTTTGCTCAACGAACTTCATTATGACTGACAATCAACTGAATAATGGCACCCTTTTATACTTATACTTATTAATTAAGTTGAATACATGCTAGTGTGCGTGTCATTTCCACATATACAAAGAAAAAGAAAGAGAGATATAGACACGCATATTATTAACTTTTTCTTATTATTATTAAAAATAAAACAATTGATAATTTTGTAAATACAATTTTATAATGTTTTACATTCAACTAATAAAAATCACAATTATATTGAGGATATTTATACTATCTTAACCTAAACCTATAAGTAATAGGGTATACAATGTTTATTTCACTTAAAAATCTAACTAATATATGCTTTACACTGTACCATAATGACCCCATGTCAATGTGTCTATTTTAATAGGTAATATTTGTCTTTTATCATCATTGCTATTCAAAATTACTTTATTGACTTCCTGGGAGTAAAGAATATGTTTAATAGATCTAATCATATTAATTTTATGTTTGACTTCTTCATCTGAATGAAGTGCATTTCTATAGTCAGAAATTTGTAATTGATTCGTTATGGGCTTCGATACACCTTTTGCTTTTTTTATACTAGTTTTAACACTTTTTAAACAGTAAAGCTTCGCTCTTAAGCCAACAAACTCATTTATCACAGATCCACCAAGTTCATCTTTAAACAATCCGGGCACTCTAGCGTTCATTATAGGTATGCCATATGGATTATCACTATCATAATTACTCGTATCAAATTTTGATATATGATTCTTAAGATCCTTATAAAAGTCGTCTATATAAATTTGATTAAGAAGACTGTCAGTGTCTGTATAACATAGTTTAGCATCGATGTTATATATTTTTTTTATAAAATCGTAATGAAATCCGTATAAGTGTTGCTTAGCTAAGTCTAATACTGTAAAACCAATATACAGGGTTTAGTTTTGAACAGCAACGCCCGACTTAGGGGTGATAGTACACATGAAAGTAATTACAAGAAAAATATAAATTAATATTTAACTATTAGTTCATTAGTAAGAAACCTTGTTCAAAAGTATCCTAAACTATTGAGATGTGTGACTAACACGCACGTTAGGCGATAATTCTAAGAGTGTTACTACGCTACGATAGCTACGAAGGCCACTTTGCAAAATTTGCCCCAAGAGAATGACCGATAGCTCGCCCGCGTAATAATACCATAATTTCCTGATTTCATGGATTTTTCCATAAAAATTTAAGGTATTCTTTTAATATTTTATTTGGCATCAGTGACGTGTATACTACCACCCCTGAGATGGGCGTTGTTTTACAAAACCACACCTTGTATATCGGTCTGTCTAATATATTTTTTTCTGGACTTAAATGAACTGCCACCAAATTTTCAGAAAAGACAGATACTGTTTTTACATTTGGGTTTAATAGTATTTTTTCGGCACCTATTTGCTTATTTGTTTTATTCAAAGAATCATTCCATGTTGTGACTTATTTAACATTTACTTGCTTACGTTTATTTTCAATAGTTTTTCCAAAAACTGCATTATTTAATAATTTGAAAAAGTCCTTTTCAAATGTAGTAGTAGCACTTTGTCGTAAACGAGTATTTAAATAAATATATTTTTGTAAAAAAATATGTTGTCTGAAGCGAAGAATACGGTGAATTTTCTTCAAAATTAATCCGTTTCTCAAACAATCCTTTAAATGAACAAAATGAATTATATATTGGTATTTATCGTACAAAGAAGCAATAAGTTTTTTTGATTTTCCACCTGGCGGCGTAAACTTTTCAGGTGCAAAAGGCAAATCGCTATGGTTATCATGTAAATATTCTGAATATATTATATCTACTTCTAGAATATATCCAAATTAACCTTCGTTCGGTATTGAAATGAAATGAAATGAAATGAAATGAAATGAAATTGAAATGAAATGAAATTCTTTATTCTGTATATAGGCCCTCTTCCGGGCACTTATACACGTCCCAACATATAACTTAGCCCTACCACCGCTTCGGGACAACATATCGGCTGGTGATGAGAAGAAACGGCGCAAGAAACTCAGTCACCTTTGTCAGCCTGATTTTATTACAGGAAATACAATTACAAGATAGTGTAAGTGCGAGCTAGGCAGGCTATTAAGTCCATGCACTCTTGTCGTTCATGTAATCTTCAACTTTGTAGTATCCTTTTTCCATAAGAATTTTTTTAATGTGGTTTTTGAACTCATAAACAGGTAAGTCAACAAGAGTTTGTGGTACTTTATTGAAGATTTTTATACATTTCCCCAAAAATGAATTACCCACTTTCTTTAATCTGAAGCTCGGAACGGCAAGTTTATGTTTATTTCTAGTATTATAATGATGTGAATCACATTTAAGGCTAAACGAACTTAGGTTTTTTCTAACATACATAATATTGTCAAAAATGTATTGTGACGCTACTGTTAATATTTTAATATCTTTAAAGACCTCCCTCAGAGAGTCGCGAGGCCCAAGACAGTATATTGCACGTACAGCTCTTTTTTGCAACACAAAGATTGACTCAATATCAGCAGCTGAGCCCCATAGCAATAGACCATACGACAACAAGCTATGAAAATAACTAAAGTATACTAGTCTTGCCGTTTCGACATCAGTTATAAGCCTTATTTTCCTCACAGCATAAGCCGCCGAACTGAGCCTTCCTGACAAGGCAATTATATGGGGACCCCATTGCAGTCGGGAGTCTATTGTAATTCCCAAAAAGGTTGTTGCATCGACTGCATCTATATGATCGTCTGACATATTAATATGCGTACTGACCTGCCTCACATTGGGCATAGTAAATTTGATAAGCTTGGTTTTTTTTGCATTAAGTAACAGATTGTTAGCAGTAAACCATCGTACTACTTGAGAGAGAGCATCATTCACATCGTCAAAGGCAGCTTTACCTCTGTCAATTTTAAAAATCAATGATGTATCATCTGCAAACAATACTATCTCACAAAGGTCTTTAGTAAAGTAAGGAAGGTCATTTATATATATCAGGAATAATAAAGGTCCCAATATAGAGCCCTGGGGCACACCCATGCATAATGGGGCCCCGGAAGAGTCAGTTCCATTGACATTAACTGTTTGCGTTCTATCCGTGAGGTATGACTCTAACAATTTTTCTGATTCATTTGAGACACCATAATGCCGTAATTTCATTAATAACGTTTTGTGATCTACACAATCGAAAGCCTTAGACAAATCACAAAAAACCCCTAGAGCATCTTGCTTATTTTCAAACGCATCGAAGATATGCTTAATGAGTGCAACTCCCGCATCAGTTGTGCTTCTACCCTTGGTAAAACCAAACTGATTCTCATGCAATAAATTGTTCATTCTAAAGTGTGATAAGAGTTGATTAAACACTATTTTTTCAAATATTTTACTAAGAGCTGGTAGTATTGATATCGGTCTATAGTTAGAGGGATCACTTTTATCTCCGGATTTAATTGATAATACATACATTAAAGCTCTTAAGTTCTTCTTCAGATAAAAAAACAAAATCAGATACTGGCATTTGTTGTCTCATTGCATAACCGTAAAGATTGTTACAATCAAGATAAACTAAATAAGAAGATGGTTTTGAATCGTCAAATTCTGGAGTATATTTATTGTTCGCTTTTGCATTCCTGAGGGAACATTGAGCCAATCCACCACGTATACCTGTCTCTAGCATTTGATACATATTTATGTCATTTATTAGTTCTAATCTAATGCCAGTGCATAAAAGCATAGCATCCCAATTCAAATTAGGTGCAGACACATAATACGCTGGGTCAAGATTGTAAGATCGTAAACTTGTTTTTCTAAAATGTTCAAATATATCACATAATAAAAAGACATCGCATTTCAAATATAAATCAGTATATTCACCAAGATTTCGAATATTAAACTCTGACCATACAGTTTGAGCATGTGCGTATTCATCATCAGTGATGTGCTCAGATTTTAAACTATTATAAAAATGTTATTTCGAAGGCAATTCATTCTCTTCATATTTAGACCATGAATCGATGTAATCATATGGATAAATTCCTTTATTTCTTAGCAGATGTATTTTGTTACCATTAAATTCTTTTGTCAAATTGTGGAAATCATCAGGAGTCAAACTTTTACTAAGATTGTCTAAGCTAGAGCTCAAGAATTGGAAAGAATCTATAAACTTTATTTGCACGGTCTGATACTTGTCCTCTATTGTTTTTGTAATAGATGTATATTTTTCCTTTGATTTAGGAATAATATGTATAGCTCCTTTATATTTTACAAGTTCTTTTATGAATAAGTGGCAGTCAAATCCTGCTAAGTTATGAAAAACAACAGGTATAAATGGACAAACTTTATACCTTAAATTGCAATGGGAGTGTGCTGCGCCTCTGTACTCTGATGTAACATGATCATGATCTTGAACTTTGTCCCCAAATAAAATTGATTACAAATATGACATTTTGTTGCATTGTCAAAATATTTTTTTTGTTCCAATGTCATAGGTTTCATTTCATTGTTTTGAGACAAAATCCTATTTAAATTTTATATCCTTGATTAACCATTTAATAAATATTTCAACACAATCAGTACCTCTATAGGTGACATATTTGTTTAAGTTAGAATCGTATGAACAGCACGCATAATACGCAAAACATGTCGGAACATGGAATTTTAAATTATTCGTATTTTTCTTATCGTCTGTTTCACAATTAATCAGCATACTTTCAAAATCAGCATATATTATAAAATTATTTTTTTGTTTGCGTTCAAAATGTCTAAACTGAATGCAAGTATTTTTTTCAGGCATTATTGTCAATACTTCGGAACAATAATGTGAGCTAAATTTATCTTTATTTGAGAAAAATTGCAAACAAGACTCACAAAAATAAGCCATCCCCTTGTGATGACTTATTTGCTTTCGAACAAGTCGCACAAGATTTTTTATTAAACAATAATGCGCTTTGTTTTGCTGTTCAATGTATAATAGATAAATGTGTTTTTTCTTCTTTGTTTTTGTCACATACAGAGGTCCTGTTACAATACATTTATTCAAACCATAAACATTTATACTAATATTCGGATTTTTTTTTTTAAATAACTTAATATCATCAACTGTAGGCGGAAATGACAATCCCTCTACATTTAAAACTTGAATAATGCGGATACGAATTTACTCGACAAACATTATTTTTTGATGGAAATAAAGCTGCAGTAATGCTCTATAAAAAGCAGTGATTATCATTATTCTGAATATTTAGACAACTTTTAGTATATTTTAGTTAATCGGGCAAAGGTATGTTACTTTAATTGGACAATATTTATTTATATTAGTTTCTAAATGACTAACACTATAATAAAACTTACCAGATTTGCAATGTTGGAATTCTATGATTTTATCTTTTAATTTCTCAAATGCATCAACATATAGTTCATTCAAATCAGTACTTCTATTAACAACTTTATACTTCGTGTTAAATGATTTGAGCTGCTGCTCATTCTGGTAATGTAAAATAAACAAATAGTTCAAAGTTCATTTTAATACAGTCATGTTTCAATAATAAAATTTCGACCATTTTCAATACATCACTTTGTATATCGCACAAGAACGCCTCAGGAGTGAGGTACTCGACTTCTTGTGTTGGATGTAGGCGATATGTAACAATTCTGATTTTAAATGCTGTAGCAATTATTTCAATATTTTTGAATTCTGTATTCAATAAACAATTGGATTTATGTAAGTTTGTTCTCAAATGATGTCTATATTTATGTTTAGACTAATTCATTTGACATTTCTGACAATATATCATTGAACTTGTTTGCTCGAAGTTGGTGGTTTGAACTGTAAATAATAAAAAACAATAATATTAAAGTATTTTATTAAGTATTCATTAATGGGTACATTGGTTAACATAATTAAAGAGAAACTACTCGTATATAATAACAGTACTCTTATAAAAAGTAGAGTAAACAAGGTAAATTATAATATGTCTTAATATTAGAATACCTATATTTTTAATCATATAAATAGTTGCTCATGAACGTCGGTGGGCAGGTTCTAAACTCTTTTCGAGTAGCTGTAATAAAGTTTGCGAGATGCATCCAAGCGTCTGAGTTATCATCAGTGCGATTTTTGACGGTAATTATGGCTTGTCTCCACCTATTTATCGGTGAGACCCTTTCTATGTCATCGCACCTATAAATTTTGAGCTCAATATAGTGCGAACCTGACTTTGTAGGATTGGATTGTCTTGCAATTCCATTCGCAAGTCTTCTTGTTATATAAGACAATAATTTACCCGGTACAGGTGCTGAGGTTGACGCAGCAACTTCTTCATCCTCAGTATCGCTTCCGAATAGTTGAGCAGCAGTGATGCGTTCCGTCTTCATTTTCTTTGAGCTCGATGTAGACGGCATCGACTTACTGCGCTTTTTCTTCGCCTTCTCACATGGCTCAGGCTGTATTGGAGTCTCGTCTTCTGATGGAAACAGTTCTTCAGCATTAGATGAATACTTCGACCTGAAACAAATATCGAAATTAATGAGCATAATCACATCGAAAAGTTTGGTTAAACTTACTAGAAATAGGTCTTATTATTAGGTATTTAGCTTTATTTTGCTAAAATTAAACTTGTAAAAAGTAAATAAATTATATTTCTGTTAATAGTGAATGTTACAAAATTGATAATTTATTAAACTAATTAATCGATAAAATAGAACGATTAGTATTTATAGTGATACGTTAAATTTAATGCATTATTAGAAGCGTTTTACCTAAAATAAAACGCTTATTAAATACTTACCTTATTTGAAGCTTACTTGTTTGAGATAGGCCCTATCTGGTTTTCCGCTTATATGTCCCTCCTTTTCTTACCCATATCTTGCATCTCTCTCTCGCACACTTTCCACTTCCACTAACAGGCAGGGTGAGCCGGCAAGTTTGTTCGGCGGCCATAGTTAGTCATTGAGTCGAAAATACCAGGCAGAAATTAAAATGTAAGCTTCAAATAAGGTAAGTATTTAATAAGCGTTTTATTTTAGGTAAAACGCTTCTATTAAATCCTTGATCGTTATTTGAAGCTTACTTGTTTGAGACGTGTTTGTTATCGCCTGGTGGAAGTGGACGCCAATGTGAGAAAAACAATATGTATGTTAATTCAAAGAAAAGAACAACAGTAACCTTGGTAATAATATTGCGGTGTGCGTTGCATGCATTTATATTTGAAGGCAAAAAATAAAATAAAAGAAGTGATACAAGAAACAAAAAATTGGTTTTATTTCAACTTCAATACTGTTTTATTTAGGTATACTGATAACAGCAATAAAAATCGAATATTTTAATCAACTGGATTAAACAACCTAGTAATGTTGCTATTAATATTAGCGGGTAATATTTCCGTTTTGTAGAAACGAGCAAAGGTATTTCCTGATCGCCAATTGCCTCTAGATAAAATATCATCTAATGGGAGATTATCTACCCAGTTTTTGGAAGCTACCGCCGAACGGAAGCTTCCAGGAGTTGCAGTTATACCTGCCTCTTTAAACAATGTCTTGATCCATCCGGCAATCAACGTTCGGGAAGCAGACTTTGGTTGACCTCTAAGAGATATGAAGAGATTAGAGGACTTAGCCATTTTTCGTCTATCTTCTAGTAATGCTATTGTCTTTCTGACCCAATATACTGGATTTAAGTTTTTACTTTCCTTATTGTTGGATAAATTCCAACCCGACTGTCTATGATCGGCACTGTCGGTCTTGAAGCCAAAGACTGGCCATAAAATCAAACTATCTATGTTATCTATCAAATGATCAGAATCTATAGTCAGCAGAGTTAGATCATGGACTCGCCTCCCGGAACAAAGTAGCAACAGGGCAGCAGTGTGTCTAGAAGTAGCAAATGGGCTTTTTTCGTCTACATTTATTCTATCTAAGTAAGTTACTAATTGATCGATATTCCAAACAGAAGATTTCCGGGGAACGGGTTTGTTTAAAGCAATGGACTTCAAAATGTGTTTTACAAGAACATGTGAGCTTAAATCCCCTGCAGTATCTGCATTACATAACGTAGCTACGACAGACTTATGTAATAATATCGTATTGTATGCTAGTTTATGTACTAAATGTAGGTCCGCTAGGAATTTAGCAAGCGTAGATCCCGTAGGGTTCAAAGGATCTAAATTCATAGTTTTGGCCCATTTATGCCATCGATTCCATGCTGCTTGATAAGTCTTTCGTGTGGATAGACGCCAAGAAGACTGTAATAAGCTTAGTTGATCAGTTCTCCAGTTGGAAAGACTCCTTGTCCACCCCCACACTTCCATATTTCCAATGTCATTTGTTGGACTTTTGGAGGTGGTAGCCTCGTTGTGTCTATCAGTCTCTGCTCGAGGTTTATGACTGTGGGGCTGCCAATGCTCGGGACTTCAAGTCTGCCCGCCAAAATACCTGGTGCCATCGAGGAACAACCAGGAGATAAATCCCTGTAGCTGAATTGAGCTGATTGAGGACCTTCGGAATCAGGTACGGTGGAGGGAATACCCATGCTAGAGGGTAATTCCATACTCGAGAAAAGGCATCGTGGTACAAATCTTCCGAATCGTACAGGTCTAGAGTCACTTAGAGGAGTAGAGTTCTTGTTCGGACCATAGTACGGTGACAGGCAATTCGTCCACTTGTGCTCCCCAAGCCACATCGGAGGCGTCCGTTGTTACAAAGTGACTTGGAGGTGGCAGGTGAATCTTCGAGGATTGGTGGCAACCGACGAGCCACCACTTTAGATCCTCTAATGCCTTCGGTGGTATGATAAACGCTGCCAATGGACTGTTCAACACTGAATTTTGAAACGTGAGAAGAGTACGAAAGTGTAGTCTGCCGTTTGGGATCACGAAACTTGCGAAGTTTAGTAATCCTATCAAGCTCTGGAGGTCTTTTAGATTTGTCCTGCCTTTTTGTAACATTTTCATTATTTTGCTGATTAAGTAGCCCTGCGAGGGCTAGTCAAAAAAGCAACCCTGCGAGGGTTGGTTGTAATGATGTTGCGATGCGCAACATGCTTGATTGGTACCCTGCGAGGGCCCGCGATAGAGAGTCGACCCCTGCGGGGGGTGACTAGCAGCCTTACTGGTCCCTGCTTGCGAAGCAGTGCCAAAATTTGCTTTCCTTAGGGGTAGAAAGGCTTTCTTGACCCCACCCGCTTTTTCAAGCGCTGCTGTAAACATATCTGAGCCAAACAGATGCTTCAATTTTGTCTGCTGGAAGTGATTTTTGGTTTAACCAAGGATCCCAGAGGATACCTAGGAACGTTAGGCACCTTTGGGGCTTGAGAATCGACTTTTCTAAATTCACTTGCCATCCCAGACGATGCAAATGATCTAATAGCAGTTGGACATGGTATTGCAAGATCGACTTGAGGAAATCGTCCAGATACACAATGATTCGTAGTCCTTGTGTTCTCAACATTTGAGCCACCCAGTTGGTCAAGGTGGCGAATACTTTTGGTGCCGTACTTAAGCCAAAGGGAAGGCACGTCATTTGAAGCAGTTTCTCTCTGTATATTAGGCGTAAAAATCGTCTGTGACCTTCGGCCACTGGCAAGTGAAAATACGCCTGGGTAAGATCCACTTTGCAAAGCCAATCGTCTTTCTGAAGAAAATCTGGTACCCGGAAAGCATTTATCAGATTAAAGGGTTCCGTGATTATAAACTTGTTGAGACTTTAAATTGAATATTGGGCGGTACATTCCATCGCCTTTGGGCACAAGAAACATCGTTGATAGAAAGCTGGGAGAGTTTTGAACTGTCTCTAATACCCCTTGTTTTTCCATTTGGAATATAACCAGATCCATGTCCGTTGATTCTATGGTGTGATGAGGTCCTTTCATGTCTGGCATCATCAAAGGAGGTTTTTGTGCAAATGGTATGCGGTACCCTTGTATTATGAGTAACAATAGTGGTGGGGCACCTAGATCTTTCCACTGATCTTGGAATAATGCTAGGCGACCCGTCTTGAAACTCCTCGAGTCAATACTTACGTTTTTTGGTAGCTGGATTAAAGTCCGCCTGCGGCCCAGCTCGCTTTCGGTTTCCTCTATTTGAATCCTGGTTTCTATTATAGTTTCCTCGTGACGACCGAAAGGTGCCTCTCGAGTTTGGTGCCATGCGCCGGTCGGCATGAGGGTGACTTCCCTGCGAGGAACGGTCGTTGAAGTAGCCCTGCGAGGGCTGGTCAAAAAAGCAACCCTGCGAGGGTTGGTTGTAATGATGTTGCGATGCGCAACATGCTTGATTGGTACCCTGCGAGGGCCCGCGATAGAGAGTCGACCCCTGCGGGGGGTGACTAGCAGCCTTACTGGTCCCTGCTTGCGAAGCAGTGCCAAAATTTGCTTCTTGACCCCACCCGCTTTTTCAAGCGCTGCTGTAAACACATCTGAGCCAAACAGATGCTGGTTAGACGGTGGGATTTTCCGCAAGGCCGATTTAGTCAAAGGATCGCGTACATGATTTGTGATGCCATCTCGACGCATCTGAATTACCTCGGCTCGGTGGCCACAAATTAGTTGTAACAAGTCTGAAGATACCTTAAAATAGTTACCATTACAGAAAAGATCACTTATTTTGTTGCGTAAACTATCAACGTTAAGATTGTTTTCAGTGCTAGCCCAAGATAGAAGTTCATTAAAACTGAATGACAATGCTGCTTTCTGTTTAAAAACGCAAAAAGTAAGAGCAGAATAAGCTTTATCTGAATATGCCAAATGTTTTAACTGATCGTAACCACGCAATTCTTCGTTAACTTCAAGGTCTGTGAAACCGGGGGTATGAATATACTGCTTTTGTACATCAGAATAACGCACCTCACACCATTCCTTTTTGTCAAAATGTTGAACGTTTTGGAGCGATTGTATAAAGAGTTCAGGTGCCTTGGGAACAGCGGGTTTCGTCAAAGTAGTTCCCATATCAAAGTTAAATAGCTTGGGGTCATGAGATTCAACATTATAAGGTTTAGATTGGTATAAAAGACCGCTAACACTATCGTCGAATTCATCCTCATTTAGGCTGTGCGTAGACTGAACAGGCTGATGATCCCTATGAGCAAGTTGTTTACAAAGATCCCCAACTTGCTGCGCTAGATTACCTAAAATCCTTTCACTACGTTTGCCCCCCCTCTTTTTGTTAGAGCGATGTTGCCTTCGGCGGTGACGATAACGATTTGAGGAACTATCTGACGTGCTTGAACTGGATTACGAAGACGCGGAGCTACTGCTAGATGTCCTGTTTCGTTTACGCCCCCTATCACGTGGTGACGCAGGCTTAGGATTTATCGTTTCGGTATTTACTTCGTTTGAATCACTCATTCTAAAAGTAAAACGAACAAAATCTTGGAGAAAAAACCACTCGTAAAAAATATTAAAATATTTTGGGGTAGGTGTAAAATTTGTAAAGAACTAATAGAATAGGTACTATACTATAGGGACTAAAATAAAATTAAACACTTGAATTCACAAATCAAATATCGAACGGTAAAACCGTTAGAAAACCTTTTTTTTTTAAATCGTTCAGTACTCACCTGTGCTTTTTGAGTGCACTGGGTTTAACGAAACTGTTGCGGTTGGTTTGGACAACCTTCTCGTGCGGAAAACAAGACGCCAGTGACTAACTACGGCCGCCGAACAAACTTGCCGGCTCACCCTGCCTGTTAGTGGAAGTGGAAAGTGTGCGAGAGAGAGATGCAAGTTATGGGTAAGAAAAGGAGGGACATATAAGCGGAAAACCAGATAGGGCCTATCTCAAACAAGTAAGCTTCAAATAACGGTCAAGGATTTAATTAAAAAAATATTCGTTGAAAGTAATTGAATGCATCACGGTAAAAGTAATCTCTTCTAATATGTCATACATTTAAATGTATGACATATTAGAATAGATTACTTTTAATCTATTCTAATTTATAGATTCAAAAGTAATCTATTCTAATCCTGGTCCTAAATCCTATCTAAAAAGGCATCCTGTCCCTGGTGTCACGTTTGACATCTGTCAATCTTAATGTCATTATTTCAAAGAATAGGTACATACACAACTTCAACATCAAAAAAGGGGTCATAAAAGCTTATACATATATTAAGGACTATATATATAATTATATATACATTCGTATATATATATATTTAAAAAACCTAGAATCAGGGCTGGGCTGGGATTAGAACGAGGACGAGATTACTTCACATAATTAGGATTGGACGTCACTAGGTAAGTTAGTCCAATCAATAAATTATGTTCCATAATCTCGTCCTCGTTTTGTACTATGTAGATGTTCAAAGAGGAAAGTTGTGTTGCAAAATCAATGAATCATTTATTATGATCACATACCTAATGATTTGCTGAAGTTTGAGATGTTAAAATGTTTAGGTGTTATTTTATGAAATATCTGTTAGTAAGTAGATACTTCATTCAAATTTTATCTAACGCGGGTGTAGTTGTTTGATTCATCATTGGAATTAATCAATCAACTCTGAATATCAAAACATCTTCAGATCTATACAACCCTGTATGATAATATAACTTTGCATGATGTAACCACCATGTTTAATGGTGCAACCCTGTATGATAATACACCCTTGTATGATGTTACAACCCTGTATGCTGGGACAACTCTGTATGACGCTGCAACCCTGTATTAAGGTGCAACCCTGTATGATTGTACAATCCTGTTTGATGGTACCACCCTGTATGAAGGTACAGCCCCGTATGATAATACAACTCTGTATATTGATACAGTCAACTGATGACACCGACGACCGTTGTACCATACTTACAGGTGAACCAAGAAGAAGAAGCAAATCACTCATAAACTCGAAAAAGGTAATCTAAATGGAAATGGGAAATGAAACTGACGCAATAGCAATTTTCGCATTAGAAATTATTTATGCATAAACTAAAGTTCACACAAACGGAGTCGCGAGCATCAGCTTGCTTAATGTTATCATGAAAACAAGAAAATGATTTAAGCTAAACCTAGTCTCATTTATCTAAAAGAATGTACATACTTAGTAAATGGGTAGGTATTTAAAAAGGTAACTTCAACCCAGTACAAGTGGTAATAACTTTATAAAAATGATTATTTTATTATATTCAAATAGAAATCTTGGTAATTAACTTCAATGAACCATCTGTTCAATGTACGGTAAACAGCACGTTTAAAGTTACCACCCAAAAAGTTAAAAGTTCTTCAACAGATTTTTAACTTTAAGCCTGACTTGTAGAAATCAATTTCAATTGATAAAAACGATGATTTGTGGTAGGTCGACGAGCTGTTGTCTGTACTTATCAATGGTTCAAAATAAATCAATATTAGTATTTAATATGGCAAATACTTCGTTACCTATGTGTTATTAAATAAAAAATAAAACTAATAGAAATACTGCAAGTATTGATTCAGTCGGAGAGGGATTCACATACATATTTACTGGCAAGGAATTACCCACCGATTCCGCGTAGACTGAGATTAGTTTCCTTTAGTTAACAATGGTTTCAACATTGTTATAGTAAATAAGATTACTTTTTGATTAATCTTGTTAGAAAACCATTGATAGAAAACAAATTAATAATATACAACTGGAAATCAGTGTGAAACTCCTGCACTGTATGTGGATCTCCAGGGGGGAAATAATAGGTTACTGAAACAACATAGTTTCTGATACCTAATAAGAGAAAGATTCAACACTTAACTGATCAATGCTTGTTCAACTAATAAAATAAAAAACTTACCAATAAGTCTCATCTAATAAGATAGAAAAAACATTCAAACTTGTTTTTTTTTTCTATCTTATTAGATGAGACTTATTGGTTGAAAAAATTAACAATTAGAAGAAGTTCAATATCATTTTTGTTTCTGTAAATAAAAAATCAAAAAGTGATTTAATTTAAACGGTGTAAGGCCGGGTATAGCAAAAGTCTCATTAAATGCCACAGGATGATAGCTTGTAGCCGTTTGAGTTCTT
Organism: Anania fuscalis; assembly: GCA_950371115.1. Lineage (NCBI taxonomy): Eukaryota > Metazoa > Arthropoda > Insecta > Lepidoptera > Crambidae > Anania > Anania fuscalis. Next base: position 21,525,870 of record OX493326.1, on the reverse strand, counting down.
GCTTTTGAAATTTAAAACCTACCTACCGTCATGACGGGTGGCCTAAAAGTAGGCCCAGCTCTGGTTATTTTAAACTTTTCTGCTAAGATCGACTGATAAAGAAGGCTACAGAACGTTTGCCTTCCTCTGCACTTTATTTGTGCTAAATGCAACTGTTCCCAAATTGGCCGCCAGTTGAGAAGTTATTAAAAGAAGTATAAAATTATGTTATTTCTTAGTAAAACAGTCTCGCATAAGCAATCGATCGAAAAGTAAAAGTAATAGTATTCTTTATTTGCATAATACAAATTGCTTTTACTCTTTGATTAATTCGATCATAAGTGAAATTATTACTTATAATTGTTGATATTGTGACGTTTACAACGATATCAATTGCATAGCGAGGTGAATGCCAATAGTTTTACACGTCGATACATTTCCCTTTTGTTACTCATCCCTAGGTGTCTTTAAAATTCCGACAATTTAATTGGCATAGGCTTAGAGCTAATTTGGTCAAAATAAATAATTGCATGCATGGAGGTAGGTCTTCCGTTTGATTCACGGGCTCGATCTTTTTAAATGACACAATAGTATAGGCAGCACTTCTCAACTGAGGTTGTATGCTCGATTGATAGTTAGTCTAAAAATGATTCAGTCAGTACCCAATGGCCAAAAAAAAAAACTACAGGAAATCGGCACAATTTATAAACTAAAGATTTTAATTAAGTACCATGAACTGTGCCAGGAAAAGACCGACATACCTCGTAACTTTATATCGCGCTCAGAATACCCACAATTTAGGTACGAACAGCCTTGGCCAACCTAGAAAGCGCTAAACCGCCTTCAGAGGCCGAACCGCCGCCGGCAGAGGTTGGCCCATACAGATAACATTTGATAAAAAGATAGAATCAAACTTAGGAATCTTAGTAATTAGGATAGGAATAAAAACAAATAATTATTATTATTTCATGAGCCCTGGCAATACGTCAAAATTTTTAGAGATTGGGTACCTGGACGCTTCGAGTCAATTAGAGCAATTGGGAACTTATATGGCCTTTGCGTAGGTAAAGGATCTCGGAGATAAGATCACTAGCTCCTGATCTAATTTTAGTCGGTCTTTTCGGTGCATCTCAAACGATCTAGTACAAAGGGGCCGCCGGCCGCCGCGCTTTTCGGCAAGTGTTTTCGCTGCTTGCCGACAAGGCGGCTAATTCAAAGAATGTTTGGCACGTGTCAAGGTAAAGATTCACCTGAATTTTAGTATCGAAAATCTAGTTGCACTAGCAAAAGACGTGTGATATCGATCACAATTTTACGATCATGCCCTACCGATACTCCAATCAGGAGTACCTTGATATGTGTGTATCGCGCAAAACGGACGCCATGTACAGCAATTAGTGTAAATAAATAGTGATTATTGTAGTGTAAATAAACTGAAACCAGTAGTGTAAATATGAGGAACAGTGTGTTAATAGTCGTGTAAATAAACAATCGTTGTAGATAGTGTTGATTCAAATTTTTAAACACGCCGAGTTATCATTAAATTATGCTTATTCATTTTTTTAGTTTAATCAAACATACCTAAATTTAATAAACTTGCATACCCCTAACACAATAAATTCTAGCATGATTTTGGATAGCTCTTCAGTCCACAGCCTGAGAAAGTGTGATGGGAAATTTGAATCACTCCCTGTCTGAAAAATACCTACACTCCTTGAAGATTAGTGTACTCACCTGATAAGCTGATAAGAGGACCGCAAATAGGTAAGCTGACTTAACATCTACTTATTTAAGAATTTTCAAAATTATGTTTTTATTTGTTTGTTTTAAATTATGTCGATTTAATCATTCGAAAATTTGCAAAAGCTACATTTAAGGGATTTTTTTTTATTAACAAGGTTGAAGGTCATTCCCCCTAGTTATTCAAGCCAAACATCTGTGCGTGTTATGAATGAACTCCGGCCATTTTTCACGTCTGTTAGCTCTTTTTCGCGCTTTACAAGGGGAAGGAATAAGACAGATGATCACAGATGGTTTTACGTTTGAAGATGGACGAGTTTATGCAATATGAAGTCGTTGTTGTTATTTTGTATTTTTATTTTCATTTTTTTAGTTTTTATGATACACATTTGAAAGTTGGTTTTCACGATTGCTTTTCACCTATATAGTCACAGGCTAGCAGGATGAGTGCTAAAAAAATCGGACATTATATAGACAATTTTAACTTTTTTGGGATGTTTTATGTTCTATTTACAAAAACTGAACTGATTTAAGGCGGGAGTATTTAACTTTAAGTCATCTTCCGACGGATTTATTCACAAAACTTATGGACTTATAAGAAAAATAAAAATACTATGAAAATATTTGATCTTTTACCTAATGTCTCGGTGAAACCAAAACACGATAATAATAACTTGGCTCGATAGAAAAAATTCTTAAAAATAGGTCGTTTTATGATTTTTGGATCGATTTTCTGGAAAGATTATATATGATACAAGTATGTAAAAATTAAGCAGTTTACTAAAGATCAAAGTTTGCTAGTGTCTCGGTGTAAAAAAAAAATCAATTTTGTTGTGTTATTAAGTACCAAATATTAAAAAACCTCGAAAACCATGCACAAAAGGCGAGCAAGCCGCCAGTGTCCAGTAAGACGTCGCCGAGGTAGGACCTGTGTTGTGTTGCGCTCGGACTCCACCCGCCCCCCGCACACCATCGCAATAGCTACGAAATTTAATTCTTGTAAATATTTAGATTTTTTGTGTGGAGCCAGGCATACCTCAACCTCAATTTTACTTTATTTGGTGTTACATCAATGAAAATACAAAATTATTACATGTACAAGAAATACTCTGTAAATTTGTTGTAAGTAATACGGTGATAGTACATACATAATTTACAATTTAAAATGTAAAAGTATATATATTTTATAATAATTCGTAATTGCTATGACTAGTAAACAACCGATTATAAACCCCTATAGACCGTGTTTAGTCTCAAAATAGAGGTATCGACTAGTTCTACACGATTCTTAGGTTAATTAGTTTATTGACTTTAATTTGTAAACCAACGATAATAGACCCCTCGTGTTTGGTCTGAAATGAGTCTCAACAAGTTCTACGCGTTTATTTACTTTATTCTTAAGTACAAAATGTGTAGTAGGCGGACTTAATGCCATTGGTCTCAAATGAGGGATCTCAATAAGTCATACAGGTTTCTTACATATTTTTTAAAAATTTATTTATAAAACTAGATAATATTTACAAACAAAATTTACACGAATCGAATGGCATAGCTTTATAGCTTTACCGCATACCGTTGCCGTTGTATACATATAGATTTAGCTATATTTATTAAACTAACGCTAATGGATCCCTTGACTTTTGGTCTGAAGTAAAATTTGCATGACTAGAGTTTTCCCGGGAATTCTCGGTACTGAAATAGATGGGAATTCCCGGGAAAATACATGGCTTCAAGTAACCTTTGGTTCCAGCTGCTCGGAAGCACCTACAAACAGAAGAACGCCCTTTCCCCTTCGTCAAAGGTGTCATTTAAATTTTTAAAGTGATTAAAAAGATTACACAAAAATGGCTATATTTTGTAAATAAATCCTCAGTAAAAAATCTGTAATTTACACTGAGCTATTTAACACGAGCACGACTAATCAACACAGTATTATTATCTTAGTTTTTTATCCGGTATCGAACGTAACGTATCGAACGTATTGTCGGTATTTCCTGGTACTCGCTGACTACTGTACCTAGGATTCAAAAATCAGTTTCAGCACCGGTACTGCACAGCCTACATTCTACTACTTATCCTACTACTGATCTTTACTTTATTTTTTTGCTCCAATTAGAAAACAAATCTTAAATATGACCATATACAACAACGTCTTTGGGAAACTTTGCTACAGAAGCGCATGTATTTTGTTTATTGTATAAATTGGCATTATCGTTTGAGGACATGTACCCGCCATTCTGACGCGTCCGAACTTACAACTATTATCATATTTATAAGTACTTAAATTACACTGTCCAAATTGTTTGAAGCTCAGGCCGAAGCTCAAAAAAGTCACGGACATGATATTCAGATAAAAATAATATTGTCTAAAATCTTTAATTATTGAATGTTACTTTAAAAAATACATATCTCTGTATCACTCAGCTTTTTTAAGTAATTCAGTTTTTATCTGCACTTTATACTGATTTCTATATTCGCCGCCGTTAACCAGACGTTTTAAGAACGCTGACTTGACTAATTTAGTTATTATTCTATGATTTATAAATAATTACAGACACATTACCTTGGTCCCAATTATTTCTAAGATTTTTGAGAAATGTATGTGTGCAAGACTAATGAACTATTGTCTAGATTTTAATGTTATAAATAAAAACCAATATGGCTTTCAAAAGCAAAAATCGACTACTCTCGCTATGTTTGCACTAATAAATGAGGTTTTGACAAGTGTAGATTCAAATAATTTGACTACTGTTTTATTTTTAGATATGACAAAGGCATTTGACTTAGTAAACCATGACATTTTATTAAATAAACTGGAAATAATAGGAATAAGGGGAGTTGCGCTTCAATGGTTTGAGTCATATCTTCGAGACAGACAACAATCGGTTATAATATCAAAAACTGTAAACACTGCTATTAGAAAGGCATGTCAGTCGAGGTATATTTGTAATGGATCTGGTGTACCACAAGGAAGTGTGCTTGGGCCACTACTATTTATAATTTATATTAATGACATTGTTAATGTAACACGACATAAAACCATTTTATTTGCGGATGATATATCCATTATTGTATCAAGTAAAATAATGGAAGGTTTGACGAAGCATGAGGCTGACATTAATAATTTACTATCTGACATTATCGAATGGCTTGACATGAATAATTTAAAAATAAACCTGACTAAAACGAATTATGTACAATTAAACAATTTTAGAAACTATAAATTAAACATAGCATATAAAGACACATGTATTGAACAAGTTGCCATGGTAAAATTTTTGGGTATAAATATAGATGAACATATAAATTGGAAGTCACAGTTGGAAAAAATATGTGACAGAGTAAATCGTTTTGTGTTTGTGCTTAGGAGACTTCGTCACATAACAGATCGAAATACAATTCTGGTAGCTTATCATGCTTACGTCGCCTCAATTTTAAGGTACGGGCTTATTCTCTGGGGAAATAGTACCATGGCACACAGCATTTGTGACGCAAAAAAATATTTAAGGGCCATATACGGTATACCACCCTGGCAGACATGTAAACCGCTCTTTGAAGAGCTTCAAATATTAACCTTGCCAAGCCTTTACATCTTTGAAGTAGGCAGATTTGTAATAAATAATCCTGGCCTCTTTCAAACTGCGCGCGATGTATATCCTAGAAACACCAGGAATCCTGATAGACTTGTTTTAAATTATGTACCAAGGACTGCATTATATAAAAAAAAAACTGTTTAAATATGTGTGTAAAGGTATATAATAAGTTACCAGAAAATATAAAAAATCTAAGACCGCTTTTATTTTACACAAGATTGCATGCATGGCTGTTAGATAAAAAAAATTATAGCGTTAGAGAATTAATTAATTGAATAATATTGACATTTGTAATTTTGACATTTTAATAAGATTTATATTTTTACTTGTGACATTTATAAATATTCGACATGCCATTGAATAATTTTGACATATTAATACGATTTACATTCTTGCTTGTGACATTTATAAATATTTTACATGCCATTCAATGGCGAAACATGTCGGACCTTTATTTTTGTAATATCTTTTATGTACCATGTTTGGTGTAAATAAATAAATTTGAATTTTGAATTTGAATTTGATAGCGAATAGGGAAAATAGGGAATAAGGAAAAGTATACATAGAAATAGAAATAGTAATAGAAATAGAAAAATATTTATTTGACACACACATCATACATAGAATACAAAAGAATTAAGATTAGAAAAAAAATTTGTCGTGACAGCCAGGGACATATCACGACGCTGATTTTCAGCAGGGACCCTGACGTTAGGGGTACAATAGCACGGCACTAGAGACAGGAAAAAAAAAAAACTAGAACTAACAGCTTAACAAGCAATTAATAATATTGACAGTAGAAGAAGAATAATAATAATAGTAACAGACAGAAAAAAGACACAATATACATATATAATTAGATGACACAAATACAATTTTATTCTCCTTTCCTTGCTAGTCGAACGAAGTATCAGCCCTGTTGAACCAAAAACGATTTCGGTCCAGTTCGGAACGTGCCCCGAATGACACATGTCACCGTACTGTCTAATCTGTGCACGCTCAGCCCCGATTGATTGTTGATACTTCGTCCGACTCGTCCACAGAGTACATTTGTATATAGTTTATACCTAACCTACACACAATTTGTTGGTAAAGTGGGTAATTAAAACAATAAAAATGCCAACAAGTTCCGGCATGTGCTTGACCGTGTGATTTTAATCAGTGTGAATGGAGAAAACTATGCTTCAAGCAATCAATCTCAAGAAGGTTCTGTTGAGTATAACCATAGACTTAGGATTCGCTATCTATGAGTATAACGGAGACATTCAGTGTAGTAAACCAGCCAGATAATACAGTGCGTAGATTAACATAATGTATAACTACAGTGGTCTCTCGCAAGGGAGAATGGGTGCGGATCACCATATCAATCGCCCGACAGGCAAACCCCAAAGGTAAGCTAAAAAACAAAATAGAAAAAAATATATAAACAAGTAACACATAGAACAACTATATGAAGCTAACCTCATCTCACCCACAGGGCGCGCGCGGGCATGATGGTACTGCACTATAATTACTATGATGCCTTATATATCACTGCCTCAGCGGAGGTCAGGAGGTCACGAAATGCAGCCGACCCTACCCACACTGGAACGAAAAGCCTCACCCGCACGACGCGTATGCCTCGGTGTAAGCATTTTTAAATAGATAATATTTCAAATAATACAAGCAAGTTACATTACAGTTGATGTTTGCAGAAACAGAAACAATCAAATAATTATCATAAGACTAGTCATAATAATAATATAATAGGTAGATTCAGATTTGCAGATTTGTAAACAGTGTGATATTCCGAGTAAAGTAATAATTATAAATACCGATGTTCCTAATAAACATTGAGTTGTGAAAATATAGAATTGCACATAATATATTATCATCAATAGTTAATTAGCATTCCTATGCACATAAAAGCACTAAGTTTAAATATCAGTTTTGCTCATTCCTTTGCAGTGTTATAAGATACTTTCGGAGGTGTATTTTGAATGTACTTTTTACTTTTAGGGCGCGCACAGGTGGAGGCAGATCGTTCCAACATCGCGTGGCGGCAAACCTAAAAGAACCCCTGAAGGCCACAGTCCGGTGCCTTGGTGTAACGAAGGTGTGAGTACACTCTCTTTTAGGGTACCTACCATGGTCGCCCACCCACACAAGTTTGTCAAAGAGATATTTTGGCTTTTTAGTGGCTAAGATGCCAAACAGCATAGACGCCAGGTGCAACTTTCTACGGGCCTCCATCTTCATCAGATTTGCAGCATTGAGGAATGGAGAAACATGTGACCTGGGTGGTATATGGAAGCAAAACCGGGCGCAGGCATTCTGAACTCTCTGGAGGAGTTTAGCAGATCTCTTTAACAAACATGGCCCATAGACTGTATCACAGTAGTTTAACTTTGACAGAACTATAGACTCACATAGCATTATTCTAAGTTTTTCACTTAAGTATGGTCTAATTTTATATAAAAGTTTTAATCTATAAAAACAGTTCCTAGCACAATCCATGATATGCCCCTCAAATTTAAGATGGCTATCGAAAACCAGACCTAGGTTGCGGGCTTTCTCTACTCTTTCAATTGGCTCACCATTTATTATGATTTTTAATGCAGCATTGTCAACCTTTGAGATGTTTTTGGGTGTTCCGGTTATCATGAATTTGGATTTATTTGGATTGAGGACGAGACAGTTTGAGGTACACCATTCGCCGAGATTTTGCAGATCCTCATTCACTCTGCTCAGGGCATGAGGAAGGTCAGCCGGGGAGAAGGATAAGTATAGCTGAAGATCATCAGCATACATCTGATGTTGGCAGTGTGATACACTGTTTACTATGTCGGCGCTGTAAAGTATGTACAAGATGGGTCCCAGTATGGATCCTTGAGGGACTCCACGAGATAATTCACGCGCCTGAGATTGTGTGACAGAGCCATCGCTCAACCTCAACTCCACATACTGCCGCCTTGATGTTAGATAGCTGTGAAACCATCTCACTGCGCCAGGATCAAGTCCATAGTAGCTCAACTTTGAAAGCAGCAAGGGAATGTTGATTGAATCGAAAGCCCGCGAGAAGTCGAGCAGTAACAGCAGTGAAATCTTGCCCTGATCTTGGGCATCCAGTAAGCTGTCGACTACGTCTGCAAGTGCAGTTGCTGTCCCATATCCCTTCCGAAAACCTGACTGCCGGTGGGGCAAGATATCACTTATTTCAAGATATTGGGTTAATTGATTGCACACTATTCTCTCCAGGACCTTAGAAAGTGTTGGCAGGAGGCTGATTGGCCGCAGGTCTTGTACAACCGAAGGTTGACTGGCCTTAGGAAGTGGTTTGACCACTGCCACTTTCCAATCTCTCGGAAAGACACCCTGCTGTAAGGAACCATTCACTATTCTGGTGATGACATCCAGTGAATGGGGGAGAGTCAGAAGTAGCATATCTAGTGAGAGCCCATCATGTCCCTGAGCATTCGATCTTAGTCCTTGAATAGTTTTGAGTACGATATGCTCAGTCACAGGTTGGAAGGAGAAAGAGACAGAGTCGTTATACCGTTGATGCTCAAAAAAAGTAAGATGTGAAATTGACACTTTGTTCTCCCCTGGCACGCTCAAAAAGTGAGCATGAACATAAAATAATTTCAGGTAATATTATATTTCTCTAAAAGAATTGCAAAAAGGGCAGGGAATAGGAGAAGGAAGATTATTTTTCCCTAAACATCTTGACCACGCGCAGGCCAAAATTGAACATTTTCCTTTTCTCTTTATTTCAATCTCTTTACATTTTTTCCAGTGCTGTAATAACATGACGGGTTTTTTGTCGATAGATGAATGAATAGCCCTTAAATTATCGCCGGTCGAAACCCAGACACACTGTTTTATTTATTGGCTGGAGGGCGTCAACTCTTGCGCCTAGACGATTTGTGACGACTTTATAGAATAGCTTATAGAAGTTGCTCAGGAGCGGGATCGGTCTGTAGTTCTTCAAGAGTTTATCTCCTTTTTTGAAAAACCGAGTAACCGCGCCCTCGCTCCACGCCCTCGGCGTAGTCCTATTGCTTAAGACGGGGTTAAACAATCTCCTTAGTTCCCCAAGGATGGGTAGCCCTCTTGCTTTTAGAAGTTCTGAAGTGACTCCAGCTTTGCCTTGCTAAGATGTTTGAGAGCCGACTCAATTTCGTCTATGTCTAGTTCTGGGAAACCATCGCTGTAGTGGCGTATAAGCGTGGCTCTAGGGTCATTCGCGTCAGGTGGAAGTTTCAGGACATGCGAGGCATATTAGCTGCCATAGAAATCCGAGGACTTCTAGATCGAGATCTTGGCGAGAATTTCCGAAACTGCTGTGATAGTTCTGCCATCCTAGGTTTTTAGATTTGTAAAATGCGATCTCCCCATTCTTTGGGAAAAGACTTTTGACAACGGTTTTGCTCAACAACCAAGAATAATAAGTTTACAAATATTTTGCACGGCGCCTTATATCCTATATGAGGCAGGAGTTTCAGCTTTGGAGATCGCGTCTTACCAAGCACCGGATCTTTTTATGGATGGAATTTGACTGGCCTCTGGCGACCCGTAAAATATATGTGCCAAAAATAAAATTTGTTTTGTTATTAATAGGATTTTATTTTAGGATTATGAGGACAATTGATAGGATGATTTATATTGTTTTAATAATTTTACTTACAAATTACCAAAAAAAAAGGGATAAAATCTAAAAAATCAAAAAAATCAAAATCAAAATCAAAAATCAAAACGGGAAATAGCGCGATTATAATTTAGGAACAAAATATAACTTCCTTTGCCTGACGTTTTGAGCTGGTTACACAGTGGTGGTGTGGTCACAAGCTGACTCAGCCTGTCCTTTTTTTTTGGCTCACCAGTCAACCTGTGACCACGGTCGGTGTAACCCGATCGAAGCGTAATTACGGATAAAATCATTATGTGAATCACTTTCTACAAAGTAAGAACCTTTCATAGTATAATTTGTTGATCTATTCTAATAGTATAAAGAGGATAGGTTTCATTGTTTGTTTATATGGACTGATTAGGCTCCAAAACTACTGAGCCAATTTTATTCTTTCACCATTAGATCCCTACATTATTTCTGATGAACATAGGCTACTTTAAAATCCTAAAAATGCACCATTCTTTAGGAGTACGAGAAATTTCACAATAACTGGCGCTGAATAATATAAGATGTATTATCCGAAATAAGCAACCGCTATTATAGTCTTTTATGAATAAATTAAAGACCACGCAATTTTGGTTAAATACTAATTTTACCTCTACCTTTATACTTATTTAAATACTAATTGGTATTATACTAATTTAATAGTTTACTTGCTACCTACTACTATACAACTTAAATAATCGTATTGTTGAGTTACCATTTTTGAGATTAGTTTTATCCGCCATAAAGTATCGTAACAACAATATCTCTGAAACTGTAATATTTTAACAAATACATGCTGTATAATATATTGTGATAACAAGCTATACTTCGACTATACATAGTAAAAATTTGTACTCCTATGCAAAAGACAGAAGAACTGCACCCAATAATATCTTTAGATGGTGCGTAAAGTTGTTGTTTTAAACATTATGATGGTTTACGTAGGAGGTATCCAATTGTAGTATCGAAATTCCTGGGAAATACTTCCTATTAGCTAATGTTTGCTGTTATTCGAATCAATGAATTTTCCCGGGAATTTCCGGTTATTTCAGTACCAAGAATTCCGGTGAACAAAGCCTACGCACCCGTGCAAAGCATTGACCAAATAAGTGCGAAGAACGACCCACCACGCAATTTTGTTAAAAATGAGGTTTACCCTAAGTTTCCCGTATGTCACTACTTCCCAGAATTTTTTCTTATCGACACTATCGAATGGTGTAATAATACCGGTTGTTTTTCTTTTTAGGATTCCGTACCCAAAGGGTAAATCGGGACCCTATTAGGTACTGAGGCTCCGCTGTCCGTCTGTCACCAGCCTGTATCTCATGAACCGTGATGCTTAGATAGTTGAAATGATGTATTTTTCCAGAGATTATGTATTTTTGCTGTCGCTATAACAACAAATACTAAACAGAATACTTTAAATATTTAAGGGGGCTCCCATACAACAAACGTGATTTTTACGTACGTTACGTACTCTTCGCGCGCGAGTTCGACTCGCACTTGGCCGGCTTTTTCGATTTCAGTTCGATTGCCAACTAGGAATAAGTTTTTTTTTCAAACATCTAATAATGCAGTTTTAGTTTTCATCAAAATCGGGCCCGAGACAACTTTTGAGTGTTTTTCTTTATTTCTCATAGTTTTGGATTCGACCTACCACGCCCACGTAAAAAAAATACACCGTATGAGTATTGAACATATTACAAAACAATATAAATATATCAAAATGAAACAATAATAGGTATAACCTAGCTTTAATATTACGATAAACTTTAATTATATTGAAATTTTGTCATAATTGCCGTGAGTGGATCAGGGGATAACTTATAATTTTAGCTTATAAAATATAAAGGTTACGATGACTTAATATTAAAATAAAAATACACTTCTGAGCTATAGTCTGAGCTCTTTAAGCTTAATGATAGGAAATTTCAAAGCCTATTTCAAATTTGGCGCTCAGTTGCTTACGCGCCGCGCGCACCCGGCCGCGCGGGCAGCTCCCCGCAGTGGGCGGAGTTACCCACCCCCGCAATTAGAGTAACACGCCGAATACCCTCGCCTTAAAAACGTTTCTTAGTCTTCCATGGTCTATTCAACTATAAAATAAAATTATTTGTTACAAAACCATATGACAAGTGTATAAGGGTCATATAATATTACAAAAACTGAACTGATTTAAAAATGTTTCTTAGTCTTCCATGGTCTATTTAACTGTAAAATAAAATTATTTGTTACAAAACCATATAACAAGTGTAAAGGGTCATATAATGGTGTATCATTTTTGTAAATGCCTATAAATAAGGCTTCATAAATCTTGCCATGGATTTTTGACTGACTCTAAAAATTTTGGAATACAGTGATTAGTGTTTATAAAATGCTTTTCACAATGGTTACATTATATTATTGCCAAAAAGTAAATAAACCTTTTGTTTGTAACCAATATGATGAGTGTGCCTTTCTCTTGAATTGTTCACACTTGATGGCAAATAGGCAAGTAGCCTAGCCTTGACTTTCAGCCAGACTATTAGAATAGGTATTATTAAGTGCATTTATAGGTTATTATGAAAACTTAGAATTTTGTTTAGGACTTAATGTATTAGATTTAATGTAAGTCTAAAAATTCCCTATTTTTAGACTTACATTAAATCTTCAAATAACTTATAAAACATAGAAAACAATAACACAAATATACACTAGTTAACAGACCAATTGTAATGGTCTTTAAGCAAGGACCTAGCATTCCCATATTACAAGGTGCAAGATTATGCATTTGACCAAGGGCAGTATGCCCGACCCGATTGGGAATCAAACCCTGTAACTTCCAATGTTAAACCACTACACCAATCTGGTAAACAGAATATCCTTAGATTACAGATATTATTCAGTGATTGCAAGTTATGTTTATTTATTTATTTAAACTTACAATTTTATAAAAGAAAAATATATATATATATATATTAAAAAACACAAAACTGTGGTTTAGATTTTAAGTATGTGTATGCCAACTATTCTAAACTGGCTATGCTTTATAATGTTCTTCCTCTTGGGCCAACAGCAAGAAGATGTACATCAATAACATTAAATGCTTGTGATGGAAATTCACACTGCGAGAAGTCACAATTGGTATAAGTGCTATTTCATTGTCTTGTATGTATGTGAATGCAGCAAAAAGGGCCAAGTGTATCTGAGACTTGGTAGCCTTATATATGTGAAAGGCCCAATTCTAAATTAGTAAATATATTATAAACATATGAAATGTCAAAAATTTAAAATCTAATTGAAATTGTCTAGGTATGAGTCTGTGACTTGGTTACTCAGAAGTCTTTTAGCCTTTTAGATATAGGAGCTTTTTTTTTAAACCTCAATGAAACGGGAATTAACGCGATCATAATTTAGGTACAAAAATGTTACCTCTTTTGCCTGACGTTTCGATCGGGTTACACCGACCGTGGTCACAGGCTGACTGGAACAGCGATGTTTTCACTCCGTATGAGAGGCAGATTCTTCATCTAACCTCATAATATTATTTTCACGCCAAGTACCGTCACACACTACACTCACTGTGTCCCTATTCTGCACACTAACCGCCGCGTCCGTATTCAGGTGAGAACTCGATCGCGAAACAAAACGAGATTGTTTATTTTTAATTACTGGATTCCATGTCGCGGATAATTTGAAACCGTCTTCCCGATTGAAATTTTTATACTTTTTGATTTCAATAGCTTCACGCACAACTCTTAAATAAAAGTGGCGATCCGTGGAAAGAACTTGCGTTTGATGAAATTCAATCCAGTGATTAGTGTCCGATTCAAGAAGGTGTTCGGCAATCGCTGATTTTGCAGTTTGGCGGTTTTTCACAGCAGCTATATGCTCTTTAAGCCTTTCAGCGATGGTTCGTTTCGTTTGGCCTATGTAGGAACTCCCGCAGCTACAGTTTATTTTGTAAACACCTGGTGTTTGTAACGGCAAGACATCCTTCGGTGTGCCTAGTAAAGTCTGTACTTTTAACCCCGGGGTGTAAATCGTGGGAATGGACCATTTCTTTAGCAGGGAGCCAATTTTATCAGTCACTCCTTTCACGTAAGGCAAAAATGCGGGATGTCTGCTTACATTCGGACTTAGAGAGCGTTTTATCGGTGGCTCCAACAGATGTGGTGACACTTTGTATCCGTTTTTAATGAGAACCTCCTGAACATTATTTAGCTCTTGCTTCAAATGGTCAGGGTCACAGAGATCATATGCTCTATTTCTTAACGATGACATTACGGATTGTAAGTGGCGTGGATGGTGATGTGAGGCAGCGTGTAAGTATCTATCTGTGTGTGTTGGCTTTCTATAGACACAGTGCGACAAGGATCCATCCGATCTCACTGTAATTTTGATATCCAGAAATGAAAACGACCTGGCCGATTCCAACTCATATGTAAATTTCATCTTAGGATGAATCGAGTTGAGATGTTCTAAATATCGATCTACTTCTTGCTCGTTACCTTTGATGATACTGAAAATATCATCAACGTACCGTTTCCATAATCTGACGGTTCCAGGGTCAAGTTGCAGCGCCTTTTCTGCAAAATGTTCCATCCAGATATTAGCAAGTACAGGGGCTACAGGGCTTCCCATTGCGACACCATCAATCTGGAGGTAATATTGACCTTGGAAAAGAAAATAATTCCCATCTAGACAGTTTTTCAGCAAATCCATATAATTGAAGGCCATTTCGCTGTCACAGAGTTTTTCTTTTACAATGTCCAGACACTCTTCAATTGGAACGTTGGTGAACAACGACTCAACGTCAAAACTCACCATAACTTCATCAGGTTCCAACTCCGTAATGTCATCGTTAAGAAATAGAGCATCTCTGTGACCCTGACCATTTGAAGCAAGAGCTAAATCATGTTCAGGAGGTTCTCATTAAAAACGGATACAAAGTGTCACCACATCTGTTGCCTCGCCTTAAAAACGTTTCTTAGTCTTCCATGGTCTATTCAACTATAAAATAAAATTATTTGTTACAAAACCATATGACAAGTGTATAAGGGTCATATAATATTACAAAAACTGAACTGATTTAAAAATGTTTCTTAGTCTTCCATGGTCTATTTAACTGTAAAATAAAATTATTTGTTACAAAACCATATAACAAGTGTAAAGGGTCATATAATGGTGTATCATTTTTGTAAATGCCTATAAATAAGGCTTCATAAATCTTGCCATGGATTTTTGACTGACTCTAAAAATTTTGGAATACAGTGATTAGTGTTTATAAAATGCTTTTCACAATGGTTACATTATATTATTGCCAAAAAGTAAATAAACCTTTTGTTTGTAACCAATATGATGAGTGTGCCTTTCTCTTGAATTGTTCACACTTGATGGCAAATAGGCAAGTAGCCTAGCCTTGACTTTCAGCCAGACTATTAGAATAGGTATTATTAAGTGCATTTATAGGTTATTATGAAAACTTAGAATTTTGTTTAGGACTTAATGTATTAGATTTAATGTAAGTCTAAAAATTCCCTATTTTTAGACTTACATTAAATCTTCAAATAACTTATAAAACATAGAAAACAATAACACAAATATACACTAGTTAACAGACCAATTGTAATGGTCTTTAAGCAAGGACCTAGCATTCCCATATTACAAGGTGCAAGATTATGCATTTGACCAAGGGCAGTATGCCCGACCCGATTGGGAATCAAACCCTGTAACTTCCAATGTTAAACCACTACACCAATCTGGTAAACAGAATATCCTTAGATTACAGATATTATTCAGTGATTGCAAGTTATGTTTATTTATTTATTTAAACTTACAATTTTATAAAAGAAAAATATATATATATATATATTAAAAAACACAAAACTGTGGTTTAGATTTTAAGTATGTGTATGCCAACTATTCTAAACTGGCTATGCTTTATAATGTTCTTCCTCTTGGGCCAACAGCAAGAAGATGTACATCAATAACATTAAATGCTTGTGATGGAAATTCACACTGCGAGAAGTCACAATTGGTATAAGTGCTATTTCATTGTCTTGTATGTATGTGAATGCAGCAAAAAGGGCCAAGTGTATCTGAGACTTGGTAGCCTTATATATGTGAAAGGCCCAATTCTAAATTAGTAAATATATTATAAACATATGAAATGTCAAAAATTTAAAATCTAATTGAAATTGTCTAGGTATGAGTCTGTGACTTGGTTACTCAGAAGTCTTTTAGCCTTTTAGATATAGGAGCTTTTTTTTTAAACCTCAATGAAACGGGAATTAACGCGATCATAATTTAGGTACAAAAATGTTACCTCTTTTGCCTGACGTTTCGATCGGGTTACACCGACCGTGGTCACAGGCTGACTGGAACAGCGATGTTTTCACTCCGTATGAGAGGCAGATTCTTCATCTAACCTCATAATATTATTTTCACGCCAAGTACCGTCACACACTACACTCACTGTGTCCCTATTCTGCACACTAACCGCCGCGTCCGTATTCAGGTGAGAACTCGATCGCGAAACAAAACGAGATTGTTTATTTTTAATTACTGGATTCCATGTCGCGGATAATTTGAAACCGTCTTCCCGATTGAAATTTTTATACTTTTTGATTTCAATAGCTTCACGCACAACTCTTAAATAAAAGTGGCGATCCGTGGAAAGAACTTGCGTTTGATGAAATTCAATCCAGTGATTAGTGTCCGATTCAAGAAGGTGTTCGGCAATCGCTGATTTTGCAGTTTGGCGGTTTTTCACAGCAGCTATATGCTCTTTAAGCCTTTCAGCGATGGTTCGTTTCGTTTGGCCTATGTAGGAACTCCCGCAGCTACAGTTTATTTTGTAAACACCTGGTGTTTGTAACGGCAAGACATCCTTCGGTGTGCCTAGTAAAGTCTGTACTTTTAACCCCGGGGTGTAAATCGTGGGAATGGACCATTTCTTTAGCAGGGAGCCAATTTTATCAGTCACTCCTTTCACGTAAGGCAAAAATGCGGGATGTCTGCTTACATTCGGACTTAGAGAGCGTTTTATCGGTGGCTCCAACAGATGTGGTGACACTTTGTATCCGTTTTTAATGAGAACCTCCTGAACATTATTTAGCTCTTGCTTCAAATGGTCAGGGTCACAGAGATCATATGCTCTATTTCTTAACGATGACATTACGGATTGTAAGTGGCGTGGATGGTGATGTGAGGCAGCGTGTAAGTATCTATCTGTGTGTGTTGGCTTTCTATAGACACAGTGCGACAAGGATCCATCCGATCTCACTGTAATTTTGATATCCAGAAATGAAAACGACCTGGCCGATTCCAACTCATATGTAAATTTCATCTTAGGATGAATCGAGTTGAGATGTTCTAAATATCGATCTACTTCTTGCTCGTTACCTTTGATGATACTGAAAATATCATCAACGTACCGTTTCCATAATCTGACGGTTCCAGGGTCAAGTTGCAGCGCCTTTTCTGCAAAATGTTCCATCCAGATATTAGCAAGTACAGGGGCTACAGGGCTTCCCATTGCGACACCATCAATCTGGAGGTAATATTGACCTTGGAAAAGAAAATAATTCCCATCTAGACAGTTTTTCAGCAAATCCATATAATTGAAGGCCATTTCGCTGTCACAGAGTTTTTCTTTTACAATGTCCAGACACTCTTCAATTGGAACGTTGGTGAACAACGACTCAACGTCAAAACTCACCATAACTTCATCAGGTTCCAACTCCGTAATGTCATCGTTAAGAAATAGAGCATCTCTGTGACCCTGACCATTTGAAGCAAGAGCTAAATCATGTTCAGGAGGTTCTCATTAAAAACGGATACAAAGTGTCACCACATCTGTTGGAGCCACCGATAAAACGCTCTCTAAGTCCGAATGTAAGCAGACATCCCGCATTTTTGCCTTACGTGAAAGGAGTGACTGATAAAATTGGCTCCCTGCTAAAGAAATGGTCCATTCCCACGATTTACACCCCGGGGTTAAAAGTACAGACTTTACTAGGCACACCGAAGGATGTCTTTCCGTTACAAACACCAGGTGTTTACAAAATAAACTGTAGCTGCGGGAGTTCCTACATAGGCCAAACAAAACGAACCATCGCTGAAAGGCTTAAAGAGCATATAGCTGATGTGAAAAACCGCCAAACTGCAAAATCAGCGATTGCCGAACACCTTCTTGAATCGGGCACTAATCACTGGATTGAATTTCATCAAACGCAAGTTCTTTCCACGGATCGCCACTTTTATTCAAGAGTTGTGCGTGAAGCTATTGTAATCAAAAAGTATAAAAATTTCAATCGGGAAGACGGTTTCAAATTATCCGCGACATGGAATCCAGTGATTAAAAATAAACAATCTCGTTTTGTTTCGCGATCGAGTTCTCACCTGAATACGGACGCGGCGGTTAGTGTGCAGAATAGGGACGCAGTGAGTGTAGTGTGTGACGGTACTTGGCGTGAAAATAATATTATGAGGGTAGATGAAGAATCTGCCTCTCATACGGAGTGAAGACATCGCTGTTCCAGTCAGCCTGTGACCACGGTCGGTGTAACCCGATCGAAACGTCAGGCAAAAGAGGTAACATTTTTGTACCTAAATTATGATCGCGTTAATTCCCGTTTCATTGAGTTTTAAATTATGCAACGCGAAAGTTTAAAAGTAATTATTGCAAACCGCTACGGGTCGGATATAGCAAAACAAATACCTCACCTAGAATTCCTACGGAAAAAACATGCGCGAGTGAATACATCGTTGATATTTTTAACAAAGTGTCGCGATTGGGACTTGTTACCTACTTGTGTGCGTATTAAGCCGCGTAGTGATATCGCATTTTCGCGTAGGATTCTGACAAGTGCAAGTCGACGGCTCCGGAGACAGTTAATACAGAATAAGTATCGAGAGTTGAATGAGATACAGTGTGATTTATATGCGTTACATTTGGAATGTGGTGTCGTCTTGTCTCGCGAAGATTACGATCTGTGTGATAGGGTTACCTATTTACAAGCTAGCCGTACATTTGAACTATGTACCACTACCCACGAGAAAAAGTTTTTAAAGCTGTACAACCGGCGGTATTCTGAGAATACCACGTAATCCGCGGTTTCGAGGGAAACGGTAGTAAACCTGTCAAGCGTGAGTTTGGATGATACTGCACTTAACGTTTTGGCCAAAGGTATGAATTTCGCACTTACACCGAAGCGAGTACCGTATGAAAAAGTGATCGGTGGCATGGAGGAAACGATTGTTCGTAATAACATACCACCTGGTGATGCTGATACTATAAGACAAGATGTCGCAGTAATTTTACGAAAGTCGAAACTTCCAGCCACCAATGTCACTATAGAAGAGCGTCAAGCACTAATAAACATTCGAGAAAACCCGGATATTTTAGTGCTTAAGGCCGATAAGGGAAACGCTACTGTAGTGATAAACACAGACGATTACTATCAAAAGATACGAGTTTTGTTAAGTGACGAAGATGTGTACAAACCGGTTTCGTATAACCCCACGGCCAGAGTAACGCGTAGGATCCGTGCTCTTATCCGAGAAAATCAAGACCTTTCTGCAGAAGACGAGTACAAAAAACTGTATCGTTGTAAGTCACACCAACCACCTAAGTTATATGGTCTGCCTAAAATTCATAAGACTAACGTGCCATTGCGTCCAATTGTAAGTCAAATAAATTCGCCTACTTACGATCTTGCAAAGTACGTTGCATCAGTATTGCAGCCTCTGGTGGGAAAAACACCGTCTTTTGTAAAAGACTCACGCCATTTTGTTCAGATTATTAAAGACTTAAAGTTGGAACCTGATGAAGTTATGGTGAGTTTTGACGTTGAGTCGTTGTTCACCAACGTTCCAATTGGGGAGTGTCTGGACATTGTAAAAGAAAAACTGTGTGACAGCGAAATGGCCTTCAATTATATGGATTTGCTGAAAAACTGTCTAGATGGGAATTATTTTCTTTTCCAAGGCCAATATTACCTCCAGATTGATGGTGTCGCAATGGGAAGCCCTGTAGCCCCTGTACTTGCTAATATCTGGATGGAACATTTTGAAGAAAAGGCGCTGCAACTTGACCCTGGAACCGTCAGATTATGGAAACGGTACGTTGATGATATTTTCAGTATCATCAAAGGTAACGAGCAAGAAGTAGATCGATATTTAGAACATCTCGACTCGATGAAATTTACATATGAGTTGGAATCGGCCAGGTCGTTTTCATTTCTGGATATAAAAATTACAGTGAGATCGGATGGATCCTTGTCGCACTGTGTCTATAGAAAGCCAACACACACAGATAGATACTTACACGCTGCCTCACATCACCATCCACGCCACTTACAATCCGTAATGTCATCGTTAAGAAATAGAGCATATGATCTCTGTGACCCTAACCATTTGAAGCAAGAGCTAAATAATGTTCAGGAGGTTCTCATTAAAAACGGATACAAAGTGTCACCACATCTGTTGGAGCCACCGATAAAACGCTCTCTAAGTCCGAATGTAAGCAGACATCCCGCATTTTGGCCTTACGTGAAAGGAGTGACTGATAAAATTGGCTCCCTGCTAAAGAAATGGTCCATTCCCACGATTTACACCCCGGGGTTAAAAGTACAGACTTTACTAGGCACACCGAAGGATGTCTTGCCGTTACAAACACCAGGTGTTTACAAAATAAACTGTAGCTGCGGGAGTTCCTACATAGGCCAAACGAAACGAACCATCGCTGAAAGGCTTAAAGAGCATATAGCTGCTGTGAAAAACCGCCAAACTGCAAAATCAGCGATTGCCGAACACCTTCTTGAATCGGACACTAATCACTGGATTGAATTTCATCAAACGCAAGTTCTTTCCACGGATCGCCACTTTTATTCAAGAGTTGTGCGTGAAGCTATTGAAATCACAAAGTATAAAAATTTCAATCGGGAAGACGGTTTCAAATTATCCGCGACATGGAATCCAGTGATTAAAAATAAACAATCTCGTTTTGTTTCGCGATCGAGTTCTCACCTGAATACGGACGCGGCGGTTAGTGTGCAGAATAGGGACACAGTGAGTGTAGTGTGTGACGGTACTTGGCGTGAAAATAATATTATGAGGTTAGATGAAGAATCTGCCTCTCATACGGAGTGAAAACATCGCTGTTCCAGTCAGCCTGTGACCACGGTCGGTGTAACCCGATCGAAACGTCAGGCAAAAGAGGTAACATTTTTGTACCTAAATTATGATCGCGTTAATTCCCGTTTCATTGAGTTTTAAATTATGCAACGCGAAAGTTTAAAAGTAATTAGCTTTTTTTTCTGTGATTTCTCTTGAGTCAAAATGTTAGGTAGAAAAAACTGCTAAGATCGAGGGTGGACACTGTCTTGGTGTCTCAGTACCAATATTTACCCCCTCCTCTTTTTCTTCAGCTTCAGTGGTGCTCAAGGAGCAGTGTCACCTTGACATTTTGTATTCAAATATATATTCAATTTCAATTGATGAAGTCAGTCTATGATTGCTTTATATATAATGAATTGCAGATCCACAATATGTTAATTAATAATGTTAAGCCACAAGCTGACCCCTCGTAAAGGAAATGGAAGTGGTAAAATTCTGCTGCGAGATAGAAAAGGTAATTATACTGTTCTTTTGGTAATTATTTATGCGACATCAAATAAGCTGAAACAAATGTGTGATGTTTACAGCTTACCTGCTGATATAATTAATCCTTTGTAGTATATTTGTGGTGCAAGACATTTATTGGTTTCACGGTCAACCCTTCATCAGGACTACTAGAGCCGATGTCATGTCGCTCAGGTCAATATCTTGCGATGACACTTTAGAATGAATAGCCCAATCCACCATCAAGGCTCTGTTTTGTAGTCATTCTGAGACAACGCAGCAGCTAGAATGAACATGTGATCACCACGGCCAACCTCCCGTGAAGGCTCCGGGTCGTCATTGATCATTGGTTCTGAGTTGACATCCGTTGTTTTCTTGATTAATTTCTCACAGGCTTTGGTCTCATGGTCAACCCTTCATGAAGACTACTAGAGCCAATGTCATGTTAAGTCTCAGGTCAATATCTTGTGACGACACTTTAGAATGAATAGCCCAATCCACCATCAAGGCTCTGTTTTGTAGTCATTCTGAGACAACGCAGCGGCTAGAATGAACATGCGATCACCACGGCCAACCTCCCATGAAGGCTCCGGGTCGTCATTGATCATTGGTTCTGAGTTGACATCCGTTGTTTTCTTGATTAATTTCTCACAAGCTATATTGAATGTGGGGTGAACAGCTAAAATGATCATACGATCATCACGGCCGATTGGTCGTGGCTATCGTTTACGAGGAAATCCTCGTAAAAGCCCCGATGTCAAGTCAGCAAAGCAGCACTCCCTTGTTTTCTTGATTAAATTCTTGCAGGTTATGAAGGTAATGTTTCGGTAAACGTAGTGCCACCTACTATGGACTTCTCTTAACTCCATGGACCGACGACTTTAGAAACACGGCTGAAAAAGAAACTGTATGCCAAGCAGAAGCGGGACTGCAATAGATAGGCGGTGTCGACGTCGTTTTGAATCACAAATAGTTATAAAACATCTCCAATTGGCACTCTTTCTTTCTTGAGACTTCGTTAACCTTTCTGGCCTATATTTTATAGTCTAAACACGTTACCAATCCAGTAAAATCTACTGAAGAGATCTGCTAAGCTTCTCCAGAGAGTCCAAAATGCCTGCGCCCGGTTTTGTTCTAATATACCGCCCAGGTCACATGTCTCTCCTTTCCTTAATGACGCAAATCTGATGAAGATGGAGGCCCGTAGAAAGATGCATTTGGCCTCTATGCTGTTTGGAATCTTGGCCACAAAAAAACCAAGATATCTCTTCGACAAACTTGAGTGGGTGGGTGACTATGGGAGGTACCCTAAAAGAGAGTGTACTCACACCTTTATTACTCCAAGGCACCGGACTGTGGCCTTCAGAGGCTCTTTTAAGTTTGCCGCCACACGATGTTGGAATGATCTGCCTCCACCTATGCGCGCCCTAAAAGTAAAAAGTACATTCAAATCACATCTCAAAAAATATCTTTTAACACTGCAGAAGAATGAGCAAACTAATAGAACCTAATTATTTATTTTTGCAGATAGGCTTTTCAACTAAGCGTTTCAAAGTGCAAAGGTGGACTTATGTGTAATCAACTAGTAATGATATATTATTTTACAAATCTCTTAATCTTAATATAAAATTATTTTATTATAATACTTTTATAATTATTTTATTGCAAACATCAAGTGTAATTAAACTCTTTTCTGTCAAATATAATCTATCTATAAGCAAGCTTACATTGAGGTATGCGCGTCGTGCGGTTGAGGCTTTTCGTTCCGGTCAGTGGCGGGGCCAACTATATTCTGAGCCCTCCTGCCGAGGCAGGGATATATAGGGCAGTCGTAGTACCATGCCGCATTGCTCGCACGCGCCCTGAGGGTGGGATGAGGTTAGCTTCGCATAGCTGATATCGTGTTTACTCTTATTCATACAACGAAATAAATTTGTTTAGGCTTACCGCTGGGTTCTACCGGCCAGGTGGATGGTATGGTACCTATATTGTAATCTGCACCCATTCTACCTTTGGAAGGGACCACTGTATTTCAATATTTGTGCACTGTGTAATATCTAGCTGGTTGTGTTCGTGAAGTACTTCATGCCTGTTTTCGTTCTACTAACCACAAAGAACTTTCTATTGATTAAATAAAACATAATGTTCTGATCTCCTAAGATCCGCACGGTCAAGCACATGCCGGATATTGTTGGCATTTTTATTGATTACCCACTTTACCAACAAATTAATTGTGTGTACGGCCGGACAAAAAAAGTATCACCCACCATGAATTAGGGCGAGGTACGCACACTGATCAAATAAACTACGGTACGCACTAGTAGGGTGACATATGTCATTCGGAGCGAGTTCCAAATTGGGCGAAACCGTTCAAATAATTTATTATTGTGGCTCAAAGAAATAGTAATGCTTCTTTTGTCTGGCAGAAGTGAGGCTTTGTATGTCATCTTGTATTAATGTCTTTTTCTGTCTGTTAGTATTTTGTCTAATGTTATTGTTTTTCATGCTCTTTTTTTTTTGTTTTTTTTCTTCTCTTTTCTTCTTCTCTCTGGTGCCGTGCTTTGTACCTCTCTGGCTCGGTCTAGGCTCTGCCGGAATCCGTAAGCATCCGCAAGAGTCCGTTCAAAATCAATCTTTTTGCCTAGCGATGGATTGATTCCGCGCTAACCAAGTCGGGTTTCCGGTCGGGTATGATCCGAGCCTACCGTCAGGGTCCCTGCTGAAAACCAGCGTCGTGATACGTCCCTGACTGTCACGACAAATGCTGAGCGGGGGCCTTTTTGACACATACTGCTTTTTATTATGCTGTAAATGTTTTATTTTTTCCTTTTGTATTCTGTGTGTGTCAAAATAAATCTTTTTCTATTCTATTCTATTCTAAAATACTAAAAATAAACGCGTGTGTAAAAATTTACGTACGATCGCGCAGCGTACAAAAAAGTACAATGACATTAAGATTGACAGATGTCAAACGTGACACCAGGGACAGGATGCCATTGGTTGTATTTTTTTTTTTCAGTATAAATAGCGCTCTAAGGCGCTATATTTTAAACATTGTAAATTGCGTAGTTACACAAAGGTGCCTACTACATAGTACAAAACGAGGACGAGATTATGGAACATAATTGCTTTACTTATGTGTTATGTCAGACCATTTTGTAAGACTAGTAGGTAACTAATTTTAGTTAAGCCCATTCAGTCGTCAATGTGTAATTTCATGACAAACAAACATACAAACTTTCGCTAAGCAATAATTGGTATGTAGTATCATACAACTTGACTCGTAGCAAACAAAGACGGATCAGGAAACTAAGGCGCCAATGCATATTTGGAAACAGCTAAATATAGACTGAATAATATTGAATTTATTTTTCCACTACATTTTGAACTTTATAAAACCAAATATGATTCCTATATAAAGCACAAAATTATGGGGTACATCGTTTAGTATTTGTCGGGATACACCCAAGGAGAACTATTCTACTATGTCGGTGAGTTATACTGTTTATAAATTTACCTCTTATTTTTTATTATGAAATAATTAAACATTTCAATGTGATATTTTTTTATTAAATGTCTTTTCAGGACAGTGAAGATCCCTTTAACTTTATACCTATGGAATCCATAGCTATTCAAAAAAAAACCTGGACAGAAAACTCTAGGGTTAGAAACATCTCGCAAAATAATAAGAACAGAAAAAACAATCTATTCATTCATAAAAAAAAACAAATTTACGATTCGGATAACATTCCTAAATCTGAAGATTCAATATGCAATTGCTAAGCGGAAGTTTGCGTTCAACATGTTGTGCAGAGTCTAATGTTCGATGATGTATACAACGCTGTCAAAAATGTTATTAGTAAAATTCAAGACGAGCTATTATTACAATCCAGTTTATAGTCAATGTATTGTCCACTTCATATTTAATGTAACAGATAATCAAATGTAATGTTTTAAGTTAAAGGTAATAAACAGGAACAATAAAACATTACCTACTTGGTTTTATTTGAACCAACACTCATCAGATTTTATGTAGTAATTTTTATTCCTTGTAGGGTCAGGAAGGCAACAGTGACTCACTTTTTTTCCGAAGCTTAAAAAAAATAGATATCACTTTAATATTGGCCAAAAATCTGCTCACATTTTAGATACACTATTGAACTGTGACTAAGCACTCATAATTCTCCATTATTTATAACTTATGTTAAATTAGGAACATAAAACAAAAAAATTATAACTGAGCCACTGTGGACAACTAGGTGTACACATTGACTCACTGTTGTGGTACATAGTGGCTCTAGTGGTACACGGTGTCTCGGCGGTATTTATAAGAAAAGATAATGCCCATTCCACGTAGTTCTTTTTATTAGAAATAATAACAAAACTGTTACAAGCTATTTTTATTATAATCAACACGACTCTTAGGACTTTTATTGCTAAATAATAAGATCTTAAGTAATTTCAGTCTCTTCGTTAACAATTTTAGTCTTTTTATCAATTAACAACCTATGTAACTAACATATTAAAATCAAAATTACTCAAAATAATATCATATACAATGATATATTAACATCTGTTACACTTAGTAAATACTATGTTTTAAGCAATCAACAATAACAATGACCATTAGGGTAACATTATGGTTTATGAAAAACAACATAACATTATTAAAACAACAATCATTTGTACTATCGTTAGAACAATAATAAGGTAGCAACTAATTTCTAATTAAATGATAAGACGAGTAAAATCGATCGAGAAATTGTAGAATGGTCTAGAAGACGTACCAACTAATGTAGGCTTTGGAAGAATATATTTTAAATCATTCTCCTTCACAAGGGAAAGATCAGGTTTAGCAGGCATATGGAACTTATAAGTACCAGACTTGCGTTTCAAAAATGATACGTAGTATTCAAGCTCATTGTTTCTTTCTTCTATTACCTTCCCAATATATAACGACCTCTGCTTTTTAGTTGTCAATTCAACTATAACATATTCTCCTTCCTTGGGTGGATGAGGTAATGGATTCTTTAGGTCTTTTTCTGTTAGAATATTCACATTATCATCTTGATCCTCTACTGGTGATTCAAGCCATCCATCGTCATCATCGGATTCTGCAAATTGAACTTCATCAAGGCTTTCTTTTTCGTCGTCGCTATCTAATATCGTGCGTATAATTTTACTTTTCTTTGCCTCGGTCTTTCTTTAAACCGCATTTTTTTCTTGCTCTATCAAAGTTTTCTCTGGCGTGTCGGTAAGTATTAGACTACGTCCAGGCTTCCTTCGTTTCCTGTTAGTTTTTCTTGGACCAGCTTTTATAGGATTTCGAAAATCAAAAGGCGATTTGAAAGACAGTTCTTTGGCTGACTTTGGTGGTTTGTTTCTATTAGTAGAATCTGGAGAATTGACCGATTGATTCTGAGATGTGGATCGTCCAGAAAAGTGAGCAGACTGATCAAAAATTGGTTCAGATATTTCTTTTGCATCATCAGCTATGTTTAAACCGACTTTTTCAGGACTTTTAATGGGAGGTGACATATTTAAATCAGGTTGCGTAATAACATTTGATTCAGGTGCTTCTACAAGAGCTTCGAGACCACACTCTTCGAGAATACTTATAGAGTCTGGTGTTGAATTACCTTTACCCTGTTGATCTTCTGGACAAGGACGATCAGTTACCGAACTAGGAAGAAAGTCTTCTTCTGTGAAAATGTGTCGGTCGTGTGTTCTTGGCGTCATTGCCTTTTGAAAGGCAGATCCGATTATTTCGCCTAAATCATAAATTGTAACGGGTTTACTCGGATTTCGCAACAGCCAGGAGTCAATGGCAGCGTTGTAATATGTTTTGAATGGACCATAGATACCAACGTCTAGGGGCTGCAACTTTGCAGATGTGTGAGGATGAAGAGCCAAAATATGCACTCCCGCATTTTTGGCGCAATCGAGAGCTTCTAGACTTAAATGTGATTCATGGTTATCCATGATTAAAATGCATGGATTTTCTTTCGAAGCATTTGTATGTTTAACGAAATGTTTCATAACCTCTAGAAATATCGACGAATTCATCCATCCGGTAGGTGTAGCCAATCCGAGAGTTCCCGGTGGTGTATTTTTATCCAGTGATCTTTAAAATTCTTTCTAGGAAAGACCATGACCGGTGGCAAGAAATTTCCACTGGCACTCACGATACAGCAAGTCGTAACTAATGTCCCTCTTTCTCCGCTAGTCACCTTACTAATGACTTTTCGACCTATTGGGGCTAGCACTTTTTGTGGTTTTTGTACCGTCGTCGTAGATGTTTCGTCCAGATTAAATATTCTAGTTCCATCAGAGAAAGCACTGTTTCGTGAAATAAGATCTAATAAATTTTCGTAAAATTTCCCGACATTGCTTTGATTGAAAGCTGTTGCCCTACTGACGCTGCATGGTTCAGGCTTTTTTAATGTGATATTATGTCTGCGTCTAAATGAAATTAACCAATCCTTGCCAGCCATTTGCTTCGTCTCCCAAGAGGCAGGCATTTTTAAATTATTAATTTTAGCACACTGATATGCTACTTTTCGACTGTCTTTGGCGGTCAATCCATAAAACAAAAGAGCACAATGCGAGTAATAGTTTTTAAGTGCAATCTCTTGGCTAGCGGTGAATATTTTATTGACCGAATAGTTAGGTTCTAACTCCGAGGGTAACAATTCATCAAGTGACTCACAGTTCTTAGTCTTCCAATAATACCTTTTAAGTGTAGCAAACGGTACATTAACTCTTGTTGATGCTTTTCTTATAGATTCTCCCGTCCTTATAAACTGCAAGCCTTCTTTAATTATTTCATGCGAAGTGTTCCCTATTTTTCTGGCGGTCTTTTTCCGTGGCATTCTATAAATAAAATAACAAAATTTGATTTAAAAGTTACAAAAATATTGAATTTGTATAAGCTACAAAAGTATTGAAATTGAGAAGGTACACAGTGGCTCATGAGCCACTGTGTACCTGTAAAAATTGAGTCACTGTTTACTTTTACGCCATTTTGAAAATATTTGATCACAACAACCGAGATTTAAAACAAATAAGTCAAAATATGGGTTAAAGACAATTGATACAAGACCTACTATCCGATAAATATAATGGCTATTACCTATAGCAACAAACAAAGATATGAAAACAATCGAAACTCACCTTAGAAAGTAATTTAGTGGGCGCGAAAACAAAAAACACTCCCCCACACTTCCGCGCGGCGCTCGAACGGCGAGCAAACTGGTTTAAACGTGCACGAGTACCAAGGCCTTCGAATCGGTAAATATATATTCCTATCCCTTCAGGTCGAAACATGACTGAGCCACTGTAGCCGACCGAGTCACTGTTGCCTCCATGACCCTATTCATAATTAACATTTTTTTAAATTACTTGCAGTAATATTGGCATTAAGCGAGTGCTATACCTAAAGATAACTTAGTAAGTTTTATTAAGCTTAGGTAGTGTGAGCATTGTAGGAAAAATCTGCGAGTCTTTAAAAAACGGAAATTGATGTTAGACAGTGGTGGAACGATGTTTTAATACTTAACTAAGCCAACACTGGCTTAAGTTTTCGAGCGCAAGGCGGCGTAAGTAAGTTTGAATAATAAAAAATGAATGAATAAAAGCAAAGAAATAATACTTACCCATGATATTAAAATACATTAAAAATAGTAAGCATTGTAAAGTATAGCTATGTTGAGGTGCAAGGTTTAATAACATAGCGACCGGCACTGAGTACTTATACGCGCGCTTGCGCTTTGAGATCAGATTCATCGCAACGAAATTAGCACGGTGAATCGAATTACGAATTATGAATAACAACCTACCTACTGAATCACTTTCAATTTTAAAACTGAATGTAAGTATTTTAAGAGTATTTTTAAGTATTTGAATAGTAAATCCTTTTTTCAATTAACAGATTTATCTTGGATTATTTTCTAATATCATAATCATCATTTCATAATAACTTAGAATCAATCTTCTCAAATTATTTGAATAGTACCTAATCCTTTTTTTGAATAGATAGCAGTAAAAGCTATTCAAATCGGGGCACCTGGATCGCGGAGTGATCCAGGTGCCCCAATTATTAACTACTATAAACGTTTTTAAGACGTTTGTATCACCAATCTTATAATACCTACAGAAATTTTAAAACGTTTATTTAACAATTATACAACGTTTATTTGTTAGTTGGGATAAGTCTAATATTTCAAGTTATTTCACATCTACCCACCGTTTGCAAACAATAACATTTCGCGTTTGGATACACATATTTTAAGCCAAAATACCATTTCGGACAATATTGTAAATGTGTAGATTAGGTTTTAGGCTATTTATATTCTGTGGTCAAGCGCAAACCGATTATAAAGCACAAAACAAATAATAAAGGAATTGTTTATTTCATTGTCTATAGAAAAGTAGACGATTTGGGAAGTGAACATTTTGGGAATTGCTGAATTGTGGTCATTTTGGGAAAGTGGACGATTAGGGAAAGGAACATTTTGGGAGTTTACTTTTTGGGAAGTGGACGATTTGGGACAGTGGTCATTATGGGAAGATGTAATTTTGGACCAGAAGGGTTCCTTGTGCTAGGTACAATAAACAGCCTATCAATTCTTAATAGGGAACTCCATCTAATATTTGAGCATCACATCACAACTTGAGTAAAGCTTATTATTCATCTCCATAGGAGTTTTGACACTTACATTCAGACATTCCAAACTTGTATAATATTTCTTGTATGTATTTACTTTGTTCTAAATAAATAATGCCTTTCTGTCTATCTCTCTGAACACGTAATCCAATGCAGTGCTTGACTTCTCCAAGATCTTTCATTTTAAATCTACTGCATAGTTCCTTTTTGACAAGTATTGCGGACTTCTCATTATTTGTAAAAATCAACAAATCGTCTACATACAGTGCAATAAATAATATATCTGTGTCAGTTATTTTATAATAAATACAAGGATCTAGTTGTGACTTGTATAGGTCCATTTCTTTCAGTGCTGTATCTAATTTCAAGTTTCACTGTCTACTAGCCTGTTTTAAACCATATAGGGACCTTTTTAATAAACATACCATCTGATTACCATTTTCATACATTGGCGGTTGTGTCATATACACTTTCTCTTCAATATCGCCTTGAAAAAATGCAGATACAGCATCCATTTGCAAAATGTCTAGGTTATATTTAACTGCTATAGCAAACAGGTAACGCAAAGATGTCAGCCTCACGACAGTAAAGAAAACTTCATTATAATCTATACCTTTTCTTTGCGCACATCCTTTTATGACTAGTCGAGCTTTATACCTTATTATTTCACCATTTTCATTAGTTTTGCTTTTAAAATCTCCCTTGCATGAAATCACACGCTGATCAGGAGGCAGTGAAGTAACTTGTGTGTGTTATTTTTAATTAGTTTATGTGTTATTTTTAATTAGAGCCTTGTACTCATCTTCCATTGCCTGCTTCCAATGGGCTGAGTCAGATCTGGTCATCGCCTCCTCGATGGTGATTGGATCTGAAATCTGTGTGTAACACATAAAATTACCACCCAACTGACGTCTTTGATTAGCCCGTAATGTGATGTTACTTTCAAAAATTTCACTGCTGTCATAATCGTCACTAGTATTTGGGTGATATGATTCATCATTTACATCTGTAACACACTATCAAAAGAGGAATTCATTGATTGCGGAGTCGAGATAAGCTCAGAATCAGAAAATTCAACACTAGGCTGTGTGTCCGTATTAACAACAGTATTGTCAAACTGAACGTTTACAGAGTGTGATATGGGTTCAGGTTCTTGTACTTTATTCTGTTCAGACTGTGTATTTTCAATAAAAATATCATCCCTGCTAATTACAATGGACTTTGAATCTGAATTGTATAATCTGTATCCCTTAGAATGTTCGCAGTAACCCATGAAAATCATCTCTTTTGATTTCTGATCCCATTTTAATCTTTTTTGCTTAGAAACTTGACCCATAGCTCTTAACCCAAATATTTTGAGGTGTGATAAGTTTGGTTTCATACCTGACCATTTCTTTTCTGGAGTGACGCCGTCTAAAGCTCGCAAAGGAGATATGTTCATGATGTAGACTGCAGTGGCTATAGCTTCAGCCCAAAAACCTTTGTGCAACTTTGCATCAAATAACATACATCGGGCCCGCTCCACTAGAGTCCGATTAAACCGCTCTGCCAAGCCATTCTGTTCAGGCGTGTATGGAGTGCTTGTTTGATGTATGATACCAGAATCTGCTAAAAAAAGTGAGAGATCATTATTACAATATTCAGTTCCATTGTCAGTTCTGAGGACTTTAATTTGTTTTTCCACTTCATTTTTGAATCTAGCAAATACTGATTTTATGTCCATTTTATTCTTCGAAAAATATACATAGACTTTACGGGTACAATCGTCAATAAATGTTATAAAGTACTTTGCCCCACCTATGGATGCAACCTCCATCGGACCACACAAATCAGAATGAACTCGTTCTAATGGCAATTTAGCTCTGGAACCAACATGGGGAAACGAACTCCTTGTTTGTTTACCTTCCACACAAGATATACACACTGCCTTTATACCATTCTTAGTTATAGTCACTCCCTCTGCACACAGTTCCAATCTTTCTACATCAGCCATATTCAGGTGACCCAGTCTCCTATGCCAGGTATTTATATCAGCGATATTACTTGTAGAAACAGTGAATGCATTTTCTATGTGACCAAACAGTATTTAATTTATACATGTTATTTTCAAGGGTGGCAATTGCAACAGTTTTGTTCTCTAAATTGTAAATCTCACATCTACTATCAAGAAATTGAACTCTGCAGCCATTCTTTGTTAACTGACTGACCGACAAAAGGTTGGTACTGAGCTCAGGAATAAAAAGGGCATTTCTCACCTGGATCAAATGTTAATCATCATGTAAAAAGGTTTTAATTATTACATTACTCATTTTTTTCACTGATATAGTATGATTGTCAGCCACCATTATTTCCTTAATTAAAGGTGATTGAAAATTTTCCATCCAATCTGAACGTCGAGTCATGTGCATAGTTTCCCCCGAGGCTATGTACCAATCGTCTTTATTTATAGAGTTATTGGCTGAAAACACAGTTGAAAAAACATTATGATTAGGACTTTTACTGTTGTCATCACTCATTTTTGCACTATTCTCCTCCCGTTTTATTATTGTACACTAGTTTTTGTAGTGACCATATCTGTAACAATAATAACATCGAGGCCCCCTAGGCCTTTGTTGATACTGAGGATTATTTTTGTGTTTAACATAAAACACCGAAGACTCGGAAACCTTTACTTCTTGTAAAAGTTGTCATCATCATCATCATCATCAGCCCACACTAGTCCACTGCTGGACATAGGCCTCTCCAATTGCACGCCATTTTGCACGATCCACGGCTACTCTCATCCAGCTCCTGCCAGCAACCTTGCGAAGATCGTCACTCCATCTAGTCTGAGGGCGTCCCACACTACGCTTGCCGACACGCGGTCTCCACTCAAGAACTCGTTTACCCCAGCGGTTATCGGTTCTGCGACAAATATAGCCGGGCCCACTGCCACTTCAGCTTGCTTATTCGATGGACTATGTCGATGACTTTAGTTTTCTGTCGGTTTACCTCATTTCGGATCCGATCCCTCAGAGAAACTCCGAGCATAGCCCTTTCCATAGCTCGCTGAGCGATTTTAAATCTGTGGACCAGCCCTATCGTGAGTGTCCACGTTTCGGCTCCGTATGTCATGACGGGTAGGACGCACTGATTGAAAACTTTCGTCTTAAGACTTTGCGGAATGGGCGACGTAAATACTCGACGTAATTTCCCATATGCTGCCCAGCCTAGCTGTATTCTTCTACTGGCCTCTCTCTCGAAGTTGTTTCTGCCCAACTGCAAAATTTGCCCGAGATAGACATATTCCTTAACAACCTCGAGATCACTGCCTTGTACTGCAATCGGTTCCGGAATGATGTGGTCGTTGAACATAGCCTTGGTTTTGTCCAGGTTCATCCGCAGACCGATGCGTTGAGAAGAATCAGCAAGGCCGTTCAGCATGGATTGTAGATCCTGCAACGTTTCGGCCACGATGACGATGTCGTCCGCAAATCGCAAGTGTAAGATGTATTCACCGTTGATTTTGATGCCTTGTCCTTTCCAGTCCAGCATTTTAAACACATCCTCCAAGGCATTTGTGAACAATTTGGGGGATATAACATGTCTCACACCTCGATGTAAGGGGATATGTTTAGTTTGCTGGTTCTGTACTTGGACGGCCATTGTGGCTGCATTGTAGAGACACCTCAACACTTGGATATATCGCCAGTCGACTTGGCATCGCTGCAGGGATTCTAGAACAGCCCAGGCCTCGATAGAGTCAAACGCCTTCTCATAGTCCACAAATGCTAAGTACAGGGGTCGATTGTACTCTTCGGACTTCTGTATAATCTGCAGCATTGTGAAGATGTGTTCTATGGTGCCGTATCCTCTTTGAAACCCGGCCTGCTCTGGTGGTTGAAATTCGTCGAGTCTTCGCGCAAGGCGGTTTGTGATGACTCTAGAAAACAGCTTGTGGACGTGGCTTAGGAGCGAAATGGGTCGGTAGTTCTTCAATAGGGTCTTGTCTCCTTTTTTGAAGAACAACACGACAACACTCCTACTCCACGCCTCCGGAGTTCTCCCATCAAAGAGAACAGTGTTAAAGATGTGTTGGAGTTCCTTCAACACAGGTTTACCGCCTGCTTTAAGGAGCTCAGATGTAACACCGTCCTCACCAGGGGCTTTTCCGTTTTTGAGCTGTTTAATTAAGAGCTATCTCAATTTCGCCTAGGCTGACTTCTGGCAAGTCTTCGGTAAAGTGGCGGGTCGATGTGGCTCTGGAATCCTCATTTTCGGGATCAGGTTGAGATGCATGCGAGGCGTAAAGCTGGCTGTAGAAGTTTTCAATTTCCGAAAGAATCTCCAGCCTTGAAGCAACGACTACGCCACTGGCCGTCGTCAACTTCGTCAAGTGGCTTCTCCCGAGGGACTGGACAAATACTTTCGATCCCCGATTTTGCTCAATCGCTCGTTCAATTGAGCGTGTATTGGAGCATCGGAGGTCGTAGCGTACTAGTTTGCCAATGTTCTTGTTGAGAGCCCTTTGTTCGGACGAAGTGACAGGTGGGTCCTTACGTCGTTCCTTCATAAGCCTAAGAGTCTCATTCGAAAACTTCGACTTCTTGCCTTTACGCTGAGTTGCGCAAAATCTCGTACCTTCCTCCCTGAGAATTCCGACCACATTTTCGAGGGCCTGGTTTGTATCGACAGCATTTGTGGTTTCCATGGCAGCAAATCGGTTTTCCAGTTTGGTCTGGAACGTTTCGGATCCCACGATGGTTTGGAGCAGGTTAGGACGGAGCCTGGACTTCATCAAGCGGACACGTTCGAGCTTAAAGTTGATATTCAGAGAGCCTCGGCAAAGTCGGTGATCACTGCCGGTATTAAACCTGTTAATCACTGAGACGTCTCTGAATATATACTTCTTATCCGTCATGATGAAGTCGATTTCATTTTTTGTCTTATTATCGGGGCTTCGCCATGTCCACTTTCTTTGGGGCTGTTTCTTGAAGAAAGAATTCATCAAGAAAAGCCCCTCTCTCTCGAGAAAGTTGACAAGCATTTGCCCCCTATAATTCCTACTGCCAAAACCAAAGGATCCTACTACCGATTCGCTGCGATTTTGTACTCCCACTTTGGCGTTGAAGTCCCCCATAACAACGTTGTAGTGGGCCTTGGTGGTGAGAGTAAGGCCTTGGATATGTCTCCAAACATATCCTCCACTTCATCGTCAGAGTGTGTCGAGGTCGGTGCGTAAACTTGCACAACCTTGAGGCTATACCTCTCGGTTAGCTTGATAACGAGATACGCAACCCTGCTCGACACACTCGACACTTCTACAACATTGTCACAGAGGGTTTTGTATACCAGGAACCCTACGCCACCCTGGGATAGCTGGTCTCCCTCTCGGTAGTACATAAGGTGGCCCGATTCAAGGGTTACGGTGTCCTCCCCCTCTCTTCGGACTTCACATAGCCCAAGAATATGCCACCTTATCCGTCCGAGTTCCTCTTCCAGTTGTGCCAGGTGTCCATCGAGCCGTAGCGTGCGTCCGTTGTACGTTGCCAGGGTCAGTTGTTTATGGCGGCCTTCCGTAACCCGGGGATTCTTCGCACCCCCTGCCCTGCACTTACCATGACCGCCGCCGTGGTCAGGCATAGCAGGGCGGCCGGGAACTAGGGGCCGTGGTCCGGTCTGTGTCGTCATATTTTGGAGGGGTTTGCCCATAATTGCCACGCTGGGCATGCGGGTTGGCAATCGCAGTGCGTAGCTAATTTTACCGGTGTCGCTGCTGCCCGACACCGGTCTGTGTATTTAATTGCTACGCTCGAGTTGTGATGGTTATCCCGCCATCAGTGTGTCAGGGTCACCAGTCAGGGTGTACCGCGTGCAGGAGAGGTTGACTTGGGCATCGTGTGATGTAGGTCGGCGCCCCTTACACCCCAAAAGTTTTGTCTTGATAAAATCTGAAGAAATCTTGATGCCCGAGCTTTCGATACCCATAATCATTGGTTTATAATTATCAGGCAATCCGGCCAAAATAAGGGTTCCCAACCACTCGTCATCGACGCTAAAATCTATATTTCTCAATTTATAGGCGGTAGACATAATCTTGTTAACGTATTCTTCAATATTTGCACAATTATCTAATGTTGTATTGATCACATCCCTTAGCAAACCAACTTTCCTGGACAGCCCAGAGTCTTCGAAAGCAGTTTGTAGTTTTTTCCAGACTTCGCGTGCACTTGTTGCATTTTCAATATGGACGAAGTTTATCGGATCTACTAACAAAATGATTTTCGACTTGGCTTTTGTATCCTTTTTAGAGTCAATTAGCTCGGAGGAATTTTCTGGATCCACACATTCCCACAATTCTTCGAGTTCGAGATAAGACTTGACTGCGAATTTCCATGTGTTGTAGTTATCTCGACCAACCAATTTTTCTATGTGCAAGTTCGGTACCGCCGTTTTAGCTACAAAAAATATATTCTATTTGTTTTTTAGGAAACACGTTACTTTGCGGCAAAACTATAACAATGAAATGGTTACTGGGCCCATAACCTGTTGTAATTATGTTAAATAAAATGCCCATTAACTGTACTTACATGTTTTATTCTATTATGTAAATGGCGATATAAATCCAGACAGAAGACGCGAACAAAAGCAGAGAGAGCGGGGGCGGCCGGAAAAGGACACATAGACACGTGATACTTTTTAAATGTAGATTTAAAGACAAGGTGTAGCAAACTCACCACAACAACAAAATTACGATTGGTGGCTTTCTACTACACCTGGATCAGATCCTAGAATCCGCCGATGAAATGTACGATGTTCTGAACGTTAGGCATGCAGTAACAAATATGATGCACTTACGTACCTTTAAGAAGATCGATGACTTCCACCGTTCGGTTGGGCACAGCAGTTATTAAAGTCTTAGCACATCAGGGAGAATGTTCTTTGGAGTTATTCACCTTCTCACATCCCAAGATATGGGGAGCACGCGGTGGCGGTCGCGTTAGGTTACAAGCAACGTGCGTTCGTGATGCGGCCGAATGTGCAACTCATTATTGCAACTGCCCTCAAGCTTCTGTCAAAAATTCAACTCGCGGGCAGAGAGCGCATTACAGCTTTTGAAGGCTGCGTTTTGTCACTGCATAAACCTATTTATACAGAACATCGATATGATACGTTAAAAAATATAATAAAACGATAAAATCCTTAATGATGACGGAACATCCCGCCCACCAAAATAG
This sequence comes from Anania fuscalis, assembly GCA_950371115.1. Lineage (NCBI taxonomy): Eukaryota > Metazoa > Arthropoda > Insecta > Lepidoptera > Crambidae > Anania > Anania fuscalis. The sequence continues at coordinate 21,488,415 of OX493326.1, read as the reverse complement.
CTATGGTATTTTCTGGTTATCTAAATGCGATGAACGGTGCGATACTTAAAACACAACAATAGAATAAACTATGTAAAGAAACTTAAAACGATATGGTTAAACTACGAGGATGGAGATTCCAATGGAAGCTAGTCGTCTATTGGTAGAGGACATTACTTTACCAATGGCCGTTGAATTACGCTATGGATTACAGTCTTAACCATGGCAATTCTAACTATTCCGTCAGCTCCGGGGAGAAGCTGCTGTACCCTGCCAAGGGTCCAGTGTAACGGAGCGCGGTTGTCATCTTTAATGATGACCATCGATCCTACGGTTAACGGTTTTGAATTCTTGGTCCATTTGGCGCGTTGTGTTAATGAATTTAGATATTCGTGTTTCTATCTGGACCAAAAATTCTGGTGAAACGACTGTAACAGCTGCCACCGATGAAGCCGGTTAGTATTGACAGAAGATAGATCTACATCGGGAACTGCAGTTAACGGTTCTAAGGTCAAAAAATGACCTGTAGTTAATGCTGATAAATCATTAGGATCAGCACTTACGGGGCACAAGGGTCTCGAGTTCAAAACAGCTTCGATTTGAACGAAAAGTGTCGTCAGCTCCTCAAAAGTTAATACTTGGTCACCAACAACGCGGTACAAATGAGTTTTAGCTGCTTTGATCTGTATTTCCCAAACTCCTCCGAAGTGAGGCCCGGATGGAGGATTGAATTTGAATTCAATTTTCTCCGCATGAGAAGCATTTTGCATTAGAGAAGAAAGTTGATTCCGAGCACCAACAAAGTTGGTTACACAATCCGCGTGAATGACATTGCAGCGACCGAGTCGTGCTATAAAGCGCCGAAGAGCAGCGATAAAACCATCTGCAGACAAAGTGGAGACGACCTCCAAGTGGATCGCCTTTGTGGCAAGACAAACGAACAAACATAAGTAGGCCTTGTCAATTTTAGCGCCACGATGTGGACCTAGTTTGATTCGGAACGGTCCGCCAAAATCTACACCCACCACAGAGAAAGGCTTCACTTAGTTGACGCGGTATGAAGGAAGATCGCTCATGAACGGCTGCAATGTCTGCGGGTGCAATCGATAGCACTTGATGCACTTTGCAAGAATGGGACGTACTGTTCGTTTAGCTGAGACGACCCAGAATTGTTGTAACAGCAAAAAGTTTGTTGTATTCACGCCTGGGTGGCAGTAACTACGATGTATGAAATCGACAATAAGATATGTAAGCCGATGATCAGAGGGCAAGAAAGCAGGATGCTTATATTCATACTCCAACCCTGAGCGAGAAAGCCTACCGCCCACCCTGAGAATACCGCAATCGTCGATAAACGGATTGAGTTTACGGAATTGTTTTGCTAACGGTTTTTTAGTTTTTAAATTTGAAATTTCATCAGAAAATGCTTGAATTTGCACGTGTCTTACTAATTGAGTCAATGCACTGTGACGTTCAACGTTGTTTATAAAAGTATGTTTACTATCGTTACCGCGTTTTCGAATTGAATTTATAAAACGGTTAATGTACGATAAAACGTTAAGAAGTTTTCGTAATGATGAAAAGCGATGTGTTAAATCGGTTAAAAGATCTGAATTGTTACTTTCATCTCTCTGTACGGTGGTCAATGCAAAAGATTTACGAGCTTCAGCCTGAATGATATCCTCATCCCTTTTAGTAGTAGTCTCAGCATGAGATGGCCATGAATCTTTATCCTGGAAAAGCCATTCTGGTCCCGCCCACCATAGGGAATTATTTAGAATTTCAGTGGGAAAAAGTCCGCGAGAACAGATGTCAGCAGGATTGTCTTCAGAAGAAACATGGTGCCAACATTCAGGAGGAGTGATTTCCTGAATATGACTCACACGGTTTGCCACAAAAGTGGTCCAGCGCGATGAATGGGAACGAAGCCAAGACAGAACGATAGTAGCATCTGACCACAAAAAGACAGAATCGATTGGAATATGCGAATGGTACGTATCACGGATATACTTATATAGATCAGCCAGCAGGACAGCGGCGCAAAGTTCTAGTCTGGGCAGTGGAATACGCTTCAATGGAACAACTCGAGCCTTAGAACAAACAAAGAAGACCTGAATTCCACCAGCCTCATCGATGACACGTAAGTATATCACAGCACCATAAGCAACCTCAGAGCTGTCACAAAAACCATGCAGTTCGTACGATTTTGATTCTAAACACGTAAGTTTGCGCGGTATACAAAGTTCAGTTAGTTTTGAAAGTTGATCCGAATAAGAAGTCCATGTACGGACTACTTCGATAGGTGGCGTTTCATCCCAACCCACACCGAGAATCCAAAGTTTTTGGATCAAGCACTTAGCTTGGATTGTAATTGGTCATAGAAAGCCCAAGGGATCAAAAATCCGAGCAAGTTCGCTGAGAATTGAACGTTTAGTACACGTTTGATTTGTAGGTTTTACCGAAAAAAGAAATGAATCCGATGAAGGATCCCATTTGAGACCAAGAACCTTTAGAGGTGAGGGTTCAGTGTGATCAAGAGATACTGAACCTTGCAAGTGATGTTCGATGGGTAGGTCGGATAAAAGTTGTGAGTCATTACTAACGCACTTTCGGAGTTGGAATTGTCCTAAGTTAAAAAGTTTGATAAGTTGTATTTTAGCCTCTTGAGCCACGTTAAAATCATGAAAACCGCAGACGACGTCATCGACGTACACATCCGATAGCATGATCTGCTTCGCCAGAGGGTAAGCATGTCCCTCATCATCAGCAAGCTGTCGCAACGTACGGCATGCGAGTTAAGGGGATGAGGCTACACCATATGTAACTGTATTCAAACGATACTCTCGAAGAACGTCGTGAGGCGACGGTCTCCAGAGAATACGTTGGTACTCGCGGTGGTCGGGCGAAACAAGAATCTGCCGATACATTTGGCGTACGTCCGCCATGATAACAATTTGATGCTCACGAAAATGAAGTAAAATTTTTAAAATATCAGGCTGTAATTTAGGACCGATTAGTTGAGAATCGTTAAAGGAATTAGCGTTAAGATCCTTTGCAGAAGCATTGAACACCACAAAAAGACGAGTCGTTGTGGAGTCAGGACGTAAAACACAGTGATGTGGGATGTAATATTTACCCGTACCCATTTGATCGAGAGGCACTAGTGACATGTGATTGGACTCGATATAGTCGGACATGAAATCGCAATATTGAGAAGATAGTTCATGATCCTGTGATAGTCTTCTTTCAATCGCATGAAACCGTCGTAATGCCATCTCGTGAGAGCTGTTGAAAATAGGTTCAGAATCATTTTTGAACGGATATTTGACCACATATCGTATCGTATATATCGTAGTGCTCTGACACATTTTTGTTTTTGTTCACAAAGCTGTTTCTCCGGCGTCAATGAAGTCGCTTTCGGTACGTTGTCGAGTTCCCAGAATTGGTTTACTAACGAGTTTAATTCGGTATCGATATTGGACGGTAAGAAAGATGTGAGTAACGCCGCACTAGAATTTAGGTACGTTTTGCCAAGGAGAAGCCAACCGAATAACGATTTAAAAGCAGAAGGTTGATTTTGACTCCCCTTGATTTGCTCACCCAACAAGGATTCGGCGAAAACATCAGCAGCAAACAGTATGTCAACCGGTCTCGGAATATCAAAACTGGGATCCGCTAAAGTTAACGATTTAATGTGTGACCATCGAGAAATATTCAATTCGGCGATTGGTTGATCACTACAAATTTTGGAAATTACGTGCATGTTTAACTTGAAAATGATTTTATCTTGTGTACCTACGCAACAAATGACGTCACCACTAATAGGAGCAAACGCGTCTCCAAGTCCGCTAACACTAGCCGAAGTTTGATTAGGTACTAATTGTAAACGTTTGACTGCCGATTCCGTGATAAAATTACTTTGGCTACCGGTATCGAAAAGTGCTCGAAAAGATTGCATATTACCGTGAGCATCTTGAATCTGCACGATAGCTGTTGCGAGTAACACGGTAGACCTTGATTGCGATTTTGTAAATAAGACTGCTGAATTCGGCGGGATGGGCGTCGTTAGCATTGGTCTGCAACCCATCTAGGAGAAGGGAAACTCCAAAATCAAACCCGAAGTTGGTGTTCTCGTCAGGCGCAAGTATGATCCAATCAAAATAAGCGGCAAACACCTGCAGCCGAGTTGACTCGCACGTATCGACTAGTCGTTCCTGTGGGCTCAGTCAGCAAGGCTGAGAGGGTGGCACAGGTGGTGGGCAAGCTTTTGTTTCCTTAATTATGTCCCAGGCATAGTAGCATCCGCGGAGAGGACACTTCGCTCACCGGGCGTTCGACGGTGGAAAACAACACGGGAAGTGGCAGTTACCGGTTATAAGTCCGCACAGATAGGCGTAAGTGCGGGCGCCAGGGGTCACTTTCGACAGTGGGAGGGTCCATCGTCGACCTATTGACCAAACACGGCCCGCTTCAAGCTGGGCAGCCCCCGGACACTAAGGTACTGGTCGGCCTCAGCGCCACTTGTTCTGACTGGGTGTGCAGAAAACTAGCTCCAAGCTGGAAATGGCGCTGTAAATTCCAAAGCACCTGCACACTACAAAACCAACACCACAAAACTTCCAAAGCCTACTTACATGCGCTTTGCGACATGGAATGTTCGCACAGTGCGAACTGGCTTCCCGGACAGCGGTGGAAGCTCCCAAGACGAAGTTAGGAAAACGGCTGTTATTGATGTGGAGCTAACTAGGTTCAATATCGCAATAGCAGCACTACAAGAGACCAGACTGCCGGATGAAGGCTCTTTGCGAGAAGCCAATTACACCTTGTTTTGGAAGGGTAAAGACTCCGAAGACACTCGTGAGTATGGAGTTGGTTTTGCAGTCCAAAATGACCTGCTGAATGTTATTGAACACAAAATAGGATTTTCAGAGCGCCTAATGGTATTACATGCAAGTATAGATAGCGGAAAAGTCACCCTCATCTCTGCTTACGCTCCTACGCTTACCTCAGCCGGGCTTTAAGGGTATGGGTCCTACAGCTCGTTTAATGCCCGCGTAAACACCACCAACATCTCCTATGTTGGCACTCTCTTGGATACTAGAGCAAAGTTCTGTCCAGTATGCATTTACACATTGACGTGTGCTGCGCTGAAGGACAGCCTTAGCAGGATTAAGTTCTTTGAGAGTGCCAGCACAGGGAGTGAGGCGATGTTTCAAGGCTGCTTTGCGTTTAGAGTCAATAAGGGGCATTAGAACTTCTTGGTTTGCCAGAAACCAGTCTTGGCATTTTGCTTTCTGATACCCGAAAGCCTTACCAGCTGTTCCGGTGAGAAGGTTTTTAATTTTTTTCCACTCTTTTTGGCTTGACATGTCTCGATCCCATGTGGTAGCCTCTTCGCGCACTAAATCCTGAAACCTATCTACCATCTCAGGGTTCCTTGTCTTAAGGAGATCTATTTTCTTTAAGGGTGGTGTTTTAGAGGAGTAAATTCTCTTTGAGACCAGCCGCACAGTTGTAACTACCATAACATGATCGGTGTCGCAATCGGCACTGTGGAATGATTTATAACATATCCCTTCTTAAATCAAAAAGACACCGAAAGGATCTAATGGTAAACAGCCTTTTGTTTGCCGATGATGCAGCCTTTATCGCACATTCTGTGACTGAGCTTAAAATCCTCGTGGACTGATTCTCGGCGGCTTGTAAACTTTTCTCCATGTCGATCCATGCTAGGAAGACGGTTGTGTTGACACAAGGCTGCGTAGATCTTCCAGTGATCGAGCTGGATGGCGCAACACTAGACGTGGTCGACAGGTTCTGTTACTTGGGTTCGCAAGTGTCAAGCAATCTCTCACTCGACGTGGAGATAGAACAGCGCATTAGCAAAGCGGCTGCGACGTTCGGTAAACTTAGTACAAGGGTTTGGGACAACAAACAATTAACTATTCGAACCAAGATGCTTGTTTACCAGGCTTGCGACTAAGTACCCTCTTGTACGGAGCTGAATGGTGGACGTCGTATGCAAAACAAGAACGGAGGCTCAACACCTTTCATCTTCGTTGTCTTCGTAGTATTTTGGGCATAACATGGCGGTCCCGCCATGGTATGCCCAAAATGCGTCACAAATGAGTCGGTCTTAAAAACTGCACAGCTTCATAGTGTCACAGCTCTGCTAAAGCAGAGGCGGTTGCGAGAGGCAGATGGCTGGGGCATGTGCATCGTATGGACCATACTCGTTTGCCCAGACAGATCCTCCTTGGGAAGATAGCATATGCCAAGAGAAAGGTTGGTAGGCTAATGTTGCGCTGGAAGGACTGCGTAAAGCGCGATATGAATGCCTTCCATGTGCCAGTTGCAGGATGGGAGAAACTCGCAGCTGACCGCCTTTGCTGGAGAAGGCTGGTGTCTGAAGGCAAAACCCGGCATGATGAAGTCTGGTTTGAAAATCTGACGTCAAAGCGCATAAAACGACACTTTGGCAATCCCCATCCTGACAATGCCCGGTTCGCTTGCAGTACGTGCGGTCGAAAAATCTACTCCCGCATTGGATTGCACAGCCATGAGCGTAGTTGTCGTGCACGAGCTACTTAAATCATCTGTTAAGATGCAAAGGCCAAATGATGATGAAATAAGACTGCTGAATTCACACTCTGTTGTGGTTTGTCGGATCGGTCACGATGAAGCAGGCTGTGATGTTTGCGTTTACAAGTACGACACGAAAAGAAAGAATTACAATTCTTTAATTGGTGAGAAGATTTTAACCAATAGATTTTAAACAACAAAAATAGCCGAAGAGAAGAAACGGTGCTATAACAGCACCGTTTCTTCTCTTCGGCTATTTTTATACGTTCGTCGATTGATTTCTTAAGAAAATCCGCACACGATGAGATTGAATGCGATTCATTACAATACGAATACCTTTTAGGATAAGATGAAAGCTTATCGTTGTTGACTGTAGACGAAGACGGTTCGCCCTTTGCAGCCACTAAAGCATGTGACACACTGAGACGTTTGGTTGTATTTTGAAACGATTTATTAGATTAAGGTGAATCTAAGAAATGGGTATCACGCATCAAAGTTTCACATTTAGATTGTAAGAATTGCTTCAACTGATCATAAGTTGGTAACTCGATGTAAGAATATTTTTCTTCAAAACTCCGACGCACTTCGGTATTTAATTTAGATAAAATATGATACACTAAATAAAGTCCCAACCCTGAACCGGCAGATTTATTGTTTTTAGGATACTTAAATTTTCATCCAAGGAGTCGAGAGACGTACGAAAATCCTTCGCATCCCTGCACTTGAATTCAATGTTAAGAATTTCGCGCCAACATGTAAAGGCAAGATCGCGTTTATTCTTATATCTGCTACATAAGGCCTGGTACGCATCATTGTAATGTTCATGAGGCAAAGGAAATGCTTTAACTACAGATAATGCATCGCCGCTAAGAGATGATACTAAATAGTGAAACCTTTCTGTGCCGGTGAGTGAAGAAGAATTATGAATTAAAGCGTTCAAAATACTCCGGCGATTACTTGATGTTACCAGAAAAATTAGGATGTGTTATTTTTGGTAACCGAATATTAAACGACGACGAAACGCTTCTCGATTGTTGTATTTCTTCGAGTTAAACTAAGATAAATAGATTAAATTTTGTGTGTGCGTTCGCGCAGCAGAAAGTATTGCCTTTTCAAGGATTGGATGATGCAGATAATTAGTGCCCTATATCGTGTAAATGTGCCCGAAATTTTATATTTGTGCGTCCAACAGCTTCAGATTAATATAAGAAAAACGGATTCTGCTGCACGCACGTTCGCCCAGCAATTTTTTTTTTAATTAATGGGTCTAGCTGTATATTAAATATGCAAAAAGATAGCTTATATACGATCATAAATGTGCCGTGAAAGCCAGATTTGTGCCTCTTAAGATATCAGAGTTATTTAATTTTTTGCTGGGCGAACGTTTTGGTGATTGCTGTATATCGGAAACGGTTGAACGCACATTCATGAATTTTTGTATACAGATTCGATACATTTGTGCCTATTTGTGCCGGAATTTTCATTAACATGAGTAGCATGGTTCAGATGCAATTCTTTTATTGCCTAAAAAACGGAAAAATGCTCTGGCTCCCGAACGAACAAGACCAAGGACTTCGCGTTAGTGCCGACTGGTACCCATTGTATATTCACATGATCCTGTAAAGTTTCGCGGGCCTACTACATATAATTTCCGAAGCTGTTGGACGCACAAATATAAAATTTCGGGCACATTTACACGATATAAGGCACTAATTATCTGCATCATCCAATCCTTGAAAAGGCGATACTTTTTGCTGCGCGAATGCACACCAATTTTGTAATAAGTGTCATCAAACTTCTCCTGTAAACAAGTATCAGCATCGCTGGCATCATCTAAGACTTCTAAAATACTTAAATGTACGTCTTCAAAAGTTTCAGTTATTTGTTTTATGTCCCGATGATAAGAGAAAAATAAGTCGCGTTGAGATGGGTCACTATTCGCTAATTGACCGATTTCTAAAGCCTTATTCAAACGTTTAATAGCAATAGTTCGCTTTCGTCGTAACGATGGTAAATCCTGGGTAGTAAATTCCAGGTCCATTGATTTAGACTTAGACTTTTTTAAAGCACTAGACTTTCGCGTTCGTTTACTTAAAAGCGACATTTTGAAGTCAATCAGTCACGCAGTAAAAGTTTAAAACAAAATATTAAAAGTTAAAAATTAATTTGTTTCACTAAGTGTGACACCACCCTAACGTCTATCAATAAGAATGTTGACAAAAAACTATGATACCTACGAATCTGCGATCGACGCACAGAGATAATGATTCGCACGCTACGCGCACTATTCAATGCAGATGCGCTTGATGTTTAAAACAAGTTATTGCTTAGAATGCAAGGAAAAAAGTAATTAATTAACACAAATTTTGTTTGACGTAATTTGAACGATATGAATAAACAAATTAGTTTTAATTTCAACTTAGAATTAAATTGAAATGTTTACGATTATGTAATATTGTAACTTTTAATAATATAGATAGTTGTGTTTGTAGATATTGAATGACGTTGAAGTAGCTTCACCGAGTTAGCCGGTGCGATGTGTCTACGAGATTACCGGCGTAGCGGTAGGTAGGCGAGGCGCATTACAACTACCCGAAAGGAGGAATAAAAATGTTACCTGATTTCGTAACTTGTTACAAGAGAATTACAATATGATTTGCATAAATTGTACGATATTTTACGGTTAATGATTACGATATGATGTACTAAAACGAATAATTTGATTAAGTAGTGTTTGATATAGAATTAATGTAAGCCGAAATTAAGCACCGATAATGAATGATGATTGCTTAATTTGATCTTACAGTAATCTAAAACAAAACTTAACGATTATTTTGTAAAATTAGTCGGTTAACTGATAGCCCGTAAGTACTGAAACTGAACGATTTTAGGATTATTAAATGCTGATTAAATGGATAACTCTGCAACCCAGAACGAATGTTAAATAGCTTTTTGAATTACAAAGAATTTTAACCAGAAATACCACAGCTGAATTGACACGCAATACAGTACAAGTAGGTAGTTAGTGGTGGAAAGTCCCGGGTTTCGGCACCAAAAAGACCAAAATTACGATTGGTGGCTTTCTACTACACCTGGATCAGATCCTAGAATCCGCCGATGAAATGTACGATGTTCTGAACGTTAGGCACGCAGTAACAAATGTGATGCACTCACGTACCTTTAAGAAGATCGATGACTTCCACCGTTCGGTTGGGCACAGCAGTTATTAAAGTCTTAGCACATCAGGGAGAATGTTCTTTGGAGTTATTCACCTTTTCACATCCCAAGATATGGGGAGCACGCGGTGGCAATCGCGTTAGGTTACGAGACTTACGAGCAACGTGCGTTCGTGGCGCAGTCGAATGTGCAACTCATTATTGCAACTGCCCTCAAGCTTCTGTCAAAAATTCAACTCGCGGGCAGAGAGCGCATTACAGCTTTTGAAGGCTGCGTTTTGTCACTGCATAAACCTATTTATACAGAACATCGTTATGATACGTTAAAACATATAATAAAACGATAAAATCCTTAATGATGACGGAACACAAGGGAATATGTTTATTCAGCCAACAAAGACTGAGCACGGTATATTAATTCTCAGCATATTCGTCATTTCACATTAGAATCGATTTTAGCATACTCTAATAGAAGCTCGGAGTTTTTAATCAGAGTGGATGAAGTTATGTTAAAAGAACAATAAACCAGCCAGTTAACCTTCAGCATGAAGGTGGGCCTGTATCAATTGGCAGGAAAAATGTGATAATCCCCTTTGAACTAGATAAAACTCTAAAAAAACAAACATGCATCCAGTATATACCCAATCATACTTTCCCATGCCGGAAATCGAAACAAAACCTTAGATACAATATTTACATTGTAATGTATTAAAGAGTTAAAGTATCGACGAAATAAATGATAATTATTTTAAAGGAAAATTCCTCAGAAGAGTAAATTGAAAGTGTAGTACTTTAAACAAGTTTTTTTTTATCACTTGTATTCAAAAATAGCTGGTTAATTATTCGTAAGCTGCTGAGGCACACTACAAATGATTCGAATTGGTATGTGAATATTGGTAGTAAATGTTCCAATCACCAAAGAGATTGATCGCAAACATTAAAACCATTAAAAACCATTAAAACCAATTTATTTCTGTAAATAGGCTTAAACTAAGCGCTTTTACACGTCCCAATATTTTTTTTCCCTACCACTACTTCAGGACAATTTTGGGCTAGCGCCGAGAAGAAGTAGCGCAAGAAACTCGGTCACTATTGTCAGCCTCTTTTTAAATAGTATATATTTACATTACAAGATAAATGTACCTGTGCGAGCAGGGCAGTATTTATTTCCAAATATTTTTATCGTTTATATAATCATTTACAGTATAATATCCTTTTTTCATTAAAGTTGTTTTAATATGCGATTTAAATTTTAACAGGGGCAGTTCTACAATAGACGCTGGTAATTTATTAAAAAAGCGAATACATTTTCCCATAAACGAATTACCCACTTTATGCAGTCTGAAATTGGGAACGGCAAGCTTATTCTTATTCCGTGTGTTAAGATTATGAATGTCACTTTTCTTAAGGAATAAGGACAGGTTTTTGCGGATGTACATTATATTTTCATAAATAAATTGGGATGCTACTGTAAGTATATTAATTTCTTTAAACAGTTTTAAGGAGTCTCGGGGTCCAAGGCCGTAAATTGCCCGTACAGCTCTCTTCTGCAGTACAAATATAGATTCAATATCTGCTGCTGAGCCCCATAACAATATTCCATATGACATTATACTATGAAAATAGCTAAAATACACCAATCTTGCCGTTTCAACATCAGTCAGTTGTCTTATCTTTCTCACGGCATAAGCAGCAGAGCTAAGTCTTCCCGACAGAGTCTCGATATGCGCACCCCATTGCAAACGGGAATCTAAAGTGATTCCTAAAAATGTAGTGGAACTAGATGTATTAAGTTGTTCATCTTTTACAGTAATATGTGTTGAGACAAGTTTTACGTTGGGCATTGTGAATTTGATGCACTTTGTTTTATTTGCATTGAGCATAAGATTATTGGTGGTGAACCAATGCAATACTTCCGAAAGTGCATTATTTACATCGTCAAATGAGTCTTTACCTCTCTTGATTTTAAAAATCAATGAAGTATCATCTGCAAATAGCACTGTCTCACAGAGGTCTTTCGTAAAAGATGGAAGGTCATTTATGTAAATTAGAAAGAGCAGAGGCCCTAATATCGATCCCTGCGGCACACCCAAAGTAAAAGGCGACCCAGAAGACTCAGCTCCATTGATACAAACTTTTTGTGTTCTGCCTGTGAGATAAGAGTTTACTAAATCTGAGGCATCGCATGAAACACCATAGTGTCTAAGTTTTTTCAGTAAAGTTTGATGGTCCACACAATCAAAAGCCTTAGAAAGATCACAAAAAACTCCCAAAGCGTCCTGCCTACTTTCCCAAGCATCAAACACGTGTTTCAAGAGTGCAACTCCAGCATCTGTAGTGCTTCTACCTTTCGTGAAGCCATATTGTTTGCTATGTAACAATTTATTAAGGACAAAGTGTGATAAAAGTTGATTGAAAATTACTTTTTCAAAAACTTTACTAAGTACCGGTAAAATTGAAATTGGTCGAAAATTTGAAGGATCATTTTTCTCGCCTGATTTATATAAAGGAATTATCTTACTAAATTTCATCAAAGTAGGAAACTGTTTATCATCAATACATTTATTAAAAAGAATTGTAAGATAAGGGGCTATCGTATTTATAATTGTATTGATAATGTTGACTGAGATCCCCCATAAGTCTTCAGTTTTTTTCATGTTCAATTCCTTGAAAGTTTTTATTAGTATATTAGGATTAATATGTCTAAAATTAAATGGAGTTTTGCACTCATCAACACCCGACTTGAGAAGGGATTCAGCTAGTTCAGCAGAAGAAGCCAGTTCTTTAGTTGTAGAGGGAGCTATATTCGAAAAGAATTCCTCGAAAGCATTTGCAACTTCTGCATGTGAGTTAATTAGTTTATCCCCAATTTTAAGAGAGTAAGAGTGATCATTCTGTTTACGCCTACATGTTTCTTTATTTATTATGTTCCATGTGGCCTTTGCTTTATTATCAGAACCCAAAATAATATTTCGAAGATGATTTGATTTTGCAGTGGCACATACTTTTTTAAATATTTTAGAGTAATTTCTAACATGATCTATGATCTGTGGGTTCTGAGTGTTTGCTTTTAGACTATACAAGTCATATAATGTTCTTCTACTTTTGTAAATACCAGGTGTAGCCCATTCATTAAACTTACACCTGACTTTATTTGCTTTTATTTTTTTTTGTGTGAAAATTTTATCAAATTCATTTTTAATCAAGCCAAAAAGATCCTCATATAACAGATCAACACTATGGCTACTGCTAGATTTTAGTAAATCTATACCGTTACACATTTTCTCTTTAAATCGGTCTATTCTATTTACGGTTATTGGCCTGCAGACAGCATCTATAATTTCTCGGACATGATGGTGCTCAAACGACGCCCTCTGGCCACTATGGTCAGACCTTAAATAATTTATAACTGATTTATCTATTACATTGCTATTGCAAAAAATATTATCTAAGCAAGTAGCTGTTGTGGGAGTCACTCTTGTTGGTTCATTAAATAAGTTAATTAAATTAAACGATTTAAAAAGATTAAGAAAACGAGTTGAATTCGGTGAATTTACTAATATATTGACATTAAAATCTCCACACACAACTATTTTCTTACTAGAACTACAGACTTTTTTCAAAGCCTCTTCCATATTGGATTCAAAAAGCTGGTAATTGGCTGATGGGGGGCTGTACACGCTTAATATTATATACTGCTCTAGCTCAACACATGCTAGTTCAATAGTTCGTTCAATCGAAAGTGACACTATATCTTTACGCTCTTTAAAGTTTAACTCACTATTTAATAGTATAAGTGACCCCCCCCTAGTAGTGGACTTCCTTGTGAACGAACTGCCGATTTTATAATTTTCAATGTTTATCATTAACTCATATTGATTAATCCAATGCTCTGTTAAACATAGTACATGTACATTTAAATCTTGTAAGAATAAGGCTAATTCTAACTCTTTGCCAGCCAAGCCTTGCATATTTTGGTGCACAATATTAAAGGTAGGCTTAGCTTTTGTCTGCTCTCTTAGTTTAAATTATTTGAGATTGTCACAGGAATAATATTTAAATTAGTACTGCTACTAATATGTTTGTCACAGTAAATAGTTTCATTTTTGTATTTTAAATCAATACAGTTAATATTATATGCTAACAAAGTAGCTACTCGTTTTTTTAGTTTATAAGGCAGGTGTAAAGAGCTGCCAGTCAATTGAAAGCTATTATTAATAAATTTATTTGTGTCAAAAAACACAAATTTGTCGTTATGACGTTGAGTCATATTATAAATTAATGTATTCAATGAGTGAATACTGTCATTTTCTTGCGCTATTTGATTTTTACAAAAAGGTAGGGCACAAAATATTATTTTCCTTACATTTAAGCCGGACAAAATTGAGTAACTTTGAATGATTTTTGTCTTATTAAGGTTTTGACTATTTCCTAGCAATATAACAAGGATAGAGTCAGAGTTTAATTTACTATTTTGAATACGATTAATTATTATATCAAGTGATGCACCTGGCATACAGTTATTAACAACATTACAACTTAATTTCTTACTTAGTAGAGGACCATAACCAACTCCTAACCTATCTGAAAACATAATTACATTTATCTTGGTATTACTATATTGTGGTGTTGACATTGAAGGTTGCCGGTCAACATACAACAGATTGGCCCCTGGGATGGTGTTATCTGTCACCTGTGTTACATTTATATTTGGTAGTGATAAGAAATCTGTTTTGGGATTTCCTATTTCTAAAAGTTTATTTGCGGCCAAGATATGCTCATTTATTTGTTCCTGGGCAGAAACATATTTGCATGTTATAGATTTTAAAGACTCATGTAACTGCGAGATGTCCGCCTGCATTCGTTCAATGTCAACATTGTATTTAGATCTGCTTTCATACAGTTTATTATGATAGATCTCTAGACTGTCTACTAACTCTGCACGTTCTTTCCTCAACTTAATATTATTATAAAAACATTTCTGTTTTTTAATTAATTTTTTAGTTTTTGTGATAAATTTATTTAATTTTAAATATTTCTTTAGCCTATTTTTACTAGTTAACTTTATATTATGTTTAGTATCAAATTGACCACTTTTACTTAATTCTAAATCGGAAACTACTGCATGCCCACCCGGGCTTCCAATCAACTCCTCATAGAGGTTCAAGGTCTGCGAGAACACTTGTTGTTTTTTTTCTTCTTCGAAATGCAATAAAGTCCTGTTGACATCTCGAAGTTCAGTCTCCAATTCATTGTTGCGCAATAGTGTCTGTTCGAAAATATTGCTGCACTGGTTGAAGGTGTTGATGGTATTTAGTAAGTCATCACGGTGCTCGGTGACTTCTTGGAGTTGGGCATGCAATTCAACTAATTCTTTTTTGAGTTGGGAGTTTTTATTTATAGTAATTTTAATCTCTTCTTCACTCTCCTCTCTTTCCCTAACAAGTTGGTCACAGCTTTCCCTACTCTGTTTCAAATCCTCAAGTGCATTTTTGAGTTTGAGCTCAGTATTCAGCGAAGCCATTTTCCGGGTCATAGTTCCACTCTTGGTGGTCATTTTGCTGGATTTATATGGCCTCACCTGGAATTATTTAGAAAGAAGTGTATAGCCGATGTTTTGATTTGACTGACTGACAGTAATAGGTACTTATATGCTGAATTTATTTATTTTATGTGGTTGATTTTAGTTTAAAATATATAAAGAATAAGTCTTTAAATTAAAATGATCGATTTTTAAAGAAATACAGATTTACTGTACAATTTTCTTTTATTAACTTTTTCCTTGAGGGTATTTTTAACGAATATAAAAAGATAATTTATTAAGCTAATTTACACTAAATTACTTGAAATAACCATCAACATTTCCCACTGTTAGTTATTTGAATGTATTGTTAAGTGTTAGAAGTAGAATGTCTGCGGCAAAAGGTTGTTTTCATCAACTTTACTTCCACTATATGTCAAGTAAAGAGAGGCACAACTAGGCCGAATGCAATGAATTGTGACGAGTCTCACTTTCGTGAGGTTTGTACAGTGTTAAATGTTGTGATATCAGTAATGCTGTAGGTAAATAGTTGCTAATTATCATCAAGTAGGTACCAAAGCTACGCAAGTTACAACTATTGATATAACCTCAACTTAATTGTAATGGTAATTTTAAAGTCTAGATTGCAAACACACTTATTATAACACTTTCCTATTATGATTAAAATAATGTTGAAAACAGTACTCCCCTGGTTTTAGGTAATCCGTTCTCCATCCAGTTACTTGTTCATTGTATGAACAAGTAACTGGATGGAGTACAAAACAAACCGCGCGTGGACCAATTAAAGAAAAGGTTGTAATATGCGCGAAATGAAATAAAAAATACATCCAGCCATCCATAAAACCTCCTTCTTTTTGGGGTCGGGTAATTAAATGAAAAAGTTTATTTGTATTAAGCAATGTACGTACAGGTAAATTAGTACAAGTATTTAGGCTTTGCATGCTGTTTTCGGGTCAGATAGGTAAATATTAAGGCGGGAGTGTGTTTTGCACTAAACACACGTTTTCCATTAAGCGCTAGGAAGTCAACAAATTTGCACAACAATTTGCGATTACCATACCCTAACGGAGTCAAGCTTAAAGTATCACTATCATCTTGTTTTTGCCAAGTTATAGCACTCATATTGAAATCTCCTGCAACGTGATCACCACAGCCTTGTAGAATTAAGTTTGTATTATCAGTAAACATTTTCAAATTATTATTTGTCACCGGAGGTGGTAAGTAGACAGCGCAGATATAGAGTGTTTTTAGTCGTCCCGCAGTTTTGGTAGATATTGATACCCATAGGTCCTCGCAGTCACTTTCAAAATCAATGACACGTGTCGAAATTAGCCGATTAGATACTGCTATTAGGTCACCTCCTCCCACCTTTCTAGTTGAGCCAGATGTTTCGCGATCTCGTCTGTATACACTATACCCACTCTCAAACACCTCACCATCAAAACACCCCCCATTGAGCCAAGTCTCTGTAAGAATATAGACATCGTAATCATTGTTAATTATTTCTTGTCGTACCTGAGCTGCATGTGTATTAAGCCCTCTAACATTTTATAGTTATTTTAACGTTAAGCGTCACGCAGGTGAAGCCCCAGCATGATAAACTACGCAGGTCGCAAACGAATTTAAAAGTGCTATTGGTGAAGTGAAAATCAATCAGCTGATTCTTTCGAGCTTAAAAAACAATTTACGACGGACGCCACTTCTAACATTTGTTGCAATTTAAAAAAAGTTTAACATGATGTACTGTTGTCTTTTATTTACGCGAACACGATACATTTAAATGAAACTACTTTTACGGATTATTTCGCGATTTATTAACATTTTATTTAACCTGACGTTTCGAACACTTTACAGCGTTCGTGGTCACAGGTAGACTAAGGTGTTATTCGTCTTTACAATATTTTGAAAAATATAAACTACCGTCACTCAGTTAATATTAATTTGTGTTCCTATCTACGCAAAAAGAGCTAACTGTATCTAGAGGTCTTGCAGTGCGGGGCCTAGCATGGGATTTCGTTAAAACAGGATCCCATGCTGGTGGTATTTTCCAACCATCTTCTCTGTTGAAATTCGGGTGTCTTCTAATTTCAATTGCCTCCCGTAACATGCGAGGAACAAATCGTCGTTCTCTTGCAAGGACTTTAGGCTGGTCAAATCGTATGAAATGGTTGGGTGTATCTAAGGCATGTTCACACACTGCAGACTTAGTATTCCGTCTATGTTTGATCTTCATCGCATCGCATCTTGAATCTTTACCACCTGTCAAGTGCAACATACCTCTTCAAGATGCGGGGGTGTACAGACTGGAATGTGACTGTGGGCTCTCCTATATCGGTCAAACAAAACGAAGTATAAGCGTGCGGGTAAAAGAACATATAGCCGACATCAAACATAGACGGAATACTAAGTCTGCAGTGTGTGAACATGCCTTAGATACACCCAACCATTTCATACGATTTGACCAGCCTAAAGTCCTTGCAAGAGAACGACGATTTGTTCCTCGCATGTTACGGGAGGCAATTGAAATTAGAAGACACCCGAATTTCAACAGAGAAGATGGTTGGAAAATACCACCAGCATGGGATCCTGTTTTAACGAAATCCCATGCTAGGCCCCGCACTGCAAGACCTCTAGATACAGTTAGCTCTTTTTGCGTAGATAGGAACACAAATTAATATTAACTGAGTGACGGTAGTTTATATTTTTCAAAATATTGTAAAGACGAATAACACCTTAGTCTACCTGTGACCACGAACGCTGTAAAGTGTTCGAAACGTCAGGTTAAATAAAATGTTAATAAATCGCGAAATAATCCGTAAAAGTAGTTTCATTTAAATTTAACATGATGCCCATGTAAACAACTCAATCATTGTAGTTATGTTGATTAATTTAGTTTTCCAATAGAGACGGTGAGGTCAATGATTGTCACGAACTACTTACAAGACGTTTTGGAAGTGAAAATGTAATAAAAATAGTAAACTGATTTTACAACGACTTGTGACAATGTGTTTAGTGCAAAATGGACGTTATTTCTAACACTTACTGTTTGCAAAACGTAACTTTTTATCGTGACAAAACTAACTAGATCGTGATAAAATAATAAGATAATTTACTAAGCCTGTACCGGTTACGGGTTCGAATCCCGCGAGACGCCACTGTTTGTGTGACGAGCACTAGCATTTGTACCTAAGTCATGGATGTTTATACGTTATCTAGTCGCCATAGTACAAGCTATGCTTAGTTTGGGGCTAGCTTATTGGTGTGGTTGTGACAATGATAATAGTAATCATTGCAAATACATTAATTGATTTTTTTAACTACACCAAAGTATATAAAGCGAATAAGGGATGTTTTTGTAAATTCCCTTTTTTTTCAAATCATTTCTACGATTTATTCTAAATGTCAGATTTTAGGATAAACATAAATTTCAAGTTTTAGAGGCTTTGCTGGTCCTAAGTCGAGAAAAAGTACGAAGGAGAAACTGGGTTAAATAATAATGGAATGGAACGGAATGGTTCCCGATGTGATAATTTCATACATGTCTAAATTTATTCAGTGTTGAGAATCTTGCAAGTTTTGAGGATTTTAGGAATAATAAAAATAACTCGTGATCGGTTAGTAAAGGAGATGTGTATTAAGAGACACTTAAGTAATGAGTGACATTAAAAATGCAACCGTGAAGTGTTGCTATAAAAATTTTACTAGGCGTTGTAATGTTAAGAATAATGAGTAAAATGAGTGAACCAAGGTAAGGTGCATAGGTCTTCAACATGCCCCCGGCCGTTGAAAGCTAGCCTTTCAACAAAAATCTTCAATCAGAACGCAAATTCTTGGGAATGCTCTGCGTATAATTCCAGATGAGGTCTTAATGTCTGCTACTCTTGATATTCCGTCTTTACCCGGATGCAGCGCCACGACACGACCTAACTTCCATTTTAACGGTGGCAAGTTGTCCTCCTTTATAACTACGAGAGAGTTGAGTTTCAGAGCGTCCTTGTTTCGATGCCACTTAACTCGCTGTTGGAGTTCAGAAACATATTCCTTGTTCCACCTCTCCCAAAAATGTTGCCGAATCTGCTCAATTCTCTGATGACGTGTAAGATGATGACAAGAATGCTCACGGAGATCTTGAACTGGCAGAGAAGTGAATGGTCTTCCTATTAGAAAGTGAGCAGGAGTGAGCGGCATCAGATCTTCTGGGTCCGTTGACAGTGGAGTGAGTGGCCGAGAGTTCAGAACCGCCTCAATCTGTACCAGTGTAGTGTTAAGCTCTTCATACGTTAAATTACAATTTCCCAACACTCTAGCTAAATGAAACTTGGTCGACTTGACTGCTCCCTCCCAAAGACCACCGAAATGCGCAGCATACGCAGGGATGAAATGAAAATTGATCCCGTCGCTAGCAACACATTCAGACAATGTACCACAATTGCTCTTCAAAAAATTTGAAATCTCGTTATACGCTCCAACAAATGAGGTTCCGTTGTCGGAATAAATATTTAAAGGTTTTCCCCTACGAGACATAAATCGACGCAAAGCATTCAAATAATTTTGACTGGTCAAGTCACCTACCACCTCCAAATGTAAAGCCTTTGTCGTAAAGCATACAAAAATAACAATGTAAACCTTAACTAGTCTACATCCACGACCTTGACGACTAGCTGACATGATAGGGCCTGCGTAGTCAACGCCTACATTTTGGAAGGGATAGTCCGCCGGTGAAAGTCGACTAGATGGCAGATTGCCCATTTGCGGAACTAGTGTCTGCCCCTTCATACGCTGACAACGAATGCATTGACGAAATGTAAATTTTGATAGATTACGACCTCCTAATGGCCAATAAGTATCTCTGATTGTAGCCAATAGTAATTGCGGTCCTGCGTGCAATAACTTTATGTGCTCATATTGGAATAAAAGTTTTGTAAATTTATGTGTGGACTGTAGTAAAATAGGGTTTTTCTTGTCATATGGATAATCTGAGTTTTGAAGTCTACCACTTACTCGCATGATTTGGTTTTCATCAAGAAAAACGTTTAATTTTAAGAGTTGATTTTTAGAAGGTAATATTTTATTTTGTTTTAATAATTTATATTCGGAGAATGATTCCTTTTGTGATTGAGTGATGATTATATTTAAGGCCCTCTGTAACTCGTCATTATTAACTTGAATGGATCGATGTAATCTCCTTCTACATGCATTGATAAAACGGATCACATATGATACAGTGCGTTGTAACCGCATTAAGTTTGAAAATCGATCGAAATCGATAAGTTTACCCGAGTCTTCACATTCGACGTTAGTGTGAAGTGATACATTCGTCTTAAGTTCCGGTAAACTATCTGTGTTTCCTGGAGTACAAGGCCATAAGGAATTGTGTTGTATCAAAAAAGTTGGACCAAACCACCAGATGCTTGATGACTGAATGTCATTTGAGTCTATTCCTCGTGAAAGTAAATCCGCGGGATTATCACGCGTAGGTACATGCCTCCAAGTATACGGGTGAGTTTTATCGATAATGTCTGCGACACGATTGCGCACAAAGGTGTTTAATTTAACAGGCAGCATTTTTAACCAGCCCAGTACTATCATGGAGTCTGTCCAAAAATAAACATCGGAAGCTTGAATTCGAAGTGAGGTTTTTATTTTTTCATAAAGGCGTGCTCCCACTAGAGCAGCACAAAGTTCAAGCCTTGGAATGGTTAGTGGCTTGATGGGAGAAACACGACTTTTAGCCATTAACAATTGTACAAAAACGTAGCCGTCTTTGTCAATACTACGAATGTATGCAGCAGCGCCGTAGGCTCGTTCCGAAGCATCGGTAAAAATGTGCACTTCCATCCGTTTATACGTGTCGCAAACAACACGACGTGGAACTCGCACCTTGCCGAGCGCCGGTAAGGTTTTTAATATATTTACCCACGCTGTAATAACATCAGCTGGTAACTGCTCATCCCAAGCTAGTTTCTTAAGCCATAATGTTTGCAACAATATTTTTAATTTTATAACACACGGCGCCAACAATCCTAAAGGGTCGAAAACTCGAGCAATCACAGCAAGCATGTCACGCTTTGTGTTGTCACTATTATTAGGAATATTAATAGGAAAGTACAAATTATCCGACTGCATTTGCCAGTTCAAACCCAAAGTCTTATTAAGGTCAGTATCTTCAATATTTAAATTGAAGGACGACTGAGTATGACTATCAAACAACAAAGCGGGCTCATTAGACTTCCACTTTCTTAAGGGCATGCAAGCAGAAGCAAGAGCTTGGGTGACCTTATCTCGCAGCGACAAAGCTGTACATAGTTGGTCTGCACCTGTCAAAAGGTCATCTACATAGAAGTCATGTATAATGACCTCGGCGACCTCCTTGTCACTACATTCGACACCAATTTGCTTTAGGCACCTTGTTGCAAGAAATGGCGCACTGGCTGTACCATAAGTAACGGTGTTTAGCTGATACACCTTAAGTGGACTTGATGGATCATCACGCCAGACAATCTGCTGCAAATGTCTGTCCGAGGGATGTACCAACACTTGCCTGTACATTTTCTCCACATCAGCTGAGAGGACATATTTGTACATTCTAAACCTAATTAAAATAGACAGTAAATCGTCTTGTACGGTTGGTCCAACCATCTGTAAATTATTAAAAGAAATACCAGACGTAGTTGGCGCACTGGCATTAAAAACTACGCGCAGTTTGGTAGTTAGGCTATTTTCTCGTAGTACACCGTGGTGAGGAATAAAATAACTAATCTTATTTTCATCTATAGTACATTCGGACATGTGGCCTAACGCAATGTACTCGGACATAAAATCCTTGTACATAATATTAAGAGAAGGCTGGGAATGATTTCTGCGCTCAATGGACAGAAAACAACGTTTAGCTCGTTGTAATGAGTCACCCAGAACTTCTGAAGATTCCTTTAAAGGTATCTTAACACTAAAACAGCCGTCCCCTAATCGAATCGTATTTTTGATGAAATGATCTTCGCATTGCTGTTCTTCAGCAGAATAAATAGATGACTGATGGCAAACTTCCTCGAGTTGCCAAAAACGCATTAATTGGTTTTGGATGTCATCTACATCACACGAATGAAATGAATTTTGATCGCCATCAATCTTTGTAAAATTACACATAACAGGATCTGAGCTGTTTGTCACATCAAAGCCGCTGTTAATTGGGCCAGAAACCAGCCAACCGAGCCTGGTTTCATAAAGGATTGGTTTATTAGTACCTAAACTTATTTTTTGTGAACCTAATAAACTCCAAAACAAGTCCGCACCTATTATTAAATCTATTTCGGCGGGTGTGTGAAAGTTAGGATCAGCTAAATGGATGTCTATAGGTATATTTAAATTACGTAAGTCTATCTGTCTAGTGGGGACGTTATCTGTTATAGTAGGTAACACGAAGCACTGCAAATCGAATGAATAGGACTCGCTCAATGATTTAACATGAACACTGCACATTTTACCTATATGTGAAAGCGAATTATTTATGCCGTGAATCGATCTATCTACCCTTTTGAAAGGCAAGTTTAATTGCTTACTCAGCTTCTCGGTCATTAAACACGACGAGCTTCCAGAATCGAGAAGTGCACGTGCAACACATTCCTTATTATGCGCATCGTAGCATTTAACCAAGGCAGTTGATAAAAGGACGTCGCTCGGGCTGCATGTATGTGTATGCGCGGAGCTAATGTTCGCCGTAAGCGCAACGTTCGTAGGAGTAGGTATCGGAGTCTCGACTTTGGAATCTTCGTACGCATTCCTGCGGTCAGGTGTGTTATAGACTAAGGACCTTTGTTTGAAATCGGTGCAGTGAATCAACGTATGGTGCTTTCGTTTACATATTTTGCAACCTATTTTTTTGCAATTAGAAGAATAGTGACCGCGTCGGAAACAATTAAAACACACTTTATAATTCGGCAATGCAGACAATCGGTCGTTTACACTTAGAGCCAGGAACTGCGGACATGTATTTAAATTATGATCACTACTACATCTAGGGCAACTGTGTGTAGCTGAACTATTGTTAGTGTTATTTAGTGATACCATGGCCTTAAGTTTTGTGTTAGTTTTATTCGATTGCGGATTCGAACCTCGTTGTGTAGTAATATTGTGAGATAGTTCTAGCGTTTCGATTAAATCAGCCCTATTACGCAGAAAATCCATAAACTGACTAAATGAAATTGGTACATTTTTATCAAAACGTCCCTTACACTCCTCCCATTCGCGAAACGTTTTTGTGTCCAATTTTTGACTAACTATGTGAATTAGTAACGTATCCCAATTATCGACAGGCTCTCCTAATGTACTAAGTGCCCGAATATTCTTATTTACCGTATCAATAATACGTTTCAATGAAGATGAGGACTCCTGTGTTATTTTGTCAATGTTAAAAAGTGCTGTGACATGATTTTGGATTAACAACCTCTTGTTATCGAATCTCTCACATAGGAGGTCCCATGCGACCTTATAGTTTTGTGCTGAGAATTCAATTGATTGAATAACAACAGCAGCTGATCCCTCTAATGAAGATCTAAGGTAGTAAAACTTATTAATTTCGTCTATGCTGTCATTATCATGGATGAGACTAGAAAAGGTATCACGAAATTCCAGCCAGTTATCGTAAACTCCAGTGAATTTAGGTAGTTGAATAGTGGGCAACTTGACCAGCTGGCCGCGATTAGAACTACGACTAGATTTAGATTCACAGTCATCTGACTTAGAAAAGGTATTTATCATAAATTTAGCATTAGCCAACAGTGAAAAGTATTGCGTCTCAACATTAGACCTCTCGATTGCCTCAATATCAGGAGTTTCAGACATACATTCTAGTTGTTACTGAACACTATCAAACTCGGCATAAAGGCTCTCTAATTTTTCGGTACGCAATTGTAGTTCCATTACCTGACATGGTGTTAATTCAGAAGGCTTCAGCGGAGATAAATAATTTCCGAATACGGTTAATCTCGCTTTATAACTGCCCCTGCGCTTTCTTAGATCCTTATCAGTCATTTTGGAAGAGAGATGTCGTAGACCTGGAATTTATACAATAATAAGGGTTTACCTATTGTAATGTACCTTTGTGATGTCTCAAACTTATGTAATTATAGTGTTAACAACCAAAAGAAATACGCAACAGAAACACTTTAATTTAGGTTAATTAAAGCTTTTACAAATAAATAATATTAATTTATATAAATATTTAAGGTTGATTGCTTTATTTTTACTGTTATTGAATTAATTACAAAATATTAACTTCCTTTAAGCACTTTAAACAATGAAGTACTAACCTGATTTATCTGATCACTTAATAAATTTAAATAATACCTGAGTGTTGGGTGAAAATTACGAAATACTATGCTTAACACTGTGTATTTATTAATCCTTGCATTAATTGAAGGCGATTTTTCATCCAATTACTTGCGGTTTTATAACCTCTTGCTCCACGATGCTCGGGTGCTTACTCAAACGTACCGCACTGATAGGTATTACTTATTTCCTTTAGTCCTCAAAGCTAGTCTTCATTAATTATCCTGCTCGTTCTGGACCATGTTGAGAATCTTGCAAGTTTTGAGGATTTTAGGAATAATAAAAATAACTCGTGATCGGTTAGTAAAGGAGATGTGTATTAAGAGACACTTAAGTAATGAGTGACATTAAAAATGCAACCGTGAAGTGTTGCTATAAAAATTTTACTAGGCGTTGTAATGTTAAGAATAATGAGTAAAATGAGTGAACCAAGGTAAGGTGCATAGGTCTTCAACATTCAGTGAAATATTTTTATCTACTATCTAGACTTCTCATTTGACTTTGACTTTAATTTACCTACGCGCTGCCCTTTACACCCTGTGTCTATGACCGTGTCACAACACTAGGTATAAGTTAAAAAAATAATAATTGTCTATTGATCCTTCCTGTTTTTGTAATGGTTTCCGTTCATGCAGTACATACACTAAATCTACTAAACTCATTGAATTTTATTTCACTAATATACCTGGCCCCTACATGGCCCTGTATTCGCCGGATTACATAAATCACCAGCTCAATCAAAGCACAGGTGAAGCAGTATAGCGCATTTATTTGCTTGGGGATTGCGCGTCGTACAGAGTGGCCGAGGTCAATGAGGTTATTGGAAAGCACATGTGCAAAGTGAAACAAGGACCTAGTTATTTTAGAACCCAGCACTCTAATCAGGTAAGTATAATAGTGTTAAGTAGGTTTAGTATCAACTTAAGATAAAGGTTAGTACTGTTTTTTTTTACTGTTTGTACAATTAAAGAACATTGTGAAAAATTTCCAACCTATTGTTTTATGGAAAACATTGTATTTGATTGTAGATTTAGCTAAGTAAACCATATCAATTGTTTTCATTCGCCATTAAGTGCCGAATAATTGGTTACATGTAAAGCACCTTGGTATTTTGACCAAAATATCTACAAATAGAAAGAATCACATTGTTTAACGTTCATTAGAATCATTCATTTTGTAAAAAACAGTTGTTAATTCATTTAATTTGCAAAGAACTAAATTCTAAAAAGAATAATAATTATTGCCAACAAATTAATTGTTAAAGTAGCAACAATATTAATTGTCATTATAGTTGTTGTATGTTGTTTAATGCATAGAATTTATAGTAAGTAAAAGTAAGCAATTACTGATAGGTTCTGTACTGTGAAACATTCTTAGTGCATAAGTAAACAATTTCTACTGTATCAATTCCAGGATGACAGACGAATTAAAGGTTCCAAGTAGACCCCAGTCTCCCGCAGTAACAGATGGAAAGGACTTAAAAAGAAAGCGAGGCAGCATCAAAGGTCGTTTGACGTCATTCTCAAATTATTTGACCGGGTTGGATGGATCCTCGCTGAGCTCTCAGGATGTCAGGGAGTTGCAATTGCGAATCGGTAAGATTGAATCTCTCTATGATGCATATGATGAAGTACAGTCTAAAATTGAGTGTTCTACTGATGATGATCTGCAAATGACGGAAAGAAGTGAATTTGAAGGTACTTATTATCACCTTCTTGCAATCGCACAGGATATTTTGGATACTTATAGGAAATCTCAAGGTAAAGAAGAGAGCAGTTCTAATTGTACTCGTTCAAAACTTGTTAAATTACCCACAATTGAGCTACCCAAATTCAATGGTTCCTATGAAGGTTGGATGGAGTTCCGTGACACATTTTCAAGTCTAATAGATAAAAATGATCAGATTGATGAAATCAATAAATTCCATTATTTAAGAGCATCATTGCAAGGTTCAGCTGCTGTGGTAATAGGATCCGTTGAGTTTTCAGCAAAAAATTACACAGTGGCATGGAGGCTCCTTTGCGACAGATTTGATAACAAACGCCTATTAATACAAAATCATGTTGCAGCCTTGTTCAATATTGAACCAGTCGCAAAAGAGTCTTCCATCAGTTTAAAGCGCATTATTGATCAAATAAATAAAAACTCACGTTCATTAGAGTCGCTAGGAGAACCTGCTAAAAACTGGGACACTCTTCTAATTTACATTTTTACAAAAAAGTTAGATATTAAAACATTTCGTGAATGGGAAGAATACAAGGGCACATTGCCCAAGGATAGGTCGGTGAACTTAGATTTTTATCTTAAATTTTTGCGTGGTCGTGCTGATTTAATTGAAACAATCGAGTTGGCACAAACCAACGCAACCAGTAAAGGTGCAAAAATTAAAACTATGGTTTCTTATCAAGGTAATAATAAAAATGAATCGAATACTCCATCACAGAAACCATGTCCCAATTGTAATGATGAGCACTTTTTGAATAATTGTCCAAAGTTTCTTGCACTGAGTAGTGAAGCGCGATACAAGTTATTACCTAGCTACAAAATATGCTTTAATTGCTTCCGTAGTGGACATTACGCTAATTCGTGCAAGCGCCCTGGGTGCAAGGTATGTAAACGCAAACATCATACTCTTATTCACGTAAACGAATTCAATGCATCAAAACAGGTATCTGCATCTGCATCTACCACTACAGCGAGCACAGCAATAAGTGATGACAGCCGCACTAAAAACTCAATACCTACAGATTCCTTTAGTCCGAGTGTTGCACTTACCCGCAGCATTTCAGCTGCTTTCAAAACACCAGGCCAAACTGACGTTTTATTATCTACGGCATTAGTAAAATTACAAGATAGTGACAATCGCGAGGTAATTGCCCGCGCCGTTCTAGACAGCTGTAGTACTTCGTGCTTAATAACTGAACAATTACATAAACGATTGAGATTGCCAGCTGATCAAGTTAATAGAACTGTCATTGGCATAAACAATAAAACAACAAGCATAACTAAAATGTGTCGGTTGCCTGTCAAGTCTTTGTGTGAACGTTATTCAACACACTTAAGCTGTTTTATTCTCCCATCTATTACTAATAATGTTCCCAGTTATCAAATTAATATTAGAGATTTAAATATTCCATCCAATACTTGTTTAGGAGACCCTCAGTTTTACACGCCCGCCGCCGTTGTCATCATCATAGGTGCTGATGTTTTTTGGGATATGTTAGGTTCGCAAACCATTAAATTGGGTGCTGGAAAACAAAAACTTTATGAAACGAGACTTGGGTGGGTAGTTTCAGGTCCTGCAAACCGAGACTACACATCTAAGTTTTCACACATTAAATGTAATTTTACACAAATTGATAACATTACTTCCCACTGTTCTGATGATGACATTCAAGCCCAACTTACGCGGTTTTGGCAACTAGAAGAAGTTAGTCCTCAGTCATCTCATTATTTTCCAGAGGAAAAGCAATGTGAAGAGCATTTTGTTAAAACCACAACTCGTCTTGCAGACGGTAGGTTCTGTGTTAGAATTCCATTAAAACAAACACCAACCGTGTTAGGTGATTCTTATCAGCGAGCAAAACAATGTCTGCTGTCATTGGAACGCAGACTTAAAAATGATGCGTCATTAAGTAAAATGTACAAGGGCAACAAGGGCGGGGGGAAGATCAATCAACATCTGTATTTTAATAAATACTTTGATTGGTAATTCCCCTACTCCCAGCATCTGTCCCGATGCTGGGTTTGAATGGTCTAAGGAGGAGCGCAGGTCGCAGAGATCCCGTAGACAAGGCCAGTGGACTATCCTTCCCGAGGTTGCTGCCCGTTCTTGGCCAATTGCCCTAAGCTACTGGTATAACAGAAACCTCTGGCCGTACCCCAAAATATCCTTACCCCCAGTCCCATCCTAACTCCCTCTCCAAACCGGCATAGCCGAACCGTGGCGGCGCAAAACCACACACAGGCATCCGTAAGCCCAGAAGGATTAGGAGAAGGATCCCTTCTGAAAGCACGGCCACAGCACCTTGGGAAAGTGCTGTGTGTTTATTTCCCAAACCCCCCCATTAATGATATGAGTGCGAATAATAATGCGATTCTGTCATGCGATCCGGCTAACGCCCGGCGCTCGCGGGTACCCGGGCCTGCGAGTGTGAAATTTGTTACCGAAGGCCGCGCAGGGGTGGACGACCAGGCCCCCGCGTTGGCGAATGTTACTGGCGCTTTACCACAAACAGGACCAGGCTCCAGCCTGAACCTGTCAGGCCTCGCAGAGGCCATTTCTACTGGCACAGAATCTGTGCCACCACAACACCAGTGGACCGTAGTCGCCCACAAGCGCCCCTTGAAAAAGGGGAAGGCTGGCTCAGCGGCTCCACCACACAAACCAAACCACACACCAAACCAAGGGCCAACGGGACAACCGGAACGTAGTCGCCACAACCGGCGCGCGGAAAGGAAAGCCCGGAAGCCTATTACCAAAGCGGCAGCCGACGACGTAGCAGCGGAAACGCAGCGCGTATCTGCGCCGCCCACCTCCACGGAGGTGGCAGCGGCACAGACTATACCGGCTCCGCCGCCACTACCACCACCAACACTACCACCACCACCACCACCACCAGCACAGTCGAAAAGGAGAAGAAAGCCGAGAGGTCATCGTAGCCGGACACATGCTGCGAATGCTTCCCCTGCTCCTGAAAAGGAGCAGTCTGGGCCTGGGGATCGCCCGGGTGAGCGAACTTCCTCGAAGCGAGCTCGCCTGGACGAGACTCAGTCACCCAGGGGAGAAGCCAAACGCGCAAAAACCGACACGAGACCAAAGCGGACGATGAGCTACGCAGATGCGAATAAATCGCATCTGAGAGTAGCGGTTACCACCGTTCCGCCGAGGGACCTCTCGTCCGCCCAGGCAGATCAGCTCAAGGCAATTAATAAGTAAAAGGGCGGTTCAAATAGTAGTGAACACTACCACAAGAGCAAAAGTAGTAAGAGGATGCCCCCAGGGTGGTGTCCTTTCACAACTCCTATGGAACATAGTAGTGGATAGCCTACTGTACAGACTGAACGAAAGAGGATACACTACTATTGGTTATGCAGACGACCTAACCATACTGATTAACGGAAACGCTGAAAATCTGCTCTGCGGAATTATGCGTTCAGCACTTCAGATAGTGGAAAAATGGTGTGACGAGCATCAACTATCAGTAAACCCGAAAAAGACAGAACTTATCCTTTTCACCAACAAAAGGAAGTTACCTCCACTACAATTACCAAAATTATTTAACACAGAACTCTCGCTATCAACCCAAGTAAAATACCTGGGCGTTATCCTTGATAACAAACTGAATTGGGCGAGTCATATCGATACAAAAATAAAGAAGGCCTGTATAGCATTTTGTCAATGTAGAAGACTAGTTGGTAAAAGTTGGGGTCTAAATCCAAAAATCACACTTTGGCTATACACATCCGTTATCAGACCTTCTATAACTTATGGATCAGTTGTATGGTGGCCCAGAACACAACTGACCACAGTGAAAACAAAACTCCAGAGTCTACAGCGACTAGCGAGCGTAGCAAATACTGGATGCATGAGAACCACCCCATCAGCCGCGCTCGAGTTCCTCCTAAACTTGAGACCGCTAGATCTCATCATACAGGAGGAAGCACAGTCAGCCGCCTTAAGACTAAGAGCAAACGGACTATGGAAACAAAACATAGAAACAACACACTCAAAAGTTCTGCAGGAGGTCCTAAAGGAATTACCACTCCTCGAGGCGCCCATGGACAGAATTCCGTGTCAACACATCTTCGATCGAAGATACAATATCCAACTCACAGAAGAACCAAAAGACAACTCTGGCGTCGATGAAGTTAGGATATATACAGACGGCTCAAAAACGGCACATGGTACCGGAGCCGGCGTCTTCTCGAATGATTTAAACATAAACATATCGACCACACTAGACAGGTTAAACTCCATCTTCCAGGCAGAATGCATTGGTATAACCAAAGCGGCACAGGCGGTTGCAGCCAGAGACGTCCGAGATCTTGGTATAAAAATTGTCTCGGATAGTGCATCCGTACTCCAAGCCCTTCAAAACAATGTCGTAACCTCCGCACTCATACTAGAGTGTCACAATGCACTCCAATCCATTGCAAACACGAACAGAGTAGTTCTGCAATGGATCAAAGGACACAGCAACTCACTGGGAAATGACACCGCAGACGAATTAGCCAAAAGAGGATCGAAGGTAGTAGTCCATGGACCGGAACCACTACTGCCTATACCTCAGGCCCAAATCAAAACGTGGCTGCGTGAAAAAACCACAGAAACACACCATACCGAATGGATGAACAGTGTAGGATGCAGGCAAACAAAAGATGCAATTCCGGCAGCATCAAAAAAGCTTGCCCGCAGCCTCACCAGATTAAAACGGAACGAACTTCGGAAGGTTGTAGGTACTATAACCGGTCATTGTTCACTAAACAGGCACCTATTCTACATAGGAGTAACAGACAGCCCCACATGCAGAGGATGCATGGAGGCAGAGGAAACGCCGCGGCACGTGCTCATGGAGTGCGAGAGCGTGACAGAACAACGGGCACGGATTCTCCAATAACCAGGATCACTCCCGGAAGCCTTCAGGAGCCTGAGGGGTCTACTGAACTTCTGGGATGATTTGGGCTGGTTGGAGTAGGGGAAGGACACAACACGCACAATGGCCCAATCAAGAGGCTAAGTGCGGACACCTCCCAGCTAAACTAACTAACTAAGTAAAATGTACAGTGAATTTATGTCAGATTATAAATCATTGGGTCACATGTCCGAATGTAAACCGATTATGTCGGGTCCTCATTATTTCATACCACATCATGGTGTCCTTCGCGAAAGCAGCTTAACGACCAAGCTACGAGTCGTATTTAACGCAAGTAGTCCCACTACCTCCGGGGTTTCATTTAATCAGATTCAAATGGTTGGGCCTACTGTTCAGGACGACCTACTTTCAATTCTTTTACGTTTTAGGCAGCACAAGTATGTGATCGTAGCAGATGTAGAAAAAATGTATAGGTGTATAGAAGTTGATGTCTTGGATAGACCGCTTCAACAAATTATTTGGCGCGATCTAAGTCAGCCTAATTCTCCCTTCAAATGCTATGTGTTAAACCGAGTGAGTTATGGAACAGCTAGTGCTCCATTTTTAGCCACTCGTTCCCTGAAACAAATAGGTCTAGAATGTAAAGATCCTAAAATAGGTGAAATCATATGCCACAATTTTTATGTGGACGATTTTTTGAGTGGAGGTAATGAAATCTGCGAAGTGAAATACATTCGCGACCAAACCACTGCCGAGCTGGCTTCAGCTTGCATGCCACTTCGGAAGTGGAAGTCTAATGAACCTCAGCTATTACCTGACAATGATCAGTTATCACCCAATGTTAATATTTGTGATGCTGGCACTAAAAAGACATTAGGCCTCGGGTGGCACTCTGCATTGGATGAATTTTATTTTCCTATATCTCCTACAATGGTCAAAGGAAACACAAAGCGTGATATTCTTTCTACCATAGCCCAAATTTTTGATCCGCTAGGACTTCTATCACCATGTGTCGTTCTTATGAAAATGTTATTACAGAAACTCTGGCTGCAGCGTCTGTCTTGGGACGATGACTTGCCGCTAGACATAAGTACAACCTGGTGTGAGTTGGTTAACAGCCTACCGGGTCTAAACAACCTACATGTAGCGCGATGTGTTATCTGTGATTCCGCGTCCCGAATAGAATTACACATATACACAGATGCGTCAGAACGTGCGTATGGCGCATGCGTCTACGTTCGTAGCATTAATAGTGAAGGTGAAGTAACAGTCAAATTGTTGCTTGCTAAAAGTCGAGTTGCTCCAATTAAGCCGACAACGATACCACGACTCGAGCTGTGTGGTGCTCTTGTAGGTGCTCATTTGTATGAAAAGGCTATGACTGCACTAAGAGTGCAAATCAATCAAGTTGTTTTCTGGACAGATTCAATGATCGTGTTGGGTTGGCTTAAAATGCTGCCCTCAAAACTACAGCCATTTGTTCGTAATCGTGTAGCAGAAATTTTAGATAAAACTGGTAACTGTACTTGGAGGCATGTTCCGACTGACAAGAACCCGGCAGATTTATTATCACGCGGCATCACTGTACATTTTCTTTTGTCAAATAATCTGTGGTGGCACGGACCAGATTTCTTAAAACGCGATCCATCGCACTGGCCGGCAAGCCCTGCCATTAATGGCGCCGAAAGGTTGCCTGAAACTCGAAATGAAGTTACATTGCATGTGAGCAACACAACATTGTACGAATTCATCGATTTCAGTCGCTTCTCAAAGTTTTCAAGACTTCAACGCACTATTGCATACGTGCTAAGATTCATAAATAATTTAAAGAAAGGAAGTACGCGTAAATCAAATTTCTTAGACACTGACGAACTAAATACGGCCTTAACTTTAATTCTAAAACATTCGCAAATGCAATCGTTTCCAGAATATGAATAATTAAATAAGGAAAAGGACTTGCCTAGTAAAAGCCCATTAATAAAATTTAACGTTTATTTAGATCATGATAAACTAATGCGAGTTGGAGGTCGTTTAGATAATTCTAATTTTGCTTTTGAAAAGAAACACCCAATAATTCTACAGTCCACACATCAAGTAACCAAGCTATTGTTTGAATTTCAACACTGTCGCGTTAGGTATTTTTTAAGTGAAACCCAGCGTACACAAATAAACATTTATTAAAAATAAGGGTGAGCACTATGGGTAGGGGTTCGCATGCCCGACTGGTAATTTGCTTCCGTAGGCCCGTACTTCCCTTGCGAAGGCGGCCGAGGGTGGATGGTGGCTCGTTGGACGGACGGCAGCAAGCAGCGTGTAAGGGTAGATGCGAGGGTATGGCCCAATTTTAAATGTTAACTTCGTTCCCTGAAAAAACGTCCCAGCTTAATATTCATCCTCTTAAATTAATCCGCTGATTGCGATCGCCAACATTTCCCACTACAAGCCAAGCCAAAGCAGAGAAGACGGGTTCTGTATTTCTCGTAGATGGTGATGTGGCTATTAAGATCGCAATCAGAACAGAGTGCAAAAAGCTAGGTAGGTAGGTGGATAAATGAATTTATTTAACGATAAACTACAATTGCAGATTACGTAAATGTGGAAAATAGTTTTATTTTAAATTGGGGATTTTATTGAATATATTTATTTTTATTAATTTAACATTGTATTACAAAAGAAAGTTATAGCTTGGCAAATAGGTACCTAATTATTTTAATTTACACAGGCAAAAGCGAAGGAAAGTCTAGGCTAAAGAAATACCTAAGTAGATAGGCCACTACAAAAAGGTTAACAAATTTACAACACACACTACGTTCAAAACACTTTAGTAACCATGGTTCACTAAATTAAAAGAATACTAGTTCAACACTTACCCTATCGGGGAAAATACTAATTCCTAATACGTAGGAACGAATTGCAGAGTAAGCAACTGTTAATAGCACGACGGCGAATAAAATAAGTCTATTCAACTATAACTTTTGGTCTAGAATATGTCTAGGTATTGCACTTATTGCTCGAGGAAGTAACGTCCTCTCGACTCGTGTGAAGTTAAGGTGTATGTCGTCAAAATGGTGTCCTGCTATCCACTTCCAGCGACCGGTTGCGGTGGCTTGGCCCCGCCCCCAAGATCATACGATTTCTCGCAAACAAAAGGACGAGTTAGGGATCCGCGCGACACTCAAGCGAACCATTAGCATAATACGTTTTATGCAGTTGAGTTTTATTTAATAGGATATATTTATTTGGAATGTTAATTAATTTGTTTTTTTTTTATCTACTAATTATGAGTCATATTTGATGCATGTGACATTTTGATTAAGAAATAAGATTATTTAATTTTAAGAAAGTAATTTGTATTAGAATCTTCAATTCTAAATAATTTGACGTAGGCTAATTATTAACAAAAGTTTTCATTTATTTATTCTTTTTTTTTTTATTTAACAATATTTTAACTAACTATTTATATAAAAAGAACGTATAACGTTACATTACCCCCTCGCGTCACCAAGGATTTTATTAGTTTTAAATAAAATCCGCACTTAAGTAACAAAAGTAAAGATTTGTATTAACACTTTCACTCATATCTTTCATACATCACACAATCATAAGAGCAACAATAAATACTAAGAAATATTGACGCGTCCTATCAGTATAGAGGTTCCTGCTATTATTGAACTGGTAACCCATACAAATTATTATAGTTAATGATGTTATTTATGCGCGAGTAGGTAGTGGTATTGTTTTTTAACTTTTTTTTTTTTTTTAATAATAAATGAATTTACGACATGCCCGGGAAGATGAGCAGCTGAACACATTCTATGCTTTTTTTTTTTTTTAGTCCAGCGGATTAGGATTTATTTATTTAGGCCAATTAATTTTAAATCTTTTATATGCCATGTACCTATATCTTTACCTGACATATCTTCTAATACGTAAACCAGTGGTGATTTTTTGGCAGAGACTCGACATTTTATGAATTTTGGTGCCAGCTTTTTGCTATTTGTCTTTGTCGCTTAGGACGTAAGCACGTTTCATAACTAAATCGCCTACATTGAATTCAGCTGGTTTACGGCGCAAATTATAATGAGCGGTATTTTTCTCGTGCGCATGCCACAATTTCGCCTGTACATCATCAAAAATGGTAGAAAGACAACCTAAATTTTCGGCGTAAATATCCCGTGGTAGAAAAAGGACCTCTTCGCCTAACTCTGTCTCTGTGTAGTGAGAACCGCAGGTGACAAGTTCTCTGCCATAGACTAAGAATGATGGCGTGAAACCAGTAGCCTCATTCACAGAGTTATTAATGGCAAACTGTACCTTTGGGATAAAGACGTCCCAAGTTCTGTGGTCATTGTCTACAAAAGTAGAAATACAAGTTATAATTGTACGATTATATCTTTCCACTGTATTAACTTGTGGCGTATATTTTGGTGTAAAAAATATGTTAGGGACGTTATATTTTTTAAGTAACGCAGCTGTATCACGGCTAATAAATTGAGATCCGTTATCCATAAATATAGTCTGTGGAACTCCATGGACTAGAAAAACAGAATCTTCCATGATTTTAATAATTACGTCCGAAGTTGCTTTTTTAATGGGATATATTAAACAAAATTTTGAAAAACAACAAGTGATAACTAAAATGTAGCTATTTTGCTTGCGACTAGTAGGCAAGGGGCCCATGAGATCTATTGAGATCATCTGCCAAGGACGTGAGCACTGTTTGGGACGACCCATGACACCCAACGTTTGATGGTTGTGTGTCTTGTACTCGAGACACTTCTGACAAGAACCAACAAATTTGACGACATCTTTGTGCATGCCTGGCCAAAAATACCGCAGCATAAGGCGGTGGTAAGTTTTGAAAATGCCTAAGTGTGCAGCAGTTGGCTCCGAATGGTTTTCTAAAATAACCTTTTCTCGTAGTTCAGAAGGAACTACGATTTTCCACGAAAATTCGTCGTTTAAGTTAAATTTACTTTTAGAAAGTCTATACAGAACATTGTTTTGAATTAAATAATTTGGAAAATCCTGAGACCTATTTAGACAACCGCTGTAAATAGTTTTATACCATTCATCTTTAGTGTCCGATATATCGGAAGAAGTGATGGCACTAACTGGAACGGCTCGCGAGAGAGCATCAGGTATAACGTTGTCGACGCCACGACGGTGTTTAAGTTCGAAATCGAAAGAGGACAAGCGCACTCCCCATCGAGCCAATCTGCCGGTTGGGTTACTTAGAGACAGGAACCACTTTAAAGCACTGTGGTCTGTGTAGACAGTGAAGGATTTCCCGTTCTCTAAGTAACATCGCCAATGCTCTAAGGCGGTGATCACAGCTAATGTTTCACGCTCCGTGACACTATAATTTCGCTCTGATGCAGTCAAGGATCGACTCATGTAGGCGATAGGATGTTCTTTTCCGTCTCTGATCTGGGTGAGCATAGCGCCAACTCCATAGTTGCTCGCGTCAGTATGAACCTCGAAGGGTTGGTTGTAATCAGGACAAGCCAGAACGGGGGCAGAAACTAGACACTCCTTTAGCTTCTGAAAGGAAACATCAGCCTCCGTAGACCATTTGAACGGTGGTGATCCCTTTTTCAAGGATGTCAACCTATTTAAGGGGCCTGCTATGGTGCTGAAATTGGGAACGAAACGACGATACCAAGTGGCTGTCCCGAGAAAACGCTTAAGATCTTTCCGACAAGTAGGTGTCGGATAGTTAAGGATGGCTTCCACTTTCCCGGGATCGGTACGTAGTCCACAACCGTCAACGACATATCCAAGATATTTCAGTTGACTTCGGAAAAACTTACATTTTTCCAAGTTCACTGTAAGGTTGGCATGTTTGAGCTTTTCCAGTACTTTCAGCAACAGTGTCACGTGACTTTGGTAATCTCTACTGATGATTACGATGTCATCAAGGTACGCGAAGACATTTGGACCAAATTCGCCGAACAAGAGATCAACCAAACGCTGTTGAGTAGCTGGCGCATTGGTCAAACCAAAGGCAGTACTCTTAAATCGAAGCGTTCCTCTCCCTGGGACGTAAAATGCGGTCTTGTCACGATCTTCAGGCGCGATATAAATTTGCCAAAATGATTTGGACAGATCTATGCTGCTTAAAAAACGAGCGTCTCGAAGATTGTCCAAAATCTCGGAGATGTATGGCAAATTATATGCGTCGCGTTTGGTTACAGAGTTTAGCTTCCGACTATCGAGGCAAAATCTTGGCTGGCCGTTCTTCTTCGTCACTAATAAGACTGGCGAAGACCAGGCGCTTTCACACGGCTCGACTACATCGAGAGCTAACATCTCATCTACCTGCTCAACCAAGATACGCTGCTTTTCCGGCGACATGCGGTAGTACCTCTGCCGTATTGGTTGGGCATCACCGGTATCGATGCGATGCGTGATCAAACTAGTTCGGCCAAGACCTTTACGCTCAAACGAAATGTCTCTAAATTGCTCAATTATGTTGTCCGCAATAAGTTTTTCTGATTCACTGAGGTTTTCATAGCCGTGAATCAGGGTTTCAGTAGGCAAACCTATATGAGTATTAGAGGTACTAAGGGAAATGCTACCTAAATATTTGGGACAAATTTCGAATTTCTGCCAAAAATCAACGCCTAATATAAGCGAGGTTTTAATCTCCGGGACAACAACAGCTTCAATTAAGTGAAATTGATTTTCAAAATGTACCGGAATGTTTATATAACCGACGCTTTTCAAAGTTTGACCGCCAGCAGCGGTTACAAAAATAGATTGGTCAGTAATCAATTTAAAACCATGGGATTGTAATAAAATATGGGAATTATTTCCTAAAATAGTGACTGCTGAACCAGAGTCAAGAAGTCCAGTAAAAGGAGTACTATTTATTTTTACCTTAACATAAGGCCTAACGTCATCGATTGGTTTACTAAGAATTGTGGCAGTTCTATACGACTCAAAGAAAACGCTTATAGTGCGAAGCCAATTTTGCCAATCATCTTTATCAAAATGATTTGTTGATAAACTTCCACAATTCTGCCTATCTAGTTTTTTGTAACGGAAGGCTTGTCGCTGTTGCAATCTGGACATTGGGGGGTCTTTACATCCTTGCGGCCACATTTAAAACAATAAACAATATCCTTGTTTTCTGTACACTGCCTTAGATTGTGGGTATTTACACGACACCTAGGACAAAAACGAGCTTTAGGAGCTTCAATTGCATGTACATATTTTTCATTTACATTTGTTTTGTTAGAATAGTTGTTAGGATAGTGTTTATTTTGATTATAATTTGTATTGTTATATTTATTGAATTTAGAAAAGGTGTTAGTCTGATTAAAATTTGCTCTGTTTGTATTACTTTTGAATTGAAATTTGTCTTTACTGCTATTGCCATTATATGCAAATTCTGGTGCAAGCGTGTCCGTGGTTGGACCTCTTGGTTCGTGAAAATTTGAAAGACGTGCTTGAATATTTTCAAAATTACGACAGATATTTTGTAAGAAATCGAGTGTCTCAACTATGCCGGCTGATGCTAAGGTGCTTGCATAGCAAGGTCTAATATTATGTAATATTATTTCTAATTTTTCTTCTTCGGATCTAGGTTTCGATAAACGTGAAAACAATCCAGACATGATTGAAAGATAAATGGTTATGTTTTCAGATTCACCTTGCGTTCTAGTACGAATTTCATTAAGAAGTCTATAATCAAAGTCAGACTGGGTGAAATCGTTTTGTAATAATACAATTAGTTCGCTCCAAGAAGAAACCTTATCTCTCACGTTCCTAAACCAATGCAAAGCATCACCCGTGAAGATCTCTGTAGCGTAGGATAATGCCTTTGGGCCTGAGATATTTCTCGCGGCACAAAATTCGGTAACCCGCTGAACGAAAGCCCGAACGCAAGTTTTCCCATCATATCGTAGCTTTCCAAAATCAGTTGATCCCCCACGATCACAAGTCACAGAAATGTTAAAGGGTAAAGCAGAGGTTGCAGACTCGCTACTGCTGTGAGCGCTTAAGTTGTCAACTGCTTTATCCTTATAAGAAGCTAAAATTTCTGAGAAGTTTTTAAACTGCGCAACGTATGCATCATATTGAAGTTTAATATTATCGTTGATAATGATTCGGTTTATGCGATGATACAAATGGTTTATTAGATTTTGGGTGCGTACAAAAGAATTTTTATCTAATTCTGACTCTAAATTTAATTTGATTTTAAATAAAGTTTCACTTACGCCCCTCAAATCCTCCGCAGGCTCATAAGGGCTTTCAATAATGTCCTCGGAAGGAAATAAAGGTCCGAGCTTCGAAATTTGTTTGCGTAAGTCCTGTACCGTATGATCCGGGGTCGTGCCTCTGATAAAAACCTCATATTCTAGTTCTGACTTTTGTAAAGATAAAAATTTTACGGGAAAAGCCATTTAAAAAAAATTAATATACGGAACCCTCAAAAAAAAATTTACTTAAAAATTGTGGGTAAGTGATGATCTAGCATTAAACGATACTATCTATTAATAAAATAACTCCGTCTGTTACAAGTAATGTTAAGACGAACACTAAAGTTATATAAAAGAGCAAACTAAATAAAAAAAAAGAACACAAAACCAAAAATAAAATATTTAAAAGACGTTACATAAAAATAAGCACACAACACACATACTACTTACTACGGAAGCAAATAACAGCCCATATAACCAGGTTGAGGCGCCAGTGTCGCGTTAGGTATTTTTTAAGTGAAACCCAGCGTACACAAATAAACATTTATTAAAAATAAGGGTGAGCACTATGGGTAGGGGTTCGCATGCCCGACTGGTAATTTGCTTCCGTAGGCCCGTACTTCCCTTGCGAAGGCGGCCGAGGGTGGATGGTGGCTCGTTGGACGGACGGCAGCAAGCAGCGTGTAAGGGTAGATGCGAGGGTATGGCCCAATTTTAAATGTTAACTTCGTTCCCTGAAAAAACGTCCCAGCTTAATATTCATCCTCTTAAATTAATCCGCTGATTGCGATCGCCAACATTTCCCACTACAAGCCAAGCCAAAGCAGAGAAGACGGGTTCTGTATTTCTCGTAGATGGTGATGTGGCTATTAAGATCGCAATCAGAACAGAGTGCAAAAAGCTAGGTAGGTAGGTGGATAAATGAATTTATTTAACGATAAACTACAATTGCAGATTACGTAAATGTGGAAAATAGTTTTATTTTAAATTGGGGATTTTATTGAATATATTTATTTTTATTAATTTAACATTGTATTACAAAAGAAAGTTATAGCTTGGCAAATAGGTACCTAATTATTTTAATTTACACAGGCAAAAGCGAAGGAAAGTCTAGGCTAAAGAAATACCTAAGTAGATAGGCCACTACAAAAAGGTTAACAAATTTACAACACACACTACGTTCAAAACACTTTAGTAACCATGGTTCACTAAATTAAAAGAATACTAGTTCAACACTTACCCTATCGGGGAAAATACTAATTCCTAATACGTAGGAACGAATTGCAGAGTAAGCAACTGTTAATAGCACGACGGCGAATAAAATAAGTCTATTCAACTATAACTTTTGGTCTAGAATATGTCTAGGTATTGCACTTATTGCTCGAGGAAGTAACGTCCTCTCGACTCGTGTGAAGTTAAGGTGTATGTCGTCAAAATGGTGTCCTGCTATCCACTTCCAGCGACCGGTTGCGGTGGCTTGGCCCCGCCCCCAAGATCATACGATTTCTCGCAAACAAAAGGACGAGTTAGGGATCCGCGCGACACTCAAGCGAACCATTAGCATAATACGTTTTATGCAGTTGAGTTTTATTTAATAGGATATATTTATTTGGAATGTTAATTAATTTGTTTTTTTTTTATCTACTAATTATGAGTCATATTTGATGCATGTGACATTTTGATTAAGAAATAAGATTATTTAATTTTAAGAAAGTAATTTGTATTAGAATCTTCAATTCTAAATAATTTGACGTAGGCTAATTATTAACAAAAGTTTTCATTTATTTATTCTTTTTTTTTTTATTTAACAATATTTTAACTAACTATTTATATAAAAAGAACGTATAACGTTACAACACATAAGACTAATGCATGCTGGCCCTCAACTTTTATTGGCTACCATTAGGGAAACTTATTGGCCAAGAAAATGTTTTCGTCAATGCGTACGTTGTAACCGCATAAAGGGTAAGACGTACAATCCACTCATGGGTAACTTACCACAGCAGCGCCTTCAACCAGGTGGATACCTGTTTAATTGTGTAGGCGTAGATTACGCTGGCCCAGTAGCCGTTGCTAGTCGCACTGGTCGCGGCTGCAGGCTAATTAAATCTTATATTGCTATTTTCGTTTGCTTCACGACCAAAGCGGTACATTTGGAGTTAGTGGGTGATTTAACAAGTAATAACTACTTATTAGCGCTACGCAGATTCATCTCACGTAGAGGTAAACCCACTCATATATTCTTAGATAACGGTACTTCATTCGTTGGTGCCTTTAACGATATATCAAAATTTCTAAAGGGTAATTGCGACTTACTGGCTTCTGACTCAGCGCAGGAAAGTATAAAATTTCACTTCATACCTGCCTATAGTCCTAATTTCGGAGGTCTCTGGGAGGCTGGTGTCAAATCGGTCAAATTTCATTTAAATAGAGTGCTGGGAAATTGTAATCTTACATTCGAAGAACTTACTACCACGTTGGTGCAAATTGAGGCGATATTGAATTCTCGGCCACTCTTTCCGTTGTCTTCGGATCCTGCAGACTTGACACCACTCACGCCCGGCCGCATTCTCATCGGCCGCCCTCTCACTGCCCTGCCGGACCGGAACTACTCAGACTGTTCGGTCAACAGACTAACACGCTTCCAGCGCATTGAACAGTTGCGCCAGCATTTCTGGACACGTTGGAGTAAGGAGTATGTTGCTGAACTCCAGTAAAGAGTCAAATGGCGATCTGACAAATACACCCTGAAGGTAGACAGTCTTGTCTTGTTGAAGGACGATGGCCTTCCACCACTTAAATGGAAGCTAGGACGAATTGTTGCTGTATACCCAGGTGTCAGCGATGGAATAAGTCGAGTTGCCGACATACGAATTTCAAATGGTGTTGTACGACGAAGCTTTAGCAAGATTGTCCCTTTGCTGCCTGAAAATGATGTTTCGTTGAAGGACGAGCCTTCAACGCGCGGGGGCATGTCTATGACCGTGTCACAACACTAGGTATAAGTTAAAAAAAAAAAAATGTCTATTGATCCTTCCTGTTTTTGTAATGGTTTCCGTTCATGCAGTACATACACTAAATCTACTAAACTCATTGAATTTTATTTCACTAATATACCTGGCCCCTACACCCTGTAATGAGCGTCAACTAAACACTAACCATCTTAACAGTTTATTTGGTATTGAACCTTTACAGCGGGAATCTGATAAGTCACTGAGGTATCTCAGTGATCATGTGACAAAAAATTTAGGAGCATTAAAAATACTCGGTCAACCCACCGACCAGTGGGACACGATCATCATACATATGGTAACGACTAAATTAGATCAGGTTTCAAGTATAAAATGGGAAGAATATCGGAATGGTCTTAAAGAACTGCCCACATTAAATGATTTCAAAGCCTTTTTAAAAACTCGCGCAGATGTTTTAGAAACATTATTTAGAGCTACAAGAGATAAAAACTCGAAAACTCAATCTAGGTTTGAAAGTAACCATACCAAATCATTCGTCATTTCAGCAAACAAGGACGGTCAGCGGCCGTGTGTCGTGTGCCAGGGCAAACATCACATCTTCGACTGCAAGGTTTTCAACAGTCTGTCTGTTTACGAATTGAAACATGAAACACACACAGCCATCTATGTATAATTTTAGGAATTAATATGCAGATTCTCACTAAACATAACGCCCCGCAAAGGACGACAAGGCCTTTTAAAAAAAACAAACAAAAGTTTTATGAAAATAACCTAGGGTCCTGGAAAGTCGACAGGCAGTAGACACAACTTATGAATTGGTCGCTTTATAACCGTTGTGTACGGTTATTGTCCACACATTTAAAGAAGTTGGTAGATAAATGAAAGTCACTGGTAAGAAATAATTTTAACTATATTCACTTTAACTACTACGCTATGATGGTTAAATGGTAATGGTATGAATGAGCACGCGCGATATGGTTGGTGATTCGTCGAGTACTGGTGAAATTAATAAAATTATACAAAAATGCAATATTGGGTCAAAGTGTGAAAATGATGACGGCGCGCCGTGGCGCGGCGATTTCGTAATGTACGTAAACCGTACATACTCCCGGGCGGGATAAGATGAGATGGAAGAATGGTGGTTGTGCTGGTGAAATGAGGTGTGGTACAAGGTGATAAACAATAGTTTTGGTGCTTAACAAGATGATAGGGCATTAGTTCTTATATTAAATGTGAAAGGGTTCACTTTGGTTCAATAGTTCACAAATTGGTGACGTGCATTCGGCGACGTCGCTTTATCAACACGCGCACTATTTTTATTTTCGGGACCACTTTCACTAAATTGTTGTTCACTAGCACTAGCACTTACACTTGCACTGTGTGGTTCATTTTTTACGCTAACGCACTGTACACTCGAAGCACAAACCGCGCCGACGTCGCTGCGGGCAGCAGCGCGCCGCTCCGCGCGGCGCCTGCGCGCCCGGCAGCATCCCCAAGCGGTGACTCCTAGTACTACGGCTCCGATACATACGTAAATAGCTACGTAATGGTGGACGTCATGGTAAGAGATTTGGCTAATATCAGCTTGCTGTTCCTTCAGCTGATTAATCTGGTTTCCGAGAACTCGCAGATCATTTTCGAATCCACTCGGACTTGTAATTGAACCGACGAGTGTGGTATTGGGCATGGACACATTTATTATATTGTTGATCGGCGGGATATAATGCGTCATTACGTCTGGTTGAATATCGAAGCGATTACTAAAATGCTTGTGCGACACTATGGTAAACGAGTCGCCCTTGATGACGCAGCTTTCGTCTAGAGTGATAACTCCGGCCTTGCTGAGTCGTTCGCTCACGATCATGTTTCCGCATATTATTCTTATCTGGCACTGACCGCAACAAGAGAACAGGTAGGTATTTATTTTGTGTAATTGTGTCCACATTTGTTTACAGGTGTCAATATTTGTTTTGCAGTTCTGTGGAGTTAGACCTTTTGCGCATAGGGACTGATCATTCTCCAACCGGTATAGAGGGCTGTGTAAATAGCACAGGTGTATGGTTTCATCATCAAGGCTAAGACACATTTGAAAATCGTAATCAGACAAAGGCAAATACACGTCCTTTTGTATGTTCATTGCAATATGAGTGGCAATAGGCACTAGGGTGACCATGCTTCCGTTAATCTCTCGAGATATTGGTATAGTTTTATAGATGTCGTAATGGTCTCGACTGACTAAAGGTATTTTGATTTCAAAGATCACATACTCCTCAGTAACTCTTGCTTTAATTTTTAAAAGATGGTAAATTTTCGACAAATTGTTTTGAATATTATCTATAGGTAATGACAAATCCTTGGTAAGATGTCCAGATATTATGTTGAGCTCTCGAAGTAGTTGTTCTGGCTTCAAAAGATGAATGTTGATGTTCCCGTGAAATATATTGGTAATGGTTTCGATTAACGTGTCTTGGAGGTTCCTCAAATTATTT
Source organism: Anania fuscalis (assembly GCA_950371115.1). NCBI lineage: Eukaryota > Metazoa > Arthropoda > Insecta > Lepidoptera > Crambidae > Anania > Anania fuscalis. The sequence goes on along the minus strand of OX493326.1, from coordinate 21,443,548 downwards.
AAAATGTTGGTAGCGATAATGGATGACATAGCAAAATCGCTACTATTGGCAACACCTTGAATCCCGGTTTTTAATTCGTTAGCGGCTTTTTCTAGCGAATTGAGATGCTGGTTAAAGATTTTGTGCTGCTTGTTCATCGAACTTTCTGCTCTTTTCAATAAATTGTACTCGGCCTCGACGACCGACGTCTGGTTCTTCCACAATGTTGCGAGGTGTTGTTGATTGGTTTGTAGTAAGGTTATATCCTTTTTATACTGTTCAGCGAAATCTTCGTCCAGGACTCCGAATAAACTATGGGCAATCGAGCCAATGCCGTTTATTAGTCCACGACGCTGTCTAGACGGTGGTGCTAGCCGCTGATTAAGCAAAATAGTATTATAGTAATCGTATTCCGCGTATCCATGCTGTAATTGGGTTAGTATAACGTCACACTGCGATTTTATTTTAGAGTTCGAACATATGGTTTGTAAGTGGTCAAGATATTTGTTAAACAATTCATTTCCTTGTCGGTATGGTTGTAGATTATAGTAAACGATAAGTTTCCATTCATCACGAACGAGGTACATGGTCGAGATCTGGTCGAAATAAAACATATTGTTTTGGTTTTGAAGAGAGGATACGTGGTAGCTTCCGCTGATAGGGGTCCAGAGCAACATAAACATCATTAGAACAAATGATAGAAAGAACAAATGACATAATAATAAACGAATCAAAAAGTCTTGCAAGACTTTTTGATTCGTTTATTATTATGTGTAGCACATTTGACGTCTGATTTGAGTTCTGGTAATGGTTTTATCGTTTGTTGGTCAGGGTGAACCGGTAGTTTAGATAATTTTACTATTGGTCGTTTCATGGTCCCATTCTTGGTTTTAATAGTCACTACTCGGACGTATCCATCCTTTCCAGGATGAAGCTCTACTACCCTGCCTAGCGCCCACCTTCCTGCTGGTAAGTTATCGTCGTGAATTATGACGACGTCATTTATTCTTATATTTTCTTTTGGTTCTAGCCACTTGGTTCTTGCAGTCAGTTGAGTTAGATATTCAGCTTGCCATCGCTTCCAAATATCTACAAATATTTTCTGTGTAAGCTGCCACCTGGTTCGCTCGTCCTTTTCTGTTTCAAAAATGGTAAGCGACGGTCCACTGTTAAGAAAGTGGGATGGTGTTAAATAATTTAAGTCGTCAGGATCTTCAGTTAGTGGACATAGGGGTCTGGAGTTTAAGCAGGCTTCGATCTGAGCTAGGATGGTGGTAAATTCCTCATAAGTCAACTTCTGCTCACCGACGACACGTTTCATATGGTACTTGAGGCTCTTAACAGCCGATTCCCAAAGTCCTCCAGCTGAAGCCCACGTTGGAGCGTTGAAATGCCACTCTATGCCCATTTCAGTGACCTCTGAAAGGAATTCGTCCGTAAAGATATGCTTTATTTCTTCGAATTCCCTGTTTAAAATGCGACTAGCTCCTACGAAATTCGTCCCATTGTCGCTGTAAATAGTGTGTGGTAATCCTCTTCTAGCCACCATACGTCGGAGCGCAGCCAAAAACGACGACGAGGTTAGGTCTGACACTAGTTCTAAGTGTACCGCCTTGGTCACCATACACACGAACACGGCAACGTACCCCTTGGTAGTCTTGACTCCGCGTCCCTTATTGGTTTTGATAAGGATGCTTCCCGTAAAATCGACTCCCGTGTGGTAAAAGGGCCGAGATGGGTTGCTCCTGGAGGCTGGTAAATCTCCCATTACTTGCTGTTGTTTCTCCGGATTCGTTCGTCTGCACTTAACACAGAGACGAAGCTGTTTTTTGGTAGCCCGATTTCCGCCCACAATCCAATACTTTTGCCTAAGGTATGCTGATGTTACCCTGGCCCCTCCGTGAAGGGTAGATTTGTGCGCCTGGTCAATTAATAGCTCTGTTAACTTGCTAGTGTGTGGAATTATAGCAGGATGCTTCATCTCATCGTCGATGTGAGCGTTTTCGAGCCTACCTCCGACGCGTAAAATGCCAGATTTATCTAAGAATGGTCTCAGGTTAGCAATTTTGCTCTTTTTATCTACTAACTCTTCGCTTTTTAACTTGGTGATTTCAGCTAAAAACTCTAATGCCTGAGTATCTTTAATAATCATTTCTTTAGCCTTTTGTAATTCAGGTAACGTTAAATAAAGTGTTTGGTTACGATTGCGCGATAACGCTCGTAGAGTCCATGCTAAGACGCGCACGGCTCGCGTAAATGTACTATATTTATTAAGTAATTGTTGTATTATGTTGTCATTTGTTTTTGTAATAACATTAGTTTGCGCGGATTTTTTGACTTCTACCTCGGTAGTGTAAATTGGTTTTTGTTCTTGGTCGGAGTGTGTTGGTAGCCACTTTGGTCCATGCCACCATAGTTGGTGTTGTTTCAGCTGGTCTGCACTGAGCCCACGGCTTGCGCAATCCGCAGGGTTTTCTTCAGATTTGACGTACTGCCAACAGCTGGACGGAATGATCTGAGTAGTTTGGCTCACTCTGTTCGCTACAAATGGTTTCCAGCGACTTGGTTCTCCGTGAAGCCACCCTAGAACGACCATGGAATCGATCCAGCCATATGTTCTGATGTTGTACTCTGTTAGGCATCCCTTGACTTTGTCCATGAGTCTCGACAAAAGGACCGCGCCGCACAGCTCTAGTCGTGGTAACGTGATGTTTTTGCTTGCAGGTACAAGTCTCGCTTTCCCGGCTACTAGAGTAATGGACGATGACTCATTTTTACCTACTTTACAGTAAATAACTGCCGCGTAGGCTTTGGTAGATGCGTCACAGAAGCCATGTAGCTCTACCAAGTCGTTCTGTCCCGTGCTGAGCCATCTTGGTAATTGTAACTGGTCAATCTGGTTAATGTCAGCTAGAATCTTTATCTTCTGGTAACTTTTCATCCCACTCAATATTTAGTTGCCAAACATTTTGAAATATTAATTTTAATCTGGTAGTAACGGGGGCTAACCAACTTAGCGGATCGAAGATTTTAGATATGTCGGATAGTAATGCCCGTTTAGTCGAATGAGCGTTAGTTGGTATTATTTTAGATTCAAACATAAAAACGTCGGCTTTAGGATCCCAACGGAGTCCCAAAGTTTTGGTGGTTTCTGGTTGCCTAAAATTGAAACATTCTTGGTCGGAAACTTGGTTTGGTATTAATTCTGGTATATTGGAGCGCCATTTTCGCAAGTTAAATCCACCCGATTTTAATATTTTGATTAAATCCGACTGTATTTGTGTTGCTTCCTGTACTGAATGACTTCCGTAGAGTAAATCATCCATATAAAATGATTTTTCTAAAACCATTGACGCCTTGCTATCTTGGTAGTTTGGTTTTTCATCGATGGCCAATTGTTTTAATGTCATCATTGCCAGGAATGGCGCCGCCTTTGTGCCGTATGTGACGGTGGTAAGCTGGTATTCTTTGAGCAATTCTTGTGTTGAATCTCTCCATATGATCTTTTGGTATTTTTGATCATCAGGGTGAATCCAGATTTGGCGAAACATTTTTTCTATGTCCGCAGTAAAAGCGTGCTGGTATTGTCTCCACTTTAAAATCAAGGATTGCAAATCCTGCTGTAAATTAGGTCCTGCTTCCTTTAGGTCGTTTAAGCTATTCCCAGTGCTGGTTTTAGTGGAGGCGTTATAAACAACTCTAAGTTTTGTAGTCGTAGAGTCGGGGCGCGAAACTGCATGGTGCGGTAAATAATAATCGTGTGACGTATTACCGGCAGAGGCGCGCGGCGTATTAGTCATATGACCTAATTCGCGGTATTCATTTATAAATAATTGGTAGTCTTTCGCTATAGTTGGATTTTTTGAAAACTTTCTTTCTAATTGTCGAAATTGTGCAACGGCCATGGGTTTAGAAGGTCCCAATTTGTCTTCTAAATTGGACTTAAGAGGAAGTCTTACTGAGTATCTTCCGTCTTGATTTCTCTCGGTGGTAGATAAATAAAACTTAAGGCATTGGTCTTCGGCGGCCGACATATTTGTGTCTGGTGTTATATCTTCGATTTCCCAAAATCGTTGAAGATCTTCTGTATTACTTAAGACAACATTGCACTGATAAGTTTTAACATTGCCGCACAAAATCCAACCAAACTTCGTTTCCTGTGCGACTGGGTAGTGCGGATCGAGTTTTATTATTCCACTCAAAATAAAAGACGCGTATACGTCGGCCCCTAGTAACAAGTCTACGGGACGACTATTGTAGAATTCGGAATCAGCGTTGTCTAAATATGGCCAAGATGGTTTTTGAAATGAATGATTTGGTAGCTTGTTAATAAGTGTGTTCATAATAAAAACGTCTGTCGACATGGTAAAGTCGTTGTGTAGGGATGACAGTGTTATATTAAGAACACCCTTGCAATTGTTCTCCTTTGCGCCCACTCCATATATGACGCCCTTGCAACGATGACGTGGTAAATGTAATAACTGAGCAGCGTTTTCAGTTATTATTGAGGTCTGTGACCCCTGGTCGATGAGAGCTCGCATTTTATGGTAAGTGCCATCGGTAGCCTGAACGTTGACATAGGCAGTCGCTAAAAGAATTTCGGCTATATTTTCCTGAGACACGTTGCATTTCTTTTGATTTGATTCCGAATTTGGCGTATTGGTAGGCACTTCGCTTGACGTCACAAGTGCATCGTGCAATAACGTATTGTGCTTAGCATTACATTCTCGACACGTTTTTGTGGATAAGCATTCTTTTCCTTGGTGATTGTAAAGACAGTTTTTGCACAAATTGAATTTCGCAACTGTTTTCCGTTTTGCGTCTGACCTAGATTCACGGAAAGACTTGCAAAAATAAAGCGGATGATTTTGATTGCAAAATACACATTTGTGTGTTTCTACGTGTAAAGTTTTAAATGTAGATGATGATGGTTTGAATGATGGTTTATTGAAGTGGTTATTGGTTCCTTGGTATTGATTTGGTTTCTTGAATCGATTTTCTTCTTGTTTTGTGACATCTTGCTTACGCCTAAAGGCTTCTAAAGATGTAAATTTGGATTCGAGAAAGCTTAGAAAATCTTCTTTCGTTGGTAACTCCCTCGGTTTTTGAAGTGACTCGATATAGTCATTATGGGAGTCAGCGTCCAATTTTTGAGCCAATAAATGTACCAAAAGTGGACCCCATGTTGATATATCGACTCCTAACTTTTGAATGGCATGCAAGCATTCATTGGTAGTATCGTGCAGCCTCTTAATGTGAGATGATGATTGACTCTGCATTACTGGTAAATTTAGCAAAGTATTAACGTGAGATGTAAATATCAATTTGGTGTTGTTGAAGCGGTGGTTAAGTATTTCCCACGCTATTTGGTAGTTTTCTGAGCTTATGTTTAAATGCTGCACAAGCTTTTCAGCCTCTCCCTTGATTTTACTTTTTAAGAATTGAAGCTTTTGAGCACTGGATAGAGAAGGATTGTTGTGTATAGCTTCTTGAAACAAATCCTTAAAGGCTGTCCATTGCTGGTAGCTTCCGGCGAAAACTGGTATATCCATTTGTGGCGTCATTTTTTCGCGATGCCAAACCGACCACATTTTGGTATTGATCGCTTTCTTGATGTCGTTGAAAGTTTTTTCGTGGTGAGAAAACTCGAGTTCGTATCTCGAATTTTCGCCGTCTAACTCGCTGTCGATTTCCCAATGTAGCAAATCGATTACATTCCATCGCGACTGTAAAGTTTTCAAGACATCTTCAAATTCCCATTTTTCGGCGAGCGAAGGTAAATTAATGTTAGATACCGTACGGGAAAATGCCTTGAAGTTGCTAGTTTGTTTCCGTAGAATTTCGTCCAGTTTGCTGCTGGTACCCTCCGACTTCCGTAGGGGTGTAACCGGAGGGTGCTGGTTACTTGTTTGAGATAATGGCGTTGCTGGTTTAAGGAGAAGTGGTGTGGATGGTTTACTGGTATTTGATTGGTAGGTTGCAATAGTTTGCCTTGTCCGATTATAAAATTCCCTTGTTTTTTCATAATCGTTTTCCTTGAAGTACGCGTGGTTCTGGTCCCCATGAGCACATAAGGATACATGGTTAGTATGAAACTCTTGCCAGTAAGAGTCTAAGGTCTCTAACTTTCTCTTAATTATTTCTGGTGTTTTACGATCGTGGCCATCCTTTTTAAAATTGTTTAAAAGTTGGTCCATGCCCATCATCAATTGGTTTTGTGTTTCCAACAATGCCTCCATGGTGCCGAAGATATTGGAAAAGTGAAAGATAAAATGGAAAGATCTTACTTTTCGATGAGTGGCTGGTAGGGCGAGTCTGCTTGACTCCCTGGTGCCGGAATAGCAAGTCTGCCTGACTCACTACTGCGGGTTACTGGTTGTGGTGAGAGAACTGGTAAATCCAATGGTACTGGTTGTTACAGAACACTCCTCGAGCTTGTAGTAAATCACTATGGTTTGAGTCACTTTTCACTCGCGGAAGGTTCCTTTTCGAATCGAAGGACCATTTAAATGTACGGTTATTGTCCACACATTTAAAGAAGTTGGTAGATAAATGAAAGTCACTGGTAAGAAATAATTTTAACTATATTCACTTTAACTACTACGCTATGATGGTTAAATGGTAATGGTATGAGTGAGCACGCGCGATATGGTTGGTGATTCGTCGAGTACTGGTGAAATTAATAAAATTATACAAAAATGCAATATTGGGTCAAAGTGTGAAAATGATGACGGCGCGCCGTGGCGCGGCGATTTCGTAATGTACGTAAACCGTACACGTTGCTTTACACTTTATACTAACTACTCGTGTCAAACCATCTGAACCTGGATGAGTTTCCAAGACTCTACCAAGAAGCCACTTCGCAGGAGGCAAGCGTTCATCTTTAATTAATACCAAATCGTTTACAGAAATGTTTTTCTGAACCCCAGTCCATTTTTGTCTGTTTTGTAAAGTCACTAAATACTCGTGACTCCACCGCTTCCAAAAGTACTGCAATTTTTGATGTAGATATAACCAACGTTGAGATTAAAGAACTTTGACATCGGTTAAATCTTCCTCTGTAATAACATTAGGTGTTTCGCCTATTAAGAAATGACCTGGTGTGAGAGCTAGGTCACTTTCATCGTTAAGCGGGGTTAATGGACGTGAGTTCAAACAGGATTCTATTTGACATAGCAAAGTGAAGTACTCTTCGAAGGTAAGTTTCGTATCGTTTATAGCTCTAAATAAGTGTCTCTTTACAGATTTAATATTGCTTTCCCATAGTCCTCCCATATGGGGTGCCCCAGCGGGATTAAACTGCCCATCGGTACCACCCTGAGCTAAGGTTTCGGCGATTTCTGAAGGTAAGTTTTTTAACCAATTTATGTGTGATTCTTTAAGATGTTTACTAGCACCGATAAAGTTGGTGCCACAATCGCTAATCAATCTCTTACAAAAACCTCTGCGGGCTGAAAAACGTCTGAAAGCTGCCAAAAATGCTTCTGTGCTCAGACTGGTGACCAATTCTAGGTGTATTGCTGCAAATAAACAAAACAATGTACCCTTTTTGTGTTCTATTTGAGCCTCGGCCACTAAACACTTTTAGTGTTATAGGTCCAGCCAGATCAACACCGCTTATGCTGAATGGCCTTTGAGGAGTAACTATATATTTGGGCAAATCCCCCATCAACTGCACATTTGATTTACCGGATTGTCTAAAACATGAAATGCATTCTCTGATAATTTGCTTAATAAGATACTTAACTCCAATAATATGATATTTAGAACGAATAAAATTTAAGATTAGTTGTAGGCCTCCGTGCACTGTTTTCTAATGTGCATCCCGGACAATCAAATATGACAATTTACAATTCTTTGTTAAAATGATGGGGTGTTTAATATCAAAATCTAAGTCAGGATTACATATTCTACCTTTAACTCGTAACACATCTTGTTCATAAAAATGGATGCAACTTTCTTAATTTGTTGAAACTTTTACATTTTTTATTTAATTTTTCCGATTTTACAATGTTAATCTCTTTCTTTAAATTATTTCTTTGTGATATTTTGATTAACTTTTGCAATGAATTTTTCAAATCAGTTGTTAAATATTTTGGACAATATAACAAAGACTTGGTATTTGCTTTGTGTTTAAGACAATTATAAAATCTGAGAACAATAGCGATAACTCTGACTTGAATAGATACTCAAGTTTAAGTAAGCTTTACTTAAACTTGAGTATCTATTCCATATGTCTGTGTCTTTCTCATTTTTACTTGTATCACATTTATCATTAATTTTGTGCACTGTATTAACTTTCACTGACACTTTTTCTTCTACATTTGTAGGTTCTACGCAGCTTACTGCTTCCAAAGGCAGCATGCTATACGCACGCAGCCATGATGGCCCGTGCCACCAGAGGTGATGATCAGGTAAGTCAACAGGCGCAATACCACGAGACGCTACATCGGCAGGGTTATCTATTGAAGGCACATGAAACCATCTCTCTTTGTCAATCAGGTTTGTAATCTCTGTGACTCTATTGGCAACAAAAGTAGTCCAACAACTAGGTGATTTTTGCAGCCAAGCCAGAACAATTGTTGCATCTGTCCACGCGTAAGTATCTCGAATTGGAACACTCAAAGCTTGCCGAACTCTATGCAGTAACTTTGCCAATAACACTGCCCCACAGAGCTCTTGGCAAGGATATTTGTTTAACTGGTACTACACGTGTTTTTGCTTCAATTATTGTTACAGTGATCTTATCAGGTGTTATAACTCGGCAATATACTACTGCTGCATAAGCAACAGTGGAAGCATCTGAGAATCCATGTAATTCCACTTTCACATTGTTATCTGTAAAACCAATCCATCTGTCAAGTTCTATTGCAGGCATGTTTATCAGCTGATTGCGAAATGTCAACCATTCTTGCAGTAAAAAGTCAGGTAAGTAATCATCCCATGCTATTTTGTGTATCCATAACTTTTGAAGCATTCCTTTTGCTAGGATAACTACAGGGGCTAACCAGCCAGCTCGATCATAAATCTTTGCAATATCAAATAATACTGTTCTCTTCGTAATCTCAGTGGTTGTTGGAGGAAGCTCAATTTTTAGTTCAAACTTATCCGTGTGACCGTTTCAGTTGATTCCAAGTATTTTACGATTTGATTGTTCTGCTCCTTCTATTTCAGTACTGTTAGACGCCCATTTGTGTAATGTAAAGCCACCCTTTTGTAAAAATTTGATAAGTTCATTTTTCAGCTCTACAACTTTTTCTGCAGTAAAGTCTCCAGTAAGTAGAGTGAGTGAGAAGAGTCTTCTTCAATATAAAAGTCTAGTAACGCAGTATCTATTACTTGATCTTCAAAATTTCCTCTTTCGTCCTCAGCCAACTGTCTCAATGTCTTAATCGCTAAGTATGGTGCACACGAAGTGCCGTAAGTTACAGTCGTGAGACGAAAATGTTCTAAGTCTTTCTCAGGATCGGACCTCCATAATATTCTCAAACAGTCTCTATCACGCTCGTCTAATTGGATTCTTCTGTACATTTGTCGAATATCGCCAATCAACACGAACCTGTGTCTTCTGCATCTTAAGGTAACATCTCTTATTTCGTTCTGTAAAGGAGGCCCTATCAAAAGATTATCATTCAAGGATTTGCCGTTAGTGGTCTTCGCGGAGCTATCAAATACAACTCGCAGCTTCGTAGTCAGATGTTGTTCATTAATGACTGCTTGATGAGGTTTATAACACACTTTGTTTTCGGTCTCTTTAGTTGGAATTGGTTCCATGTGGTTCTGTTGAATATAATCTTCCATGAATTCGGTGTATTTTTCGGGTAAATCAGGGTTTCTCTTAAATTTATTTTCTAATAATTGAAATCGTTTTTTAGCCATAGTGATTCTCCGATGTCAGGAGGGTTGGTATTAAAGGGCATTCGAACTTGGTACCGACCATCTGCTAATCTCACGTGTGTTTTATCGTAATGTGATTCACATTGTTTTTCAGCTTTAGTTATAATTCTCTTTTCAGGTGTCTCTTCTAATTCCCAGAAGCGTTGAAGCATAAAATCAACTTCAACCTTAATATGGTGTATGTGTACTTGACTTGAAAGGCTGTTGGCTGTGTTTGTATGGCGTCCAGATATTAACCAACCCAAAGTTGTTTGCTGAGCGACGAGTGTGTTGTTGTTATTTTTTAGAGTCTTAACTCCCTCTTACAAAATCTCTGCGAACACGTCTGCTCCTAGTATGATGTCTATCTTTCCAGGTCTCTGGAACGTTGGATCAGCTAAATCTAACTCTTTAAGTTGCGGCCAATCAACTGAATGTGGATGTTGCGGTATGTAAGAAGTAAGTGATTTTAAAACGTAGGCTTTTACTCTTATGTTTTGATTGTGATTTCTCTTGGAAACTATGTTGAAATCTACTGTTGCTTTTGTGACAGAAGTGGCAGACCCGACTCCCATCACTGTTCCCTCTATTGGTGATCTCTTAACCTATCAAGCTCAATTACCCACCGGTAGCCGCGAATAATATATTTTTTATTGTGTCTCTTGACCTTGGCCTGACAGGTTAAAGCCTAAAAATTGGCGTGCTGCTTCTGTTATTAAACTGGCTTGAAAGCCCTGATCTACGAGAGCTCTAAGCATGTGTGTGTGACTTTGATCTCTTTGTGACTGCACATTGACTAGTGCAGTTGCTAATATGACTTGATTTTTCTCTGTGGAGTTTTCTGCGAACGTGCTGTGGGTGTTAACTGTTTCAGGTTCACTCTGTATAGGTTCATTTATACTTGCGACAAAATCGTAGAGTAAAGAATGATGTCTGCGGCCACATTTTCGACAATTAGTAGACTGTAAACAAGATTTGACGTCATGGCCTTTTCTAAGACAGTTAAAACACATTTGGTTATTTTGAATAAACTGTTTTCTTTGGTTAAGCTCTAATTTACAAAAATCTTTACAATTTAATATATAATGGTTGTCCTCTTTACAATATCCACAATATGTTTTATGTTGTGTCTTTATTTCGGTGGCGAAACTCTTAGTAGGTGGTACAACTCTCGGGTGTGCATGGTCTTTTTGTTTTACACCTTCAAGTGTGCGAAATCTGAATTCCAAAAATTGTGACAGGTCATTCCACGTTGGTAATTTGTCGTTCGATTCCAATCGTTGTTCAAACATTCTATGCGACTCAAGATCAAGTTTTTGAATTATTGTGTATACCACTATGTCATCCCACTTATCGGTAGGTAATCCTATGCTTTTTAAAACGGCCAAACATTCAGTAGTGACATCTAAAATCTCGCGTATGTTTTTTTAAGACTCAGTTGTGACGCGCTTTATATTCAACATTTTGCCAATATATGTGTTCACGATACTCCGTTTGTTGTTATAACGTTTGTTAAGCATTTCTTACATGATATCATAATTAACTTCTGAAACTGCTATTTGTTTAACTAAGTTCTCTGCTTCTCCACGCAAACTTGAATTTAAATATTGATATTTGTTAACTTTACTAAGTGTGGTATTATTATGCACTAATGATTTAAATAAATCTCGGAATGACAGCCAATCTCTCACCAGAAATAATCACCAGAAAATGTACTTAACTGTATAGGCGGAAGCTTTGTAGTTGGACATGGTGATTGTTCCAATATGGACCCGTTGCCTTGTTTCAAGACAGATGATTGTAAATGTTTATCCTCTAATTCGTTAAGTTTTTCCTTCATACGTGTTTTTAGATCAAGATAGTTTTCGAAACATTGTTCATATAAATTTTTAAGAAAATACTCTGACTCTTCTTGATATTCAGGCTCTGCAGATAATAATGTGTTATGTTGCTCAAATTGTTGCCAGTAATTATCAGCCATCTCTTGCCTAGCCTCAATAAACCCTTTAGTTAGCCGATCTTTACTCGTTTTCTTATAATTTATAAGTAATTTGGAAATCTGTTCATTTATGCTCACCTGTGACTTTTCGATTTTATCCATATTGAAAGCTGATGTTACTCACTCAATGTAGATACTTAGATTGAAGTGATTGAACCGCACACGAACACTGCACTATGCACCACTTTCTTTGCACTGCACTGCATCCAATTGATTGTGTATGTGTAGATATTGTCTTGTGAATAACGGAGAAGATTTTTTTTTTTAAAAGACAAAAATAACGGCTATATAATTGTAATCAACAAGAAAAAATATTAACAAGATCACGGTAAGTAATTAGGTTAGCAACTAGACGCAAAATACGCAAATTCAGAGAACTCTGAATACGACGACGGCTGGCGGCGTAATAGGCCCGAGCGCTGGCGCGCTCCGGCTTATATTACCACGGTGGGGTGGTTATTTTCTCATCTCCTACACGGCCTCTCCTGACAGGAGACCGTCCTCGGGCTCCTTTTTGTGGCTTCTTGTCTTCTAGTCCAGCAGAGGCATGGACAGCCCTTGCATAGGCTGGGTGGCAGGCAGGCAGCTGTCTTCAGTCTCTTCTACTGGGTGCACGCTAGGTGCACGCGCATGCTGCTGAAGACCACTCGTGGACGGCTGCTGCCCGTCATCCGAAGGCGACTCTTGAGCTTGACTGGAAGGCGCCTCTGGCTCAGGCTCGTCTATTTCATGAGGCTGTTCGGGGCCAGTACTAAGCCCCCGTCTTTAATGTCTGCACCTATGTACATGAAAATAGTAAGCCGTTACACATACGGTATCATAGAAGTACAGTTCAACACTAAACATCGCATGTATAAAACGCGTCCGTTAAATAAACAAGATGTTTAGCATCGCTGGGTTTAGATTAAGCCATAGGTACGACGTTAGCGTAACTTAATTAAAGCAAAAACATGAGTCATAGGCACGACGTTAGCATAACTCAATCATGGCGTAAGTCATACGCACGTTAGCATAACTCAGCCCACATAAGACAGAGGCCCGACGTTAGCATGTCTATTAACAAACTATCAGGTAAGAGGCACGACGTTAGCATTACCGAACAATTAACCAGCCAGAAAGGAAGCCCGACGTTAGCTATTTCTGGAGTTAGGCTACTCACCGTCAAAGAAAGCAGCGCACACATCGGGGGTCCATTCTCCGCGCCACGGGACCATGTACTCAGCCGCTGCTTGGGTTGACTTTCCGTAGGACCCAGCCAGAAGTTGCAGCTCGTAACGTCCGTGTGGGAGAATCTTCGTCACGCGGTACGGCCCGCGCATTCCGGAGTCCAGCTTCCCCGTCGCCTGTGCTTGTTTCTTAACGAAAACAAAAGAGTTAAGTTCAAAATCCCGGGGAGTCTTTCTCCCCTGGTTCTCATAGGCGTCTTGGCTCTGCTGATTGCGCCTGAGTCGCTCCGAAGTCCTTTGGCGGCTCATCTCGCGTAAAGACTCCCTGTTTGGGTTGGAACCTTCGAGCGCCACGTCGCGTACCAAGCTTCGTATGAGTGGCGTGGCTGCGTCTATCCCCACCAGCAGGTTGAGTGCGGAGTGTTGCGTCGTCCTATGTCGGGTGATATTCAGGACCAACTGGAGCTTCCACATGATTCCTGGCCACCTCTGCTGTCGGTGGTTTGCTTCGATGCGAATCATGTTCAGTACGGTCCTGCGGTAACGCTCTACTTGCCCGTTAGACTGGTGCATCTCAGGTGTAATTAGATGCACCTCACAACCCATATCCTTAACCCAATCTAGGAATTCCACACTTTGGAACATGCGACCTCTGTTGGCGACAATTAACTTGGGGGTGCCAAACAGTGAGACGGCATTAGTGACATGCTGCTTTAGTTCATTGGCATCCTGCCGATACATAGGGTAAAGCAGGGTGAACTTGGAAAAAGCATCAACTACGATAAGGACGTACCGATACGCGTCTGCTTCGGGAAGTGGCCCTAAAGCGTCCATATGGACAGTTTCGAATGGCAAATCTGGCTTTTCCCAGGAATGGATAGGTTGCAGCGGACTCCGTGGTACCTTTTCGTGGGAAATACACACAACACAGTGTGCGATATATTTTTGAACAAAATTTCGTAAGCCCGGAAACCAAAAATGTTTTGTGATCAAATCAACCGTCTTATCAACCCCGAGATGTACGTGTTCATCGTGGAACACACAAAGGAGACTGAGCCTATGTCCTTTGGGTATGTAACACAAAAGTTTGGAGGGTTCGCCTGTAGGCGTGTGTCGAAAGTAAAGAAGGTCGTTTTTAACGACATATCGACTTGCGTCTAATTGGCCGTCAGTTAATTTTTGAATAAGGGATCGGGTCTTTTCATCAGAAGCCTGAGCAATCTGGGCCCAGTTCAGTGGCTTCTGAACCGTGCACACATTGACAGGATTCCGGCTCAAGTAATCGGCGTGCGATATTTGTGATCCCTTCCGGTAATTCAGGTCAAAATCAAAATCTTGTAGGTATACCCACCACCGAGCCACCCTGGGTAATAAATCTTTCTTTCGCTGCGTAAGCTTCAGCGCGTTACAGTCAGTGATTACGGTGAAGCGTAAACCCACAAGATAATGCTTGAAATGCTGCAGAGCCTTTACTACCGCAAGGTTCTCCAGTTCGTACGAGTGGTACTTACTTTCAGCTCCCTGCGTTAGCTTACTATAGTAAGCAACCACTCTTTTGTAACCGTCCTCGTGTACCTGCAAAAGTACGGCCCCGTAACCGATCGAACTCGCATCGGTATGCACTTCAATCGGCAACGAAGGGTCGTAAACCGCAAGTACAGGTTCGCTGGTCAGACAATCAATTATTTCTTTACGAGCAGCCTGCTGTTCCGCCCCCCAAATAAACGGCACGCCCTTGCGAGTCAAGGCTGCAATACAAGCTGCTTCCTGGGCAAAACCAGGGATGTACCGCCGGAAATAACTAGCCAGTCCCATGAACTGACGTACCTGCTTAACGTTTTTCGGTTCCTCGGCGTCAGTTAATGCCCTAACCTTATCACTGCTCGGCCTCACCTGACCCTCGCTAATATTTCGGCCTAAATGTTCGATCGAAGTCGATAGAAACGAGCATTTCTTTAAATTTATCGAAAACCCCGCGTCAGTTAAAGTTTTAAGTACCTCTCGCAACAGAACTAACCCCCGATCGATTGTCTGGCTCAGAATTAAGACGTCATCGATGTAGACGAGAATTTCACCAGATTCTATATGCTTCCGAAGAGTTTTTGATATAATTCGCTGGTAAATAACCGGTGCGTTTGCAAGACCATACGGCATTTTCAAATATTTATAATGCCCCTCGGGCGTTACGAAACCAGTAAGAGGAACTGACTCTTTTTCCATAGGGATCTGATGAAATCCAGTCGCCATATATAGGCTCGTGAAGAACCTGTTTCGCCCCAAACGGTCGATGTGGTCATCGATTCGCGGTAACGGAAATCGGTCTTTAACTGTTACTTTATTTAACTTGCGATAATCGACGCACATACGATCGGTACCGTCTTTCTTTTTCACAAGGAGAATCGGGCTGGCATAGTCGGATTCCGATTCCTGAACGATGTCTTTAGTTACCAGGTCCTGAACAATTTCGCGAACTCTAAGTGTCTCTGCGTAAGAAAGGCGGTACGGTCGGTAATAGATGGGAGTATCGCTGTTCAATCTGATGGTCATACTGCCAGTATTCACCGTAGACGTAGCGGTGCCGGAAATCAAAAACTGAGAAAACTTATTTATTATAGCTAGCAATCGTTCTAGCTCGCCGTCAGCAAGGGGGGTGTTTATTGGAACAGACACATCAGATTGAACAGCCATCACTCTGTCCGGTTGAATAGTTTCCCTCATAAGTTGCTGAGAATCGCGAGTACGAATATAACGCACGCCCTCTCTGTTAAGTACATCTGTACCTACTATTACCGGCGTATTCATGTACTCGGACGCAACTACGTGCATGTCAACTTCAAGAGTTATACTGTCGAATTCAATAGGCAAGGTCACATATGACGTGCTTTCGATCTCCTGACTACCAAGACCTTTTAGTATTCGAAACGCGGGACTATGCGTGCATTCAAAATGTTTTAGTAAACTCGATGAAATGAGCGATATAGTCGAGCCACTATCAATCAAGACATCAATCGGCACGCCTTGGATAACAGCAACAATAACGTCATTATTGCGGGTAGGTTGATTTTCGCGACAGAAATTAACGTTACTTTTATAACGAGACTCTGATTTTTGTTTGGCAAAACAATTCTCAACCTTATGACCCGTCTTTTTGCAAAACGAGCATGTAATATGCTTTGTCGGGACAAAGACAGGCGCTGGGTTTGTATTATCTGTGATATTTGAAGGAACACTACTACTCGTATCAACTTTAGATTTCTTATTACAATTCGCTTGTCTGTGTCCAAACTGCCCGCAAGAAAAACACTTGCCCTCATCAAAACGTCGCTTTCGAGGAGGTAGATAAGAAACGCTTTTATTTTTCGCAGCAAACGTATTTTGCGATGGTACGCGAGTAGAACTGCCTTTAGACGAGCTAGGCTTTACATACGTTGAGAAAAATTCGACTAGATCGTTAGGTAACAGTTTCGCGTTTGTGGCAGACGCCTTTATTTGTGGGTCAGTTATTCCGCGGATAACAATCGCCGATATCAATTCGTCACTGAGTCCACGCACTATACGTAAACGAAGCAGTGAACGACGAGCGTAGTCAGCATATGTTGAATAGTTATCGGAGTTTGTGTTCATTACTTCAAAAAGTATGTTAGCCCGGTCCGGTGTTTTTGGGCATAAAGGCTTGAATTCCTTTTTAAAACTGCTCCTAACTACGCTCGGTCGTCACCCACTCGTTTAACCACGTTTTTGCGTCCCCTTTAGGCAGTTCCCTATCCGAGAAAGACACTCAAAATCACTCCAGTTATTAATAGATTTAGCACGGTCAACTTCTTCACACCAATCTTCAATATTATGTAAATTCGGGTCAAAGTTGGAAATATAATAGTGTTGGCTCGATCTTACCACCGTGTTGATTGAACGAATCGCGTCCACAATGCGATCCGTGACTGTCGACGGCGCATTGACCTCGCTGGCAACACACTCTGTATTGGCGCCCGGCGTCAGTTGCGTAGGCGCGGCACTCGGCGGCTGCGGCGGCGCCAGCTTTGGCGGTGGCAGCAGTGGCGACGGCGGCAGTGGCGACGTGTGTGTTGATCGTACCGTACGTCGTGTCGAAGATACAGGCCTATCACGCGATGGTGACCTAACACGTCTACGTGACTAACGGCGGCTAGGAGGCGGCGACCGGCCATTACGATGCACTGGTGGCGTTGAATGACGCGCAGCTACCGTATTTTCTAACTTCCTAAGACGAGTTAACATCGCGGTCATTTCTCGGTTCACATCATCCGGGGTACGATCGCGGTACCTACTACGCCTATCTTCACTATAACGACTTCTACGGCGCTCACGTTCGCGATAATTTTGGGAAGACATTTTCCCCTTTTAAAAACTCACGCGCCGGTAGACACAGTATCAGAATAGCGAGCAGGATAGAATCACGTTGATCCTATCTGACTTCTGATCTTGTGAATAAAGGAGAAGATTATTTTTTAAAAAGACAAAAATAACGGCTTAATAATTGTAATCAACAAGAAAAAATATTAACAAAATCACGGTAAGTAATTAGGTTAGCAACTAGACGCAAAATACGCAAATTCAGAGAGCTCTGAACACGACGACGGCTGGCGGCGTAATAGGCCTGAGCGCTGGCGCGCTCCGGCTTATATAACCACGGTGGGGTGGTTATTTTCTCATCTCCTACAGTATTTGCTCCCGGTAACCTTGCGCGCACGATCCATGCACGGTTACCTGTGTGTAGTAACAAAAACTCGCGTTGAACCCGAAACAGTACGATAATCCGGTTCATATGGACCAAAATGTTTACGAATTGAAACAAAAAGTCCGCATCAAAACTCATTTAATTGTTACTTTCTCAAATCAGTATATCAGTTTGGAAAAAACCAAATGATACCGCGGTGTACCAATGAACAGCGCCATCTATGTATAATGTTAGGAATGAATATGCAGATTCTTACTTAACACTGTCAACTGATAAAAAATGGGCCCAAACTGCGAAACTCAAGCTCTGCTACAACTGCTTGCGCCCAGATCACGACGCGTCTCGCTGCCGACTGGGAGGTTGTCGCGTATGTAAGAGGCGACATACTACTCTGTCAAGAACGTACCGGGAAAAGATTAATAATACACAAAATGTTAGTTATTCATCCTAATTTATTTTATCACCTTCAAAGTATGCTCCTTCAGAAGCGATACTCTTACGCCAACGAATAATCCAATCATCAAAACATTTTTTAAACGCTTTTTCCGGAATCGAGTTCAGTTCTCGCTGCGAATTCTCCATAGAAGACATAAAGTCTTCTACCGAATGAAACCGGGTGCCACAAAGTGGTAATTTCAGTTTAGGAAAAAAAAAGAAGTCGGCTGGAGCCATATCTGGTGAATAAGGTGGCTGCTCGATGGTATTTGTTGAGTTTTTGGTCAAAAATTTGTTCACAATCAGGGGCGTGCAGTGCATATAGGCAATTAGGCAGTGCCTACCTGGTAAATGATATGAGGTAGGCAGTAGGTACTTAAAAATGTGTGTCATTGTTAAAAACCACTGATTTTCATCAATAAAACACCTAAGCAAGGGTATTCAGCCTACCTCGAAATAAAACCAATGCCCGCCACTGTTCACAATGATGGCCTTGTGGGAAGGCGCATTATCGTGGTGTAAAATCCAAGAATTTTCATTCCACAAATCTGGCCTTTTTCGTCTAATTTGCTCTCTTAAACGCCGCATAACGCTTAAACAATACTCTTTTTATATCGTTTGACCTTCTAGCAAGAATTCTGAGTGCACAACACCGCGACAGTCAAAGAAAACAGTCAACATGACTTTGACTTTCGATCGAGTTTGGCGCGGTATCTTCGGTTTCGGTTCAGTTGGAAGGTGCCACTCCGAAGCTTGTTGACTAGTTTGAATGTCAAACTCGTAAACCCACGTCTCGTCACCAGTAACAATACGTTTCATGAATGTTGGGTCGGAATTGACTCGTTCTGGCATGTCCTCAGCGACTCTTTTGCGATTGAGTTTTTGGAGAAAATTCAGGCCTATTGGAATTACCCGAGCGGCAACATGTTTCATACCCAATTGATTATTTAAAATGGTACGAATCGACTCGTGTGACACAGAAAGTTCGACGGTTAGCTTTCTCAAACTTGAATAAGGATTTTTAGTCACTATTTCCTTCACTTCTGCCATGTTATCTTCAGTAGCAGACGTTGATGGCCTACCAGAGCCAGGCAAATCTTCCATCACATCTCGACCGCTTTGTACCACTCATAAACACGTGTTTTTGGTAAAGTCGATTCACCGTAAGCCTTCTGTAACATTTTCAGAGACTCCGAACACGAAATCCCATTGGTGATACAAAATTTAAGACAAACTCTTTGTTCGATGTTTTTGTCTATTATGAAATTCGCAATACACACTAGATATGGTATAACTAAAAACAATACTGTATTTAATCTTATTATCAGTTGTAACTCAAACTCCGCGCTAAAATGGAAAACAGTTGTGCCAATCTAACAACAACAAAAAAATATATAATTTTTAATTTGGAACCATAAACAAATCATCAATTCCCGAAACTTTTTTGACAGAATGTAACACAATCTTACACAAACACACCACAGGCACCCCCACGACTCCTTTAGGGACTCTGCATTATCGTACACCCTTAGTAAATACATCCAAACAACTACATAGTATCCAATGAAGTGTCCCCTGTAAATAAAGAAAGTGAGGAAATAACCCCCACCTTCTCTAACGTCATGTCAGCACTATCTTCTTCCGAAGTATTGCTGTCAACTGCTCGGATTACAATTGTAAATCCTCTTAACAACAAGGTAGAAATAGTCCGCGCACTCTTAGATAGCGGAAGTCTCTCTTTCTTTTATAACTAATAGGTTAAAAATCCGTCTTCAGCTGACTTCTCGTTCATCGAATACTACTAACGTCCTAGGTATTGGGGATACGTTCGTTAACATCGTCCCAGAACGCTGCTTTGCGGTCATAAGATCTAGGCAGAGTACATTCGTTCGCCATCATGATTTTCTAGTACTAACTCATATAACTGAAAAACTACCTAAAAAAACGCATCTTAATCGACCATCTTCATGTACCATCTTACATTAAATTAGCTGACCCATCTTTTAATGAACCATCCTCTATAGACATCCTTTTAGGAGCCGATATCTTTTGGGATCTCATAGGCTCAGAACAACGCCCTCTTGGAAATAAATTACCTGTTTTACGTAGCTCACAATTGGGCTGGTTAATAGCAGGCCCTATTTACAACCAGGCCCCAAAATCACTGAAACTATTTCGTAACTAACGACAATAATCTAGAATCACAACTTATTAAATTCTGGGAGTACGAAGACTTCCCAGCGCATAACCAACCTAAGTTCTTCATAACACATAGTGAAAAACAATTCACTGAAAACACTTTATGATTAAATAACGGTAGATTTTGTGTTAGGTTACCGCTTATAGATACCCCAGACTGCCTTGGGGATTCATATTTCTTAGCAAAGCAACGATTTCTAGGCCTTGAAAAACGTCTTAACCAGAATCATGAATTACAACGAATGTACTCTGACTTCATACAAGAATATCGTCATTTAGGGCATCTATCTGATGCTATAGTAGACAAACCTAATGTTTCCTATTTCCTGCCACATCATGCCGTATTCGAGTCAACAAAATTGCGTGTTGTCTTTGACGCATCAGCTCGTACATCTTCCGGTTTTTCGATAAATGACCTACAAATGGTAGGGCCAAACATTCAAGACTCTTAATTTAATATTTTATTGCGATTCCGTCATTACCAATATATTTTATCAGGCGATATAGGGAAACAATATAGACAAGTAGTTATGAACGAATTGGATCGTGATTTGCAATTAATTTTCTGGTGCGAAAACGAGTCCCTTCCTATTAAAACACTCAGACTAAATACTGTAACATACGGTTTTTCTAGTGCTAGTTTCCTGGCGGCCAGATGCTTGTGGCAACTTGGAGAGGAAACAACCAATACTGACATAAAGTTAATTGTTCAGAACGATTTTTACTGTGATGACCTACTTACCGGGGCTGATACAGAGACTGATTTACTGCACATAACAAAGTCTCGCAGGCTCTGATTCAGAACTGATACTGCTGTCGCTGTCGCTGGCTCTGGTACTACGTAGAAATTACTCATCTTCTAGATCATCGCCTACGAAAGGATCGTCCTCATCGTCTTCGAAATCGGACTGTTGAAGAAGGTCAAATATTTGACCACCTTTCAACGCTGCAAAAAAGAAAAAATATGAGCCCGACAACCTAATATTACGACAAATTAAACACTAGGTACAAAAATGAATATCCCTTTATTGCTTTCGCTATCACTTTAATGCAAAAACTTATAAGAATGAGCAGGATGCAACACCATTTAAAAAATAATTTATAGTATACCCGCCCAGCGTACTAGTACTAGTACAAATAAACTATCACCAAAAATACATGTCCAAAATGACGACATTACGGTAAAATAACAGTTCTTATGCATAATTTATTAGTTTATCTCTAAAACAATATAAAATACAGTAAGTATAAGATAAAGATTGCAAAGATATTAATAAGTTAAACTTAACTCTTCTCGTTGCTCGTGTCATTGCTGCGACGTCTAGTGACATAAGACCGAAGATAGCCCTCCCTGCTCCCTTTAAGCAGTGCTGCCACAATGCCAGATATATCCACAGACTAACCGACAACGAAAACATGTCATGGCGGATAATTTAAACATACCAGGTGTCAGTAAA
This sequence comes from Anania fuscalis, assembly GCA_950371115.1. Taxonomy (NCBI): domain Eukaryota; kingdom Metazoa; phylum Arthropoda; class Insecta; order Lepidoptera; family Crambidae; genus Anania; species Anania fuscalis. The sequence goes on along the minus strand of OX493326.1, from coordinate 21,421,723 downwards.
TATTTTGTTCTAGTATTAATCACAGTGGGTCATTACTCCAAGTATCTGTTTTCATACTTGGGCTTTCACTACAAACTGATTTTGTCCTAGTATTAGCACTTTGAACCCCAGGAGGGTATATACATTAAATCCATCTCTTTATTTGGCAAACAAACTATTAATCTTCTTTGTGCTAAGTCACGTGTCGCCCCTACCAAGGCCACCACTATTCCACGCTTGGAGCTATCAGCGGCGTTGCTCGCAAGCCGTCTCGCTTCCACCGTCAACTCAGCCTTTCGAAAGCCCATAGCACGCTGCATTTACTGGACTGATTCAAGTGTAGCCCTAGCATGGATAAATACTTGCCCATCAAAATGAAAAACTTTCGTTGCAAATCGAGTTGCAACTATTCAAGAGCTTACTGACAGCTGTTCATGGCGACACATACCTACGGCACTTAACCCAGCTGACCTCGCCTCACGAGGTATAGACCCGCAGCATGTTCAATCGCAAAAGTTGTGGTGGCACGGGCCTTCATTCCTTTTACAGCCAGAAGAAAACTGGCCTACTCTTATTAAATTAAAGTACAAGACTTACCTGAACTCAAGCAATCTCATCTCTCCTTACTAATTTAGACCTAGTTAGCTCATCCGATTCAATCATAGATTTTGAAAAATATTCAAACTTTAAAAAACTTCAACGTATTGTTGCATATGTAACACATTTTATCAATATTAAATGTAAAAAGCAGACAATAACAGGTCCATTAAATGTAAATGAGCTTGAAAATTTATTAGCTACCTAAGTAAAGCATTCACAGCAAGAAAAATTCGCTAAGGAATTAAATATATTAAGTCATAATAAAAAAATTAAATCCGAAGTCACACATCATTTCGCTTGCACCATTCATTGACTCTCAGGGAATCCTGAGAGTGGGGGGCAGGCTAGGTAAATCTGCATACGATTTTTTTAGACTTCATCATAGGAGTATGTCCTATGCGCAAAACATCCACTCACAAAACTCATCTTTACTCACGAACACTTACGCCTCTTGCATCCGGGACCACAGCTCAATACGCGAGCAGTTTTGGCCTATTGGGGGCAGGGACCTGGCACGACGCACGGCTCGCAGATGTGTCACTTGTACTCGTCACTATCGTAAAACAATGACTAATATTATGGGCAGCGTACCTTTCTCAACGGATCACTACTGACTTTCCATTCTCTTCTGTGTCCGTTGACTTTGCTGGGCCCTTCCTTATAACAGATCGTCGTGGACGTGGGTGTAAAATAACAATGTTTTTAATGCCATTTCATTTGTCTGAGTTATAAATGTGTACATTTAGAAGCTACAAACTGATTTTGTCCTAGTATTAGCACTTTGAACCCCAGGAGGGTATATACAGAAGCTGTTAGTGAACTATCTAAGGCAGCGGTTCTCAAACTTTTTTGGTGACGGAACCCTTTTGGAAAGCAAAATACTTGACGGAACCCTACAATAAATCAATAGTTTTTAAAAGTGTATTCTTTATTAATAAACATAATAAAAGTAAAATGTAACAGTTACTGATTATTACTTACTTTACCACATGGCAAGTACAGGATATTAAAAAAGAAAAAATCTAACTAATGGGAGGTATCAAACTGTTTTTTATTTTTCATTAATTGGTTGATGTCAGGTTTGATAGAAGACAGTTGCAGTCTCATATTAGGTTCGGCGTCCAGTCTATTGCGATATTTTGTTTTCGTGGCTGCATACGTTGAGAATCCTGTTTCGCACAAATATGTTGTTGGGAACGGGAGAAGAATATTCAGAGCCATTTTGCCAAGCATTGGATATTTATTACGAATTCTGCACCAAAAATCGTTGAGAGGCGTCGTTTTGAACAGTAGCTCCATACTTGTGTCTGATGACATTTCTAAAAGAGATTATATACACCGTGAATGTTTAGTTACCCGAGAAAATTAACTAACATACTCAGATATCGATATACATCGAATTTGGCGAATAAAAAAAAAACCTTTATTTTTATGAGAAATTTATTTAGAAGGTCCCTAACATTCCGTAAAAATATGCACCATAAAAGTCCTGCTAATTCAAATAGTAATCATTATCATTCCAACATTAACGGAACCAAAATCCACCTAATTTGGTCGCGTATTATTGGCGTACGGAAGGAATAACTATGAATGAAAACAAATTACACAACCTGCCGACAAAAGACGTTTCTATCTCACTCGGCAAACTCGCGTCTAAGCTCGAAGCTGGCCAGCTCTCCCTTCATCAATGAACGGGCGGGCGGAGTCTCACGCGCATCCCCCGCCCGCCCGCGCCATTATTGACCTCAGCTCAGTCCGTCGCGAATCTTAAACGGTCAAGGTTGTGTCACGCAAGGTCACCGGCGCACGCGACCTCCGCACCTGTGTTTACTTTAAAGTGAAGTGACGAATACCGTGATGGCCTATCAGTACTGGCGAGTTCGGAGCGCGGTGGATCGGCCGCGGCGGGCACGTGCCCTGGCCTCCGCGGTCCCCGGACCTTACGCCTGTGGACTTTTATTTGTGGAGCGAGATCAAGCCCCGAGTGTTTGTGAGTGAACCTACTAGTGTTGGTGATTTGTAAAACCGAATCATTGCGGCTTTTCAAGAGGTTCAAGCTCAAAGAAACGTGCTTATTTCTTTGAAGAATAACTTGCGGAAAAGAGCACGTGTTTGTATCTCGGAGAGAGGAGGACATTTTGAAAAATACTGCAATACGTGTAAGGTACGTTGATATTTGTTTTAAGGTTTTTAGGTATTTGTATCATTTGTTAATCTTGTAAATACCTAGTGGATTTCATATTTTAAAATACACCTTAACTAAGTAATTCGGCGTAGCAGACGCGCATGCGCGGGAGACTGCGCGAGTGCCGCGCGAGTCCGAATGAATGCATGCGTCTCTCTCTCTCTCATTCAACAAATACTACGAAGATGGTTTCCATGTTTTTGGTGCATTAACAGGATTTATTTGAATTCCTATAAAACGATATTTTTGTATGAACGCTATAATATTTGTGTGTTACTTAGTGATATACATATTTTTATCAACGCAAATTTTAGTTTTCTCGGGTAATTAAAAAGTCACGGTGTATATCTCGTTTGACATACTTTCGGGCTTTTGCAGGTTGGGTAAAAAAGGATTATCTATGAATTCAGTTTTATTTTTGTATTCTGTTCTTCGGGAAAATACTTTTTAAAAGATGCGCGCATCGAAGTGAGATATTGGACCAATTCTTCAAACATATCATCTTGAAACGATAACGACTCAGAAATCTGAGTCGTTATCGCTAACAAACTCATTGAGTGACGTAAAGCTTTCTATTTCTCTCTTAACAACGCAAACAATCCAAAAATCTAATTTTCTTTTGAAGGCAGTTATTTTAATATAGGCGTGGAACACTGTTGTCTGTTTACCTTGCAATGATAAATTCAATTCGTTTAGTTTTTGAAAGATATATGCCATAAGAGACAATCGGAATAACCAAGTTTTATCATACAAACGGTCTTTCAAATTAAAAGAAGTATCAGCTGAAAGAAAAATTTGTAACTCCGCTCTAAGTTCAAATAGCCTTGTTAAAGTTTTACCCCGAGACAGCCATCGCACTTCTGTATGGAGCAGCAGTATTTTATGTTTGCTGCCATAATCTTCACACAACAATGAGAGCAATCGGGATTGTAGTGGTCGTGATTTGATAAAATTAATTATTTTTACCGCTTCATCCATAACTAATTTTAGATTTGACGGCATTTGCTTCATCGCAAGTGCTTGTCTATACAGAATACAATGGCTGGAACTACAATTAGGCGCTTTATTTTTTATGCGTGACACTGCTCCTGCTGTTTTACCTGTCATCGCCTTGGCCCCATCTGTACAAATGTCAATGCAATCGTTCCAACTGAGATTATTTTCTTCAAAAAATAAGTTTATTTTATTAAAAATTTCTTTCCCGGTAGTGTTTGTGGGCAGCGGTGAACACATAAGCATGTCTTCTTCAAAAGAACTTTCATATGGATATCTCACGATAACCAGCAAGATAGCCAGACCAGCGACATCAGTTGACTCATCTATTTGCAAGGCGAATCCTGTTTTTTGTAGACATGTAACTAGTTCTTGTTTGACGTAGCTTGCCAGATCATGGATTCGCCGTGCGTGAAACAGTATCGTTTGATAGCGGCACAGTAGAAAGATACTTTGCAGATTTTTCATCGAGCATACATTTTGTTATGTCTAACACACATGGCTTTATTAAATTTTCAGCGATAGTGTGCGCTTCACCTGCTAGTGCAATGCGATAGCTAACTAAATATGATGCCTCCGTGGCCTTTTCATTGATATTTTATGTTACATGCATCATATTTTTTTGACTTTCCAATAACTGTTCTTTTCTGCGAACAAAAAATTCTTTATTCTTGTCTTTAGACTCGGGGTGTACAGTTTCTAAATGTCGGCGCAATTTGGCAGGTGCCATGGAACTATTAGTAAGCAGTTTACTACATAGCATGCAGAGAGGTGAGCCGTTGGAATCAACAAATCCGAAACTGATATAAGATTCATCACAGTTCCTTTTTTCGTCTTTGAAACCGTGGAGCTTGACGTCGTGGCATCATCGTCTGGATTGGTAATTGCTGCATTCTCCGGGTGTACTGCTTTTGAACATTCAGCGTCATTAGAAGATGTTGTTGCAACACGTTTAACGCCTTTAAGCCAACGTTCCATTCTTTATTAATAATGTTTCACGTCAGGATGGCGGGGTCAAAATAATGCACAATCGTTACTGCTTATAAGAGACTAAGTTTAGTCCAAAGAAGAAATGTACAAATCTGATACAATCAGAATACAGCAGGCAGGTAGAACAATAAACACTAGTTACGTTACGTTTAAACTCCGCAATTCGCTAGCCAGCTTGTAGGTAGGTAGGTAGGAACTTATCACTCCGAACACTGATCGTCAACTGACTGACGAGGCGCGACGCGCGATCGCCGCTTTTATACTTAGTCCTAGACTCGATCTCAAACATTCTCAAAAATACTCGAATCGGCGCCTTTGATAAACAAAAAGCGGAAATAAAAATAGAAATACAAAAAATGCGTTCTAAACAATCTCGACTTTACGTCTTGAAGTTAGAGCCGAAAGTCGCTTGTTCACAACTATAGTGTCTAATTCAGAGGCGGCTTAATCAAAGGGACTGCGCGCTCACAAGTATACGCGCGGCGGCAGCGCGGCGGGCGGAGTCAAAGCGTTCGACCAGAGAGAGGTGTTTTGATATTTTTTTCTAAATTCTTGCGGAACCCCTACAGTTGTATCGCGGAACCCTAGGGTTCCGCGGAACATACTTAGAGTATGGCTGATCTAAGGAATCCTTTATACTGTTTCTACGCCGCTTCATCTCACGCAGGGGTAAGCCTTAAGAAATTTACTGCGACAATGGTAGAAACTTTATCGCAGCTGCTAAGGAAATAAATGATTTCTTTAAGCACCATGCAGTCTCTGTGCTAAAATTTGCAACAGATCATGACATTCAATTTAAGTTCTTGCCGGCTTACACTCCTAATTTTAATGGCTATGTAGAGAGTGTCATTAAATCCGCAAAATTCCATATAAAGCGAATATTAGGGAACACGCATCTTACATTTGAAGAATTATCGTCTTTATTTTCTCAAATTGAGGCTATCCTCAATCCATTCATCCATCCATCAGCCGAAAGACGTCCACTGCTGGACATAGGTCTCCCCCAAGGATTTCCAAAAAGATCGGTCTTGTGCCACCCGCATTCAGCGGCTTCCCGCGACCTTCACCAGATCATTGGTCCACCTTGTGGAGGGCTTACCAACACTACGCCTTACGCCGCATTCTCAATAGCCGTCCCATTTCCCCTTTTTCCTCCTCTTCTAACGACTATGCAGCGCTCACACCAAGGCATTTTCTCCTTGGCAGGCCACTGATGTCGCTTCCGGCTCCAGTTCTACGAGAAATCAAACTGACAAAGCTAGACCGCTACAGACAACTAGAACAGATGAGACAGCACTTTTGGCAGCGTTGGCAGACTGAATACATCACCGAACTACAGCAACGTTCAAAGTGGCGGGTGCGTTGCAAGGATCTACAGCCAGGAGACCTCGTAATCTTGAACGAGGACAACCTTCCCCGTTATTATGGCGCTTAGGACGAATGAAAACACTGCATCCAGGCTCGGACGGAGTACCACACGTTGCAAACATTGAGACATCAAGAGGAGTGGTCAGGCGCGCACTCAACCGCATCTTTCTTCTTCATGAAACCTCTCTTGAAACCTGAGCTTACAAGGGGGCCCACTATGTGCGCGCCCTACTACCGAGAGGGGCAGCGGGAAGCGAGAGGCAGCGGCCACGCCGCCGCGAGTGCCGCGCTACACCGCACAGTGGGTCGAAACTGCTATTTGAGGGGCATTCGGTATTTTTTATCTTATTGTCCTTTTTTATTTTACCAATCGATAGATTTTCTTAGTCTAATAAATAAAATGTCAAATACATTTTTGTGTAAAACTAATCGTTTCACGGGAAAAAATATTTTTGTTTTCTTTTGTATGAAACGAGAAATTCAATGTGCTCTTGCAGCCAATTCTCAACTTTTCCCGCCTCAAAACCACTTAAGTGTCAAACTTATTGACTACAATCTTACATGATGAGCGCGCGCCCAAACTTGCCCGTTCGCCTGGTATATGGATCACCATACTTTATAAAAATTATTTTTTTATTAAGTTATTTTAACACATTTATCATTTCAAATATCTGCAAACATCAATATCTTACAATGTTGACGTGTTTTAGAACAATAGGTATTGTTTTAGCCATAAAATAAAATAATTCCAGGAATTAATATAAGTACCGGTCTTGTTGCTGTGAAGTCTTTTGTTATTAAACACGTTTCTATAACAATATTGACCTTATCAGTCGGTCCCTATCACTTTAGTGTCAATGTTTAACTTATTGACTACAATCCTACATAATTAGCGCGCGCCCAAACATGCCTGTTCGATACATACTCATATTATAAATTTAAAAAAAAGGTATCGAGAAGTAAACACATTTAAATAAGTTTGTCATTTTCTATTAGCGATAAATCTTAGGAAATTTTATATAACAGCTATTTACACTCTTATTCTTTTATTATTATTATTTACAACTTTTTAAATCTCAATACAAAAATAAAACGTAAAGCTTATAATATTATAATTAACACATAATATTCTTAAATCTACAATAAAATCAACAAATGTACCTAATCACTATCGCTTTCTTGTAACTTATCTACATCTATAAACTTTAACTCTGGTTCACTATGTTGAGGCATCAAAAGCTCGACTGCTTTCGGAGAATGTGTAGGTTTCCGTTGTTTGGCCATTCGTGGTCTAAGAAAAGTAAGTTTTGGATCAGCAGACAAAAGAAAATAATTGTAAAATATCTTCATTTGTAGCTGTCCTAAATACTTTTCTGGAATGGTGCTCTCAAGACTTTCGGAAATCCTTATTTCGAGCTTCTGATGCCTCTTCCGATAGTTTGCCGATTGGTATTAACCCAAAGTGTTCAATTATATCCGTACCATGTACAAGCAACTTATGGACACTAGAGGGCATGTAATACCGCGGATATAATTAAACGTACAAAGTTGCTGTTTCTCTACAAAACTGTGAAAATTTATCAGCATTAACACGTTCTCCAGATGCCACTGTTTGTAAAATAATCTGTAACCTTTCTATGAGATCTTTATTAATGCCTGTCTTGTAATCGCTGAAGAAACGTCTTGCCGTATTTCCATCGTTGGTAGTGCCTGCTCCTTGTTTGACAACATCGATAAGCAATCCGCTCTTATCTTTGAAGGCTTTTTGGATTTGTAGTTGTAGTAGTAGACCGGCGCGCGAGAAAGAGGCAGAACTACTGCGGGAGGCTAAAATGCACACCGCGGTTTCTCAAGATGGAGGGAGTGTGTGCGCCGTGTCCCCTACTAGCGGTATCGTCGGAGCGGCTTCTTTCGAGTTTAGTGCAACCGATACAGAAAAGTGCGGCGGAACCGTTGTGCCGGAGCGAGTTCTAAGTGACTTATGTGAGCAAGTGGTACGGGAAAAAAATAAAGACGGTGAACTTAAGCGTAAGTGTGTTAAGAAATATTCGGAATTAGTTCGAAACGGTAAGTGGAAAGAGGAAAAACCTACAGATGACTGGATTTTAGTACAACGCAAACGATTGCGTAATCGTTTTATAGGCAGGAAAGGAAAGGCAGAAGTAGTCCCGGACTGTAAGTTCAAAGCGGCCGAAACAAAGATTCCTTTTTATATTTATAATATCGATAAGTCATCGACGGTTGCCGATATTGCCAATTACATAAAGAGTAAAACTGGAGTCGAGGTACAACTTCAACAAGTAAATATGAAGCTAGATAAGCAATATGTTGCGTATAACTTTTTGATTCCAAGGAATAAACTAGCTACTTTTTTGGATAAAAATCTATGGCCCAGTGGTGTATCATTCCGTAAGTTTGTAAGATTTAACAGAAATAGTATTGAGCAACAGACTCGTTCACAGAACAGTCTGTCGCAGAAATTAAGTGCAAAAATTATTAATTAATCAATTAATTGAATAAAAACAGTGAATAATTAATTGAATAGTGATATATTAATTAAATAAATAAATTATAATATAAATAATGGAGTTTAGTGATAATAGAAATAATTTGTGTTCTAAGTATGTTAGTTTTAATTGCAAAAATCTTAATAGATTCTTTGAGTGTGTGCAAGAGCTTTGCAAGTCCGTGGACATTATAGCATTGCAAGAAACTTGGTTGTTGCCTTATGAAATTCCAAAATTAGGTGAGATTGATGACGGCTTTAGGTTTTATGGTAAGTCCTCTATGGATGCAACAAAACTCATTAGAGGTAGTCCTTTTGGCGGGGTTGCACTCTTATGGCGTAAATCTATTTTCAGTAGGGTGTCCATTGTGCAATGTGGAAATGACAGAATTGTGGAAGTAAAGATAGAATTAACCGATAAAGAAATATTGGTATTATCTGTTTATATGCCTACCAATAGCGCTGAAAACTTAATTGTGTTTTGTGACTGTCTGAGTGAACTAGCAGCCATTGTGGAAAGTTCTAATGTTGAATCAGTATTTATTCTGGGTGATTTCAACGCCGATCCTAGTGAATTGTTTGGTAGGGAACTGCAAAGCTTTTGCGCAGACCAAAAATGGCTGTGTGCAGATGTCATTAAATTGGGGTTGAGCTCGGGGACGTACGCGTATGTCAGCGATGCCCACGGGTCCACAAGCTGGCTGGATCATTGCCTGGTTATGGAGGCGGCATGGCGATCGGTTGAGCATGTCGAGGTACTCTATGATGTTTATTGGTCGGACCACCTCCCGTTGGTAGTACATGTGAATTTGGGGATGATCTGGCCGACTGTTCGTAATTATGTGGAAAACCAACCATTAAATAAGGTCATATGGGGCGAAAGGGACTGTTCTCAAATTGAATGTTATAGTAAAAAATGTAATGAGTTTCTAAAAGAAATTGATTTCTCTGAGGAACTGAGTCTATGTTGTGATAGAATGTGTAGTGATGTTAGTTATAGGATAGTGTTAGACAGGCTTTATAACAGAATTGTAACTGCGCTTACGGCGGCAGCCGAGTCGAGCCACTCAGGAAATAAGCCTAAAAAGCGCATTTGTAAACTTGCTGGTTGGAACAAATATGTAAAAGAATCGCACACTATTGCCAGGCAGGCATTTTTAAACTGGGTATTGCACGGCAGGCCGTGTTCTGGAAGTCTATACCGCGACATGTGTGATTCTAGAAAAACATTCAAAGCTGAACTAAAATCATGTTAATTAAAGCAGGATCAAATAAAAATAGACTTATTAGCTAGCTTCGCAACACGAATGTAAAAACTTTTCCAAGTTTTGGAAATAAACTAAGAAGCTTAGCCCTCGACGGCTGCCCCCGTGAGCATAGGGCCCCCCCTTAGCAAGCCTGAAGAGATTGCTAACTTGTTTGGTGACCATTTTAGAGTAAAACCGGTTCACCTATCGTCTGAAGTTGAGGGTGGGCTTCCCGAGGGCATCGTGTCAGGTACGCCTGTCAGAGTTACCCCCACTAAAGTGAGGGCGATAATCAAGGATATGAATAGGGGAAAATCACCGGGACACGATGGTCTCAGCATAGAACACCTTCAACATGCTGGGTTTCACCTCCCAAGGGTTCTATCGTTAATATATACTTTCTGTATAAGTAAGAACTTACCATCCGAGTTAATGAGGACAATTGTAGTACCCATTGTAAAAAACAAGACAGGAGATATATCCGATATGTCAAACTACAGACCTATATCGTTGACCACAATATTGGCAAAGGTGCTTGATGGGGTGCTTGAGTGGAGACTTAGTCATCACCTAGAACTAAATGATGCTCAATTTGGGTTTCGACCCGGTCTATCAACGGAAAGTGCTGTGTTTTTGCTTAAGCACACCGTCAAGTACTACAGCTAGAGGCGAACACCTGTATACGCTGCTTTCTTGGACCTTTCCAGGGCATTTGACCTGGTTAACTACAAATTGTTAAGGTCAAAACTAACTAAAATAGCTTTTCCGTCTGAACTAGTGGGCACACTTCAGAATTGGTACAGTTACCAAACTAACCAGGTCAAATGGGCTGGAAAGGTCCAAGAAAGCAGCGTATACAGGTGTTCGCATTTGCACTTGCGATCTGCATTAATTGCAACATTATATTTGTTCTTGCATTGTTTTGCTGGGAATTATAAGTAAAATAATACTTAGTGACAGGAAAACAATTTACAGATTACATACAATATTACATAAAATTTTTGTGAACTAAGAACTACAAACATTGAAACAAAATATAAGTGGGTATTTTAAAATAAACTGAAGCATAAACTATACCATTTGCATAACTATTACTGCAAAATCACGTCAATATCAATCATTCTGATAAAGTTTTAAAAAGTCTTAAACCCATTCACTATAAGAAAAGTAGATATGCAACGCGTATTATTTCTTCAGTTCATGATATAATTATTTCTAACCGACTTCAAAAAAAAAACTGGCTAAGTGCGAGTCGGACTCGCGCACGAAGGGTATCGTACTATTATCAACAAAAAGGGCCAAAAAATCACGTTTGTTGTATGGGAGCCCCATTAAATATTTATTTTATTCTGTTTTTTAGTATTTGTTGTTATAGCGGCAATAGAAATACATCACCTATGAAAATTGCAACTCTCTAACTATCACAGTTCATGAGATACAGCCTGGTGACAGACGGACACAGACAGACAGACAGACGGACAGCGGAGCCTTAGTAATAGGGTCCCGTTTTACCCTTTGGGTACGGAACCCTAAAGAGAGGTTCTTAGTTCGACCCGTATGTTTGGTGTGTTCAGTTAGATTATTTTACTTATAACATTGTTTTTTTCTATTGTTTTGATAGATAACATTAACAAAGATAATTTATGAAATATTGTATATGATTAAACAAGTCATTGGTATGTTTACTTTGATTTATTTTAAAATCTAAAAGTGGTAAACTCGACCGCGGGTATGATTTTGAGTGCCCGAGTCACCCCCTAAGCCTGTCCGAGGAATACGTCCTGGAATGTGGAGTAAGGCAGGGAGGATTATCCTCTCCTACACTTTTTAGTTTGTACATAGACGAGCTAATCTCTCGACTCAGCAGCACCAGGGTTGGCTGTTCTGTTGACGGTTTGATGGTTAACAGTATAAGCTATGCGGAATACATGGTGCTGCTTTGTCCAACGGCTAATGGATTGTGCAAATTGCTGTCAATGTGCGAAGAATATACCTCTGAACACGCGCTTGTGTATAATGTTAAGAAAAGTGAAATGATGGTTTCTTAAATCGGATACTAAAAAACCTCTCGATGGACCTCAGGTGACACTAAGGCGATTATCCAACTGCACCGCGCTCCGCTGCAGTACGCGGGACGACAGATAACGTGCGCGGCGATACAGGCGCAGATCTGCGTCACCACGTTGTGTGATCTGCCTTCCCGCGCGGAGCGGCGTTGTACAACGTGCCCCGCGTCTACATCTATCTACGTCGAGATCCATCATGGAAGACGTGCTTTATGCATAAAAACTCGTGCGGTACTGCGGATCTCAGTGTGTTATACCCCGCGGCACACACCGCGCCCCCGCGCGGGCTGGCCGAATCAGCGCGCGCGACGCGTTCCCGTGAGCGAACGCGTAGTCAGTGTGTTGTGCCGCGCGTGTTTTCTATACAAACTGAGGTACTTGCATATAATGATTAAATCTGTCGTTCCGCGCACGGCAGAGCGCGGTGCATCGGGATAATCGCCTAATGGGTACTGAACTAAAAAAGGTATCGCAATTTAAATATCTGGGCCACATTGTGACTGACATTCTTTCAGACGATTGCGATATTGAACGAGAAAGGAGGGCGTTGGCTGTCCGATGTAATATGCTTGCCCGCAGGTTTGCGAGGTGTACGAAGGAGGTCAAAATCCTGCAAAAGCAGCCTATGGTGTGGCTATTCGAAGAGGACATATAACGCTCTCCGCGTACAATATAATAACGCCTTAAGGATGTTGATGGGGCTCCCCAGATTCTGCAGTGCATCAACAATGTTCGCGCAAGCGGGTGTTGATGACTTTTACGCCATCATTCGGAAGCACACAGCTTCAATGCTTAACAGAGTCCGGCGGAGCATCAACAGCATCCAGATGGCCATGAAAGATAGGCCCTCATGTTCCTTGTTCAGACACTGGGTTAACTTGCATGCTCAAGGAGCTAAAAACCAATTTTTTAAATAAATAAATAAAATCCAATTTAAATCGTAATTTACTAACATAGATGTTTAAGTTTTTATTTTACTGTTACTAACACAATTGTATGGATTGTATGAAATCCGAAATAAATGATTTATTATTATTAATATTAACATCTGTTCGAGCAATTGGTTCATAATGGCTTTGTAACTGAAAACAAGAAAGCATTGAATTTTCTTTTGATTCATTTAAGCATTCGTTCACAATGTCTGCGCGGATTAAAAGTGCATTCTTTTTGAAGGTTAAGTTATTTAGTGGTGTTAAGGCGATTGAAGCCTCCAATTTTGTTTAAGACTTGGCGCTTCGTGTTAGGGCAGGCAAATTGGGTCAGGCAATTCACATATAATAATAAGGGGAGCCGCTCACCTTGACCAGATCCGTAGACAGCCCACCATGTGACCATGTGTAGAAGAACCGCTACCACGTGCCCAAGGCGTGGTCGTTCGACGTCTTAGGAGGAAACTCTGTATCTTAAATGGTAACCGAACATTCAATAAGTACACCGCAATAATACAATCTGTGAAGAACAATCCATAAGTAGCCCGAATACACTCCAGAAATTAACGTCGTAATAGACGACACCGATGCGTCCGCGCCGTATGGGAGCCCGATTGGAACAGACAGAGGCACAGTCGTGACGGACGGTGCAGAGTCGCCGAAAACTACCCTCTTCCTTGCGGGCGGATCGCAGGTCGCCGATATCACAACTACCCACTTATAAAAACATATGAATTGCCCGAACATCCCGCCGCCTAACCAAGACCCGACTTTGTTACCTAAATTAAGCTAATCTCATAAGGGCAATCTACATAATTTGGAAATAGGCCGCACAAGAGTACCGTTTTGTGTCCTAACTTCTGCAATTCTAACGACACCGTCTTTACCGGGTAACAATTTAACTAACCGACCGCGTTTCCAATGAAGAGGAGGCAAATTGTCCTCTTTAATCAATACTAGATCATCTAAGCTTGGAGGATCCGTAACCGAAGTCCATTTATACCGCTGCTGAAGAGTATGGAGATATTCCGATCTCCACCTCGACCAAAAGTGTTGAGACATCTTTTGAATTTGTTGGTACCGAGACAAACGATGTTCTTTAATTTCCGAATAATCATATTCCGGGAGCGCTATCAGAGGCTGTCCTATCAAAAAATTACCAGGAGTCAATACATCAAGGTCGGCAGAATCCGTACTGAGAGGGCAAAGCGGCCGAGAATTCATTACCGCTTCTACTTTGGTGAAGAACGTTGTAAGCTCCTCAAACGTAAGCTTCGACTCCCCGAGCACCCGTCGTGCATAAGTCTTAGCCGATTTGACCGCCGATTCGAATAACCCACCTTGATTTGGGCTAGCTGGACTATTGAATAGCCATTTAATATTGTGCTGGACTAATTTCCGTTCAATATCCGAATTATTGTCATGTAAAAACACAAATAATTCCTTCAGGTACTAATCACTTCCCGTGAAGTTAGTACCGCAATCCGACCGTATTAAAGATGGTATCCCCTACGAGAGACGAACCGAGTTAAGGTTGCAACAAATGCTTCTACCGAGAGATCCGAAACTATTTCTAAATGAACCGCTTTAACTGTTAAACATACAAAAACGCACAAATAGCACTTTTGAATTTTAGCATTCCGTAATGAGCTAGTTTTTATATTAAAGGGATCCGCGAAATCTGTACCGACACCGATGAATGGCCGTACCGCATCTGTGACTCTGTCCGCTGGCAAATCTGCCATAAGAGGTTGCGTTGCTCGCGCACGACTGCGTTAGGCACTTAAATGCACGCATTTATACTATATACAATTGCACGCACTTAAATGTGACATGTCGCGTGATGCGTCGCGCCGAGATGATCCAGTAGCACCGAGATAATATAGCCGACAAGGCATTTGCCCCGACATGGCAATGTACCTTGTGATAATGAGTCAATAATAATTCCGTAAAGGTACCCTTTGCGGGCAGTAATATTGGATACCGAGCATCGTAGTGCAAGTTAGACGCACCTATCCGTCCGCCGACACGAATCAAATTATCCTTATCAATGAATAAATTCAATCTCCGTAGAGAGTTTTTGATTTGTTTACCCGAATTTAACAACATAATTTCGTCACAGAAATATTCCGATTGCACAAGCCGTATTAAACTTAGTTTAGCGTTTCTACGTTCCGAAACCGTTATGTTACCGCCGTTTCTAGCCGAAGTGTTTTTGCAGTCATTTTCAAACCGTAAAACATAAGCAGTGACATTTATTAATTTATCAAATGAGCTATACCGATTTAATAACTCGAAATCTGAATCTAAAGTGTTCACGTTACATACTTTAGGCTTAGGTTTCAATCCGGGCAATAGGTCCGCAGGGAATTCCAAAAAATTACTAGGCCAGGTGTCAGCCGGCTGACGCAGCCACTCCGCGCCCCACCACTGCGGGTGCCGCAGCAGCTCCGCCGCCATGCAGCCGCGGGACGCGACGTCCGCGCAGTTTAATTCACCGGGGACGTGACGCCACTCAATATTTACTTTAGACGACATTATATCCGAAACCCGATTGCCTTCAAAAACCTGTAACTTATGAGCTGGCGTCTGAAGCCAAGCCAAAACAATAGTGCTGTCGCACCAACCGACTATGTTATCGAACGTTATATTATCCCTCATTGAATCGACAATATTAGCGATAAGCGTAAATAACAATTTCGCACCGTTTAACTCTAATTTAGGTATTGTTAGCTTTGTCTTCAATGGGGCTACCCTAGATTTAGCCATGAGTAGTCGCACGAGCACACTACCATCCGTCATCTCGCTACGAAGATATACAGCCTCCGCGTAGCCCAAAAGTGAACCGTCACAAAATCCGTGAAGCGTGTACCGTGCTTCTCCGTCCGTTTTAAGACACCGAGGTATCGATACTTGTTGCAATTTAGGCAAATCACCTGTTATTTCTCGCCACTGAGTAACGAGATACGCGGGAGCAGGAGCGTCCCAATCAATGTTTTTTGAATTATCCGAGGTAGACAACAACGATTGCAATAAAAGCTTAATTTTAAATACAACGGGACTGATCCATCCGAGAGGATCGTACAATCGAGCGATAATCGATAGAATTTCACGTCTAGTTACCGAACCATCAGTAGGTAAATTGACATGGTATGTAAAGTTGTCTATTGAGGTGGCAACATTACTCATTCCTATTTCCTACTTGCGAGTGTTTGTATTATCTATGCATGTGAAAAAGTGTCAAGAAAAATATTGCTGCGGCCTGTAAAAGCTGTGTGATTTTTTATAGTAATAAACGTTGAATACTAGAAGAACATAGTATTAATTAAAAGCCCATAACACCTACAATAGTTATGGGCCCAGATTTGGCCAGAAACGGCAAGAAATTAATCGCAACCACCTGCGTTTGTTTGTGCATTGGAAAACATTGTGACGAAAACAAGTTGAAAAGAAATCTGAAAATATCCTCATCATCATGGCTTTTAGCAGTCAAAATAGCAATCGGTACAACATTACTCCGTTCGGCGGTGAAGGTTTTTCGAATTGGGCGTTCAGAATAAAAAGCGTTCTCAACGAGGCTAATTGCGTACAGGCGGTTCTCGAGAAAGATTTTTGTAAAAGTCATGAAAACAAGTCATTAGAAGCGAGGGCACAAGCCATATTAATAAGTGCTGTGGCAGATAGTTACTTAGAATATGTAAGGAAAGATAGTGCTTATATGATGTTCAAGAACTTGGAAGAAAATTTCAAAGAAAAAGGTACACGCAGTAAGTTATTCCTAAGACGACAGTTAAGTGAACTAAAATACAATGAGAATAAACCACTGAAAAACCATTTCACAAAAATACAAGAAATTTGTACTCAATTAGAGGAAGCAGAGTCAACCTTATCAGACGAAGAAAAAGTAAACTACATATTGTTATCAATGCCTAAAAGCTATGAGGCAGTAGTGACTGCATTAGAGACTATCGGAGATTTAAAACTAAGCACGGTTAAAGATAGACTTTTAGCCGAAGAAGAAAAGAAAAATAAATTTACAGAAAATACTGGAGAGACGAGTGCAACTGCATTTAACTGTTATAGCTGTGGAAGGCCAGGCCATAAAAAGTACGAGTGCAGGGCTGGTCGTCCAGGAAGAGGTTATACCACTAGTCGAGGACAAATATATAGAGGAGGATTTTCATATACTGGTCGTGGAGGGAATGTAAATCCAGGACGAGGACAAGGAAGAGGCCGCAGCAGGGGAAGGTATTACCAAGGTCAAGAAGAGATACATCTGGCAGAGAACAACCCTAGTGCGTTCTTTAGTGTTGAAAGTGCGGAAAATTATAGTGATATCACATTTTGTGTGAACTCAGGTTGTACAGATCATTTAATTAATACCAAAGAACATTTTGTGGACTATATACAGTTAGAGAAACCAAGACAGATAGCAGCAGCAAAAAATGGAGTGAGTTTAGAAGCCATAGGAATTGGTAACATTGAGGTACTAAGTAGTGTAGGTAACAGACAGCATAAGTGTGTAATTAAAAATGTCTTTTATGTCCCTGATTTAAGGAAAAATTTGCTATCAGTTTCTAAAATGGAGTATGCTGGATTGACTGACTTTTTCTCAAGGCAAGGTAAGAATTTTTGAAAAAGATTACCTAATAATGATTGGTAATAACTCAGGTACTTTATATACAGTAAATCTTAGTGTGCTTTTAAAATCCTGTAATTTGATAAACAAGCCAAACATAAATCTCTTTGAATTGTGGCATGTTTTGGCCATTTGGGATTAAATAACTTATATTTATTAGCTAAAAATTGCATGGTAAATGGTTTACTTGATTTGAAAAATAAAACAACTCAGAGTGAGTTATGCTAATCTTGTTTGTTAGGTAAAAGTTCCAGACAGCCATTTAATCATAAAGGCTATAGAGCCAGTAGACCGTTAGAGCTAGTTCATAGTGATATATGTGGTCCAATTTCACCGACTACTTGGGATGATAAAAACTATTTTGTAACATTCATTGACGACTACACACATTTTACTATGGTATTTTTAATCAAGCAAAAGTCAGAGGTTTTCAGAAAGTTGTTATACTATCATAATGTGGTAACTAAACATTTTAATACTAATATTACAAAGTTACGAATGGATAATGGACGCGAGTATTTGTCAAATGAGTTTAGGGATTTTTGTTATAATCATGGAATTGTCATGCAGCATACAGTACCTTACAACCCGGAGATGAATGGAGTAGCAGAGAGAATGAACAGGACACTTATGGATAAAGCAAGAACTATTTTGATCGACTCAAAAATGAAAAAGGAATTTTGGGGAGAAGCCGTTTTATTTTTAACATATGTTACAAACAGGAGTCCAGTCTCAGGAAGAGACACAATACCTAGTGAGCTGTGGGAAGGAAGAAAACCTAATGTTTCAAATTTGAGAGTTTTTGGATCTATTGCATACAATCATGTGCCAAAAGAATTAAGGAAAAAGATAGATGATAAAGGCAAGAAAATGATAATGATTGGATACAATACTGGAGGATACAAACTATTTGATGAGGAGAATAACAAAGTGGTGACAGCAAGAAATGTTGTTTTTGATGAACGATCTAAAACACTAGAAAAGACTATTTATATCCCTGACTATGACGCTATTGAAAACAAAGAGGAACAAATGAGAATTGAGGAACCTATAAAAAATATAGAAAAAGAAATTGAAAAGAGTATTGAAAACAAAGATGATGAGCAAGAAAATAAAGATGAAGGAAGAGAAAAAGAGAAGAGAAAGATCAGAAACCAAAATGGCAAGAAAATTACATTACAGATTTCGAAGATGAAAGTGATGAAGCACTGTTTGCATTATTAAGTAGTCAATATGAAGATATACCGGTAAAATATGAGGATATTGAGGAAAGAGAAGACAGAAAAGATTGGGAAAAAGCAATAGAAGAAGAATTGAAAGTATTAGAAGACACCGAGACATTTGAGATTATTCCGAAACCAACAGGAAAGAAAGTGTTAGATGGAAAATGGGTATTTACAAAAAAAGATACAGAAAATGGAAAAATATGTAAAGCAAGACTTGTCATAAGAGGTTTTCAGCAGGAAGAGAAGTTTGAAGATGTATATTCACCAGTTTTAAAAATGCAAACTTTAAGAACTTTGTTATCAGTAGCTGCAAAGAGAGATTATCATATTTACCAAATGGATGTTACAGGAGCCTTTCTTTATTGAAGAATAGATGAAGATGTATACCTAAAACCACCTGAAGGAATGAATGTAAAAGAAAATTATGTGCTAAAACTTAAGAAATCTCTATATGGATTGAAGAAATCACCAAAGTACTGGTATGAGAAATTTAATGAGACTATCACATCTTATGGTTTTGAACGTTCTATTAATGACTATTGTTTATACAGCAAAGGGGATTTATACTTACTTTTATACGTAGACGATTTATTAATCCTAGCATCAGATTATACGGTGGGCGTTCGGGTAGTCAAAGGAAAGACGTCGATCTCCGGTTAAATATTATTTATTAGAGCCTCAAATGCACAATACAAGTGTTTATATACTCATATGCCTAACACACACATAATGACATTCATATACACACTACATGACCACCCTTTGAAAAAAATAAAATAAAAACTTATTTTTTATTTTATTTTAGTATTATATGATTATAAAATATACAAGTAAACAATACATGAATTACAAGTTACAATTATAATTATAAATGTTTAATTTAGATTTTCTACAACAGTAAAATAAACCAATAACAATTATTTAACTATCTAATACATTTTTATTTAATACACATGTGGGATGCGCAGGGCAGTAAAATACCGGGATTCAATAATATATTCTTTATTTAAAAACTCTTCAAAAATCTTATACGTCTTTCGTCTTTAGTCTACCTTTTTTCTCTGGTCCCTTCCATTCATTCATTCTTCACACCTCACTCTTCATCTTTCATTCATTCGTCATTCGCCGTGTTCCATTAAATCACCTTACGCTATGTTCCATTCCCACATTCGGCCGTCCTGATCTCATGCCTGCCCTCAGGCATCCATCTATCTTCCATACTGCATTCACATCAACAGTTACATAAATAAGAAACCAAACAAATTACGAAACTTACAGCTAGATAAAGATATTCTATATTTGACATATCTCTTTTAATAAACAAATACAATATTTTATTTTATTTATCCCATGCTCTTTTAACAGGAAATTGCAAAGAACTTATTGTTTACCTATGAAGTTACTAAAACATAATAATAATGCTAATAACAATAATGTAATCTCATTATAATAGTGTCAACTATTAATAAGCTAACATGTGTTCTTTCCACAAAAGTAGTTGAACATAACAAAACATCATAAAAGTAAATAAAGACTTAAATTAAATAATAACCTTTCATTCATCTGCTCGCTCACCACTCACCACTTAGCATAACTTCACCTTACTCACCTGTTTCATCTTCAAAAGTGTTAGGCCATCTTTTCATCTGATCGACTGAGGTTGATGTCCTCCCTGGGCCCTCACTATGTGCATCAGTTTTTTCCACTTCATAGCGGTCATTCCTTTTAACCTTAGTGACACGGTAGGGTCCTAGGTATTTAGGTCGTAGCTTAAGTCCCGCTCCAAACTGAGTACGCTTGATAGCTACTAAATCTCCTATTTCATACTTGCTGCCTTCCTTCCTATTCTTGTTAAAGTTTTTCCTATTTTCTTCTTGTAGCTTAAATATATGCTGCTTTGCTTTCATTCTTAAATCTTCCCTGCTTCTATCATAATGTTCAACCTCTTCACTTCTTAATAGCTGTATTAATTCCAGATCTTCCTTTTGTCTTAACTTGGTACCCACCATCAGCGTAAACGGAGCAGTATCAATGCTCCTATGATATGTGTTGTTTAAGGCTCTTTGTAAGCGACTTACATGTTTGTACCATAGGGAAGGATCCTCAATACACAACTTCGTCAGAACAGAGATAATTGTGCGATGAACACGTTCTACTTGTCCATTCCCACGTGGTACTCCAGTCGTTATAGTAATATGTTGTATACTTTCGGTCTCACAAAACTCTTGAAACTCATTTGCTGTAAAAGCAGTGCCCTTATCAGTTATTATTCTATCTGGGTTGCCAAAATGTTGTTGTAGAATCTTCAATTTATCCAATGTTTCCTTACAAGTTGTAGACTTTGTTGGAAAAATCCATGTGAACTTGGTAAAGGCATCTACCATTGTTAATATGTAGTTATATTGTTTCTTAGTCTCTGTTAGCGGTCCAATGTGATCAATATGCAAAGTATGTAATGGCATACTCTCCTTCTCTATAGGATGTAAATACCCCTCCTGTTTTCCAGATTTCCTTGTTGCCAGTAAGCACGGTATACATGTTGTCATAAAGTCTTGCAATTTTTTATCTAACTGATTAATGTAATAACTGCATCCAATTATTTCTTTCATCTTTTTACATGAAAAATGACCAATGCCGTGAACTCTTTTTAATATTTCTCTTCCCAACGTCTTTGGTATTACCAATTGTTTCAATTCTCCTTTATACAACAAATCATTTTCTAGGTAATAATCTTGATATGAACCACTCTTCAAAATCTATTTAATAGCCTTGAGGCCTTCATCTTGTTCTTGCATTTGTCTGATTTGCTGGTGCATGTTAGTTATAACCATCACAGCAGGATAATCTCGGCTGAGTGCATCTGTATGTTTCATCTTTGAACCTGCTCGGTGCTCCACCTTAAAATCAAATTGGTCTAAGAAAAGAACCCATCTCGCAACTTTAGCTGACAAATCCTTTTTCCTTAATGTTTGTTCAAACGCTTGGCAATCTGTAACAATTTTAAACTTAATTCCATGTAAATAATGTCGAAATTTCTTTACCCCTTCAATAATAGCCAGCGCCTCCAATTCGTAGCTTGAATACTTTCTCTCCGTATCATTAGTTTTTCGGCTCATAAAGTAAACTGGATGCCATCCATCGTGATGCAATTGCAATAGTATTGCAGCGCAAGCTAAACATGAAGCGTCGGTATGTAATTCAGTAGGCAAATTACTGTCAAAAATCTTTAGTACTGGATTGTTTGTCAATTTACACTTTAGAATATTAAATGCTTTTCTTTGATCATCGCCAAAACAAAAAGGAGTGTTCTTCTTGAGTAAATCTGTCAATGGCTGTGCAATGGATGCAAAGTTCTCTATATATTTACGAAAATATGAGGTCAAACCCACAAACCTTTGTATCTGCTTGATATTACAGGGCTCAGGATATCTTACCACCACATCCGTTTTATCTGAACTAGGTCTTACTTCTCCGTTTTTGACAACATGCCCCAAATATTCAATTTCATCTCGTATGAGTTTAGCTTTCTTCCAATTTATCTCTAAACCATATTCAGAGGCCACTTGTGGTACCATTTGCAAGCGCTGTACGGCCTGTTTCTCATCTTGAGCTGTAATCAGAATATCATCGATGAAAATTGTCATAATCCCCTTATTAATCAAATCCCTGAAAATAATTGACACAAATCGCATAAAACTTTTTGGACATATTGAAAGTCCAAATGGTGCCCTCAAAAATTCGAACTGTCCATGATGCGTTACGAAGGAAGTGTAAGGTATTGACTCTTCGCTTACCTTTAAATGGAAAAAAACTATTTTTCAAATCTAAAACACTGAATATTTTGGAATTTCTTAATTTATCAATCAAATCTTCTATAACAGGTAATGGAAATTCATCTTTCACTATTTTCCGGTTGAGAGCCCTGTAATCTACACAAATCCTAGTGGAACCGTCCTTTTTCTTCACCAAAACCACTGGACTAGAATATTCAGAAAAACTCACCCTGATAATCTTCTTTTCCAACCACTCAGATACCTGTTTTTCTACTATTTCCTGTTCTCTCAAAGATAGTCTTCGGGGTCGATGTGTCACAGGAATGTCATCTTTCAAGATAATTTTCAACTGTATAGGAGCTTCTTTTTTCGGCACTGGTTGTCTATACTGATGGATCAGCTGAAGCACTTGCCTTTTTAACTCTGGATCTGACATGGAACCTACAACAAAACCAGAATCATACTCTTCCACCATCATACATTTCATCCATTCATCATCTTTCGAATAAAACTTCACTGCACCATCTTTCATCAACATTGTAACTCCTTTCAAAAACTCTTGACCTATGATTACATCATATGGTACACAGTCGCTACTTATAATATGAAACAAACCATCGAACAATTTTTCGTCAATAAAAAACCTTAAGTTACACTTTCCTAATGATTTAACGGTAAACTGTCCAATTCCGGATAGAATGGTATTGTCATTTTCCGACTTAGGCTGTCCCACTGCTTCGTACCATTTTGAAGAAATAATGTTGACATCACTACCAGAGTCAATTAATGCTTTTACACTTAAACCGCACATAGTTATTATTTTCACTGGCTTGCCCGTATTTTTTCCGATGTTGTTGTTTACAATCTGCAAAACCTCTCCTCCATTTCTGTCATCCTTTCTTGACATTGACGTTGACGCTGTCAGTTGACTGCCATGATTTTCAATGTAGCCACCATCAGCATACAAATTCGATGAATGTGTCGTCGTGGGCTGTTCTACCGACGTAGCCAACTGTCCGAACATCGTGCGCTTCAACTTCATGTCACTGCTTTGCTGTTGCCGTACATGCTCTTGTGACGGATTACGATTGTTTCCGAAGTCTTTCGAATACATCCGACCGCTGCTGCTTCGTGAACGTTCGGGCAACATCGTCATGCCTCCTCGCCGTTGGTCGGCTTGCATCGGGCATGATGTAGCAATATGGCCAAACTCGTTACATTTAAAACACTTTGCACCTCTTTCTTTATGCGGGCAGTATGCAGACGTATGATTAAACTGTCCGCAGCTAAAACAACGATTTCTCCCTTCCCTCTGACCTGGAGTGCGTACCTCGGGTCGACGTCGTTGTTCTGTCATTTTGCTTTTGACGGTTTCATAAATGCGTAATTTTTCTTTCAGGTCTGAATATGCCGTCACTCCATAAAGCATGATCTTGTTCGACTCGAGATCTCTAATCCCATCGAGAATGTATTTGATTGCCACATAATCTGGCATCTTGCCTCTTTTGCCCAACTCCTTCATTGTCAACATATAATCTAGGCAGCTCTCGTCGTCTTTTTTCTTGCGAGCACTCATCATCTCATGTATTGTTTTTATATCGACCGAATCGGGAAACTCTTTCGTTAATGCAGTTTTGAGATCGTCCCACGTCTTGAATGGTCGTTCTGCCCGTAGCCAAAGTGCTGCTGTGCCGGTCAACGACCGCCTCGCCACAAGAAGTTGTTGTAGCGGAGTCCATCCGAATATTTCGGCGTTATCTTCGACTTCTTGCACCCATCGTATCGCAGGATATGTAGAATCTTGCCCCGAGAAGCGTGGTATAAGCTCCGAGGTCATCTGCAACATGTTGTTGTCGTGAAAATCTCTTTGCGTGCTGGGGTGGGTGCTATCTTCAAAATCGTTCTGACGAGTTCTCCGGCGCTCCTTTCCGTCTTTGCTCATCTTTTACACGTCCTAGCCGACAACGTGCGCGTGCCACCACGTGCTGGACGCCGAATATTTGCCAAATCGCTGTCTGATTTCACTGCCGCCGCGATCCCGGACGAGCCCCCAAAATTGTGGGATGCGCAGGGCAGTAAAATACCGGGATTCAATAATATATTCTTTATTTAAAAACTCTTCAAAAATCTTATACGTCTTTCGTCTTTAGTCTACCTTTTTTCTCTGGTCCCTTCCATTCATTCATTCTTCACACCTCACTCTTCATCTTTCATTCATTCGTCATTCGCCGTGTTCCATTAAATCACCTTACGCTATGTTCCATTCCCACACACATTTTATATGGTCTTGTTCCATTTTTATGAATTAACATTTCTTTACCTTTATATTCTATTTTTAAGTTAGGTTCACAATCTTCAATTACATTAAATGGTCCTATATAAAGTGGCGAAAATTTATTAACACATTGTTCGTTCTTTAAAAGTATCTTATCACCAACATTGTATTTTATGGAATTAGTGTAATTATCGTATTTAATTTTTCTTTGTTCCTTACTCAAAATCAAGTTTTTTCTGGCGTCATATTGTGATTTTTGTATTCTAAATCTAAGTTGTTGTGGGTAATCATAATGGCTGTATAACGGATTTATATCAGAAGTGAGATTACTGGGTATATTGCAAAGTTTTCCAAATACAAGCTCATAAGGTGTGTATTTTGTTTCTGTATGCATCGTTGTGTTGAATGCAAAGCACCAAAATGGTAACCAACTACTCCAATTATGTGATTCGTTTTCAGTTTGTATCCTAAGAATAGACATTAAATTTTTATGGCTATTTTCTAAACTTCCTATTGATTGATGATGGTAAGCCGTTGAAGTAATTTGTTTAATATTGAGTATTTTACATACTTCTGCCATTACTTTAGAAACGAACTCAGTGCCTCGATCAGATACTATGTTTCTAGGTATACCGTAACGTAATATGAAGTTGTTTACAAATACGGTTGCAACTGAAATTGTGTCCTTATTTCTAAGCGGGTACGCCTCTACGTATTTAGTTAAATCACACTGAAGTGTGAGAATATATACGTTACTATCGCTATCCTTAACTAAGGGGCCAACTATATCTAAATACACTCTGTCGAATGCCGAACATCCTGGGTCCGTAATAACCATTGGTTCCTTTATATATTTAAAATGTTTTTGACGTAAACATTTATCGCACCGGTTAACGAACGCTGTTACGTCTTTTTCTAGTCCTGGCCAAAAGTAACGCCTCCTAATATTGTTTATCATGCGCCTGATTCCAGCGTGACCGCTCGACGGTAACATGTGATAATCGTTTAGGATTACACGTCTAGTGTCAGTATCACATATCTCCTTGACGCCGCGTAAAATACATACACGTGGTCCTGACCAATCAGGTATGCTATTTATAGTTTGAGTTAACTCTGTAATTAAGTCGACATTATAATTATTTTTTATAATATACACACAGTCTTTTCCTAACTGGTTACAAAATAAGCCCAATTTCCTCACAAAGGCAACTCGTGCGCAGTATGATCGGAATGATGGGTTTACGTAAATAATTGAATTTGATGCATCAAAAGCAAATAAATTATTTCTTTTTTCCGCATTTTTAATAATTTCTTTCCATTCTTGTTCATTTGTAAAAAATAATTTCTTGCATTTTTTAGGTTCTTTAAGTTCACTTACAACGTTTGGGTGATCAGTCCAATCGTTTGTAGTGTCCTTGTCCACTATAATAGGGTTGTCACATTCGTCTTGCATTTTTCTTTCATTCATCTCCTTCCTTTGTCTTCTAGTTAACACACACAAAACATGTTCATTCATCTCTTTCAAATCCTTACTTGAAATTTGGATGCGAGACAAGGCATCGGCCGCTGCATTGTCCGCTCCCCTTACGTACTCTATGTCATAATCGTATTCTTCTAGAATCAGTCTAAATTTGGTTAAACGGCTGGATGGATTAGTCATATTGAATAAGTATATTAGTGGTTTGTGATCGGTTTTTATAATAAATTTTCTTCCATAAAGGTAAGGCCTGAAATATTTGACTGACCATACTATGGCAAGTAATTCTTTTTCTATTGTGGGGTACCTAATTTCTGCTTTGTTTAAGTTACGACTCGCAAATGCCACTGGTTTATTATCGCTATTGCTTAAGACTGATCCAATTGCATAACCAGATGCATCCGTTTGTAAAATAAAAATATTTTTATCATCAAAATTTGGATATTGTAATATTGGTGGTGAAACTAATAGGTTTTTGAGAGACTCAAAAGATTTTTGACATTCCGGGGTCCATTCAAAATAAACATTTTTCCGACTGAGTTTATTGAGAGGTAATGATAATTCCGCAAATTTTGGTATGAATTTTCGATAATAATTTGTGAACGCTACAATTCTTTTTGATTCATCAGAATTTTGAGGAATAGGGTAATTTTGGACAACAGCTATTTTTTCCGGGTCAGGTTTAATGCCTTCTGGAGAAATAACGTGTCCTAAGGACTGCATTTCTTTCTTTAAAAAATCACACTTTTCGGGATTCAGTTTTAAATTTACTTTGCGAAGCCTAGTTAAGATGTCTATTAAATTTTTATTATGCATATCCAAACTTCGTCCAAAACAGATCAAATTATCTAAATAAATAAATAGTTTTTCGTATGTAAGTCCCGACATAGCAACAGTCATTAAACGAGAAAAAGCACTTGGACTTATTTTTAAGCCCATGGGAAGCCTAGTCATCTCATATTGACCTGAAGGTGTTGTGAAGGCCGTATACTTCCTGCAATCAGGGTTTAAATTCGATTGATAGTAAGCTTGGGATAAATCGAGCTGAGATAAATACATAGCACCGGATAGGGAATCTAAAATATCAGAAATATTTGGCAGAGGGAATTTGTCATCTAATATTTTATTATTCAGTTTACGGTAATCGACTACTAATCTCCACTTTTTACAATTATTATCAGATTTTTTGGGTACGAGTAATATAGGACTAGACTATTCACTTTTTGTTGGTTCAATTATATTTTCAGAAAGCATTTTATTAATTTGTTTCTCAACTTCTTCGCGTTGTGAAAATGGCAATCTGTATTGCTTGGTGTAAACTGGTTCAGCATTTGGCTGTAAGTGGATTGTCTGGTCATATAAATTACAAGTTGTCAATTTATCACTTGGCAAATAAAAAACATCTGAAAATTTTGCACAAATATTTTCAATTGTTGACCTTTCCTCACTGTTTAAATGATTCAAACTTAAGTGTTTAAATAACTCACGCACTCTGTCCCCATTAATTGTATCACCTTTTTCAAAATTACAAATATTGTACTCCGATAAATAGTGTATTTCTGGTCTAAAATAGTTAAGTTTAACTTCCGTCTCACGAGTATTTAATAACCGAATACAAATTTTTCCGTAAGTAGGTTTACAGATACTGCCAGCCAATAAAACTCCCTTACATAACTCGTCCGGCATAACCACACATTCTGCACTTGCATTACTATCTATCCAAAATAATTTTTCACATCTAGGTGGGATGCATAAAAAGGTCTCCCTTAATGATCCATTGTTCAAAGGTAAAGTCAACGTATTGTAAAATGATATTGTATTATTTTCATAATTTAAAATAGCTTTGTACTTTAGAATAGTTTGTTACGGGATTGCTACCATGTACCTTATTTTTGAGTTCCCGATATTTCGGCACTGTTGCAAGCGCCATGATCACGGAGTAACTGAAGATCTTGCGGGTAAGTTGTTAAGGGCAAACATATCGGTCTACCCTCTTTCGCAGTCTTTTATTGCACGCGTCGGTACCATTGTCTACAAACTCACTATTTTCTCGCACCTGTTCTCGACACACAACACTAACAGTATCTGACCGCGACACAGCAGTTTGTTGTTTTTTCCGGTTTTTGCACATACGAATCACTGGATTCCAGACACTTGACAATTTAAACCCATCCTCACGATTGAAATTTTTGTACTTTGTAATTTCAATCGCTTCCCTGACCATTCTTGGTATGTAGTGGCGTTCTGTCGAAATGATCTGAGGGTTGTGAAACTCAATCCAGTGATTGAGACCTGATTCCAACAAATGTTCCGCGATTGCCGATTTCTGTTTGTCGTTGTTTTTGACCGCTTTTATGTGTTCCTTCATTCGGCACGCTATGGTACGTTTTGTTTGGCCGATATATGAACTGCCACAGCTGCAGTCAATCTTATAGACACCCGGTTTCTCCATTGGGAAACTATCTTTTGGAGATCGTAGACATTGTGTTACTTTTCTTAATGGAGTGAAGACAGTATTAAGTGAGTATTTATGAAGTACGTTTGAGATCTTGTCTGTTGATGTTTGCCCTTAACAACTTACCCGCAAGATCTTCAGTTACTCCGTGATCATGGCGCTTGCAACAGTGCCGAAATATCGGGAACTCAAAAATAAGGTACATGGTAGCAATCCCGTAACAAACTATTCTAATGTTAGTGACCATGAAAGCTTTGTACTTCTGCAAAAAATCACGTCCAATTATTCCATGTTGTAAACAAGGCAAAGATTTAATTACATAAAATTTGTGTAAAAATTCCTCTCCTCCTATGTTTAGTGTAATGAAAACATATCCAACATTTATTTTAATGCAGTGATCATGTATTGCAACATTCCACTGTAAAACCGTATTATATTGCAATGCCGAAAGCGATGCTCCGGAATCTATTAGAAGTCCATATTTAGCGCCGTGTATCGATAACTCAATCAAACTATTGTATTCACAAGCTAATATAAAGTTATTATCGAAAAAACTGTATGCTTTCTTCATTACATTTTACAGAATTTTGGTTGGTAGTTTCAATGTTAGTATCAGTATCAGTAGTATTACTGTCCATGAGATTTATATTATTACTTCGAGAGTAATTACTATATTGTCTACCGCGAAATGACCTAAATTGGCGATTACCATACCCGCGTCCACGCTGTGACTGATGGGGCTGGTTTTGGCCACGATTAGAAGCCGGGCTGTTAAAAAATGTCCTTTCACGCATATTTGATGCATTCTGGAAACCAAACCGATTAGCATTATTTCCCCTGTAATTACTACGCGAACCCCTGTTGCCATTTGGTCTTCCGCGATGGCTAAAGTACATAGTAGGTTCAGCTTGTTGTCTAATACATGACACTTCCTCATCTTTAGCTGCTCTAATTGTGTCCTTCAAAGAAGTATAGTTTCTAGCCGATAAGATCAAGCTAAGTTGGCGATTTCTCAAGCCGTCGGTGAAGCTTTTTATTGCTAATTTTTCATTAATTGATTTTAGTATTTTATAAGCATCTGTATCGCCGTCAGCTTGGGAAATCGTTAAATTCACGAATAGTTGTTCGATTTTTGACCCATACTGGTCTAAAGTCATTCCGTTTTGCCTAATATGTACCAACTCTTGATGGATAGACGTACTTGATTTTTTAGTAAGCAAATGTGTACGCATATCACTAATAAGTGATTCACAAGTATTGTAAGAATCTGATAGTCTTAATTTTGCACTCTGATTTAAGCGCGTTTTTAGCACAAAGTTAATTAACATGGTGTTACCTTGTTCGTTGAGGGTAGGGCTGTATAGGTCTATTGCGTCGATGAGACTTAAGGTGACGCTTTCATCCCCCGTCATCACCGGAAGCAATGACACCGCCGTCTTAAAGTCGAAATTGGCCATATTTGTTGCTTTGCTTTCTACACTCTGGATAGAAAACTGGGAAGAGCTGTAATCTTTAGAGCAAAATTGTTCTATTTGTATGTACAGATCCCTAATTAAATCACAATATGACAACACGTCCTCTAAAACTTTTCCTTGTATTTGTTTTTTCTCAATTTGTTCTAATACAATTTGTGAATATTCTTCAAAATCATTACGCAATTGAACTGCCTCATTTAGCTTTTGCTTTAATACAGAACTTGTTCTCCTAACATAACTTAATTTTATTAAATTCTCTTTTATTTGTTTAAGTTTTTCATATACTTGTTTAATTTCAATTGCCATTACACATGATCAAAATAAAAATAAAATATACATTTATAATATAAAAGTGTAAATTGACTCCTAACCATAATTATTGAGTCTATAATTTTATATTTTCTTAAACATTTTTTATCACTTTAACATACTCACAACACTGAAGTTTCAGTTATTTTGCACTTAATCTGTCGTGAGGGGCGACGCATGGCTCTTGCTGAAGGTCGCGTCGGTGGTGGTGACACTCGAAGCAAACGCTAGACTCCGGGTTCGGTCGACGACGAAACGAGCGCATTAGGTTTTGGGCTGTAAATTCGTTTCTTATCCACTCTTGATGGCAGCCTTTGTACAGTCTATACAACGCGTACAGTCCCGCGATTCCGATGAGCGTACATATCAGATATAACACGATGCTTATATTTGACAAATGATGATCGGGATTTGCCGTGTTTGAACCTCCGCCTGATGCACTTTGGTTGATAAAAACTTCGTCCTTTTCCACATTTGAACGACACATTATGAATAACAAATACTTTGATTCATTGTCCAATTAACTATATAAAATACATTGTCGCGCGGCCGAACACCGGCAGACCCGTCTCGAATGGCAGGGTCGCCATATACGGTGGGCGTTCGGGTAGTCAAAGGAAAGACGTCGATCTCCGGTTAAATATTATTTATTAGAGCCTCAGATGCACAATACAAGTGTTTATATACTCATATGCCTAACACACACATAATGACATTCATATACACACTACAAGATTTAAATAATATTATTTCAGTAAAAAACTTTCTGAAGACACAATTTAAAATGAAAGATATGGGGAACAATAATTTAACTTACTTAGGCATTTCTATTAAAGACTTCTGAGGGAATTTATATTGATCAAACAAAATACCTAAAAAGAATTTTAAATATTTGTAATATGGAGGATTGTAAAGGCTGTGACACACCTATGGATCATAATTTTAAATTTGATGAAAAATCAGAAATTGACTTGTCTTATGAAAAGCAATGTAGGTCTCTCATAGGTTCTCTTATGTATGCAACTGTAGGATCAAGGCCAGATTTAGCCACATCTGTTTATTACCTAAGTAGATTTCAATCAAAGCCTAATGTTAAGCTTTGGCGTGCCTTAAAGAGATTATTGCGATATGTTAAAAGGACAATTAATTTTGTATTACTTTACACTAAAGATGAGTCTAGTAAGCCACTTGTTGGATATGCAGATGCTGATTTGGCAAGGGATAGTGACAGAAAGTCAACATCTGGATATTTATTTAAAGTGTACAATAATACTGTAATATGGAAATCTAAAAAACAATGTACTGTTGCACTTAGTACAACAGAAGCTGAATATATTAGTTTGTGTGAATCTGTTATGGAAGCATGTTTCATGATTAAGTTGTTGAAGGATTTAAAAATAGATGTACCATCTGTTACAATATTTAAAGATAATCAAAGTACTATAAAGTCTCTGAAAAGCTGCGAAATTAAAAGACTTAAACATATTACTGTAAAATTTAACTTTATTAAACAAATGGTAGAAAAAGAAATTGTAAAAGTAATTTATGTTAACAGTAAGGAACAGTTAGCTGATATTTTAACGAAGCCATTGTCTAAAATTTGTTTTGTAATTTAATTAAAGGATTAGGTTTGTGTGATAGGAATGCTTTTGTTGAGGAAGAGTATTGAGGTGGCAACATTACTCATTTCTATTTCCTACTTGCGAGTGTTTGTATTATCTATGCATGTGAAAAAGTGTCAAGAAAAATATGGCTGCGGCCTGTAAAAGCTGTGTGATTTTTTATAGTAATAAACGTTGAATACTAGAAGAACATAGTATTAATTAAAAGCCCATAACACCTACAATATTGTCCGATTTAGGTTCCCACTGAATCCCCAAAACTTTTATGAATCCTGAACAGTCCGAGTCTGAATCGTCAAATCGCCGAGGTGATTCTAAGTGCTCCGAAGATAAACCTTTAAGCAACTCCGGGGCATTACTAGACCACTTTCGTAGCTCATAGCCGGCTGAGCTCATGAGCTCTACTAGTTCTTAATCTCGCGCGCTTCAAGAATACTGTCCGCACCTCCGTTAAGATCGTCAACATAGCAATTTTTAAGTAAAAGGCGAGCCGCTCGCGGCTTGTCTGCCTCGTTGTCGCGAGCCAGCTGATGCAAGCATCGTATTGCAACAAAGGGACTAGAACATCATTTTTATGTCACTAGTAAACACAAACCGTGGAACTCTAAAGTTCATTATGATATTCGTAATATCATTTTGTAGTCGTTCACCCGTATACAAACAGTCATTTAAGGAAACGCCGGAACTAGTTTTCTCACTGCCGTTAAACACTACGCGAATTTTACTAGTGTCACCCGATTTTTTAAACACGCCGTGATGAGGTAAGAAGTAATGTTCCGAGTCAGAATTACAATCAAACTCTGAAACAGTCATGTGACCGAGCTCAATATACTCATTAATAAAATCTACGTATTTTTCCTTAAATTCCGGATTACGCTGCATACGTTTTTCAAGTGCCATAAATTGCTTTAAAGCCCGTTGTCTGGATTCGCCTAATCGCAATCTTTCATTCTCTGGTATTAATGGGAGCCGTACAATATATTTTCCGTCCGTACCACTAGAAACCGTTGAAACAAATAAATGCTCACATTCAATATCCGCTGGGTCCTTAATTTTATGGTGAGGTGGTTCCTCACACCGCCAAAATTTTTCAACCGTATCTAAAAGTGTCACACCTGAATTATAATTATTTAATAAAGATTCCTGTGAAGTATCTAGCGATTCTGAATGAATAGGGCAGAAAATTGCAAAATTAAAAATTGTACCTAACGCGTAGGGTCCGCCGGGCCGCAAAGTTACCTTTTCACCGTTTAAAATTTGACCCAAAACGTCACAACCGAATATTAAATCTATTTCCGTAGACTTAACGGAGCCAGTATCCGAAATATCATAATTATTGCATTTTAAATTCAATTTGTTTGCTGAATAATAAGTAGGTTTCTTTAAAACCGCCGCCGTGACCGATAACAAAACATTTTCCGAATTTTCCGTCCGAAAATTAAGTAAAAAAACATGATGACTTCCGCTAGTCTGCACGCCGCCGATACCTACTAAATTAGTACGACTGGAATGTCGTTTTAATGCGAGACGAGTCACTTAATCACTTTTAACAATAGACACCTGAGAACCGAGATCTAGCAGGCATCTAATATTATCAGATAAGCCTAGAACTGAAGAAGAATTTACATGACTAAACTTAAATTGCTATGCTGAATTTTTACGACTACGCTCGCGATGACGCATCCCATTGTTAGGAGGGGACGAAGAACGCATATCATCGGATTCATAGTTACGGGAACCGGTATCGCTCGCCCGAGTGCGATCGCGATCAGCTGTTCTATTATTTATTCCACCCGATGATGCATTCCTATACCGATTATCATTACACCGCACTCGGCTACGATTGTTTTTACGCGTAGACGAAGTGAACACATGCCGAGTCGGCAGTCCTTGTTCTGCCGGTGAACCTGGACGCGAAATAAACATCGTGCGAATTGACTGATTATGGCCGATATTACCACACCTACGACAAGGCGTTTTCCTAGTACACGTAGCCGCATGATGAATCCCGAAACATTTAAACATAAATTCTTATTTCGAACCCATTGCTTACGCTCACTATTGCTACGTAAACTATCGAATTTATAACACTCCGATATGGAATGACCCGTTAATTGACAATACAAACAATGTTTTCCCGCCGACCTATCATTATTCAAATGATTATTTTCAGCAACATGTACGACGCGGTCCGAGCGTCGCGTGCGCTCCGCATGTGAAACCGGTTCCGAGACCGCTGCATCGAGCAGCCGGCATTCATTTTGTAGGAAATCTATAAGCTGATTGAATGTAGGTAAAGAAATTGTCTATCCGCCGTACTGTTGTTCAAACCTAGTTTTGATATCGATAGGCAACTTACTTAGACTTATGAATAGAAGTATATAACTCCACTCATCAATAGGGAAACCGAGATTTTTTAACGCCCGAGTCGTTTCTAATAATGGATTTAGAATTTTAATGCGTAAGTTAACTGAGCGTACGTTTAGCGCCGGTAAATTTAAGATACGGGAGATATGGCAATCTGCAAGTAACCGTTTATTCTCATACCTACCTCGCAATATTTCGAGGGCCGTGTCTAATGATTCATCAACCATAGGTAGATGTTAAATGAGCGACCGAGGCTCCTTAATTACATGGGAAAACAGATAATGAAATGTTTCCGTTTTAGAAATATCTTTCCGAGTCAACACCAAGGAAGTGAATAAGCTAATAAAGCTAGTCCACGTAAAAACATCACCGTCGTAGACTGGCAAGTTAATACTCGGCAGCCGCGCCGCAGTAGCACTCTCAGTAGGCTGATGATTATTATCCAGATCAGGATAAGCCACCGATACCGCGTCTAACTGGTTATAAGTTAGTTCAGCCTGCTTGAAGTCCGCGTCATATGTTTGAATATCAGCTTCCTCCGTGGTATTATCTAAGAGAACTTCGTATGCCTCGCACAACAACGTGTATTTTTCTTCTAACTTACGAAGACGAGCCGAAATAACGCTACTAGCATGGTTTTTGCTATTTAACATTTCAATAGTATTTTAAAAACCAATCCAACTGAATTTTAAATTTGTTGTAATATTTATTAGACATTTTGAAAACCGATTTATTTATTTATCCGTTCCGACAAGAATAAATTACTGGATTCAAACCGATATGAATCACCTTGGAAATTACCGTATATTTACCTATACCGAACCGAAAGGTACAAAATCGAGATCCACCGCAAAAACGAATACCTACACTTGATCAGTGCCTACACTAAGCTAAACCAAGCGCTATCCATAGGTCGCTGGTGATTATGTTAAGGCGATTGAAGCCTCCAATTTTGTTTAAGACTTGGCGCTTCGTGTTAGGGCAGGCAAATTGGGTCAGGCAATTCACATATAATAATAAGGGGAGCCGCTCACCTTGACCAGATCCGTAGACAGCCTACCATGTGACCATGTGTAGAAGATCCGCCACCACGTGCCTAGGGCGTGGTCGTTCGACGTCTTAGGAGGAAACTCTGTATCTTCAATGGTAACCGAACATTCACTAAGTACACTGCAATAATACAATCCGTGAAGAACAATCCATAAGTAGCCCGAATACACTCCAGAAATTGACGTCGTAATAGACGACACCGATGCGTCCGCGCCGTATGGGAGCCCGATTGGAACAGACAGAGGCACAGTTGTGACGGACGGTGCAGAGTCGCCGAAAACTACCCTCTTTCTTGCGGGCGGATCGCAGGTCGCCGATATCACAACTTCCCACTTATAAAAACATATGAATTGCCCGAACAAGTGGAGTGATTACTAATATGGATGTTTTGCTATCCTTAACACTGTAAACGCCTTCCTGAACCCAAAATTTGCAACCAGTATAAAAACAGTAGCTACCCAAAATAAAAATCGTACCATTGATAATGTCATTGGTATAACATGCAATGGCACCGGATTTGTCTACGACTGTATCTTCACTAATGAATAATTTGATTACACTACTACGCTTATGTTCAATATCAGGTAACTCAGAATTGATGCTACGATTCAAAATATCAAGGGTTTTAATATTTTTCATTAAATTAATAAATTTAAATATTGGTATATGTAAATGTTCAGGTTGAACAACATAAGCATCAATATGACCTTCAACAAATCCTATACATAATATAAAGCTAGTTCTACCTATCGGAATAAGTTTCGATTCCCCTACGCCCTTTATGACTGGAACATTGCCTTCTTTATATGTGAGCCCGTAGTCCTTTACCAAATCACTGCTTACAAGAGAACAACCACTACCAAAATCAATAAAGCACGATACTTCTTTTTCATTCCCGTTTATAAATCATTTTTATAGTATTTACTATTGTTAATATGTTCGTTTGTAGTGTCAATAGCCATCACTCGTTGTTCAGTATTTGTTTTATCTTTAGTTTTGTTTTTAAAATAACAGTCCTCACTTTTATGTCCAACTTTTTGACATGTTTCGCACTTTAATAATAGTTGTTGACACCCAGACATTCTATGACCAAATTGTTTGCAATTGTAACAAATATTAGCCTTACATTTCTTAGAGTAATGCCCAGCCTTTTTGCATAATGTACAAGTAATATTACTATTAAATTGAGAAGTTGGCTTTGATTTGAAGTTTTTATTATATTCATTCTTTTTCCTACACATATCTTTAAGGAATCCTAATAAATCTTCAGGCCAGGCAAACCGAGCTGACGATGCACTTGCCCTAATAGTTTTATCGTCCAAGCCATGTATGATACAATCGACAGCTTTCTTATCTGATATGTCGCATGCGCTAAGAAGAAGCATTTTGTCGTAATAATATTCATCTAGTGATTCACTAGGCTTATAATTTGATTCTGATGGAAAAGCCTTTTTAAGACATTGTTGCCACTTTAACCAGGTTCCGGGTCCAGGTCCAGGCAATCCTTCATACCATTTTTTAGCATGTCCTAACTAAACGCGGTAAAGAAAAGTGTGAGGTTTGCTGATCAGTCCAACCATTAATTTGCGGGCACTCTTTGACCTTTGAAATCCACATCTCGATCCTATGGTTTTTTTACCGTAGGGTCGAATTCAGGAATCTTATTTTTATCATAATGTAATTTTTGACTCTACTCTAACTTAACAAAGTTGCTCATAAAACTCATAAAATCATTTAAATTTATATTAGAAATTGCATGGAGCTATTAAAATTAGGTTTGAATTGTTCGTTATTAGTTTGGCATAGTGAACGGTGGGTTTGTTGCAAAGAACCCTCTTGATGGTATGGCTCAGAACGGTGTACAGAATTATTATGTTGACCAGGAGAAGTGTTGTGTAAAACACTTCTCTTAGCCGGAACCCGTGGTGGTGATCGACTCATAGCCTTGGGGCGATCGTCGTCGTACCTTGTAGTTGCTGGTCGAGATGGTAGCAGAATAGGGCTGCGGCTCCTGGTGCTCGTTCGGCTCCGCTTCTCTCGGCATCTGCGTGCACTGCACCGGTTGTGGCTGCGAGAGCTGACCCCTCCATCTTCTCTCGGCGACGGAGTTCTAACAACCCGGCTGCGTCGTCGTTTCGCTGTATCGCTTTGTGCATTGGAGTCCATTTTAGGTCACCTGAAAACATTTATATTTTTCGGACATAAAATGTTAAAAAAAATTCTTGCGGAAAAGTAAAAGTTCAAGTATTTATTTTGCTTACTTAGTGTGTACACTATTAGCTTACGTTAACACGAACGACATTAAGTTTGCTTTGTGGCTTTAGAATCTAAATAATAGATAAATGACGTTAAAAATACGTTGAGAGAAAAAAAAGTAATTTTATGAGCTTATTTGGTTGAATTTTAAGTTATGTTCACAAGGAAATCCTTTAACTGGTCAAAAACTGGAAAAAGAAAAAAAAACAGTTTTCATGCAACAATAAACAACAAACATTACATGTTACATGTCTCAACATAATTCCATCACAAATTATTCTTGGTAAATTTTAAACACATTAAACATTTTTTATAAAAATAATAGCACCATAACACAAATTCACACAATACCTTTCGTGTGGCGTAACCTAGATCCTTACTTCTGATATCAGGAACCAGGGTTGATTCTCCAAATAAAAGATTTAATTTCAGCACAACACTTTTACTTTTATCAAACTTTTAACACATTAATTCGCAGACGTTGGGGTAGCCGACTATTCACTTCGATGGTCACACTCAGACTGCCCCACTATTCATCGCCTACCATTTCATCAAAGCTTTTAGAGTACAAAACAACGAACATCCTTTTAACTCTAGTTTCATTATTAACGGAAGTATCGAATATTATTACACTTTATTAAAAATACTTTTATTCTTTTTCTGATTAGTATTAAATAATGTTTTGTTATTTAATATTATATAATACTAATAGTTGTTGTTGAGAAAACAGATGATTATTGTTTCATTGCAAAACTTACATACTCGAAATAAGTGCTATAAAAACCAACTAGCTATAAGATAATTTACTCACACTTGTGTTTTTATAATACCGATCCAAATACGTGATGGAACATTAATAAATCCCGGCAATATTTTAGTAATCACTGAAATAAATAAGTCAATTTGTCAACACCGCATTATACCTCATGGTACGTATTATATTATACGGGTTCGAATCCCGCGAGGGGCGAATGTTAGTGTGATGAGCACGAGCATTTGCACCTAATAGTCTACCGGCCAACTGAGAAAATTCCGTCTCTAAACCGAACCTCGTCGGTATCTCTTGTGTATACCTACAACAGGTATGGATGTGTTCAGGACTCTGATCAGAGAAAGGACTAGATATGTAATGGAGGCGTGGCGCGTGTCACAGCGACATGGCCAGGCACGAGCATCGCTTACGAAACAAGCCGCTCCACTCTTTAATCACAGCTCAGACGTACAAGGTTAATGTTCTCCGATTTTTTTTTGCAAAATACCGAATTATTTCTTGGTTACGTGCAAAAACAGAAGTGAAACGAAAAACTACAAGAATTACGGAGTAACTTACCTCGATAAAGTATCAGAAATTCATTGTTATTTAGCTTAAAATTAAAAATAACATAACAATTTCACGAACAAATTCAGTGCAAAGTTAGCTACCAAACTTGATTGTGATGTTTATTTAGACATGTTATACATTGATGGCTTAGTACAGCAACCACATAATGCTTCATGTAATGACACCGCAATGTATTCTTTTGATGTTCTACCGATATCCACTGATGCGTGAAAATACTATGGTACGGCCGCATGCGCCGTTCGCGAAGTAGTGATGGTAGTGCAGTGCTAGCTAGTGTTTATTGCGGTTACAAAGTGTGCGTGAAGTGCCTTTAGGCCAATCACAAACCCCGTATACGTGTTGTCGTCACGCGGCGGCAGACCTCATTGAGGGTTGGCATGTGTGGCGACATCACGTGACATACGTCTACATCATACCAGCGTCTCCGCCGAACTGGGAAACCTTCTGCTGCCCTACTATGGTCGTATTTACTTTTTCCCTCGTAGGTACTAGCATTTTAGTTTATGTTCGTATACCCCATTTATTTCGTTTTCTGTGTTGTGTGAAACAGACAGTAGCGTGCGGTGCATATAGGCAATTATGCAGTGCCTACCTAAATAAAAATCCTACAGGACAGCTAACCATCTTTATTTGCCAAATTGACAATCTATAATAAAGTCTAAGTTACCATTTTGTCGTCTTTATTAAACTTTCAAACTAAAGCGCGCTCGTTTCAATACTTTCAATACAAATGACCCACGGTAGGCGGTCGCGATACCGCTTACTATTTCACGCACACTTCCTTAATTTTCACACACACTTATATAATCTGTGCGCATACGTACACAGTTACAAAACACCAATTTTTGGTAAGCATTATGCGGCGCTTACCTGCTTAGCTCCCACCAGATGGCGCTCAATTTCCGCCTCCAATTTAAAAATTTAAAGTCTTATTTTAAGTAAACTTTACATTACAACTTGTTAAAATAAAATTTCAAACTCTAAAATCCTAATTATATTTATAGTAAATAGTTTTAAGTTTTAAAACGAATAATTAATTGTTTGCTAAAACTATCCTAAAAATAATGTAAACAGAGATCATTTCGATCGGCCATATTTTTTTTCTTTAGTTTGCTTTGGCTTTCATCCCGCGAGTGTTTTGAAAAGTTGTTTTTACTCTTACGGATCATAAACTGTTTCTTTTGAGTGCTATTATAGTTATTTCAGAGTTCAGTGTTGTGTTGTTGTATTCTATAAAATGGAGAAACTACAATGTACAGTATGTAATGAGAATTCTATTTGTTTTGACAAATTACGCGCCAATCCCTTAAATCAATTTTCATTTGTGGACAACCTAGTAGCCTATTTTCATTAGCCGGGTAATTTAAGTTCCGAATTGAGTTGTAACGTAATCGATCTCACATAGAACTAAAATTTATTTGCATAGTTTGAATACGCCAAAGCTTATTTTAGCTTAATTCGGAACAAACAAAGAGATGTCCTTGTTTATTCTGTGGCCATAATATTTACGAGTGTAACTTAACCTCACCTCAGTTAAAGGAGATTTTTAAAAATATTAGTGAATAATCGGGTGTTAAGTTGTCAAAAGATAATTGTTCTAATAGTGTAAAGTGTATTAAAATGTGGTGAACAAATAATACAATCTTAAAAGTAGGTAAATACCATGTTAAAATCAACAAAATAGCCGATGGAGCGCCGGTTTTGTGTGTGTTTACGTCGGAGACAA
This sequence comes from Anania fuscalis, assembly GCA_950371115.1. Classification (NCBI taxonomy): domain Eukaryota; kingdom Metazoa; phylum Arthropoda; class Insecta; order Lepidoptera; family Crambidae; genus Anania; species Anania fuscalis. The sequence goes on along the minus strand of OX493326.1, from coordinate 21,380,868 downwards.
GTTAAGTTTTTGTCACTAAACTGACAACTTTATTGAATTAATTGAAGTATTTAATGCTTACCGTTGCAAACATTTTACGATAAAAGATTACTGACATGTTCAAAGTTCGCGAAAAAGTAATAACCACGAAATGTCGCTAAGGAGTTATAAATATCAATTGGATAGCTGTGGTGCTACATATAAATCTTCACTCAGTCAATTTTCTTTGCTTGTCTCGGAAAACAAGAATGCCTGGTAAGTCTTTATTTGGTTGGAGTATAGCAAAGTGTGCAAGGCGTTTGGCACTTAGAAAATTTTTCATTAAAAATATGAAACATAATAAAACTCAAATCTTTGTTTTTCAATGTATAAGGTAGCTCAAATTAAATGCTTTTTATACTTGTGACTTTTTCTTTCCGACGCATGGTTTAACCGGAAAATGCGATAGAATATAAAGTGTTCAAACACTTAGAAAAAATTGGTGATATAATTATAAAACTTCATAAAATTCCAATCTTTGTTTTTCGTCGTATAGAGGGACATAAACTAAACGCTTTTTATACTTGTGACTTTTTCTTTCCGACGCATGGTTTAACCGGAAAATGCGATAGAATATAAAGTGTTCAAACACTTAGAAAAAATTGGTGATATAATTATAAAACTTCATAAAATTCCAATCTTTGTTTTTCGTCGTATAGAGGGACATAAACTAAACGCTTTTTATACTTGTGACTTTTTCTTTCCGACGCATGGTTTAACCGGAAAATGCGATAGAATATAAAATGTTCAAACAAAAAAAAATGGTGATAAAATTATAAAACTTCATAAAATTCAAATCTTTGTTTTTCGTCCTATAGAGGGGCATAAACTAAACGCTTTTTATACTTGTGACTTTTTCTTTCCGACGCATGGTTTAACCGGAAAATGCGATAGAATATAAAGTGTTCAAACACTTAGAAAAAAATGATGATATAATTATAAAACTTTATAAAATTCCAATCTTTGTTTTTCGTCGTATAGAGGGGCATTAACTAAACGCTTTTTATACTTGTGACTTTTTCTTTCCGATGCATGGTTTAACTGGAAAATGTGATAGTTTTTTTTTTTTTAATAATGTTACTACTTAGTGCCTACCCAGCACAAAAATCAAAGCACGCCCCTGGAAACAGATATATATTCACTCTTTGTCTAAATTAATTTCTAAGTAGCTACCTACTCGTTTTGTTTTTATGTTGTGTGTAATAAAAATATACATCCGTCTCATTCTTGCTATTGCTCTAGTTTTGTATAAAAGTAGGTCATTCCGAGAAATAAATTCATTACTATTTGAAACTTCTTTCAATCACAACTGTCGCCACATACTTACTACGTACCCTCTCAACAGTGGTGACCCCGTCTGAACTGAACATCAACCAGCTGAAAATCATCAAATATCATAATGAGCGAAAGCCCGGAAGCCGGAACAACCAACCTCACCGTGCAACCTACAGTTATTCCCGTGATCCAGGAACAACCAGAGTTATCAGGGATTTCCGTTGGCCTCAGAATACCACCAATATGGCGAGATAAAATGCGAGGATGGTTCGCGTACTTCGAAGCCATTATGAAGTCACAGAAGAAAGGCGACCAAGTAATGTACGAGCTTGTGCTGGGACAACTAGAACGCCAAGACGTCGACGAAATATATGACATTTTACTGCGACCACCTGAAGACAACAAATATATGGCTATTAAGCAACGCTTACTTCAAGTATATGAAGACTCAGAACAAAAAAACGTCCAACGCGTTATCGCAGGTATGGAGCTCGGAGATTTGAAGCCGTCACAACTGTTACCACGAATGCAGAATCTTGCCGGTGATCATCTGTCTTCGGTAACGCTACGAGGAATGTGGCTTAATCAACTTCCAGCCTACATCAGCTCGATCGTTGCAATCAGCGAAAAAAACAGTCTCAGTGAAGTCGCACTAATGGCCGATAAAATGATGGACCAACATTTACAACGCGAAATATCATCTATTAATATACGGCAACAGTTACCTACTCCATCACTACCAGAAGCACTTGCAATCGACTACCAACAATCGCCATCTTCAAAATACCCTCGCACACTGGAAGAAAAGATCGACAAGTTGACAGAGGCTGTAACACAACTTGTGTCATTCGGTAATCAAAACCAACGTGGACGTTCACCCTATCGAAACTGGAATCGGAGGCAGAATCACTACGCATCCCGATCTAATAGCCGCAATCAAACAACGAATCGAAGTCTAACCCCCAATAACTCACCGTACTGCTACTACCATCGCAAGTTTGGCCAAAACGCAAGAAAATGTGCTGAGGATTGTACATTTTTAAAGAAAAAATACCCGGAAAACTAGAACCAGCGTTGGCAGAGACGGCTACCAGCGTATGGAATCAATCACACCGTCTCTTTGTAACTGACAAGAAAAGCAAACTAATATTCCTTATCGACACTGGAGCAAACATCTCAGTTATTCCCAAAAGAATTGGCCAGCAAATGAAGCCGACTACGTTTAATTTGTACGCCGCCAACAACACCACCATATCTACCTACGGCGAGAAGACGTTAGAGCTAGACCTAGGCCTACGTCGACCATTCCGATGGAAGTTCATCGTAGCAGCGGTCAGCAAACCGATAATAGGTGCTGATTTCCTGAAATATCACAAATTACTCGTGGATATTGCGGGTAGAAATCTCACGGACAAACTCACGAATCTCTCAGTGAAGACGTCTATTTCAAACTACCCTACATCAACAATTCGAAGTATCGACTCTAATCAGAAGTACCACGACATACTGGCTGAATTTCCTGATATAACTCGAATATCCTCAATGAAAGAAACACCGAAACACTGCGTCGAACATCACATCGAGACAAGTGGACCACCATTGTACTGCAAAGCAAGACCCATTCCACCTCATCGCTACGCTGCAGTCAAAAAAGAATTTGAAACCATGATGGAGCAGGGCCTATGCCGACCTAGCAAAAGCCCTTGGGCAAGCGCACTACACACAGTACCCAAGAAGAACGGTGATCTCAGAGTTTGTGGAGACTACAGAAGGCTGAATGCTATCACAAAACCTGACCGCTACCCTGTACCTCGCCTTAAAGACTTTACCTATCAGCTGAACGGAAAGAAGATCTTCTCCACCATCGATCTAAACAGAGCTTACCAACAGCTGCCTGTGTTCAGCGATCATATCGAGAAAACAGCCATTATCACGCCTTTTGGTTTGTTTGAGTTTCCTAGAATGTGCCCAGGTTTAAAGAACGCCGGACAAACCTTTCAAAGGTTTATAAACCAGGTGCTTCAAGGACTAGATTATGTCTATCCATTCATTGATGACGTTTTGATCAGCTCTGAAAACGAAAAAACACATATTATACACCTACGCACCGTGTTAAGCAAACTGAACGAATACGGAATCACTATAAATCCATCAAAATGTTCGCTAGGAATGGAAGAAGTCAAGTTTCTCGGCTACACAGTATCACAACACGGCATAAAACCACCAGAAGACAAGGTCAGTGCAATCAAAGCGTTTCCTCGCCCGGTCACTATTGAAGAACTACGACGATTCCTCGGTGCTGTAAATTTCTTCAGAGACGCAATTCCACAAGCGGCATCCATACAAGCCCCACTCAACGCCTACCTACACGACAGTAAGCGCAAAGATAAAACAAAGATCGTATGGACTACAGAAGCAATAAAAGCATTCGAAGCGTGTAAAGTTAGCCTACAAAACGCAGCTTTACTCGCGCACCCCGCACTCGACGCACCGATCGCCTTAATGTGCGACGCATCTAACACCTGTGCCGGAGCCGTGCTACAAAAATATCAAAACGGCAAGTGGCAACCACTAGGCTACTTTTCTAAGAAGTTCTCCGATACACAACAGCGATACTCAACGTACGATCGTGAATTACTATCAATCTACATGGCAGTGAAACACTTTCGAAAAATGTTCGAAGGCAGACAGCTCACAATATTCACCGATCACAAGCCCATAACGTACGCCCTATGCAAGAAAACATCCGACACTGAAACGCCGCGTCGTACTCGCCAGCTACTTTTTATCAGCGAGTTCACAAGCGAAATTCGACACATAAGTGGAAAAGAGAACATTGTTGCCGACTCGCTTTCACGCATCGAAGAAATAACTTGCCCGAGTACCCTTGACTACACTCAACTTGCATCGGCGCAAAAAAGGGACGGCAATATACAAGCGCTAATGAAACAAAGTAACCTTCACTTCAAAAAAATTGAACTGCCGAATACAAACTGCAAAATATATTGCGAAACATCTACAGCAAACCTCAGACCGTACCTACCTCAAGACTTTCGACGTTTAGCATTCAACGCCGTACATAACCTAAGTCATCCAGGCACTCGCACAACACGAAAGATGCTCACAGAAAAATATTTTTGGCCATCAATGAATGCCGATATAAGTAACTGGACTAGATCGTGTACACCATGTCAGCAGGCTAAGATACATCGGCACACTAGCAGCAGCTATACAACATTTCAACAGGCCGAGAGATTTCATCATCTACATGTAGATATCGTAGGTCCGCTGCCACCTTCACAGCACGGTCATAGATACCTACTCACTATGATAGATCGAAAAACGCGTTGGCCAGAAGCTATCCCACTCCACGACATAACCGCCGAGACAATTGCAAAACACGTCTACGAAGGATGGATTACTCGGTTCGGCTGTCCCACTACGCTGACGAGTGACCAAGGACGACAATTTGAAAGCCAACTTTTCACATCACTCACTCGACTACTTGGTATTGAGAAAACACGAACTACTGCATATCACCCACAATGCAATGGAATTGTAGAACGGTGGCACCGGACACTGAAAACAGCCCTCACAGCGAGCCTACTCAGCCGTAACACCAAATGGCTGGACGCCTTGCCTACTGTCCTACTAGGTCTGCGAGCCGCAACAAGAAACGATACTGGAGTAAGCGCCGCACAAGTAACCTACGGTACAAGCATAAGATTACCGGGAGATTTTTTCAATATCACCCCGATGACGTCACAACAAATAATGGACTACACCTATGTCAATCAATTACGCCATACTATCAACGAGCTAAAGCCATCACAACCAATACGGCAAAACACTACAACATTCGTACACAAAGATCTGCAAACATGCGAAAGTGTATTTCTGCGTATAGACTCTGGCCGAAAATCACTGCAAGCTCCGTACGAAGGACCCTATCCTGTACTACGGCGCGATAAAAAGTATTCCGCATAAAACTTCCCGAGCGCGAAGTAAACGTAACGATTGACCGACTCAAGCCTGCATACACACTAAACGACGGCAATTACGATCACAACACCAGCACTACGAAGACTCCTGCGATCACTACAACAACAACACGGACACGATCAGGAAGAATAGTGAAACCAGTCGTACGCTTCGCTTGAGGGGGAGCTATGTGGCGACATCACGTGACATACGTCTACATCATACCAGCGTCTCCGCCGAACTGGGAAACCTTCTGCTGCCCTACTATGGTCGTATTTACTTTTTGCCTCGTAGGTACTAGCATTTTAGTTTATGTTCGTATACCCCATTTATTTCGTTTTCTGTGTTGTGTGAAACAGATATATATTCACTCTTTGTCTAAATTAATTTCTAAGTAGCTACCTACTCGTTTTGTTTTCATGTTGTGTGTAATAAAAATATACATCCGTCTCATTCTTGCTATTGCTCTAGTTTTGTATAAAAGTAGGTTATTCCGAGAAATAAATTCATTACTATTTGAAACTTCTTTCAATCACAACTGTCGCCACATACTTACTACGTACCCTCTCAACAGCATGTATCAAATGAACCCTCCTTCGCAGACCATCGCCGCGTCTGTTTCCAAATACAGTACACACAAACACACCCTGTTCCATATCGCAATCCCCGCAAAACAGATATAACAAGGTACACAAATCTACTAACCAAGTCGCTAGGTGATGAACAACTAACAGACGTAACACTTATTCCTGATAACATAGAATCAAACGTTCAGCTTCTAACTGAATCCCTTAGAGACAGTTATGAACTGGCTTGTCCTGAAGTAACACCCAAAACGTCGAGTAAAAGTACCTGGTGGGGGCCAGAACTCGGCCGACTACGCAAGGGACTCAGGACACTCTTTAACCGAGCAAAAAACACCAGATTCACTGAAGACTGGGAAAAATACAAAACAGCACAAAAACACTACAAGAAAAGAATCAGATTCCGGAGAACGGAAGGCTGGCATGATTTCTGTAATACCATTAACTCAACCAACCAAGCCGCAAGAATAAAGAAAATCCTTTCAAAAGGCGATCTCAAACTCCTGGGCTCCCTGAAGAAAGAAGACGGCACTTATACAAACACAGAAGAGAAAACCAGTACAGTACTACTGGAAATTCACTTCCCAGGCTGTCAAATAACGTCAGACTATGGGTGATCTGACGAGCAATACAGCACACCAACAACCCAAGAATGGGAAATTGCAGACAAGGTAGTAACGACAAATAAAATAGAATGGGCTCTAAAGAGCTTTAAGCCCTACAAGTCGGCAGGGCTGGACGGAATCTTCCCAGCACTACTACAATGGCAGACCAACCAAGTAACAAAACATCTACTACCAATCTACAGGGCCTGCATTGCATTCAAATACATACCAAAAACATGGAGAGAGGCTAAAGTAGTCTTCCTGCCAAAACCAGGCAAGGAAGACTACACGCACGCCAAAGCTTTCAGGCCCATTAGTCTAACATCATTCCTACTAAAAACACTGGAAAGACTAGAAGACCGATACCTAAGGGACGGAGCGCTAAAACGTAAGCAACTACATCCCCAACAACATGCATACAGAACAGGCAGATCAACAGAGTCAGCGCTGCACATGGTGGTGCATAAAATAGAAACGGCTATCACAAATAAAGCTTCAACCCTAGCTGCCTTCATAGACATAGAAGGGGCTTTCGACAAAACCATGCACAACAGCATTAACCACGCCCTACAGAAATACAACGTCGATCCAGTCATAAAAAACTGGATAACGCAACTAATAAGTAAAAGGGCGGTTCAAATAGTGGTGAACACTACCACAAGAGCAAAGGTAGTAAGAGGATGCCCCCAGGGTGGTGTCCTTTCACACTCCTATGGAACATAGTAGTGGATAGCCTACTGTACAGACTAAACGATAGAGGATACACTACTATTGGTTATGCAGACGACCTAACAATACTGATAAACGGAAACGCTGAGAATCTGCTTTGCGGAATTATGCGTTCAGCACTTCAGATAGTAGAAAAATGGTGTGACGAGCATCAACTATCAGTAAACCCGAAAAAGACAGAACTTATCCTTTTCACTAACAAAAGGAAGTTACCTCCACTACAATTACCAAAACTATTTAACACAGAACTCTCGCTATCAACTCAGGTGAAATACCTGGGCGTCCTTGATAACAAACTGAATTGGGCGAGTCATATCGATACAAAAATAAAGAAGGCCTGTATAGCATTTTGTCAATGTAGAAGACTAGTTGGTAAAAGTTGGGGTCTAAATCCAAAAATCACACTTTGGCTATACACATCAGTTATCAGACCTTCTATAACTTATGGATCAGTTGTATGGTGGCCCAGAACACAACTGACCACAGTGAAAACAAAACTCCAGAGTCTACAGCGACTAGCGAGCGTAGCAACTACTGGATGCATGAGAACCACCCCATCAGCCGCGCTCGAGTTCCTCCTAAACTTGAGACCGCTAGATCTCATCATATAGGAGGAAGCACAGTCAGCCGCCTTGAGACTAAGAGCAAACGGACTATGAAAACAAAACATAGAAACAACACACTCAAAAGTTCTGCAGGAGGTCCTAAAGGAATTACCACTCCTCGAGGCGCCCATGGACAGAACTCCGTGTCAACACATCTTCGATCGAAGATACAATATCCAACTCACAGAAGAACCAAAAGACAACTCTGGCGTCGATGAAGTTAGGATATGTACAGACGGCTCAAAAACGGCACATGGTACCGGAGCCGGCGTCTTCTCGAATGATTTAAACATAAACATATCGACCACACTAGACAAGTTTAACTCCATCTTCCAGGCAGAATGCATTGGTATAACCAAAGCGGCACAGGCGGTTGCAGCCAGAGACGTCCGAGATCTTGGCATAAAAATTGTCTCGGATAGTGCATCCGTACTCCAAGCCCTACAAAACAATGTCGTAACCTCCGCACTCATACTAGAGTGTCACAATGCACTCCAATCCATTGCAAACACGAACAGAGTAGTTCTGCAATGGATCAAAGGACACAGCAACTCACTGGGAAATGACACCGCAGACGAATTGGCCAAAAGAGGATCGAAGGCAGTAGTCCATGGACCGGAACCACTACTGCCTATACCTCAGGCCCAAATTAAAACGTGGCTGCGTGAAAGAACCACAGGAACACACCATACCAAATGGATAAACAGTGTAGGATGCAGGCAAACAAAAGATGCAATTCCGGCAGCATCAAAAAAGCTTGCCCGCAGCCTCATCAGACTAAAACGGAACGAACTTCGGAAGGTTGTAGGTACTATAACCGGTCATTGTTCACTAAACAGGCACCTATTCCACATAGGAGTAACAGACAGCCCCACATGCAGAGGATGCATGGAGGCAGAGGAAACGCCGCGGCACGTGCTCATGGAGTGCGAGAGTGTGGCAGAACAACGGGCACGGATTCTCCAATCACCAGGATCACTCCCGGAGGCCTTCAGGAGCCTGAAGGGTCTGCTGGCCTTCTGGGATGACTTGGGCTGGTTGGAGTAGGGGAAGGACACAGCATGCACAATGGCCCAATCGAGAGGCTAAGTGCGGACACCTCCCAGCTAAACTAACTAACTAACTACGTGTTGTCGTAGATTCCCAGGCTCCTCCTGTTGTTTTGTTTTTACACAGTTTAATGTGTGTGTGGGAGCTATGGTAGGAGAAATCCGGCGACACCGGTGCTCTTCGAAATTACGTACGATGCGATTTCTCCTCCATTAATATTTCTATGATTCAGGACATTGTGTAGATCACGAAACTGCGTATTGTAATGTTTTTAGTGGTGGAGGGGATAGCAGTGACGTCATAAACATGGCCGCCAGCGGTTTTGTTTTTCTGTAATTACATCGCACCTATTAGGTCTATTTGCTTGTGTATGATGTCGTTTGAAAGCTTATTAAATGATCTTTAATTTAAATTTAGACACCAAAAGCGTATCTATTATATTAAAAAAAAAGATTTGTCAAATATGATTTTTATTAAAGCGATTTCGAAATATATTTTTTTTACTGGAAAACCGGTCATCTTAAGGTAAATTTGTTTGATACAAAAAATATACGGAATCTTATAACCTATTTACTAATATCAATTTCAATAAAATAGGACTTAGAACGACTGAGCTATGTCTAATTTTGTGGCGCAAGGAGCATGGTGTTGTATTGTAAATATTAGGTTGGGGAAAAAGTCTTTTCGCATTATAGTATGCATGAACTTGTAATAAAATCTCTTTGGCTGTACTATTTGTATCTGGCTGGTTTTGGTATCATTTAAAGTTTAAATTTTAAAGAAGATAATTCTATATTCAAATTAGGAAAATGTGTGTTTTTCATTTGTTTTTCGTACTGTCAAGATGAGTGAATCTTATGAAGAAATGCGATACATTTTAAAATTTTACTACTAAAAAGGTAAAAATGCAACGCAAGCCGCGAAAAAAATTTGCAATGTTTATGGACCTAGTGCAGTGTCTGTGAGACTAGCACAAATTTGGTTTAAGCGTATTCAATCCGGAAATTTTGATGTCAAAGATGCATCTCGCTGTAGTCGCCCTATTAAGGATAAAATTGATGCCATTTTTGAAAAAGTGGAGCAAGATCGGCATATCAGTAGTTACGACGTAGCTGAAGAACTGGGAATTGACCACAAAACAGTTTTGGCGCATTTGAAAAAAACTGGGTACACAAAAAAGCTCGATATTTGGGTACCCCACGAGCTCACTGAAAGAAACCTAATGAACCGTGTAATCATTTTTGATTCTTTTTTACGACGTAATGAAACCGAACCATTTTTGAAAGTTGATAACTGGTGAAGAAAAGTGGATCACGTACGACAAGAACGTGCGAAAAAGGTCGTGGTCAAAGGCCAGTCAGGCTTCACAGACTGTGGCGAAACCCGGGTTAACTCGCAACAAGGTGATGCTGTGTGTGTGGTAGGATTGGAAGGGCATTATTCATTATGTGCTGTTACCACCAAGCAGGACCATCAATTCTGAACTCTACTGCGAACAACTGATGAGATTAAAGCAAGAAGTTGAGAGAAAGCGGCCGAAATTATTCAACAGAAGGGGTGTGGTTTTTCATCATGATAACGCTAGACCATAGTAGAATCAGAAAAGTAGGTCGACTTCATACATGCGCACCGAGCCCGGTTTGTTTATGAGCGTGCCCGTGCGTATGCACCGTCGCACGCACACACTGACAAAATTTATCGGTGATAACGGTGCGCTAGTCGTGGCTGCTACGCCGTACGTAATACCCGCGCGCGCGGTCACGAGGTAATAATTTGTATGTTATTTGTTTGTTATTGCATCTTTTGTTTGCCTGCATCCTACACTGCTCATCCATTCGGTATAGTGTGTTTCTGTGGTTCTTTCACGCAGCCACGTTTTAATTTGGGCCCGAAGTATAGGTGGTAGTGGTTCCGGTCCATGGACTACTACCTTCGATCCTCTTTTGGCCAATTCTTCTGCAGTGTCATTTGCTGTGTCCCTTGATCCATTGCAGAACTACTCTGTTCATGTTCGCAATGGATTGGAGTGCATTGTGACACTCTAGTATGAGTGCGAAGGTTACGACATTGTTTTGTAGGGCTTGGAGTACGGATGCACTATCCGAGACAATTTTTATTTCAAGATCTCGGACGTCTCTGGCTGCAACCGCCTGTGCCGCTTTGGTTATTCCAATGCATTCTGCCTGGAAGATGGAGTTTAACTTGTCCAGTGTGGTCGATATGTTTATGTTTAAATCATTCGAGAAGACGCCGGCTCCGGTACCATGTGCCGTTTTTGAGCCGTCTGTATATATCCTAACTTCATCGACGCCAGAGTTATCTTTTGGTTCTTCTGTGAGTTGGATACAAAAATATGTTTTTTTTTCAATTGTTATTTATCTTCAAGTCACTCTAAACCCAAAAAGTAATAATCATGTGTTGATTGGTTCTTCATAGGTTTGTGTAAATACGTATTAAAAGAACACGGCAAGTGGCTGTCGTGAAACGGGGGAATTTGGCCAAGATTTTCTTCTTTATTAGTCTTTGCATACCTAATACGTGTGAAGTGTGGTCACCCTAATGCATCAATGTATGGAAAACAATTGATTTGCTTATATCTTTTGTTTGACGGCACATAGAGCCGTCACAAACGACAATTCGTATTAACCCTCGCCGTCACTAACAATTAGATAAGTTTCCAGCTACGTAGAACACCTGGAAATGGTAGAAATGGCTGGCTCAGACAACCGGATTCCGGCTGTCTGTGCCAACAGTTTTTTTAGAAAGGCTCCTAAATGAGTGTGTAACGAAGGTTCAAATCTGGTCGAGAGCTGTCACATATCGCGTCACTAAAGTAAAATCCATAAAGATGAATCTAAAATGTGATATTTCGTTATATATCTGCAAAAACAAAATGGCTCAGACGGCCGGATATCAGGCTGTCTGGCCACACGTTTTTCATGATTCTGCGAAAACCGTTGCATCAAAATGGATGAAACTACTTAAGATGCCGTCACATATCGCGTCACTAAACATTTGATAAGAAACGGGGCCCTGAAACCCTCTAGAATTTGAGATCCAGAGTGTCGGAAAAAGTGAAATTCTGGCTGTCTAAGCCAGGTTTTTTTCATTTTTCAAAAAATCTATTGCGACACAAATTGTCCGATGGGCCCACGACAATGGAATAATCATTAACATTAATAAAACTAAGTGCATGCCTATACTGTCCCCCTACAATAAGAATAAAACTATAACAATTAAAATTAAGGGACACTCCTATGACTGCCTGCATAGCGGTCAAAGAAACTGCAAATGTCAAAACATTGAAATGGTATCATCTTATAAATACCTTGGGCTGACAGTAGATGAGCACTTTAGCTGGATCACCCACGTTGATACTGTTTGCAGCAAGCTAAGATCAATTCTAGGCAAATTACACTATTTAAAATACGTAGCTACCAGGGGTACCATGTACTTAATTTATCACGCGCTGGTTGACGCTGTCATATCATATGGACTGGGGGCATACGGACTGACTTTTCCAGTACATTTAAATAAAATAAAATCGTTGCAGATCAGAGTTCTCAAGCTTTTAGTAGATTTAAAGGTAAAAAAATCATTACAAGGCGAGTACGAAAGACTATTCAAGCTGTGTAAAGTACTACCAATAGAATACAAACTAAGAACGGCTATCTTAATAGAACAGTATGACAACACTGAACATAAACGTGAAAGAGAATATGTCTATCCAACCCGGTCATCTAAAAAGCCAAAGTTGCTTGTTCCTAAGACAAAAAACTATTATGGCAAGCGCGCCAGGTGCTGGCTAACGCCTGTCTATAGCAATGAGTTACCTCACGATATTTTGCAAAAAGTCCAAAGTAAAAACCACCTTAAAACCGTCTTAAAGCGTCACTACCTGTCCTTATGCCCGTAGATATAAAAATAACGAGGATTAGGTGAAAGGTTTAAATATGTTACATTATTAAGATTGCATCTACTGTACTTTTATATACATATTTTAAATATGTTTAAAAACTACCGAAGCCAACATAAAACTATTTATTTATTTAAGCCTTATTGCACAGATTATATACGAAATTCATGCAATAGGTGGACTTGATGCCATTGTCTACAAGCCGACCATCTAATGTTTAACATTTTACAGTAGATATGTGTTATCTTAGATGATTTTTGGTATCCTAATAATTTATTAAACAAAACGTATATGTGTTAAATAATGAAGTGTTGTATTGGAAGGGAGTTATCATGTCTAATTATTGACTTAACGTACTTGTAAGTTTTTTTTTGTTCTGCTGCGTCGGCCTACTATACTGACCTATATGATCCCTATATAGCAAGATTTAAAGTTTAAACTGAGCTAAATAAACTATGATTTTGTAGGGTAGTGTAGTGGTCCGCCGTTGCTTGTAGGCACTTACCTAGTTCATGGATCGTAATGATTATTATTAGAAACAACTTATTATACCTACCCACGAGAACTACTGCCGACAAACTGTTGTACAGTTTGGCAGAAGTAAGTAATTTGTAACTCTTAATGTATGTTTTTAATAAATAATAATAATAATAAACGATGAAACCTAGGTATATCGCCGTCACCTACGATTCGTTATCAGCCTAGATATGCGAGATCTCTCTAGGACTCTGGCTCAGACGGCCGGAGGTACACGATTATGGGAATGGCGAGAGCTTGAACTAGCAAGGTTTTTGTGTGTGGTGAAAGAAAGTTTTGAAATTTGTAAAGAGCGCACAACTGACCAGCCCCCCTAGCACGCGAACAAAACGATATGATAGGATATAATACGGGATATGGTATGATAAGTCGTATCACGATGCTGCCAGTGTATTTAATTGTTTTTCAATCATCATTCATTTTCCATTGATTCTTTTTCTTTTTTTTGTGCAATCTTTTACACGTTTGACGTAGTACTTATAGATCCTTGCTTTTGACAAACTGTTTACAAAAGACACGACTAATGGCCCATAGCTCATTATGGCGGACCAAATGGTGTATTGTTTAGACGGTTCCCCACGACTCGTTGATATAATCGCCGGTGTTCGCTCATCCATCTCGTAGGCTTGCAGATTTTTGAGATTCGATTCGTGTATCGCGCGAGCCACGAATGACATACCGATGCACGTTATAAGTAGGTTCTCTGAGAGCAGCACAGAGGAGAACTTGTTCTTTTTTAAAACTCGTCTCATATTGAGGAGACTCAACGAAAACCCGCACAGGATTAGGAAAGTGCCTAAGTATATATCGGCAGAGTTTAACATTGTCGTGCGAATCATGTAGTAGCGTTAGTGAAAATGACAATAACATGCCCTTATGCTTTGCAGGTTTTACTTTGTGTGATATAAAGTGTGAATTCTTATCTTTATCCAAATTATGCGGGCACTTTTTAAACTACACATAATTATGTTTGTTAAAAAGCTATTGATTTTATTGTGATTGATCGTAGTCCCGCTCGTTTAAATTTAAACGGGCGGGCTTTTAAATTGGTGTCCTATTAGACCAGATTAGGCATAAAAATTTGGTTTTAGTTAATGTTCTTAAGTTCTCTGTGCTAAATTTCGTCTGCATACGGGCCACACAGCCACACGTCCTGTAACACGTAGCGACTAAGAAGCGACCACCCGACAACCGTGTGCGGCACTTTAAGCTGGTAGCCGCTTCCAGCTTCAAGTGGCGGCGTTTGTGGCGAAGTTAAATCCATTTAACTATATAAATGCGAGCTAATTACTTAATAACTTCCAAGGTTGGACAATAATAAATTAAATAGGATAGAATGGTATTATCTGAAAACGATGACTTTGCTACAGGTACAGATTGCAGGCAATCTTAAACGATCGTATATGATACGAAACTGAAATCCATCTCATAGAGATTTTTCGATTTTTTTAATTCGTATGCGAATTGAAATTCGAATTAAAACCATTAAAACCGATTTATTTCTGTAAATAGGCTTAAACTAAGCGCTTTTACACGTCCCAATATTTTTTTCCCTACCACTACTTCGGGACAATTTTGGGCTAGCGCCGAGAAGAAGTAGCGCAAGAAACTCGGTCACTATTGTCAGCCTCTTTTTAAATAGTATATATTTTACATTACAAGATAAATGTACCTGTGCGAGCAGGGCAGTATTTATTTCCAAATATTTTTATCATTTATATAAGCATTTACAGTATAATATCCTTTTTTCATTAAAGTTGTTTTAATATGCGATTTAAATTTTAACAGGGGCAGCTCTACAATAGACGCTGGTAATTTATTAAAAAAGCGAATACATTTTCCCATAAACGAATTACCCACTTTATGCAGTCTGAAATTGGGAACGGCAAGCTTATTCTTATTCCGGGTGTTAAGATTATGAATGTCACTTTTCTTAAGGAATAAGGACAGGTTTTTGCAGGATATACCATTGACTTATATATTACTTCGTAAGGACAGGGCGGACCACACGTCTGGGTGTTGGACCTAAAGAGACCCGAAAATGACCCGACCGAGGTCGATGTGACGTAGTCAGTGGTCGGCGGTCATCGTGATCTGACATTTGTATGAAAAAATAAAAATGTCTAGATGTTCACTGAAAGGTTGCATAAATTACGACAGAAAGGTCATTCAAACAAATTCTAATATTACTTCTCACCAATAAGCCGCATATTTGATAAACACTAAACTTATTTACATTACTTTAACAATTTTGTGACGAGGATCCGGCGGATCGACATCCCTAACACGCGAGTCATCGTATCGACTACCGACATCACTAGCACGCGAGTCATCGTATCGACTACCGACATCCCTACGCCCGACGCACCGCGGCGCCCGCGTCCCGCCCGCGACGACGCTATATCAAGCGCGGCGGGAGGGAGCTCAGCAGCAGTCGTCCGTACTCTGCAACCGTGGCAAGACGTTCTCGCGCGCGCATACGTCACCCGTTCACCATTGCCTCGGAACATCAGAGTACTGGCGATCAGCTGTCCCGTCTTCCCTACTAACCTAGTTAAACACCCGACCCGCATCCTAATCCGAGGTTTCGCTGTCGTGCGGCGTGTTCGTTGATACGAAACCTCACTCCTAAACCTTGACCGCACTCCTGTGGTGAACCCATCCCCGGCCCGGACGCTCTCGCGGCGTGATCGTGACGACACCGCATGCCAGCCTTCATCTCCCGTAGAAATATACTAGATTACTAACTAAAACCCGCCACGCACCGCGCCGAAGTATAGTCCGCGACGCCGTCCCGTGGGAATCGCGTCGATCCCCGTCGCCCTGCCTCCCGCGATACAAAGTGTATCGATAGTAAGACAGTAGTCACAGATCTAGATAGTTTAAGTAGTGTATTAGCTTTAAGGAACAGTGTGTGTTGTTAAATACAGAGTGTGCAAACGTCCCGTTGGTTTCCTTGATTGATTCCCTGTAGGATCCTAAAATTAGGTACGCATCCCCTCACCGCACGCCCCGCGGGCTGGGGCCAGTACATATGCTGACGAGGAACTCAGGCCTGAGCTAGCCGAAAGGGTTCTTCGTCACAATTTTCCAACTTCTTTGTCAATTTTACGAAGCAACGCCATATTTACCGTGCAAAACCGATACAACTTTGTAGCGGCGTGAATTTGTTGTATGGTTATAGTATAGCCATAATAGTGCTCACAGTGCACTGATTGCAGTCCAGTACATGCGATGTAATATAAATATTTTATTTTATGATGATTTAATTGAATACATAATTAAAGTTTACATGATAAAAGCTCTATGAGTCAAAAATTTAAAACATGTCAAAAATAACAAAAGGCATAAGTAAAAAAAAAGTTTTATTCGAAGGACAGTGAAATGTAATTAATAAATATATATAAATTATCTGATAAAGTTTTTTCAGAAAAGTTTTAAGGTATGATTCAGTATACTTATAAAAATAAATTGTAGCCCCAAACTAAGCAAATCTTGTGCTTTTGCCACTAGATACAGATAATAAACATACTTAAATATATTTATAAACTACTTAAATACATTTATAAACAACCATGACTTAAGTGCAAATGCTCGTGGCAGCTCATCACACTAACATTTGCACTTCGCGGGAGTCGAACCCGCAACGGCCAGGCATTGTAGTGCGAAGCACGAACTTCTACACCAGATGGTTGTCGATGTAATCTCATATAAACTCATAGAGAAATTATGGGGACCAGCACTACTGCGTGCTGCTGAATTCGGAATCATACCTTTTGTTTCATTTCGAGAGATAGAGAGAGAAATTGTTTTTTGTTTTATAGGTTCAATTATATGTATAGATTAGTCATCATTACAACTTATAAGAAAAGTATAGTTTTATTTAAAAGTAATGTTGATGTTAAAGTATTTACTAATTACTTACATACAATTAACCAGAAACAAAACGTAAATTGGAAAACGCATAAAGATAATTTTTGTACAGCAGGCGCAGCGCGAGAGCTGCGCGATCGCGACCATTAAACTGGCTCGAACGTGAACCAGAACTGCACGCGCGCAGATCGCGCGCACTGTACAAGCCATGCATGAGTTGCGCTAAAGAGGCGCACCAATCTGTTGCAGTAACGAATCGCGAGCCGCGCGCGTGCAGCTCGCGGGAAAATCGCGCGCTGCGCGCGTCCTGTGCATTCGCGGCGCATTCGCCAGATCTGGACCTATCCTTACAGAGTCAATAAGTTTATTTATGCTTTAAAGCAGGTTAGATCTGTAACAAAAACTGCGATTGCTACCTATCATGCATTGTAGGTTCTAAGTTACGCTACAGTTTACTGATGTGATACTACTTAATATAAATAGAGCTTTTATTGCCCAAAAAAGATGTATAAGAGCAATATGCGGTGTCCCTCCACGAACATCATGTCTTCCTCTATTTGCACAGTTGCAATTACTAACATTGACGTCCCTGTATATATTTGAAACAAGTGTCTTTGTAATTCAAATTATGCATATTTTTAATAGGGCATTTGACATTTATCCACGGAACACAAGAAATCAAAATATCCTGTTACTACTAAAACTCCAATAACAATGCAGAATAAAAAAAGCTGTATGACAATAAGTCTAAAAAAATCTTCAATAATATACCTAATGAATTCAAAACATTAAATAATAATCAATTTAAAACAAAATTGAATAAGTGGCTAATCTTACATACCATAAAGAAGTTTTTTAAATGACAATTTAGTTCAATTTTATATTTAATTTGCATGCCTCGTGTTGGCTAAACATGCTTGGTACGTTCATTTTAAAACACCTATGCATACCGTGTTTAAGCAAATAAGGATTATTTTATTTTACCTGAATTTATGTTGACGTATTTAATATTAAATAAAAGAAGAAGAAGAAGATAATTTGAAACAGCAAAAAGTTACATTTACTTTGAGACTATGTACTTTAAATATAACATCTGTGAAATAAAAACTTTTTTCTTAGTTCCTCTTTCGTTATCAGCCGCTCTTACAAGGTTACTTAGGGGTAATTTTGTGATTACTCTATGATGCTATTTGACAGTTGACATCAAAGTCTAACAGATGGGGTGAGTGTGTCATGTATGGAGGAAATGCAAGGCGATTTGTTCTGTCAGCCGTATCTTTACTTATTACATCAATGGGATATACATTATATTTTCATAAATAAATTGGGATGCTACTGTAAGGATATTAATTTCTTTAAACAGTTCTTTTAAGGAGTCTCGGGGTCCAAGGCCGTAAATTGCCCGTACAGCTCTCTTGAATGCCTCAAAAATACGCCTGTAACAATAGCAGAAGTTATATAGTAAATGAAAAATAAATAGAAGGAAGTATATTTGATATCCTCTTGCACAGAGTCACATACAGTGTGTTAATGATGATATGTAATTTCTGACTTCACCATACTATTTTTAAGCAATGTTAACGTAGGCTAGTTTCGGTTAGATATACCATTTACCTAACACCCTGTATACCTAGGATATACCTTCTATCTAACCTAATAGGTATTTAATATGACACGCAATAAATTATTTGAATTTGTTGTTTCAGGAATCTGAAACTGGCATTTACGTGTCTTTAGTGTCGTTCCTCGGTTTCGGACGCAACTATGTCGAGCAGTATTTTCAGAAGACAGGCAATGCTGTCTTTCTACACTTACAGAGGGAGAAAAAACCGGTAATATTATTTAACTTAAAATTTGGTTTATCTTCTATGTGTATCTTCTGTAACATGGAGTGAATTAAATAAATATTGGACAACGTCACATAAATTGCTCTGATCCTAAAGTAAGTAGCTTAAGTACTTGTGATACATAAATTGGAAACAACGACGGTACCACCCAGACCAGAGACAATATAGAAAAGTTCGTTTTCTACATTGTCCCGACCGGGGATGGAACCCGGAACCTCAGAGATGGCGACGCCATTATAGTCCGGCGTGCTCGCCTCTCGACTACGGAGGTTGTCATATTAATAAGATAAAAGGATTATTGGGGAAAATATGGTCTTTCTTTTTGAACTTTATAAAAGCATGTTACATTTTGACAAAGAAATGAATGTTTTACTAAGATACAATACCAAGCAGCTTAAATTCTGAATTCATTGTTGACGACTGTCTGGTGTAGTGGTCCGCGCTACGAACTACGAAGCCTGGCGGTTGCGGGTTCGAATCCCGTAAGGGGCAAAAAACGATTGAGCGTATTTTTGAAAATTTTGCACACATATAGAATATGACTTGAATTACCATATAGCATACTTTTTATCCCGGTTAAAGGTTCTTGTGGGATAGTTTTCTATATTGTTCTTTATTGAAACGTTTTTTGTTGCATATCATACCAAACATCCTGTACTCCACGCAATCGAGGTGATTGGGATCTACCTCCTAGCGGTCCACCCCGGGCAACGTCATCATAATTTGTGATGGCGGCAGAAGATCCCAAAGCCGGTGGTAGGCCCTGGAAGGGGCCGCCTGGCTCGCGACCACCATCCCGCCGGAGTCCGGCGCCAAGCAGCCCTGCTGTGTTCCGTCGGTGTGCGGGAGGGAGTGCCAGTGCCATTGGGGGTTTGAAATTAAGTCAGTTGCGCTGTTGGAACCGGTCTCTGTCTTTAGGCGATGCTGTATCGAGTAGCTCGTTCTGGAGGGTAGCGGGACCCGAGGCACGGTCCCAGCTGTTGGCCGACCGCAGTCAGTATGGGGCCCGACTTACGCGCTAGCCACGCGTAAAGGCTGCCCCGCCAACTTGCGAAAAATCCCGTTATGCTCTACCGTGCCAGTTGGCGACTGGATGGGAGGACCCGGTGGAGTGGTATCGGGGGGGCTCGGGCGTCCCCGCAGTTTCCAAGCGAGTTTCCCTCTGATCGGCTGAGCCGAAAAGAACGAGTATGGTTTGCTAAGCAGCGCCTCGACTATATTTTTCTTTCCCCTACTAAAACTCTTAAAAAATGACAAAGCAAATCAAGAAGGATAAGTTTAATCAACGGCGACACTTCCTCCCACTCAAAGTGCACCTCACCAACATCCGAGGTCTGCACTCAAATCTCGACCCGGTCCACCACCACCTGGAGACCGAGAAGCCGCACTTATTCTTCTTAACGGAGACGCAGATAGCAACACCGTCGGACGTGGCATACCTCAACTACCCTGGATACACTCTCGAACATAAGTTCAAGAAATGTGCAGGGGTCTGTGTGTATGTTCGCGATGACATCTGCTGTAAGCGTCTCCGTTGCTTTGAGAAGTCAGAATTTCCTGTGCTGTGGCTTTTGGTGGACACTGGGGTAGAGAAATCTCTCTGCGCTAGTGTTTACCGTTCGCACAGTGGAGATCGGGAGACGACTGGGCTCATGGAATACCTTGCTGAGGCGGCAGACTCCGCACTTCAGCGATATCCAACAGCAGAGCTTGTTTTTCTGGGGGACTTCAACGCCCACCACAAAAAGTGGCTGTTCCCATACCAGAAAACTGACCATGCTGGGCGAGAGGCCCGCAAGCTAGCATTGGCGCTAGATCTCACTCAGCAAGTGGAACAAGCGACGCGAATACCGTATATCGCTGATCATACACCCAATTGCCTGGACCTACTGCTGACAACTGATCCGCACAGACATTCGGTTTCAGTCTCGGCTCCACTGGGATCGTCCGACCACTGTGTAGTGAAATCCGTATCGATTTGCTCTCCTCCGGATTACACCCTTAGGGGTACGAGGAGAGTATGGCGATACGAGTCAGCAGACTGGGGACGAGATGCGAGCTTTCTTTGCATCATACCTGTGGCGGCAGTTATGTTTCTCTTCGAAAGACCCCTTATGGGTCGCTGATGCGATCACAGCTGTTATCCGGCAGGGAATGGAATATTTCATTCCATTTTCCGACATCCCGCTCGGTTACAAAGCCCGACCTTGGTACAATGCAGACTGTGCTCGAGCTGAGGCTCGTAAACAGTCAGCTTACCAGGCTTGGGTAAAAGCTCGAGATCAAAAAGTGCGAGCGCGAAAGGTGCGAGCAAAAAAGAGAGCATATAATACAGCCTAGCATATAAGACCTGGCGTCTTGCAAAAGGGTGCTGCGAAAAGCTAGGTTCGACCATGTCAGCCGTATTGGGGCGAAACTTGCATCTTACCCACAGGGTAGTAAGCAGTTCTGGTCCCTGTCGAAATCAGTCGAATCTAACTTCTGCCTTCCTACACTACCTCCAATGCAGAAACCTGATGGGTCACTTGCCCACACCGCAACAGAGAAAGCAAATTTATTTGCCGATCTGTTTGCAAGCAATTCACGTCTAGACGCTGGCTCGAAACGTCCACCCACCTTGCCTCACTGTGATTCTTTGATGCCAGAGATCACAGTGCACAACAAAGAGGTCCGTAGATCCCTTCTTGGTCTAGACGTGAACAAGGCCAAGGTCCAGATGGCATACCAGCAAGAGTGCTAAGATATTGTGCGCCTGAGTTGTCTCCCGTACTGACGCGACTGTACCGCCTCTCTCTCACGACAAAAATCGTACCAAAATCTTGGAAGCTTGCCAATGTGCAACCAGTACCCCAGAAGGGTAGCCGTGCCGACACTAGTAACTACAGACCGATCGCCATCACTTCCGTACTCTGTAAGGTTATGGAAAAAGTTCTAAATTGCAAACTGCTTTCATACCTAGAAGACAATGATCTTCTCAGTGATCGTCAATATGGCTTCCGCCGGGGACGTTCAACTGGAGATCTTCTAGTGTATGTAACGCATTGCTGGGGCGAAGCCATCGAAAACCACGGCGAAGCAATCGTAGTGTCGCTGGATATTTCGAAGGGTTTCGACAGGGTTTGGCATGCGAGTCTGCTGAGCAAGCTTCCAGCGTACGGTATCCCCACTGGCTTCTGTAGCTGGGTGGCTGACTTCCTAAGTGAACGGTCGATCCGAGTAGTCATTGACGGCTGCTCCTCTGACCTCAAGGCCATTGACGCCGGAGTTCCTCAGGGGTCTGTGCTCTCTGCGATTTTTTTCCTGCTGCACATCAATGACCTGCTTTCTTTAGGAATTGTTGGGTACGCAGATGACAGTACTGTCACGGAGAAGTATCTGTCTAGTGCAGGAGCCGGTGGAGTTGAGGTCCAAAGACTGAGAGAGGCCATGGTTGAGCGTACGAGCCTGACGTTAAGTAACGTCTCCCAGTGGGGCGATGACAAACTCGTCAGCTTCAATGCCTCTAAGACGCAGGCGTGTCTTTTCTCCACAAAAAGGAGTCCTTTCACCCTTTCTCCTACTTTCCGAGGTACATCTGTTCCAGTGACCGACACTCTACAACTTCTTGGCATGGAGTTGTCCTCTGACCTCAACTTTGGCACCACCATCGAGTCTAAGGCTCAAATTGCAGCTAGAAAGTTGGGCGTCCTGAATAAAGTCAAGCGGTACTTCACGCCTGGACAGCTTTTAACTCTTTACAAAGCTTAACTCCGATCTTGCATGGAGTACTGCTGTCACCTTTGGGACGGCTCGGCGAAATACCAATTTGCTGCACTTGACTCGGTGGAACGCAGAGCCAAGAGAATAATAGGCGATAAAAAACT
Organism: Anania fuscalis; assembly: GCA_950371115.1. NCBI lineage: Eukaryota > Metazoa > Arthropoda > Insecta > Lepidoptera > Crambidae > Anania > Anania fuscalis. The sequence goes on along the minus strand of OX493326.1, from coordinate 21,357,985 downwards.
GGTGGCGTCCAAGCTGCACAGCCTGGCTCACCGCCGCAAGGTTGCTTGCCTATCGGCCTTCTATAGATTGTACTTCGGAGAGTGTGCTCATGAGCTGCATGAGCTCATACCACCGTCACCTTTCTTCCATCGGACATCCAGACGCACGGCCGGCTACCATCCTTTCTTAGATGATATACCCATAATCCGCACTAAGCGCTTCTCATCATCTTTTATAATGCGCACAGCTAAAGATTGGAATTCCCTGCCTGCGTCTGTATTTCCGAGTGCATATAACCTGACTCTTTTTAAGTCCAGAGTGAATAGGCATCTTCTGGGCAAGCTCGCTCCATCGTAGATCCCATTTATGATCTAGAGCAAGATTGGGGTCAAGAGTAAGCCCATCTCAAATAAATAATAAAAAAAAAAAACGAGGTTGCGGGCACAGCTAGTACTGAATAAATGACTGACTTATAATAGGCTAATTGACACCACCAATCAATTGACATACTTTCTATGTGCTGTCAAAAGACACGTCTGCCTTATAATTTGTATGGCGATAGCAAGCTATAACGTCATGTCTTAGAATTATTTATGATTGGTGCCCCACATCCCAATTATTACATGTCGTTAGTGCATTCTAAAACCAGGTGCCTGAACCAGAGCAGACTGGCGACGGTCCCGAGAAAAAGATCACGCGGCTCGCGATCGGAGTGGAAGGCGGCTTCGACCCGGAGTCCAGCCGGCCCAAGTTCACCTACACGGACCATTACGAGGTGGTCGTGTTGCCCGGGTTCCATACGTACGCGTGGCCGGACCCTGGCCTGCCTGATGTGGTAAGATACTCAAAGGATATACAATCGCTTATGAGAAAAATAAAAATGTCACAAGTGGATAATGTGTAAAAATAACCCACAACATAAAGTTACTAGCCACAATGAACATGGCAGCGGACACAGTTAGTAATGGCAGGTTCACATTATAGGATTAGATGCATCATAAACAAATAATTTTATGTACTTAAATATTTTTAAGAAGCAAGTTTTAATTTTAAAAAAGCTTGCTTAGAAGATTAATTAAGGGTAATTAATGTAAAAAAAAGGCGGAAACCAGTTTCGATCCAAAGTTTAAGAGAATAGTTTTTTGACAATAATGTTGGGCCTGGATCGATCATAGAAACTACATTGCGACTACGTTTTAATAATGGGAATTAGAAAACAGGAGACGAAACATATTCACTAAACATTAGAAATCACACACAAATAGCTGATACCACACGATTAGTAGGCCTCTGGGCTATGGAAAACGGGTAAAAAACGTCTCTCCTAACGTTGTTGGCCGCCCGCATCGATATCATTCGTTGACAGCAACTGACTCACGCACTTTCTAATCTAATAGAATTAGGAACTCAAAAAATCTATCTTTATTTCGTGGATACTCTTTTTTATCGCTATTTTATTATTCCCTAGAAGATATATTCGTTAAGAACTAGCAATAAAATGTCTTATTCTTAATTTATTAACAAAAATAAAATAAATCAATTTTTAACCATGAAAACAAGCATTAGTAATTTTTATGAGATCGATATACTTTAATTTTTATTAACAGTAATAAAATCAAATCAATTTGTTAAATTGAAACCAAGCACATAAATCACTTTTTTGATGATAAAAAACTAACTAGCATCAAAATGTCTTATTCTTAAATTTTTATTATTTTTTTACATTTCGTAGACAAACCCCGCAAAATACTTGATCACTTAAAACAGCTCTTCGTTTTCCATTTAATTCTACTGCTAATTGTCCGAATTCAGTCCAGCAAAAACTATGTGTACCTATGTTTTGTAGAGAGATTCTTCAGTGGTGTTATAAAAATGTTTCTTATTTTCGTTTTATGAACATCAACACTAGTCGAAGACACTGCCGCCATTTATACGACACTTAACTATTATAACACACGTTCGTAACGGGGAAATATTCAACTCGACTGAACGAGCGCATAGAAGCATATATTTAGGGATGTGTCTGTGGTAAATAGGTTTAACACCGGTAGCGACCACCGACTGGTAAGAGGCACCCTAAATATCAACATTAAGCTGGAAAGAAGCCCCATGATGAGGTCGACTCTTCGTCCGACACTGGTCCAGGCCGGCCAAGACTCCAAAAAATTCCAGTTGGAGCTCCGAAACCGATTTGCTGCTTTGAAAAATATTGAGGACGTGGACAGGGACCTTGATGGTGCGATTGGAGTCATACGCAAAGTGGGAAACAGGCACTTTAAGGGAAAGCGAGCGTACCGAGAGGCCAAACTTGCGGGCGGGACTTTGGAACTGATGAAACGTCGACGGGAAATGTCTGGCACCCATAAAAAGATCCGGAGATTGTGTCACTTTTTATTTATGCAAGGAATTAATAAAACGCTAACAACTTAGATTTGGGGAGATATACAGTTTTATTTATAATTAGGTGCATCAAAATCGAGGTCTCAGGGGTAGGTCTGGTCTTGGTTCCGTTCTTCACGTCACTTTAAACGCTCAGTACTCCCCTCAGTCATCCAGTTTAGTGCAGCGTCCAGTGGGTTCAGAATGCCCAGAGCGGTCGTTGTTTCAGAATGCCCAAGGCGGCTGGTTGCTTTAGAATGCCCAATTTTCTTCAGTACGTTGTACAAGTCTGGTGCCAATTTAAACCCGCAGGGTGATCCTGTCGATGTAGATATAATGGTTTGAGGTCACAGGTATAACCAAGGATTACTACGAATATAGTTTTGTTGATGATCGATGTAAGGTGAACGTGGGAAAAGCGAAACCAAGCTGTTTTTAACTACCACTACACTAAACAACACTAGTGAACTAAAGAAGGAGTTTATTTTAATTCCTGCGTTAATCTGAGGAGATATTTTATGGCATTTACATTTATTAATAATTAAAAGCAGAAACGGGGCACAATTTAGCTAGTGGCTATACTACTCTTATTTTGGCTATCTAGAATAGCTTACAAAACTATTTTACTTTTACTACTTTATTAGTCTAGGCTAGAAGTTACGCACGAAGGTAACATAAGTGGGCAAATAATAATTTATTTCTTTTGTTTGTTTCTTAATATCACAAGTTAATATTTAGTAATGATTATTCTGATGCATAATAATTAGATTCGTTTTCTTATTTAATTTAAGAAGTTAAAAGTGTAAAGGTATGTTATATTTCTATTACCTTCGTGGGTAGAACTATCATTATAATAAGCTTACAACCTAAATGCATAAAGCTAAAATTGTGCACAACTTACCTAGTACGGGAACATAAATAATCACTTAATTTAACTGACAATAAACACGGAGTGTTTTAACTAAAAATAGGTAATATTAGCTTAAAGACGACAGTAAGCAAGTGTCGAACTGTCGCGCATGTATTATAACAAAAGTTAATTACAAAATGGTCGCTCCTTGCGACCGATCACTTCGGCTCATGTACCTCCCACCTACACTCGATCTGCCACCGCGAGACTGGTTTCCAATCAGCTGCGCGCGCGCAGTTCGTTAAGATGATAAGTTTCTTTTTACGCGTTATATTAGAAATTATTTGTATTTTAGTTTTTTAAGTTAATTGTATTGAGTAGTTTTAGTTAAAATATATTATTATTAAGAAAGCTTAAGTTTAATAATGGAACCTACGTTACAATTGGTGAGACGCGACCTCCGCAGCTACAATACTCGCCTCATAGAGGAGGCGATTGAGTAGAATCGGGGGTCGAAGGTCTTTACTAAAATACTGGGAAAAAGTATCCTGACAAAGCTGAAAACCTCGGATGGCAATATCGTCTCATCGGTTCCGGAGATTCTGGCCGAAATCGAAGGCTTTTACGGCCGATTGTACGCATTGCATTCCTTACAGCCGCAGCCCAACGCGAACGATCCAAGAGCCAAGATTACCCGCCACTTCACTGAAGATCTCTCAGACGTAGAGGAGGATGAGATTGAGGCGGCCCTCGGACAGCTTAGTAATGGGAAGGCTCCCGGCGAAGACGGAATCACATCTGGGCTCTTAAAAGCTGCAGGCCAACCCGTGCTTGGCGAACTAGAGGCTCTTCAATTCCGTCATAGCCAATGGCACAACTCCGGAAGCGTGGAGTGGGGGCGTGGTGGCATTGTTTTTCAAGAAAGGAGACAAAAGTCTTCTGAAAAACTATAGACCAATCACGCTCCTGAGTCACGTTTACAAGCTGTTCTTGAGAGTCATCACAAACCGTCTTTCCGCAAGATTTGACGCTTTCCAGCCACCGAAACAGGCTGGGTTTCGCAAACGTTACAAATACCATAGACCACATTCACACGGTGTGGCAGGTTATACAGAAGTACGAAGAGTATAACCAGCCCCTGTGCCTGGCCTTTATAGACTATGAGAAAGCCTTCGACTCGGTCGAAACCTGGGCTGTTCTAGAATCCTTGCAGCGATGCCAAGTCAATTGGCGGTACGTAAAGGTGCTAAGAAGCCTGTACAGTATGGCATCAATGTCCGTCCAAGTACAAAACCACCGAACAAAACCCATCCAAGCTCCGAGGTGTTAGACAGGGAGATGTTATATCTCCGAAACTGTTCACCAACGCACTGGAGGATGTGTTCAAGACGCTGGATTGGAACGGACTGGGCATCAATGTAAATAGCGAATATCTTACGCATCTTCGCTTTGCCGAAGACATAGTTATTATGGCAGAATTGCTGCAGGATTTGCAAAAAATGCTGCACAATCTTAATGCTGCCTCGAGACGTGTGGGGCTTGGGATGAATTTGGACAAGACAAAGGTAATGTTCAACGAACATGTCATCCCGTAACCAATTTACCGTCGAGGTCACTACGCTCGAGGTTGTCCAAGAGTACGTCTACATTGGACAAGTACTACAGCTCGGTAGAGACAACTTCGACACTGCCGTAGTGCCTGTAAAGCCGGGTGTTTAACCAATGCGTCGTACCAGTTTTAACCTACGGAGCCGAAACGTAGAACATGACAGTCAAGTTGGCCCACCGACTACACGTCACTCAGCGTGCTATGGAAAGGTCTATGTTGGGGATCTCATTAAGGGATAAGATCCGGATCCGAGGTCGTACGACATAAGACTTAGGTGACTGATATTGTCCAAAGATGTAGCAAGCTGAAGTGGCAGTGGGCTGGCCATGTCTGTCGCAGAACCGACGAGAGGTGGAGCAGGAAGGTTCTCGAATGAAGACCACGCTTAGGCAAACGTAGTTGTGGACGCCCCCGGATAGATGGACCGATGACCTGACGAAGGCAGCTGGCAACGACTGGATGCAAAGGGCGGGAGATCGTGCGCTGTGGCGCTCCTTGGGGGAGGCCTATATCCAGCAGTGGACTGCAACAGGCTGATATGATGAACGAGCGCAGGCCGCAGACTCGGTTCGGTCGGTCGAGTGGCGCGGCAGACCGGTTTGGACATGTCGCAGGCTCGCGGCGGCGCGCCGCGCGTTTCGCTCGGCGGCGGCGCGCCACGCGTTTCGCTCGGCGGCGGCGCGCTGACGTTTAGTCACGGCGACGGCGGCGCGCCGGCGCGGCGCTCATATCTGGGTGTGCTCAAAGCCAAATGGACTAACGTTCACGTCATGATGTGAGACAGAAATGAAAACATGAATTATAATTATTTTTTTATTTTATTTTTATTTTTATTTATTAAGGATAATCAACAATTGCACACACAGATTATATAACAGTTTACACAAGAAAAAAATATTAAGTACATGTGCAACCGGCACCATTATCCACAAAGAAATATAAAAAAAATAAGCAGTTACTAGGGGTTGTTACGACTCACGCACAAGTGCTAAGCTACGTACCTTAGGATCAGAACAATGTATGTGATGTTGTCCAATATTTATTTATTTATTTATTTAAATTGAAAAAAAAAAAAAAAACAATGCTCACTATGTAACGACCATACCCTTTCAAATCAAAGTATGATATAAGTATATTAATAAAATAAATGTTAATTTTTTCTCTTCAAATTATTTCTTACTAAAAAGGGCAAATTATTAAACACCATGCTTTCTTCGTAATTTTGAAGCAATTGAAAACTCTAATAAAACATGCCGGAATGGATAGATAAACAATAGGATAATACGTTTAACGGATCCTTCAGTGCGCACGTTGTAATGTTTTTTGTGCCTGACGCTGGACATATGATGCAAAATTGTGAGCCATAGCAAAAAAAGAGCTTTTAGGAATTTTAACAAATAGAAATGTTAAACTATACAAAAAAATACTTCATTTGAAACAAAAGGACAGTGGACGCACATTTTAGCCCTTAGGGTGATACACCCATGTGCAATCCATAAATTTGAACAATATTTTAGAAACTTTGGTTTTTGTAAGGATAGGCCGAAATTCGTCACCCCACCACATTCTGGAAGCATCGTAGTGCTTGGGTATAAGAGGGACTGACGGAACAAGGAGTGGGGCTTTTTAGTTGGGATAGGGTCCGATTTGCATCATGTAGATGCCCGTGTGTGGTCTACGGGAGAGTCCAAGGAGGAGGTAAGTTGGACAGTCAGATTTGGGCGGTCTGACGTAGATGGTCTGAATTGCACCCGGGATGGTGCTCGCGTGTGTCCTTAGAAAAGATGCAGAGGGGTAAGTGTTTTGATTATTACAAATTCCTTTTGAAAGTATTTTAATTAAAATATTTAAAGACAAAGTAACTTTTAAATTTTGATGACGATGATGATGTTGATGCTGATGATAGAGTATTTAATATTGAATTATTTAAAACGTCATTATAATATTTTACATAATTCTCTTGTTTTTCGTAATTTCTTATCAAAAGGAATTTAGCAACTTTTTTCATGTCCTCATAGAAAGCGAAATGGGATTTAATTTGATATGATTTAAATAATAATAAATATAACGTAAATAATTGATTTAAATCATAACTACTTATTTCACAGATTTAATGCCAAATAAATTTAAATATTGTTTATTTTGTAGCTTAGTTATTTTGATTTTAAAGATTGACATGTTGTTTGCTATTAATTTACCTAATTTCGATTATTGGGTAACATTTTGTGTGTAATGATTTATACTATTAGTTTGAACCCATTTTCTATTTCATGATGACGTGATGCATGTTATTTTATTTGACTTTTTTTTGTTGTGTTTTATTTTGAGTGTTTAAAGTTCATCTTACGTGTTAAAAACCTTTGAAAATATATATTGGATTTTGAATATGATTTACGTATCAAAACGTTTATTAATTGACGATTTAGCGCTCATTAGAGCCATTAAACTTTGACATATTTCTGTGGTAAATCAAAGGTCACTTGATCTTGTTTTACATAAAAACAACCTCATTTTTATTTAACAAATATGACTGTCGTTTATTTTTTAAATGTTTGCTCGATTATTGAGCCAATTTACAACAAAACAACTTTGAAATCTTCATTTTACATTTTACTTATCATTATTTTACGTTTAAGACTACGCATATTTGACCTATAAACCTTTACGTTTACCAAGTTGACTTACTTGATCTATTTTAACTAACGTTTAGAGAAATATTGAGTTCTCATAGATATCATAATTTTATTGTAGATAAATACAGTTAGGTAGGCAGGTATACGTTCTGACGTTGAGACATCTGATATCAAAAACAAACAAACTTAATTATTTTATATTGTAGGTGGGAAGTAGGTAGGGTACAGTTAGGATTATACGTTTCTTTGTAGGGTTCTAGTTTCCTAAATATGTAGTTCAGGCAGAGGTACCGTTAGGTAGGAGTAGGTACCCCTTTTTCCTTAATAACCTATCCTTCCTAATACCTGTTCCATCCTACCTCCTAAAAATAGCTTCATTTGTTTAGGTTTACCGTTGTAGTAATTAGGTAGTTAGGAAATGGGCTATTTTTAGGGATCCTTATACAAAATCCTATATCCATAAAACTGAGAGAAGAATTTAATAGAAGTTTTGAGATTATTTTAAAATTAAAATATTTTGTAAATCTTGTAATTCAAGGGCCATAATTTTAAATTCAAAATAATACTGGTTGATGTGGGAGTATCTATGACTTCACATAGGACATAATGCAGATTTCAGGACCCGGTCTTATACGAGTTGTCATAGATACTGTCTGATCATCTTGGTATTATATTGAACTAATTACAACATTAAATCATCAGTAATTCACTGCTCACGTCCGACTGCCAAGGATAGGCTGCCAAGGGTCAATTTTACAACATTTATTTCAAATTCAAAATAATACTGGTTGATGTGGGAGTATCTATGACTTCACATAGGACATAATGCAGATTTCAGGACCCGGTCTTATACGAGTTGTCATAGATACTGTTGGATCATCTTGGTATTGTATTGAATTAATTGCAACATTTATTTCAAATCCAAACGATTTTGATTGATGTTGATCCATCTGACATTACTTGGTGTCATGGATATTGTTAGGTCAATCTATATTTCATATAGAGGGGTTTAGTATAAATATTTTTCTAGTCGGAAAATAATCAGAATCTTTAATCTAAATAATGCTGGTTGATGTGGGAGTATCGATGACTTCACATAGGGCATAATGCAGATTTCAGGACCCGGTCTTATACGAGTTGTCATCGATACTGTTGGATCATCTTGGAATTATATTGGACTAAAGGATTCAGATTATTTATTTAGGTAATTAATTTAAGGACCCCGAACCCTTGGTTGACTTATCGTGCAGTCAAATAGGTAGATTTTAGTATGTCATATTAAATTCTTTAAACTCAGTTGTTCCCTTAGTTGCGCATAATTACGCTAAATGCGTTTTGTTTCAGATTTAAGTCCTATTCCTGGGGGTGGCAGATTGCTTGTTTGGGATGATTTTTTTTATCACATGGCCACCACTCCTGGTGAGCGTTTGGTGTTGGGGCTCACCAGGCGCCCCTCGGGGCGTTCTTTTTCCTCTTCCTTGAATGCGCACAAACCCCATGAAATTCTCGAGAAAGCTTAATCATAACATCCACGTACCTCTAAAAGAATTTGGTTTACTACTATTAACACAACGTACGGTCCTACCATTTAAACTAGACGATCACACTGCCAATTTAAATTATCACAGCCAAACGTAATTAACGTAGTCCGTTTCGATCACAATTAATTATTAATTTCCATATAATCATTAGACTAAGACGAAGGTGCTTTGTTACAACTAGTAGAAAAAACTAACTATTAGTTAGTGGAATTGTAACAAGGTAGGAACATAATATTAACAGTGTAATGAGGATATTTCCTAAATACGAGAATAAACCCATGAAACATAAAGACACTTAAATAAAAAACAAGTAACTAGGCATAAGTAACAATGGTTAATTATATACCTACTACCTACTGAAATTATTAGCCAGAGAGAGAAGAATAAAACGAAAGTTACCTTATTTAAGTACGTAGTAGTAATGGCGAGGAAAAACAGAAACGTACATACATTAAACATGTGGCTGACCGATACTGCACAGCAGCAGGCATAAACATCAAATGATGGAGAAAAGAATTAAAGTGTCGGGAGGCAGTGGGCAAAGGACAATGCTCACTTTGCGAACAAAAAAAAAATTTTTTTGTTTTTGTTTTCAGCATTGTCCTTTATAGCTTAAAAGTGAAAATAAATAAATGTACCTACGGTAAGTAAATGTTGAATAATTATTTATTTAGTAATAATTTGTGAGTGTCAATACCTACCTGCAGATTTCAAAATTAAAACTGGTTAAACTGTACCCAACAATTCTAGAATGTGTTTCTTGTAATTATTAAAAGACATTGCAAACATGTCTACGTCCATAAAATTCTCATTGTAGGCCTTCATAGTTCTCGCAAGAGGAGCGCGCTTACCTGCATTCGTTCTTGAGAATTTAGGTTCAAATGAGCGCAAAGTGCGACTATTACATAAACGGCCTAAACGGTTAGGTACGCGATATAGAATCTGGCTTGTTAGATCAGAACAATCAAATTTATGATGACAGATCTTATACAACATCAATTGATCGAGCAGCAGTCTCCTGTTATGTAATGATGGAACAGAATACTTAAGCATAAGGTTATCATATGATAATTTACGGCGAATACATCGATATTCAACCACACGAAGAAACTTGCGCTGTACCGGATTCCAGATGATTGTGGCATATTCCAATTGTGATCTAATTAAGGACTTAAACAAAAGTAGGTAGGACTGAGGACGCTTAAAGGAAATACATGACCTTACGACGAACCCATAGAGCTGAAAGGCTCTGTTAGTGTTATAGTCAATATGTTCGTCAAAGTGTAAGTTTGAATCCAATAAGACACCTAACTCTTTGATAACTGTTACCCTTTCGAGCGAGACATTCTTCAGTTTGTAATCGTATTTTACAACGTTTTTCTTTTTTGTGAAAGAGATACTCTTACATTTCTGTAGACTGAGATATAGTTTATTTTTCAAATAGTAGGCAGAGAGTCTGTCAAGGTCCACTTGTACATCGTAACATTCATTTATACTGCGTATACTTTTAAAAATTTTGAGATCGTCAGCGTATAAGATGAAGTGAGAATTAAGAAAGCAGTTATTTATATCGTTGATGAACAAAACAAAAAGCAGAGGACCGAAAATGGACCCCTGGGGTACACCTGAAGTAACTAAAATTGAGTTGGACGCGAAACCATTAATAACAACTCTCTGCGTTCTATTTTCGACATAAGATGCAAACCAACGCAGCAGGTTGCCTCTTATTCCATTAAAGGCCAATTTTTGCAGCAAAAGCAAGTCCACCTTGTCGAAGGCCTTGCAGAAGTCTGTGTAGATTGCATCTACTTGCCTACATGAATCCATGTTTTCAAAAAGAAAGTTAGTGTAAATTAGAAGATTACTAATGGTTGACCGATTTCTTACAAAACCATGTTGTTCGGGTATTATTATACGGTGTACTACTAGGTAAATGATATTATGTACCAAGCGCTCAAGGACCTTCGACAAAGTGGACAGTAAAGAAATAGGGCGGTAGTTGGTGATGTCACCCTTAGAGCCATTTTTGAAGACCGGTGTTATATTGGCGGTTTTCCAGACACATGGTATCTTACCTACGCGAAGGCTTAAGTTAAATAGAAAGAAAATAGGTTTACTAATTGACTCAGCAGTCAGCTTAAGAAATAAGGGAGGCAAGTCATCAGGCCCAGGACCCTTGGTAATATCTAATCGTTTCAACTCTTCTACTATATCCGACAGCGGGATAGTTATATCTGAGATAATATCGCAGTCGGAATCAATATTCGAGGGTAAATTGTCAACATCAATACCACCTACTGAACTATCCTCATATACAGAACTAAAATATCGGGAAAACAAATTACAAATAGTATTAGGATCATCAGATTGCACATCACTATAGTTTAGAGTACTAGGTATTCCTGTTTTTGATTTATGACTGTTTATGTACTTCCAGAAAGTTTTTACATCTGTACGCAAGCTATCCTCTATTAATCGAATATAGTAAGAAAAGCATTCTTTTGAAAGTTTTTTAAACCTACTACGGTAGTCCGAGAACTCTTTGTAATCAAGTTTGTTCCCAAACTTTTTCCATCTAATCCATGATTTTTCTTTATTCCTGAATATGTGAATAAGCGGTCGAGAAAACCATACCGGAAACTCAGTGGATTTCGATGGCCGCTGAGGAACATATTTCCTAATGATATGATAGATTTTTTCATAAAATATACTAGTGGCATTTTCTACTGACATATCTGATAGAACATTGCACCAGTCAATATCCTTAATTTCCTCATTTATAAGCTTATAGTCTCCTTCAATAAAACGAAACCTGGGAGGCAAGGAACGGATCATGAGGTTATAAACAACTTTATATGTTAAAATAGTATGTAAAGGAGGATGTGGACCATCAATGGGCAACAAGGGACATATCGGAGATTGTAATAAACATTCATCTACATTAGTCATAAATAAGTCAAGATAACGTCCCTTGTCGTTACAAATATGGTTATATTGAACACCACCTATCATTGAGAGAAAATTGATTAAATATTTTTCAGTAGGAAAACTATCATTATTTATTGAAGGCTCCAAGTAAGATGCACCACCAACCCTCCAACTTAGGTTGGGTAGGTTAAAGTCGCCGACAACACAGAAAGTATCAATTTCATTACATAAAATGACTTCCTGTAATAAGTCCAGAAAAACCTGATAAACATCAAAGGATTGATTCGGAGGTATATATAGACCACATTAAAGATGGTGCATGCCATTATTACAAGAGCGGAGTTTTAGTATTACATAGTCAATAACTGCCGGCACGGATGAGTTAGTGGAACTATTAGCAGTTTTCTGCGATATATTAAGTGAGAAACGAAGAGCTTGTAATTCGCGTCTTACCGCAATCAACACACCTCCACCATCTAATTTACCTGTGGCCTGACGATCCCGGTCGCAACGGTAGACCGAATACCGACAGTCAATAAATTCATCATCATTTATCTGGGGCACGAGCCATGTTTCGGATAAAATTATTATGTCATAGCACTCCGACAATATACTAGTATACAAGGTATTTAATTTAGTCCTCAGTCCCCTACAGTTCTGATAGTATACAGAAATTTTATCCATATTCTAACCGAAAGAAATATAGACGTTTTACTACGATGTTCAAGGAAAAAACAATTCTAGCTGTACAGTAAAAATGTATAATATCGATCAGTAGTCTCGTAATAGGCACATGTGGTGTAAGATGTAGATAGTTTAATAAACAGATTAATCTGCCGCCCAAATAAGTTATAATCTCGTCAATATGCTTGTTCACTGTCTTGTAACATAGAATAATAAAACTAACCTTTATTGTGTCCTGCAAAAATCTCGATTTGTCGCTGCCTGCAGTTTTATAGGTATTAATTAAACAGTGTCGGCCGCGTGAGCAGCACCGGTCATTCCCACTTATCATATATAAAACACTTATATAATGTTGATTACGAGCCATTATTAAATATAAATTGTAATAAATACGTGCAAAAGCACACTTAAAAGTATAGATAAGACAACTAAATACGCCGTGGTTACAAAAACGGGTAAGCAGAAAAGTTAAGTACGTTCCTAATCGTAAACAACTTTGCACAGAGCAATGCACAACATAGACATCGCAACACAGCACGCATATCAATAGTAATTTCACTAAATATTGGAACACAGCACTCGCGAGCAATAATGTGACCGGTATAGGTTTTGTGAGTAGGTGAAATCCTAGATAAGTCGTCGGCTGAGCGGATCGCAATGACCGGGGATGTCTCATTAGCACGGACGAGGATACTCCCATGTTTAATCCATACAAATTTAAATCCACATTATTTGGCAGCTTCTCGGGCCTCCCGAAACAATCCTTTGTTCTTTAAAGTGAGATGTTCATTAATGTAAACATATTGACCAGGTCCAGATATGTTTATTTGGTCACTTTTAATGCCCCTTGCCAGACGTGCAGCAGCTACAAAATTATCACGTAGTGACCTGTTTATGAACTTCACGATTACATTCTTTGGTCGCGAACTTCTAGGATCAGCCTGTGGGACACGATGTATGGACAATATGTCTTTCATGGTTACTGGATTTTTTAAAACGCTGCCAATGCTCTCCAAAATGTTCACCAGGTTCTCACCACGCTTTTCAGGCAAGTTACTAATTTCAGCATTACACGATCGAGCCTGTTGTTCGAGTGAATCGATCTTAGTCTCAAGCTGGGTAATCCGCTGATCATGCGGCTGTACCTTCTCCTCCAGCAAGTTGACACGTAGCATAACTTCTTCAGATTTTTGATACAGTCCATCATACTTGTCGCTTATGAACTGTATGGAAGTTTTGACTTCTTCGAAATCCTTAGAAAACTGCGAGATTCTGTCCTCGTATCTTGCAAACCAGCTCTCCAAAGTTTCAATCATTTTAGATTGAAACACTTGCATATCTTGGCGTAGGTCGTTACCAGCAGCGGCGACTGAACACGGTTTGCGTTGAGTTACGTAATCAGGCGGTGTTTTCTTATCTATGAGTGATTCGTCGATGCTCATCTCGCCACGAACCAAATTCACCTCGGTTTGGTTGAATGTGCTATTTATCATCTTGTGAGTCTTGCAGAGTCTATACTACTAAGTTGTCTGCGCTGCGCCGTAGATGACCGTAGGCAAGCAGTGCAGTGCGCGTCGACGACCGGTTCACTGCAGCGTGCGCGACGGAATGAATCAGTCATTTATAATACATTATTAAATATATAATGTATCTATAGTTGAGGTGAGGTCTGTATCCTGCAGTGGGACGGATATAGGCTTACTTTACTTCACTTTAGAACGTTTACTCCTTTATTTACAACTATTGCTAAAAACAAACAAAATTTCCAGTACACTGTAGATGAAATTTATCGGAACCAAGTTCAATAAACCCCATCAATCAGATCTAAATCTTATCGAAATCATCATCATGACTCTTCTAAAGGTTTAATCTAAAATCTAAAGGTTAAATCTAATTTGCAAAATAAAACTTCATAACAGTCGGCGATCACTCTTAGATACCCAGAAAAAATGAAATGGTTATAAACATAAAAGCTATATTTTTTTGTATGAGATTTGTTTGCTTATTCTAAAGTACTCGTGTAGTTCTAGTTAACTTGACTGAAAATTATTTAATTGTATTTTAAAATAAACATTATATTTTGATGCATACAATTAAGCCTATTATTGAAATTTCGTAGCAACTCAAACTGTGTTATTGAGATGCACTGGTACTCATTAGTGCTTTCCGATCATTGTAGAATTTATCGGATTAATTTTCTGTTTGTTATTGATAAAATATTTTGTACGTAGCCCTAATTTAAACGCTTATGAAAATAATGTTAAACTTAATTAATAAAAATATTTTGTACGTAGCCCTAATTTAAACGCTTATGAAAATAATGTAAAACTTAATTGATAAGTTTAATTACTTACTATAAAAGGTGATTGCTTATCACATTATGTTAGTGGCAATAATGTTTACATTCGTTTTAGGTTTTAGTCACTGAAGCCATAAAAATTTAGAGCTATTTGCATAGACGACTGTCGCTGTCACGTTCCTGCTTTGCCCTGGTCAGACTTTTAAGTAATCCTCGAACCTGATCTGCCCTG
Source organism: Anania fuscalis (assembly GCA_950371115.1). Taxonomy (NCBI): domain Eukaryota; kingdom Metazoa; phylum Arthropoda; class Insecta; order Lepidoptera; family Crambidae; genus Anania; species Anania fuscalis. The sequence goes on along the minus strand of OX493326.1, from coordinate 21,342,850 downwards.
TTTGACCCGTTTTGACTTGCGCTGTTTGGACCGACCCTACCCTACTATGCTTAGCCTTCTATTAATTATGAATTAATTCCATTAGATTATTTATAAAGTAGCAAAGTAAAATGCAAACCTCATACTTACTTCAATATTTTCTAAACAATATAACATGTTCACCGAAGTAGTATTTTCCAAGCGATTGCGTTCCACCCAATTTGACGCGAGAAATATTGTCGCTTTAGCTACGAGGGGCGCCAGCCAATGTTTATTCGGATAATTTATTCAGGATCGACATTTTGAACAAATTACAGACAGTGTCCATTAGCCATTTCGCCCTTTGAATGGTTGAATATGCTGAAGTGGTATGTTGTGGTCAACATTAACTCTACTAATCCAGGTAGACCTTTAGACCTAAAACACTTTATTTTTTACACTTAAGTTTCTTTTACCTTATTTGGACCTAGTCAGAGGTGTATATAATAAGTTTAATAAAAAACTAAAAACCGACTTCAAAATGAAACTAAAAAGCGAAAAATAATATTGACTAAAACAAACCTAATCAGTTCTTTTTGGAGTCGGTGCCAGCCATCGAGAGTCAAAATGTGTTCATTCGCAGCATCGAGTCAGAAAATATATGCAAAACATTATGGGTGCCTATAAAAATTGAGGGTTGCCCTCGATTTCCCAGGAATCCCATCATCAGAATCTGACTTGGTGGAAATGAGACCACCTCGGGAGTATACCCTTTCAAACTAAAAAATAAATTTTGAAATCGATCCATAATTGACGGCGTAATCGCGTAACAAACATACAAAAAAAAAAAAAAACTACATTCAGACGAATTGAGAACCCCCTCCTTTTTTTTGAAGTCGGTTAAAAATGAGGCCCAAACCTACAATTATTAAAAAATATTATAGGCGAATGAAACTTCGTCATCCGACTTCCGACATCGACCGATTAAAAACGTACCAATTTCAATGAGTTACCCAACAGGTTTAAAAAAAATGGATACCTACTTATATTTTTTATCGAGCATTAATTTTGTTAACTTTTTTCTCCTTCAAGACAGTATAGAAATTTCGGTACCACCTGAAAATTTCAAATTGATCATTTGTTTAAAATGTTGATCATAATTAAAAATCCTCAATTAACACTCCTGAAGCGTGACGTGTCTCACGTATATATACATATTTATCAGGCTTGTCACTCTGAGCATAATTGAAGAGACAAGTAGCGCGGCTGCGTAGGTGGTTAGTCTTAAAAGCTAAATTGTTGTTGTTTTGGCAATGCAAGAGAGCTGAAATATTATGTTTGTGACACGGGAGCGCCTTGATGGATGGCTGCTTTCTTAATGAATTGTTAATTTTAAAATAAATAATTAAATTAAATATCATTACTTCTTCAAAAGTATTTTGAACTCATTGTGAAACGCAGTTACAGGATATTTTGCGTAGTGATTTCGTAATTTAAATGAAAGTATTTTGCAATTTTTATAGATATAGTTATATATATTATTAAAGACGCAAAATAACTTTAGAACAAATTTAATTAGTTTTACAAAATTAGTGCAGCGTAAGCGCGCGAAAAGCAGCCAAAAGTCAAGTGACAGATCGTAGTGACGTTCACGAGTCATCGATTGAGTAGTGATGTGTAGATTCGATTTAATCCCGCTAACAGTTCGGCCATCCTGCAATTCTTCGGTCCTCCGAAGAAGAAGATGGTCCTCCTAGCGGAACTTCTGCATGGGGCGGCATCTCGTCGCAACAACTCGTACTCCACGCCACGTCACCGCGATCGTCAAAGATGATGTATCCTCTTCCAAAGTAGAGTAGACTGATAGTGGCCAGGCCCAGAAGGCAACCACTAAATTAGCATTATAAGGCCCCGAAGGCTTGTACTGATAGGCCCCGAAAGCAAGTACTGATAGGCCCCAAAGGCAAGTCCTAATAGGCCCCGAAGGCAAAGTACTGATAGGCCCGAAGGCAAGTACTAAAAGGCCCCAAGAGCAAGTATTGATAGGCCCCGAAGGCAAAGTACTGATAGGCCCCGAAGGCAAAGTACTGATAGGCCCCGAAGGCAAGTACTGATAGGCCCCGAGAGCAAGTACTGATAGGCCCCGAAGGCAAAGTACTGATAGGCCCCGAAGGCAAGTACTCATAGGCCCCGAAGGCAAGTACTAAAAGGCCCCGAAGGCAAAGTACTGATAGGCCCCGAAGGCAAGTACTAATAGGCCCCGAAGGCAAGTACTAATAGGCCCCGAAGGCAAGTACTAACAGGCCCCGAAGGCAAGTACTAATAGGCCCCAAGGGCAAGTACTAATAGGCCCCGAAGGCAAGTACTAACAGGCCCCGAAGGCAAGTACTAATAGGCCCCGAAGGCAAGTACTGATAGGTCCTGAAGGCAAGTACTAATAGGCCCCGAAGGCAAGTACTGATAGGCCCCGAGGGCAGGTACTGATAGGCCCCGAGGGCAAGTACTGATAGGCCCCAAAGGCAAGTACTGGTAGGCCCCGAAGGCAAAGTACAGATAGGCCCCAAAGGCAAGTACTGATAGGCCCCGAAGGCAAAGTACTGATAGGCCCCGAAGGCAAGTACTGATAGGCCCCAAAGGCAAGTTCTAGTAGGCCCCGAAGGCAAAGTACTAATAGTCCCCGAAGGCAAATACTGATAGGCCCCGAAGGCAAAGTACTGATAGGCCCCGAAGGCAAAGTACTGATAGTCCCCAAAGGCAAGTACTAATAGGCCCCGAAAGCAAAATACATCAGCCGCTATATGATAAGGTGCATTAGAGCTCCGAAAGCAATTTAAGATAGAGGCACTGTGTTGGCCCCGTAGGCAGGTGCATCAGCCACTGTATGACAATGTGCATTATGGCTTCGAAAGCAAGCATTACACGCTATGTAGGCCCCGAAGGCAAGCATCAAAACTTGTATGTGATTGAGGGCCGTGAGCAAACATTAGGTAGACGCTGAGGCCCCGTACGTAGGCAAAGCGTCAAATGTTATAAAGTGTTACGAGTCAAAGTGCTAACAGGCTCCGAAAGCAAGCATGGTATTAAGTATACGCTGTGGAGGCCCCGCAGGCAAGCGTTAAATGCATAAAAGTACAGAAAAACCATAACAGGCAGCTTCAAGCAGCTAGTAAACATAAGCCCCGTAGGCATGTATTAGGTATAAGTGATGTGAGTGATGACCTTCACCCGATGAAGAACATTCCTCTCTGTGACACTACACCTTAATTCTGTCACGGGTAACAATATTTTTGTAAGCTCGCTTCCCTTTTGTAGACGATGTCACCTCAAAGCGATCGTTTGGGTAAAACGTCAGTAATCTTATACGGTCCAGCATATCTGGAAACCAGTTTTCCACTTGGCAATCCAGGTCTTAATATTTTTAGCTCAACCATGACTAACTGCCTAACTGATAGTGGAGCACCCCCCCTTCGACTTCTGTCAAAGCGAACTTTCATTTTTGAACCGTTCATATAAATTTTCTGCAGCTTCATTTCTAAGTGCTTATAGTGCAATATTGCCACTATAAACTGCACCTTATTGCAAGTCATTGGCTGGTCTAGGTCTAAGTCCACACAGCAACTCTAAGGGTGACTTACCAGTCCCGTGGCTGACTGAAGAGTTGATACCTAATTGTACCTTCGACAGATATACATCCTCGGTCGATCAATGATAATTCGATTCGGATGACCAAAAACTTGACTCAATTTGGTCAAGGCTGCGATAGCTTCCTTAGCGTTAGCACTGGCTACCTCTTCCAGCCAGAAGAATTTCGCGAACCCCTCAATAATAGCCACAATATAGCTTATATTCCCATTACTTTTACAAAATGGCCCCAGATGATCTATATGCAATGCTCGCCACGTACTTCGCGACACGCTTGCGCATTTTAAGAAACCAATATTTAGTTTATCTGGCTTTCAAACACTTCTTTGCACCCAAATGTCAGTTTTCGTCATGATACAACTTCAAAATATGGAATCTTACACTTTTTGGTACTTACACAAAAACAGGTTTATAACATTTATCTACTAGCCGATATAGCTTGACATTAGCGACTTTATAGTCCTTGGAAAGTACTGTATTCTTATTCTGATCAGTCTCTTGTTCCAGTTTTAAATTTTAATTAAGTTCTCGACTTCCTTTATCACCTTCCTTAACTTTATCAACCACCCTTTATATCTGGTTTCACTTATTCTGCTCTTGCTATACAAATACATTGTTCTATTCACGAGCTTAATGACAGCATACCCATTAGATGATTCGATATGATCAACAAGAACATTATTTTCATTCAATTTCCTCTGCTCACTACCTTTAACATTTTTTTTTTCAGTATTTTGTCTTATATTTTAACATTAATTATGGGACGTGGGTTCGAGTCCCACCTGAGGTCGATGATTTTTTTCCAAGTGTTATTTATCTTCAATTAAACCTTGCATGGAATTGCTTAAAACAAAATTTACAATGTTTAAGCATTTCTGATCTAAACCAATAGTCAAATATTTGTAAAAATATTTCTATAGGGTGTTGACGGTAGTATACTTGTTGAAGTAAACGCAAACAGCAGTGCCCTCTAGACGACATCAACCGGACACACTTACAACACTACTCCTTGGTCCCCGCTCTATGCCCTCTGTCTATTCTCTCTAACAAATATAACTGAGTGTGCTGTTCGTTTTATATTGTAAATTACATAATAATTAATAAAACAAAGTCTCAATTGTATTACAGTATTTATTTAAGAACATCAGGTTATGGGCCGTCCCTTCCTGACATTTTTAATAGAAAAGTTTAGTGAAATACGTAATAGTAGCAATTTCGGTATAACCTCAAACCGCGTGGCACAAAATTTTCTTTTCAGCTGAATATTTTTGCTAAAACCATTAATATGGCTACAAACACATTAGCTATACAAAAATTAATTGGACGAGATAATTTTTCCACGTGGAAATTTGCGATGGAAGCTTATTTACAACATGAAGAGTTGTGGGAATGTATAACCTCCGTGGACTCCGTAGATACGAAAAGGGACATTAAAGCTAAGTCTAAGATTATACTGTCAATAGACCCACAATTATATGTGCATGTTCAAGATGCCACAACTGCTAAAATGGTATGGGACAAGCTATCCAAAGCATTTGATGATTCCGGCCTACTCCGTAAAGTTGGGCTTCTGAGAGATCTGATAAATACTAATTTGAATTCAAGTACAAACGTAGAAGATTATATCAATAAAATAATGACAGCAGCACACAAACTAAGAGCAATAGGTTTCAATGTTGATGATGAGTGGCTCGGCACATTGATGTTAGCTGGGTTACCGGAAGAATACAAACCTATGATTATGGGAATTGAGAGCTCTGGAATAAAGATTAGTGCCGATCTGATTAAGACCAAATTGTTACAAGAAGTGAAATCAGATACTACTACCGCTTTTTATGTAAAATCAAATAAATACCCTCAACCCAATAAAAATAATGCAAGTCACTCAGAAAAACCTAAGGGACCCCGATGTTTCAATTGTAATAAAAATGGTCATATTAGCAAACATTGTTGGTTCAAAAACAAGAAAGAAGAAAAACCAGATACAAAAAATAGTTTTGTTGCCGCTTTCTCAGCTTCATTGCTAAATGATTATACCAGCTGGTATGTGGACTCAGGAGCATCTGCACATATGAAAATGCATGGCCACTGGCTTGAGAATGAAAAGGCACCGCCTGTTGATAGCATCAGGATTGCTAATAATAAAGTGCTTCGTGTACACAGCTGCGGAACAATCACTATTCAAGTACCAAATGAAGCTACTGGAATCCCTGACTGTATTCAGGTAAATGATGTGTTGTACATACCAGAATTATCCACAAACTTGTTGTCTGTAAGTAAAATGATTTCTAATGGAAATAGAGTGGAATTCAATGATAATGGCTGTGCAGTTATAAACGAGTCCGGAAATGTAGTGGCCAATGCAAGGCTTAAAAATAACAAATTAATAACTTGTCATAGTGGGAAAGCAATGTCAGCTATTGTTGAAGATAAATACATATGGCATCAAAGATTAGGTCATCTCAACTTTAATGATTTAAACAAGATTCCAGATTGTACATTGGGTGTAAAAATGTCTCAAAAAAATTAAGAATTACCATGCACTCCTTGTCTGCAAGCAAAGCAGACCAGACTACCATTCAAGCATGAAGGTTCCCGAGCATCACACTTATTAGAGCTCATCCACAGCGACGTTTGTGGACCGATGGAGAACCAGTCTATAGGAGGAGCAAGGTACTATGTAACATTTATCGATGATTTTTCTAAAAAAGTATTTGTCTATTTTTTAAAACCAAAAATCAGAGGTTTTTGATAAATTCATAGAATTTAAAAATAAAGTTGAAAATGAACTGAACTGTAAAATTAAAATACTTAGGAGTGATAATGGCACTGAATATCGAAATCATAAGTTTGATAAATGTCTAAAACACTTTGGTATAAAACATGAGACAAGCACCCCATACACTCCCGAACAAAATGGTGTAAGTGAAAGAATGAATCGGACGCTAGTAGAAAAAGCTAAGTCTATGTTATTTAATGCATCATTACAGAAGGAGTACTGGGCAGAAGCTATAGCAACCGCTGCATATATCATAAATCGATCTCCAACTCGCTCACTTCTACAAGTCACTCCAGAGGAAAGATGGACCGGATGCAAGCCTGACCTGAGCCATTTGAAAATATTTGGATGCCAAGCAATGGTACATATCCCAAAGGAGAAACGACAGAAATTGGATCCTAAATCACGTGAGTTGACATTTGTTGGATACAGTGACTGCACCAAAGGGTATCGTTTTATTGATAAGAAAAGTAAACAAATTGTGATGAGTAGAGATGCAGTATTTTTAGAAGGAAGCTTTAACCAAAATATTAGCAAATTACAGAATAATTTAGAAAAATTACAGCCAAATGAACACAGACTTAACCAAGCAGAAATCAATCAAAATAATTACTGTCAAAACTCAAATACAACTCATTTTGAAGAGGAACCTGAAAGTAACTTTAACAATGAAGAAATAAGTAATGAAACAAACTGTAGTGACCCCGATTCAAGTATGTACGAAGACCCCAATGATGAAACTTATGTGCCTACAGACAGCTGTAGTTCACCAGAAATATGCCATGTGAATTTAAGGCCTCGTCGACAAAACTTGCACGAAAACATAGACAATGAAATTGAAAGTTTCACAATTACTAATAATTCAGAACTAAATTCATTCCTATGTTTGAATTCTGCTATGAGTCTTCTAGACAATGAACCACTAGACCATGTTGAAGAATTAAGCAGTGAATATTCGCACCTATGGAAAATAAATAAATATCCAGTACAGGATCTTCTATCTGTTGCGTCACTAGCCCAATCTGCATCACAGTATCCAACTATATTGTTGTTGTTCTGTTTGAAGGTTAGTTTCATATTAATAGTTCCTTTTAGGTACCTGGACTGTCGTAGACCTACCTGCAGGCAAAAAGTTAATTCCATGTAAATGGGTCTTCAAAACAAAGAGAAATGATCATGGAGACATAGTACGACACAAAGCTCGTCTTGTCATCAAGGGATTTAAACAGACAAAAGGAATCGATTATCATGAAGTCTATGCTCCTGTAGTTCGCTATACATCAATAAGATACTTGATTGGTCTAGCGGCGAGATACGGAATGAAAATACATCAAATGGATGCCATTACGGCATTTCTACAGGGAGATGTCGAAGAGGAAATTTTTATGTCTTTGCCACCTTGTTATGAAATTGAAAATAAAGTTTGTCGACTTAACAAAGCTCTGTATGGCCTAAAACAAGCCAGTCGTCAATGGAATAGGAAACTTAATTCTGCTCTTCTCGAGATAGGGTTGGAAAGATCAAAGATAGATCCCTGCATATACTATAGATTTCATAATGTTCATGATATACTTCTTATAGCAGTCTATGTCGACGATTTACTTTGTTTTTTTAACAATGATAATACTGCATCAATCATAAAAGAAAAAACAAACTACAGTCGCTCTTTCCAGCACTGAAGCCCAAATTTAGCCCAAGTCCGATCTTGCATGGAGTACTGCAGCCACCTTTGGGACGGCTCGGCGAAATACCAACTTGCTGCACTAGACTCGGTGGAACGCAGAGCCAAGAGAATAATAGGCGATAAAAAACTGGTGGCGTCCAAGCTGCACAGCCTGGTTCACCGCCGCAAAGTTGCTTGCCTATCGGTCTTCTACAGATTGTACTTCGGAGAGTGTGCTCATGAGCTGCATGAGCTCATACCACCGTCACCTTTCTTCCATCGGACATCCAGACGCACGGCCGGCTACCATCCGTTCTTAGTTGATATACCCATAATCCGCACTAAGCGCTTCTCATCATCTTTTATAATGCGCACAGCTAAAGATTGGAATTCCCTGCCTGCGTCTGTATTTCCGAGTGCATATAACCTGACTCTCTTTAAGTCCAGAGTGAATAGGCATCTTCTGGGCAAGCTCGCTCCATCGTAGATCCCATCTATGCTCTAGAGCAAGATTGGGGTCAAGAGTAAGCCCATCTTAAGTAAAAAAAAAAAAAAAAAAGAAGCCGAATATATGTCTCTGGCCTCGGCTGTACAAGAATTACTTTGGCTTCAACAACTTGAAAATGATATTTGTAAAACCTTTTCAGGTATGCCAATTACTTTGTACTGTGATAACCAAAGTGCTATAAGTATTTCAGGTTCTGACGCCTATCAAGCTCGCAGTAAGCATATAGATGTCAGGTACCACTTTGTCAAAGAAAAAATTGCTGCTGGCCTACTACGTATGGAGTATGTGTGCAGTGACAAGATGATCGCTGATGCATTGACCAAAGGCCTGCCTCACTCCAAGCTCCGTGTCTTCACCACTGCAATGGGTTTGCGTTCAAGGGAGGATGTTGAAGTAAACGCAAACAGCAGTGCCCTCTAGACGACATCAACCGGACACACTTACAACACTACTCCTTGGTCCCCGCTCTATGCCCTCTGTCTATTCTCTCTGACAAATATAACTGAGTGTGCTGTTCGTTTTATATTGTAAATTACATAATAATTAATAAAACAAAGTCTCAACTGTATTATAGTATTTATTTAATAACATCAATACTACTCAGCTATACATATAGCTACAACATTGATCAGAATACGCTGGCTTTTGACAGCGAGAGAAAACACTTGAGGAATTTCATCTTGTCACGTGACGTCCTCGGTAGCTTAGTGGTCAAAGCACTCGCCCGGTATGCGATGGGACGTGGGTCGAGTCCCACCTGAGGTCGATGATTTTTTTCAAGTGTTATTTATCTTCAATTAAACCTTGCATGGAATTGCTAAAAACAAAATTAACAATTAATTATACCATCAACAATAGGATCCAGTCTTTGACTTTTTCGGCACTCTTCTAATGTGTGCCCATTAATGTTACAAAATAAGCATTTTTTATTTAGATTGTTCTTTTTATAACAAGTTGACTCAACATGGCCTAATTTGTAACAAAATGAACACTTCTCATCTTCGTAATTTTTCGACGATTGCTCCTGTTCCTTGCCCTTACTACGACATCTATTTGCCTTATGACCTAATTTGCCACAAGTATAGCATTTTAAGTTTTTGACAGAGCTGACACTTTTTAATGGTGCCACAGCTCGTTCCTGTTCTACACTTGCATCAAAATTATTAATACTGGCCAGGTATTGAAGAAGAGAGGAAGTATCTCGGCACCCAGCTGACTTCGCACCAACTTCCAACAGTTGGTTACCAAGAGTACCAATGATGGCTTCTGTGATCAGCTCATCACTCAAGTGACATGACATACCTATTCCCAATTTATTATAATAAAATTCTATAGGTTCTTCGTTAGGCAACCTGACTCGGTTCACTAACTCCCTAATCTGTGATAATTCATTTTTAGTAAACGGAAAGGCTTTAATAAGTTTTTCCTTCCATTCGGTCCAAGTAATCTCATATGATGCTTGTTGCTCATACCATCCCATAGCATAACCACTCAACTTTGCAGTACAATTACAAATCAAGGTGCGTTCATCCCATCCATGATTTTAGCTGTACTTTCTAAATTGCGAATCCAATGTTCTATAGAAACCGATGTAGTTTGTGGATTAAACTCAGGTATAAAATCATTGCGTCCAACATAACGCACAACTGACTTTGGTGTTGCTTCACTAGAATTACAAGTCTTTGGCAACCCTGCTAAAGAGTCAGAAACTGGTGGTGACGGTGTTGATTCACTGTGATAATTACTGGTCTTCCGTAACTCTTTAACCAAAACCTCTAGAGCATCAATACGCCTATTCTTATCCTTCAGTTCTCTCTTATATTTCTTTTTTCCTCTACCAGATGAAGATGAACTTGAACTGCTATGTGACCGTTTATTATGTTTTGACCGACCCATTGTAGCACAATCAAACAGCTAAATATCACTCACACATAATTGTTATATTAACAGCACATATAGTTCAATAAATTGAAATCAAAAGTTAGTCATAAAAATGAGTCTTAGAAGACCAAAGAATTAAAATTAAATTTTGACAATATAAATTGTTCAAATATTATAAGTGCTCAGAATACTTTATTACTCTGAATAAAATATATTTTGCATACAGAATGTCTAATAGTATAAAATAAGTTAATTTCACTGCACTTTAATATCAGTTAAATTCAGATTTAAATAGCTCAAAATGATACAGCTCACCAACAAGCAGGAACAATAATTGCAAACTTCAGGGTGTGTTATTGCATGCACATGCATCCATCCACCTCAGGGCTTCTTACACAAGATCTGATAGACCTTGGATAGCTATTCCAGAGCCTAAAATCATTCACCAACAAAGCAAGGGACCACACAAACTTGTCACAACTTGTTTCTAGTACAAGTTCGTAACACTTATGTTTTGCAATAAATGTGAAGGAAAACAATAAATACACACACAATTTTTGTGCAAAGTAACACGGAAAATATAGATCTTTTATACCAACAAAATTAGATAGCGTCTAATGCACATACACACTAAAATTATGTTCAAATAGTACAAAGTATGATTTATGGGTTTATATTATCTCACTTCTGACTTTATTAAAGACGCAAAATAACTTTAGAACAAATTTAATTAGTTTTACAAAATAAGTGCAGCGTAAGCGCGCGAAAAGCAGCCAAAAGTCAAGTGACAGATCGTAGTGACGTTCACGAGTCATCGATTGAGTAGTGATGTGTAGATTCGATTTAATCCCGCTAACAATATATATATAGTGATGACTGTTTAGGAAAGAATGAAGACAGTGCAACGTTTTTAGAAGTATCAAACTTGGACTAAGAATATGTAAGCATGGGTACATGTCAGTCAATCTGTATAAGCTCAATAATCACTTGTTTTATACCACGCTTAATGGATTCAACTCATAAAATGTCATTTTAATAGGAATATTAAGATTTATCAATAATGTAAACAACTTATTGAAGATTTCAATTCAACAGGTATAACTATATTATTTAGACTGTTTTAATGCATCAGTCTTTGTACATTGACATTTGTGGGTTGTGTATTCTGGTCCCAATTAAACTAATTAATTTGGAAGGAACTCTCTAATTATCTAGCTTGCATGGTTACAATATATATTTTTATAATTCTTTATTTATTATGGGGCATTTTGATAAATCACATGCCAGCCCCATCTTACCTTAAACTATTCATACATTACACAAACATAATTGCGCAGGTGATAAGAACTCAAGGGTTCAAAACCATTTCTGCTAAGCATTTCGCAGCCTGAGACGTAGGGTTAGCTAAAATTTGGATGAATGCACCTACATCGTACATGTTATGGTTACAATAATGCACCAATGCGTTTCTGATTCATATTATCTGCCCAGAACTATACATACACGGTTGCTCTAATTACAGATATATATATGAGGATAAAGATATGTATAAACAAAAATGAAAACAAATTTAACTTTTTGAAAAATTCAGATATTTTCTTAAATCAATAAAGTTTTATGGAGTTATTAACTTAATTAAAATACGTTTTGAATGAGACTGTTTTTTATTACTTTTCTATACCACTATTTCTAATAAAATATAATATAAAATAAATAAAAATAAAAATCATTTATTTTCAGATAATTACAAGTCCATATTTTGTAAGTAACAATTTTACCTTATAGACTATGTTAGTAGCCTAGACTATGTTAATGTTAGTAGCAATAAACTTATAACTATGTTAGTAACAAAGAGTGTACACTGGGAAACGGGAGACGGGTGACGTCATTTCATTGATTGACACGCTTGACATGTAAATCAATGAAACGACGGTATATGGCAGAGTCAAGCCTCTCTGCTATCATCTTCAGGACCCCATTCCTGCTCACCCTCAGCCTCGCAATCACAGCCGCAGTTGTTTTGCGCATTATCGCATAAAAATGGTCGATATGTGCATCCGCAAACATACCAGATGAACTACAGTACCGAGGTAGCCTAAAGAGAGCCCTGAAAACGTTATTATACTGTACCCGCAGAGCACTGAGTGAACGCTGCGTAAAACTCGTCCACAGACCGCTCGTGTAAAAACCTTGACAGTAGGCTCTGAATAAAGTAAGTTTTACCTCTGCATTACAACGAGCAAACCTGTGGGCCAGCACACCACAACGAATCGCCAATGCCCTGCGCTCTCTCTCTATATCCTTATCATCTTTTAAATCCTCGGTCACACTGTGACCAAGGTACTCAAGCTGAGATACACGCTCCAAAATAGTCCCGTTCAGTGTTAGCGGTGGTATATGATTGGGTAACTTATTTTTTCCTAAGAAAACCAAGAATTCGCTCTTTTTCCCGTTGTATTTTAAACCGTGCCGCTCAGCATAAGTTTCACATACCCTTACTAGTTGCCTCAAACCACCGATTGAGGGGCTGAGCAGCACCATATCGTCTGCATAGCTCAGGTTGTTTACGCCTACGTTATCAATACGACAGCCGACCTGCATGCTGCTCAGTTCCTCAATCAGCTGGTTTACATATAAATTAAAGAACCTTGGGGAGGTGAGCCCACCCTGTCTCACTCCACAATCTGAATGGACATTTGACCATTTTACAACATTTGTTTGATTATTATACCAAAAAATATATATTTTGATCACTTCTGGGGATATAATAAATAAATGAATAAAATAAAATATTTTTATTTCAGGTAACAGGAACCCATATTAACATTAAACAACAATGATTGCAAGTTAAGATGAAAATTACTAAATTAATTAAATTGAATTAGAATTAAAATTATAATAAAATAAAATAATACAAAATAATAATAATAATAATTTGAATTATGATAAATAATACATACATTATAATTATTTATGTGATGTGACCCGCCGTCACAGGGGCTCCGATTCCTACCTCATGCCGTGGCATGCAGCCGTATCCAGCGCCCAAGTAGCGGCGAGTCCCATCTATCTGCCATAACGTTTAGGATACTATTGGAGCCGCCTCGCAGACGCTTCAGCAGCGAAGCAACTCGCTTTCTAACGATGGCATAGAAACCATCTGTGTGCATTTCCGCAAACATTCCAGACGCGCTGCAAAAGCGCGGCAGCCCCATCAGCATCCTAAACCCATTATTATACTGGACGCGCAACGCGCTGTACACCCGCTGCGTATAGTTAACCCATAGGTTGCCCGTGTAAAAAGACTGGCAGTAGGCTTTGAAAATTGTAATCTTAACCTGCCTACTGCAACGAGCAAACCTACGGGCCACCATGTTACAGCGGGTGGACAGCGCCCTGCGTTCCCGCTCAATATCTACGTTATCACGCAGATCCTCAGTGACCCAGTGACCCAGATACTTAAACTGTAAGACACGTTTTAGTGGTGAGTTGTTAAGAGTAAAGGTAGTGGCACCTGGACAGGATTTGGCTCCTGCCTTGAACACCAAGAATTCGCTCTTTTTCACATTGTATCTGAGTCCATGGCACATCGCATAAGCTTCACAAGTCTTTAGTAATTTACGCATTGCTCCAATCGAAGGGGTGAGCAGCACCATGTCGTCTGCGTAACTTATTTTATTGACACATACACCATCAATATAGCATCCAACATTAGTGCCGCTCAACTCCTCGATCAGGCCATTAATATACAAATTGAAAAGCCTAGGAGATGTAAGCCCACCTTGTCTCACTCCACATTCAAGCCTATAGACATCAGAGTATAAGCCTGCCCATCTAACACAGTTGGTCTGCCGCTCATACCAGGACCGCAGCACCGCAACCAGCTCTTCGGCACATCAGTCTCACGTTGAAGTTTTTTCCACAATAAACCATACGACACCAAATCGAAGGCCTTAGACAAGTCAAGAAAACAGGCAAAGACTGGAGTGTTCCTGTCAGTGTAGTACTTGACAGTCTGCTTGAGACACAAGATAGCGCTTTCGGTGGACAAACCTGGTTGAAAGCCAAACTGTGCGTCATTAAATTTTACGTGCCTTCTTAAATGTTGATCAAGCGAACTGTCCAGCACCTTAGCCACCACAGTAGCCAGTGATATTGGTCTGTAATTCGACAAGTCCGATGGATCCCCCGATTTGTTCTTAATTACTGGCACAACTATAGTTCGCATAAAGTCATCTGGCAGGTAAGAGTGGCTAAGACAGAGATTATACAGCAAAGATAAGACCCTCGGTAGATGGATTCCTGCGCACTGCAGATGTTCTATGCTGAGGTGGTCATGACCAGGGGATTTACCCCTTACCATTCCCTTGATTACGCGGTTCACTTCCTTCGCCGAAAATCTTACATTAAGTTTGTCAGCACCACACTCACCACCAAACACCGCAGCTGTAGGCCCAAGGAGGGAGTCTACCTTGAAGTGAGTCTGAAAGGCCGTGGCTATCTCCCTAGGCTCATGAATGCCAGCGACGCTCACCGGCAGACTGGATTTTGGGTTAAGTTTATTTGTTGCCTTCCAAAAGCGCTTAAAATCCTTACTAGCACGGTGTTGTGCAATTATGTATATTTTGATTTGTTGCTGATGAGTTTGGCACCATTTTAGCTTAGACTTAAAGACCCTCCTGGACTCCACCATATTCATGTAAATTGGACCAGCACTCGGCTTGCCGTAGTGCTGCCACATCTGTAGGCAGACCCGAGAGTGCCGGTGAGCGTCCCTGACATGTTTATTCCACCCAATAACATGTTTGTTCTTTTTATTATTATTTTTACTTTTACTACAAGTTCTAGCACCTTCTGTAAGAATAGATATTATATTTTTGTACAATTCATCTATAGTTTTTCTATGTTTACTGTTGGAACACATTTTATCTGCACAGCCCGTGAGTTCCAAAGGAAAATTAATATTTTTAAATTTAGCATGGCAGTATTCCCTATATTTATCTATTTGAGAGGAATCCCTGTCGCCCCATATTATATAATTAATACTGTAGCTACTATGCACTATTTTAGGTGTTATTACATTAATGTTACATTTAAGTACAACAGGGTAGTGATCCGACCAAAAGGTGTCATAAACGACAGACACATCAGTCACTGAGTTTCGGGCCGCACTTGTCACAATACAATGGTCTAGCCAGCGCCGACAGCCGTGCGCATCACTCACGAAAGTATATGTGTTTGCCGGCAATAAGTCCAAGTCTACGCAAGACCAACATTGTTCAGTACAGTGGTTAATAAGTTCACAACCAAACCGCTCACCTGGATGTGCATTGAAGTCACCAATTATGTACACGGACTCGACACCGCTACTCTCAACAATGGCACTAATCTCACTGAGACACTCTGTAAACTCCGGTATATTTTCACAAGAATCGGTTGGCATATACACTGATACTACGAGGAACGACCTCTCTTTGAGTACTATTTTAATTGCCGCGAGCCGTACACTACTACACGTTATCACTGACACCGACGTCAACAAGCTCCTCCTCCACAGAAGAGCCACGCCACCGTGAGGTCTGCCGCGGAGCACCCCGGCCGAGGTGTCCACCGCCGACACACCAGTGTATGCGAAGTTGTCGTCTATTGTTCCCAGGAAAGAGATGTCGTGGGGCAGAAGCCATGTCTCCTGCAGCGCCACAATATCCGCTGTACGACATAGCCTCCTTACACAGTCCAACGATCTGATAACATTTTTGCAGTTGAAGCTTACAAAAGTTACTGTACTTGTTTGTGTAATACACATTTTAGGAGGTACTATTCTCGATAGGCACAACACGAGGTGCTTGTGTCTTTTTATTGCCAAAGTGTATAAATCTACGATACTTTATCCCGATGGGCCAGAAATCCTCATTCAAAAATATATCTATTTTATGACTGGGTACATAGATTTTATAAGCATCGTAGTTTTTTGATACTTTCATGGCCATTTTTAGTAACGTCACTTTGGTGTTAGCTTTATTCTCAATGTATGTGCTAATATCACACACCGACACCTCCTTCGACACGTTATAAATGTAGATCGGGATGTTAAAAACAGCAGCCTTGAATTTTTGATCGACTTCTGCCGTAGCATTCCCTCTTTTCCCTGAGAAACGGTTTTTCAATCTTCTACGTTGAACCGTTACCCACTTCTCGTCGGGAACTGGCTGCTTCCATTCACCATCACGCACAATATCCGCTGAGGTACGAAGCGTAAATATTGCGTCTTGGCAGCCGGCCTTTGCTTCAGTATGATCGCCGCTCGTACTAGCCGTGCCCGGCTGCGTATGAGTCATCGCCTTTGTACTCGGCACTTGTATCGGTTGTTCTCGCTCCGCTGACTTGTTAACCGATAACGTTTGAACCTGCGGTTCTTGAGTTTTACCCTCCTGTAAGTTATTGGCGGTTACTATAGGTCTATATTCGGGTGATTCCTGATTTGGAGGCGAAAACTGGTGCTCAGGAGACATGATGTTGCTGTCTTGAACTGGTTGTAGCCCCATAGGGCCACTATTGTAATTAAAACTGTTCAATAAACAGGCGCCTCGTCTCGTATTTACGTTGCCAATAAAATTATTCACCACCGATGTTTTCTTTAGGGATTCTAGATCACTTTTTACGTCCATCAACTGGTTACTGGTTACGTATTGGCCTTTAATCACTTTTAATTCGTTGTCAATTCTCACAATATCCTTTAGGAGACGCGTAACGTCGACGTGATCAGATAACACCGGGGGTAATTTGTGTAATTCCCGTGCAACAAACACAGGGATTTCATCCGGATCTGTCTCTTTTATAACACTAATGATGTCTTCTAAGTCTCGTCTTGTCTTTCCTAATCTCTTTCTGATTTTCTTTCGTCTCGACGATGACAAGGAATCAAATAACAGATTCTTTGCATTTAAAATATCACTTTCGGAGAAAGCACTGGTGCAAATTTGGACAAGACTAATTTCATCCATAACGTCAACTTTGTTAGACACAAACGCTAACACTTCATTAATTACTATGTTGCAATTTGAACATTTCACAAGTTTGGTCGACATTGCGAAAATATACCTACATCTTTTAGTTTACCCCAAAGAATGTCATATGATACTAAATCAAAAGCTTTTGATAAATCTAAAAAGCATGCATATACAGGTGTGTGTCTGTTTGTATAATAGGTAACAGTATGTTTCAAGGTCCATATTGCAATTTCAGTCGACAGACCTTACCTAAAGCCAAACTGGGCATCCTGAAGTTGTGTGTACTTGTCAATGTGATCATCCAATATTCTATCTAACACCTTGGCCATGACCGTGGCTAACGAAATAGGCCTGTAATTCGATTTGTCAGCTATTTCACCTGTGGGGTTTTTAATTAGAGGTACCATAATAGTCCTCATAAGATCAGACGGCAAATATGAGTGTCTCAAACAAAAAGTGTACAACAAGGATAGCACCCTACTAATGCGAGGGCCTGCATGCTTTAAATGTTCTATGCTGAGCCAATCATGCCCAGGAGATTTTCCCCTTTTCATATTTGCAATAGCCCTGCCTACCTCTTTACTAGTTATTCTAATAGGATTATCCACATGACAGTTCACAACACTATATGATAAAGAATGTGTCCTCTATCCCCAGATAATTTTATTATTAGGTTGTACATTATCTAATTAATGATAGGTCACACTCGACTTGCATTGGATAGTGGTCAGACCAGTATGTATTATATAGCACTTGAATGTCGGATATAGTAAGCCAGGCACATTTACTTACCAAACAATGATCCAGCCATCGCGTGCAACCATGTACTTCGCTAACATATGTATGTGTATCTGAACTCACGCCCAATTTCTCAATGTCCGCGCACATCCATTGCCTTTCGTTACAAAAATTAAGCATTTCATCACCAAACGGGGCCGACAGATAGGCATTGAAATCTCCCAATATATACACTGTTTCTATATTATTGTCCTCAATAATAGCAGTCATTTCCCCCATACACTGCGAGAATGTAGGCCAAGTTTTCATTCTGGTCAGTGGGCATATAGACACTAAAAGATTAGACTAGAAGATAAGATAAGATACTAAAAGATAAGATTAGAAGATTACAAAGGGAAATAAAGGAACTAAAAGAGAAATTAGAGATAGCTAAAAATGAAATTTGTAACCTTGTATCTGAAAACTTTACTCTGAAGAAGAATGTCACCTCTAGTGACACGAAAATTATACAATTAAAAGAAATATGTAAATCCACTCCAAGAAGATCGTCACCACTGAGTAATAATAGAGTGAGCATTAACAAAACCAAACTTAATTTTTCTATTGATCAAAGTACGCCGAAGATAAATAAAACTCTCAGAAGAGAAAAGGGACATAAGGAACCACTATCAAAACCAAAAGAAGCACGAGAAGAACTTTCACCAACCCAAGAGAAATGCAATCGAATAGACAGAAAAACAAACAATATATTTATAATTGGCGATGAACATGTACGAGGATTAGCCCTGCGCCTACTCAAGACGAAGTCTCGTTTGAAAGAAGCATACAATATACAAGGAATAGTAAAACCCCAGGCGTCATCAAATAAGATATTAAGTGATATACCTAGTCAGTTAAGAAATGTATCTAAAAACGATATTGTTATAATATCTGTAGGTAATAACGATAGGGGTCCATACGTTTTGCTTAAGCGCCTCTATAACTCACTGTTATATCTAAAAGAATGCCATGTATTCGTAGTAAATGTGTCAAAGAGTCAATATGTAAATGTTAACGAACTTAACTATGAACTAAATATGCTTTTAAAGGAATTTGGAAATTGTAAATTTATAAAAATCAATGATTTGTACTTGAATAGCTCTTTTAAAAAAACTCGCCGCATAGACCTTATTGCTAGTAAAATTAATTAAGAAATCGATTTCATTCATCTAAAGAATCCAGAAAGCATAGAAAATCATCAAGTAGGATCTCCTAGTCAGAATAGAGATGAAGGAAGTTTAACAACATTTTTTCGTTTCTAAAGATAACATATCGTTTAAATGAAACTACTTTTCGGATTATTTCGCGATTTATTAACATTTTATTTAACCTGACGTTTCGAACACTTTACAGCGTTCGTGGTCACAGGTAGACTTAGGTGTTATTCGTCTTTACAATATTTTGAAAAAATATAAACTACCGTCACTCAGTTAATATTAATTTGTGTTCCTATCTACGCAAAAAGAGCTAACTGTATCTAGAGGTCTTGCAGTGCGGGGCCTAGCATGGGATTTCGTTAAAACAGGATCCCATGCTGGTGGTATTTTCCAACCATCTTCTCTGTTGAAATTCGGGTGTCTTCTAATTTCAATTGCCTCCCGTAACATGCGAGGAACAAATCGTCGTTCTCTTGCAAGGACTTTAGGCTGGTCAAATCGTATGAAATGGTTGGGTGTATCTAAGGCATGTTCACACACTGCAGACTTAGTATTCCGTCTATGTTTGATGTCGGCTATATGTTCTTTTACCCGCACGCTTATACTTCGTTTTGTTTGACCGATATAGGAGAGCCCACAGTCACATTCCAGTCTGTACACCCCCGCATCTTGAAGAGGTATGTTGCACTTGACAGGTGGTAAAAATTGGTTAATCTTTTTCGGCGGCTTGAAGTAGGTTTTGATTGAAGCGCGCTTCAAAATGTTTCCAATCTTGTCAGTGACACCCTTCATATAAGGTAGTACAGCAGGTTGGCGTTCGACGGTGGAATGCTTGACCCGGGGTCTGGAACGACGTGGTACCGGCAACTGGTTTTCCCGTAGTACCTTCCTGACATGCTGGAGCTCGCCAGCCAGGTGTTGGTCGTCACAGATACCCCTTGCTCTCTGAAACAATGATTTGCCTACGGTAGCCAACTGTCGAGGATGATGGTGAGAGGCACCATTGAGGTATTTATCTGTATGGGTGGCTTTACGAAAAACTGTGTGACTAAGAGTATGATCCGGATTCCTAGTAAGTAAAATATCTAAGAAAGCTAGTTTATTGTTTACTTGTTTACTTGTTACCGTTTATAGAACCTGGGTGTTATAGTTATAAACGGTACGTAGATGATACTTTTACAATTTTACCCACCAATCAAGTCTCTGCTTTTCTAGAACATTTAAATTCAATCCACCCAAAAATCAAATTTACTATGGAAATTGAGGCAAACAATAAACTAGCTTTCTTAGATATTTTACTTACTAGGAATCCGAATCATACTCTTAGTCATACAGTTTTTCGTAAAGCCACCCATACAGATAAATACCTCAATGGTGCCTCTCACCATCATCCTCGACAGTTGGCTACCGTAGGCAAATCATTGTTTCAGAGAGCAAGGGGTATCTGTGACAACCAACACCTGGCTGGCGAGCTCCAGCATGTCAGGAAGGTACTACGGGAAAACCAGTTGCCGGTACCACGTCGTTCCAGACCCCGGGTCAAGCATTCCACCGTCGAACGCCAACCTGCTGTACTACCTTATATGAAGGGTGTCACTGACAAGATTGGAAACATTTTGAAGCGCGCTTCAATCAAAACCTACTTCAAGCCGCCGAAAAAGATTAACCAATTTTTACCACCTGTCAAGTGCAACATACCTCTTCAAGATGCGGGGGTGTACAGACTGGAATGTGACTGTGCGCTCTCCTATATCGGTCAAACAAAACGAAGTATAAGCGTGCGGGTAAAAGAACATATAGCCGACATCAAACATAGACGGAATACTAAGTCTGCAGTGTGTGAACATGCCTTAGATACACCCAACCATTTCATACGATTTGACCAGCCTAAAGTCCTTGCAAGAGAACGACGATTTGTTCCTCGCATGTTACGGGAGGCAATTGAAATTAGAAGACACCCGAATTTCAACAGAGAAGATGGTTGGAAAATACCACCAGCATGGGATCCTGTTTTAACGAAATCCCATGCTAGGCCCCGCACTGCAAGACCTCTAGATACAGTTAGTTTTTTTTTTGCGTAGATAGGAACACAAATTAATATTAACTGAGTGACGGTAGTTTATATTTTTTCAAAATATTGTAAAGACGAATAACACCTTAGTCTACCTGTGACCACGAACGCTGTAAAGTGTTCGAAACGTCAGGTTAAATAAAATGTTAATAAATCGCGAAATAATCCGAAAAGTAGTTTCATTTAAATGTATCGTGTTCGCGTAAATAAAAGACAACAGTATGATAACATATCGATTACCACAGACACTGACGCCTATAATAAGTTAAATACTAATAAAGGACAAATAATAATTTTACATCAGAACATAGCTGGATTACGTAAGAAAATTGATTATGTAGAATTGGGATTGTCGGAATTGGCTGCAACTGGAAGGGATGTTGTTATAATTTGTTTCTGTGAGACTTTTGTTAGCAAAAATTCAAAATGTAATATAAATCTAAATAACTTTAATCTAGCTTTTTTTTACTGTAGAGACAAGAGCAGGGAAGGGACATGTATTCTTGCTAAAAGGAACTTACTTACGAAAGTACTTAGGATTACGTCCAATTTAGCTGCAAATTTTAACTTTGAGTGTTGTGGTGCGGAAGTACTTGGTCTTAATATAATAATCATTTGCATTTATAGAACACCAGATCAGAAAAAAACTATGATCGGCTTATTTTTACACAAACTTGATAAGCTGCTTAACTTTCTCACTGATGAATATAAGAATAAAAAAATCATAATTTGCGGGGACTGGAATGTGGATTTCTTGAGGAATGATTCCGTTTCAAAAGAGCTTACCCATATTTTGGCTGACTATAATTTTCAGATCCATATTAAAACTCCGACACGGCTAAATGCCTGTCTGGATCAAATAGCTACTAACATCAAAAACGTCAAAGCAGACACACATGTCTTAGGCCTCTCAGACCACGAAACAGCTCAAACAATAACAATTAAGGCTAATAAACAGAGGGCATATACCACCTGGTTTGAACGTAGACGTGACTATAGTGGCCTGAATAGGAGGAAAAAATGACATTGATTCTATTAAATTAAACAATATGACATATAATAACTCTACTGACATTTGTGAAATATTCAATAATTATTTTATAAACTTGACCGGAAATCGAAGAACTGACATTCATAAATATAGCTCCTCGACATTACAAATTAATAGAAACCCCAATACCATATTCTTGCGCCCAGTCGACGCCACTGAAGTTCTCAACATAATTATGTCACTAAAAAACAAAAAGAGCAGCGGTTATGATGACCTCACCACTGGTGCCATAAAGTCTGTAGCGGTATGGATATGTAAACCTCTAGCGCATATCATGAACCTTTCATTTTTGGAAGGAGAGTTTCCGAATCCATTAAAGAAAGTGATTGTAAAACCCCTGTACAAGAAGGGTGATAAATTGGATCCTTCAAATTACCGACCTATCACAATCATTCCAATATTTTCAAAGGTTTTTGAAAAAGCCATGCTAGTTAGGATACAAAACTTTTTAACAAAACACAATTTACTCCGGGCTGAGCAATTTGGTTTCCGTAAGGGCAGTTCAACAACACTCGCATGCTTCAACCTAGTTAAGTTGATAACAGATAGCATAAATGACGGAAAACCGATTGCATCACTTTTCCTGGACATGAGCAAGGCTTTTGATTTTGTTGACCACTCAAAGCTTCTGTACAAGTTGGACCAATATGGCATCAGAGGAAAGGCTCACCAGTGGCTCTCAAGCTACTTGAGAAACAGGGAGCAGCACACGGAGATTACTAACATCGTAAATTGCAAGAACGGAGTTCTTGAGAAAGGGAAGTCGCTTTCCACGCCTCTCTTAAATAACACCGGAGTCCCTCAGGGCAGCATAATCGGTCCAGTGCTTTTTTTGTTATACGTCAATGACCTTCCTTCTGCCACATCCAATAAGTGCATACTCTTTGCCGATGATACCACGATAGTAGTGCAAGGTGATCGAGATAAAATGTCAAACTCAATCAATACGGCTCTGTCAAATGTCATTTACTGGATGGAACATAATAATTTGAACATCAATGTAGCCAAAACTAAAATAATTCAATTTCATTCCTACAATGCAAACCCAATACAACTAAATGTCACGCATAATAATGAAAAGGTCAAAGTAGTAGATCAGGTGAAGTTTTTGGGTATAAACATAGACAAACATCTTAATTGGAGGCCCCACGTGGATGAGCTTTGCGGGAAACTCGAGCGCTGCGCTTTTGCACTCAGAAGAATTAGGCAAACGGTCTCCATCGAAGCCGCACTAATGGCTTATCACGGCTATGTTGCGTCCCTTATCAGCTATGGGGTAATTGTTTGGGGTAACTCGGTCGATATAGAAAGAGTATTTAAGGTGCAAAAGCGTTGCGTGAGGGCTATTAATAGGGCATGGTTTCTTGATTCTTGCAGGCCTCTCTTTAAAACATGTAAAATTCTTCCTCTGCCTTGCATCTACTTGAGAGATTTGTGTCTTTTTGTTAAAAGTAATCCAACCCATTTAAAAAAATACAATGATGTCTACACAAGGCAAAAAAGAACTAAATTTAACAACTTATTATATCAACCCCCCCGCCGCAAATATATGTACAAGAAAAATGTATTCAACATGTGCATTAATATTTATAACTTACTACCTAATGACTTAAAAATACTTGAAGGTAGTATGTTTAAAAACAAATTATGTGATTGGCTCTTGTGTACCTGCTTCTATAATATAAAAGAATTTATTGAATTTTGTAAAAAGTGAAAAAGTTGACATTATAGATATTAATGACTAATTATTAAAAATTGATGACAAAATTACTAACAATATTAATTTAATATTTGCGCGTCTGCTTGCAGGCAGAATACTATGACTTACTAAAATATAATAACACCTTAGTGTAAAACTGTATTCTTGCAAATAAATATTTGATTTGATTTGATTTGATTTGAAAAACCATAATGTCACGTAGATCACTGGTAACCGCTCGTATCGCCGCGATACGTTCATTTTTACACTTTATCACCGTTACGCTATGAAACGCACTACTACGCCACAATATCGCGACTCCACCGTGAGGACGACCCCGTAGCACGCCCGCCGCCAGGTCCACGGACGACTTCCCAGTATAGTTGAAATCGGGATCAATGTCCCCGAGGAACGACAGTTCATGGGGCAACAGCCAGGTTTTCTGCAGCGCCACGACATCCGCCTCCCTACACAATAATCTCACGCAATTTACACTTCTTTTTACATTTCTACAGTTGAACGTGATGAAAGTACTGGTATTTTGTCCGTTGTGTTTCATCAACTCAGTTTAGAAATTGTTTTCGCACCATTTGCATCTGCAATCCTTTTCTCAATAGGTATCTTTTTCTTAAAGTTTACAAAACGCCTAAACCTTATTCCGTCTGGCCATATCTGATCATTTATATATAGGTCTAGTTTATGTTGTGTTACAAATATTTTAAAAGCATTGTAAGGTTTTTCGGACTTCATGGTATTTTTTTCTAATGTAACACTCTCATTAGTCTTCGATTGAATGTATGTACAAATATCTTTTTCAGACGAATCCTTATCCACGTTAGATATAAATTCAAATTCAAATTCAAATATTTATTTGCTATTAAGTAGGGTACAGTACATGTGATATTATTTGAGATGGTGCATTAGCCTACTTAACTATACAATTAGCATGCAAATATTATATATAGAAAACAGTATAGAAAACAGGTATAGAATACCTAAATGATCTTAATTCCTGAGTCAATTCAATCACAGCATTCAATTAAGTGATCAATCTGCAAAGTTTCTAAAAATTTTCCCTGAGCTACTTCTCCTTTATAAAGTCATATCTACAGGATCGCCATTTTTATGTTAAGCTGGGCAAAGACAAAACGGGATTACACGCCATTAGAGCAGGTGTCCCGCAGGGCAGCGTTCTGGGTCCACTGCTATACCTAGTTTACACTTCCGACTTACCATCAAATGATGCTGTCCTTCTGGGCACATTTGCCGATGACACAGCTATTCTGGCTAGTCATGAGAATGCAGTTGAGGCCTCCAAGATACTGCAAAGAAGTCTTGACGATGTGTCACACTGGCTTAAAGACTGGCGCATCAAGGCGAATGAAACTAAATCCGAACACGTCACTTTTACCCTTAGACATGACTCTTGTCCAGTGGTCAAGCTTAATGAGGTTGAGGTACCTCAGGCAGACAACGTTAGATACCTAGGTCTGTATCTAGACAGACGCCTTACCTGGAAACATCACATCTTCACAAAGAGAAAAGCACTTGGGCACCAGGCCAGATCACTCCACTGGTTGATAGATCGTCAATCCAAAGTCTCATTGGAAAATAAACTATTATTATATAAGAGTATTCTCAGACCAATTTGAATGTATGGCATGCAACTGTGGGGCACGGCATCAGAATCTAATATTCAGATAATACAACGCTTCCAATCCAAAATACTACGTCAAATAACTGATGCTCCATGGTACTTCACTAATGATCGACTCCACAAAGAACTTAATGTAAAGAATGTTAAGCAGGAAATAGAGGCGTCGGTTAAAAAATACACAACCAAGCTTGAATCACACCCAAACTAACTGGCCTCGGGTCTCATCGCAGCCGACGACTGTATAAAAAGACTCAAGAGACGGACACCGCTCAGCCTTAACAGAAAATAGGACGAGACAAGTCGACAAATATTATGTGTGGTTGAATCACAGGATTCTCCACACCTACAATAAATAAATCCACATCACACATCCAGATAAATGTCATCTATGACAAAATACTGGAAAAAATGAACTAAAAAAAAAAAAAAAAAATGTACAGTTACTTACGGAACAAAGGCCGCACCTTACCTGGCTATGCGTACCATCAAGAAGCTGATAGAGGATGATGGCCAACAGTATTCACTAGCCGCTGAAATATTGGGCCAACAACTTTACGTAGACGACTTATGCGGGGGTAGTAACAGCCTCCCCGAAGCTCGGGCTGCTCAACAAGAGCTCATAAACATGCTACAAGGCGGTGGTTTCAATTTACGAAAGTGGGCTAGAAATAACACAAACCTTCTAAAGGACTTATCACCAGATTTGATAAACCAAAACATGCTTGATTTTAAGCATTCAGAAAGCAATAAAACGCTCGGTATTTCCTGGAACCCATGCACAGATCATTTTACGTTTCAACAACCGTTCGAAACTGATGCCAAATGTGACGTCATAACCAAGCGTTCAGTGTTATCGGATTTATCAAAAATGTATGATCCCTTGGGCTGGTTGTCACCAATAACAATCAAGGCTAAGATATTTTTTCAACAAATATGGGCGTCAGGACTAAGCTGGGATGAACCTCTACCCGAAAATCGCTAAGAGGAACGGAAACTATTCCGTAAAGATTTACAATGCATCCGGAACATAACAATACCACGATGGATGGGAAACTCACAAAACCCCATAGAACTCCACGGGTTTAGTGACGCTTCGGAAAAGGCGTATGGATGCGTCATTTATTGTAAATCTACCAACAACAACAAACATGACATAAAACTGGTGGCTGGAAAAACAAAACTTGTCCCATTAAAGAAACCAATGTCGCTGCCTAAATTAGAACTTAGCGCGGTATTACTCCTTTCGAGACTTATGAAGAAAGTCATAGAGTCTATAAAGGTACAGACAGTTAGAACAACGTATTGCTATACCGACTCGATGGTGGTCATGGGATGGCTAAACGGAGATATATCGAGATGGAAGACATTCGTAGCCAATCGAATGAAGTCTACAACAGAGAACATCCCTTCCTCATGTTGGCGCCACGTACCTTCAGAAGACAATGCAGCTGATTGCGCAAGCAGGGGGTTAGCACCGCCTCAATTGCTTTCCCATTCCTTGTGGTGGGAGGGTCCAACATGGCTTAAAACAAATAATAAGCCAACAAACCAAGAAACATTTTTTACAGGCGAAGAGGAGAAAAAACAAAAAAAAGTTTGTGTCACGCAAATACAAACCACAATTATCGATGAACTTCTACAGAAACATAGCTCTTTGGCACGAGTGATTCGAACATTGACCTGGATTATGCGATTCATCAACAATGCCCGTAAGGTCAACGTTCTGCAAACATCATATTTATCGAGTACTGAGTTGAAAAGTGCACACAATGCAATTATGAAGATCGTGCAAAATGACGCATTCCGTGAGGACATCAGTCGATTGCATAAAACCAAACAGTTACGACATACAAGCAAAATTCTGAATTTAAATCCAATCTTGGACAAACATGGGATCCTAAGAGTGGGAAAGACTGGCCCAATCGGACTTGAATAACCAACAAAAGCACCCTATCATAATACCTAACAATCATAGATTGGCCGAGTTATTGATACGGTAAGCTCACCAACAAACCTTACGCGGAGGAGCCAGACTAACACTATCCCATCTTCGTAACACGTACTGTATTATTGGAGGGATGAATACAGTCAAAAAACAACTGCGGCAGTGTGTAAAGTGTCATCGCTTCCAATCAACCAAGAACAGCCAGCTGATGGCGGACCTCCCGAAACCGCGAGTGACTCCATCCCGACAATTTACTCACACGGGGGTGGACTTCACGGGAAAAGTAGAGGTCAAAGCAAATAAAGGAAAGGGAATAAAAAGCTCTGTTGGATATATAGCAATATTTATCTGCCTTTGCACGAAGGCTACACATATAGAGTTGGTTTCGGACCTGTCAAGTACAACGTTCCTGGCTGCCCTTAAACTTTTTTGTGCCAGACGAGGCACACCAAGTCATTTATACAGTGACAATGGAACTAACTTCGTCGGCGCTGCTAAAACACTATTTAAAGAACATAAAGAAGCTCTACAACATTACATCGACACTAAGGTCATTGACTCCATGACAGCACTAGGCATTACATGGCACTTCAACGCACCATCATGGCCATCTGCAGGAGGAATATGGGAGGCGGCTGTCAAAAGTATGAAGCACCATTTGAAAAGAGTACTAGGCGAACAAAAATTTACATATGAGGAGTTCTCAACTCTTTTGGCGCAGATTGAGGCCTGTCTAAATTCCAGGCCATTGACAGCTTTAATCGAAGACGCGGATGACTTAGGATATCTAACGCCCGGACACTTTCTAGTCGGCGGACCAGTGTTGGCTCCACCACTAACAAGTAATGACGACAACGATAAGTGCCTCACGAATAGATGGCAATAAACAAGAAAGATGCATCAAGATTTCTGGAAAAGGTGGTCTTCAGATTACTTACAAACACTGCAAACTCGTGGGAAATGGTGTAACACCACAAAAAACATCGAGGTCGATAACATCGTGCTCATAAAAGAAGATAACTTACCACCTGCCTGCTGGTTGATGGGCAGAGTAATAAAAACACATCCTGGGTCTGACGGGCGCGTCCGCGTGGTGACCCTAAAAACCAAAACCAACACACTAAAACGACCAGTTACTAAGTTGTCGATCCTACCAATTGAACAGAAAAATGAAGAAATGCCCGAAAACACAACTCAAATATCTGAAGAATCAAACAAAGAACTTGAAAGAAAACAATCAAGATTGAGAAAAAGAACAACATTCTTCAATTACCTGTGCATTTTCTTCATTTTGATAAACATCTGTTTGACGGCGTCTGCCCAACAATGTTGCAAAGTTACGAAATTAGATAGCTCTAAACTTTTATATTTTGACAAGCTTGTGGATATGCATATCGCACAAGATCAGTGGAAAATTGTAGTTTATCACAACATGACCACATACTGGCGAAGTTTTGACAATATAGAAAAATATGTAAAACATCTAGAAGATTTATCAACTCAAGAAACCGCTTATCTCACCATTGCATCACAGTTTCAACATGACCTGAAGGAATTAAAATATTACAATAGAATCCTGCGCCCTGAATACACTAAGCGCATAAAACGTGGACTTGTAAATGGGATAGGATACGTAGCAAACTCACTTTTCGGAGTGCTAGACGAAAGATTCGCCAATAAATACCACAAGGACATTAACATACTGCAACATAGTGAGAATCATCTACTAACGCTGTATAAGGAACATACTTCTATCATCGAAAGCGAGTACAACATGCTGAAACGAAACGAAGAAGTTATGAACAAACAATTCTCTATCATCAGTCATCACCTGCAAGAATTAGAAGCAAACGTGAGGCAAGTTAATGAACACGCTACTTACGTCATAGCAACAGCGTTAGCAGCAAATGTTGTTCTCTCTAACTTACGCCGAGTACAGCAAGAGCTAATAGACTTAATCACTGACGTGCGAGGCGGACACATGGATATGTATCTACTGAAACCCGAGGAATTCCAACAACAGCTGAATATCATCTCAAGACCAATAACAAACGATCTCGCCCTGCCATGCATAAACCACGAAGATTGTATTCAACAAATGTATAAACTGTCACGTGTGCATGCAAGTGTAACCGAGGACTTTATGATCTTTGAAGTAAAACTGCCTTTAGTGTCGACTGAACAGTACGAACTAAATTAAGTGATGCCCTATACCTAAAATACAGAATGATGGAACAATAAAAATCACTCCAACATCTAAATATGTGGCAGTAAACCTAAGAAAGGATTTAATATTGCCTTTCTTCTTATCGTGTCGATGGTAAAGCGTCTTAAATTTGTTGTGCCCAGTAATTGGCGACGCGGATTGCTTTGTCGTTGGCACACATAAGGTCTTCTAGCAAGCATGAATCAGGGCACGCAGGACAAGACAGCAAATGGGACATGTCTTGTGGAGTGAACCCGCAAACACAGGACAGATCAGTTCCATCGGAAAGTCCCCACCTGAACATGGTGTCCTTGCATCTACCCACTTGGGACCGGAGTCTGTTAAGGGACTTCCAAGTAGGCCATGGCAGTTTGTGTCCTGCAGGGAGGTGTTCGGAAGGAGGAACGAAAGGAGCAGTCGGTAAGGGACTGTTTTCCCACAGGACACGTCTAGCAGTAGAGAGCTCGCGGTCAAGAGGGGAAACGCACTTCATGAAGCTTCTGCGGCTTTTAAGTCCTTGGTGGACCGTGCAGTAAGCGTGCATTGGATGAAGTGCGCTCGTCTTCCGCTTACGACGCTCCACTCCACTTGCCACTCGTCTGCGAATGTCCGGAGGTGCGATACCAGCTAGTGGATACAGCATTTCTATCGGGGTGGGTTTAAGGCAGCCTGTTATACTTCGGCAAGTCTCGTTTAAAGCTGTATCCACCAGCCTTGTGTGAGCAGATCGACCCCAAACTGGACATGCGTATTCGCCAACGGAAAACGAAAGGGCTAGAGCGGATGTCCGTAAGACATCCAGTGACGCGCCCCATTTAGTGGAGGTAAGACGACGAATTAAATTGTTGCGGGCATGAATTTTAGCCTTGGTATTCTGACAGTGTTTTTTATAGGTGAGGGACCTGTCCAGAGTAATGCCCAGATATTTGGGGTTGTCATTGTGTGCTATAGGCACTCCCATCCAGTTGATGTTTAATTTTCGGTTAGCCTCTCTGTTGCGCAGGTGAAAGACACAGGACTCAGTCTTAGACGGGTTGGGTTTTAGTGCATTTTGTGTGTAGTAATGGTCGAGATCTCTTAGGGCAGCAGTTAAGGCTGCCTCAACCTGCACAAAGTTCTCGGCCTGTGAGGTCAGTGCTAAATCGTCGGCGTACAGGAAACGGGTTGTATCTATAGTCATTGGCTGGTCGTTAGTATAGATGTTGAACAGCAACGGCGCCAATACGCTCCCCTGAGGGAGGCCGTTTTTTTGTGTTCTCCATCTACTTTTTTCTTCCAAAAGATGAACTTGGAAGCGCCTGTTGTGGAGCAATTCTTTTAGGATCTGCACAAATCTACGGTCTTGAGTAATAGACTCTACCTTCCACAAGAGGCGTCTGATGTTTACGGTGTCATAGGCCGCAGATAGATCGAAAAAAACCGTGCCTGTCACTTTATGTGTTTCAAAGCCGTCCTCTATATGTTGGGTAAGTTTTAGAGTTTGACTGCAGCACGACTTTCCCGGACGAAACCCCGCCTGTTCGGGTATTAACTTTGGGTCCACAAAGGGGGAAAGACGAGCCAGAAGCATTCTTTCAAACAATTTATACGTGTGGCAGAGTAAAGAGATGGGGCGATAGCTTTTAGGGTCTGGTTCCGGCTTTCCCGGCTTAAGAATAGCAATGACTTTAGATTTCCGCCAAAGTGGAGGGATTTTGAGTGTCTCTAAACAGTCATTAAAAAGCCGAAGAAGCCAAGCCACCGCACCCGGACCAAGGCACTTAATCTGTTCGACAGACACATCGTCGAAACCAGAGGCCTTACCGAGCTTCAAGTCGCGAATTTGAGAGGAGAGATCGCCCAACTCAAAGGGATAGCTTATGTGGTTCGAATCAATTGGATTAGTCGAAACAAAAACTTTATCGGGCCGCGATGTGGGTTTGCCGTTGAGAAGAAGTTGGGTGGCAATTTGGTTAGGTGAAACTTTCCCAATCGCCTTTGGCGGTGGAGGGTCGCCTGTCAGTTTCCTGATAGTAGTCTACGCCTTTTTACTATTATGGGTAAGGTCAATACTTGTAACCACATCTAGCCACCTTTCTCGACGGCTCTCATTTACTGAGAGCAAGAGCTGTTCGCCCATGTCAATCGTTTCCTGAGAGAAAGGGTCAGCCTCATACAGTCCCTCGTACCGTCCAAGCAATTCTACCGACTGGCGTGATAGGCCCGGGATAAAGGCGGTCTTGCAGCCTCTGGGAATGTATTTACGTGATGCGACAGATACCACTTTAACAAACTGCTTGTAATTTTCCGGGTATGCGGGAACTGATTTAAGGCTTTCATCGACAGCTTTTTTGTAGTTTTCCCAGTCCGCCTTTTGGTAGTTAAAGCGTCTTTTAAATGGTACAGTGATTGGGCGGATAGGAGCAGTAACAGAGCACATAATTGGCCGATGTTGGGTTCGCGGGATTGGGGGGCACACACTCTTACTACACCAGGAGCTGAGGCTATTATTCACAAATATCAGGTCGGGGTTATAGCCACGTTTCCAACGCCCACTGTTGAATGATGCTGGTAGTTTGTGATTGTATACCAGGGTAAGGTCATTGTTATCAGCCCAGTTTTCAACAGCATGCCCATCATTGTTAGTGGAAGTATAGCCCCAGATAGCACTATGGCTGTTAAAATCTCCAATGATGATGTGATTCGACTGGCAGAGGTCCGGAATAGTAAGGTCGTAATATTGCCTTTAAGTGATAACGATTTAACATTATGTGAACACATCAATGATTATAAGTTACTGTGTTCGTTCAACCTTCCCATCCACGACATAAAGGCGACATCGAACTTATGTGAAGCAGAATTAATAAACAATGGCGCGTTATCAAGTTGCAAAACAACAGCCGTCGAGTGCACGAGCGACTGGATCAAGTAACACCGCCGAGGGGCGTGGTTGTTCTCGTGTTGCAAGAAATGCCCTGTGCGCATATTTTGCTCAGCTGGAATAACGTCACTCACGCTACGTCACAGTGGTATCATTACATTGCCAGAAGGCTGCACATTGAAGGGCAATGACATTATTGTTCATTAACGTAACAATTTCCACAGTGCAGTTCAAGTCACTCAAGATAATAATTACTTACCTGATTCGGCAATCAATCACATCATCAACAACAGCGACTTTACATTTAAACCCGAAAACCACACCAAACAACTGAAAAATCTGAAACAAAAACTTAAAGCTGTGAGAAGTCAACAAGAGGTATTGAATACAAAAGCTGAGTCCCGTGACAATCATCAATATGCCACATATGAGATCATAACACTCATCGGGATACTTATTGGAATCTACGGTACACTCAAGGCAAGACGATATCTCCAGCTCCGGCGTCAAGCGACAGCAAACCCTGATGACAACACAGAAGGAACATCGAACAACAAACTTGAAACCGAAGAGCCGTTATTTAAAGCGGATGCGGTGACTTCCCCTATTTTATTTTAAAATTATCTTGTTTCTTTTCTTAAAAGTCGGAAGCATGTACGAGTACGTACACGGTATAATCGTAGTATAGAATTTGTGCTGATATCGCGCTTGCGCGCGTGCCTTATAATGTATTGTTCGATTATTAGTAAGTGCATCAAATAAACCGTCGCAAGATTAAAATCTTTTACTTAACATCATATTAACATTTAACAACTTTACAACTCTTCTCCTGAAGTCAACATACAACATTGCGTTGGGGTACATAACAGCCCCAACAGGCACAATTGGCCGAATGCAGCCGCTGTTTTAGAAAGATATATTTATATGGATAACTTAGCTTCTTCTGCCTCTTCTCTGGATGAAACAGTTAAGATAGCTCATGAGTTAATCCAACTTTTCAAATCTGGTGGGTTTGACTTGGTCATGTGGACCTCTAACTCACTCGAACTTCTCGAGCATATACCTGAGTCGCACCGGCAGTCTGAATTTATTTCCTTTGATGATGGAAGTACATTTAAGATTTTAGGGTTGCGCTGGTTACCCGCACAAGACACTTTTGTCTTTGAGATTTCGAGTCCGCCAGCACTTTGTACCAAACGCGCCATTTTGTCCGCCACCGCACGTCTGTACGATGTTTTAGGACTCGTCTCACCTATTATTATTTTCACTAAATTAATTATTAAAGAGCTTTGGCTTCTTAATTTCGATTGGGGCGATGTGCCCCTCTCCCGCATCATTAATTTATGGCAACAATATTTGTTTGAACTACCGCAAATTTCTCGCATCTCATTTCCGCGTCATGTAGGTATAGATCCCAATTCGAAGGTTTCTTTTGTTGGTTTTTCAAATGCCAGTGAATCCGCATATTGCTGTGTTATATATTTACACGTTATAAATGACAATCTGCCTCCTATTGTCTCACTTTTATGCTCAAAGTCACGAGAAGCATCCGCTTAACCTAAAATAACTCTCGCTCATTTAGAACTTAACGGGATCCTATTACTCTCACGGCTTCTTAAAGAAGTCCATGACACTTTGTCGAGCAGGCATAAAATAGATAATATTTTTGCTTTCTCAGACTCAGAGGTCGCTTTATGTTGGTCTGTTGCATCGCCACATAGATTCGATACCTATGTTGCCAACCGCATTTCGCAAATTCAAACTAATCATTCGACCGAAAAATTTATATCATGTCCCTGGTGTACAGAACCCCGCGGACTGTGTGTCCCGCGGACTTACACCATCGCTATTAGTTCAACATGAACTATGGTTTAAAGGACAAGAGGGCGCTAGTCGCCATGTAAACAACAGCTCCGTTAACAATTAATCATTTACTATATAAAACGTGTATCAACTGGTGATTATTGAAGTGAAACTTATTAGTGTATAAACGATACCGATCTGGAAACGTTATCTCATCGTATTTAATAATGTAAGATGAATAAAATTCGTACATTAACCACGGCAGTACTCCACCGGAAACTCTAAAATTTACCAAAGTGATAAAACCTCAGTGCTCCAAAACACACTGAAGAAACTGTCCCGATTGTGCAGAACAAGAAATAATACTGCAAGATATCAAGGTACATAAACATCTGATAACATAACCTCAACATAATAAAATTGGATGAATCATTGATCCCAAAACCGAGTTTCCGCTACTCCCCGCTAGATGTCGTTCTCTCTAACGCCATCTATTAGTCATATCAAAAACTAAAAATCGGATATCCGCTCTAAGTTTCGCTACTAGCCGCAAGATGGCCAAGGTATGTACAGGCTGTCGTCAAGACATAATTGATAGAAGATACTTAGAATGTCTATTGTGCCACAATAGTTACGATCTCGAATGCGCAAACGTCCCTGACGTGCGCTTCTATAATACAATGACTGCTGACCATAAAAAAACATGGAAATGCGATTACTGCCGATCAAAAGAACCAAAAACTGGAAATATTAACACGCCTGTTAGACCACAAATAGATCTCGACGACGTAACAGCTCACTCTACACAAAATAACGAAAACACACAATCAATAATGATGGACCCAAACGTCACTATGAGGAAGAGACTGCTTTGTTCCAACAAAATCGATTCCCCACTTAGTAGTGATGAAGATATATCAACATCGCCCGAAGGCAACACCCCAACACTTAAAAACACGTTCAACCAGAGTGAAAATGAACCGAACGAAGATAGTGATAAATTCTCTACACAAAAATTTACATCCATACTACAAGATAATAAACAGATGTTATCCTCAATACAAACCTTGATTCGAAATTAAATTGGAAAAGCCCTATGCAAGATTGAAGCAGACCTAAAACAAAGCTTAAAGAAAATGTCTTTGGATCAAACACAACTTAAACAAGAGGTAACTTGTCTAAATGATAAAATAAAGACACTAAAACAAAACCACTACACTCTCCAGGC
This sequence comes from Anania fuscalis, assembly GCA_950371115.1. NCBI lineage: Eukaryota > Metazoa > Arthropoda > Insecta > Lepidoptera > Crambidae > Anania > Anania fuscalis. Next base: position 21,306,955 of record OX493326.1, on the reverse strand, counting down.
TGAAAACGAAAACCTACAAAAGGAGATTAAGAAATTACAAGAAAACTCGAACAACGCCACTAATCAAGCATATGAAAACCGAGAAAAAACTCTGGTGCTGCATGGACTTCCCGAGAACTACTGGGAGACCGATGAGGAAGTAATTGAAAGAGTTGTTAACATCTTCTATGATTTATTAAACATAAACTTAAATGAGTACATAGACGAAATCAGATTCATAGGCAAAAAAGGGTATAAAAGGCCACTGAAGATCGAACTTATCAGTAAAAGAATGAAAAAATATATTCTGGAAAAAATAAATATATAAATGTCACTGAATATTTAAGTCCAATAGCTCTACAAGAAAAAAGAAAACTAAACCACGCTCTACAAACTGCCCGACGAAACGGCCATCACGCTGTAATAAGAAATAATAAGTTAATTGTGAATGGAAAAGAAATTTCACTACTACAGAAAGAAGATAACAAAACGTACACAAACATACAAGATAAACAAGAAACAAAAATAGCACAACAGCTGCCCCCACGTCCGAAATCTTTCCCGATGCAGAACCTATCTACTTCCCGAGAAGCAAATATGAGTATTACAACGAACGCTACATTACCAAATGAACAAATTAAAAGATCACGCAAAAATAACACACCAAAAAACTCTAACTTTCGAGACTAAAATAGACATAGTATTTCAAAATTTACAAAGTATTTATAATAAAATTCATCTCATTGATACTTTGATAGAAGAAAAACCTAACTTACAAATTATTTGTGTATCTGAGACTTTGTTAAACAAAGAAAAGGCAGATTTAATAAAGTTAGATAACTTTACTCTGTGTTCATCTTTCTACAGGGAAGAACATGATTGCGGTGGTGTGTCCATATTAATGAAAAATACATTAGAATATAGTGAAAGAATAGATATTAACATAATGTCTCTTGAAATGATTTTTGAGATAAGTGCAATAGAGTTAATAAAAGAAAAAATATTAATCATAAATATTTATTGCCCCAGTAGTCAGAGAGAGGTTGAAGTTTTCTATGCCCACTTGGAAAAACTACTAAACTATGTTTCAAAGAAGGACTACTCCAAAAACATCATAGTGGGAGGTGACTTCAATGTAGATTAACTAACTAAAAATAACAAAAGAAGTAGACTACTAAACCTAATGTTATCATATAGCTTCCACCAAAAAATTAACGAGCCTACCCGAATAACCCCAAATAGCGCTACATGTATCGACTTGTTGTTTACAAATTTTAACACTAATGACACAAAAATTATGGTCCAGGAATTCGGTTTTTCAGACCATAAAGGTTTATTACTTTCAATGCCCCAAACCACTCCTAATCTAAAACAGTTCACAAGATACAAACGAATATATAACAATGCAAATATAAACAAATTTAGAAACGATATTTCTTATATAATTTGGGAAAATATATTAAAACTACATAATAATGTCAACGAAAATTATGATATATTTAATAAAATGCTGCAAAACTCTCTAAATAAATATATACCTGTAAAACTATCGAAGTCCAAAACGAATTTAAAGACCTACCTAACAGTGGGACTAAAGATATCTTGTAGTTATAAAAGATTTCTCAGATCACTACTATCAGCGTCCAAAAGCGAACAATTAAAAGAACACTACAAAAAATACTGCAAAATACTTAAAAAAACAGTCAATACATCAAAGAAAATAAATATGCATCAATTTCAAAATTCACAAAACAAAACCAAATCTATGTGGCAAATAATTAATTACGAAACAAATAAAATAAAGAGAAGACACAAAAACATTTATATAACAACAGACAATAATACACTTACTGACCCCAAGGCAATATCGAACGAATTTAACAATTTTTTCGCATCCATTGGGAAATCCCATACAAAAACGGTCCCTAAACATCAAAAGCATACAAAAAACTTCATTGAAAATACATTCTACTTAAGTCAGATACAAACAGAAGAAACAAAAACCATAATTAAAAATTTAAAAAATAAAACATCCTTTGGCATAGATGAAATCCCCCCCCCCCCCCCCCCCTATTGATAAAACAATGCGCTGATCTGCTTACTACTCCATACCCGATGCTAATTAACCAATCCTTTTCAGAGGGAATCTTCCCGAACGCTTTAAAAGTGTCATTAATTAAACCTGTACACAAAAAAGGAAAAACCACAGACGTAAATAACTATCGCCCAATCGCATTACTACCAACCTCAGCAAAAATATTTGAATCTGCTATGATAAGACGCCTAAATTCCTTCTACGAAAAATTTAACATTCTACACGAAAATCAAAATGGATTTAGAACAAACCACTCTACGATTTTAGCCATATACAAATTCATGAAGAACATTTTTGAAGAAATAGATAGCAAAAAAATTGCTGTAGGCCTCTTACTCGATATGAGTAAAGCCTATGATAGAGTCTGTCATAAAATTTTATTAGAGAAGTTGTATGAAACAGGTGTGAGAGGTTTGGCCCACGAGTGGTTCAAATCTTACCTCACCAACCGCTATCAACTGGTAGAAATAGAACATACAACTTTGACACTGGGGAAATAACAAATGCAAGATCAGAAAGGATACATGTCACTGGCTCTATCCCTCAGGGTAGCGTTTTGGCTTGTTTGTTGTTTCTAATTTATATCAATAATCTCCCAAGTGTGCTGGAGGAAAAATGCACCCTTTTTGCTGACGATGTTTCTGTTCTGATCGCCTGCTCAAACTATAACGAATTAGAAAATAAATTAAATAATACTTTAGAAAACATAGTACATTGGTTAGAAATACATAATCTGCAACTTAATCTAAATAAAACTAAAATTATCCCATTCAAACCGTACCAAAAAACTATATTCGAAATTTCCTATACCTTTAATAGTACAAAACTAAAAACCGTTGATACTGCTACTATGTTGGGGATAGACTTAGACACCCATCTAAATTGGAAACACCACATCCAACATTTACTAAAGAAAATGTCGTCCTTCACGTATGCTCTACAACATCTAAAAAGAGTAACAGATTTTAAAACTGCTCTTACAGCATACTACGGATACGCGCATTCCAGACTTACATATGGTATTATCCTCTGGGGGAACTCTTGTGATGTAGAAAAAATGTTTATTGCACAAAAGAAGTGCCTCAGGATACTAACCAATATAGATCAAATGGAATCTTGTAGATCCTACTTTGTAAAACATAAAATATTGACCCTTACATCAATCTACATACTTGAAGCTTGTAAATTTGTTAGAAAACATTCAGAATTTTATGAAAAATTAAAAGACATAAAACGAAATAATAGAAATTTAAACAAACTAAATGTCCCTTTCACTAAATTAAAATTAGTCTCGTCCAGCCCTCACTAAATGATAGTAAAAATATATAACCACATTCCAAACTACATATAAAACCACGAAAGCCCACAACTTTTTAACGAAACATTGAAGACATTTCTCATTAGTAAATGCTTCTACAATATACAGGAATTCTTTGGAGATAAAGATATCGAATAATAATAATCATTGCAAACAAATAAACTATGCTTCAACATCTCCCTCTATAGATTATAAATGGATAGTAAAAGATTATTGAAAATGAGTGTTACCTAGAGTTCATGTTAATGTTAATTTTATGTTTTAACATTTTTTTTTTTTTAATAATTTATCTGTGATAATTAGTAATATTATTGTTAAACTTGGCTAGCCCTCTTAAAATTGCCATGCCCTTGCAGGGCGTCACATTAGCTACTATCATAAGTACCTTCTATCTTACCCTAGTAAAATTATTCCTTTATTTAAGTCTGGCGAGAAAAATGACCCCTCCAATTTTCGACCGATTTCAATCTTACCAGTACTCAGTAAAGTATTTGAAAAGGTAATTTTTAATCAACTTTTATCTCACTTTGTCCTGAATAAACTTTTACATAACAAACAATATGGCTTTACAAAGGGTAGAAGCACTACTGATGCTGGAGTTGCACTTTTAAAACACGTGTTTGATGCGTGGGAGAGTAGGCGGGATGCTTTGGGAGTTTTTTGTGATCTTTCCAAGGCGTTTGACTGTGTGGACCATCAAACTTTGCTTAAAAAAACTTAGACATTATGGTGTTTCAAATGACGCCCTAGATTTGGTAAACTCTTATCTCACAGGCAGAACACAAAAAGTTTGTATTAATGGTACTGAGTCTTCTGGCTCCCCTCTAACTATGGGCGTGCCGCAGGGATCGATATTAGGACCCCTGCTTTTTTTAATTTATATAAATGACCTTCCATATTTTACGAAAGACCTCTGTGAGACAGTGTTGTTTGCAGATGATACTTCATTGATTTTTAAAATCAAAAGAGGTAAAGATTCGTTTGACGATGTAAATAATGCTCTCTCTCAAGTATTGCATTGGTTCACTACTAATAATCTTTTGCTCAATGCAAATAAAACAAAGTGTATTAAATTCACAATGCCAAACGTAAAACTGGTCCCAACACATTTAATTATAAAAGGTGAACGACTTGATACGTCTAGTTCCACTACCTTTTTGGGAATAACTTTGGATTCCCGTTTGCAATGGGGTGCTCATATTGAGACTCTATCAGGAAGACTTAGCTCTGCTGCTTACGCCGTGAGGAAAATAAGACAATTGACTGATGTTGGAACGGCAAGATTGGTATATTTTAGCTATTTTCACAGCATTATGTCATATGGAATTCTATTATGGGGCTCAGCAGCAGATATCGAATCTATATTTATATTACAAAAGAGAGCTATACGAGCAATTTATAACCTTGGACCTCGTGACTCGTTAAAACAACTGTTTAAAGAAATTAATATACTGACAGTAGCTTCGCAATTTATTTACGAAAATATCATTTACGTTCGCAAACATATGGATCAGTTCCCTAAGAAAAGTGACATTCATAATTTTAACACCCGGAATAAGGATAAGCTTGCCGTTCCAGATTTCAGACTGCATAAAGTGGGTAATTCGTTCATGGGTAAATGTATCCGCTTTTATAATAAATTACCAGCATCTATTGCTGAACTGCCCATGTTTAAATTTAAAGCTCATGTAAAAAAGATTCTCATGAAAAAAGGGTATTATACTGTTATAGATTATTTAAATGATAAAAATGTTTGGATATAAATACTGCCTTGCTCGCACAGGTGCATTTATCTTGTAATTTAATATTTTGTTATGTATATTTAAAACTTTTTAAAAGAGGCTGACAATAGTGACCGAGTTTCTTGCGCTGCTTCTTCTCGGCGCTAGCCCAAACTTGTCCCGAAGCAGTGGTAGGGAAAAAAATAACAATGGGACGTGTAAAAGTGCTTACTTTAAGCCTATTTGCAAAAATAAATTGGTTTTATTGGTTTATTGGTTTTTATTGGTTTATAGTATTTTTTTTTTTTTTTGAGATGGGCTTACTCCTGACCCCAATCTTGCTCCAGAGCATAGATGGGATCTACGATAGAGCGAGCTTGCCCAGAAGATGCCTATTCACTCTGGACTTAAAGAGAGTCAGGTTATATGCACTGGGAAATACAGACGCAGGCAGGGAATTCCAATCCTTAGCTGTGCGCATTATAAAAGATGATGAGAAGCGCTTAGTGCGGGTTATGGGTATATCAACTAAGAACGGATGGTAGCCGGCCGTGCGTCTGGATGTCCGATGGAAGAAAGGTGACGGTGGTATGAGTTCATGCAGCTCATGAGCACACTCTCCGAAGTACAATCTATAGAAGACCGATAGGCAAGCAACCTTGCGGCGGTGAGCCAGGCTGTGCAGCTTGGACGCCACCAGTTTTTTATCGCCTATTATTCTCTTGGCTCTGCGTTCCACCGAGTCAAGTGCAGCAAGTTGGTATTTCGCCGAGCCGTCCCAAAGGTGGCAGCAGTACTCCATGCAAGATCGGACTTGGGCTTTGTAAAGAGTTAAAAGCTGTCCAGGCGTGAAGTACCGCTTGACTTTATTCAGGACGCCCAACTTTCTAGCTGCAATTTGAGCCTTAGACTCGATGGTGGTGCCAAAGTTGAGGTCAGAGGACAACTCCATGCCAAGAAGTTGTAGAGTGCCGGTCACTGGAACAGATGTACCTCGGAAAGTAGGAGAAAGGGTGAAAGGACTCCTTTTTGTGGAAAAAAGACACGCCTGCGTTTTAGAGGCATTGAAGCTGACGAGATTGTCATCGCCCCACTGGGAGACGTTACTTAACGTCAGGCTCGTACGCTCAACCAACCATCTTTGGACCTCAACTCCACTGGCTCCTGCACTAGACAGATACTTCTCCGCGACAGTACTGTCATCTGCGTACCCAACAATACCTGAAGATAGCAGGTCATTGATGTGCAGCAGGAAAAGAGTCGCAGAGAGCACAGACCCCCGAGGAACTCCGGCGTCAATGGCCTTGAGGTCAGAGGAGCAGCCGTCAATGACTACTCGGATCGACCGTTCACTTAGGAAGTCAGCCACTCAGCTACAGAAGCCAGTGGGGATACCGTACGCTGGAAGCTTGCTCAGCAGACTCGCATGCCAAACCCTGTCGAAAGCCTTCGAAATATCCAGCGACACTGCGATTGCTTCGCCGTGGTTTTCGATGGCTTCGCCCCAGCAATGCGTTACATACACTAGAAGATCCCCAGTTGAACGTCCCCGGCGGAAGCCATATTGACGATCACTGAGAAGATCATTGTCTTCTAGGTATGAAAGCAGTTTGCAATTTAGAACTTTTTCCATAACCTTTTTTCTCATCTTTTTTTCCAGTTACTAGGGTCGGCACGGCTACCCTTCTTGGGTACTGGTTGCACATTGGCAAGCTTCCAAGATTTTGGTACGATTTCTGTCGTGAGAGAGAGGCGGTACAGTCGCGTCAGTACGGGAGACAACTCAGGCATTAATGTGACATGCAATAAACTATTTGAATTTGAATTTGGACCGTCTTGGCTTTCTATTCCTATAGATAATTGGCCTATTAAAAAATTTGTACCCAATAAATTATCATTACCTGAGGAAAAAACTGTTTCTCGTGTAATTAAAAATACCGCTAACGTTGAAAATCCACTTTTTTACTCGCTTCTAATAGTTCCATGTGGAACAAGCTTCTTCGCACTACTGTTTATGTACTTAGATTTATGAAAAAGCTACCGCGAAATAATATCATTACCGCTGACGATTTGAACACAGCCAAATAAGAAATAATTCGTGTTGTGCAATCTGCGAACTTTTCAGAAGATATAAAAAATATTTCTAATGGCCAATTTTGTTCATCTAAATTACTAAAATTATTTTCATTAATGAGTAATGGAATATTGCGCGTCGGAGGTCGCTTATCGAATTCGACACTTGACTATTCTTCAAAACACCCAATTTTATTGCCCAAAAATGGACGTATTGTTGAACTTTTAATTGATTCATATCACCGCGATAGTTGTCACGCTGGACCACAACTTTTAACTGCCATTTTAAAATCTAAATATCTGATTATTTCCGCTAGACGCGTCGTTCGGCAACGTATACATATATGTAACACTTGTTTTTGGTTAAATCCAATGTCAAGTTTCCCGCCAGTGGCTGATTTACCAAAGTGTAGATTAGAACAATGTAAGCCGTTTCTGCACACAGGCGTAGATTACGCAGGCCCGCTGTATATTACTCCTTATCCTAAACGCGGCGTTCGTAGCGTGAAAGCCTTCTTATGCTTTTTTGTTTGTCTTGTGACAAAGGCAGTTCATCTTGAACTTGTTTCTAATTTAACTTCCGCATCTTTTATAGACGCATTTAAACGCTTTCTATCACGGCGAGGCCCTTGTAATTTCTTATATACTGACAATGGCACTAACTTTGTCGCATCTAAAACTTATTTTAAGGAACTTTACGAGTTCTTGCTAACTGACGAATATTACTAGACGTTTAGCAATAAGCTCGCAAAAAAACCGTATAACTTGGCGAATGAATGTTCCCACTGCTAGCCACTTCGGGGGTATTCGGGAGGCTAATATTAAAAGTGCCAAATCACTGTTATTCCGTACAATTGGAAATCAAATTCTCACTTATGAGGAGATGTCAACCGTTCTTACACAGATTGAAGCCGTGTTGAACAGCCGACCTCTTTATATTTTAAGCTCTGACCCGTTGGAGCCGCTCGCGCTTACACCTTCGCATTTTTTATCAACTGCTCCGCTAGAATACCTTTTTTTTTTTGGTGCGCAGGAAAAATGCATTTTGCATACCTAACACGCACGCATCGTAAGACGTGGGCGGCCTTTTGTTGCGACACTATGTCGTCGCAAAGGGTGGCCACGGATCGGGCTGGGAAGCTTAAATCCTTGCTGACCCGATCCGAAGTCGTAGAAGAGGGCGGAGGAGACACGGCGTTGTGCCGCGCTCAGCTTCCCCCTTCTAGCGGACTAGTGGGTGCGGGGCGGGGGCCCATAGCTCACATTGCACAGTCTGCCAGTCTGGGGTGATCCCGTGTGTACAGGATCACCCATTCCCTATGCCTGAGGCCCGGCATAGCATGCCGTACGTTTGTGACGCATGGACGAAAACCAGAACACGGGTCCCCATGTGTTACTTGCATACGTTGCGTGGTACACTGCAGGTTTTTTTGTGGGTGATACTTCGTCATGGCACAGCGGCGAAAGCCTTTGTAAGATGACGAGGGAGTCCCACATAACCTACCGCTGCCCCCGCGGTGTTAGGTATGCAAAATGCATTTTTCCTGCGCACCAAAAAAAAAAAAGGTATTCTAGCGGAGCAGTTGATAAAAAATGCGAAGGTGTAAGCGCGAGCGGCTCCAACGGGTCAGAGCTTAAAATATAAAGAGGTCGGCTGTTCAACACGGCTTCAATCTGTGTAAGAACGGTTGACATCTCCTCATAAGTGAGAATTTGATTTCCAATTGTACGGAATAACAGTGATTTGGCACTTTTAATATTAGCCTCCCGAATACCCCCGAAGTGGCTAGCAGTGGGAACATTCATTCGCCAAGTTATACGGTTTTTTTGCGAGCTTATTGCTAAACGTCTAGTAATATTCGTCAGTTAGCAAGAACTCGTAAAGTTCCTTAAAATAAGTTTTAGATGCGACAAAGTTAGTGCCATTGTCAGTATATAAGAAATTACAAGGGCCTCGCCGTGATAGAAAGCGTTTAAATGCGTCTATAAAAGATGCGGAAGTTAAATTAGAAACAAGTTCAAGATGAACTGCCTTTGTCACAAGACAAACAAAAAAGCATAAGAAGGCTTTCACGCTACGAACGCCGCGTTTAGGATAAGGAGTAATATACAGCGGGCCTGCGTAATCTACGCCTGTGTGCAGAAACGGCTTACATTGTTCTAATCTACACTTTGGTAAATCAGCCACTGGCGGGAAACTTGACATTGGATTTAACCAAAAACAAGTGTTACATATATGTATACGTTGCCGAACGACGCGTCTAGCGGAAATAATCAGATATTTAGATTTTAAAATGGCAGTTAAAAGTTGTGGTCCAGCGTGACAACTATCGCGGTGATATGAATCAATTAAAAGTTCAACAATACGTCCATTTTTGGGCAATAAAATTGGGTGTTTTGAAGAATAGTCAAGTGTCGAATTCGATAAGCGACATCCGACGCGCAATATTCCATTACTCATTAATGAAAATAATTTTAGTAATTTAGATGAACAAAATTGGCCATTAGAAATATTTTTTATATCTTCTGAAAAGTTCGCAGATTGCACAACACGAATTATTTCTTATTTGGCTGTGTTCAAATCGTCAGCGGTAATGATATTATTTCGCGGTAGCTTTTTCATAAATCTAAGTACATAAACAGTAGTGCGAAGAAGCTTGTTCCACATGGAACTATTAGAAGCGAGTAAAAAAGTGGATTTTCAACGTTAGCGGTATTTTTAATTACACGAGAAACAGTTTTTTCCTCAGGTAATGATAATTTATTGGGTACAAATTTTTTAATAGGCCAATTATCTATAGGAATAGAAAGCCAAGACGGTCCAAATTCAAATTCAAATAGTTTATTGCATGTCACATTAATGCCTGAGTTGTCTCCCGTACTGACGCGACTGTACCGCCTCTCTCTCACGACAGAAATCGTACCAAAATCTTGGAAGCTTGCCAATGTGCAACCAGTACCCAAGAAGGGTAGCCGTGCCGACCCTAGTAACTGGAAAAAAAGATGAGAAAAAAGGTTATGGAAAAAGTTCTAAATTGCAAACTGCTTTCATACCTAGAAGACAATGATCTTCTCAGTGATCGTCAATATGGCTTCCGCCGGGGACGTTCAACTGGGGATCTTCTAGTGTATGTAACGCATTGCTGGGGCGAAGCCATCGAAAACCACGGCGAAGCAATCGCAGTGTCGCTGGATATTTCGAAGGCTTTCGACAGGGTTTGGCATGCGAGTCTGCTGAGCAAGCTTCCAGCGTACGGTATCCCCACTGGCTTCTGTAGCTGAGTGGCTGACTTCCTAAGTGAACGGTCGATCCGAGTAGTCATTGACGGCTGCTCCTCTGACCTCAAGGCCATTGACGCCGGAGTTCCTCGGGGGTCTGTGCTCTCTGCGACTCTTTTCCTGCTGCACATCAATGACCTGCTATCTTCAGGTATTGTTGGGTACGCAGATGACAGTACTGTCGCGGAGAAGTATCTGTCTAGTGCAGGAGCCAGTGGAGTTGAGGTCCAAAGATGGTTGGTTGAGCGTACGAGCCTGACGTTAAGTAACGTCTCCCAGTGGGGCGATGACAATCTCGTCAGCTTCAATGCCTCTAAAACGCAGGCGTGTCTTTTTTCCACAAAAAGGAGTCCTTTCACCCTTTCTCCTACTTTCCGAGGTACATCTGTTCCAGTGACCGGCACTCTACAACTTCTTGGCATGGAGTTGTCCTCTGACCTCAACTTTGGCACCACCATCGAGTCTAAGGCTCAAATTCTTACGATGCGTGCGTGGGCGGCCTTTTGTTGCGACACTATGTCGTCGCAAAGGGTGGCCACGGATCGGGCTGGGAAGCTTAAATCCTTGCTGACCCGATCCGAAGTCGTAGAAGAGGGCGGAGGAGACACGGCGTTGTGCCGCGCTCAGCTTCCCCCTTCTAGCGGACTAGTGGGTGCGGGGCGGGGGCCCATAGCTCACATTGCACAGTCTGCCAGTCTGGGGTGATCCCGTGTGTACAGGATCACCCATTCCCTATGCCTGAGGCCCGGCATAGCATGCCGTACGTTTGTGACGCATGGACGAAAACCAGAACACGGGTCCCCATGTGTTACTTGCATACGTTGCGTGGTACACTGCAGGTTTTTTTGTGGGTGATACTTCGTCATGGCACAGCGGCGAAAGCCTTTGTAAGATGACGAGGGAGTCCCACATAACCTACCGCTGCCCCCGCGGTGTTAGGTATGCAAAATGCATTTTTCCTGCGCACCAAAAAAAAAAAGGTATTCTAGCGGAGCAGTTGATAAAAAATGCGAAGGTGTAAGCGCGAGCGGCTCCAACGGGTCAGAGCTTAAAATATAAAGAGGTCGGCTGTTCAACACGGCTTCAATCTGTGTAAGAACGGTTGACATCTCCTCATAAGTGAGAATTTGATTTCCAATTGTACGGAATAACAGTGATTTGGCACTTTTAATATTAGCCTCCCGAATACCCCCGAAGTGGCTAGCAGCCATTGTACCGGTGTCTTGCACGACTCATCAAGACACATTTATACGACGAAAACATGCCGAAAGACGGAAAGGAACGACGAAAAAGCCGACAAGACGATTACTGTAGCGAAGAAGATAGCTTCGTTAAACATAGCCCGACGCACATGCTGCAAATGACGGCAGAGTTAGTGCCCAGTTTTAGCGGGCGGGATAATACCTATCCTGTGGCGCGCTGGATAGAAGATGTCGAGAGTAACGCAGAAATATTTGGCTGGTCCCCGTTACAGCAGTTGCTAGTAGCTCGACGGTCGCTTACGGGTACGGCACAACTTTGGCTGCGAGCGGAACGTCCATTTAAAAGCTGGGATGATTTGAAAGCCGCATTGACAAAAGAATTCCCGGATACGGTCGACGTGAAGGCCATACATGAGTTAATGAGCGCAAGAAAAAAACGAACAGATGAGACCTGCCTGGACTACATGCTAGTCATGAAAGAGTTAGGAAAACGCGGCAAAATGGCAGACTACGTTGCTATTAAATATATAGTAGACGGAATTATCGACGTGGAAACTAGAAAAGTGATGTTGTACGGTGTTACTACATACTCTGACCTAAAAGAAAAGATCAAGATTTACGAATTGATCGCAAGCAAAACGAAAAACGCAACGATGCACCAAGATAAAGAAGCACCAACAACAAGCAAACAGCAATATAAACGTCGCATCAGGTGTTATGGCTGTGGCGAGCTAGGTCATGCATCTACGGATTGTCCACACAAGCACAAGGGCCTGAAATGTTTTAAGTGCAACAAATTCGGCCATGTTGGTTCTACATGTACGCAACAAGTCACGAAGAAGCATGAAACTGTCGCGAATCAACATCAACATCGTAAGTCATCGGACAACTTCGGAAAGGCACGGCAAGGCTACCAACGTCAAAACGTAACTACAGCAAAACGAGCTATGTTCGGAACGATGAGCAGTGACGCGGCTAACTTCACTTCACCGGACGACGGTGGTGACCCGAGCGGTCAAATAGTGAACGAGGAATCCAAGGTGGCTTCGGTTGTCTATGATGACAGTGACAGTGACGGCGATCTGTCAGTGACGGAGGTTATGCAAGTGGTAAACAAACACCTTGAACGTAAATCAGTGAAGAAGCCGATAATAACCGCGAATATAAGTGGACTCAGCGTAAAAGCGTTAATAGATTCGGGAAGTGATGTGAATATTATAGCGTCGGATGTTTACAGTGCCATGGGTAGGCCAAAATGTGAACGAGATGACATCGTACTCTCAGGCATTGGGCTATCGACGGTGCGATCGTTAGGGAGATGTCAATTGCGTTTGTGTGTTAACGAACAATACTATGAAAATGTGATATTCCATGTAATCAGTAGGGAGTTTATTCTTTATGACGCAATAATCGGTCAAGAGTTTTTGAATGATGTTACAGTAGTGATGCACAGTGGCTCTGTGAGGTTTGTGGATAGAGATTTGGTACAGCTAGGGTGTTATGCAAGCAACATCGTCCTGACGGGTCCTTGATTGTGTTTAGCCACTTTAGTGCTTGGTGATCGGTCATGACTGTGAACTGGTAACCTTCTAGGAATGGTCTCATTTTACGTATCCCCATACTACTGCTAGGCATTCCTTTTCTGATGTTGTGTATTTTTTTTCTGCTGGTTTTAGTGATCTGCTTGCATACATTATTGGGTAGTCTGTTCCGTCTTGTTTCTGTAGGAGTACGGCTCCGAGGCCTATGTCGCTTGCGTCTGTTTGCAGTGTGAAGGGTTTGTTAAAATCTGCTCTTTTGAGTAGTTGGTCTTGTGTAATGGTGTGTTTAATCTCGGTGAATGCCTTTTCTTGCTCTGTGTTCCAGACGAACTTTGTGTCCTTTTTCAATAGCCTTAACAGTGGATTCATCTTTTCTGTGTAGTTTGGTATGAATTTCCTGTACCATGATGTCATTCCAACTAGTCTTCTTACTTCTTTCACTGTTGAGGGTGGTTTCAGTTCTGTAATTGCTCGTATTTTTTCTTGGTTCATTTTTATTCCATCCCTGTTCACTATGTGTCCTAGATATTCGACCTCTGTTTTTCAGTATTCGCTTTTATTCTTGTTTATTTCTAGTTTTGCCTCTCTTATTCTTTTAAATATCTCTTTTAAGTGTTTTATATGCAGGCTATATGATGGGCTACAAATTATTATATCATCTAAGTAGACGTATGCGTGTGGCTCCATTTCCGGTCCTATTACTGTATCAAGTAATCTCTGGAATGTAGCTCCGCTTGAATGAAGTCCGAACGGCATTACTTTGAATTGGAACAGTCCTCTACCTGGAACGGTGAAAGCTGTTATTGGTTTGCTGTCTTCTTTTAATTTCACGTTCCAGTAGCCGTTTTTCAGATCGATTTTTGAGAAGTATTTAGCGTTCCTTAGCTTGTCTAGGGTGTTGTCTATTTGTGGTATTGGGTACGCGTCTTTGTGTGATATCTGGTTGATTTTTCTGAAGTCTATGCAGAACCTGTATTCTCCGTTTGTTTTCTTTGCCAACACTACTGGTGAGCTGTATGGGCTGTTTGATTTTTCGATTATGTCGTTTTTCAGCATTTCGTCTACGTGTTGGTTGATGATTTCTTGAAGTTTCGGGTTTTTCGGGTAATATTTCTGTTTTATTGGTTGGTCGTGTTTCAGTTTTATTTCATGTGTTGTCCATGTTTTGCCTTTGGGGTTTTTGTTACATTTATCGTATTCTTCGGCTATTGTTTTCTGTAATTTTGTCTTTTGTTCGGCTGTAAGGGTTGGGTCCATCTTTTCTGTATCTATGATATTGTTGGTGCTAGTGATAGTTTCTATTTGTTTCTCTTTATTTTGTATGTCGTTTTTGTTGTTCCATTCTAGCTTTAGTCCTATTCTGTTTAGTATGTCCATACCGATGATTATTTTCGTTATTTGTGGGTGGTACAACATTTGGTGTTTTACTAGTTTTTCTTTAATCTTTACTTGTAATGGCAGGGCCTGTCTGATTTCTATTGTTTCCCCGTTCGCTGTGCTTGCTATTTCTGACACTATCTCGGGCTTGAGGTTTTTCTTTAGGTATTCCTCGTATATCTGTTTGTTTGCGTAGGACCTTGTTGCTCCGGTGTCGACTAGAGCTTGGTACGTTGTGTCTAGCGTGGTGATTTTTACGTACGGGCGGTTGTCCCCGTTTTTTGTTTCTGCGCCTAGAGTCATGGACTGTATCATGTTCCTATTTCCCTTGCAACATTTGATGCTGAGCACGCCGATCTTACCGCATCCTCCACAGAATATTATCTTTCTTCCTCTGCAGTCTCTGGACGCGTGTCCGGGCTTGCCGCAACTCCAGCAGCATGTGTTCGGGTTGTAGTTGTAGATGTATTTTGCGGAATCTCTAGGTTCTTGTTGTGTTTTGTTTCCATTTCAAATTCAAATTCAAATTCAAATTCAAATCTTTATTTCGCCAACTAAGTTTGGGTCATTTGGGTGTTAGTATTGCTTCTTCCATTGAATTTCTTGTTAAAACTTCTCTGGCGGTCTTCTGTGACGTTCTCGTACTCTTTTGCTAGCTGTGTTAATTGGTTTATTGTGTTAAATTCTGATCTTTTTATGTATAACTTGTACTTCGGGTTCATATTGTCGTAAATTCTATTTAACTTCTCTTCTTTAGACATTTTCGCGTATCTGCGCATTAATGTCTGTAACTCGATTAAGTAATCGGTAAATTTTTGGGTGTAGTTCTGTCTCGATGTTACTATTCTTCTTAGGAGTTCATTTTCGTAGTTATGCGGCATGAAGGTAACGATGAAACATTCGATAAACTCCTCCCACGTCGTCCACGAGTCTTTGTTATTTCGGTACCACAACACAGCCTTACCTTTTAGGAGTCTCGGGATCACTTTCAGCAGGTTTTCTTTTTCGATTTCTCCCATTTCGGTCAGTTCGTCCAGTCTTTCCAGAAATTCCACGGGGTCGTCGTACGTGTCGAAATGTAGGTTCCACCTCGATACTATGCACTCACTTGTGTTAGCACTGTGCTTACCAATTTTCGATTGGACGACGTTCTGCTCGTCGTGTGTCATCTTTGTGTCCTGGAACTCTGTGTCGGAGTTGTCTGTATACTCCTCCTTGTCGCTGGAGGACTGGTCTGGTTGGTCGGATCGGTTTTTCTGTCTGGACGGTTTTTCTTCTCTTAGTGCCTGTGCGAGGTTTTGCCTCAGGTCTCGTACTGTCAAGTTTTCAGTTTCTATTTTTCTTCTATTGCACTCTTCTTCAAGTTCTTGTTTTCGCAGGTTGAATATCCAGGACGTGGGCATAAGTTTTGGTTTCTGGTTAATTACGGAATGTGGTTACTTCCAAGGCGTCGCTCTCTTTCGGCCTTCTTTTGCCTGGGTGCGACGGCTTGGTAAGTACCCTTCCCTGTGGATTCTGTGGGTTTTTTCGTTGGGCGCCAATGTGACGAAGAACCCTTTCGGCTAGCTCAGGCCTGAGTTCCTCGTCAACATACGTACTGACCCCAGCCCGCGATGCGTGCGGCAAGAGGATGTGTACTTACTTTTAGGATCCTAACAGGGAATTAACCAAGGAAACCAACGGGACGTTTGCACTCTCTATATTGAAAGACACACAATTGTTCCTTAAAACTAATTCACTTCTTAATCTACCTAGGCCTGTGACTGCTGTCTTACTCCTAACTTATCCTACACGGACGGACGAGGCAGGGCGACGGGGATCGGCGCGGTCCCCACGGACGGTATCGCGGATTACGGTTGGCGCGTAGCGAGGCGGGTATTTGTTAATAATCTACTTTTGTCTACGGGTAAGGAAGGCTGGCATGCGGAGTCGTGTGCGAACTCGCCGCAAGAGCGTCCGGGCCGGGGATGGGTTCACCGCAGGAGCGCGGTCAAGGTTTGGGAGTAAAGGTTTGAGTCACGCGAGCTCGCCGCTAGGCCTATGAACCTTTGGATCAGGATGGGGTCGGGTACTTAACTAATGTTAGTAAGGAACAGGGGACAGCAAATCGTCAGAGTTCCGAGGCTCCGAGGCAATGTGAACGGTGGACGTGCGCGCGCGCGAAGACGTCTTGCCACGGCTGCGGAACTCGGACGAGTGCCGCGGAGCTCCTTCCCACCGCGCCTTATAAAGCGTTGTCGCGGGCGCGGTGCGGGCGCGGGCGCCGGCGACAACGCTTTATAAGGCGCGGTGCGTCACTAACTGCGTAGGCATGGGCAACGAGCGTAGGGCTGTCGAGTCGATAGTGTGGTTCGCGTACTAGGGGTGTCGCGCCGCCGGATCCCCGTCACATAATCATTAACATTCATATATTGAGCTCATTGCTAGAAGAGAGAGAGTGCAATCGGTAGGCAGCCTAGGTGGGTGGCTGTCCATGTTGCGTGTAGCGCAGTGAGTTTGTAAGCTACCACAGATCAGGCAGAGTCCCCTAGATATTGCACTCCCTCTGTCTTCCTTCACCGCGAGTTTTTTACCGAGTGTTCACGATTCGCGAACACGCCACACACTTTCAACTTAAAAAATATCCACGTATTACAGTTTAAAAAACACCACGTGTTGAGAGCATGCAACGAAAAATCAACAAGTCGTGATAAAAACGAAAGTGAAAGTGTGCTGGAGCATCATCAATACGGTTTTCGTTGTGGCGTCCCGACGCGCGATTGCCCGAATAGGTAAGTTAAAAAAGGAAGTTGAATTGTGATGTGGTTGTGGGTGAGTTTCATAGATCATACCAAGTGACCGCATACAACACGCCGCGCCGAACCGAAACACCAAACTAGGCATTGTTGTATCGTAACGATTGTGACTGTATCGGCGTTTGTGTTTGCAGTTGCAAGATGTGAGGTTAAGAGAGCAAGTGGAGAAAAACGATCAGGGAGACGCCAACCAGCCGCCGTGCTCGAGCTGGATTGCGGGGACCTGCACCCACAAGCGTGACGCGCACACCCTACTTGTAAGTATGCTTCTCGTCTTCCTTTTGAGTGATAATGAGCATCATTCTAAACTTCTTTCTAAAAACTGGTTTTGTTTTCAGAGCGCGCATCGGTGGCGGCAGGTCATTCCAGCATCGCGAGGCGGCAAATCTGAACGAGCCACGGAACGCGGCTGTGCGATGTCTTGGCGTCAAAAAAAACGTTAGTACATTCTCTCTTTTCCCGACCATAAGGCCCCTTTGCCCACAGCAGTTTATCATACAGAAAGCCCGGCTTACAAGTGCCAATTACTCCAAACATCATAGTTGCCAAGTGTAGTCTTCTGCGTGCTTCCATCCTAAGAATACTTTTGGAGTTAAGGTATGGAGTGACATGTGATCTTGGTGGGATGTGAAAACAAAATCTGGCACAAGCATTCTGCACTCTCTGAATCATTTGGGCCGACCTGGCCAGTAGGCAGGGCCCATAGACTGTGTCGCAGTAATTAAACTTTGACAGTACAAGGGACTCGCACAAGGCCACTATAAGTTCCTCACTCAGGTAGGGCCTAATTTTGTACAGCAGTTTCAATGTATAAAAACAACTTCTTGCACACTCAATGATATGGCTCTCAAACCTGAGGCTACTGTCGAAAACCAAGCCCAGATTCCGGGCTTGCTCCACTCTTTCGACTTTCTCCCCCTTTATTGAGATGTGAATTGGTACATTATTGAGCTTCGCTATATTACCAGTTGTCCCAATCAACATCATTTTAATTTTTTTTTGCATTAAGAGAGACAATTTGTGAGGCACCAGTCGGATATTCTTTGAAGATCAGCATTCACCTTAGCAATAGCACTGGCATGGTCAGTGGGAGCAAATAGGAGATACAGCTGCAGATCATCAGAATGCGAATTTATCAGGTTGGGAGAAGAAGTTCAATATCATTTTTGTTTCTGTAAATTAAAAATCAAAAGGTGATTTAATTTAAACGGTGTAAGGGTATAGCAAAAGTCCCATTAAATGCCACAGGATGATAGCTTGTAGCCGTTTGAGTTCATGCTTTTGAAAAAAACCTTCCTACTGTCATGACGGGTTACCTAAAAGTAGGCCCAGCTCTGGTTATTTTAAACTTTTCTGCTAAGATTGACTAATAAAGAAGGATACAGAACGTTTACCTTCTTCTGCACTTTGTTTGTGCTAAAACGCTTATTAAAAAAAAAAAAAAAATAATGTTATTTCTTAATAAAACAGTCTCGCATAAGCAATCGATTGAAAAGTAATAGTATTATTTATTTGCATAATACAAATTTACTTTTACTTTTTGATGAATTCGATCATAAGTGAAATTATTACTCATAATTGTTGATATTGTAACGTTTACAACGATATCAATTGCATAGCGAGGTGAATGCCAATAGTTTTGCACATCGATAAATTTTCCTTAGATTTAGATTTAGATTTTAGATTTAGATTTATTTATTTGCATCCAACATGGTATATACAGTTCTTAAATACATTTTCAGAGTCACATGTTAGGCTACATAAATGAGCATGCAAATGTCATTGAATGGACATAATTATCTTGTTTAAAAATACAAAATTAAATTAAATTAAATGTCACTGCACAAGTAAAAAAAAAAAAAATTAAAATAATTACAATGATGCCCAATTCAATATATAGCACAAGATATAATTGAAACAAAAGTCCTCATGTTTTGCTAATAAAGCTAGCATGCAAATTCAGGGTCTATTATTTTCTAGAAGTTACTCATCCCTAGGTGTCTTTAAAAATTCCGTCAATTTAATTGGCATAGACTTAGAGCTAATTTGGTCAAAATAAATTATTGCATGCATGTATGTAGTAGGTCTTGCGTTTGATTCACGGGCTCGATCTTTTTAAATGACACAATAGTCTAGACAGCACTTCTCAACTGAGGTTGTATGCTCGATTGATAGTTGGTTTAAAAATAATTCAGTACCCAATGGCCAAAAAAAAAACTACAGGAAATCAGCACAATTCATAAACTAAATATTTTTATTAAGTACCATGAACTGTGCCAGGAAAAGACCGACATACCTCGTAACTTATACCCACAATCTAGGTACGAACAGCCTTGGCCAACCTAGAAAGCGCTAAACCGCCTTCGGGGAGAGGTTGGCCCGGCCCATACAGATAACATTTGATAAAAAGACAGAATCAAACTTAGGAATCTTTAGTTAAGATAGGAATAAAAACAAATAATTATTATTATTTCATGAGCCCTGGCAATACGTCAATTTTTTTAGAGATTGGGTACCTAGACGCTTCGAGTCAATTAGAGCGATTGGGAACTTGTATGGCCTTTGCGTAGGTAAAGGATCTCGGAGGTAAGATCACTAGCTCTTGGTCTAATTTTAGGCGGTCTTTTCAGTGCATCCCAAACGATCTAGTACAAAGGGGCCGCCGGCCGCCGCGCTTTTCGGCAAGACGTGACGTTTGGCACGTGTCAAGGTAAAGATTCACCTGAATTTTAATATCGAAAATCTAGTTGCACTAGCAAGACGTGTGATATCGATCACAATTTTACAATCATGCCCTAGCGATACTCCGGAGTCAGGAGTATTTTAGTGTAAATAAACTGAAACCTGTAGTGTAAATAGGAGGAACAGTGTGTAAATAGTCGTGTAAATAAACAATCGTTGTAGATAGTGTTGATTCAAATTTTTAAACACGCCGAGTTATCATGAAATTATGCTAATTTGTTTTTTTAGTTTAATCAAACATTACCTCAGTTTTTAATAAAAACACAATAAATTCTAGCATGATTTTAGATAGCTCGTCAGTCCACAGCCTGAGAAAGTGTGATGGGAAATTTGAATCATTCCCTATCTGGAAATACCTACAACCCTTGAAAATCTTCAAGGGTTGTAAGTGTACTCACCTGATAAGATGATAAGAGGACCGCAAATAGGTAAGCTGCTAACTTAACAGCTACTTATTTAAGAATTTTCAAAATTATGTTTTTATTTGTTTGTTTTAAATTATGTCGATTTTTTTATTCGAAAATTTGCAAAAGCTACATTTAAGGCAAATTATTGTATAAATAAGGTTGAAGGTCATTCCCCCTAGTTATTCAAGCCAGACATCTGTGCGTGTTATGAATGAATTCCGGCTATCTTTCATGTTTGTTAAGTCTTTCTCGCTCTGTCTATAGGAAGGAATAAGACAGATGATCACAGATGGTTTTACGTTTGAAGATGGGACGAGTTTATGCAATATAAAGTCGATGTTGTTATTTTGTATTTTAAATTTTAATTTTTTTAGTTTTTAAGATACACATTTGAAAGTTGGTTTTCACGATTGCTTTTCACCTATATAATCACAGGTTAGCAGGATGAGCGCTAAAAAAAGAGCTTATATAAGGTCCGATTTTATTAGTGTTCATCCTGTTAACCTGTGACTATATAGGTGTAAAGCAATCGTAAAAACCAATTTTCAAATGTGTACCATAAAAACTAAAAAAGTTAAAAATCAACAACATTGACTTCATATTGCATAAACTCGTCCTATCTTTGCTACGTTTAACCATCTGGTTATCCGTCTTATTCCTTTCCCTTGTACAGAGCAAGAAAGAGTTGCAGATAGGTAGTTTATGCAATATGAAGTCGATGTTGTTATTTTGTAATTTATTTTTAACTTTTTTAGTTTTTATGATATACATTTGAAAGTTGGTTTTTACGATTGCTTTTCACCTATATAAGGTGTACGTGAATTAGTGTCAGATATTTTAAGGGTAATAAGTTTACGTTATGACAAAAAAAAATTGTAAGTATTTTTTTTTTATTCGAGCTTTAGTTTTAGAGAAACACCCGATCAAAACTTTGATATCAAACGCAACTATCAACACCCTCTAAGCAGCTGATTACTACGTAGCGGACAAGAAGCTACTACTAAAGTACAACAACAAACGCTCGCTTGTTTGTGTGCGTGCGCTACTATGATTTATTGCCAACAGCCGCCGAAGAACAGACAACACCCATCCAATTTTAAACTCTAAACTAATGTGATTAGATTTAAATTTAAAAATTGTATCGCAAGGGCCGGCATCGTCAAACGCAAATTCAAAGAGAGACCGCCAGAACACAGTCGGTACTCAAGTTTAGATTCTAACGCTTTGTCTTAAGGTTCATTTGATTTATTAACCGACTCTGAAGGCGGCGGAAGTCACAGGACTTCGGAAATGCCGAAAGTCAAATAGCGAAATGAAAGTACCGTTAGCAAAAACAGTTTTATTTTTTTACTATTCTGAGTAATTGGAAAACGGCTGATGAATGACAGAGTAGTTTTACGTGTAAGGTTGAGGTCTTGGATCCAATCCCAAACTAGGCTAGTTATGTTTTGGAATACTCACTCACACTGACCATGCATGATTTAAATCAAAGGGCAAAGGCTCAAATCTGAAATAAACTTCTTTTTAACCTGCTTTCTATTTATTATTTTTGATACGTTTATTTTCTCAGATTTAAAAGTAAAGTCAACCATGCGTTGATTAGGGCCAAACTGCGGTATTGCCTGTACTACGAATCTGTTTTTCGTCCTCCAAACACTTGCTGAATAATTTAAAGTATTTTTGTGGTTTGCCTTGACCGGAATTTGAACCCGAAACCCTCCACGCTAAGGGCGAACTCCTTATCCACTGCGACTACTACACTGCTGGTTTTTAGTGTATTTACATTTCATTATCATTTTATCATTTCATTACAATTCAAATTTTAAAATAAATCTACCCAATGTAGAAAAATAATCCAATGTTGAGTACTTACGTACTTTCAGGTAGGTACAAGTACTTTGCTGTAGATAATGCTGAATGGGAGCTAAAGAGGGAGACAATCAGCTAGTACCTTTCAAGCTTAACGTTACTAGCTACTAGTTATTACCAAAAACGTGGTGTTGGTTTTCGTAGAACGTTATCTCTGTAGAACGGATAATCTCTCTTAACTACAGCCACGTTCTGTGCCTAGGTACAGATTTGTTTTGGTAATATTGGTAACAGAAGAAATCTTAATTATAAAGTTTAGTACATTGATACAAGATTCGAAATGTTAAGTAAAAAACATCACCGAATATTCTCTTTTTTTTTGCTAACGCTACACTTACCGTTGCCCTTACGCACGCTTTTTTATTATTAAGTTACAAAACTAAGTAAATCGGCGCTGGACCACCGCTTGAGTTTGACGTTAGTTAAAAATTGTCACCATGCCCTACAATACAAGTATTCGAAACCTGACTACCTCAACTTAAACATGGTTTTGTGCTACCATGAGCCAAACTACAGCCTATCGGAGTCACCACCCGACAGCCAGAACGAGGAATGCTGCTGCAGCCGTCTTCGGTACGTGTGAGAAGCCGCCAAAGAGTGAAGAAAGGAACCCCTACCACTTCACGAGAGTGCAGGAGTGAGGAGCTGAGATCGCAGGACTAACGTGTCACGCACGCGTGGAGTTCTGTCACTGGATTGACAGCACTAGCACTACCAGCAAGACGGCGCGCCCGCGCCTTACGACCGCCGTGTTCGCGAGTACCTGACAGAACAGTTCCAGGGTCGATGGAGTAAACGCGGTGGGCCTATTACCTGGCCTTCACGCTCGCCTGACCTGACTACGCTGGATTTCCACGACCTTATGTATGATCAAGATGGCCAAACCATCACCAGTGCTGTACAGTTAATGCACGAAGGTATTATTAGTGCTTTCGAAACAATACGAGGTGACCGTGACAGTGAAACATTAGTGCGTGTTAGTAGACACACTTTTAAGGGCTGCCCTCTGCATCCACCAGAATGGGAGGCAACAAAAATCTACCTACTGTGATATGACAAGTGTGATGGGAGGTCAAAGTTCATTGTCTGCGTTGTGTTATTTAAAATGGTGTTTGTAAAAAGTGTAATGCAAATTTAATAAAAACCATTTTTTTAAATTAAACTGTGTTGTTTTGTTATTTTACTGTAAAATTGATAGAAGCAATTACCCACTCTACGAACGACTGGTGTAGTTTTTGCGTTTCGGACGACAAAGTCGGGCAGTTGCGGGTTTGAATCCCGAAAGAGGCGAATGTTTGTGTGATGGGCACGAGTAGGTATTGTAACTAACCACCTTCGTCTGACTCTAAAAAATATATGAAATTTAATAATTAATTGAGATCGAAACGGACCACGTTAATAACGTTTGGCTGTGATAATTTAAATTGGCTGTGTGATCGTCTAGTTTAAATGGTAGGACCGTACGTTGTGTTAATAGTAGTAAACCAAATTCTTTTAGAGGTACGTGGATGTTATAATCAAGTTTTCTCGAGAATTTCATGGGTTTGTGCGCATTCAAGGAAGAGGAAAAAGAACGCCCCGAGGGGCGCCTGGTGAGCCCCAACACCAAACGCTCACCAGGAGTGGTGGCCATGTGATAAAAAAAATCATCCCAAACAAGCAATCTGCCACCCCCAGGAATAGGACTTAAATCTGAAACAAAACGCATTTAGCGTAATTATGCGCAACTAAGGGAACAACTGAGTTTAAAGAATTTAATATGACATACTAAAATCTACCTATTTGACTGCATGATAAGTCAACCAAGGGTTCGGGGTCCTTAAATTAATTACCTAAATAAATAATCTGAATCCTTTAGTCCAATATAATTCCAAGATGATCCAACAGTATCGATGACAACTCGTATAAGACCGGGTCCTGAAATCTGCATTATGCCCTATGTGAAGTCATCGATACTCCCACATCAACCAGCATTATTTAGATTAAAGATTCTGATTATTTTCCGACTAGTAAAATATTTATACTAAACCCCTCTATATGAAATATAGATTGACCTAACAATATCCATGACACCAAGTAATGTCAGATGGATATTCCCACATCAATCAAAATCATTTGGATTTGAAATAAATGTTGCAATTAATTCAATACAATACCAAGATGATCCAACAGTATCTATGACAACTCGTATAAGACCGGGTCCTGAAATCTGCATTATGTCCTATGTGAAGTCATAGATACTCCCACATCAACCAGTATTATTTTGAATTTGAAATAAATATTGTTATATTGACCCTTGGTAGCCTGTCATTGGCAGTCGGAAGTGAGCAGTGAATTACTTATGATTTAATGTTGCAATTAGTTCAATATAATACCAAGATGATCAGACAGTATCTATGACAACTCGTATAAGACCGGGTCCTGAAATCTGCATTATGTCCTATGTGAAGTCATAGATACTCCCACATCAACCAGTATTATTTTGAATTTAAAATTATGGCCCTTGAATTACAAGATTTACAAAAATATTTAATTTTAAAATAATCTCAAAACTTCTATTAAATTCTTCTCTCAGTTTTATGGATATAGGATTTTGTATAAGGATCCCTAAAAATAGCCCATTTCCTAACTACCTAATTACTACAACGGTAAACCTAAACAAATGAAGCTATTTTTAGAAGGTAGGATGGAACAGGTATTAGGAAGGATAGGTTATTAAGGAAAAAGGGGTACCTACTCCTACCTAACGGTACCTCTGCTTGAACTACATATTTACGAACCTAGAACCCTACAAAGAAACATATAATCCTAACTGTACCCTACCTACTTCCCACCTACAATAAAAAATAATTAAGTTTGTTTGTTTTTGATGTCAGATGTCTCAACGTCAGAACGTTTACCTGCCTACCTAATTTTAGTTATCTACAATAAAATTATGATATCTATGAGTACTCAATATTTCTCCAAACGTTAGTTAAAATAGATCAAGTAAGTCAATTTGGTAAACGTAAAGGTTTATAAGTCAAATATTAGACGTCATCACAAGTCTTAGACGTAAAATAATGATAAGTAAAATGTTAAATAAAGATTTCAAAGTTGTTTTGTTGTAAATTGGCTCAATAATCGAGCAAACATTTAAAAGCTAAACGACAGTCTTATTTGTTAAATAAAAATGAGTTTGTTTTTATGTAAAACACGATCAAATGACCTTTGATTTACCACAGAAATATGTCAAAGTTTAATGGCTCTAATGAGCGCTAAATCGTCAATTAATAAACGTTTTGATACGTAAATCATATTCAAAATCCATTATATATTTTCAAAGGTTTTTAACACGTAAGATGAACTTTAAACACTCAAAATGAAACACAACAAAAAAAATCAATTAAAATAACATGCATCACGTCATCATGAAATAGAAAATGGGTTCAACTAATAGTATAAATCATTACACACAAAATGTTACCCAATAATCGAAATTAGGTAAATTAATATCAAACAACATGTCAATCTTTAAAATCAAAATAACTAAGCTACAAAATAAACAATATTTAAATTTATTTGGCATTAAATCTGTGAAATAAGTAGTTATGATTTAAATCAATTATTTACGTTATATTTATTATTATTTTAATCATATCAAATTAAATCCCATTTCGCTTTCTATGAGGACATGAAAAAAAGTTGCTAAATTCCTTTTGATAAAAAATTACGAAAAACAAGAGAATTATGTAAAATATTATAATGACGTTTTAAATAATTCAATATTAAATACTTTATCATCAGCATCAAAATCATCATCGTCATCAAAATTTAAAAGTTACTTTGTCTTTAAATATTTTAATTAAAATACTTTCAAAAAAAAAATTGTCAAAATCAAAACACTTACCCCTCTGCATCTTTTCTTGGGACACACGCGAACACCATTCGGACCGTCTACGTCAGACCGCCCAAATCTGACTGTCCCTCAAACCTAACCTGCTAAACTATTTAAACATCACATTTCTTCCCTGCGTCCCACGCCCCATGTCTTAAGAGCTGACGTTCGAAATCTTTAAATTTGCAGGGGTACTCAACCTTCTATGATCCACAAGCCCCATTTCAACATAGCACGACAAATATTCTAACAGATACTCTATCTTTCCTAAAGTCCTATTATTTTACTATATTGGACTAAAACAAATATGACTGTCTGGAAATATACATTTACTTCCTTTTTGTTTATTATATTATTGCATGTTTACCTTCTTATTTAATATTTGTCATAATGTAAATAGCTAAATTAATATAAGGTAGCTTTTATGTCTAAGACTTACGCTCACTAGTACATTAAATATGATTTAATTAAATCTTAATAACTTTTAATATTAAAATTTAAAATCATTCAAACGTTGACAACTTCTGACCTCGAGTGTTCTCGCCTTGCTATGGGATACACGTGCGTAGTTTCGCCTGCGGAGTTAATGGCGTCCCTTTCTATAGTCCTTTTGTTTCAAATGCAGTATTTTTTTGTATAGTTTCACATTTCTATTTGTTAAAATTCCTAAAAGCTCTTTTTTTATGCTATGGCTCACAATTTTGCATCATATGTCCAGCGTCAGGCACAAAAACATTACAACGTGCGCTCGCGCAATGCACTGAAGGATCCGTTAAACATATTATCCTATTGTTTATCTATCCATTCCGGTCCATCCGCTGTAAAAAGCATGTTTTATTAGGGTTTTGAATATCTTCAAAATTACGAAGAAAGCATGGTGTTTAATAATTTGCCCTTTTTAGTAAGAAATAATTTGAAGAGAAAAAAAATAACATTTATTTTATTAATTACTTGAATCATACTTTGATTTGAAAGGGTATGGTCGTTACAGTATTTGTGCCTAAGTCAAGGATGTTTTGCTTAATTTGGAGCTAAATAATTGGTGTAATTGTAAAAACAAAATATTTTTAAATAAATTACAGCATAAAGTGATTAATCATCATCGCATCAGTTGCTGAAAGTATTATTTTCTTTAATGTCGTCTATTAATGTTTATTTTTGCATTTTGTATACTGAAGTTAGGTTATAAACCTGCATTATGGCATCTTTAAAGATAATTAGATTTTCTGCAACTCGCGGGAATAAAATCTAAAAGATGTACGTCACAGACGCACATGCACACTTACACACCCAATGATAATAATAATATGAAACGAGTGAGTGAAATAGAAATAATAACAATGTTTCTATCTCAAAGAGAATTCATTCATAGACACACACTTGCATGGGATGGCGTAGTAAGTTATGAACATGTGTGTAATATGATTTTTTGAGTGCATGAATGTGATCCTGGAGAGATTCTGAATGGGCTAGCGTTGTGTGAGTAGTCTACTTGTGGTGTTTGGGTTCATGTACAGGATGATGTTGATTCTTTATTTTAAAACTTTTTCTTTTTTAAAGTTTGGTCAATAATTTTAAATTTATCTTATATGTGATCCATGTGATGATCTAAGTTACTCCTAAAAATATCTGACACTAATTCACGTACACCTTATATAGTCACAGGTTAACAGGATGAACACTAATAAAATCGGACCTTATATAAGCTCTGGCAGGTGAGTCACAAATAAAGCATCGTATCTTGATTGTAAACCTTTTCCCAGAATTCTGAAGGTAAACGCCCTCCTGAAGTAATGTTTCCATTTCGTTGATAAAATCTTCCAAATAAGTGTTCAAACATTTTGGTTTCCCTTTTCCAAAATAGATGCCTATAACAAATGGCCTGAAGCAAGGATTCTCGAATACGATGCAAAGTATGGGCCAAAACCCTATTTTTGAACTCTTGAAAATTGGTAAACCATCTATGTTAAGATTCAACGAAATGGTTTCTGGAGCCTCTTCCCAATCAGATAATATTCGTTGCAAAGGTTTTAATATACCATGGTGCCAGTATTTACCTTCATCCATTGTTTTTAAGATGATCTCTCTGGGTGTAGCTAAAATAGGCCTGGCATCATTAGGTAATGTATTTGGCATAAATTCATTTATAATTTTTGACAGATCTCGTAGAGCTGCGTAAGATTTTTTTTTTCAATAGCCCATTTTTTAATGTTTTCACGAAATTTTTGTTTTTTATCATAATCAAAGTCACTCACACTGTCAATTTCTGAGGTTTCAGAATCATTAGATTCACCTACACTTCTTTGTTCAGTATCCTTACCGTATGATATTGAATTACTATCATCTAACTTTCCTTGTATACTAGCAGGGTTTTGTCCATTTAAATTTCTACTTCCTTTTACACGAACAATTCTGGATACGGAACCCTGGTTTAAAATGCTACACCCTCTTAAATCACTGTTCACAAAAGTGTCTGTAGCTGAAACACTGTTTATAATTTTTAAGTATTCTGCATTAAATTTTTCGGCGTATTCCGCCAGTTCTTTTTTTAGATTTCCACATAATTTAAAAAAATATTGCAAAGCTGCGGTGGCCGTTAACTGATAGGTAAATCAAAGAGGTTCTGAAATAATAAGACATCTTTTAACTTCATGAGCAGGTTTATTGCTGCTGCTAGGACAAGTACTCAGCTCTAAGCGGGAGTATGGGTTACATTGGTCTAATTTATAGCAGTGTGCTCTAATTTAACATTTTATCAATACTCTCATTGTGATTATTTGAGCTGAATAAATGCTAATATACGATTGCTGATTAACAGTATTTAAGATAAACTATGTAAAGCAAGAAGCAGTATATTATCATTAATTAAAGTCACAAAATAACTATTTGCATTTTAGTAATTCTCATGTTCTTCCTTAAAATGCCAAAGTTTTAATGTTGTTCTTGTGGCCTTCTTTTTAGAACATAGCTTAGTTAAAGTCCAAAGAAATGCTTATTAGCAGCATACACCTCTTTAAAAGGATAAGTTACCCATATTAAGGCTTATAACATTACTGCGTTCTCACCGTGACACATATTAGCGCAATTATAAAGGCGAAAGAGTAATTTTCTGCTATGGCTGTTAGATTGTACTCTTCTAAGTGTTCAAAAATGCTCAAGTTACCGATGTGGCCTGTTGTGTCATCCTATAATGCAGTTCTGTGCTTATTGGGAGATTACGCAACTTCCTACCAATACCCACTAAAATTGCACTTATGCAGGCCATCCTCTTTCCTATTCTTGATTATGCAGACTTTTGCTACTTAGATGTCAACGAAAGTCTTTTAAGCAAGCTCGAGCGCCTTCAGAATTTCTGCATTCGTATCATCTATGGTCTAAGTAAGTACGACCATGTCTCAGAACACCGAGCTCTGCTAAAATGTCTACCGATACGACGTCGTCGTGAGTATCACATTCTTACCTTCTTATTTTCTATATTATTTAATCCAAAGTCACCACCATACCTAAAGGAGCGTTTTCAATTCAGGCAGTCTGTCCTGGGTCACGAAATGCGGTCTTCCAATAAACTCCACCTTATCTTTCCTTTACATTCTTCTCACACTTATTCGCAGTCCTTCACTGTGCATTCCATCCTCTTATGGAATTCCTTGCCGATGTCAATTCGGCAGTCTGAATCACTCTCAAGCTTTAAAAGTAGACTTAAAACCCATCTCCTTTCTCCTGTCTTTTCTTCATGTCTTTCATTCATAATATTTGGGTCTGTATTTATTTATATGTATTAGTATTATATTTTATTTAGGTATATATATATTTATTTTGTATTATATTTATAAGTATGTTTATTATTTATTCTGTTAAGTTATATAATGTATTATTTATTACATAATTATTATTAAATTCTTATTTTCTATGGCTCTTAACCGCCTCCCTCTCTCAACTTTTACTTAACTGTCCTCTACCTGAAGGTTTTCTGGAAGAGATCGCTTCTAGCGATAAGACCGCCTAAATTGTACCATTCTCAATGTATTTTTTTCTGTGTACTGTTTTTTTGTGTGGTGTGCAATAAAGAGTATCTATTTATCTAACATTCAGAAGACATTGCAAAAGTGAGGAGCTGTTTAGATAGCAAGACTAGTAAAGATACAACAAATTCTCCCATGCAAGCATTGGCTATACTAGTTTCATTAAAATTATCAAGGTGGCAATATGTTAGCTTGAGAGAATCTGCCAGTGAACAAGGAACGGAATTGTACCCATCATATCACAAAATAAAACTAGCTAAATTAGAATGTTACCCAACAAAAGAAGACATAATTTTAACCGATGAGGGGGCTTCTATCAAGTTGCACGCCTTACTAAACCTAACCGCGATCAGACTTTTACAAGCTTTTGAAATTAATACAGAAAATAGAGAAGATTTTAAACTAATTAGCAAGTGGGGTTTTGATGGAGCAGCAGGCCAGAGTAACTTTAAACAGAAAAATACTGATAATAATGACGATTCAAGTGTTTTTATGGCCAGTTTAGTACTTATTGGGCTATTCGCGATGGTGTTGCAGTATGGGAAAACGATAGACCCTCATCAACATTTAATTGTCGACCAATTATGTTAAAATTTATGAAAGAAAATCAGTTATCCGTCGAAAGTGTAATAAAAGCAATAGATGATGAAAAGGTGCCCTTTAGCTTACAAGTGTCAAGGAAGTTAATGTAGAACATCAGTTGTAATGACCATGATCGATGGCAAGATTACTTCCTACTTGTCTGAGACATCAACATCAGGTTGTGATATTTGTAAAGCAAAACCATCAGTCATGAACGACTTGGATTCTGTGGAATGAAGACCAAAAAACACGAATATGTACCAATATGGGCTGTCATCTTTACATGCTTGTGTACCATTGATCAATTGTGTACCATTTTTTCCCTTTTAGGTCAGGTTAGGTAACATGAATAGGTAAAAAGTGGAAATAAAGAGATATTTTAAAGTAACATTAACAATGTATATTTCCAAATCTTCAGGGTAGTGGTAGGTTCATAATTGCAACCGAACAGATACCAGTCTCATAAGGAACAAAAACCACTGTCCTTGCACTTCCGGTTCCGGAGAAGCGTAGACCGGCGAGTAGGTGGCGGCGGGCGTGCTAACAGACACGTAGGTAGTGTACGGGGAAGACCGTGCAGGTAGATTTCTCAGCTGGAACAAGGACCCTGGAATCCCGGAAATCTGAAACTTTTAGCAAAGTCTGATTTCGTATGTATGACTGCGACATCAGGCCGGAAGCGGTGAAAAGCGGATCAGATGAAGTGATTGATGCAAGAAATAGTAATTAATGATGTGGCAGTCATACAGAATCACAATGAAGATACAACCAAGCAGCCAACTATAATAATTAATTATCTAAGTTACTATTTTCTAAGGTGACAATTTTACCTACGCGTTTTCAAAGAAAAATAAATAGCTTAATAGTCACGAAAACTAAGTATAGTGATAGTGATTAATTACAATTAAAAGGCTAAAGATAAATTGTATTACAATAAAATAAATGACCATCGAAGGTCATGCAAGGTCATGTACGCACGACATTTTGCGTGCGTGGATTCTACATTGCGTAAATACAGTGAAAGATGAATAAATATTACTGAGCGTACTACTCATGCAGGCAATATCAACCTTTTACCTATGTAGGCATCTACTACTAAGTACTAAGCTAGGCACTAAATCTAGGCATTATGAATAGATTGCAACACTCACCCGATATCGGGGTAAACAACACTGATTTTAATAAAATAGTCAAATTCAATATCACACTCTGGTAGTTTCGATCAAGTATTTTTTTGATGTAAGCAGTACGTCTTTGCCATTAGTTAGTGTGGCTCGGACTGTTGAAGACAATTCTCAAAGCGATGTTCGCGGATTGCTCGTTGCCGCGCATCGGCCAAACCTGTTTCCATATATCGTTCCTTGTAGCTCGTAGGCACTACGCACGGATATTTATTAACATACGGTTGCGCCCGGGTTTGCCTATAGTTTTTTTTATTTGATTGTAAACATTCATTTTGTTATTATGTAGGACTTAAGATATTAATTAATTTTTATTAGATTATAAAAGTAGTTAGTTATTAAGACTTTTTTTATTTTCATTGAAATTGTACTAGTTACGTTTAGTTATTAAGTTTATTTTTAAGTATTTATTAAGTTAATCTTAGGATAGTGTAACGAACCGTCACAATTGCATGGAATGCTTACTTCATATTGTTAAGTAGTATTCTTTTTACAAATTTGTGTTATTTTGTAGAAATTATATTAATATTTTATGGAACCACTATTTTCTGTTTTCTTACCCCAAATCATCTCTGTTATTCGCATAATACCCTAATTACCTGACATCATTTTTATTTTAAAGTCATCCGGTTCTAAGAAAAAAGGATTTTAAAAGATTCTGTTTATACAAAACAATGTAAACTAACAACGTAATTAGTTCCCGGTACCCTAATCGATGCTTTTTTTTAACAGGAGCAGGTAAAACCCCAAACCATTATCTCTTTATTCGCATAATTAATATCCTAATGACCTGACATCATTATTACTTTAAAGTCATCCGATGATAACAAAAAAAGGTTTTAAAAGATTCTGATAGTACAGAACAATGTAGACTAACTACGTTATTAGTTCCTAGTACCCTAATCGACGCTTTTTCTTAGAATTGTAATTATAATCCCATAATAGGATTAGTCAATTTTTTTTTCCGAACTATTTAACAGGCAAAACGGTATCAAGTATTTTAAATTTAAAAAAAAAGTCGCGATCTTGTTTACGAGCGCAGCGTCTGGGCTGTGGTGCATTCTGGAACTTCTACTATCGTAGAACCAATCCTAGCGTCGTTTCCTATCTGTCTTTAGACATATATTAATCTGTGTTAAAGAGTATACAACCAGTGTCGCCAACAAGGCCAACGTTTTAAAACTGCTAAACTGCTGTTAAAATTATGCTGATTTCTTTATAAAAAAATTCTCAATGTCAAATAAAATCTCATTTAATTAAATAATATTAGTCAACAAAATGTATGCTTTAATAGACCATGTTTTTAAATAAAATATGAACGTCTTGGTCTTCATCAACAACTGATGTGCATGAAGACGTGGAAGACGCGTGAATTCGGATGCGAATTGGAATTCGAGTGGTCCAAAAATACGTTTTTAGTACGTTATCTGGACCTGTGTAAGAATAGCAGCATTTCCCTCCCTTTTTTAGGCCAAATTTTATTTTATCATTAGCAGTACGAGGCATTGTACGTTCCAGTGGATATAGGTATGAGTATATTCTATTTTTATCTCACTTCTTCTTAATAACAAGGAGAGAGTGAAAGAATACTGCTTGTCTATGGATTATAAATAAGATTTAGCGGAAATCCTCGAAATATGGTTGACATTAATGACACTTGACATTACGGTTGGTATTTAGGGTAAAAAAAACCTTTTACATTATGTTGGCACCAGGCATGCCAAAATTATATCTAAAAATTGATTGCAAATTGAATGGTTAAACTTTAATTTTAGAATTGTTTAATATGCTAAAAAAATATGCTATATGCTAAACAACATAAAAATATGCCAAATTTGGCATAAAATATGCTTAATTGGCAACACTATATACAACCAAAGAAAAGAAAGAGCGACAATTTTAAATTAAACATTCAACATATTTAATAAGTAAAAAAGCCCTTTGCCCCCCCATGGCGCAAGATAAATTGAAAAGGCGTATATGTGTACATACGTCTTATTTTTTACGAAATATCAGTCAAATCATAAATTAAAAAGACTTAACATACATGGTAATAAAAAGAAAAGACGTTTCTGCTCAGAATTGCCTTTTTTTATTATTATACAGGGTGTAAAAAAAGGCTTAACGAAGCCTTAAACCACGAATTCTATACATAAAACCAAGTAGAATGCAATAAAAATAATTGCTTGGAAATGACTTTTATTTTTGGGTATCAAAAAAATTACTTATTTCTAACCCGCAATGTATAGCTCGCACGCCACAGACTTTGCCTGTGTGTGTAAGCGGATCATATTTCTTTGTAAAAAAGTTTAGTTTATCAAACAGAAGTCAATTTTGTAAAATTCTTTGAAAAGAAATTGTAACTTTGACTGTCAATAACTCGGTAACCCGTCATTTCCCAGGTATAGTGTAAAAAAAAAAAATTTCGTAATAATCCGTAGAATATTTTGTATTCGGCTTCGTTAAGCCTTTTTTACATCCGATATATGTATGCATGTACGTAGGTTAGTTGCGCGGCTGCGCCCGCGCTTTGCATGTCACGAAATAAAGCCAGTGCGTTGACAGCCGTTTGCCGTTTTACTTGTGTCCTCGCGTGTCCTATACTTAACACTGACGACGTATTTCTATCCGCGCGTAAACTAAAAATAAAAATGTCGTTCTCGAATTTTGGTGTGAGTAGGTTATAATTGTTCGTTCTAATTCACTTTCTTCTCATTCGCTTCCTGCGTCCGCTCATTCGAAGAAAGGTAATTAGAACGAACAATTATAACCAAAAAAGTGAATTGGAATCCTGTTTACGATTCAGTTGAACGCATCATATACATATATGTATTTATTTATATACATGTTGTAAATTTTTGTTTTTAGCAATTCCATGCAAGGTTTAATTGAAGATAAATAACACTTGAAAAAAATCATCGACCTCAGGTGGGACTCGAACCCACGTCCCATCGCATACCGGGCGAGTGCTTTGACCACTAAGCTACCGAGGACGTCACGTGACAAGATGAAATTCCTCAAGTGTTTTTTCTCGCTGTCAAAGCCAGCGTATTCTGATCAATGTTGTAGCTATATGTATAGCTGAGTAGTATACTACCGTCAACACCCTATAGAAATATTTTTACAAATATTTGACTATTGGTTAAGATCAGAAATGCTTAAACATTGTAAATTTTTGTTTTTAGCAATTCCATGCAAGGTTTAATTGAAGATAAATAACACTTGAAAAAAATCATCGACCTCAGGTGGGACTCGAACCCACGTCCCATCGCATACCGGGCGAGTGCTTTGACCACTAAGCTACCGAGGACGTCACGTGACAAGATGAAATTCCTCAAGTGTTTTTTCTCGCTGTCAAAGCCAGCGTATTCTGATCAATGTTGTAGCTATATGTATAGCTGAGTAGTATACTACCGTCAACACCCTATAGAAATATTTTTACATATATTTGACTATTGGTTAAGATCAGAAATGCTTAAACATTGTAAATTTTTGTTTTTAGCAATTCCATGCAAGGTTTAATTGAAGATAAATAACACTTGAAAAAAATCATCGACCTCAGGTGGGACTCGAACCCACGTCCCATCGCATACCGGGCGAGTGCTTTGACCACTAAGCTACCGAGGACGTCACGTGACAAGATGAAATTCCTCAAGTGTTTTTTCTCGCTGTCAAAGCCAGCGTATTCTGATCAATGTTGTAGCTATATGTATAGCTGAGTAGTATACTACCGTCAACACCCTATAGAAATATTTTTACAAATATTTGACTATTGGTTAAGATCAGAAATGCTTAAACATTGTAAATTTTTGTTTTTAGCAATTCCATGCAAGGTTTAATTGAAGATAAATAACACTTGAAAAAAAAAATCATCGACCTCAGGTGGGACTCGAACCCACGTCCCATCGCATACCGGGCGAGTGCTTTGACCACTAAGCTACCGAGGACGTCACGTGACAAGATGAAATTCCTCAAGTGTTTTTTCTCGCTGTCAAAGCCAGCGTATTCTGATCAATGTTGTAGCTATATGTATAGCTGAGTAGTATACTACCGTCAACACCCTATAGAAATATTTTTACAAATATTTGACTATTGGTTAAGATCAGAAATGCTTAAACATTGTAAATTTTTGTTTTTAGCAATTCCATGCAAGGTTTAATTGAAGATAAATAACACTTGAAAAAAATCATCGACCTCAGGTGGGACTCGAACCCACGTCCCATCGCATACCGGGCGAGTGCTTTGACCACTAAGCTACCG
This sequence comes from Anania fuscalis, assembly GCA_950371115.1. NCBI lineage: Eukaryota > Metazoa > Arthropoda > Insecta > Lepidoptera > Crambidae > Anania > Anania fuscalis. The sequence goes on along the minus strand of OX493326.1, from coordinate 21,270,635 downwards.
AGGACGTCACGTGACAAGATGAAATTCCTCAAGTGTTTTTTCTCGCTGTCAAAGCCAGCGTATTCTGATCAATGTTGTAGCTATATGTATAGCTGAGTAGTATACTACCGTCAACACCCTATAGAAATATTTTTACAAATATTTGACTATTGGTTAAGATCAGAAATGCTTAAACATTGTAAATTTTTGTTTTTAGCAATTCCATGCAAGGTTTAATTGAAGATAAATAACACTTGAAAAAAATCATCGACCTCAGGTGGGACTCGAACCCACGTCCCATCGCATACCGGGCGAGTGCTTTGACCACTAAGCTACCGAGGACGTCACGTGACAAGATGAAATTCCTCAAGTGTTTTTTCTCGCTGTCAAAGCCAGCGTATTCTGATCAATGTTGTAGCTATATGTATAGCTGAGTAGTATACTACCGTCAACACCCTATAGAAATATTTTTACAAATATTTGACTATTGGTTAAGATCAGAAATGCTTAAACATTGTAAATTTTTGTTTTTAGCAATTCCATGCAAGGTTTAATTGAAGATAAATAACACTTGAAAAAAAAAATCATCGACCTCAGGTGGGACTCGAACCCACGTCCCATCGCATACCGGGCGAGTGCTTTGACCACTAAGCTACCGAGGACGTCACGTGACAAGATGAAATTCCTCAAGTGTTTTTTCTCGCTGTCAAAGCCAGCGTATTCTGATCAATGTTGTAGCTATATGTATAGCTGAGTAGTATACTACCGTCAACACCCTATAGAAATATTTTTACAAATATTTGACTATTGGTTAAGATCAGAAATGCTTAAACATTGTAAATTTTTGTTTTTAGCAATTCCATGCAAGGTTTAATTGAAGATAAATAACACTTGAAAAAAATCATCGACCTCAGGTGGGACTCGAACCCACGTCCCATCGCATACCGGGCGAGTGCTTTGACCACTAAGCTACCGAGGACGTCACGTGACAAGATGAAATTCCTCAAGTGTTTTTTCTCGCTGTCAAAGCCAGCGTATTCTGATCAATGTTGTAGCTATATGTATAGCTGAGTAGTATACTACCGTCAACACCCTATAGAAATATTTTTACAAATATTTGACTATTGGTTAAGATCAGAAATGCTTAAACATTGTAAATTTTTGTTTTTAGCAATTCCATGCAAGGTTTAATTGAAGATAAATAACACTTGAAAAAAAAAATCATCGACCTCAGGTGGGACTCGAACCCACGTCCCATCGCATACCGGGCGAGTGCTTTGACCACTAAGCTACCGAGGACGTCACGTGACAAGATGAAATTCCTCAAGTGTTTTTTCTCGCTGTCAAAGCCAGCGTATTCTGATCAATGTTGTAGCTATATGTATAGCTGAGTAGTATACTACCGTCAACACCCTATAGAAATATTTTTACAAATATTTGACTATTGGTTAAGATCAGAAATGCTTAAACATTGTAAATTTTTGTTTTTAGCAATTCCATGCAAGGTTTAATTGAAGATAAATAACACTTGAAAAAAATCATCGACCTCAGGTGGGACTCGAACCCACGTCCCATCGCATACCGGGCGAGTGCTTTGACCACTAAGCTACCGAGGACGTCACGTGACAAGATGAAATTCCTCAAGTGTTTTTTCTCGCTGTCAAAGCCAGCGTATTCTGATCAATGTTGTAGCTATATGTATAGCTGAGTAGTATACTACCGTCAACACCCTATAGAAATATTTTTACAAATATTTGACTATTGGTTAAGATCAGAAATGCTTAAACATTGTAAATTTTTGTTTTTAGCAATTCCATGCAAGGTTTAATTGAAGATAAATAACACTTGAAAAAAATCATCGACCTCAGGTGGGACTCGAACCCACGTCCCATCGCATACCGGGCGAGTGCTTTGACCACTAAGCTACCGAGGACGTCACGTGACAAGATGAAATTCCTCAAGTGTTTTTTCTCGCTGTCAAAGCCAGCGTATTCTGATCAATGTTGTAGCTATATGTATAGCTGAGTAGTATACTACCGTCAACACCCTATAGAAATATTTTTACAAATATTTGACTATTGGTTAAGATCAGAAATGCTTAAACATTGTAAATTTTTGTTTTTAGCAATTCCATGCAAGGTTTAATTGAAGATAAATAACACTTGAAAAAAATCATCGACCTCAGGTGGGACTCGAACCCACGTCCCATCGCATACCGGGCGAGTGCTTTGACCACTAAGCTACCGAGGACGTCACGTGACAAGATGAAATTCCTCAAGTGTTTTTTCTCGCTGTCAAAGCCAGCGTATTCTGATCAATGTTGTAGCTATATGTATAGCTGAGTAGTATACTACCGTCAACACCCTATAGAAATATTTTTACAAATATTTGACTATTGGTTAAGATCAGAAATGCTTAAACATTGTAAATTTTTGTTTTTAGCAATTCCATGCAAGGTTTAATTGAAGATAAATAACACTTGAAAAAAATCATCGACCTCAGGTGGGACTCGAACCCACGTCCCATCGCATACCGGGCGAGTGCTTTGACCACTAAGCTACCGAGGACGTCACGTGACAAGATGAAATTCCTCAAGTGTTTTTTCTCGCTGTCAAAGCCAGCGTATTCTGATCAATGTTGTAGCTATATGTATAGCTGAGTAGTATACTACCGTCAACACCCTATAGAAATATTTTTACAAATATTTGACTATTGGTTAAGATCAGAAATGCTTAAACATTGTAAATTTTTGTTTTTAGCAATTCCATGCAAGGTTTAATTGAAGATAAATAACACTTGAAAAAAATCATCGACCTCAGGTGGGACTCGAACCCACGTCCCATCGCATACCGGGCGAGTGCTTTGACCACTAAGCTACCGAGGACGTCACGTGACAAGATGAAATTCCTCAAGTGTTTTTTCTCGCTGTCAAAGCCAGCGTATTCTGATCAATGTTGTAGCTATATGTATAGCTGAGTAGTATACTACCGTCAACACCCTATAGAAATATTTTTACAAATATTTGACTATTGGTTAAGATCAGAAATGCTTAAAC